>JAZFAU010000237.1:0-1401250 GCA_037178615.1 Dione vanillae | reverse complement strand
ATAATTTTGTATCTAGATGAGGACCCCGCATCGCCAGCAACGATCCTCCTAGTGATGGAAGTCCTACGTCTGGCTCTGAGGCTGAACATCCCCCGTCTCCGCGGGCTCTGCGCGCGCTACCTCCGCGCCAACCTGTGCTACAGCAACGTGCTGCAGGCGCTGCACGCGGCGCACCACGCCAACCTGACCTGCATTAAAGAGTATTGTCTTAGGTGACGTGTTTGTTTCTTTTTTTTTTTAATTTTAGTCTATGGTTGCAGGGCATTCTGCCTAATGTGACAGTGCTTGTTGGAGATGTTTTTACAATTAAAGGTAAAATTTTTACTGTAATATAAATTTCTAGAGCAATAAACAAATTAAGTCTGTGGTATGTAGTAAAAATGTGGCGGTTTAATTATTAGTGATTGGTGATTATAAATATTAATAGTAGCTACATGATAGTGTCTCGCATGCGGTCGTAGCAATATCGCGACACACCAACAGCTGCACCTACTATAGCGAGGGCAAAGACGATGCAGTCATGAGACTAATTCTTAATGCGATGGGTGCAACAACTAAAAGCATTGTGGAGTACAACTTGAAGATGGCCATGAAAGACAGGAACGCAGCGGTCACAACTTCAATTATAGCGGACATGCCCTAATATTTATGATATAAGTCGCATCAAAGCTTATTTTTTTGTCATTATTGTGTAACACTATCAAGCGACCTTAACTTATTATAAAATTTAATTTTATTTAACCAAGGATAAAACATATAAACTTGTGTAATTCGCTTATCAGCCATAGCCTTAGTTCTAAGTAATATTAAATATAAAAAAAAAATGTAAAGATTATAATAGATGTTCATTATGATAAATATTAATTCTATGTATTAATATAATCAATATTTGTAATAAGAACATATAGTGTAAGTTAAAAAAGGGTACGGACCAAGTGTCTGTAGAGCTAACTATTTTGAAAAAATAAATATATATATTAAAAGTATTTTGAAGTGATCATTTTTTTTAATAAGGTATATTATATAACTTATTCAACGTAATGGAGTTATAGACAGACTGAAACTTCACTTATTTTATTATGCTAGTCTGACGTGTGTTATAGCATGATTTAGCGTCAGATGTTTTTTAAACACTATGTGCGTGAAATGGCAGTATATTTTTACTTCTATAGATAGTTAATGATTATAATATTTGTGTAAGAGGTATTCTGCTTCGTAATGTGCTATTATGTAATATTATTTTATCTTATATAGGTTTGTGGTAAAAGACTACAATTTCACAGCAATAGTGATGTCATCGGAGTTTGAGCAAATGGATCAACGGTTAATGGTTGAAGTTATACGTCGACGACACCAGCCTACTAATAAAATGCCCGCCAACGAACAAGAAGAAGAAGTTATAGGTGTGTAATGTGACTTATTTCTTATTTTAGCATTTTTAAACTAAAATTTCTATGTACTGAAATTCGCATCATTCGCATGTGATATGTACACATATCTAAGTGAGTACAATAGTTCTGTGTCTACACCTATTCTCTTAGCACAAACTTTGTTTAAAAATACAAAATTATTTTCATATACACAGCTAGATGCCGTGGAAACTCTTTCAGAAATTCAGATTATGTTAACCTAATTGAAATTTCTCAAAACAGCTGATGCAATAATAATTTATGCTACTACAAGATTAATTATTGTAAGTTTTTATACACTAATTTATATATATGAATTATAAATATATAATATGTGCTTCGCGTCAGGTACAACGCTGGAGCAGGACATGTGCGTGTTCGTGGGCGGCGGCGGCGCGGAGCTCGCGGACGTGAAGCTGCGCGTGGCGGGCGCGAGCCGCCCCGCGCACCGCTCCATCCTGGCGGCGCGCGCCGCCTACTTCGAAGCTATGTTCAGGTCCTTCTCGCCGCAGGATAATGTTGTTAATGTATGTTTTTATTATCACATATTATTTTTCTTTTTTATATATTTTTTTTTATAGCTTCACTTTTTTTCCGCACGTGGCAGGGTAGGCAGAGGGAACTGCAGGAACCTAGTGTTAAGACGCTCCGTTGCATAGTCCCTGCTTTCTTTGTCCTCGCTTTCTGCCTTTTTCGAAGCATTGTGTGTTGAGTTGCGGAACTCAACGCTGCGCTTTACCTATATATGATTTTATTGGCATATAATTTTTTCGGTAAAAAATTGTGATAGTCTTAATGTATTTATGAATTAGTATATAACGTATATACAAGTAGTACCTAGAGGTGAGCGATGACAGCTGTACCAATTTAAGCTGTGTCAAAGCTGCCAGCGGATTTCCCCCTTAACAGTTATGTATCTATTAAATAGTTCTATACATTGTAGTGATTAAATAGAAATAAAAAAAATATTGGGTTCTCAATATATTTTATATTTATTATTATCCTTTTATTGTACTATTTATTTATTTACAATTTGCATTGTTCTAGATACAAATCTGTGATACAGTGCCTTCTGAAGAAGCCTTTGATTCCCTCCTTCGTTATATATATTATGGAGACACTAACATGCCCACTGAGGACTCGCTTTATTTATTCCAAGCACCCATTTATTACGGTAAGTATTATATTATAAGATATTTGTTTTTTTAAATCTAGATAGGTGATTTAATATGTATTTAAAAGTGATTTTTTTATATTATAATGGTCGTCTAAACGATATTATAGTTTTCCAATTTTGATTCTATGCTTGCTTTTACTTATAATTAATTAATTATCTTAATTATAAATAATTAATTATATCTGTATAAATAAATTATTAAGTCTGCCTGTAAATGCGACGCTTTGTGGATTCAAAATGCACACAATGCTTCGAAAGAAAGCGGAGAACGGAGTGTGCTTAAAAAAAATTACTTAATTATAAATGCTGAATTTCCAACCCAGGTTTCACAAACAACCGCCTACAAGTATTCTGCAAGCACAACCTGCAGAGTAACGTGTCGCCGGAGAACGTGCTCGCCATCCTGCAGGCGGCCGACCGCATGCGCGCGCAGGACATCAAGGAGTACGCGCTCAAGATGATTGTTCACCATTTTGACTCTGTGAGCGGGGTTTTTGTGACATTGACAAGTGACATTAATGACAGTTTTCCGTTCGTTACACCGAATTGCATTGTTTTTAAATATAAACCTTTTCTGGTTGTGGATTGAACTTAAAACTATTATATAGGTTCAGAATACATATGTATGTTACAATGACATCTTATTACGTTATGTTTCTATTATAAAAGGCCTATTTGGTCGTGTTCTACAGTACCTTCTTTAAAGATCTTCTTGGCATCAATTTGTAGCTATAACTTTTATTTTAAATAACCCTAGCTTAAATTTGCATCGAGTAGGCCAAATGTAACTTAAAAAATTTATTGAAAATATATCGAATTTTTATAATTTTACAGGTTGCCCGTCAAGATGCCATCAAAAATCTAGCTCAACCACTGCTAGTTGATATAATATGGGCATTAGCAGAGGAACCACGTTTCGACACTCCCCTACCTCTTCAACCAAGATCCTTACCGTCTTCTTCATCAGCCGACACCCTCACTGATGATCCTGAATATGTCCGTCATAGATCTACTAAATAGTTTACCTAGGGAAAATATACAACAAACTCAACAGGATAAAAGAGTTATTAATGTTATGTAGGTCTCTACAGATTTTTAAAGGGACTAGTAGTAGAAGATTTTAGTTCCAAGTGGAATACAGCAAGAAGAATGTAGTTTGACATTATATAAAGTATATGGGAATTTGAAATTTTGACGATGATAGTACTGTAAAATCTGTGATAATAATACCAATTACTAAAATAGCAAAAAACAAGTGTAAGAAACAAAACAGTATGGAGAGTAAAAGAGGAGATGCTCATAATCTTGTATAGATGACAATTTGAAGGATGACTTATAAAAAGCAATTTTTTCTCTAATGTAGCAGTTACAAATGATATTTATATAGCAGTTGGTTTTAACAGAGTATAAAGCACTGTTTATAAATTCCTTTCAAATGCTACTGTGGCGCCACCTTTACATGCATTTTATAATATATTGAGTTGGTATTTCCTATTTCTACACTCTATGCTAAAGAGGTACTGACAACAAAACAGGATTGTGACAAATTAGGAAATATCATTTAATTTTCTATGTAGCATGATAAGTACATATGGCCTTATTAACGACAAGCATTTATATTCGTGCGTTTAGTTTTAGTGTTGCGATTCGGATTTTTAATGTTTTATGTTATCAAATATTTTAATCAATAAATAATAGCGAAACAAAAAAAATATTAAAAAAAATGTATCATAGTTTAGCAATTATTTAATAAAAGAGTAGTAGAAATGAAATGACAAAACTAACATTATAATCAAAATTCCCTAGATTTCAATGAATTTTAATCTAACTGACATTAAAATGTTTTAATTAAAATATATTTTTTTCCAAAATTCTGATAAGTGAAATTTGAGAAATCTCTTTTTCATCCGTGCATCTTTGTTAAAGTAACAATTTGAATGAGGTATATGCCACATCCACTTATATAATAATTTTCATCATAAATAAATAATATATTTGTTTAAGCACTAATGCATTTAAATCAGCTATGTGGAATACTGTGATTATTATAGAAATATGATATTTATTTAATTTAAGAATTAAATTTGTCTGGCTCAGGCCTTAATATTTTGTGTATTTACAAATCGTTTTAGTATTATTTATGTTTAAATTATTAATTTAGCCAATGAAATCAAGTTTCTTATATTAAACAAAGTTATAAATAGATATATAAATTTTTAAGTGAAAGGTCTAGAGGTATAAATTAATAAAAAAAATATTGGATTCCAGCAATAACATTTCAGTTGATTATAATGATGTTATGAAATTTGTATAATACATTGCCTTAATAAATTTAGATTTATTAAAAATTGATCCAATTTGAGTGCACACTACTAACTACACTTATTCACAAATATTTTCTTGTCATGATTAGTTAAATAATTGTGATGTTCTATAACATTATTAGTCTAGTCTACTCATTTAAGGTTACAAATGAAACATTATTTAAATTAAGCTTTTTATAATCATGTTAACAATATTTAACTAATAAATTATTTTGTAATGATGGTATTTGTTTCCTTCCTATTCATACTTGTGCTTAATATCCTTCCAGAGTTTCTGAAATATAAAATATTACATTTTAATAACAATTTTTAGAACATAAAGTAAATAACGATATCAGTATATTTAAAAAAACGAGAATATTAAATAAATATTTAACCGTTAATAAATTCCAATACAATCATTACTAACTTAATTCTATAGCAAGACATTTTTTTTAAAATAAAAAGGAGGTTATGTATTAGTACAAGTAACAACTCTTGAAATTTGTTAGTATTAATATTAGAATACAATTTTCATAAAGTAGAAATATGAAAGTCAATTTATACAACATAAAATACATCATAATGAACAAAATAAAAATTACATAACAAATACTTACACCCTTATTTACGCTCTCAAAGATTGAAACTGAAATGACCTCAAAGGCTCTCTCGAAAAAAAATGTTCCTCCTGCTACAGCAACAGCAAATGTGGAGGTTCTTTTAAATACGTTGCGGTTCAGCGTTGACCACAGCGACATTTTTAGAATTTGTTCGTCTTATTCGTATAGAACAGATTTTCGCTAACCTGTCAATGGTAAACCCGAGAGTGACATAATTTGAGACTTATAATCCGAGTGTTGCCAACGTATTAACATTGCCAGTACTATGCCATTACGTTTATTTTTAAATGTTAATGTTTATGTGTTCACAATACAATATAAAAGTTACTTCTAAGATTTATATCAATAATTACAATATCAGAGCAAATATTATAAAGGAATATAAAAAAACAATATATGGATCCATTGGAAGATCGAAATATTATTTCAATTTTGTTAATTTTGAACTCTTGTTCATTTTGTCTTGTTTTAAAATTTATCGCGAAAAAAGCTATATTTTGAAAATAAAATCATAATATGAAAAACATTATGGACATATATATTCAAAAACAAACTTTCATCCCTTTTGGGTTCACTACGTAATATCTCCCGGTGTATACCCAAGAAATTAAAATACAATATCTATAATTCGCTAGTAAAATCACACCTAAACTACCTAATCGAGATTTGGGGAAACGTACCTAAAATGAAACTGCGGGACTTACAAGTCAAACAAAATAAGACAGTAAAATTATTATTTCGAGGACCGTCGTGGCGCAGAGGCGCAACGTCTGCCTGTAACGCGACGGTTACTGGGTTCGATCCCCAGTCGGAGAAGATGGATTTTTGTATTTCCATTTTCTTCGCTCTGGCAAACTAGGCAAAGCGCGGCGTTGAGTTCCGCCACTCAACAAGCAATGCCTCGAAAAAGGCGAAAAGTGGGGACGGAGAAAGCAGGAACTAAACAACAGAATGTCTTAACACTAGGTTCAAATGGTTCCTGCAGTTCCCTCTGCCTACCCTGCCATGTGCGGGATAAAGCGTGAAGCTAAAAAAAAAATATTATTTCATTATCACCTTACTTCAACAAAAACCATATACACTGAATTAGGAATAATGAATATAAAACAACTTCACGCTTACAATACGTGCATAACTGCAAAAACTCAAACCAAACCTACCCGCCTATTTTAATTTTATATAAATTTGTACTTTTTTCAAATCAAACCGTTTACACTTGAATTATTAATATTATTTTCTTTTTTTTGTTTATTCTAGTAGATAAAAAAAATATTATGCGAGTATAACGACTGATTGTACTAACAAACTGCAGATTATGTAAGTGACTGTATTGTCTTTTTTGAGAAATAAATATCTTTAAACATAAAAACGTATAATAGTAAAACAGTAGTATATCACTTATTACGAGGTTTTCACTTAAAAATATCGAGCTCCGAGGGCTCCATATCGATTTCATGATTGCAGGTATTGCTCTACTACTTATAAAAACTTAAATTTGTGACTGGATTCACTCATCTTGTATGAAATGAACTACAATTATTAGTTTGTAATGGTTTCTTTCTGCGTAAGAGTAACCTATAATGGTTATCAATTTATAACGTTAGGATAGCGGGAAATATCCAGTACATTTTTAATTTTATTCAATAATTTAGAGAAAATGGTCTTGTCTTGTTACGTGTGACAGACAGATAGACAACAAAGTGATGTTATAAGGGTTTCTGTATTAGGTTTCAAGAAACCCTAAAAATAATCAGTTTATCCTACTTATTTATATTTGCTTCAAATGCCAATGCTAACTTTTAGACAGATGCAACAGTAATACTTACATACATTAATAATTGGCAAAAAGGCAAATGATAGTGCTAATTTTATTTAATTTCAATGTTTAACTTCATACAAGTGCAGATGCTTAAAGGGAAAAATTTAGAAGATAGGACACTCAACAGAGACTGAGTGCACATAAGTCAGTAATTCACAATATCATAACATTTACAACAATTAAGTTAAACTATTTTTTTCTACTTCTTCTAAAACATCCATTATCCATAAACTTTGGGATATTCGAGAGGCTTATCACAATTCTTGTATCCTTTGCACATTAGCAGTTCCGTTAATGTTAATTTGTACCAATGTTTTATAGAGGGCAACACTTGATCAATAATATTTGTTAGTTCATATTCGTCGTTGTTGATATCGTACATTTCTATGAAACCCTGAAACGAAAGTGATAATATTATATTAAAGAAATAATTAATTAATCATTTCAACATGAACATTTTTAAAAAATCGAACTTGACGCATTGACTGTTTTTTCAATGTGGCAATGCCAAAAATACTATAAATATTATGTTTAATATATGTTCATCCATTATTTTTTTTCTAGTTTCACGCTTTATCCCGCACATGGCAGGGTAGGCAGAGGGAACTGCAGGGACCGTGGGAACCTAGTGTTAAGACACTCCGTTGCTAAGTCCCTGCTTTCTCTTTCCCCGCTTTCCGCCGTTTTCGAGGCATTGCGTGTTGAGAGGCGGAACTCAACGCCACGCTTTGCCTAGTTTGCCAGAGCGAAGGAAATGGAAATAGAAAAATCCATCTTCTCCGACTGGGGATCGAACCCAGAAACCGTCGCGCTACGGGCAGACGTTGCGCCTCTGCGTCACGACGGTCCTCATCCATTAAGACATTAAAAATTTAACTTAAAAAATATTTTCGAAAATATCTTTATTTTATATTATAATATATCACCTCTGTATCTGCAAAAACACAATATTTCGTATTAATCCGTTCAGACAAGTGCCTCAAACAACCGTAAGTATTATTCCTTGCATCTTGACATTTGCAATCGTATTCTGGATGGCATTGCTGTAAATCATATGACATTATTATAAACACTAACATTTGTCCAGTATATATATATACCTACATCCATAGCATTTCTCTACTTACAGCCAAATTTTCGCTATCATATATCCAAGGACATTTCAGATCAACCGTCCCGTCTCTCGCTTCTCCATAATACTCAATAAGCATATTCCGTTCCTTTTCTTGTTTGCCATTCAATTTTATTGCGCGACCGTCCATACTTGCCGGTGGTGTTAAACCAGCTAAAGACATTATAGTCGGAGCTAAATCTATATTCAGAATTGGCTGATCATCTATCACGTTCTTTGGTATAGAAGGACCCCGTATAAGAAGTGGTACTTTAATGTCACTTTCATACGGCTGCCTTTTGTCGTAGACTTGAGAGAATTGTCCTGGAAATTTTAAAGCATTTTTAAATATGTTACTAGATAGCAAATCATTATTTTTTTTAAGAAATAGTAAAAATATATTGTTAATTATTTTTAAATCTTAACTATAAAGAAGACTGGCATGAAGATGTATATATTAGTGTAGCAAAATTATAAAAATAAATAACGTTTTACGTCTTAACAAAAGAGGTTTCACCATTGTAGATATATTTCATTAGCCTATTATACCTTAAAGCTTTCAATATTTAAAATCCGAAGAAGAATCGTAACCAAGTTGTTTTACGGCTACTTGTTTCAAATAAATTATATAAAATTTGTGTCTGTGGTTCTTCACAGAATACTACTGGGAAATTTCTTTATGTACATTGATACAAAAACTTTTGTCCTGATTTAATTACAGTACATCACCAATATTAAGCTTTCACTATGTCATTAGTATATCAAGAATTGTACAATCAAAACTATAAAACTTATTGTTTCACATATTTTTATAATATAAGTGTTTATTTTTTGAAATATTTCTTAAAATCATGTCCTAAACATAAAACTAGATAAATAAATACATATAATAATGAGTAATACATTATACGCACTCCAAAATCATCAACCCATTGCGATAACTCCACTTACCAATATGATATCCATTATCCGAAGTATAAATAACATATGTGTTTTGCAACAAGGAATTCGAATCTAAAGCGTCTATTACATCGGCAACCATTTCGTCTACCGCCAAAAGACTTTCCCAACGAGAACGGTACACTCTGTCCAGTTCTGGTATCATAGTTTCTGGTAAGGGGGCAGGTGGCATCCTTATGAGCCAATGTTTATCCTAAAATATATAAAATAATATAGCATATAAAATAATATAGCTAATTTTGAAGATAAATAATAAATAACGATTTCCTAAATACATTAACATGTAATGAGTATTGTAGTGAAGAGAATTCGGACAGTAAAAGTGAACGTTAATGCATTTTAAAAGGGGCACTTTAAACCTGGGTCGCGAATCCCAAGCGCTGCTGGGAGCTCGCACAGTGAATCTACGAAATGCTAAGTAGTTTCTTCTCATATAATATTATCTTTTTGATGTCATTTCAATGTTAGTAAATATCATAAGAGATTCAGTACTAATAACTAGAAAATTCTTTATGTTCGGGAAGATAGCTAAGATGGAGGATAGTTTATCTTATTATACTATTTAGCACTCAAATTTACAAAGTAATTCGAAAGAAAAAGTTTATATATTATTTTAGTTGACAAGGGATCATAAATGGAATAGTATTATATGGCAAGCGCAATGCGACAACTACTAATGAAAAGGCCTGCTTCCGGTTTTATTAGAAACTGTGACACAATGTTACGATTACGGTAGTAAAAATAATAAGCTTACCGTAACAGCAATATTAAAATTGGGATGTTTTTCAACAGTTACATTTTTGTAGACGCCTTGATGTCGTAACGCAGGAGTAAACGGTTGGTGTGGCGCGGGAGGCGCGAGCACCATTAAAAATGGTTGCGATTCAGTTTGATTTTCTATATAATTGAGGCTAAGATCGCGCTGAAAATGCCAAAAATTTAATACAGATTTATAAAAAATATTGTTAATTCAATATAAATAATTAGATGCTTATTATAGCGCTAAAAAATTAAATCCCTCTAAATATTATTTCATGATAAAATCTCAAAAGCAATGGACAAAAATATTAAATAAAATGATACACAATTTATTTATTTGAAGAATAACTAACTATAATGTCGGTTAAGTATAGATCCGTCGAGTGTGTAGGCACACCATTGTTCGATATTGTATAATTGTAATACACTGAATTTCCAACTAGTCCATGCCATTCTGTCCATCCTTGGGGCACTTGTTCCGGACCACCAGACGCGTGAACCCCATACTAAAAAGATACGACAAACATAAATTTACCTACACGATAAATAGTTGTATATCGTGATTAGTAGAAAAGTAGGTAGGAAATATTCTATTTTTATTCTAACATAAGTGTTATTTTTCGCCGTTTAAGTTACATTTCCTTTTCTTGATAAAATGATTGTTTGACTTAGTGTGGCTTTAACTCTACGGCAATAATTAAGTAGGTCAATATATAAAAATGTATCTATGGAAGTCTTTTAAGTTAAGTATTATATCGTGAATTAATATACAAAGAAAACAAAAAATAAGTAGCATTTTTATGTACATAAATATCTTTGGCATATTTGTACATAAATTACCTGATTCAAATATTTTCCAGCATAGAATGTGTTATATCCTGAATCTTTTAGGGCAGAGGCAAATGTACGTGATTCCAATTTCCGCCAAAAGCGACCGTAGCAGCCGCCACTTAAACTGTTGTTCCATGTCATATGGTTATGTACGTGAAGACCCGTAAGGAAGCTGGCCCGGCTTGGACAGCAAATAGGCGATGTGGTAAACTTCATAATCAATCATAAAAATATGAATATTGAATTTGTTATATACTTGTAATACCTACATTCAATTCCTCTTTAATTTTGCATATTTGCAACATTTTTATGTGGATAATAGTAAGTACGTAACTATTAAGTATGATGTTGTAATTACTAAGTACAATAATATTTTGCGCAACTAGTTGCAATCATTTTAAGTATTTTTGCGAGTAAGTGAAATGGTAAACTAAAAAGCAAAAAATGCTAGTACTTTTTTATTCGGAAATATCATAATAAAGAACTAAACTGATTGAGTGACAGACAGACATGTTCTTATCAAAAACGGGCTGCTTGGCACAGTAGTCGGGACGGATAACGGTCGAAACAGCGACACTCTAACTAGACAATAGAAACTAAACTATAAACATTTGCTAGATATCCCATGTATCAGCTGCAACATCGTGTATGACATTTATTACAGTTTGCTTTATCGCAACACTAAAATGACCAAGTGGTCATAAATATGTACTTATTATTAGACTTACGGAATTCTTAAAAGTTGTCCCTTCATTGCCAATGAAGCGTTGTACATTCTTCATAGGGTTCTGAAAATTAAATAAAACGACTTCATTCCACTAATCTATTTATTTGTGTCACTCCATTTATTTCACTATATCACTAACCATGCCACCCAATACAACATCTTGATCGTCCGTCAAAATCACAACAAAATTCGGCTTCTGTTCTTGACATATGGATGTTTGCATAAAGTATAATATAACCATCAAATAACTTAACATTTTGTTTATTTATTACTTATAAAATGTATATTTGTATTTTTATAAATATATTTATTATTGAGGTACGGCGGGCATAATTTCAAGACCTGTGCACTCGCTTGCGATAACAACACCGACTGCAAAAAAGCCGACGCTCTTTACGACTGACCTGCAAGATAATATTCGATCAATAAACTTAAAAAATAAACATATTCTAGTGTAATACAAGTGAAACTTTAGATAACTGTGTGTTATTGAAATGTATGAATGTGTACAAAAATAGCTGTAAATATTAAGGGATACCATTGTTATTTATTTTATTTGTTTTCTATGGAATAACATCTATAAATATTTTGTGTTATATTTATATTTTATTAAATTAAACTTTTTTATCTTTACAGCTTATCCCGTATATAGAAAGGTAGGTAGAAGGAACCTAGTATCAAGAAACTCTGTTCACCTCTTTCACTTTTCCAGGCATGACTTGTAGAGTGATGGAAAGTCAATGTCACACTTTTTGCCTATTTGCAAAGAAAGTAAAAATATTTAATTCCCCCTGAGCGAAAATCAAACTCACTAACAATTGTGTTTCGCGATTGTCCAAAATATCTCCAAAATTTCCCAAAATTTTCTTTTAACAACAGTATTTTTTAGCATATTTTTAATTATATTACTATTGGGATACTTTTTTAAAAGTTAAATTGGAAAATGAAAATAGAATTTGTTTCGACAACACCAACCAACAACCTTTAAATAGTCAAATGAACTTGTCACTACCAGCCAGAAAAGGGCCAACAAGAAACTCAAAAGCAACTCTTTTAAACATCAATATTAATATAATAATTATTAATTACAATGGCAGTAGTATCCTACGTAAAAATTAATAACTTCAATTTTACATATTATATCAATTAAACATTCTTAAGACATGTATATGTAACTCAAAGATATAATTTAAAAATTTGCTGAAATTTTGAAATTTACAGTACATTGTGGTATTTTATTACGACCTTTTTAAAAGTCATAACTAGGTGACGCAAGATTATTTGTAATTTTTGTTTCTTGTTATAAATGTAACATTAGATATGTTGTCTGACAAGTAAAATATTATACATATTGCGAAGCAAATCTTAAAATATCTGTTTGATCCAAATACTTCTCATCACAGATAATTTCTAACTTTTAAGTTAAGCTATTAGTTATATTATAGCTCAATTTACAATTCATTTGTATTGCACCACCTCATAATAGCCACAAATAATAAACAAGTCAGGTTGTCTTTCATGCCTAACTTTTTTAATAGCTCATGCGGCAGATCTAATCTGCTTTGACTTTATAGTTAAACATTCCACTGGAGTTTATGATACATAGAACATATGTTAACTTTTTCACTAAGATGAATTATTATTAAAGTTTATGTTTAGTTTTTTTAAGATTTAAGAGAGAGATGAAATTTTTGTTTTTTGACATTAGGTATTGAATTTTGTTTATGTTATATGTGTCACAGTAAGAAGTATTATAGATTATTTCTATAGAAGAATATGCAACAGTATACTGTACATCAGTAATAATTAACATCACATATATTATGTAAATTATGTAGTACTGGACAGTATAATTTTAGTAAGTTAGCATAAGTTTATAATAATAATTATTTATTAAAATATAATTTTACTGATAATTGTTTTCCAAAGTTCATAAGAATTTCATTAATAATTGTAAAAAATATATATCTTTTAATTAAGTAGTTTAGTGGATATGATATGTAGGCAATGCAAGCGAACAACAGGACTCTTTTATAATATATGATCATTCAGGAAACTACTCCGCCAGCATGACTTTTTAGGTTACGTACTTACCATTTAAACGGATCGTAGTAAAAATCCTTAACGAATCCAGCAAATCCTTTTTTGCCCATTATATGTATCAATTTAAATACAATGAAAAATTACTATATAATTTTCAAATTTGAACAAATGATTTCGTAAATCATACGATCTCACTGCAAAATTATGACATTGACATTAAATCACTTTAGATTTTTGACGTCAAACGTCAATATTATAAAATTTTGTCTCATAGACGTAAACGCGTAACTTCATTATATACAATTTAACAGAACCTGTAAACCCATAACTTTTTGATATTAGCGTTACTAAAAGTTGATATTTTGGTATACATATAATTTTATTTTATTTAGTAGTATTATATTATATTTTGATATAAAACAATTGAATAGATAAATATAGCTTATACGTAACTGAAGATATACGTTGTGTTTGAAATCATAAAGTATTATTAATCTACTTTTGAAATGACTAATAATACTTTAATAAAATACTTTTTCTAAATAAAGCTTAACGCCATAATAAAGTTAAAAAAGGGATTAACGTATCTGTATTCAATAAATAAAAAGCGAGTAAAAATATGCCCAGTTCCATTCGTTTAAGGCACACTCTACCTTATCCTTTATAAAATTCTCTATCTCGTTCTTACACATATAATAAAAGTGAAAGAGCATTACGAAATAATAACAAACGTATTATAAGTAGGTACCCAACTCCCAAGGCTATATTACGCATCGCTATTTGGTGCCGTTTCAGAGCCGGCTGAAAGTGATTCTTGAACATATCGAAATCACAAAATAAAGAAAAGTAATAATTAAAGTGGCTGTTAAACAATATAAAAGTATTCTTATATTTTATGAAAAGGTAAACAAAAAATAGGTAAGTTAAGTTTAGACCACACCTAAAACTTATATTAATAATAGGTGCAGTGGATCGGTGCCAATTATATCTAACATAAATTTATCTTTGAATAGGTGAAATCATCAAAACTGGTGAATCAGAATAATTTAGCTATAAGTTCATTTAAAGTATTGATACATCTTTTATTATCGATATACCTACATAAGTATGTGATAAGATTAATATAATAAGTTTATTAAACGTTTATGAGTCATTATATCATATTAATAAATTATCGATCAGTTTATGTTTATTGCTAAATACATTCCAATAATTAAAACTGGAAAAGTGTTATATGCGTTTTAATCTACAATTGCATTACATAATACATAAATAAAAGTGTGCTAGCCAAACATTCACCACTTTAAGCTATAAATAATTATAACATGTAAGTTATTTTTACTTAAATCAATTAAAGTTATAATGTTATTTGAATTATAATATATTTAGTGTCTATACACTATATGTAACCATATTATACTTATGTTTATTTTAAAATAAATAAGACTACCTGACGAAAATAAGAAATAAGATCTTAATGAATATAGTTAATTATCTACATATTATGTTTAAAAAAAACAAACATAAATATCTTCTTATTGTATTATTTCTCATAATTATTGTTAAATGCTTTAACTACATTAATTTTAATGAACAAAAAACTAAAGGTTTATAATAGGATGAAGTAAGAAATATATTTGAGCACCGTTGTGGCGCAGATGCGTAAGCGTCTGCCTGTAAACGCGACGGTTTCTGGGTTCGATTCCCACTTGAGGAAGATAGATTTTTCTATTTCCATTCTCTTCGCTCTGGCAACTAGGCAAAGCGCGGCGTTAAGTTCCGCCACTCAACACGCAATGCTTCAAAAAAAGGCGGAAAGCGGGGACGAAAAAAAGCAGGGACTAAGCAACGGAGTGAGCACTAGGTTCGTATGGTTCCTGCAGTTCCCTCTGCCTAACCTGCCATGTGCGGGATAAAGCGTGAAGCTGGAAAAAAAAAAGAAATATATTTTTGTCGATACTCAAGAAAACGTGGGTATAACGAAATAACCTTATCGTGTATTTTCATAAGACAATTTTACTTGTCCAGGATTATGAAACAGATATTATAAGTAAAACCGAAATATGTATACCGAAATATGTATATTATAAGTAAAACCGAAAAAGATATACTTTTTTGTGTAATTTAGGTTGAAACAAAGAAGTTATATATACGATACACTACATAATATTAATTGATAAATATAAAATAATTAACCCAAAAAAGATAAAAAAATATACCTAAAAGTAAAATATAAATGTAATGTTATGATATAAATCGACAGTAAAATTTATGAAAAGGTTACAAACTAGTCTCGTATTTTCTAGTGCATAGCATTGATAATGTCTTTTTTAATATATTTTATATAAATACATTTTTTATTAATAATAAATATATTTTTTGTTCTTATTACAGATCTTAAATATGGCGCCGCTTAATATAGAGGGAGAAACATTGGGACAGAAACATCGAAGCTTCAATAAAATTGTTAATGAAGCGATAAAGAATGGTAATCAAGAAATTGCAGATATAAGCTATCAAGAGTCTGACTTAGATAATCTTTTTAAAATAGATCTAGCCAGTAAGAATAGAAACGTGGATTATATTCTGAATATATTGAAAAGTACAGATATGCTCTTTATTTCCCGAGCAATTAAACAATCTACGTGGTTAGTATCTGACCCGCAATACGCACACATCATCAACCCAACTTATCTCCACAATGAGCTCTTTCCAAATATGACTTCAAAGGCTATAAACAAATTTTTATTACACATCAGATTGAACCTTAAGGACGCAAAACGTGTAGAAGAGTTTTTCAACTACTACAAAGAAGATGATTTGCAAACTGCTTTTAAATGGATACCATTTTGTTCAATAGAATTTACTGAAAACATTATAAAACAATATCCTGATGACATACCAAGACGGCTATTAATACGCTTGTGTAAAAGATCAATAACATTTTTGGATGTGTTTTTCCAAAATTCAAAAAATTATTATAAAGACGATGTTTTGTCGTCAACAATGTTTTTGTTGAGAAACAATGCCGAAAAATTTTTAAATATCGTGGAAGAAAATCTTACTAGAAATAACCACTGGTTTCGACCTAAATTTACAAAAGTAATTATGACAAAGTGTGGTGATAGAATATTTAAAAATTTTGAATTGTATGCGAATGCTATTCACATACCTACTTTTGCAAAATACATCAAAAAAGAAGACGTCAAAAATTTCATTTTAAAACATATGAAAAATCCAAAATTGAAACACTTGTTTACGTGTGATAAAATAAGACCATTTCTTAATCAATTACCATGTGAAAGTAGATTTGAACTGGTTAAAGATATATTTATAGATAAAAAACATCCTGACACCAATGAACCTAGTCAAGATGACATCGTGGATAACGACAGCGTACTTGAAGATGAACCAATAGGACTTGCATATTGTAGTTCAGCAATGAGAAAGCCAAAGGAAAATGTATACTCTTGGTATATGTATGCTCAGTTCAGTGTAGCATTCGTTAATCTGAAGAAAATGATTTATAAGGAATCTAATTCTACTGAAAGGCTAGGTATGCTGAAAGTGTTGTTAATGTGTGCTAAAAATAACATACAAGATATACAAAAAATACTAAAGTTCTATAGAGAAAACCATATTAACGAACCATTTAAGTTTAAAATACAATTTGTAAACCTTGTTATTAGTAAGACAAACACACATAAATTTGATAAAATCACTTGGGGATATCTAAACGATCTGTTTGTCAGCATGGATGTATATACGGAATCTGAAAATATTGAAAATATTCAGTCCTGTGTTAAGTGTATAATTGTGCACAGTGTAATTCAGAATGAAAGCATTCCTGAAATCATAGAAAAGAAGTTTATATTTGAAACTTGTAAGAAATATCAGAAAATGCTCTCAAAGGAAGATGGCGATAAAGTGTTTTCTTATTTATTCCAATATCTGACCTCTAAAATTAAGCAAGATATAAAGGAATACAAGCAGTTTACTAATACCATTGATGTATTGGAAAATATTTTACATCTTTTATTAGATTGGAATCGAGAGCTTCAAGATTTTCCACAAATACTAAAAAAAATAAAAGATATGATTCACATGAAAAAAGAGAAGTCATGGGATTATGATATTTCAAAATTCTACAATATCAAGAAATCTTGGAAAAAACTTTTGTTTGCCGAATCAGTTTTGCTAAATCCTAATCAAGAAACGTGCATCAATGCTCTTAAGCATGGGCCTGAATTACTTGAAACGTATAAAACTGAGGTTGAAATAATATGTCTCAGTAAGAATCTACACGTTGATCAGTTCCTCAAAAAACTTCGTATTTACTGGCCGTCTTTAGCGACTAACTATAAAAAAATATTTATAAACCATTTTGATCAAATAATTAACCATAAAGCTTCTGTCATAGGTCTCTGTACTTTGTTGCCCCAAAACGAACTTACAGATCTAGTTACAAAATATATACCGACGGAAGGAAAAATTGACTGGAGTCAACATGATGAAATGACTCTAAGCTTAAGAAAACACATAGCAACCAGTTTGCACGTAGCAAGGCCTCAACCTTCGCTTACACTTGCATTATCTTATGCTAAAGGTGATTATGTCCAATATATATTACCTTCATTGAATGCAATACTTTATAATATGAGCTGCAACTATGCTAGCGAAAATTTAAGGCTGCTACTTAGTGCCCCTGTCTCCCTTCAGAAACATGGCATTCGCATCTCAACAAAGAAGTTCAAAAATAAACACTTGACCGAAGTGTTTGGTGATATATGGATATTAAATAAAAATAGTAGTATACGAAGTATTTTGTTCTGTGAAACTTTCAATATTCTTTGTAAAGAACGCGACACTGCCACCATAAAGCTCATATGGAAATTATTGAGCTCCTTTATTGACAATTTGAGCATAGAAGAAAATCAAAATATTTATAATCAACTAAGTAAAATTAAAAAGGTACCTAAATGCATTAGGGGAGAATTCTGGATGAAGAGTAATGCCTTTTTAAAAACTTTACCGGCAAGTGCAAATTGTAGTCATCTAATTAGAGAACTACAAGATGCTCTGCCTGATATAATGGAATTACTTGACGATAACTTTATTATCACAATGCTTTTGGATTCTTTGGATAGCAAGCTAAGCACCGGAGGCTATATAGGTTCAAAACTGGCCCCACGTTTTATATGGTTAAGTAAATCCAATGAGGAACAATTACAACGCTATAATAAAGTCATAGTTCCTATTTTAGAACGATCTTTTGCCTTGTGGGACATTAAACATAAAGACCAATATTATGTGAGAGCTAATTTGCTCCGAATGTGTCAAATGTTTGGTATTTTGTTCAAAGATATTTTTCTAAATAACGAAGGAACTCTTCCTACAACAATTTTAACAAACATTGCTGATAAAATACAAAGCAATTTACCTTTGCAGCAAAGTTATGTGTTAATACAAAAAATTAAATTAGAAACGACTTTCATAAGCATTTTGGGCAAAATTGTATGTACACAAAAAGAGTTCCTAAATGAAATGAAGGAATCTGCAATGGATCCATATCGGAAGTGGCAGCCTCTGTACGAAAAAGCTGCTCCGGAGATCGGCGGAGAATGTATAAAATATTTGAGGGACGACGTTACAAATATCTTTCCTTCGATATATAATATTTTTGCAAATGTTTTGTTGGACATATGTCAAGACTTTCATTTTGATAAGCCGGCTATCTCAGCAATACAAAGGGCTATTCTTGAAGATAAAGATTTTATTGAGGGACATTTGTTGGTACTTCAAATATTACGACTACAAGGACATTACTTTAGTGATACCGAAAAACTTAAGACAGAAATATTAAATGAAATACAAAAACATCCTTCTAAAGAAGTACAAATACACTTCTGGCATTACTGGCACGAGCATATTAATCATATTAACGATGTGTATACTTATGCTTAATATTCATAATTATGTAATAAAACTAAATTAAAATAAACTTTTAATAATTGTTAAATATTATGACGTACCACTACACTTTATATTATATGCTAAATATAGTCATTGCTGCGACCCCTTACGGATATAATACTACAATACGTACTGAAAAGACGCAGTTTTTATATAGCTTCATATTACATTGTTAAATAAATAACCAATAAAACGGTATTGTAAAAATAAAATTTTTCAAATAAAAATAATTCTACTTTACGTTTTAGCATCAATCCTCAAGGGATTCCTTCAATCGAGGTGAATCGATCGCTCGTCGTCGAAATTTATTATTAGATTAACGGCCTTTTAATATGTTTAGAAATGCGGCCTTATCACTGCGAGTGATCTCTTACAGGCAACCATTTAGAGACAGAAAACATTCTAAGGAAACGGAAGAATGTAAATAGTATAACTTAAAATAGATTAAATATACATACACGTACATATCAATACATACATACTATAATACATATATACATACATACTAGTGATGTAACGAATATTCGTATTCGCGAATATTCACACGTTTTTACACATTCGCAATAATTTCTGCGAATGTTTTGCGAATAATGAATGTCAGAAAAATAAAAATTTGACGACGATAATACGTTATTAAAATCGAAATCAGTTAACTTTTTGTGTTTATTATACATAAAATAGTATATTTTTTGTATAATAAACACACTTAACCTTGTAATCACAGTATGACTGATACTCATTATATCTCATGAAACAATTTTTTACTGCACTATAAACAAATAAAAACAAATTCTCTCTTTTAAATTAGTTTCATCAGTTATCACTTAGGTTTTCAAAACAGTAAAAAAATCAGTACACTAGCGATAACAATTATTTGCTGTTTACAAATGGATATTTCTTCAACTTGGGATAAGTTTTCACGTTTACATGATGGTACTTCTTATGCTTATATTTCAGTTTGTAGTCATGGCAGCATGATTATCTTACTTAATACTTTATCAAGGTTACTTGAATGGGAAATAATATTATAAATGTTCGGTAAAAGAGAGAGTAAATAAGCATTATTAAATGCTTGAATTATTGTTCTTATTAGATATATGACATTGTTCTTAGAAAATTTACAATTTACAGAACCGACTAAGTTTCAAATGAATACTTACTAACTAAATAACTTTAATTTATGTAATTGAAATTATTTTATTATATAAGTTTTGTTGTTTATATAATAAAATAACTTCAATTACATAAATTAAAGGATTATATTATTACAAATTAAATATTACATTATCTATCTGTATTTTTTGCTCTATGGCAACAAAATTTAAAAATTTAGTTCAATATCAATAGTGTAAGAGGGTGTATGTGTTTTCATATAAATAATTTTTATTATTCTCATATTTTTTAAACATTGAGTATAGTATTAATCTTAATATTTTTATTCCATTCTATCTCTGTAACTGGATTACTTTTGCATGTAAGTATAATTTGCGTTATCATTTACTTTGTTAGGTTAGAAGTTGCATCAATTTCTGCTGACTGTCCCGAATGATTTTTAATAATTAAAACAAAGCTTATTACATTAGGGGCTGACAGTGGCTTATTATTTGTAAACGCCTTAAAAACTGAGCCTATATTTATGTTATTGTCAGAATGCATTACGTTTAAGTGAGCATCGATAAAATCGATACCCAATTTTGTAACTATAATTACACAAATTCAGGCAATGCATAAAATCTATGTCACAGATAATCAGTAAAGCTCTAAAACTAAATTACTTACATATAATATCCTACCAAATCAAAACTTCTCAACGTTATTATTATTTTTTATTCATTTTATGATTTATATTCCTCATATTTAGTTACATGTAATTTATATTTTATAATGGTTTATTTAAACAAAGATGACTATTAACAAAACTATTGATTAATTTTGACATGAAGAATCGAAACAGTGTTATATAGATAGTGGATATTCAGAATAATGACCAAATTAGCTGGCACAAGGCGTGCACGCAACCAGGCAACGTCTTTAGCGATACCTCGTCCAAACACTATTGCTGATAATGGCAAGGCTCGTCAAAATTTAAGCCCAGAGGTACTGGCTTCAATGAATAAAGAACAACTGAGAGCAGAATGCCGGAAAAGAGGTCAACGGACTACTGGAAACAAAAATGAGCTGGTATCAAGTGTTTGCAAGTGTTTCTACAGTGTTGTGCTAATTTTGTTTTTATGTATTTTAAATTTTTAAAATTTATTAGCATTTAGAATATTTAGACATTTGGAATTGTTTTTGCTTGTACTTATTTATTTTTAATATATCATGCACCACATTCATATGTTATATAGGCATTTATGACATATATTACATTTCTATTTTTACTATAGAGTCCAGGCTTTTCTAAACATTTACTATCAGATAGCTTAGTATGTTTTATTTAGGTAAAATAACAATATAAAAAAGCAAATTAGATTTACAATATTTTATTCTGTAGGACACTTGTTTAGATGGTTATTTTTTATTAATTTTAATCACATAGTAAGAAAAAGTACAGAAAATAAAAAATAGCTTTACTTTATATCTTCCCACATACAGCAGGGTAAATAACAGAGAGACAAAAACACAACAAATCGGCTACAAACTCTATTTAGTATGTTAAACTTAAGATCAAAAACAACTATAAACATGTACTTACTAAGAAGTAATCATTAACATTTATATGATTTTTATTTGCTATAATTTTTAAGTAAACTGCTTTTTAAATATCAGTAGCATTTTATGCAAGATTAGAGATCTATATATAGTATTTATAAATATATATATTGTTATTATTTGATCACTAAAGTATTATATAAATTTAATTTCTTTGATTATTATTTTAGTAATAATATATGTTTTAATACATATACGGCACTATGTAAGGGTTGTATACTTTTAAATATATTAGAAAATACAATCATACTTTTATGCTGCTTAAATAAATAGATTTTGCATGTCATTATAACAAGTTTTATAGTAGCAGGTTGTAACTGTATTAGCCATAAAACTTTATGATTTTCTTTTTGTAAACAAATGCTGAAAAACAGTGTTTAAAGAAATCTACTATATGGATATAATAAAATAAAAATATGAATTGCAAATCAAACACACAAAGGCTTAAACATGAATTTTATGATTATAAGTCAGTGAAAAATATATCTTATAGAAGTTTATAAACTTAATAAGTTTGTAATATTTCTTAATGATAAGATGACTATTTTAGGATATTTTCCTTTAATTGTATCGTAATGTTTAAATCCTTTCCTATTTCATAATTTTTTTAAGTCTATATAGTCTTAAAGGTGGTACCCATAGAATTTAACAACGGGACAATTAATTCATACAAAAATCGGCAAAATGAGACATAAACGCACTTATTTTTTGATAGAAGAAAAAAAGAAGACAGAGAAAACGTAGTGTTTAAACATTTCGCTCCCCGCATTTTCGTCGAGATATATTGGTGCAGTAAAATGCCGCGGTTCGCCTTGTGACAAGGCTTTGCTACCATAGATCTCTGTTATAATAAAAAAATGAAGTGAATGCGCCTGTATCTTTGTTATAGAAAATTCGCAGCTACATATACATTATTGTACTGTTAATACTATTATTACATATAACAGAAATGCAAATATATAGAAGTATAGAAATATAGAAGAACTAGTATACTTAAGCTTATCACGTCAGGATACATATAACATTATTTAAAATCAAAGTACTGATTAACAAATCTACAAATAAGCAGCTTAGACTAATAGATAAAAGAAACCTTCAGCATTAAATTGCAGGTCAGTAGACTGCGTTCGCGCCACGCGACGATCACGCCACATACGCTTACTCTATTTCCGTATATAAGACTCTAGCTCTAAACAGTTAAATATCGACTCTAACTTTAAATATTACGAACTATTATTAAACAGCGCTATTTTTTATACACATCAATCGCAATGTACTTTATTCTATAAGTAATAAGGTGTTAAATAAATTGTATTTTTATTAGACTAAGTCGTCTTGCTGTAGTCGTACTCTTAGACGTATAATCTTAATACGTACGTGTTGGATAGGTGCCACAGCATCGTCAGCTGTTTGTATTGATTAATTAATGAGTTACAATTGTTATTGTATAATGTCTCATGTATTTCAATGAATTGATTTTCCATTACACACAATATAGTGTTTAAAACCATCACACTATGATATCGTTCGATACAACTTAACTATATTTGCGTAATATATGTAAAAAAACATAATTACCTCTTCGTGTAATATTTTACCTTAAGAAAAAAAACACACCTTCCACCACCTAACGTAAATTAAGAACAAATACTTATATACATATGTAGGTATATGTTTTTGTTGATATTAAAATTTTATTACGCGCTTCTTTTGAACTAAATGTATTAATAACTATAATGAAGTCAATCTCATTTCTTTGTTCTTGATCTCACAAAGTTAAGAACAAAGCGCATGCTATAATAATATTTCTTTATATTTTAGTTTAAGATGAATCTTACTTTTTAATGGACTTATTTTTTGATTGGCTTTATTTTTTGTTTTTATGAATAAATAAACATTTGACTCGAACACATACTAATGATTAAAACCTTAAAATTATACAAAAACTGATTGATTTAAAAAAAACTTGTACCCACTTCATAGATAGATATTTTTCTAAAATTTTCGAGAAAAACTTTCGGAATAGCCCGAAATATTCATAGAATAGTAAAGTAAAATGACATCGATGCTGTTATCGTAGAGGTAGTGTAGTTTTGATAAAACATTTGGCCTTGTCGACGCAAGACAGCGCAAATTAGTACGTGTACGCAGTTGGTTTCTTCAACATCACTTTCTGTCTATAATAAGCGGACACTTTCTTGACAACTTCATTTACGCATTATCGCCTTTTTGTCTTTTTTATATATTAGTTTTTTCATAATATCAAATAAGTAATTTTAATTACGATTTATTTATAATTTACACTGTCACTTAATAAATAATTGCATTTCAATTAATATTATAACTAACCATTTGTTATATTGAATCGTAACGTTTTGAAATGTCAATGTGCATATTATAAAACATAGCTACTTTTGTTATATAATATTAAAACGGTGTGGTGAATTATTATTCAAGGATAACTTAGTTAAACTGATAATGAAATTGTGATTGCGAATGTGCCCTAGTAATAACAATATTTATTTAAATATTATCACATCAAGCTATGTACATATAGCTTAGTAAAATAAATATTAAAAAAAATATGATTCGTTCGAATATATATGATAAAACATTAATAAAATTTACACACACACAACCGACTGTTTCGTGAATTTTTTAGAACACACATAAAATATGGACTTTTAAAAATAAATAAATAATTGAAATATACATTATTTTTATTTAATAAAACGACTATTTTATTTCCCTGTCATAATATTTAGAGTAACAAAAAAATTGAACGAACTTGCATCTATTGAAAACGTATATTTTTCTCTATAACTTGTTTAAAATATATTTAGTTTTTTTTCGTATTCAACACCGGTGCGTGTAAAACAGTAATCGAACTTTCACTTATTTTACTGTGATTAGATAATCTTTTGTAAAAGTTGTACGTTATAGGTAAATAAAGTGTTTATTTAGAATCGTTATATTCGTTCTTTTACACAAAAGATGTTAAATTTTTCTAAAAACATTATTTTATAGAAGCTATTGTGGTTATCGTTGTAGTAGTTACGATTATTTATAGAATGGTTCTTTGCCCAAAAATTTATTACATTGTTGAAACTCATTCATATATACATACATACATGTATTTATAAATATTTACATATAAAACAACATAAGTTATTTATAAATACTAATTATTGTAAAAGTTAATAGATAATACGCGACGTAGCGTCACCCAGTCACTGTTCCGCTATCAGTGATTGGCCTCTAACGAGAGTGAAATGAGGTTGGAGAGAGAGCGCTCAAAGCTGTTTCTGAAAGTGAAATGGTCTCCGCGTGATGTCACAGTGCACTCATTTTAGTTGTGGCCTCAACGTGTTTTATTAATGTTCTTTTTAAATGTACTCGTATAAATACTTGAATAATTTTATAGTTTTACAAGTTTCGTAATTTGCAAATGTTGTTATTTCATTGCGCATAAGTTTTTAATTTGTAAGACAAATTTTATCAAGTTTTACGTATAGGTAAGTCTATTATTAATACCATTATTTTTTCTACCGTTGTTACTATGTACTGTCTCGAAGTGAGATTCAGCTATTTTTAAGATTAGATGTCGTTACATCGTTTTGATTTACTGTGGATGTTAAGCTAGCTTTGAAGTATTCTTCAGAACATAATTTTTTATTTCTACTAGTTATTATTTGCTCTGTGCCGAGGTCATTTGGAAATATATAATTAAGAGTTGTGGGTGACAGATAACTAACTGACTTAACCATTTGAGTATTGACCGCAGTTGCAGTGTGCATCTACACGGTTAATTTACCCTAATGACTTTTCTTATCAGATTATGCAACACAATTTCATTTTATTACATTTATATTTTTGGTACTTTATATTTTTGGTATAGTTTTAAGTCAATATTACCAATAAAAAAAAGACGTTTTAAAATTACTTACAGAGTAATTTACAAAATCATTAATTTCGACATAATATTTACAATTTAATTAAGAACCAAAGCATGCATTGTCTTTTGTCAATATAGTTTAATATTTTATTGTTATAGCCAATAGCACATTATAGTAAATGCACTTAGCACTGAATTGTTTTACTTACATTAGTTGCATGAAATGTTTTTTTTCGTCATAATTTATGTTAAAAGGTCAATTTGTGAAAAATACATTTTTAATAACCTTTTAAATACATTGAAAGATATTTTTCATATAATTAACTTGAGTTCTGTTCTTAGCTCGCCCGTCTCGGGTACTACAAGCTGGCGGCGGCATCGGTAGTGCAAGTAGAGACCGAGCAACGTACACGCAACGGATTGCACCAGACACAGCCAAAGGAAATCAAGTTAGTAATAATTTTTTTCTAAGTCTTTAGTAATGCCTCATTTGATTGGCTAATTGTGTTTTCACATGACAGTAAGACGTTGATCACCAGGTTAAGTTTAGATTTGTTAGAGGCAAGCAATTGTTATAGTAGTAGAGTAGTTAGTTAGATACGGCAAGCAGCGATTTTAGTTGTCGTAACTAAATTCAAAACGTCCCGTGGATGGGATAAAATCATATACACCCAGTTTCCCATGTCTTGGAGTTTAGACAACAGACTCGTCAGTTGTAGTATAAAAAAATGTAAATTTTTATTACAATGTATTGTAAATAATAAGGTTATTGTTTTGACTTTCATTACAAATATTGTAACGAAGTATATTTATTGATATATACAATATTTATAGTGCCACATTTTTGGCATGCTATCCGTTTGTGACCTGATAGTGATAGTAAATATAAATGAACAGTATATTAATTAGTACGGCATCGTGCATTGATTGCCAAAGCTCAGCTTACGCCATTTCGTTTTTAAATATTGTCTCTTGTCATATGACATTGTGCCTACATTGTTAGCCTTTTATGTAGTAGTAGTAGTATGTTGTATAATAAGGAATTAGTGAAAATACGAATGAAGCTGTAAATTGTAGGAATATTTAAATTATTTATGTTTTTCTGAAAATCGTCTCAAATTCGAATTGGTGTTACTTGCCTATTATATCGTTTTAAAGCTATAACACACAAATATATAAGTAAAGCTATAAAAAAACAATAATAATATATTATCTGCTAAAGTTGCCCGGAAATTCAGCATATCATAATAATATTTTTTATTAAAATTAACTTCAGAATTTTATTTATAATAATTTAAGTTCGTGATAACATAACATTTAGAGTTTATAATAAACACTACTATTTGTAAGTTCTCTTTTATTTTATTTGGTTTCCAAAAGATACTTACCACCACTTGAATACTTTAATTAAATTCATTTTAACTGTGCTCACGTGATATTCTCGATGGACCGCCCTTTTAAAAGGAACTCGTTAATTTAGTTGGTTATCTAGAGCATTGACCTAAAAGGGGTAAGGGGACTTAATTGTATTCACATACCACTTGCTAGTGCAATAAGAATGGATAATAAATAAAATTGTCATTAAACATTTATTTCTATTTCATGTATTGGTAATTTATAATCCAATTATATAAGTAACATCGATTCATATGATAATGGTAGTTTTATGAAAATCGTGTCAAGAGGTTTTAATCAATCTTAAAGTTTAGGCACTTAGTCGTTCGTACTTAATCGAAAAAGAAAAATACACGTTATGCTTATTTATTTAAATATTACCATCATATTCATGTATTTCAAATATTGTATATTTTTTCTATATGAATATTATTGCTATATATAACTAATATAAATAAACATTATATATACTATATAAAAAAACGCTTCCAACACTCTCTATGTATGCTTAGATCTTTCAAACTTCACAACGCTTTTTTTTAACAGATATAATGATTTAAGAAGGAAATTTAAATGTATAATATTGTACTCAATATACTAAAGGAACACTGCAAATTTTTATAATATATTTAGTATTAGCATTACACCCATTAAATTATTCGTGGTGAAGCGTTATCACACGTATAATGTGGCAGGGTACTTAATATTCGGCGAACTCTTAATTTCATTTCTCTTCATCAACCATGATTGTTTCATATTATATAACAATAGTACATATATGTATATTCAAATATTGCTTGTTTTGTTTACAGAACTAAAATAGCACCAATGGATCCAGACAGTCTTGTCCTTTGGCGGAAGCCTTTCACAACTCTTGAGTACTTTTTTCGAGAACTTATAATATTAAGTTCCACAGGGCTTAAAAGGTGTGTACAGTAAATATTTTTTAAATAAATTTCTCCGTTCAATATATATTGAATTTATTTTGTTTTAGGCTATTAGCGTACAGGGCACTAGCGTTAGCACTACTTTCTGTTATCACCGCCACGGGTGTTTTATATATTATTAACGGTCCACACCAACCATATGTACAGGTATGTTAAATTATTAATATAATAAGTTTATTTGGTCGTATGGATCTGATGATAAACTTGATTTTAATTCATGAATTTTACATTATCTACTTATATGCAATGCTTAAGATTTTTCGTCATGGCGCCGAGGCGCAACGTCTGCCTGTAACGCGACGGTTACTGGGTTCGATCCCCAGTCGGAGAAGATGGATTTTTCTATTTCCATTTTCTTCGCTCTGGCAAACTAGGCAAAGCGCGGCGTTGAGTTCCGCCACTCAACACGCAATGCCTCGAAAACGGCGGAAAGCGGGGACGGAGAAAGCAGGGACTAAGCAACGGAGTGTCTTAACACTAGGTTCCCACGGTCCCTGCAGTTCCCTCTGCCTACCCTGCCTTGTGCGGGATAAAGCGTGAAGCTTAAGATTTTTCTAAATTGAACTAAATCAGTGTGATAATCTGCGTTTAACGTCAAAAATGTGTAAATATAAAAATATCACGATTTCTAAGCAATTCGTTACATAACAGTCGTAATAAACACAATACGTCTGTTGGCAACCGTCACGCGTTTTTTATTAAAATACTTTCTCTATTAAAGAGGCCGTGAGTGTGGACGTCAAAGGCTATAAACATTTGCTTTACATGGTTTCATTTCAATCTACAATAAATCTATGAATATGTATAAACGTAAACCAAAATCACTTATAAACTAACTACTATGAGTACGTTTTTTTAATAAATTTGTTTTAGCCTTTATAATTAAAAATTCTAATACTTAAAAGATATCGAAACCATAATCGACGCTTTTATGACCAAACACTGTCCATCTGCGCCCCAAAGACCACACACTTATTGATTTAATGAAATTTACAATTCTTAAATTAAAACCTTATCTAAAATTGTATTCAATATGCAAAGTCTCTAAAAGGCTTTTTCCTATCATTGGCTCGAAAATATATTAAAAATTAACAAAAATAAAGCGTAAAACTCATATAAGTCCGTAAAAATCAATTCTGACTGTTTCAAATCCGTGAAAAGAATATTAAATGAAAAACATTACTAAATATTTTTCATTTAATATTCTTTTAACTAGCAAAATTTGTAAGCCAACTTTGTTAGTAACTTTTTTTATTTTAAATATATATTTTTTTCTTCCAGGATGTAGTATTAACCTTAGCATGGTGGGGCTGGTGGGTAATGCTGGGTGTTTGCAGTTCAGTCGGGCTAGGTACTGGACTACATACATTCCTATTGTACTTAGGTCCACATATAGCCCGTGTTACGTTAGCCGCCTATGAATGTGGTGGACTCAACTTTCCATCTCCTCCTTATCCTACAGAGTAAGTATTTTAAATTGTTCTTTTGTTTTAAATTTGCGATGTTTTAGTAAAAAAAAACTTGTTTGAATCGTCAATAGACATGTCTTACTAATAATCACATATACTATATTATACTAAGCAACGGAGTGTCTTAACACTAGATTCCCACGGTCCCTGCAGTTCCCTCTGCCTACCCTGCCATGCGGGATAAAGCTAAAAAAAAGATTTATAAAAAAAGAATATCGATAAATTTTCATAACGAACGCAATTTTATTATCAATTCGTTATATAGTAAAAATTATTATTGTATAAGTAAAAAAATATAGTTCTTATACGAAACTTTTCTAATAAATCGGATACATATTTTTGACGTACGTAACATACGTGTGTACTTATTACGTACTTATATACGTACATACGTTATGTGATAAAAAACCTAAGAGATTTTTACCAAACAATGTGAGTAAATTAAATATGCACATATATTAACGAAGTAGTGGTTATCCATGACCTGATAATTGTACTTTATTGTAGGATTCTTAACATTTTTAGCTAAGTAGATTAAATACTATATTATATTTCAAGTATAAACATAAAAAAAGTATACTTGAGTAAAGCCAGCTTTGCTTTTAACCATAACAATGATATGACCTGCCTATGAATAACTTAGGAAATTTGAGAATTTTGACAGATAGATTTTTTTTTTATAAAACGTCTGAGACATAACATATTATAAGCTTTCTATTATCGGTATTTTTATTATGCAATCTTTCTCGTTGCAGCATAATCTGTCCAACGGAAGTCGATCCAAAATACGCAGTGTCGATATGGAATATTATGGCCAAAGTGCGTATAGAGTCTATGATGTGGGGCATGGGGACGGCCCTGGGGGAACTCCCGCCGTACTTCATGGCGAGGGCGGCGCGCCTCTCCGGAGGGGAGGTGGCCGAGTTGAGTGAGAAAGATGATTCTAGAACTGGCAGGTATGTTTGTTTAATATTTTGTAATTAATTGTTAACTTTTTAACTTAAATCCTTAACCTAAGTCCTTTAATAATAGTAATATTTTTTATACTTGAGCGTATACGAAATAAGCAGGATTGGTCAATAGACGGCAACACAAAACCCTTGTTATCGCAACCGTTTGCTGTTTTGGTGTTTATATTTCATCGGAGAAATTTGTTGATTGAAATATTTACATAACATGTTATTTGTTTAATTGTTTACTATATCTATATTTATATATATTTACTATATATATTCCCTAAACGCTCAATAAAACGATTATTTCATCAAAATTGACGCAAGAAAAGTCTAGTATTATTCATATTTAAAAAAAAGACAATTATGTTCCAACATAATTATTACGATGGTAACTGATAGAAGTTTTTCATTTTTTGTTCCGTCGTTAACAAGCGTCACTGTGAATAGCGTGTTTGAACGTAAACTTGTTACCATATTTTATTACAATGATAATAACGTTTTTAAGTAACAACAACATATATTGTAGGTATGTTAACGATTTATATCCGGCAATTTCATAGTTATTGAAATTTTATTAATAAAATTTAAACTTACATTTGTAATTGGTATACAAAGAAAATGTTTGTCAACAAGCATGTTAGTAGGACGCCCGCCGTTTTGCGTACAATATTTATATAGATTTCCGCAATACGTCAAAATTCTAAGTATTGTATTTGTAGTCGAGCACTTAATATAAATATAAAATATATAAATTCCGTAGTTACTAATAAACAAGCTAAGCTTGTATTCATTTTTGTGAGGTACTTCAAACTACTAAAATTCAAAAGCAAAATGCCCTTGTTATATATATTTAAATACTTGATATTACATTTATAATATATTACATAGTATAGCGTCATAATTTTTTATATGTTTATTCATTTATTTAAACATATAATAGTAGTTGAATTTTGTGTTGCCACCTCAAACACTTGAAGGTGCAACCTTTGACTAATACATTTCAGAGTCTACTGTTAAAACATGCTATAGTGTCGCCATTTTTTAATTAGGCATTTTGTTTCCAGGGCGAAAGTAATGGTCCAAAAGTTAGTACAAAAAGTTGGATTCATGGGTATACTAGCCTGTGCTTCCATTCCTAACCCACTGTTTGATTTGGCCGGACTAACCTGTGGTCATTTCTTAGTACCATTCTGGACTTTCTTCGGCGCTACACTTTTGGGCAAAGCTGTGATCAAAATGCATATACAGAAAATGTTTGTCATTGTAGCCTTCAATGAGAAGTTAGTTGGGTGAGTGTAAAATGTTAGTTATTTTTTTGTCCTGTATACCAAGTCACACTAAATTAATAATTGAATTTTCTTACTTATATTATTATATTTTTTTATATTAAACATCGTGGCACAAAGGCGTAAGCGTCTCCCTGTAAACGCGACGGTTTGAGGATTCGATTCCCACTCGGGGAAGATGGATTTTTCTTTTCCATTTTCTTCGCTCTAACTAAACTAGACAAAAGCGCGGCGTTGAGTTCCACCAGTCAACATGCAAAGCCATACAAAAAGGCGAAAAACGGGGACGGAGAAAGCAGAGACTAAGCAACGGAGTGTCTTAACACTAGGTTTTTATGGTTACTGTAGTTCCCTCAGCCTACCCTCAATCCGTGTGCGGGATAAAGCGTGAAGATATAAAAAAATAATTATAATTTTAATATAATTGTTTTTTTTCTAATATATCTTTGTATCTCATGTATTACAGACAATCACTGTCATGGGTTGGCAAAATACCCTACATAGGACCACAATTGGAGAAACCATTGCTAGAGTTCCTTGAAAACCAAAAGGCATATTTGCATAAAAATGTGCCAACGGAGAGTAAAAGATCCATTTTGTCAACTTTACTAGAAAAGTTCATTTTGTTAATGGTATTGTACTTTGTAGTGTCTATAGTGAATGCGCTCGCGCAAAATTATAGCAAACGGATGGTCAAAAAGAAGGGTAAGAAGAAGGATTAGGATTGATCTAAGCTGGACTGACAGCGGTCTAGGTGAGTATTTTTAATTTTTTTTTTATGCATTCATGCTCAATTATAAGTAAAAGCGATATAAGCCACCATTATATGATAAAAGCATTTGGTTTTTAATTAAATGAGTGCGATCCTTGGTAACAATAGTTCAGTATACTGTATAATATGTAATTTTGTAAATTTCCATTTATTACGCCATAATATTATTTAAGTTTTCCATTTTGTTTATACTTCATTTGTGATAGCACTTTAGTATTAATGTTATTATATTAGAAGGCCAGACCAGGAAGAGGTTGGTAATCGTGACATTTTTCATAATAATGTTATAATCAAATTAAAATTAATTTGATAATAGGCTAGTTTCCAAAATTTTAAAATCGAGTTCACAGTTTACCTTATCATCTATTTAACCCTAAAAAAAAATATTTTGAAAAAATAATATTTTCTTTATTTATTTTGCATTCAAAAAATTGTATTTAAATTTGTCTCGAAAACGCACATAACTGTCATGGCGTCTTGTGTGACGTCACGCCGTGCAATCGCATCGTAACAGTGTTGAGTTTTATCCATGTTTTATCAGATTCTTATGTTATCTTACATCAGAAATGAATACCTCGTATTACAAGTACTGCACAGTGTCCCACTGTAAAAGCACAGTCATAAAAACGCCAAAAAAATATTTATTTACGTTCCAAATGATAAAAAAATAAGAAAACAGTGGTTAAAACTTGAATAAATTCTGATGAACAAAAGTCACTGTTCACCGCAAAGAATCTTCAATTTTGGGCAAATTACTGCTGTTTGCCTTAATGAATCCTGTTTCCATGATTAAATATTATTGTCTTCTACGAATTTACTAAAAACTGCTGTATCAATTTGAAGAAAATTACTAGAAAATGAAATATCTAAAAAATAGCGCGTTGTATTTACAAGACAAACGTCAACAACAACAATGTAGGGGTGAACGACATAAATCGATTTATCATAAAATATCGATACATGCACGCGATATATCACTTCAACCCAATAATATCAAATCAACTAATATCGATATGTACAATCGATATATTTCATTCGATATACCAAATGTCGTGAGAAATTAAAATCACATGCCATTCCTTTTTGTACTGATGCTTTATTTACGCAGTGTTACCGCCAGTGTGAAATTGACCAGTAAGTTAGTATTGGTAGAAAATGGGTGAACCTATAACACTGACAACGATATAAAGGCAAATATTCTCCGTGAGGGCAGTGCGCAGCGATCAGATGCCAAGTCTACCTACATTTTGGTAGATCTACCAATTTTTACTTCAGTCTGCCTATCTACTATCGTAGACCTAAAATTTACCTATTTTTTTAATTAGTTTAATTGCTGAAAAAAGTATGTAGTTAAGTATAAAGTTTTATTTTTAATAAATTAAGTTAATTCGTTTCTTCGTCCTAGCTGTTTTTACTTACATTAATCTGAAACGTATGTAATATTGTAAGAATAGTTAAATACAAACAAATTTCTTACAATATATTGAAAATATCGATATATTTGGACAATATATCGCAAAGTATCGATAGAACACTACAATATATTTTATCGAAAAAAAATATCGATATTTTTTTTATACGAACATCTCTACAACAATGGCGTGCGAGATGCACGGCGTGACGTCACGCTTTTTTATTGGCGTTCATTGTCACGTGACATAGACCCTAATTTCTTTCGATTCATTTCATTAAAATAAAATTAATCAATGGATATTTTAATAGAAAACAGTATTTTTTGATAAGTAAACATCATGTTCATATTATAAAAATTAAAATCTATCAAGTATATTCTCAGTGGAAACAAGCCTATTATACTGGTAACATTATTGTGATAAAATTATTATGATAAAATTTCTAATTGATTTTTTTCTTAAATAAAACAATTTTAACGGATTTATCGCGTATATTAATTTTTTTTTTTTTGTGAAACCCGACGTTTCGAACACTTTTCAGTAGTCCGTGGTCACGGGTAGACTGAGGTGGCATTCGTCTGTCATTTGATATAATTATTATATCAAACTACCGCCAACGGTTCCTGAGTTGCCTCGCGTACTGGATTCCTGTAGAATGAGCTGACTGTATTCTGCCCTCTGGTGTGGTGTGTTTGGGATTTTAAAATTTTTATAAGTGGATCCCAAGTGGTAGAAAGCTTCCAACCGTCTTCTCTATTGAAATTAGGATGTTTCTGTATTTTAATAGCCTTGCAGATCATTCTAGGGATATATTTATTTTCCCTAGCGAGTATATGAGGTTTATCAAACCTGATGTAATGGTTAGGCTTGTTCAAGGAGTGCTCACACACAGCTGACTTTAATACACGCCCATTCTTGACATCTGAGATGTGCTCTTTCACCCTAACACCGATGCTTCTCTTTGTCTGACCAATGTAAGATAAGCCACAGTCACAATCAAGTTTGTATACAACTGCACACTGCAAGGGAATATTACATTTAACTGGTCTCAAGAATTGGCTCACTTTTTTGTTAGGCTTAGAAATAGTTTTAATTGTGTAGCTCTTCTTAAGATGTTGCCGATCCTGTCTGTAACTCCCTTTACATATGGTAGGAGTGCTGGCTGTCTCTCTACTGTGGGTGGCTTGGTGGTCTTCTTACAACGCTGGCGGGGAACTGGCAGCTTGTTCTGATGAAGGGCATCTTTCACCAGTCGAAGCTCCTCCCCTAGGTGTTCAGCGTCGCAGAGGGCTCTCTGAAACAAAGATTTGCCAACGGTAGATAACTGTGTAGGGTGATGGTGAGATTCACCATTGTGATATCTGTTAGTCTGACCACTGTATAATATGTAATTTTATAAATTTCCATTTATTACGCCATAATATTATTTAAGTTTTCCATTTTGTTTATACTTCATTTGTGATAGCACTTTAGTATTAATGTTATTATATTAGAAGGCCAGACCAGGAAGAGATTGGCAATCGTGACATTTTTTATAAATATAATGTTATAATCAAATTAAAATTAATTTTACTGGTAACATTATTGTGATAAAATTATTATGATAAAATTTCTAAGTGATTTTTATACTTACTGCAAAGTACTACTGCAAAGTGTTCGAAACGTCGGGTTTCACAAAAAAAAAAAATGTTAATATACGCGATAAATCCGGTTAAATTGTTTTATTTAAAATGTATAAAAATCGCGAAAATCAAAGAACTTATTATGATTTTTTTCTGTTGGAAATAAAATTTTAATATGTACACAATATCTATTTTAAAATCGTTTCTTTTTTTTAAATAGCGCGGTGATCTGTCCCGCCGTGTCCGCTACATTAGAGGTGTTTCACACGAACAATTGTGAAAGTTAAACGTTTACTCAACGGACGTTACGTGCGTGTGGAAATGCCTTAACTTAATTCATCGTTTATTTATTAATTTTAAGGCAAAATTTATTAGGAGTTCAGTAGCTAATTAAAGATGAAGTGTTGTGGTTTTAAAAGGTTTTTTTAATATTTTATACTTTGTGTATATAGTATCTGTTATATTATTTTAAATACTTTTAATTATTTAACCCCAAATTTTGGTTTTATAATATTGTTTTATTGTTAAATGGTCAGGCACTTCATCTTTCAAAGTATAATTTATAATAAGAATTTTGTTTACCTCTTTCAGTTAAAAATATGTTTATATAATTTGTAAGTGAAATTCGTTTTCTTATTTTAATAAACATTATGCAAACCAACAACTTAACTTTTAAATAATTTAGATTCAAATTGAATTATCAAAATGATAATGGTAAACAAAAGCAACATTTAAGATAGAATTGAACTGATTTTCAATTTTTATTATTGCATATATCATAGTTACCATAGCAAGTATTGTCTTGTTTAAGCTATGACTTCCATAATTATCAATTCATTGATACTTATTAAAATAATTATAATTTAAACATTTTTATCTCTATCTCAAATTAAAATCAGGGTTTAATATATATAAAAGTATAAATTACATTGAAATTGCCCCTGGATACGTCCTGAAGTAATTTTGTGCTAAATATGTCGAAATAAATGATTAGTATTCATTTAGATGTAAGTAAATACGTTAAATTTACAATTTTTTTTGTAAATATCAGACAGGAAAAAGTTAAAATTGAAATATTATTCAATATGTACATATTATTTTTTAATACATATTTTTCATTATAGTGCTTGATATTTTGTGATATTTTAGTAAATGAATAATCCTCATTCTTCGTTGAGAATTAAATGTTGGTTGACGTTGGAATTGTGAACAAACTGAAGCAAACTATATTTTTTATTATTATTACATTCAAAGAACCAAAAAATAAAGAAAACTTAAATAAATTTTAATAAAAGGTCAACCAACACCTGTCATGTCAGCTTCTGAGTATAATTCAGATTCTAAATATATTTTCATTATATCGTAAATCTAATATTATTTTAATAATTTAAATTTCAGTTATAAATTATTAACAATAGAATTTCAATATGGTTCTTTAGTCAAATATTACTATACTTAAGTGGTAGTTTATAAATTTTACCAGCTATAGCACGACGAGTTTTACATCTTGCCCTTAACTGTATAATACATACATATATAGTAGTGTACTAGATTAGATGTTTAACATTAAAAGCTCAAATGTGTATTTAAATTAATTTTATTTAAATTTAATTTTCTTAAGCAATGGTGCTTATAATAATGTTTTCATTTATTTTAGTTAGTTAAAATATTTATTATTTTTGTGTTTACTTTTTAATTTTCTCAACATGTTACCATTGTAGCAATTACTTTAGTGCTAAAGCATCTTATTTAGTATTAAAACTGGATAGTGTCTGTAAATGTGATGGTTGTGGGTTCAAGCCCAATTTGGGGGTAATTATTTATATTTAAATAAAATGAATAGTTGGAGTTTATTGTTCAGTACAAGTTTTATGTCTTTGCTCACCTTGCTATATCTAGACAACAAAGTGCAGCTTTCCACATTATAGTTTACGTATTAAGAGTTGATTGTATATTTAAATCTGTAGGATATACAATAATTTGTATGTTTTTACAAGTTTGTGTGTGTATTTGGTTGTTATAAACACACTTGAAATCTCTCAAACAGTAATACATATTTGCACTTTCTACTATCTACATGATAACTACACTGAATATTTCTTAGCTATTTCTCTATGATATATGTGTTAATGTTTAAATTATCATTTACTAAATCCTTTTTTTTATTATAATAGTAGTAAGAGGTTTGTAGAATGTGCCAAACTATAATTGGTTGACACTCATACTAAGAAAGCACTTACAGTTCTGACTGTACTTATTTCATGGCAAATCTTTACAGCTTTTTAATACTTAAATATCATTATGGGCTATTTTTTCATTTATTAGTATAAACTTTTTTATTATAAAAGACATTATTATAAATATTCTATTATAGCCTGTTTAGGTTTAAATTGTTTATGTAGCTAATTAAAGTCCAGTATTACATAATATGTACATTACATTGTCATTTAGACCTTTTTTATGTATCTCTATCATGATTTTCTATTTATTAATGTATAAAATGATAGAAATGCTATAAGCCCATGGCAGAGGTACAAATGTTGGCATTCCTTTACATGAATAATTTTTAAGCGGAAATACTATAAACCATACTGGCAAGATGTATTTATTAGTAATTACAGAAAATGAATATTTTCTTATATACCTACACGGTTTTTTTTCAACCTACATTATTATTTTATTGTACAGCATTAGTAAATAATCATTGTAATAATAAGATTGTCTTTTATGATTCATACATTCCATACAAGTGCATAGTCAAAATAAAATGTATTTCTGGAATGTTTAAACTTCTATGTCATATACATAGTTTAATTACTTTATACAATAATCAATCTATAAAGATGTTTATTTAATGTGAGCTTTTGAGAAAATCTACTAAATTATTTATTTGAAAGACAATGGTGACTAGGATATCCAAAAATTAATATTTGTGACTATAGTTAAAAATAAAGAAGAAATAAATTGTATAAAATAATTATTTGCTATTCATGTCATTTTTAAAATAATTTCATATATTAAAAATATTATATATAAATTGCAAAATATGTTTCTATTCAAGTATCATTAAATGTTAGCTTAAAGTATGTTCAGTCCTGTGGAGTGGTACATTTAGTACAAAATCAGCTGTAAGATTATAAGTGTTTCACAAGTTTGACGTTTTATAATCTGAAAGCAATAATAAAGAGTGGTTATGAATATATTTATGAGTGTTTTATTTCATTTTTATATGTGAATCAAAGAGAAAGAAGTCTTTTAGGGGATGGATTCTGCTGGAAACCAAACGTGCGACATTTTGGATTGATTGTGAAGAATTTTTCTTCAGAAAATTTGTCTTCTTCTGTTAATTTGTGGCGTTCCGAGCGTGCCAGTTGAGCACAATTCACTTCGCCATGTCACGTTGAATGGAGAACACACAAAGGAGAAGAATTGTCTGATCTTGCATGTCTAAAAGTCTTGAATGGAACTCTAGGATCTTTAATTTTTCGAAATTCATTTAATTTAATTTTCTGTAATATGTGTTTTGACCAAAAATATGAGTTTTAGAAAAGAAATTAGAAATAATTAGTAATAGTTCTAAACAAGCCGAGATCCTCTTACAAAACATAAGAGAGATTTTAGTGTTATACCTCTTTCTTTACTCTTCTACTTTAACCACATACAAATTGACTATTTCTGATCTATTCTAAGTTGGAAGTACTTGTTAAATTTGAAGTTATGATTTTTGAGAATCATATCACCATATTTATTTCCAATGGTAGCCATAAACTCTACCAGATTTCGCGCTCTCAACCTGGAGTATCCGGTCTAGATTGTGAAATATTAATATTCTCAGGGATTTTATAATGTTCAATCAGTCCAATCAGACGTTATAGACGGGGCTAGAGTAGGTATCTAGTTTTACCCATTTTACTAAATTACTTTGATCTGCTACTAGTTTTGCATTTTTAAGGCCACTGCGTACGAATTGCTTCTGTTATTGAAAATTAAGTTAATGCAAATAAAAACAAAAAAGAAATCACTTCGTATCCGACAATAAAAGTTACTCATTGTATATAATTTTTTGTAATAAATGCAGTGCAATATTGGTTGGAATTGGCAACATTAGTTTTAGTTGTCAAAACTCAAAACTGAAAAGTCAAAACACATGAATTTTTATTTTGTACTTGAGAAATATTAAATACTGAATAATAAAATAGCCTCCTATTATTACAATGTTACGTAAGATATTACAAACAACAACTACTATAATACAAACTCGTAATGTTCAACAATTAGTCAAACCTTTAGTAAATATAAAATGGACGAAACCTGAGTATATTCCTGCATATAAACCCGAGAAATCTGGAGATTTAGAGGGCTTGCCTAAAATACCTGGTACCAGTTTGCCTCCAGAGTATAGTTTAAGTGAAGAGATAAAAGAGTAAGTTTTGTACAGTTCTTAGAAAGCATTAATTTTAAGGTTATAATAAAGCTCCTGTATTAAAAAATGACAAATATTGATTTTAGTGCACCAGAATCAGTAAAGAGAATTTTCTCAGTGGATCATTTAGGGAAGAAAGAATATAATGCCCTCGTGAAAAAGGAATTAATGGAAAGAGTTAAGAGACATCAATATGACAGTAATACTGCGGAAACAAGAAGTATGTTATAACATTTTAGACCTACACCTGTTCAGCGTAATATAATTTAAATTAATTTTATTATAATATAGTATTTTAAATATAAGATATGCGCTAAAATATATGTTTTAAATTTTTATATTTTCATTTTTTTGTGTTAATATTTTTAATGGTATAAATAAATTAGCAAATAATATAAGAATATTTTTACTTTAGTTGCAAGATTAACAGCTCATATTCGCTGTCTTCAGGATACTATGGAAAAATATCCAAGAAATGTAAAAGCAAAGGTAAAATTCTTAATAATTAAAACAGTAGTGTATAAATATTGAGTAAGACTATTATTGTGTATAATAGATCAAGGTCTACAAAAAACAATACACTTAAAACTTTTTTTACAGCAAACTGTGCAAGAACTAATAGATAAGAGAAAAAAGTTATTAAAGTTTTTAAGGCAGTATGATTACAAAAAGTTTGAATGGCTTTTAGAGAAGCTGAATATAGAGTACAAGGCACATCCTGAGTAAGTAAAATGAAAAGGATATAATAAAAAATTAAATGCTTTAAAGCTTTTTATGAAACAATTAGTAGTAGTAATATTAGTTGCTTTTAATTTTTGATAGTTTTATCTATGTTGATCATTAATTCAACTAGCAAAAATATTAATATATCACTTTCCTAAAGTAATAAGGTATCATTATAATTAAAATCTGATTATATTTGTTAATGAGTTTTAATTTACTATTGAATTTTAGGTCTTTTCACAAACTATCACGTAAAGAATCCCTACGTAAGCTAACTGAGATGCATTGTGATGATATACGTCAAAAGAAGCTGGCTGATTACAGAAATTTATTGGAGAGTCAGCAAGGACCTTTTTTGAGCCAAAAAATTGAGGCTCTCAAATTTATTAGGAGTGAGCAAATTGAATTAAAGCTACCTGTAACAGTTACTGAACAAGATATAAAGAAAGTTCAACAAGAATATGACGACTGGAAAGTTAGGGATAATTTGAAACAAGAAGCTAAGAAAAGGAAGAAAGACCTACTTTTAGATTAATATATATATGCTTTATATAGAATAATATAGAGAAATAAAAAGCAGAACTGTACAAAACTCTTTTATTTATTTAAAACTTACTTTGGAGGCCATCCATAAAACAAATTATAAAACTAAATATTTCAACACCACCTTAAAAATCCAATAATTTGTTTCAAATGTTATGTTTACAAAGCGACGTAATAATATATTTCATATATATTGTAGTATATATATATATATATTTCACACTCATTGTAGTATTGACTATGGTAATATACATTGCATTGCATTGGATACTTCTGTACGGTGTAATAAGAAGCATCTAGTTTTAGCTGATTTATATTCAGACCCAGAACCAAATTATATAGACAGATATATTGTATGAACTATATCAATATATGTATTAATATCTAAGGAATGTGATGTTAAAGCAGACTTATTAGACTTAACATCTACTTAGAGTATTTAAATTTATATTTATGTATGAATGTATTCCTACAAATATGTAATTATTTAATTAGAAATAAAATAAATGATACACAAGATTTAATTGCTATGCAATTTCTTCTCTCTATTTATATTTTACAGATGGCCTCTGATAGTACCAAAAATAATATATCAGTCAATTTGGACGGACAATTTACATAAATGCTATTTCAGATCAAAACCTTAAAGGATTATATGTAACTTAAAACTAAGGAAGACTTACATTTAAGCTTAAGTTAGTGGCTTCAAATAATGTCACAAACAATCAATTTTATTTTCTTTTAGATTAAACAATATTATTATTTGAAGCAAATTTTTTTAGTAAAGTTATTTAAAATGTGTAATGTACAAACAACCTTACAATAAAATAAACATATTACTACTAACAGTATTATGGCAAAATCTAAAAGCAACTTAATTTTAACTAACCTAATATAAAAATTGACTTGGGAAGTAATCTCCACATGTAAATTGTTACAGTCATACTTGGAAACCTAAATTAAAGAGCTTATCTGACAATAAAACATTACAAATACATACAAGATCACTTTATGTAAAATAAAACATAAAAAGTTTTTAAACAAATAAAATATAATTCATATATTGATCCCATTTATAAAATAAATTGCATGAAAACTTTTATCAGACATTTAATTGAGGTTATTATATTTTATAATTTAAATATTGGCAAATATGTAAAATCATTTCTTTTTTAATATTCATATGTCGTTTTTAAATAAATATTACATAGTGTTCCAATACTAAATTAATTTTAATATTGTTGTATGATTCTTTTAAGTAGAAAATTAGTAGCAGGAAGTTGTCAATAATTATTTTGTATTCTGATTGCTTTTCCATAATTGATTTTAAAGAAAAAAAACTTTTACTACATTTGAAAGTACATATAGTAAGGTCCATAGAGAAGTGGAATGTGTACAATGGACATGACCAAATTATTTCAAAACTTGCATTTTAAATGAAATCCCTAATATTCAACTTTTTATAGTGTGAAGTTTTTTTTGAAGTATTTGCTTGTTCTGTTTATAGATTCGGTCTGATCATTATTTTATTAAAAAGTAATAAAGAATTATGCATATGCAAGTAACATGCACTTCATAGCACTTCATAGGGAAGCTACCTTCACTATCTACTGCAAAAGCCTATTGACTTATTATTTCTTTTACAGTAAATGTTTTGCTTGAACTATAAATAATTAATAAAGTTACGTTGGATCCTTGAAATTTGGAAGAATACAACAGGTCTATAGGGAAGTAGTATGGGGTGCACGAGCATATGCTGTAGGTATGAACCCGGACCGTCTCGACTTGGGTGCGTGAGCCCACAGCCACCCCTCCACTGTTTGTTGCGTCAGGTCAGCATAAACCCACTCACCGCGCTTTACTGATAAGTCGTCTGGTGCTTGTGCCTGGAATAAATTAGTATTATTATGTCATTTTATTTATTTTGTATGTATATTTAATACTAATTGAGTAAAAAATGTACTAATATATACTGTCAATGCTAGGCTGCTCGTTGCATTTATTATTTATTACTTAAATTCCAGACTAAGTATATTTTTATTTTAGCTTCACGCTTTATCCCGCACATGGCAGGGTAGGCAGAGGGAACTGCAGGGACCGTGGGAACCTAGTGTTAAGACACTCCGTTGCTTAGTCCCTGCTTTCTCCGTCCCCGCTTTCCGCCTTTTTTCGAGGCATTGCGTGTTGAGTGGCGGAACTCAACGCCGCGCTTTGCCTAGTTTGCCAGAGCGAAGAAAATGGAAATAGAAAAATCCATCTTCTCCGACTGGGGATCGAACCCAGAAACCGTGGCGTTACGGGCAGACGTTGCGCCTCTGCGCCACGACGGTCCTCAATTGGATCTTTTCCAATCGGGATGTTAAAACTAAACTAACATATTGCATGGTGTGTGTTGACAATATATCTTTAGGAAAGGCGGTTTAGACAATAAGTATAGTTTTTTTAATTGAACAATAATAATAAAAAAACATATTTTATTTAAGTTTTAGGACACTTTAAATAAGAAATCATGTAACTTATTTCTCAATTTTATATGTTATCTATCATTAGTGTGGATTAACACTTTAAAAATAATAAAAATATTAAAACTATTTACCTTATAATCATACAGCATGACTAGTTCAGTGCCGTGATATCGTCCATCATTGTCCTGTTGTTGTGTGTTGTTGATATTGCTCATATTGCTCATAACATTGCTTGTTGACAACATTGTGTTGTTCGGTGGTGGAGGATGCAGTGTCTGCGTGTTATCTTGTTGTGATGCTAGACATAAATTTTTCTATTAATATATGTATGTATATGGATTATGTATAAAAATAAAATATTATGCATATAAAAGAAATATATAAAAAATTATAATGCAAGGCATATATTTTTATATAAACTCCTATTATACCTAATAGAAGTTCTCTTTATAGTATATAAGAAGTGCACTAATAGTAATAATGTTGCCATTGTATATTTTCGTATTTTTTAATTGGATATTCTTCTTTTTTATATTTTTGATACATTTTTTTAGTCGTCGTAATAACTTGCACCTATCAATCTAAATAAGATATATTTAAAAAATGTGTTATACAAAATGTTTAAATAATAATAGGTCAGATTAGAATCAGATGTAACTCAATATGATTTAAATTTTACATTTATAATGTTTTATTATTAACAGATCATTAGTAAATATTATACTATCTTACCTTGGACAGCAGGATAAACAAAGCCCGATGGAATAAAACCTTCTTGACCATCACTCCTTACTATCCAGTACCAGTCTGGATCTTCTCTATTTAAAACTGAAAGTCCACATTATAATATGATTTCCAAAAATATCGAAAGAGGTTTGTAATGTAAATTTCAAAAAAATACATATTATTTATTTATTGTATATTATTATTCTAGAAGGTTAAGTTAAAACTAATTTAAAAATATGATTAAAATTCACCATTTAACTAAGATTTTCAGACTTGCATATTTGATGACTAAGATATTATGAAATCTTAAATAATGCACTTATGTGCATATCATAGCAACCATTTCTTCTTAAGAAAGGCACCATAAGAAATCCGTAGACAGGATCACTTATACGACTAGCATTCTTGTCCATCTGGTCATTTGTCTGTTACGACAACTTGAATGTATTAAATTAAGATCAACAGCTTCTTGCAGCAAAGTAAAAATAAGCTTCTGAGTCTACTGACGAGCTATTAATCGAAAGACATATACCTATAGTGCTTATGACTATTGCATGCCTTGTATACGCCACATACTTTATCAGAACGTGTTGTAGTTTCTTCTATACTTTACATTAACACATGTTAATATTTAATAAATTTGACAGTAAATTAAAATTACTTAGCATTCCATAGATTAATCGTATGGTTGTAGGGAGAGGAGCTCAAAGCAGCATCTAGTACTTGCGACTCATGAGTAAGTGTAAAAGGGCCTGTTAAAGATGTATATTAACTCAACTATTCAAGTTCCTTTTACTACTTAGCAAAATTGGAAATTATTCTACTAAGTGCTACCTTCAAAGTGTGTCCTACAAATTAGCAGACACAATCAGATCTCTAGTTAAACTGCAGAGATATTTTTCTATTATACATCCCGCTGCATATTCCAACATATTTAAAGTATATAAAAGTATTTACCTGTAACAAATTCTCCCCTTTCAACATCTACATCATTCTCATCTCTTGCAGTAAATGTATATAGTACTACATATCGTCCTGAGGGATCCTTACTGAAGGGGCATGCTTCACCTTCACTGCCTAGCTCTGAATGTCCATCATTAGTTGCTCCATCAGACAGTGATAGCCTTAAATATAAATTATTTAGATATAGTCATAAGCAGGTTTAATGTTGCAGTATTAATCCCCCTTATGTTATTTACAGTTAAATATAATTTAATTGTAATTTACAGTTATATATAATTAAATATTCAATAATAACTATTATATCCCAAAAGGCAGTTAGTGTTGAGCACAGGGCAAATTGTTGAAAAGTGGGCGGACACATGGAACTGGGACTTCTACAGAGCTTTGTTGCAGAGTTCGAGCATATAGCATGTGTGAAAGGGTGTAGGTGCTCAATTTGTGTAATAGTGGGAAAACTCCCAAGCACACCACTCGACACTCTAGGCCTGCCACTATAATGTTGCTGTAATTCTCATTCAATAGCCCAGTGCTTAATCCATCAAAACACCATTGCATAGTATCATTTTAATTCCCATAGTATTTTAGCATTACTGTTACCCTATACAATTATATATATTTAGTAACATGGCATCTAAAGTGTATTAGACCTATGCTGCAAACAGACCTACCAAAAGACCGAGTTCATATGAAACCAAGAATTGCCAAAATAAAAATATAGAAAGAAAACTCACTGTGATACATCTCGATGTGCTAAGTCTGTTGGAGACCGACTTCTAGGAAGTTTCTTTTTCAAGTCATGGTGATCACATGGGGCACAATATGAGTGTGGTATAAATCCTTCTCTCCGAGAATCAGTTACAATGACATATACCCAATCATTTTCACGATATAGAACATTTACTATTTGTCCCCTTTTTACCTAAAAAAATATTTTAAATTTTGAATTTTAATTGACTAATATTATGAATATAGAATATAGAAGATCAAAGTAATAGTATTGGGAAATTTGCAAATTTGTGAATAAATTTACGTGAATGTTTGCTGAAACTATTTGTTGTGTTGTTACACATTTGTAGTACAAACTGTGTTTATACCTATCGAATCACTTTATTATTAAGTTTCATATCAAAGAAAAAATATTTTGATTATGTATAATGAATAAAATTGATACATAAATTCACAAAAATACATTTAAATTATGCATACAACTTACCTCCAATTCATCATCAACATAAGGAGCAAAGTCATGTAATACTACCATTTTTGAATCAGGACTTAATCCATGTTCCTTTTCAATGCCTACACGGACTAATGTTTCTATACTGGCTGAGCCAGTAATTCGGCCCATGCCAGGACTTAAACCTGAGCCAGGTCGAGATAGTTCTTTGTCAGAATCGCCACTACTTGCTAAAAATAAGTCATACCGAATGTACTATATATAATTAATTTGGTAGCATTGGAATTTTAAAATATATAAAGAAGTGAAAAAACTAATGTGGAAAAATCATTTTTCGTTATTCAGCTCCTTTTAAAGCGCATTTTATATTTTAACATCCACCGTATAACTATACGTCTTATTTGGTTTTTCGAAGCTCACTTTTAAAAATTTAATAATTATGTTACGTTTTATTAAATACGAGTATGTTTTTAAACAAAAATAGATTCATTAATTAGTTTAATTTATGATTATGTAGAAAGTTTGAGGTCATTGACTTGCAAAGTTTTCAATAAAAAGCTTGAAGTAACTTACATTTCTTCTTTTTCCCCCTTCTTATTCTTACGGGGCACAGAAAAGCCATGATGTAACATTAGTTATATTATGATTTCTTTTAAAAAAGTTAGTTAAATAAATTTTAGCACCTTTAAATTAATAATGATTTAATTGAATAAAGCATTTCACACGATGTTCCTGAATGACATTGAATAATTGAACTAGTTTCTTTGCTGTATAAATTGAAGTTTGAACACAGATGACAGATTACAGAAATATTCTTTATCTGTGATCACAAAAAGCTTAGATTTAAGATAAATTATTTTGTTAGTAGAATAGTTAAAAAAGGGACAGAAATGAATATTAATATTATTAATGTTTTAAAACATATTTCGAAATTAAGATATACTTTAATTTGAAAATATGTAAAAATATATATTTTAAAGAATTATACAGGTCATTCGTAATTCGAAGTACGACGTTTCCGTAAATATTATGTAGATGAGATTTTTTATAAATTCATTTAGTCCTATAATACCTCAAGCGAAAATGCTAAAAATTTTAGATTTTTTATTCAAACATTCGATTTTCACACTTAATTATTAATTATAAACAAAGTATTATTGAATGTGTACCTTTTTCGATGTCAATATTTATAATTAAAAACTTTAAACCTGTAAGGTTCATAAAGTATAGTAGTAAGTATTAGTATAAATTGCAATTTAAATTTAAAATACATGGTAGCATAAAATTCCTATTCGTACATATGATATGCAAGAACTGGATTGAAATATTTGACGTGGAATTCTAAGAAGATTAGCTAAATCAATTAAATATTAAACAGGGGGGTGAAACTCCCATACAAAATAAGTTTCAAAGGAAACTAGCGCCAACTCTCGCCCAGGACGTAAGAAAGTTTGATATTTTTTACGTATTACGCCACTAGATGGCATTAACAGGTAGGATAAATTATAAAATTAAAATTATTTTATTATTTTTTATTTTCTTTACTAATAACTTTATTTTCATTTTTAATGTTATTTTATTTTTCAGATTTTAAATAAAATTAGCTTATTTATTTTAATGGCAACATTGTATAACTACTAAAGTATGGCAGCATACTTAACGTTTTTAAAAATTTGTGCTCGCTTTTGTGTTCTGGATGTTACTGAAATTTTCTTGGTGTTTATTTTGATAATTTAATATCACGTTGCCTTTTACTGGACTCTGATACTTGTTTTGACGATCTACCTTAGGAAGATACTCGAATCTTTGATTTCTTACGTCTACGGATTAACTTGTTATTTCCTTTGCAGTAATGATGGTAAGTGTGACCAACAGGTGTTTTTAATTATATCGTTAACGATAATTAGCCGAAATATGTATTTGTGTAAAATATTTATTCATTTTCATTTAAAAGTGAGGATAATATATAATGGAGATACTAAATGTAACTTCTTAGTAATCTAACATACACATCGTATATGTTTATTTACTATACTCGTATATAAATTTGAGTTCGCCTATATTAATAAAAATGTTTAAAAAGATTGATTGACACTAAAATCCATTGACACTAAAATCAAAACTGTAAATATTCTAAGAAACCTATAAACATCAATATTAAATTTCACTTTATAATACTCACAATTTATGATTTATTATATTAGTTAATATAATAGATATTTTTTATTGTTAAATTATTGTTGCTAAATTATTTTTATAATTGTAAGGCTTTAAATATTATTTTTTTATTATTTCAGAACACAAGATACTTCCCAACGAATGTCAGAAAACTGCTGAATTCTTTTATCTCTGATAAATTGTTTGATTTGCTTAATGGTCATTCTTATAAAGGCATGTCATGTTGATTAAATTGATTAATAATCTTGACATTAAATTAATTACTCATAGTTGGTGTAAATAGTCTTAAGTGGCAAATAAACAACCTTTAATATGAATGACCTCTTTAAAATATCAGCATATGAATTTTGTAAAAAAGAAATAAAAAATTAAACTGATAGTCAAGTGTTTTATTTTATTAGAAGATAAAACTTGTCTTGCAAAATACTATGTATATTACAACAATATTCATATCAACCAGATTTAAATTTATTTTATTTTTTTAATAATAGTAATTTAAAAATATACCTAATATTTTAAAAACATATAAAATTCCGGATATTCTAAACTGCCACCTAGTGAATTTTTTTAGTACTAATAACGCCCTCTCTCGCCCAGGACAAAAAAGTTTATATTGAAAAATATCGAGAGTTGCGCATCTACACCAGTATTAGTGTATCATCTATGATATTAAAATAACACCTTAGTAAAAGTCACAATATTTTAAGTCAACATAGTAAAATTCAAAGTTCAGTTTCTAAATTTAGTTAAGGTACATCTTCTTTATTGGTTCATTTCTTTAATAAAATATACCCTTCAGTACATATAAATCATATAAATCAATAAAGAAACTGATACATACAATTACAATTATTACTATATATATATATATATATAAATATATATATATATATATATATATATATATATATATATATATATATATATATATATATATATATATATATATATATATATATATATATATATATATATATATATATATATATATATATATATATATATATATATATATATATATATATATATATATAAATATATATATATATATATATATATATATATATATATATATATATATATATATATATATATATATATATATATATATATATATATATATATATATATATATATATATATATATATATATATAAATATATATATATATATATATATATATATATATATATATATATATATATATATATATATATATATATATATATATATATATATATATATATATATATATATATATATATATATATATATTTTTTTTTTTTTTTTTTTTTTTATGGGAAGGACAAGGCAAACGAGCGGTCGGGTCACCTGATGGTAAGTGATCACCGACGCCCACGGCCCTGTGTAACAGCAGAGGTGTTACAAGAGCGTTGCCGGCCTTTAAGGAGGACGTAGACGCGCTTTTTGAAGGTACCCATGTCGTATCGATCAGGAAACACTGCCGCAGGTAGGCTGTTCCACATAAGCGTGGTGCGTGGAAAGAAGTTCCTACGGAACCGCACAGTAGAAGAGTTCCACGTGTCGAGATGGTGGGGATGATATTTTAATTTGTGTCGTACTGTGCGGTTGGAGAATTCAGCGGCAGGCACCAAATCAAAAAGTTCTCCAGAACACTCCCCATGGTATAAGCGGTAGAGAACGCACAGCGAGGAAACGTCTCTACGCAGCGCCAAAGTGTCTAGCCTTTCACAGATAATTGGGTCCCCAACGATAAGAACGGCTCTACGCTGTATGCGATCAAATGGTTCAAGTTGATACTGGGGTGCCCCAGACCAGAGATGCGAACAATACTCCATGTGAGGCCGAACCTGGGCTCTATACAGAGCCAATCGGTGTGCAGGTGTGAAGTACTGTCTCGCTCGTCCTATGACACCCAGTTTCTTCGCAGCCAACTTGGCCTTGCTGTCCAAATGATCGCGATACTGACAGTCATTCGAAACGCTGAGCCCCAATATACTGATAGTAGGCGAGGCTTTAAGAGAAGTGTTCTCAAAAACTGGTGATACGACAAAAGGGTTTTTTTTAGTGGTTAACGCGCAAACTTGAGTCTTCTGGGGGTTGAATTGAACAAGATTCCTTTCACCCCACAATAAGACATTACTGAGGGAGGTCTCAATAGAAGACACAAGTTTCATTCGGCAATCGTCGACGTTTTCTCGAGAAAGACCTGCACGGCCGGAGTATACGGCGTCCACAGTACTATCATCTGCATAGCAATGAATGTTAGAATCTTCTAACATGTCATTGATATGCAGAAGAAAAAGCGTAGGGGACAGCACACAGCCTTGGGGGACGCCAGCATTTACGGGAAAATAATCAGAGCAAAAACCGTCGACAGCGACTTTAATGCTACGCCCGGTAAGAAAGCTAGCGACCCACTTGCACAAATTCTCGGGAAGCCCATACGATGGAAGTTTTGCTAAGAGTGCTCTATGCCACACACGATCAAAGGCTTTCGCCATGTCCAGACTAACTGTCAGGCCTTCGCCTTTGCTTTCGACAGCTGCAGCCCAACGGTGAGTAAGGTAAACTAGAAGATCACCAGTAGAACGACCATGGCGAAAGCCATATTGACGGTATATATATACATATATATATATATATATATATATATATATATATATATATATATATATATATATATATATATATATATATATATATATATATATATATATATATATATATATATATATATATATATATATATATATATATATATATATATATATATATATATATATATATATATATATATATATATATATATATATATATATATATATTTATTGGATTGAGATAGGAATTGGTTTACTTCGTATCTATAATCAACTTATACTTAACGACACACAAACACACACACACGCACACATATCATATACCTTATCACATATGCATGGTGTTTTCATTTTAGCAATAAATACGGGGGAAGTCAAACTCTCTATTAATTTAAGTTGCTTTGTTAAAATATTTTACTTTTATTTTGTTATATTTGTGCAAACGGATCACATAAAGAAAAATAGATAAATAAATTTCTCCAAGCGACCAGATCAAACAGTGTGTTGATTTCTCTAGCTATAAAAAATTAACTAAAACTTGGTTACAACTCAAGATTAATATTGAATAGATTTACGGTTTCTATAATAAACGAAAATAGTACTAAAAGCCCTTGCTTTTGACCATTGTCAAAAAGTCCTTGCAAGCAATGTTAATACCTAAATGGTAATAAAAATTTGGAGAATTTGCTTTAGCTTTCTTTATTTATTCAAGTTCATCATTTCACGGGAAAACGTCATTGAAAGCCGAACCAAACTTGTGTCTGAAATTAAAACTTCGTTTCAGACAATATCAGAGTGGGGTAAACTAAACCTTATCCAATTTAACCTCAAGAAGACACAAGTTTGCGCGTTCACCGCTAAAAAGCTGCCATTTGTCGCATCGCTCCGTTTTGAGAGCACTCCTTTAACTGCCACAGCCAATATCGGAATTTTTGGCGTCGACATATCGAGCGAAGTCCAGTTTCGTGGTCATCTGGAGGGTAAGGCTAAATTAGCCTAAAAAAAGCTCGGTGTGCTCAATAGATCGAAACAGTATTTCACGCCGGCTCACCGCCTGCAACTTTATAAAGCTCAGGTTCGGTCTCACATGGAATACTGTTCACAACTTTGGGCATGGGCTCCCCAGTACCAGCTTCTCCGTCTAGACTGCATTCAAAGGAGAGCGACTCGAATTGTTGATTGCGAAAAGATTTCTGACCGACTCGACTCCTTGGTATTACGTAGAGATCTAGCCTCGCTATGCATTATCTACCGCATATATCATGGGGAGTGCTCTGAAGAACTGTTCAGGCTGATCCCTGCCGCCTCTTTCCGATATCGTTCTATGCGACAACTCTACCACCCCCACCACCTTGACAGTTGGCAGAGTACTACTGTACGATTTTATTTAGCAGAAATTTTTATTTAGCAGAAATTTTCTGCCCCGCACCACAAAATTGTGGAATGAGTTGCCGTATGCAGAATTTCCGGACAGATACGACCTGCAGACCTTCAAGAAAAGAGCGTATTCCCATCTAAAAGGCCGGCAACGCATTTTGTAGCTAGCTCCTCTGGTGTTGCAAATGTCCATGGGCGGCAGTATTCACTTACCATCAGGTGATCTGTCTGCTCGTTTGCCACCTATAATATAAAAAAAAATTATATTCAATAAGTATCTTTAACTCTTTTTAATACAGTATCAATGTCCATTATTAACGTTTTGATATTTATTAAAATTAAATTCATTTGCAGTTTTATTTGTATATGGAGAATGTATAGATATGTAGAGTATTTAATGAAAATATAAGCATTTATTAAGCTCATTTATGTTTTCGCAAAAAATCATAATTGTTCATCTATTTTCGCACCTATTCGACTTGCTTTACGAAAACAATTAGATGTTAGCTTATTTTTATGGACATATCGAATGTCAATATTTTATTCTGCTTAGCGATTTATTTTTCTATTTAAGAACAAATCTCGGTAATCATTTTGTAAAATTTTATTTTATATATTTTACTTTATTAACTGAATCTCTTATAGCTCTAGTTTTACAAATTAGTTCTACATTGTAAGGTAGCGTAGGTACGAGGGTCAAACTGAAAGTTCTTAGACAATCAAAAACTAAGCATTCTAGCAAGTTATTAATTTTATTATAACTTTTCAAAATAGCGTCCATTTACATCAATACATCGCTGCATTCGATGGAACCATTGAGAAAAGCACCTTGCCCACTCGGCTTTAGGGGTCTCTTCAACGGCGTTTTGAAACGCTGCCACTGCTTCTTCGGCGTCCATAAAATGTTTTCCTCGAAGTTTTTCTTTTATTTTCGAGAATAAATAAAAATCGCAGGGTGCGAAGTCGGGGCTATACGGCGGGTGACCCAATAATTCCACGTCTAAGGTCGCCAAATAGTCGATCGTTTGCCTGGCGGTGTGCGACGAGGCATTGTCGTGATGAAGGAGGATCCTGCTATGAGGTCGTTTCTCTCGAACTTTTTCCAAGACAAGTGGCAAACAGTTGTTAGTGTACCAGTCTACATTAACCGTTTTCTGATTCTCTAAGACAACTGTCGCGTAATGACCTGTCTTTGCGAAGAACGAGGCCACCATCTTTTTTCCAACACTTCGACCTCTCTTCACTTTAGTTGGCAACTCTTCAGAAGGAAACACCCACTGAGCAGACTGTCTTTTGGTTTCCGGATCATAACATTAAATCCAGCTTTCGTCACCCGTTAGTATGTCGAACACAGCATTTGAGTCACCTCCGTTAAATTTTTGGATCATTTCTCGGCACCAATCAACACGGCGGAGTTTTTGAGCCTCGGTCAAATTATGCGGTATCCAGCGGGCACAAAGCTTCCTGATCGCTAAATGTTTATGGAGGATTTTGTGCACTTGACTCATACCTATACCTAGACTTGTCCGAATCTGCTGATAGGTCACTCTTTTGTCAGTCTCTATCATACGCCGCACAACACTGATATTATCTTCAGTCGTCGCTGTAGAAGGCCGTCCCTCACGCAAATCATCGGTGAGATTAGTTCGACCACGATTGAATTCATTAAACCAGTTGTAAACTGTGGCACGAGATGGGGCTTCATCGTGAAAAGCCAATCGAAGTCTATCATAACTTTCTTGTTGACTTATATGACATCGAAAGTCATAAAAAATCATTGCACGAAAATTTTCTCGGCTTAAATTCATTCTGACGTGCACAGACAATTTTCAATTTGCCGCCAAATCGTAAAACAAATGACAAATGATTGAAATGTATACTCAATATTATTGGTAAAGAGTTCTTTTTTCAAAATTTAAACTTATTTTTTTAATATAATGCTTTTAAGTTGCCAGTTCTAAAAACTTTCAGTTTAACCCTCGTATGCGCATTTAGCACTAATATAGGTGGCATTTTTTTGCACCTCTATATTTTTGTGTTGGTCCGTCTTTCGCATATGAGGTCTTTATTTTGTTAAACAAGTGTAGACTGTTATTCAGGCTAGTCGTTTAAAAAAATACCTGCATATAAACAAGTCGAAAATGGATTTTTTATATACTTAAGGTGCACTTCGAATTATTCCGCATGGGCTACGTATGATGATGATGATGATGATGATGATGTCCCGACCGTGTTCGGCCACGGCGACTGCTTCAACTCCTTAATTGCCGTTGATGTGCTCGAATGTGGCTTATGTAGCCAATCTTCTTAGTGAAGATTCTCGCACACTGCGGACATGTAATCACACCGTTGATAAAATTATAACTAATCGCCGTAGGTGGTCGGGCTTTTAGTTTGTCTCGCTTGGAATCTAACTCTGAACGCCGTTTAGGCTACGTATATTTTTTATATTTACCTAAATGCATTATATATGTGTCTATTTTTCTATAATTGAAAATCGCATTAAATTAACGTCGGTTCGGGATGACTCGGTTTTGTATCATGTAAAAATTACATTTACACTTAAACATATTAGTGTGGAACATTTTACATAAAAACAAAACTAACGACTTTTGAAAAAAATATATTTATAACATATCATAATGTTTACACGCAGATGTTGTTGTCTAATAAACGTGATTTTATAACAATAACAATATTATAACTTATTTGGCACATTCTTTAAATATAAAATATTGTTTCTCTTTCATTATATACCTAACATAGAATTTATTATGAATGGGAATTATGCATTTTACAACATCTATGAAAATATCCTATGATCATAAAATATATTTTTAAATTCTATATTAGTTTAATATATGATTTATTAAACAATTAAAAACAATAACACTTTACTAGTTTAGACATGAAATATATCTTTAAAATACAAGTTATGGCCTTAATTACTAAGACGCTTAAGGTTCCATCAGCCATTTTCTTGACCCAATGTCAGGTCTTCGTCACTTCGAGAACTTACAAGAACATCTCTAGGCTCAAGACTCAGTGGAAGAGCTTGATAGTCGCAATTAATATATTATGGTATTGTCATTTGATCTTTGTATGAATTTAAATTAAAACCAAGTTTCATATACATATTTTCATTACTTTTTTCTTAAATACTTAAATAGTTACAGGTCGAGGCAATAAAAGCGTGATAATTAAATATTATTTTACGTAGCTATTAACAGTAATTTGTTATTACAAATAACAAAAATATTATTGATTATAAAAATATGCTTATAATTTTCTTTTTTCTTTTATTAGACAAAATTGATATACGTAAACTTTACATATTATATTTATATATATTCAATAATCAAGTTATACTTTAGTATAGGCTTTGAAAAAAAATAAAAATTACTTAATATGCATTTCAATTATTCTAAATTTTATAAATGTTGTGTGTCGGTTAGTGAATGCCATTGCTCGTGACGATGATCGGGAAATTTGATACAATCCATCCAATGTTTCAGTCTTCGTCCTTTGCTACTAGCGCCAAGGACTAAACTGCCAAGAAAGTCATTGGCCTTGCCATAATCTTTATCCCAGACTGTCAATGTCAAATTTTGGCGGGAAAGTTCCGTCGGACGAGTCTCGAAAAGGAATTCTTCGTTCCAAACGGGGTTGAGGTTTCTCCATTTGATGGAAGTTTTATGTTTTTTGTGATATGGATCTGGGTCCAGATGCCTGCAAATAATAATAATGGACTACACATATTATCAGTATAATGTTACACCATGAGTGTTGTATTATGGATATAAATGTTTTACTGCATAACCCAATGGAGTATATATGAACCTACATTCCTATTTTTCTTATAAAAGAAGACATTAAAAACATTGTCATCACTTTACGTCATACCATAAAAAATATATAACAAATAGTCAAAATTTGAGAACTTAATATCCACTATAAATACTTTCACTGGCTTTTCGGAAGAAATAGCAAGTTATACAGGTATTATTACCTATTTACATTTAAATCTGTTCTCAAGCTATTTGTACTTATAGCATACAAATCTGGGATAGTGCCGCCTCTAATATTAAAAAAAACTAATAACTTTAGATGTGTCATGTGCATAAATATGTCCATGCTATACCCACTGTTACTGTTCTTAGCATCTGTGATTTTGATATCACAAACAAGGAGAGGTTAGGTTAGGTTAGGTTTATGAGCATGTATTCGAAATTCTATTGACTGGCTAGTTATATGAGCAAAGGTTATCAAATCACTCTAATAATCTTATAGCCCAGTGGGTGTGTTTATACTATACAAAGTGTCTAAAGAGGCATAGTATAATGGACCTACAAGATCGCGTCTTGTACTGATGAGTTGACTTCATTGGATGCGAGGAGAGCACTACTACGAGAATACACATCGAACTTATCTAATGGCAGATAAGAAGGAAAAAGAAATCAATATCAAAGTATTTCATACTTACAATTTTACAAAGGGATCTGAATATCCATTGCTATCCTGTGGCGGGAGGTCGGCCCCTCTACAAACTGTGACTACAAGTGCCCTCTTCTTCGTACTGTAACATAACGCTAAAAGTAACCTAGGTCCAGAGGGCTCCGACCCAGACGCTCCCGATAACGCCAAACGTAATTGTGCGGGTGATTTAAGACATTCTCTCAGTGGAACAGTTGCTGATCCCATCTCATCGCAACCGTATCTGTCAAGCAACAATATTTATTATTTTTAAATTTAAGAAATTTATTATAATACGTAATAAAAAATGTGATATAAAAGAGAAAATACCTGTCATCGTCAAATACTACTATTTCTAAACATTTTATGGCGAGATCAGATTCTGTAATGCCGAAGAAATGAAGAGTTTCGTTAAATTCCGGATTTTTTGTTTTATGTACTGTTTTTGTTCGTAGTCTATTTGAATATGTGCCTTCTGAAATAATAAATATAAATTAAGCATATGTTAATAATTAAGTAAAAATATTATAATAATTTCTTAAACGAAACAAAGCGTTCTAGGAATTTCTAAGTTCAGGGTGTAACGCCTTAAGCATTTAAATTTAAGTATAAACAAATATCTCGGCAACATGTTCGCTCAGAGCTACCGTGAAGTACTGTCGAAAATAACTTTTTGTAAATAACTTTAGATCATTATAAAATTCAAAAAGATAATGTTAAACTGTCAAAGTTCAGCAAAACCTTATAACATGTCTCGAACTTTTGCGGTTGTAAAAAGAAAGACATTACGAGAATAATTATTAATGTACTGCTGGAAAATGATTTCATTTTAGGTACGTTATGGCAAAAAACTCACGATATAGCAAATAGTTTTAAGGCATAGAAGATCTATCTACTGTTGGAAAAACTGCATACTTTTTTTGACAATGCTTTAATAAATTAGCATATAGCCAGATAATCGGCCGATTTTTTGGAATATCTTTAATAACTTGTATTCTAATAAATATGCACTAGGGTAGATGAAGGAAATCAACGATGTTTCAAATGGTGGTGTAGTTTATATGCATGGAGAATATAAAGTTAATGATGATAACAATTTCCTAGTTATAAATTTATGCACAAATGTTTGTAAAAGTACAAAAGTACAACGTGTTATCCAGGATAAGAAGTGGTTAGAAAATATTTAAATTTTAAAGATGCAAGTTGCTAAGTAAAAATAGTTTTTGTGATCATAGATTTATAGAAAAAGATGTATGTATAAGTAAGATGTGTATTTTATTATTATTGTAATAAATTGCTAATAAATAATAGAATATTTGTATTACATTTTGTAAATCTTCCTATTATAGAAAATTTAATATTATTATATTATAGATTGTTATAATATTTTATAGAAAATTTACTATTATTCGGATACCAATATATAATATTATAAAATGATGAGTGAATTTATAGTATCAGATTGTACCAAATTGTTGTAATCATACTGTGATTAATGAAAATTAATTTCAATGATTTCCAGCATAATGGGAGGATATGAATAATTTATAACGAATATTTACCTCGCGGTAGCACTTCTAATCGGCAAAACGGATCAGATAATCCAGTCATGTCCATACCAGTTAAGCCCCTAGCTCTCAATACTGTCACCGCTACTGAAGATGTACCATTATCATACGCTAATTTGATTTCTAATGTCCCAAACCCAGCGTCTGGTATTGTGGGAGGCCTTTCTATTTGAGTTGTTGTTTTTGGCATGTCTTTTCTTATACTTCGAAGGCTGTAAGCGCTGCCTTTACTTCCAGTACGTTTTAATCCTAAAGATCGCTGATTGAGGCTTTCAGCCCTATGGAGACTTAATCCGCTTACTCCATGAGTTAAAATATCTGTTTCACACCATTCATGGTCCTAGGAATTAAAAATGTATATATACATTATTTACTTTATTTTTATTTACATTATAATGACTGCAAATAAAACTTTATGACTTAACAACTTTCTAATAATTTATACAAAAAAGTAGCTAATAATGGAATAATAATTCTGGACCTCAGCTTAAAAGGAGGTTCTATATCATAATATAAAGTAATATTATATTAAGCAAATAGAAATCATGCAATGAAAATGCTGCAATGAAATACTGAAACAATATGTGTAGTATTTTATTTATCTCTGCGTTCTATGATATCGCTGCGGGAACATCATAAAGCCAATTACAGTGGAAGGTAGCAATTGGCGGGTGGTTGTTAAGTTTTATTAGTCTTTAATAAATAATTTAATATTGTTATCTGTGGTACAATTTCAAATCTTGTGTTCGGCTATTTTTTGTTCAAGATCCGTTTGTAGGTATATATTATCTCTACTAAATTATGAATGCGAAAATAACTATGAATGTCAACATTTTGACGTTTCAACCGCTGAATCGATTTTGATGAATTTTAGTAATAATTATGGAACTTTAGGAAAGATCATAGACTACTTTTTCTTCTGGAAAGTATAGCGGTTCGAAACATTTTTAACATATGCAAGTGCATTTATAATATTTGTTTACACATGTTGCTATTCATAAAAATTAAATTTTTGCATCACGCAGGCAAGATTTTTTTCATTTACATAAATGAAATTGTTAAAGTATTAAGCTGTACTTTTCTATATATAATTAACATATTAAAGATATAATAATTGAGTTGGCTTATATTTTGTTATTATTAATATAATTAAAAAATAAACCCAAGAGTTGTTTTTTTTAGTTTTGTGTGTAACTTTCTTGAGTAGCGTCAAAGTGTTGCGGTGTTTAAATTATTTCATTTATTTACTGTTATGAAATAGATATTGAAAAAATATATAATAAACTATAAAAAAATGTGCTTACAGATAGTATGTGCAATAAAATATATTTATTATAATGTTTTAATTTACTTTACATGTATTTTTCACGTAACGAAGATTTTGAAATACGATATGATTTAATAATAGACAGAGTGGTACGAAAAGATATAAATTCGGGAGAATCAAATGAAATAATGATGATGAGAAAAATAAGAGCAACAAAACAAATTGCACCAGTTAGGAAGAAATTCAAAATTTTCCTTATCAGTCCTGTTGTACAGGTTGAAGAAAAGCACTTCAGGCTATCTCTTAAACTTAAAGCATTGTTACTTCGTCTTGTACCAAACAATATGTTCTTATTCTTTATATTTTTTTTTTCTAGAAATATATTTAATGAAAATAAAATGGCAATAAAGGCAAATATACAATTCAATTGTCCAGATTTTCTCCAACACTATTAAGTTTTACATAAAGTTTACGGCGAGACATAAATTTGACGAAACTTCAAGTAAAAATTCTCATGTCATTTATAAATATATATATATATATATATATATATATATATATATATATATATATATATATATATATATATATATATATATATATATATATATATATATATATATATATATATATATATATATATATATGTATATATATATATATATATATATATATATATATATATATATATATATATATATATATATATATATATATATATATATATATATATATATATATATAGCATAATATTTATTTTTTGAAACTCTTTACTAGTATATATAGTATAGTAACGTATATTTTTATGTTAACATATTTTACACGAAACCTGTTTCTAAAATTTTTGAATATTTATTAGGCTTTAAAATCGGTAATCAGCTTATAAGAATGCATAATAGGCTTGTGTTGTAAATGATGCCTAAAAAGTTCTTCAACTTCTTTCTTTATATCTTCACGCTTTATCTCGCACATGGCACTGTAAGAAGCGGGAACTGTAGGAACCATAGGAACCTAGTGTAACGACACTCCGTTGCTTAGTCCCTGCTTTCCACCTTTTTCCAGGCAATGTGCGTTGAGTGGCGGAACTCTACGCCACGTTTTGCCTAATTTCAAGAGTAAAGAAATTGAAAATAGAAAATCCATTTCCCCGAGTGGGAACTAAATCCACAAACTGTCTCGTTTACAGGTAGACGCTACCCCTCCCTCTGCGCCATGATGGTCCTCTTGTTCATATACAATAACAACATAACATTACACATAAATTACTACATCAATACTCATAGTATTTGTATTAATATTTAATATGTTCTTTTATATATAATATAACAGAAATATCCGGCGATGACATATATTAGATCTGTAATTTTAAACTAAAGCTCGGTTATTTTCAAGGCACAATACGTTTTATCCTCTACTTGTTGTTCACTTAGTATAAAATCTGACAGCGTAATTTCCTAGATATTTTATTAAATATCATATCTGTAATACTTCAGCACAAATATTTAAGTATTATTGAATGAAACGTTTTGTTGTAAATTTTTTACGCAGTCATTAAATTTTGTGTGTGTAGGTAATACAACCTACATACACAAAATACGCATATCACGTTCAAAAAATTGAAAAATTTTTGATAAAAAAATATTAAGTATTACTGAAAATATTATTATATTTAATAATTATGTATTTTAGAAATGTTCTTAATATCATGTTTAATATGTTTGTTATATTATTATGAGGAGAAACATGTACAAACCTTGGGGAACATTTTCACTGAAAAAATTCCTTCATTATGATTTCTTTGATCTTTCTATTAATTTAACGATATCATTTGTGTTTATTGTATGTGTTTGAATCGCAATATTAAAAATTCCAACTACAACAAAATTAAAATTGTACATATACACATATTTATCCTGTGACGCACGATTGACGTAACGACGCGACAAAATGTATAGGCGTCCATACAGTGGTTATAGATATATATTATATTCCGAGTAATCACAGCAATTTGAAGTGCTTAATTCGCTCGACCGAAACGGAGACCGAAATTTCATGTAAATTTTGTGCTCTGTTTGCTTATCCTATAATAATAGCATTTGGATTTTTTATCATTACATATTCTTCTTGCTTCATACTTATTAAAAAATAGGAGGGTACATAAAGAAAATCTAGTGAATTCTACGCCTATATATATATATATATATATATATATATATATATATATATATATATATATATATATATATATATATATATATATATATATATATATATATATATATATATATATATATATATATATATATATATATATATATATATATATATATATTTAAATTTCGTACGGTAACGAATCACCAAAGTAGTACAATACGTAACCTCAAATTATAATAGAATAGAGTTTACCACAGTGTCTACTATATATTTATTTGCCCCTTGTGAAAATGTGTACTTTTGTGCCAAATACAGTGTTTTTGCAGGGAATTTTATTGCGCTGCTTTATTCAGAAAAAATATTGCAGCAGAAGCACACAGGATTCTCGTTGAGATATATGGTGACAATGCTGTGTCGAATACAATGTGCAGACTGCTTTACGTGCTTCAAAAGTAATGATTTTGACACTGACAAAATTTGAAGACAAAGAATTGGAGGCATTACCTGATGAAGATCCATGTCAGACGTTAGTACAGCTCAGGAAAACGTTATACTTGTAACGCTCGACATCGAGTCGATGCTTCGACAGTTTCATAACTTTTAACAGTGTTAAGAAAGATCCAAAAGCAAGGACATTGGGTGCAGTATGAGTTGAGCCGAGAGACGCAGAGCGACGTTTTCTCATGTGTCAATTGTTGCTTCAACGGCAAAAGAGAAAAGGTTTTCTGCATCGTATCGTCACTGGGGATGAAAAGTGGATTCACTACGACAATCTAAAATGATAAAATCATGGGGTATGCCGGGTCACTTATCAACATCGTCGCCAAAACCAAATATCCATAGTTCTAAGCTTTTTTGCATTTGGTGGGATCAGCGGGGCGTAATTTATCATGAGCTGCTAAAACCTAATGAAAGTATCACGGAAGCTCACTATCGACTTCAGTTGATGCGTTTGAGTCACGCTCTAAAAGAAAAGCGGCCACTATACGAGCAGAGACACGACAAAGTGATTTTATTACATGATAATGCTCGGCCACATGTGGCAAAACCAGTCAAAACTTACCTGGAAACACTTCAATGGGAAGTTTTACCCCACCCGCTGTATTCACCGGACATAGCCCCCTCCGATTACCATTACTTGTTTCGGTCAATGTCGTACGGCTTAAGAAAGCAGCGCTTCCAACATTTTGAAGAAGCCGAAAAATGGCTTGATTCATGGATTGCCTCGAAAGATGAGTCGTTTTTCCGATGGGGGATTCAATTGCTATCAGAGAGATGGGAGAAAGTAGTCCCTAATTTGAGAATGTAAATGTCTTCGAGTAATGTCATTGTAAGCATTGTATGTTTTTAAAAAAAAAAAAACAGCGAGGACTTATTCAAGGCCCTAATATATATATATATATATATATATATATATATATATATATATATATATATATATATATATATATATATATATATATATATATATATATATATATATATATATATATATATATATACATATATATATATTATCTTCCCCTTTTAGAAGCGTACTTAGTCACTCAAGTCAACAGACAGGCATCTCTTACAGATTATAATTCTATGAAATGTTGGAGCCCGACAAAGAAACCAGCAACCCAACGTCAGATGCTTGTCGTTTTTCTTTACAAAAACGATCTGTTTGGTTACTTTAACATATTTTTTAATCTCGCATAGCTCCTATATATATTTATATATATATATATATATATATATATATATATATATATATATATATATATATATATATATATATATATATATATATATATATATATATATATATATATATATATATATATATATATATATATATATATATATATATATATATATATATATATATATATATATATATATATATATATATATATATATATATATATATATATATATATATATATATATATATATATATATATATATATATATATATATATATATATATTATTAAATACAACATTTTAGTTGCTTATTAATATGTTTATTTTACTAACAAAGCAACGTCATAAACTTTTTTTTTTAAATTATTTGTATAGCATATATATTGATGATTTTAAAAATTATTTCTTTCTTCGGATAAAATTTCGTGTTCTCTAAGAACAGTAGCTGACTACAGACAGAGTCAGAAGCACAGTTTATACTACTTGTCATAAGGAATATTTTATTAGTTTTCTTGATGCACGCTTGCATTGCCAAAATATTCCAATATAAAACATTTTTCTTCACTTCACTGCGAGCATTTTCACTTATATCGCTCTCGTCATTACTCATGGGAATTTTCAATTATTCACACACTACATATGATAGGTTTGGGCACACTAGGCGATGCTTTGGCTTCTTCACGACTACCTAGCCGGCTTGTCGCTTAGTTAGCCAAAGTTATAGTTGGCAAACCTCTAAAATATTTTTTCATTCATCACATCGTCACAAATTAAAATCTACTTTAAGAAGAAGGGAAATAAACTTAAAAAGAGTCATAACTGTAGTAAAGATCCAGATATCAGAGGTAGAGCCATGCTACACAAACATCAGTAGCTCAAAAGTGCTAGGCTAGGAGCGGGACACACTTTCATTGTATACCGTCGTGAAACAGCAGCATAATAATGCTGCTCTGATTCGTCAGGCAAGTGACAGTTCCGGGTCTTTTCTAGGTGTTTTGTTAGCAACGCCTCCACATCCTCTCAGGTTGTCAAGTTGTGTGCGTAGATGTTTATGGGTGAGGGTATCCATTAACAGGTTTCTCCTTCGAAAAACATTCTAGAAATTAACTGTTGGTTGTTCTAGACAGACATGATATTTTTTAATATATTTTGCTTGTATACCTTTTTCTCCAAATTTACTTGCACTAATTGACACTAATCCTGGTCAGTTCTTTCGTAAGCTTCAAATCCTTGTTTATTTTAAAAATGTGAACTTTTCAGACATTTGTTTATGTGTTGAGACTGTAAGTTCAAGTAACAAATGCTTTATGCTCCTTCAGGTACAGATAAATAAACGGTCTAGATTACGCCAAAATATAAAAAACAGGCATAATGTGCTGTTTCTTACACATACCATCATGAAAGCTCAATCAAAGCTTATTCCAAAATTAGGCTTTTGCGTGTATTTTTAATCGCTTTCTGTTAAAATTTCTATAATACCTTTATACAAGTAATAAATTTAAGTAAAAAAATTTAAGCGTTTTCTCAAATTGCCTTTCGTATGGTTGACATTAAAATGTTATACTACTACTATTACTATTATTGCATTGTATAGAAGCGATAGTTACAGTTAAAACATGATTCTTGCGAAAACGTTATATAAATAGGTACATTGGATAGATATTACAATATAAAGCCTTATTTTACGTCCAATCCGGGCGGGCGTCCGCTGGGACGTCAGTGTTATCTAGAATGATTACACTTAACATTATTTTATGTAGTAATTTGCAGAAGAATTGCTCATCCATTTTTCTATCTTTGATATGACTATATAAATAAAACATATTGATATTGTATATAAAGCAGGTAAACATCTTGATATGGTTGTCATTGAATATATATTTATCGATACAAATAAGTAAATAAAACGGATATAAAATATAAATAGCAATGTTATTCAATAAAATTTTATCAAAAAGTATTGATAAGTATTATTTTTAGCTGTAATGTTTCCGTTAATGCTTTTTCTAAGGTGACGCTCTTAGTTCAAAGTACAATTAACCGCTATAATATCAATTGAAAATCATAATACGTCTTAATTAAAAACAACGATCAAGTGTAATCGTGCATGGACTGAGCTTAGTACTAATTTTACAAGTACGGATGAGCTGAAAATATAACTTATAAAAATTTACAACTTGAATTTGCGATAGTAAAAATAAAGCATCAAACGCTGCAATCTCTTAAAAGCGTCGACTTAGATATTTGATTTTATCTGTGCTTTAAGAGACCGACCTCGACATTTGATGTCAATTCAGCTACGTTGTCACGCTACACAAAATGGTATTAACCGATGAACAGATAGACAACAAAGTGATCATATAGAGATTTCAGTATTTATTTTGAAGTAGTGAACCCTACAATAGATAAAATTATTTTAATAATAATTACAGTCTCTTACAAAGAATTATATTCTATTGGAGAGATTGCGAGAAACCATGAAAAAGCTGTATCCCTCTAACGCAAATATGGACGCATGATGCTTATAGGCATCTGCTCTGTCAATAACGAAATGACAGAGAAGACGAGGAACAATTTTAAACGTTTAATGATATTATTACTATAGATTATAAATTTCAGTGTATATATGACTAGCTAAGTACTTACTTACTGGTAATATTTTTTAACAAATTGACCTACTACCCCAATTTACACATTCCTTTCCTATTATGCAAATGAGGGCAGAAAATTTTAAGGAACATCGTATTTCAAACATTGTAACTCAAACAACGTACAACAACATCGGGGACAGATTATTCATATTTTGCCCAAAGAAAATATTTATCAAAGTCACTTTGTCACGAACAATGAACTTTTAAAGAGTCCTCTAAAGGGTTTATCGGAATAATTCAAAAATTATGAAAATGACGCAGTACTTTTTTGATAATCAATGTATTATTAAGATTATACTTAAGTCGAAATATTGAAATATTTTAATAAGTAAGTTAGTGAGTTCATCCACCCACTAACAAGTCTTAATTCGTGTGGTAGGAGGAGAACTTAAGGTAATATAATCAAGACTCAAGCATGACATCGTGACATCTTAAAATTTATAAAATGATTTATTATTCTTATTCTGATTTATTACACAAAATGGATACTATAGAACAGTTGATTCGATAAATCGATTTATTAGAAAGGTTGGGTAAATGAATTAGGCAATACATTAGTATTTTCCCAATCTAGTTTGAAGAAGGCGAATACAACGTATAATGTTTCTATTTTGCATAATACCATTTTCCGATGTTACAAAAGTAATTAATAATAACAAAAAGAGAAATGTAATTGAAACGCAAATTGTATTAGAACAATCGTTTCTTATCGTAACTTTAACGTTAACTTCTAAAAATACAATTTCTATTATTCGTTTTCATTTTCTTACACTATACGAGATACGGTATGGAATTTTTATATGACAAAAATGCAAGATTACTTTTCACAGCTACTGTATAGCGTAGTATGTCCTCTTTGAAGACATTTTTACAAGAACCTATCAAAGGATTGCAACCTTCCCAAATTTGATCTACCATTACGCCCACTGTCTGATCTCCTCCCCTAATGTCACCCGTTATATGCAGTGGCGACTAGTGGCGATTAGTCAACTCCTTTATTTTTACAGGTTTTTTCTTTTAAATGTTGAAAAGTTGAAAATGAATACAAGTTTATATGAATTTAAGGCTATGAGGATAGCGTCAGCGCAATGGTTGTATGTACGAACCCTTATTGGAAGATAGTTCATACTTAAATTATTTTCACATTTGGTGGACAAAGCGCGACGCTCGAAAATTTGCGGCAAAAACGTAGCATAAACGTTCGTATCGTTTTAATAGATTGACACTTTGACAGATTTTTTATGCGCTCCAAGTTCCCTTGGACAACGTAACATCGTCCCGTAACATTGTAATTTCTCTTTTTTACCTTACGCAATATTGAGAAAAATGGCTTTACATACGGACATACAGACAACAGACAGTCATACAGAATCATCTTCTGCGAATCCACTATTTCAAACTAGCAAAGCGGAAAGAGCGTTTCCTTACCTGTGATAAATTTACGGATTTTCTGCTGTCAGTGTTGCTGGGTTGTCGAGAAAAAGTTGGAGGATGTATGCTGAGCGGCGATCCAGGTTCAGAATCCGTTTTACCCTCATTACTACTATTTCCTGCATGTTCCTGAAAGAAAGGCAATATTATTATTTTTTCCTTTATCAATAACGTATAAGGTGTAATTAAGTACTTAGTATAAGTTACTTATATAAAAATTATAGATAAAACATATCTACAATTTAATTCATTTTAAAAATAATAACTTATTCATCTGAGAATGATAATTTACGTGCCATATATTCACTATATAAACAGTTTTTGTAATGAACTATTTAGGGCAAATAACCAAAACAAAATCTTAAAGCCAAATATTTTACCACTATACATTTATTGCTTAATTTAGCTGTTATTATAGATTGTGTACATTATGTCTATATATGTATACTCAGTATTAAATTTGATATACAATAATATAATTATGTTTATTTTGACCTAAATAAACTAATAGGGCAAGGCAATATTAAACATAAACGATTTAGGTATTAAATTACGTCAACACTGGCTAAAGGTCCATTATGTTACTATTGATTTTATCTAAAAATATGCACGTTACTTCCAATAATAAATGCCGCATAAAGGGAAACTAATGTAGAAATTGCTTAGGCTATTTAAGTTTTATTAGAAAAGTTACGGCATTGTACAGAAGCTGCAAGTTGTCACGAAAACGTTTCCAAGAAATTTATCTGCAATTTGGAGTTCTTTTTGTATTTCGTTTACTCAACTATTTATAGAAAATATTGCATTTACTATTAAATATACGAAAGGAACTCTGCATTATAAAAACACAACCCTTTCCCTAAGGACGTTGTTTGTATTTGCTTATCCGTCAGCGTCCGGAGGGTACTTTTTGTTTCTTTTTTTGTTTATACAAGGTACAACATTGCAAAAAATATAAAATATTAATGTTTAAAGTTCCTTGGAGCTGAACAAATCAATCTGGTTGTTCAACACAATTTAAAGATATGAACATTTATGCTCAATTTTTTTGCATTTTATATGAAAATCCATCGTAATCAAAACCTACAAGGTAGGTAGTTCTCGATAATCTAGAGCTATGAATTTTCGAAATAACATAGAACTTGTTCATTTCCTGGGAGTATATGCTTTTTAGCATTAAGCTTGTCTGTTGGGCTTTTTTTATTTGTGTGCAATAAAGTTTAAATAACCAAAGTTATAGTGCTAAAAATTGAAAATTTAATTAAAAATTGCTAAAAATTGTAAAATCTAAAAATTGAAAATTTAAATAGCTTTATAAAAATCATTACAAAGTTATATTTGTAGTTCATTTCATATAAAACGAGTGAAAACGATCGCAAATGTAAGTTAATTTATTTATTAATTATTTATTAAAAATTACAATCATACAACCGATATTTTTGTTGCACGATTTCAAGTATAAAAACAACTCACTAATTTCTCAATTCCTTTATGATGAGCTTTAAGATGACAACATAAGAGTTAAAACTTGTTTTTAAACAAAATACAGTATGGGCAAATCAGTTAAAACGACATATAATTAACTAAACTTATTCGAAGAACCTACAGTAATGATAATATATGTATACATTATGTTAAGCAATAAATACTTAGAAGGTTTATTTTTCGCCTACATAATGCAGACAGAGTTTTCAATGGATGAAAAGGACATTCAAACGATAATCGTTGGGGTAAACTCGTTCTAGCGTGGAAGCCGCGCCTTAGTGTAGCAAGTAAAATGGTTAACATATATTTTAAGCTACGTAAATCTCCGTTACAGAAAATTCACAGAAATGCGAATTAGGCGTGATATTATAACATGTGAAAAGTTGATACTCGTTACTCGTTAGATAATTCGTTAGGTTCCATGTTTATCATGTGAGACAGAAAACTCTTATATATCACTTATATATTATATCATTAATATATAGTTCTTTGGAGAGTAGAAAAAAATCCTAAGTCTAGAAACTAAAGCGATTATATTTTGTTTTAGCCACGTAATGTATGAAATTTGCCAATAGAAACTACAGTGGTAAGTTGTTTTACTTAATTATTACATTTATTTAATTTACCATTAACAAAGAAGTAGTAACTTTTCAGTACATTTCGTATAAAAATTACAAGTTCATATTCTTGTAATTTAACTTGTACACCGTTTTTGATTTATAATTTTGAAATTAGTAACTAATTCTTGATGGCCGATCATGTTTTAAATAAGTACTTCCTACAGATTTCTTTGAGTTCAAAAATCTAAAAAGATCCTTTTTTCCTCCTGATCCTTTAGATTTAAAATCATTGTATTTTATTATAAACTAGCTGGTTCTGCGAAGTTGTATATGTAGGAAAAATAGGAAATAATTTGTCCCGTCACTATTGGTAAGTAATTATAGATTTTAAGTTTGCCGCAAAAATTCTGCACGTTTTTTATATCTTTTGTTCCCGTATTTCCGTTTCATAGCGTATTTATAGATGATCCTTTAAAGATTTCAATTTCTCGCTTCTTTCATTATTCTCACGAGCTTGATTTCAATCTAATGAATGCATGAATTTTCTTTAATCTTATTTTCTCTTTCATATTATTAAATTTTATCTATAAGATAAGATTTAGAGGAGCCGTCGCCGTCGCCATCGTGGCGCAGAGGCGCAGCGTGTCTTTAGAGACATTGCGTGTTGAGTGGCGGAAGTTAACGTCCCGCTTGCGTGGTTGAAAAAGCGGAGGAAATAAAAATGGAATAATCGATCGAGTCGGAATCGAACCCATAAACTGTGTCACTCCGCCACAACGGTTCTTAAGGATTCATTCTATAACATACATACATACGTATATACATTTAATTTAAACATATGTACTCAAATTATATTACAACAGCATTAGATAATACTACAAAATAATAAAGAAACAAGGAAAGATAAATTGTGCTAACAAAAGGATTATTTTCACATTCTAATTCCCACCTGTAGTGATTTAGCGAGCTCCGATTCGTTGTACCGTCCAGTGAATTTTCTATCTGGCATAATATATTTAGGTAATGTTTTGAAGAACCAAGCACCTGACTTCTTCCACATTTCACGAGTTTCGGCACAGAGGTTGCACATGTACTGCTCTCTAGAGTAAATGGACGATCTGCGCAAGTAATAAATTATTTATTATTTATTTTTATTGCGATCTATTGAATATTTTAAAATGAAATGTGGTTTAATCTAGTTATCACACACACAGTAAGTGTCGCTCACAGTGAGTGTCGAAAATCAAATTTAATTAATTTTAATAATTATCACAAACAATAGCTGAAATTAAGTTAACTTGTGATTTTAGAGCTTCTGAGCCTCACCTCTTAGATGACACTGAATTTGTAACAACTATATACTATAACTACTAAAAAAACAAACACAGAAGTAAAAGTAATAGGATAGATCTTTTTCTAGTAAGAGTTTTATTACAAAGTACGTAACATACTGATTTTATATATTAGAATGTCATAATGTTATTATAATACAAATAGTACTTTCCTGTGAGGTAGCGTATCGATGACGCATTTAGAGCAGGCTGAATTTTGGCAAATGGAACAAGTACGTAGTGGTGCAAGTAGTCTTGAAGTCTCGCCACATAAGATGCAGCTTTTTGGAGCAGGGCCTTGTGCAGATCTCCTCATTCCTAATCAGACAAGTTTTTGTAAAATGTATCACAAAAGACACTAAGATAAAATCAGAAATAAATAAAATTTTAAATATTAAAATGACTGTATAACTAATTTGTACAGTTAAAAAAACACAATATAAAATGAAGAGCCAGTTAGTCGTTGTATGTACAACACAAAGGGATTTTTTTATTATTTCGCATGATTTCAGTCGGATTTCCTCTTCTCTCAAGATTTTAATTAAGATAAATTATTAAGAAGCCTCATCAAATAAATTACTATGGAAATTTTCGTTTTTACCAACGAATGGAATGTTTTTGTTATTTATAATATTAATAGACAATAGGCCTAAATTAACAACGTTTTGTTGTTAACAAATAATATAATATCTTTCTAGTACAAGCAACAATTTCCATTCTATCGTGGCGCAGCAGGACAAAGTGCAGCGTTCAATTCCGACACTCAAGAAGCCGTATTTTAAATTCATTACAAAGCTGAAACAGAGTGTTTTAACTCAATTTAAAAATTAACACAGTACCTAACCTCGTACCTAAATTATTCTGCCTTGATATAGTTAAGTCTGAATTTTCTTAGCTAAAACATGTAGAGAAACACGCGAGTATTAGAAATTTATTCGAAACATATATTCATTTATTGCATAAAGCAAATCAAAACGATAAATCTATTTTACCTAACAATTGACGATGGAGAGTTTTTGAACGAAACATAAGCGAAAAGATAGTAGGATGCGGATAACGTACAATAAATCAGGACTTTCAACTTTTATGTTCAAGTATTTCTATTTAAACGTTGGCTAAAAGGAAAATTTCGTACAAGTTGGGCTTTAAGTCTTAAACAATCGCAATAAAACTCCTTTGATGATAGTCGGCTATGAAAATCTTTTTTGATAACACAATTGTATAGTAGTAGCTGTCAGATCCATTGTTATTATTACTTTGTCCATTTTATGATTATATTTATAGTAGGGATAAATAATATTTTCATTGTGATTAAATATACGTTTTTTAATTTAACCTAGTGTTTAATTTAGTGTGAATTTAACGTTGTAATCAGAATTGAAAATCAACAAATAGAGCAAGTAACCAATACTACATTTGTGTATTGTATATGTTTATAAGGTCGATATCCCAAAAACGAACATTGATAGACATTCAACTTAAAGCTCTATTCAATATTTTTCGAATACAAATCCAACTCACGTCATTAGGAAGTGCCGTTTTGTATACATTTGTTATTAGTACCATTACGTATCAACATTAATTCGAGGCAAATAGCACATTATTTTAAGAACATATTTTAATAATGTGGTTATTTGTGCGAAAATAATTGCTGTTATTGCTTTAAATATAGGAGAACCATCTCCAATTTTGTATTTATTTCAGATTGTAGTCACTCGTGTGTATTGATGTGGATATATTCCTTTTATATGATATTATAAAATTATAACTTATATTAAAAATGATTCTTAAATAAATCTACAGAAGAATAATATTATTTCATTTTAACCTTTCGTCAAGGTTTCCTTTATTTAGTTAAAGAATTTAAAGTACAGGTCAAGACAAGACAAAGCACGGTGTTATAGTTCTGCCAATCAATATGCAATGTTGTTCTCATGACGTTGACGTCTTGAGTGACGAGGAAAGAGAGAAAATGGCTAAATATCCTTATCTTAATTAAGTGGATATAAGACCTTTTAATAGGTCCTTTTAACTAGATCCATACAAACCGGTAACATTAGTTTAACAACATTTAGTAAAAAGGTCATCGCTTTATGTTATTGAAACTCGTAACAAATTTATAGTCCGATAACATTATTTCACCTATACCATTTACGAGGAACCTGATAGAAAACACGCAACTATCTAATATCTGGGTACTAATACTATCATCCTTTTTGCTTTTATACCCCTTTACTTTTATTTTGTCATTTAATTTTCGTGGAATTCTAAATTACATACTTTTACATACAACCGACAGCGTTTAGCTTAGTACTTTTTGTACGTTGTACGAATATTGCCGCGTAATTAAAACCTCCAGTGTGCTTAACGGTAAGCTGGAGTTATGAAATTTTGCGATTAAATAAACTTTACAGTACAACTAGTCGGAAAAATTCGAAATTTATACACACATCGCAGAAAAAAACACGTTACAAGCTCATACTGTAGTTCATTTCATACAAAATGTGACAAGAAATTTAATTTTGTCGACTATTTTACAAAAACATAAGTGAGAACTTACAGTATATATAACAATCGCAAAGTTACGAAGTTAACGCAGAAAGAAACTATTATATACTTATACCTGGAGTTAATTTCATACGATTTGAGTGGCCGCAAATTTGGGTTTGTCTTTTTAAATAGTTAATTTTTTCAACAGCTACATAAATAAGACACTTGGTACGGAACCCATGGTGCGAGGGACTGCATGCACTTAATGGAAACATAATAACTTGTTATAAATGTGTGATGACTCACTAACATAAGTGAATTTTATAATTTGTACAACAGTGTGAATTAAAAAAAACCTGGATGTCCAAGATCGAAAGCAGTAGGTCCTGTAAAACAAACCTTTATCATTTAGGCAAAATATTCGAGATTTTTCGACAAAATTCAAATGTCATCAAAATATGACAGCAAAATTCTTTTCTCCTATTATGTTACTTACAGTAGTGTGTGTATACTATAAAGTAACACTCTTGATATTACCATAAATCAATTTCAATGTTATGTACAAACAAATTTAGCCCAGCTTTAGCTTCATTAGTTTTATATTTAGTTAATTTATGAATATTTGATACCATTTCATTAAATTTCGCTACTTAACATACTATATGTATGAAACTAAACAATGCTTCCTAAAAACTCGTACGGATAGAAAATAGCATGGCTTGACACAAATTCATGCTTGTAAGGAATATACGAAAGAGAAGATAAAGCGCGGCACTGAACTCCGCTACTCGAAACGCAAAAAGATGATATTGGGTGTAGAAATCGGAAACGGAGTGTCTTAACACTGATCTACCCTTGCCTACTCTGCAGCAGAGTACGAATCTTCCAAATAAAATAAATTTGTTCTCTTTACCCACCCTACAATTGCTGAGAATCCATTAAGATGACATCCATAGTTTAAACGTCGGTAGTGTGACGCATTTAAACAATACCTACGTCAATCAACCTATATATGTTTAGTCTTTTTCCAATCATAGAAAAGGTCAGAGAAATGCTTGATGAATGTGTGTATTATAATATTTTTATTATTATACATTTGTAGCGATACTCATACAGGGTGTATCAGACGCGGCGGCCATTATCAAGACTACTTATAGGGAAAAATATTTCGAGGCTATATATAAAAAACTATTTAGTAATTATTAATAGTTTAGGTACAGCATCATTTTTTCCATTTCACGATATTTATATGTGATGTGTAACGCGTGAGATAGACATCACGAAATACGAATAACGTACTACAAAAATATTATTAAACGTTGTCATTCTGTCACCTTTCATTCAAAAAAAGAACCAAAAGAAAAAGAGATATATCTCTCTCCCGCTCTGACAGTACAGTGTACGCTGGCGTCATACTTCACAAATGGCGTTTTATTTTGGAACAATATATTAATTATTTATTTTGTTTGAAAACATTTTTTTATTTTTGAAAATTTTACTTCTTTTATAATTTTAACAAGTTTATAAAGGCTAGTTAATACTATGCTTGAAATTAAGGTCGCCGTTACCGCTACACCTGTATATTGTTGTAATGATGATATCCTTTTAAGTAATTTAATTTCGAGTTGAATATATTCTTAGGAAACATCGCATGTTAAGTTTAAACCATTACTATTCATAAAGCTCTTAGGCTCATACTAGTGATGAATGTTTTACAAAGTAACGACCTCTTAATTCATAATTAATTAGTTACATGTGTTACGATTTTCAAGTAAGTATGCGCATAAAATATATATTGACATTCAAATTCATATATCTATATATATATATATATATATATATATATATATATATATATATATATATATATATATATATATATATATATATATATATATATATATATATATATATATATATATATATATATATATATATATATATATATATATATATATATATATATATATATATATATATATATATATTTTTAAATATTTTTTGGTAGAAAACAATTCCGAGGCTGTCTTATTATTATTTAGTCAGGATCTGGTGATGGAATCTTAACAAAATTGAGGAAATCCTACAAATATTGTGAACTAATAGCGACTTACTGCAACACGACGGTTGTGAATTCAATTTCCTCTTTCTGGTATCAAAACCAACCGCGTTTTGAATTCTGAATCTTAACACACAATACCTCGAAAGGGAAACGAAAATTCATACAAGATGCCAACACCATCTATTATGACAGAGATGAGCTATAAGAATAATTTACAGAATAAACTAAAGAAGTCTAATTTTGAATTGTTTGCGTAATGGTGGCGAAGGTAAGTATCATTTCCAGATTTTTACTTGTTCATGTTAACTTGTATGGGTATTACATATTAATAAGATAATACTAGAGATAGTAAAAAAGAAACTAAATGAATATGTATAAAATTATCATGTATTGCGTCGTTTTATTTTAAAACAGTAAGTTTAATTTTAGCTGACTTAATTAAAGAAGAGGTTTTCGAATTGATTTAACATTTTGTTTTGGTAAGTTTTTACGTGATTACTGGGGCTTACTTAAGTAATAGCAACTAACTACGATTGGACCTTTTCGTTTGATATTATGAAAGCGGAGTGAAAAATGTAATGTACGTTCAGAAATATATTCTTGTTCATACTACATTTGCTACATGTTTCGAATTGAGTAAAAATAAAGTGTTCTTATATATCTTATAAGTGTTATTTAATTTTCACTACATTAAATTCAATGTACATAAAAACGTAAATATTTGCTAAAGTAAACGTTGCTACTAATATACTATATTTATATAGGCATAGTACACCAGCAACAACTTAGAGCGCAAAATGCCGTCAAAAGTGTTCCTTGAAATTCGTCCAGGCGCGCATATTCCATGAAAAAGGAATACATACATACATTATAATATCGGTTCTTATATCGGTTCGTTTTATTGCACATTGTAATAAAAGCTTTTTCTACGAATTTTTCGATAGCTTTCGGTAAAATTTCATATAAATTAACCGAGATAGATTTAAGTGTTTCTAATATTTAAATTTATTTATAGGAGAAAAGTATAAATTTTAAAACTTCACAAAATAAATATTTAGCATATTTTCAGAGTACACTTTGACTAGTAATACATTTTTTTGATTTTGAGAGTTAAAATTACAATTCGTAATTATACTTCGCAAATCAGTAATAAAATTTCATTTTATTATTTACTTTTTGTATGTTAAACTTTACGTTGAAGTTAAAGGGCATGTGTATGGGTTTATGTTTACCTATATGTATACAGAAATCAAATATGCTTGCAATTTTTTTACTAAAATTATACATCCTGTAAGCTAATAGAATCACGGTACACGGTACTAAATATTACCTTCTAATCTGGCTACGAGGCGGCCAACTCGTCGTGCCTCTACTTCATCCAGCTTCTCTGCCCGCTTGACAACAGCGGCTATGGCCTCCCGTTCGCTTGTTGTTAACGGGGGGTCGCTCCTGGCCGCGCTCCATCCTGTGCGCAATCTAAACACAGTTTTTATGTTACAAAATACTTACACGGAAATTATATTATCAGATTATGACTTTTATATGTTATTTATTTTGGTAAGTGTATTATTATTGCTTTATTAAAATAATTACCATATCAAATTATAATTAAGCTATTTTAGATTTATTTGTAAGGTTTCGGACACTTGATGCCTATTATTAGGGTACTTTACACAAATGATTGAAGATAAATGGTAGGTACCAATGCAATAACAACAAGGATATCATTTTCATTTCACATATTTTTATGACAAATATTAAAACGTATTTTTTGATTTGTATGGAAAGGCAATTTTTTGTGTAATTTTTAATTAATTGTTACTATAGTAAATTGTATAGCAAATCTTGTAACTGCTCTGTACTAAAGTCTTTAAAATACATATTATTTAATATTAAAGAGGTCTGTTCGCAAAGGTCTTGAAGGATTTTAGCCTCGAGTCATTATTCTATTTTGCTTATTGCTACCATAGCTTCAGGCTGCTTATTTTATATATATAACCAGTCAGTATGGAAATATCGTTATTGTCCGTTACACTGAACAACATTTAAAAGGCGTCATTTCCATTTTTATTCTACAGTAAAAATAAACTACACGAATACAAAAGCATATTAAATGCTCATCTGGATAAATAAAATTGGAAGAATATATATTTGTGTTGAATTTTAAATGAAGTACTTTGTTTTACAGGAGCAGCGAAATTTTCTTATAATTTTAAAGCAATTAATTCACCTACAAGAGAACATATAACCAGCTTACAGTGGATCACTAATCCCATACAGTATGCGCATACACTGTAAAATTATTGCAGTTCTTCTATCTGCAATTTGCTGTCTAAACGTTGCCTAATTAACTACAGGCTTTAGAACTTGGCAAACTAGCTGTTTTTACGTAAGAATATAAAATTTTGCTGGACCGTCTAATGTACAATTGCCAAACAAAATGGAAAAGAAAAATAAGTCGCTAGTTTCCATTTATTTTAAACTCAATTCTATTTTCTTGAATCCTATGTAGTATTAAAATGCTACCTACCTAGTATCTACTAGATATAATCATGTCTTATTTTTCAAGTCACTATTCATTTTTTTAAATATTAAATGCACTAAGTTATTAAAAAAAGAACAAAATTGTGACACAAATTTATTTTAACGTTACCAAAATGTAAGTTCATATAAAATTTGCATAACCATAAAGTTATCAGTTCGGCATGAGTTACAAAGATAAGGGGATTCACATATTACATATACGATGTTTCGAGTAGCGATTATGCTAAATATTGAGGCTATGTTTATCTATCTTATAAAATAATGATCCTGTTCCATTTATTTCTCTAACATAGCGTATATATTAATTATCCTGAAAATTTATTTATATTAGAATTTGAAATGAAACCTAATATTGCCATTTATATAAATGATGTATATTTATAAATATTTATAAATAGGCTTATTTATATTAGGTATTATTATATTACTGTGAGGTATTTATTAGCCTAATTTCATAATCAATGTGTTTGTTGTTACTTTACATGTGTAAAAATTACATCTCATTACTGTTTTCATTTTAGTATAATGAATAAGTGTAATATTGTAATGTTGGCAAGTAATCATTTTTTTAATATTTAAAGTTGACACATCGACACGTATTCCTTTAATAATTTTATATTGAATGATAAATCTTAATGTATACAATTTTAAACGCCATAAATAAAGAGAAGAAGAAGAAGAAGAAAGTACAATTTGCATTAATGTCAACCAAAATTTTTGACGTTATAACCATACACAATATCCACCTATAAACACTAGTAGGTAAATAGAAAGTTCGGCCACGTTCCTAATTTAAAAATTAAGACAAATGTCGAATTTTTATACTGCTCGTCTGTTTATTAATAAAATATAAGTACATATAAAAGAATAATTTTATATTTCTTCTTCAAAATATCGTCCAAGCGCTAGTAGTACTCGTGCACAGTACCTATTTCAGCATTGTTCAACATTTTCAGTAGTAAGTATCTATTCCGTTGTGTAAAATACTACTCATAAAAATTAACAAAATTAAATTGTAATCGTATCCACTCAATTTGTTTGACTATTTAGTGTAAGTCTTCACTTTTGTATAATATCACAGGTTAAACTATGTCAAAGAAAGGTAACTTATTAAAGACAACAATATAAATTTGCGGCCATATACACTTATTTTGTACTAAATGAACTGCAGAACAACTGACAGACACGCGTATAATAAAGGGATCCTATAAGTTTCCCCTTTTTTTTTCCTTCTGAGGAATGGAACGCATGGAGCATTGAGCTTGATTTACAATTATTTCTTTGTGAAGTATTATTAAGAAAATAAGTATCCTAACAATTGCTTCACATATTCCGACAACATATTCGATATATCGAACTAAAATGTAGAAATATTTGTAACACATAGTTTTCGCCTCAAAAAGTTTAAGTACATAATTAGTATATAAGTCTAAACTTACACTACAGAAATTTAAAGAAAATTCAAAATTGTAAAGCTAATAAATAAAGCCTATTACACTGTTCACGAATAAATTTTGAATTTGAATGGTAAAAATGTATGAAATACATGAATTTTGATTATTAACGAAAACATAACAGTAAATTAAATAAATATATTTAAAAAAATATTAATAAAGATTTTAAATAAACCATTCATATTTCATGCTCTAAAACTGGAGCTGTGTAGACCTAATTAGGTTACGTGATCTCTAAATCTCTGTACATTGATACATACATATGTGTGAGGGAAAATTTATGTGCTTATGGATTAGGTATGTAACTGTACTAACAGTGTTTCTATGATTGTGAGTTGCATCGCCCTGGTACAGTTTAACTTAACTATCTGGAAAACGAGCTGTAGGGTCATTCATTCGTCCCTATGTGTGCGTGTCCTCTTATAGTCTTTTTATATAAGTTTATGTACGTCATAAATTTATTTTAAGGTTTTACTATAAATATATAATGTAAAAATGATAAAAAGAACCTTTATCGGCTCACTATTTTGTCAGTCTGAAATCAGATTGGTATTCAGAATTGATGTCATATACCGAGGTTTATGTTCTTTTTCAGGTCATAAAATACAAACTTCTAAGTCAATGCAAATTTAATTACGCGACAAATATACGTTGACCTAAAGTGATGATAGTTGAAAATGAGTCAGAATTTAAACCTTTACTTTATTTTACATAATAAAAATGAGTGCGTACGACCACTGTTTAAGCTTTATCAAGTTTTCTATTTATTGGACAAAGGAGTTTCTTAACAGAAGGTTCCCTCTGCCAATCCTTCTATAGATTTTTAAAAGCGTACTAAAAACATGTATTATTTAAAACAAGTGCACTATAGAACAACGGTGATATTTAATTAAGTAAATTGTTTTCCACCCTTACTATAGTGATACAACGCAACAATTTTATAATTGTATTTTGACCAAGTTGGTAACAAAAATATGACTTTCACAGCTTTTACATATGTGCATTTATCAATTACCTTTCTAATATGGTAGGTACGTAGTGAAGGTTGTGGCGTTGTACGTAGTGAAGGACCGGCTTTTTGATTGGACCACTTATTTTTTCAAAAACTATACATGTCACAACAAGTTTGATACATTGCTAGGCAACAGTACCGATCCCCATTCCTACCCACCAAACCTCTGTGCGCTCGCAAAGCGAGGTAAGTAGTGAGGTGTGTACTTGTGTTAGCGGTGACCGTGATGTAATAACCGAGTCATCAACAAACTTGTGTAAGTCACATTGTTTTAATTAATGTTTAATGATTGTGTTAGATGTGAATAGCAAATTTATCTGCGCTTACAAATACGATTTGATAATTGCTTTCGTTCTGTTTATATGCCTAGTTGCCATCAATGGACCTGAATGGTGACGCTATCATTGGACCGGTCCAATCAAAGAAACTAATATCAATGTTAATAAATAATGAGTTTTATATTGTAAATTGAATATTTTAGTACCGCATTTAGATAGATACCTCCCTTTTAGTTACAATGGGATTATATTTATATATTCCATAACTGGATTATATTTATATATTCTTTCCCTATGCCGACAGCATAGGGAAAGAATATTAAATATTATTATTAAATTAGGAAACTGTTAAATTAGGACTTACTAGTATGCAACTCACTATAGAATCTTTAAAAAATTGGATTATATGACGCAAGTCGAATGTATGGAGTTATAAAAGCCACATTTAAAAGACGTTTAGATGGGAAAAATAAAAAAAAAACTGTCAAAGAAATTCAAATAGTGGAATCAAAAGTAGATCTTCCAGAGGCTTTGGAAACTGTATTTAGCAATCACATTGTTGAAATGGAGAATTCTTTTTTTGCTATTACTCCTAAAGAGGTCAAAGACCTTGCCTTCGAATTAGCTGTGAAAAATAAAATTAAACATCGTTTTAATAAAACCAAACAAGTTCCTGGAAAAATAGTAATATGCATACATGAAACGCCATCCAGATATAAGTTTTCGTCAACTCTCTTAGTTGACATTTCGTCAACTCTCTTAGTCACATATGTATATGAGCAGTACAACAAAAAAGTAATTCTTATTTAGTGCTTTATTTGAGTCGCCTTCATTAGACCATTAATACAGATGTTTCAAAGTCCAATGATAGCAACTTAGTGGTCCATTCAAGGTGACGGTGGTCCAAAGAAAGCAACTCGTCATTGAAAAGTTATATTAGTATAGCTCTAAAGCCTCTCAACTTTCATTGCCAATCATTTATACATCAATAATTTACATAAAAAAGCAGCAAATTCCATTAATTGTCTTAATTTGTAGGTGATATTTTATGAGATATGATGTCACAAAGATAAGTGGTCCAATGATAGCAACCTTCCCCTATAAACGAATATTACTTAAAAATTTATAAATCAATTTGATTAACATATTATATATAGTAAAATATGTTCTGATTTTCAGTATTTTCAATATTTTCATGTACATTTTCATCCTAAAATACTATAAAGGACGTTGAAAGAACTTAATTAATGATATTCCTAACGTTCTCAACTTTTCGCCCACTGAGATTATTGAGATGAGATATTGCCACGGAAACGACTGTAAATATAAACTCATTTTCCTATTTTTCATTGAAGAACATTTAGAATTAAGGTACATATCGCGTATTGTACGTTTTGTGTAGAACACGTATGCAACCGTAAATTTGGGTTCGTTGAGTCTTGTCGATAAATTAAAATTTAAATTTGTGGTCGCGTTTAATCATTTCAATTTTCCTTTATTAAGTTTGTTTCTACTATACTGTGTGTGCAATTAATTGCCAAATTTTATAAATAGGGAAGTACGTATATTGTACGTAGATACGTAAATTTTCATATTTTGAGAACTTTAAGTGATCTCTAATCTGGATATTTGATATTAGTTTCAGATTGACAGATAATAAAGTAATCTTATAAGGATTCTATTTGTTATTTTGAGGTAAGGAACCCTATATATAATTCATTCAGAGATTGAACACACAGCCATCGTGGTAGGTTAACTTTTGACTGCAAAAGTCAAAAGTTAACCTGCAGTTCTACGATGGTTTCAGCAAAATATATAGAATACCTATGGTAACTATAAATGGCATATGAAGCAAATCAATATAAATATATATGATAACATAAAATTCCTAGTAATTTTTCTTTACAATAATTTAAATCAACTTCGCTGTAATTCCTCGCCTTTCGCTGTAATTTATCGCCACACAAAAAAGTATAGGATATCTACGTATTTTATCTTCTATCGAACTCTACACGTATAATTTGGATTTGGTGTCGGGTTTTGTTCACTTCATAAGTTGGACGAATTGACCAATAGAAAATAAAGGAGAACCCTTGATACTGATATATGTAAAATATAAAATAATTCTTAAATCTTTATAAATAAACAGAATTAGTAAAACAGAATTAATAATAAATAACGTGAAGGTAAAAAAAATATGGAACATAATTCGAAACGTTGTTGAATGGTGTAGTTGGAACTATTTAAGTAATGCCTCAAATTTAGACTAAATGTTATGTTGAAAATATGTACACAAATTTTCTATCGACAATTAAATGAAAAGAGAAGTTAAAGTTTCAGTCAGCTTCTAACAATAGATTTAAAATCTGTAAACATCAATAGGTATGTACAAAATAATGGAGATTACACTCGCTATGAAAACAAAGCAAATAGGAAGCGGATGGGGCTGAGAGATAGTGAGCAATGTCGCAAGGCCAACATTCCAGCCTTGTTTTTATTTTTAGAAAATCAAACTCTTCGAATAGGGACTTGTACTAATTTTCCTGAGGCCTTGACCTTTCAGAAGTTACTTTAGTTCAAATATATATTTAAAATGGAAATGCAATTTTCAATATTATTTAATACGAACATGAATACAAGAATTGATAGATGTAGTGAAATTCTATTTACGTCTGATTGTTCTATCGGTAAATATAGAAACATATAAAAATTAAAAATTTATAAAAAAGTCGAATATGAGTATCAACGCTCGCTCTGACAGACACTCGAGAGCGATTTTTGTTGCGATAATAAGGGCTCCGCTTATGCCTTTTGAGGTATCGGAATAAATGTAAGCAGTAAAGTGCATTATAAAATATCTCGTAACATACTTTTAATATAATAAATTTAATAATTAAATAAGTGATAAAAATAATTTTGTTATTTAAATATAAATTTTAAATAAGAAAATTATTTTCTATTAAACTTATGTAGAATGTAGAATGTAGAATGTAGAATGTAGAATGCAGCATGCTATTTACGTAAACACAACTACGAATTATAAATTTTACCAAAACTTTACATAAGTATTGTAGACTAATATTGAGTCATTCAAGTGTTAATGAACGATTTCACGAAATTTAACTTTTTGTATCGTCCCATTTCGAAGTTTGATTAAAAGAGGTTCGGAGCTTATAATAGTTACGCCACAAAATATCATCTGAGAAAGTGAACGAAAATATTGTTTATTCTATAAATTATATAAATTTGAGATCCAATTAAATCACAAAAAAAAATCAGAACTTTTTTTGACAATTTTACGTATAATATATATATTGGGTACCAATATTTTTAATTTTAGCTTTAATATTCTTTGTTACTACATTTGTATTTTATTTAAAGCCTAAATAATCAAAAGCAAAATAGATTACGAAATATTAGCAATTTTGCAACTTGCGTCAACTTTATGAAATTGTTGTACTTTTCGATAATTTAAACTTATTTAAATTTACTTTATTATATTTAGTATCATTTAATTTTTTTATAGATATTAAGAAACAATTTTGAACCAATTGTCAAATTAGCCGGAAAACAAACAAAACTTACAAAAGTTTTAAATTCATAAAACACAAAATACTCACTTAGCTCGCAATGAAAGTTGTCGGTCGTTTGGGCACACATATTTATTCGCTTTACTTTGAAAGTTCATTTTGTTATTTTGTTGGAAATATCAAAAACTATATAAAATATTGTACGTTCCTTTTTCGCGGATGGAAGGAGTCGTGTCGCACGCTCCCGCCTGTTGATATCATCCAACTGTTGCTTCGCGCGTGGCGACTTCTAATAATCGATATTTTAACCATGTTCTTGAAAACAATGATACTTAATGCGATTTATTCTTCCTTATCAGTAGTAAAACTTTGCCGTTGGGTCACCGCATCTAATAATTTAAATAAAGAAATCAGCTTATTTTATGTAGTATAAGTATACTAGATATTATAGGTATTTAAATTATCACTACTAATTTAAATTAATTAATTTAAAACAAACAATATAGCAAGCATATACTTATATGTTTACTTTATCAAATTAAACTTTATTTATTTAATGTATATATTTAAATTTTATATTATTTAATCTTATAAGAAAATTATAATAGCTTTGGTTCGTCATAGCTTGCTAAAAGTAGTGAAATTAAAAATAAATGTTAAACGTATTCATTAATATACTAAAATGACAAACATTATTAAATACGTAAGGCTTGTGTATTATGATAAGAAATTAATTTATCAAAAGCTTTAATATATTCTGAAAGTTATGTAGATAGAATGTAAATCTAACAAAAGAAACAATAATATCTTTTTCTGTAAAGTTTTATGTTTAAAATTTTTATATTTTAACACACTAGATGGCAGTAAGAATGCTTATAGTTTGAGGTATGAACCTTGCTTTGTTAAAATTATATATAAAAATAAATTATCTGTAAATAAATTTGTCTTAAATGTTCAAGAACGAGGATATTTCAATAAAATATAAGAAGTAAATTTCATATTTTAGATTTTATTTTACTGCGCGTATCCGAACACAAATTGTATTTAGTGATGTCTTAATAAGCTTAGTTGTCAATACAAAGAAAAGAAATTTAATCGACTTGGAATAAATCGATTTCTTCGGAAACTAAATGTTTCTTAACTCGAAACTAAACTTCGGAAATGTTTAGAAATTTTACCTTATTAAATTTTATTAAATTACCGTTTATAAACACCTTAAATATTGTATCACTTTTGAAAGTTTTCAATATGTATCGTTTTTCATCATTTACAAATTTTTTTCCTTGTATATTTTTATACAATATACTAAAATACAAAACATGATATATTTATTTAACGTAAAACGGAAATATTATAAAAAAAAAATTCTAAATTATATTTTTTCTTATTTATTATTGAAATGAAATGTTGGAAATACTTTGTTTTTATTCGATTAGTGATTACATCCCTATGTAAAGTAAGACGAAGAAATTGACATGTCTAAAATTCAGTAATAATGGCGCACTTGCGAAAGGTGGATAGCTTTCTGTAAAGATAACGTTTTGGTGAGGTGGAGTGAAAATAAGGTGATTAGATGCCGTACCGCAGGAGATTCTCAACAAAAATGCCAGATTTTGATGACGAAGTAACTGTTGTTGATGTGTATGATTTAGCATCGGATATTGGAAAGGAATGTGAAATAATTATCGAGAAATACGGCCCTGAAGCCGTAACAGCTCTGCTGCCTAAGGTGATAAATGCGCTTGAATTGTTGGAAAATTTGGCTGTGCGAAATGAAAAAGAGAATCAAGCGTTGCATGAATTGACTGCTAAAATCTCGCAATTGGAGAATGACAAAATCGAAAAGGCAGAATATAGGCAAAGATTTGAAAAGGTAAGTGCTAGAGGTCATTGTTATTTGGTGATTGAATAAGTACGTATAAAAACATGAAATAGTTGCTACAGTTTCAACATGTACTAATGCATTGAGTTACACTTATACAAAATTGGCAAATTTATTATAATTTGCGACATTGAACGTTAATGCTTATTTAGGATTGGGCTCCTAAAAATATAATTATGATATTATTAAGAAATTGTTTATTCCGCTATGTATAATAATGATATCAAAGTTAGTAAGTTATAAAATTTTATCTCAGAAATAAACTTAGTGCTTGTTAAAATATTTTACTGTTATACTACAGTGGAAAACTGTTTTAAGTAATGGAGTTCATAATTTTTAAGACTATATTAAATTTTAAAAATTGACATTTTTGCGGATAAATGAAGCAAACAAAATATTTTATAACATGTTAGTATTATATACAGTTATGAAAATGAATAAAACTGTTCAAATTATGTTTTACTCCATAGTGTGGTTTACATTCATTAAAATAACTTTTTGTAGACCTTTGAACTCTTATAGTATTTTGCTTCAAAGTATTATATAGGCAAATTTTGTTAAATATTATTATTTTTAAAGTATTTAGAGTCTGAGCTAGTATTGAATGAACTAAATAAGACTGTGACAAATTTAATTTGATTTTATGTACTTAACAATGGCATATTATGTTACATTAGTGTAGCATGTCTTTGATATCAATGTTTTGTAAACATTTACTATAGACATGTATAGACTACTAAAATCAAGTTTAGTGTTATACCCAAATATATTGTATCTTACATCAGGGTTAGAGTGGCCCAGTAGATTGTATACATTGTTTGTATGGTAAAGGCAATTTAAAAAGTATAACAGTTTTGTTTGATTGACTTATTAAATCATTAAAATTATCATCTGTTGTATGATCGGTTTGTTTTACATTTTATGACTTCACATGTGACTATCCTTGAGTGAGTCATAGTATATATTGTTTACCATATTACTATACCTAAGTAAAATATTCTTGTCTGTGAATGCATTATTTATCATTTTATACATTGTAGATGTTTGTAAATATACTTTGTTTGGATTAGATTTTGTAAATGACATATGATTATTTATGACTGTAAATAATAATTTAAAGTAGTTAACTAAGTAACAAAATTATTTAACTCACATGTCCTGCCTACAAACTATATAAATTTATATGAATTATCTTCATAGATTTTAATATTAAGATATTAGTTATAAGCCCGATGAGCCTGACAACTGTTTTCTATACACAATATGGGGCATTCCCTGTCTTCTCCATTGACATTAACATTCTCTCAGCTAATCCTCAATTTTAAAAATGCATATTATTTTAAATTTGAATTTCACAAAATTTTAGACAGTGAGTATATATTTGTTAATAATAAAATTATTAACTTATTTATATTTAAGTACATTCAGTGTATCCCTAAGAATGTTTTCAATTTTGGTTTCATACTGTAAACTATTAACTCTCTTACCCAAATCATTAAATAATTGCTACAATGCAACTAAAATTTCAAGCAGATGCAATATGCATTTAATTGGTAATATATACCTTGACCAACTTCACTTGTTTCAGGATGCCTTGTTTTAGTACTGAATGATTCTGCATTCAAGTATTTTCATTCATTCGTTTTTTCAATTTATTTATTATTATTTAATTTATTATTGTATAATATAAAAAAACAGGAAATTGTATATGATGAAGCTGATATTATAAGAAATTATGTAAATTAAACAGTAATTTTCGTTTATCAGGAAATAGAGGCTATAGAAGAGCAATGGAGAACAGAGTCAGCCGAGCTGGTAACGGCTGTCGCACGTCTTCAAGATGAGAACAAACGTTTAAGGCGAACTATTAATTCACCTGCTGATGGTAAAAATATGTTTATTTTAGACTGTATAGATAATGTCGTTAATGTTACAAAAGAAATAATTATTTGAAGACCGTCGTGGCGCAGAGGCGTAACCGTTTGCCCGTAAACGTCTGACTGTTTAAGGGTTCAATTCCCACTCGAGGAAGATGGATTTTTCTATTTCCATTTTCTTCTCTCTGGTAACTAGGCAAAGCGCGGCGTTGAGTTCCGCCACTCAACACGCAAGGCCTCGAAAAAGGCGGAAAGTGGAGACGGAAGCAAGCAGGGGAATAAACAACGGAGTGTCTTAACACTAATTTCAAATGGTTCCTGCAGTTCCCTCTGCCTACCCTGCAATATGCGGGATAAAGCGTGAAGCAAAAAAAAATCTCATTTCATTTGCACGCTCTGGTAACAAAAAATAAATACGGTGTTAAGTCCCGCCGTTCAACAAACAATGTCTTAAACCTATGTGATAATCTTAAAACTAGTGGGGATTGAAGTGTCTTAGGTTTCCTATATCTATTTACTCTACTATTTGAGATAAATAGTGTGAAGCTATTTAATGAAATTTAAAATCTGATTAAAATGTTTACCTATATATTTAAAAATATTGCCTAAACGTTCAAATACTAATGATAATAAATGACATTGATTAAGATAATGTAATGCCCCCAAATGAGGCTGGGTTAATACATTAGTATAAATTCAATTACGTGAAAACGCTTCCGTTCTCCTATACGGGTGTTCCTTGTTCCGTTACATGTATAAATAAGGTGGTATGAGTCAAACGTTTATTGTGAATAATTCAGGTATTTTTGTTAATAATATTTTTATAATTAATTTTTGCTTCCAATCTGCTTTTTATATGTATTCTTTAGGTATAATTTAGCTTTCCAAATTCTGCAGTAAGCAGTTGCATTGCTTTTACATATTATTTGCCAGATGAATGATGATATCATCTCAATTAAAATAAAAATATCCTCCAGTTACGGGCTTAAATAATGAATTACATTTTTTATATATTTTTTCGCTGTATCAACATCACAGGGCATTGTGTTCGTGTTTCTTTAAACGAATTAAGTAATAGCATTAATTTCTTCCCGTCTCAGTAAGATGCCAAAGACCTGTAATAAATAAGTAATTTTATGATATATTATAACTTTATTGTAACTATCAAAATTATTTTTCAACGTAACGATTTAAAAGTTAATTTATGTAAAAAAATATTAGGTACAAGCGCTCCACCATCACCAGCCAGGGAGCACGACCAAGAGGTGCTATCAAGACTTAGCAGTACTGCTGAGAAACAAAGAGCCACTCTCCGCCATCAGGAGCTGCAGTTGCAGGAGAAACAGCAGCTTATTGACAGTGTAAGTTATATTTTTCTTAATATTTTACCAAATTTCTCTCTTTACCTCTAGATCCTATAATACGAAAACCCCGCGTATTACAACCGCGAACCTCACGTATTTAAACAAAATCTAAATAATTGAGACAAGACGGTTTTATATTTATAAATTATTATGTTATTGTTCGTAAAACTACACTCAAGACACGTTGACTGTCCTTTGCTACGGCTTATAATATTAATTGTTTTATAAGGCATCTAATGCTTTACCTAAGATAAGGTAAAGCAAATTTCTAGATATCTAGAATTGTAACAGATTATTCAAATTTATTTTATGGTGATCCTCTAAGTATCGTTTTTTGTTATTTAAACTAAAATGCTAACAAAACATATTAACAATTATTTGTGACTTTTAAGAAATCAAAAAGTCACTATGCAAGTAGGTGATATTTCTAAGATATTAACACTTGATGGTGTAAGATATCAATAAATCAACGCCATACTTCTTGGTGGTACGATAAAAATGATATATCAATTTAAAGGGCAATGATAGTTTGTATAGGAAATTAGAACAAATAATAATTTAAAATAAGTAATTAATAATTATTATAAGATATAAATTATGATTACAGCTAAGACTACGTCTGATGAGTGGTCTTGTTAGAAAGCAATTACCTAATATATACTCTAAATTATTTATGATTAATATTAATTATTTATCGGTATATTTTCTTATGAACAACGTGTCACAGTGTCTTATTTAACACGCGATATCTTGAATTCGACACTTTAGATCCTCTTTGCCTATCCTGCAATTTGCGAAGCAATTTAACGGATATTAAACAATTTATGACTGCCGTGACGCACAGGCGCAGCGTTTGCTTATGGGTTCGATTCCTGTGGGTGGAGGCAAACTCGGCGTGGAGTTCCTCTAAACAATGCGCAAATCTTGAAAAGCCTTGCAAAGCCGGAAAGTGGGCGACGGGGTGTTTTAAAACTAGGTTCTCACAGTACCTGCGATTTTCTCTGCCTACCCTTATACTTATATGCGGGATAGAGCGTGAAAGTCAAGAAATATCTTGAATGGCAACAAAATTAGTAGTCAAATTCCAGCAATTTAAATATTTACTAAAAAATGAATGCAACATACAATCTTACTTAAGATTTCTTATGGTAATAGACTATTAACTTTTTTACGTAACTTGATCGTCATAATACTGTCTTAGAAAGAATTATGGCAGTCACTTTTACTTTTAGCTTGAGAGTGTACCTGTACTTCAATGTACAAATTAATATACACGGTTCTGTTACATCTATTTCCCATTTTATATAATTAATAATTATTAAGGTAATGAAGAAAAAATGTCATTTAGCATATTATAAATATTATAACGGCAATTTTATAATAGACTTGTGTTCTGTTAGCATTTATTTTAGTTTTCTGTCTTTTCAACTATAGCAAGATGATCTCATCGTGTATGACGTCATCGTAACATTTTCTGACAAACTATAAACCGAAATGTAACCTTTACCCTCGTTCTTACGTAGGGTGTAATAGAATAAATAGCCCGTAAATTTAGAAGGTCTTCTTTATATATCCGCACAGACTATAGTTCATACATTATTTTAAACAATCGACTTGGAAATTATATTTAAAAATTTGACTTGTATAATGATTGATTAAGTTTGTCGTAGCACCAAACACAGCGTTTAATTGCTAACACGGTGGTAGTGGATTCGATTCCTAATCGAACAAGTGAATAATCTATTTCCTTGCTCTGAAAAGAAAATAAAACGCGCGGAGTTTATCACTGAGTTCCGTTAGTCAAAAATGACACAAAAAGGCTAATTTTTTTCCTATATATAAAAATATTTATTTCAGAACTCAATTAGATTATTTCTTTGGATTAAAACTATTTTTGTCAAAAGGAATGTTCTTGAATTACACAATATTATATTTAGTTTTCAATTACTTAACATGCTCCCGCTTCAACAAACATGGCGTAGATGGATAGATCGCGCTTTGTTTTACAGATTACTTCGCAGATTTAAATGACTTTTGTAATGATAATAATTATTCTTAGAAGCTTTATTTTTTTTAAATTATAATGAGAATTTATGACTTTGGATTGACATTTTGTTATGCAAATAATCAATTTTCATATCTAAACCTTAAAAATATTTATGGAACATCAACAACACTAACAAAGCTAGTCAAATAATTAAAATTATATCTTATATATTGGGGTAGTAATGTGGAATTCACGAAGTCATGAATTTTGGCAACTGGTTTCGTTGTATCTTCAAAGTTTAATTTTTTATCATCGACGCTTGATCATACGCTAAATAAAATGTCCTTGAAATATTTAGTAAAAGTCAAGAATATGTCACACTAACGTCCTCATTATTTATAATAATGGTATTTGTAGTGCAACTTGTCATAACTAAAATAAAACAAGTATAACCTCGTCTGACTCTTGTTGTGCTATTATGTTTGAAAGTTTTTAGATTACACTGATGCTTCGAGAAATAAAAATATTTTAATAATATTTTTAGTTTTTTTAGAATAATGTGTATTAATGTCAATCACTATGCGTTTTACTTGTTACCCTCGTATTTTTATTTGGCTTATAAACTAAAGCTGAAATAAAAGTATTATTAGCATGAGAGAAGATTTCATGAAACTGTCAATTTAACGATGTATGTACATTTTTATGTAAAGAGAATGTGAGATATACATATACACTCATATATATATATATATATATATATATATATATATATATATATATATAAATATATATATATATATATATATATATATATATATATATATATATATATATATATATATATATATATATATATATATATATATATATATATATATATATATATATATATATATATATATATATATATATATATATATATATATATATATATATATATATATATATATATATATATGAGTGTAGGTTATATAATGAATATCAATATGGCTGAATAAGATCGAACATACGCATTAAATAGATGCGTATTTACTTAATCATATCGTAAAATGATGTGTTATCATATATATCTCTTGTTATCTAGTTCTTTCATAAAATGCGTCCATTTATAGCATGATAGATAATTTCATGAAACTGTCAATTTAACGATGTATCTACTTTTTATATACAAAAGAATGTGTGATTTGGCGTTTAAATAGCTCGTAGTCACGAATATGGAAAGCTATTATTAAAGTATATATATTTAGTAAAATACCTTAGCCTTATATATACATATATATATATATATATATATATATATATATATATATATATATATATATATATATATATATATATATATATATATATATATATATATATATATATATATATATATATATATATCGCGTTATACACAATTTTTCCAAATGGAAATTTCTATATACAAAACAAAAAAAAAATTAAAACAATCGCTGTATAACGCGGTAGCGAATAACAACTTCAACCGAGTTGAGAGCGCGCACTCGACATGTAATGGGATCCAGCTAGAGGGTAAAAAGCCGGTCTGGAAAATGCAATTGACACAATATTGCAGCAATTTTAGGTCACAATATTTACATTGCAAGGGAATATGTAAATGTAGACGTTCAATTATTATTGATTATTTACTTCAATATAGTAGGTTTTTTTTTCTTTTTTCATAGTTCAGTAAAAACTACTAAAACTAAAAATATATAACATTTTTTTTTTTATTTGTGTCAGTTTTGTGTAGATATCAAAGATATAGCTACAAACGCCATTTGTCTCAAAGTAAGTATGACGCTTTAAATAATATACCTACAGATTACTCATCATTTATTACCTTAGGATAAATTTTCGAGACTTTGTCTTTTTGTCTCAAAAACCGCGTTAATGAAATTAGTTATTTTTAATTCTTGCATATAAACTATACATATGTACATATATTTAACAAAAAATAGTTTTTAAATTCTATTAAACACTTTAACAAAGTAAGCTCTAACCTTGTAATAATGGCCGGTATAAGTACTTTGGGGTTATAAAAAATAAACGATCGTTTTTATTAGAAGACTTAAAACAGCGTGTTTGCCTACATACATGAGATTACAAGTCTACACAAAGTTCAATCTTGTTATAATATATAGTTTATTCTACATCACCTCTGTTTTAGTCAATTCTCGTACCGGTGGGAACTATTTGAAAATTTGTTCATTTTATGTGTGAAAGACCCACGAGATTGTGGATTCAGTTCGTCTCTGTTACAGCATCGTTTAATTATTTCGATCGTATAAGCCATTTTCCTTTTACAATCTGTGTACAATCGTTTTAAGTATATAATTTAATGGATTTTGAGGTCTATTTGTTATGTAATTATTACATAGCAAAAGATTTATATAACCGTTGGAGATCAAAAAATATTAAAAATCCACTCGTCTCACTAGATTCGATCGCGAATATAATTGGTGAAAGTTTTTAGAATGTAACTTAGAAACAATAAATCAATACATACACTACGACTTTCTTAGTAAATCTCATTAATTACTTTTATTGTTAAACGGTTATAAGCTTTTATAATCGCCATTTGTTAGGATTTTGAATTATTTTCTATTCTCTTATTTTCTCTGTTCTTTTCATATTATGTAATTTTGTTAAAGTAACAACAAACACATTACAACTTTGTGTCATGCACTTTAAGTCTTCACATGTACAGGGAAGCGAATAAATTTAATTTGCCGTGAAGGTATTTGCTTGACATTATTTACGATAATAAATCTTTTTTAGTTTTTATGTAGACTTCAAAATATAATTAGTTTATATTTTGAAGTCTACAGACTTAAAGAAAGTTATTTTTATGTCACTAATACTTTTGTTTAACTTTATTTAGCTTATTAACTTTGTTAAGCTACTTAAATAGTAATTGTACTGCTATTTAATTAATATTAAACTAAGTTCAGCACCAATTTAATTAAACTAACTCAGATATCACAATTTATTGTAAATTGTGATTAAAAAGTTTTTTCCATATATAGTTTGATAACAAAACTTTAGTTATGAACATTAGATAGGACATTTTGTGGGCGATTTATTTATTTTCCAGGTCACTTTATATCTAATGAAGTTATCATGTTGTCAAAAGAATAATTGACTTGAATATGATGCGTCAATAAATCGAATCCAAAGATTACTTTAATCTTACTGTCTTATGAACATTATTTCTTATTCAGTATCCTATCGGGTTATTACAAATATAAGTAATAATATATTTAATAACAAATATTAATTTAATTTTTTCAACTTTAATTTTTTAAACTTAATTTTTTCTAAAAGTTACAAAATCACAGAATCAATCTAATTTTCATTCCTTGCAACTGCCTCTTTTGTGCTGCGTTTATCATTCAGTGTCGTCACACTTCTTAAATAAATTTTGAGTTAAAATATGTGAACAATACTTCTTATAATACATTTGTAATATTTTAAAGATAACGATGTCAACAAAACGTGTACGTGTAGGCTTACCTTAATTAACTAATTAATTAACTTCCGAATTCTGTTGAAACGTGTAGAATTGTAGATATGCTAGGCCTCTCTCATCTTTATGCTAGGCTTATTCTATCCGTTCTTATATACTGGATATAATTTGATGCTTAAAGTATTGATCGTAGAACAATGTATACAATTATAAAATGCTTAATGTTATTTTTTTATATATAACTGAAAATATACCTGCGGTGTTATTAAGTTTAACTGCATTGCATGCATATTCAGTGTCAAAATTTCCCGTCTACAGGGACGCGCCGTGTGCATGCATAATGACTTCTATTTATGATGAAATGCTTGTTAGGTCAGTAAAGGCGAGATACGTAAAGTGCAAACATCTATTGAATACTAGCTAGATGACTGCTGACAGATTGCCCCAAGATAGATGTATAAATATACCTTTGGTAAAGCTTTAATTACATGTTTTTGGTTTCATTCATTTTTCTAAAGAACTATTACGTACTTGTTCTTGTTCAACTGCAATTGACATATTTATATTCTATGAAAGAGATAATAGATTATATTTTTTACTATTTTTAATTCTCTTATAAATCTAAATCTTTGTTCTTTTAAAGGGTATGTCCGTTTTAAATTTTTGATGGTTTTGTAAACAATATTTCATCTTGTATTCAGAATGTACTCATTGTCTACTGTGATGGACGTTTAAAACTTAAAGAAATCACATTAATATGACATCAATATGATTTGTTGTGTATTGCGACGTTTCTTTTTCATGTAGGTCGACTCTCAGACTGATCATAATTTTAGATTCTATCACATAAGTAAATCTGTGCATTGCCTCTCCATTGCACGCTGTGTGACCTTGAGCCTTCTCCATGAGGCACATAATTAGCGGCCACGTTTCGCTTCCGTAAGTCTTCACTGGTCAAAGACTTTCGTTTTAAAACACTGCGGTAATTTGGACACGAACATTTTTTGTAGTAGCTTATATTACAAACATTGTTTAATATAAATAAATGAAAGAAAAATTTATAAAGCATAATAATATTATATCTTTGATTTATACAGGGGTGTATCTGATAGCATGACCATTGTCAATACTACCTTTAGGGTAAAATGTTTCAAGGCTATACACAAAAAACTAGTTAAAAATTATCAACAGTTTAGGTACAGGATCATTTTTCCGATTTCACGATATTTATATGTGCTGTGTAACGCCTAAGATCGTCAAATACGAATGACGTAAAGATCTCGTACTACAAAAATACTTTTAAACGTTGTCAATAAGGTCGCGACTCAAAAAAAAATATCCTAAAATGAGATAAGTCTTATATTACAAAAATCTTGTGATTTTATATAATTTCTTTCAAAACCATGTTTCTTTAAGGACTGGGAAGCAGTGTAGTACTGTATCCGTTATCACTTGAGAGTTCTAATTTACTAATCGATAAAAGTAGGTCTTGACTTACTTGACTTAAGGTCCTAAGTCCCCTAGATGGGGCAGAGGGCATCCACAGTGCGTCGCCATCCCGTCCGGTCTTGAGCATCGCGCTTCACTTCGCTCCAGGTCCTCCCTATGTTTGCCACCTCTGCAGCGACCGTCCGACGCCAGCTCAGTTTAGGGCGGCCACGTTTTCGCTTGCCTTGGAGATTCCAGTCTAGGGCTTGCCTAGGGATGTGATCTGGAGCTCTTCGGAGCGTGTGGCCAATCCATCCCCACTTGCGACGCTTGATTTGCTGGTCGATCGGAGTTTCGCCGCAGCGTTCCCAGAGTTGTATGTTGGAAATTTTCTCGGGCCAGTAAATACCGAGAATGCGGCGAAGACAACGGTTAACGAAGACTTGGAGTTGGCGCGAGATGTCTTTTGTGACCTTCCAGGTCTCACACCCGTATAGCAAAACGGTTTTAACATTGGACCGGAATATTTTGAGCTTAACTCTCCTAGTCAATTTCCGGGATTGCCATACGGGGCGCAACTGTGCGAAGGTTGCTCTTCCCTTGGCGATTCTCGAGGCGATGTCCTCCTCGGTCCCTCCAGCTTCAGTCACGATACTTCCGAGGTAGGTAAACTTGTGGACTCTTTCCACAACCTCTGTGCCGATGAGCAGCGGTAGAAAGCTAGTTGCTCTGCACCTCATCTCCTGGGTCTTCCGGGTGTTAATTTTTAACCCCATCTCCGTTGCTTCTCCACGTAGGTCGTCCAGTTTGGCTTGCATATCGGCGCGTGTGTGACTTAGCAGACATAGGTCATCGGCATAATCCAGATCTTCTAAGGTGCCGGAAAGTCCCCATTCTATGCCGCGGCGCTTATTGCTGGTACATTTACGCATAATGCCATCGAGAACGACAAGGAAGAGGAGAGGAGAGAGAAGACACCCTTGCCTTACACCCGCTCGTACTTGAATGTCCTCCGAGACGAGGCCGTCATGTGTCACTCTACAAGAGTAATTCTTGTAGATGGCCTGTATTAGGTTAGTGAGTTTCTCGGGGACTCCAATTTCCCGCAGACGGGCCCAGATGCTGCTCCACCTCAGCGTGTCGAAGGCTTTTTCGAAATCAACGAAGGTTATGTATATTTCCCTCTGCCATTCTGATGCCTGTTCGAGGATGATACGTAGAGTATTAATCTGGTCCGTGCACGATCGGTTGGGTCGGAAGCCAGCCTGTTCTTTACGAAGGAGGGGTTCAACGGCATTCGACAACCTATCCAGGATAATCCTGCAGAGCACTTTGGATGGGGTCGAGAGCAATGTAATGCCTCTCCAGTTGCCACACTCACTAAGGTCTCCCTTCTTGGGCACGGTGATGAGAAGGCCTTTGTTCCAGTCATCGGGCAATTCTTTGGCTGACCAGATATTGCGTATGAGAGGTGTAAGCGCGTTTACGGCGGTAGGGATATCGGCTTTAAGCATTTCCGCCGTAATGAGGTCAGCTCCTGGAGCTTTGCCACTCTTAAGTGACAAGATGGCCTCCTTTACTTCCTCTCCAGTAGGCGGAGACACGTCAATGTCGAGGCATTGTGCAGGTTGGCTGATAGCGGGTGGCAACTTATTATTGGGATCGTTGGGGACTCGGAAGGTTTCCTCAAAATGTTCCCGCCAGCGTTGAAGCTGTTCCTCCGATGTCACGAGTAGCTGGCCTCTCTTGTTTTTTAAGGGCTTTTTGTTCCTCTGACTTCGGTTTCCGGCTAAGGCTTTTGTTGCCTTATACATCTCCCTGAGATTACCGGAGTCAGCAGCGCGTTGGGCACAATCCGCTACACTTTCCGCCCATATTCGTCGATCTCGACGTGTACTGCGGTATATGCGTCTGCGTATCAGGCGGTATTGGAGCCTCAGGTTTTCACGCACCACAGCGTCGTCCGTTGCTAGGAGTTGGAGGTGAAGTTCACGCCTTTGGTTGATGAGGTCCCAGGTATTTTGTGACATCCAGTCTTCGCGAGTGAATATTTTATGTCCAAGAACGACAGAGCTGGTCTCTGTGTAGGCCATTTTTATGTAGTTCCACTCCGCGTTGACAGAAGTGGAATCCCTTGCGAGGGTGGAGAAGCGATTTTGGAGCTCTAGTCTGAAGGCTTCACCTATTTTAGGATCTCGAAGCTTGCTCACCTCAAACCGTTTGCCCATCCTGGTGGTCACGTTGCCCTTTCGCGCCACAGCTACTTTGAGCCGTATTTCTGCTACGAGTAGGATGTGGTCGCTGTCAATATCTGCACCACGGCGGTTGCGTACATCAAGTAGAGATGAGCGCCATTTTGAACTGATGGCCACATGGTCTATTTGGTTTTTGGTGACTCCATCGGGTGAATTCCATGTATATTTATGGTGTTCTCCGTGGATAAATAGAGTACCTCCGATGGTGAGATCGTTGTCTTGACAGAACTCCAGGAATCTCTCTGCGTTCTCGTTCCGGACTCCCAGCCCGTTTCTACCCATGTGTCTTTGACATCCGTCGTTGTCCGTACCAACCTTTGCATTCAGGTCGCCCATGACGATAACTATGTTCTGTTTGCGGATCTTCTCCAGTGTCAGATTGAGTGCACTGTAGAAATCGTACTTGTCTTCCTCAGGTGCTAAGTTAGTGGGTGCGTAGCACTGAACGACGGTTATCTTGCGGGCTTTGCTGTTAAATCGAGCTGTGATGATTCGTTCTGAGATCGGTTTCCAGTCCAGAAGGCTCTTCATTGCATCACCAGAGAGGAGGAATCCGACACCGTTTTCACGGGCACCCTCTACATCTTCCTTCCCGGAGTAAAGTAATGTAAGGCCTCTGGACGTTCTCAGCTCTCCGAATCCGTTTCTGCGCACTTCACTAAGACCGAGTATTTGCAGTTTGTAACGTTGCATTTCTACTTCTGCTTGGGCTAGTCGGCTATCCTCACTCAGCGTTCGCACATTCCAGCAAGCAATTCGTGTCCGTATTTTCATGCCAAAGGTCGTCGTTGTTTGATCGGTCCGGTTTTGCACTGTTTCTGTTTCTTTAATCATTGTGTGGGTTTTTGGGTAAGCGGATGATTAGCCCACTATACCCTAGCCCATTGGTGGGGCTGCCACCTTTGAGCCTATGGGCGTGCTCGGTTTTATCTCGGGTTTCCTCCCTAGTGATCGAGTTCTGTTTTAAGGCGCAGAAGATTCGCCTTTCGCCCTGCATCCTCTGCTCAGCTACAACTCGAGATGGCGGTCACGCGGTAGCGCGGTTGTAGCAGTTCCCGGGGGAGACGGCGGGGACGTGGATGACTCGGACTTATTAGGGCTCTGCTTAACTAGGTGTTCCGCCACTAACACAGCAGATGGTTCCTTGGCATTTTGTAGGTAATGCTGTTCTCACTTACAGCGATTCCCACCAAGACCAAAACCCTAACTTCCCCCCCCCCAAAAGATAAAAGTAGGTGGTTATTATAAATCATCACTTAGATAAACTACATTCAGGCTGTTTAATATTTTTCAACACTACAAATATTCCAAACAAATTCTGTTTTTCTAATATTTTACACAAATTCTTGAGATTTCTTTGCAAAACTTAAAATGTTATATCGTGATTAAATTCATACTTATATAATATGAAAGTATCTATGAGTGGTAGGATAGTTATAGAGTTCTGTGTCTACATATATGTTAAAAAGAAACGTCACATGTGACATGGGTTTATAATAACCGATTTCTGTGACTTCCAAACAACCTGGACTACGCCAAAATGATCCATTTTATTAATTACTTATAATTTTATTCGAATATTTTTTATTTCATTGATTTCTTAATTGTATTGTTAAAGTGAAAAGTCTAATGTACCGTAACCAGAGCGCAACTGCTTGAATTCGTAGCGTACATTTACTGACCTTCGTTTATACAATAAATTACTTCAATTATTACTACAGTTTGTTGATTATACACTTTTGACATAGCTACTTTATAACGTGACTATTATAGTATCGTAAAATTACAGATACATTTTAGATTTGCTACTGACAGATGCTGAATCTATATGATTATGATCTTTTTTATATATTGTGATACCCAATTCAGCGCTTTATACATTAGAGTAGAGTATGAGCTACATTTTATACATATTCCAATACATTTTACTTGTAAATAAATAATATTGATTAATATTAATTTTAGTGGGTTCGATCCCGGTTCGATAATTTGTTATATATTGTTTTTTTTTTTAATATTTTGATATATTCAACATTATTTCGATTTCTTAAAATAAATTGTTTAAAATTAATTTCCTATTTTAAGTTATATAATAGATGAACGACTAATTAGTTTAAAAAAAAAGTTGTACAAGCGAAATAGTTAATTCCTAAATGTAAATGTAAGTAGTAAGTAAATAAAGGCTATTTTTATTTTTTTTTTATTTTTAATAGATGAACGAAATCAAATTATAATTCTTACGTCTCATAAATATATGTTATCTATTACAAATTATCAAACTGATTTGTTTTTATTTCTGTGGCCTAAAATCTTCATTTTTAGATTTCTATTATGTGTATTTATTTCTATTTGTTTGAATTATTGAGATTGACGTATCTTATCGTATAAAAAAATGGAGTGCCTATTATCTCTGGCAAACCTGTAGCGCCGGACAACTATTTGTACATACTGCATTATTTTTATCAGTCACATTTTAGATCGTATCGTAATCCAATACTATTCCTTAAAATACTGACGTATATTACGGTTGACATAGTTTTTGAACAATCTATTTATTTTTGTTTAAAATAGTGCTTTTTATATGTATTAAAAAAATTTTATATAAAAAACTGTAAATTTTATTAATTATTATTATAAAATACAAAATGGCCGTTTTGGATACATTACAGTTGACGAGTCAAGTGGAGAAATTAGCCCAGGTCAGCCGCGACCTCCGACGAAAGCACAAGCAGCTGCAAAATCAGGTGCTCTTTTAAATACTTGAATCTCTTATTTTATTCTAACTAATGATTTCTTACAGGTAATTATAAAGTTCTATTTAATATATTTTAATTGCGTTTGTTATTAAAATATATTAAGTAAATATAAATTATATATAATGTACAATTATAATAATTTATCATATAAATATTGAATCGTATATATAAGACAGTTATTACACGCACTCTGCGCTCTTTCACTTTGTTTCAATATTTATGATATTGCGTAATATTAACGCAGCACCGTAATTTGTCTAATACAACTGCAAACATCTATATCATAAGTCAAAATATTTGCGCAAAAAATTTGTAGTATTAACTGTTAGTTGCACATTTCTAGATGCGCTTAGTATGCGAAGAGCGTACAGAATTGACCGCCATTGTCCAGTCCCAGCAGCGGGATATAACCGCCCTTCAACAATCGGATGCACATAACAAGGTATATAATAAAATACATATACATTTTTTTTTCTAAAAAATTAATTAAATTTTTACTTTATTTTTAATATATGTAAATTATTAATTGAACACAGACTATTTTTTTGCCGTTACAAATTAAGTAATATTCTTTCAAAATACACAAAGTTAGGAAAGTAAATCAATGTATGAAATATGTATATACTCAGAGAAAGGACAATAAATGTAACAAAAGTCAACAATCTCTTGTTATCTAATGAGTTTATAAATACGAACATTGACGGTGTCATTGTTCACAGCTAATTTATAATGTATTAAAATCTATATAAATATCATATATTGTCGGTGAAGTAAAATTACCTATTTAAATATTTTAACTGTTATGTACAAAATAAGTGTTAGTTAAAATAGCATGTAATTAGCAATTCACATTAAGAATAATATAAAAAAGGTTATACGTTTATTAACCAGTTTTGTATTTATGTGGTCTTAAAGACCTTAGGAACAGATTTTTTAAGTTTGTTATATAGTTTACAGTTTAGATATAGCAGCTTAAAGTTATATTTATACAGCATATAAGTTTAATACTAAACTGTCAACTATAAAAATCCACTTAAAATCATATCTAAATAATATCTAATAATAATATCTAAAAACGTTTATAACTTAACCAAACCATACTAAACCAAAACCAAACCTATTACCGATTTAAGCATAATAACGTAATTGTTCCACAGCTACATTATCAACATAAAACATTTTTATTTGAAAATACTAAAAATCTTTGTGCATTTTATCTTTGATCGCAGTTCTTGTTAAATATAGTACTTAAAGCTAAGCTATGGGGATCTTGATGACGACGGCACTCCTGTGTAAAATGATTTTTATCGTGTGAAATTAAGTCACGCTCTGTGCATACTTTCCGTATGACAATCGTGTTTAGCGACATTTTAAAAATATTTACTGCTACAATTAATAACGTTTGTTTGTTTTTTATAGTGCTTTGTTATTTAACAGAAAGATAAAATCTCTAACTTAAACGTTTTTATGTAGTGTACTCTTATTCATTCGACATTGTGTTCGGTAGCACCGCCTCATGACGCAGTTTATTTTTATTTATAATTATCCCAACAAAAAATAAAAACAATTAAACAATTTATAATTAAATTACATTTTATTTTTTCTATACAATGCGTTTATTTATTACATTTTTTCCAATGTAAATAATATACATTTTTGAATTTAAGAAGTGCACATCATGTGGGCTGGCATTACCGGAAGGGGATGACGAGGACCAATCCTCAAAGCCTATATACAGCGTGCGCGAGCTCCGCGACATATTGCACGAGAGAAATGAATTAAAGTTAAAACTGAATCGCGCTGAGGAGCAGTTGCAGGCGTTGCAGCCTGAGCCGCAACCGGATAGGTAAGTTCGGATCTTCGTCTTCTTGATTTAGTATAACTGAATGGAGAAGGAGAACCCAGTGTCAAGAAACACCTCTCTGAACTTTGTCGTCGAATATAAATTTTAACATAGCGGCAATATGATACTAGATGACTCCCTAGAAAGAGTATATTACAAAAAAGTCACAGGTCGTACCTGAAAAGCCAATTGAAGCCGCACTCGCCCACATATGTATTTCTTTGATGAGTTATTGTGTGGAAATATGACCTGTCTTGACAAAAACATGATATTGCATTTTTATAGATGCGCTTAGGATGAGAAGAACGTTCAAAATTTAGCAGTTTAGCAGTTTTAGCAATTATCACTTTTAAGTTATATACTTTACCTTATTTCATATGTGATAATAACTTTATATTTAAGTTGAAAATAAATTTTCGTTAATCTAAACAGCAGCTCAGACACATCGCCGTCAATAAGCACTACAGCGGCGGAGGACGATGAGGCGCCGGTACAGGGGCCGCTGCCAGCGGAGCCCGACGACGCGCCGTGGAAGAGAAACAGCGGAATAAGGAAGTTGTGAGTATATATTTATTTATCTGTATGTTTAAATGTACAGGGAGATTTTGTATGGTGTTGCCATATCCTTAGTATTTTTTCCCTTTAAGTAAGTTTCAACAAAATTTACTAAAATAAATATTAAATTTTAATATATTTCATTATTTGCTTTGTATTGAAAAAAAAATAAGAATATTTATAGCTTTATTACCATATTGGCGCAGTTGCATGAGTCTAAAAATATAGATTTCTGTTAATCAATACAAAAGTTAGTGACAATCTGTCACCAAGAATGAGAACGGACCGATACAATTAATATTGTAAAAAAATATCCTAAAAGACTTATTTCAACTGTGCCAGGAAACAGTAAAATTATAAATTTTAAATCTATCGTTTCATTATTGAAAGCAACAAATACTTATTTAAATTTAAATTTTATTTTAACAGTTGACAATATCGATTTTGACAGTTGCTTACAAAATCTAAATCGAATATTTTTCAATAATAAATCGATAGAGCTTATTGAGATTGCTTTAGAAAGATATATATATAGTAAATTAAACACTGTATAGTTATTTATGGACTTTTATTGATCTATATATAAATATATATGTTATTTGAATTCAGTGTTTAGTTTTCTGCTTAAAAATGCATGTTTGGGATAAAATAACAATTTATAATAGATATTAAGTTTAATCATTTACTAACGCATTTACTAACGCATAACGCAATTCGTCAGTATAAACTAAGTACATGACCTATGTATTATTATATTTTCTATATTGCTGTCGCCGTGAATATAACATAGTAAAATAGATTCTACTAATCGATGAAGAGCAAAATGTCGCTTAAAATGAACGTTCCTTATTATTATTTTTATAATAAGGAACCATAAGTTTTTGTTGTCGTGATTTAGTTTTATTTTGAATATAATATATACTATGTTCTTACATAATTATACATAAACTCAATGAAGTTAAAAAATGCTTTTGTAATAGTATTAATTGAAGCGAAAACTAAGGCTTATTAAAATTTTTGAAATGTTTATTTTTCTTTTTGTTTGTATATAATTTGTGTGTGCCGTCTGCCTATCGTATTATTTGAAACCAAAGAAGATACAACAATATTTACTCTATGCTGACATATATTTTGACACTATTCGCTTCCAAATATATATTTCAAATTCATACTTCACGCTTCCAATTGGTTCTGGTACATTTTTCCTATTTTTGGTTTTTATATAGAAAACGCATGATACATATATTCTGGCTATGTTTTTTTTTATCAAAATTCTATCGATTGTTTATAGGTGCGTTATTGTTTAAATTGAACGGAAAATGCGACCAGGGCCGAAAGAGATCTCTAAATATGGACTCATCGTAACACAAAGCACTACACACGGAATGGCATGGAAGTAAAATACACTGTCGCTTATCGCTTGACCCACCTTCCTATACATTTTGTTTTTAATAAATAATTATAATTTTTTTGACCGTGGACTTGCCAGTAACAAGCTAGTGCTATAAAAACTTCTTAATATTTTTTTTATTTTGTTTTATAATAATTTAATATTTGAATGTTGACATTACTTACCAATATTCCATCTCCTTTGGAGTGAACTCAATTGATTGTATAACTTTAAAATTATATCAGCAATTCGCTTATTTGTCCTTTTGAATATTTTTTCATAATTCTCAATGTGTATAACATTTGTCAAAACGTGGTTTTCTGTTACCACTTCAATCTTATTTACTGTAAATACGGGATAAGAGTTTTTTTTTGTTTTTATAATTTTATTATTTTCGTCCTTGTCCCTGATATCGGTGGGTAGGTTCTGGTTGGCGCTGACGTCTCGTCACGAAGGTCGTCGGTCGCCACCGCCGAAGATCTCTTTCGGCCCTTGGTACTGATTTGTGGAATCAAGGTATTCAAGTAATTTACGGTTTTTTTTAAGTATTTCTTACCTATTTTGCGATACCTATGTGTATTATTAGAGTTGATAATGTATTGGCATGTTTTAGTATGTTTAACTTAATCTGTATTAAAATTTATTTATGTAATAATAACACATACGATGCTAAATGCTTTACCAACTCTAATGTTACAACACTTTGAGATCAGCATTAGTATTTATGTACATCACGTTTGTGAACTTAGATGCGATGTATTGAGAACAAAAATATTGTATGTATATAAAAAATATGAACTAAGCAAGTATATCGGTCCGCAGTTTTCGCAAGCTCTTTGCTGACTCTGATATCGCCGTGGGGGGGTTCCCCCGGCGGCCGCTATCGTCGCTCAAGGGAGCCCCGCACTCCGGACCCGCCTCCGCCCCCGCGTAGACACTCCGACCCACACACAAATACATCAACAGACACACAAAAAACAATCAGACGCTTCTCAGAAATTAGACACACAACACAACACATAGATCTCCGACAGGAACTTTTGCAACTCAATCTAAACAATTGCGAAGTTGACTCGTGGCTCGGAAACAAATTCGATGAAAAAGAGGAATACGATGTTGATTTTAGGTTCGAACATGATATACCGTTGCAGAGATCGATCTCGCTAGATCGTGGTTTAGACATAGTCAACTACTTGAACGCCCTATCAGATTGTTCGGACAGTAGTGAAGATGTGTTCTGGACGATTGGACCGCATGTCGGTTCCAGTTTGCGTATCGAGCAATTTAGAAGTTTTGAAGATATATCCGCTTCTCCCAACGTGAGAAGTAGACACGTATCTATGGATGTGACAAATACGTATGGAAACATTTCAGCACTTTCAGTGCTTAGGGAAAGCTACAAAGGTATAGAGTCCGATACTGAAAGGGTTACACCCCAGATCAAAAAGTTGCAAAAAACTTATTCGTTCAAAAATTTCGATGATTATAGAGATTCTTCTAAACATTCCGGTGAACATTTGAAAAGGGTCAAAACTGAGATCGACGTGCATAGTATGCAAGAAGGTGTGCCAATTCATAGAAGCGTATCGTATAGTGGAAAGTATAAGAGCGATGATACAGGCGACAGAAATGTACGCCAGAGAAGATTTGGTGTAACCTCCAACGCGTGGCAGGAGCATCCTAATAATAGCCTAAGAAAGGAAGTCTTAATTAAACAAAATTTGACCCATTTGAGTTGTGATAACGTTCATAAAAATAAATCGTTGCCTTGGTGTGGATCATTTGAAAACAATGATAGTACCACATTCAAAGATAAAGAAATTAAATGCGATACAGAAGCTATAAACAACCTTCGTAAACTTGGAAGGAACTTTTTAAAACCTATACCTAAGCTAGATGATGGGAATCTTGCAAAGATAATTTTGTCCGAAGTAGATTCTGACAGTATTACAAATAGTGAAACAGAGAAACTAATAGATTCTTCCAGTCCTGTAGCTTTAGAGAGTACTTGTAATTGTAAGATCTGTAGCGAAAGTGAAGGAGAACAAACAAAATCATTTTTGGGCAAGAATTTACAGAAGATATTCAAGAAATTAGTTTCGTACAAGGATTACGGAAGGAATTTATTGTATTGGGATGAAATTAATAATTTAAATGAAAACGAAATGTTTACTTGTTTCTTGCACCTTCTAAAGATGTTACTTGGTCTTTGGTTGAGACATTTTGATCACAGACAACACAATCTATCTGCAACTGCTAGTGGCTAGAGGCTTAAATTAAAAAAAAAAAACATTTATAATAACTGTGTTGATGCTTTTAAACGAAAAAGTTTAAAAAATTATAGATCATTTAAATGTTCTAGTTTACAAATATTACAATTTTAATATATCATAAATTACCGCTAAATTTAATTTACATACTTTAGTTTATTAGGTATTCGTTAGAGAGGCGCTATGCTATAGGCAATTGGTCTGGAAAGTGCAAAATTACATAAACACGGGACTTGAAAACTACATTTTATTACCAAATTATCTAATATTAAAATAGTTTATGATTTTAATGCCATTTTATTTCTAAAGTGTTGACTAATTTATTTACTTTCTTATATATTGTTGGTTCTATGTAAGTATTATATCAATAGTGTGAGAAATGACCAATATGTTATAGGGCTGTGTATGTGTGAAACTCATGTTTGGATAGTGTGTAATGGACCTATAGAGGTTATATATAATAATATAACTTGTATTTATTATATGGTGTTAGAATTTGTTAAAAAAATCTATTTATTTTTGCTCATATTAAATTTTATTTGCTTTAAGAATATGGAAATGCAGTTATGCTGTAAAAATTTTGTAATTTTTTATTCTATTTAAATTGTTTTTTTTTTAATTTTGAAAAATTTTCTGTGATTTTATATTCTATAACTATTCAATTGTTCTGGCTTCGAATGATGCAAGTTGTTTTTATTAGTGACGTAAATATGATTCAAGGTAATTAATATACGATATGTACTCAAAATTCAAATTCAAATTAAAAAGTAAATGATTACGTCACTAATACATGTTTAAAAATTAGTCGATAATAATTGCATGTTAATCGAAGTTCAATTATAGTATCGATAACTTTAATTGTAAGTTTTGACTGTTGTTAGTTAACAATAGCGTCTAATTGGTATGGGGGACGATTAGAGTGTCGCTCACATTGTAGATATTTAGGAAAGTTATGATTTTCAAATAAAATATGGCCTAAATATCCACAATGTGCGGATGCTATTAACATTAACTTTTAACAATTGGCATGAAAATTTGTATCTAGAAACAGTAGAGATTTACTTACATTTTTATATTATAAGGGGAGATATTATGATCATTATTCTCACTGATCGTGTGTTGCTAATGAAAGCGAATAATTTTTCGTCAATTTGTCAAGTAATCGAATCAAGCGCGTTAAATATCGATTTTTTAAATTACGTGCTCAAGCGAATTAGCAACTCATGCAAGGTGTCATTGAACTTATTTTTGACATATGGGACTAAAATCTTTGCTGGTTCTCAATTTTTTAACTAAATTATATGTAATCGATAAATAATTGTTGGAGTGGACGTTAACTTGTGTGATTATATAATAATACTTTGAATTGTTTTTACATTCCAAATTTTGATACCAGTTTAATATTGTATTTAAATTGAGAATTGTACTGTGAATTAGTGTATGCCTATCTCCTCCAACGTCTAAGAGCGCGTCAAGTATACGCATTGCATGTGATTTAATACTTGACGGTTTAATTTAAAGTATGGAAAATCTTTACAGATGGCTTTCTTTGGTGTTGAAATGTACATTGTTCAGAATTCTCAGAGTGAAAAACTTCGACGGTTAATTGTATAAGAAATTTTAGTGGTCTTACAATAGCTATTGTTAATTGAATTTTATTAAAACTTATACTATTTTATCGATATGATTTGAAATTGCAAAAACTGTTCCTAAATAATCTATCATCGGCTAGTTTTTAGTATAATAATTTCGCAAATATATTCTTGTATAGACATTCTTTTGTTTTCTTCATTTGGAAATACTTTTATCCAGTAAAAGTTTTCTTTATTCCATACAATGCATTTTATCGATTTTCTTATTTCCATTTTATTTTTACATACAATTCAATGGCCTATTAATAATTTGATATTTTTATATTAAAAAATGACATTGCAGTGGGGGGCGTCAGACTTCGGGGTATGTTTTAATTCAAATGACAAAGAGGGTGTTACGATGTTACTTATTTCATACACTTACATACATATTAGACAATAAAAAATAAACAAATTTCTCTCTGAATAGGCATTTATGATTGGATTGTAGATCAATTGAATCTAGCTGAGACTCTTTAAAGTAATAGTACTAATAGTTGGACTAGAGCCGTTCTATAGAACACTAACACTATATTACATTTTTGATCGAAAGTTTACACTTTCATAGACTAGATATCATCGATAGACCGTTTTGTGTGCCTCGATTGATAGCGGTCCTTATCACACGAAGTATTGGATTATAGTACATACATAATTGGTTGTTAATAATAAGTTATTATGGGCGTAACCGCTCTTTAGTGTTAAGGCAAATGTAATCATTCCTTAAACTTCTTTCATAGATATTAGTAAAGCCGTTTACAGTGCTTTATACGTTAATCGTGATATATTTGACCTTCGACAAGTTAAAAAATCAAACCGGCTATATCCTAACTATGAGAGAAGTTTTTTTTATATATACACTATTATTATGGCATCATGTGTCATCGCGTTACAATGCTAGTCATAGTACTATTGGGTACTAGATGTAAGATGTTCTATAAATAGTGAAATTTTTGAGCGTTCAAATGGTTTAAATTTAATTGTAAGGGATCATTGTGTTTTCGGTACAAGTTGATTCCAGTTTATAATTTATTTTTTCGTTAAACATTTGTTCCTTGCAATCAAATTTACCTTAATTAACTACAACCTCGTAATATTTCGCTATTTATAATGAATGTCACTCGTTTTATTTTGGTTCTCGTGATCACAACACAATGTCCACACAATTTATTCTAATAAAATTTTTATGTTTATCTTGTAGAATGTTGAAAATGTAAGATTTATTGGTACATACTTACTACGAAATTTATAAGTTGACGGTGTCAAATAATTAAAATATGTTTATAATAAGTTGAGTATGTGTTTTATTGGATAAAGGGGCCACCTGTAGTTGACAGCTCTAATTCTATTTGTATACTATTCTTTAATGTATTATTCTAGTAAAAGAAAGAAAAATAAGTGATACAATGATGAAGACGTTCCGTAAGTATCATACGCAGAGATGAAGTCAAGATTTAACTTTATAGTAATTTGATTCGGTAGTTTTTTGTATAATTTTTTTATAAAAAAATACTATGACGCAAATTTACATGGCCAACTTCTTTGCGTAATTATCATCTTAGCCGACCTTAGTATATTTATATTATATACAAATGTGCTAAAGGACGTAGTGTGACTGTGAACGCGAAGGTTGGGAATGCGATCATTTCTCCAGTGAGACAGAGTTAGGCGTTAGTATAGGCTGCAACACACGTAAAAATGAGGGCAAAAGAAATCACTATAAAGTAAAATAGTGAAGTCCGTCGTGACGCAGAGGCGCAGCGTCACACAACACGCAATGCCTCAAAGGCAGAAAACGGGGAGCGGAGGAGTCTTAACACTAGGTTCCCATGGTGCCTTAGGTTCACCGTGCCTACCGCAGGGTAGGTTTGAGAAGGATAATGCGTGAAGCTTTAAAAAAGGTAAAATAAATCGTAAATAATAATTCTTATATAGACATTTTATAAGTTTATACTTTAGTCACGAAACTGTCGGGATCCATAAAGACCCCTGTTTACAGGGGTCTCTGCGTCCAATCGATATTTTGGTAATAATAAATTCCGTAGAGGTAGTGTAACTCCATTTTACACAGAGAAGCGAAATTAAATATTTTATTAGAATAATTAAATAGGTAGATCCTTAACAATTTAAAATAAAAGGATTAATAGATTCTACGTTAACTAAAAAATATTTTTAAATTGTTTTTGAAGTCTTGTCAAATAAACAATAGGTTAAACCAAGGAAAACACGTATTTGGTTTCAATTTCCAACTGCTTAATTTCATTGCAGAATCACAATTAGATGTTATAATTCTGAGAATTTTTACTAATATAAAATATAACACTAATATAAAATATATATCATTTAAACGAGCTCTCTTAAATATTTTTAGTTTGAATTTTACCGAACATACCTTTTATTTTAACCTTTTGTTTATAAAAGTAAATATACCTATACTTCTTTCCTATGTGGACGCATCCATAAAAATAAGAAGATATAGTGCGTAGGTGCAAATATTTCATTCTAATAAAATGTAACAAAATATATTATTGATAAAACGACAAAAATCTCTTGGTATTGAAATTGCAAAATCTATTTTTTATGATTGCTTTAAACTGTCGATAAATGTAACTCAATTATGACCTTTTCAAAAAAATCTAAACAAGTCGTCGCTGCTTACACAATTTTTAACGACGTATTGTATCGAAACGTAATAATCTATTTTTGCTTTCGCGAGTTTATGCTGTATCAGACCGTTTACGACAAAGAAGCAACTACCACTTTCGCGAATATACGCCGCAGTTGATGCGAGTCTAATATATCGAATTGGATAAATTCAATTGTTTATCGAATCGAGTAGATTTAATCATCGAATCTAATGGAAAAGTTCGATTACAAAGACGTAAATTAAACTGGATTTTATTAGTTGAAAATTCTTATAGGTGTAAGTGGAAGGTAAGTTTAGTAGAAACATAACATACAAAATTGATGTAATAAGGTGTACGAGGGTCAAACTAAAAGTTCTTAGAAAATCAAAAACTAAGCATTCTAGCAAGTTATTAGTTTTATTATAACTTTTCAAAATAGCGTCCATTTTCATCAATACATCGCTGCATTCGATGGAACCATTGAGAAAAGCACCTTGCCCACTCGGCCTTAGGGGTCTCTTCAACGGCGTTTTGAAACTTTTGAAGTTTTTCTTTTATTTTCGGGAATAAATAAAAATCGCAGGGTGCGAGGTCGGGGCTATACGGCGGGTGACCCAGTAATTCCACGTCTAAGGTCGCCAAATAGTCGATCGTTTGCCTGGCGGTGTGCGACGAGGCATTGTCGTGATGAAGGAGGATCCTGCTGCGAGGTCGTTTCTCTCGAACTTTTTCCAAGACAAGTGGCAAACAGTTGTTAGTGTACCACTCTGCATTAACCGTTTTCTGATCCTCTTAGACAACTGTCGCGTAATGACCTGTCTTTCCGACGAACGAGGCCACCATCTTTTTGCAACACTTCGACCTCTCTTCACATTAGTTGGCAACTCTTCGGAAGGAAACACCCACTGAGCAGACTGTCTTTTGGTTTCCGGATCATAACAGTAAATCCAGCTTTCGTCACCCGTTAGTATGTCGAACACAGCATTTGAGTCACCTCCGTTAAATTTTTGGATCATTTCTTGGCACCAATCAACACGGCGGAGTTCTTGAGCCTCGGTCAAATTATGCGGTATCCAGTGGGCACAAAGCTTCCTGACCGCTAAATGTTCATGGAGGATTTTGTGCACTTGACTCATACCTATGCCTAGACTTGTCCGAATCTGCTGATAGGTCACTCTTTTGTCAGTCTCTATCATACGCCGCACAACACTGATATTATCTTCAGTCGTCGCTGTAGAAGGCCGTCCCTCACGCAAATCATCGGTGAGATTAGTTCGACCACGTTTGAACTCATTAAACCAGTTGTAAACTGTGGCACGAGATGGGGCTTCATCGTGAAAAGCCAATCGAAGTCTATCATAACTTTCTTGTTGACTTATATGACATCGAAAGTCATAAAAAATCATTGCACGAAAATTTATTCTGACGTGCACAGACAATTTTCAATTTGCCGCCAAATCGTAAAACAAATGACAAATGAATGAAATGTATACTCAATATTATTGGTAAAGAGTTCTGTTTTCAAAATTTAAACTTATTTTTTTAATATAATGCTTTTAAGTTGCCAGTTCTAAAAACTTTTAGTTTGACCCTCGTATTGCTGCCGGTAATATGTGGTTATTATAGAAAAAGAATGAAAGAACAATGAATGCCATGGAGTTACCATCTCTTCTTAGGATATACTGAGTCAGTTTAGCTGGCTTAATTATACAGAAAATATTACTACAATGAAAATGAAAACATATATATCAGTCATATTCACATGTTGAATGAATAATTTAATATATGATAGGTACATATACGATACAGTATCTATAATACTGAAGGAAAATTAAGTAAGAAGTGTGAAGATCTCCCAAGAACATGAATCAAATACGGCAGTTAAAAAGTTCATAAAGATAGACGACCTGAGTGTCTTGTTAGATACACCGAAAGTGGTAAATAGTTAAGCTGTATAATGTATATGCATTTCCTTAATATATAATATATTAAGGAAGTGCATATACACAATATTATATATTTTTACAATTTCATTTATATTATATATATACCTATTACCTTAGTATAACGATAGTCAGCTTTACTGTACTTTGCTTTCATATATTGTTATTTAATAGTTAGGTTAATGTGATTTACCTATCTTATTGTATGTCTCTAAGTGCATATAGTTTACTCACAATTAAAGTTGCTTATATAGTGTATATACGTATGTAAAACGTAAAAAATTTTTAAATTATTTATCTATCTTTCCGTCTGTTGCGTTTATCCGGACTTATCCCTAGAGTAGTTTAAATATTTTTTATAAAACTTCCACAGGAAATAGAGGAGGTTCTTCGTCTTCTTCTCTTTATTTATAATAGAGGAGGTTGTGGAGCTACATATAGGTTATTACATCGGAATTATTTAATTAGAATAAATTAGAGATCAAGCGAGTGAAATAGCGAACGGGCCGCTAATGCATAATAAAAGCACCTACATTGTTAGAATACAGAATAGGAAGAAACGGATAGGAGGTAATGAACTATAAGGTAAGTAACGTTGAACGGACACGTGTAGCTAATCAAAATAACAAGGTTCTCACTTCCGAGAGTTAAAAGTAACTGCTTAACATTTGGCTTTCAAACATATAATAGTGTTTTTCTATGACGACTAAACATTATTTACCTAAGTCCAGTATCAGTCAATGAGATTTTCCGAATTTAATGAGCTATGTCATGAACCACTGAAGATAAAAAATATAATAATAATAATAAGTTGCAGTTCCCTCTGCCTACCCTTCCATATGCGGGATAAACCGTGAATATATAAAAAAAATATCTAAGAATTATTTTACATTAAAAAAATAAAGAGACTACAATTGCTTTTACCGCTTTTCTGGTTAGTCTTTAAATTGTCAACATAAGTGATGACGATGTATGAAATATATGAAGAGTATAGAGATAAAGAAACCAATTTTAGGAAAAATTATTAAAAATTATTCCGGTCGCATAATTCTTAGTGTAAGAGGTAACATCGATCGCATGTTATTGAAATTACTTTTTAGTTTTTAAGCTTTTTAGCTTTATATCTAATATAATTATTGTCAGTACGTCAGTATATGTAGACTTTTAAAAATACTTATAGTAAAAATTAAAACATTTTTATATAAATTAATTTCTTTTTTCATAAGCACCATTGGGTCAGATAGCCAACACGCTAAATTTTAAAATGAAGGGAAAGTAGAATATTCTACTTTTAATAATCTTAATAATAAATATTGTCTATGACCATAAATTTATTGCATTTACAAAAAGCTGTAAATTATAAAAAAATATACCAATACAAAGGAAAAAATTAAAAATTATGAATCGCATTCAATTGTTTCTTTAATTTATTATCTTTTTTCGTCGACTGGCAGTAGTGGACAATTTCGGCACTAACATTCATCTCTCATGTATTTTGTCTAGACCGGTTATACCTACTTAGTGAGTTCACAACAGGTTGTGACCCACATATAGCAACTTTCTTCAGATCAAAAAAATCCAATGCTTGACAGGTGAATATTTTGATGCCTCAGGTTAAACTATCCGTTACTCAAAGGCAAGACTAGAACAGCGGTATTCATTTTTTATTGCCTATTAAAATTGCTTTAAAATTTTATTTCGGGCATAAATAATTTGAATGAATTTAATGCAATTGATAGTAGTGATATACGATGATTAATAATTTCAATAATATGACTTATAAAATATTTAATGTATTTTATATTGTGTAAATTTGGATACTCGCATAAACTATTGTATAAATAGTAATAATTACTATTCGAGGTTAAAAAACCATTATGTACAGTAATATAATATAAGGATTAGGCAAAAAAGAATAATTTTAATTGGAGATATTTTACGTAATGTAATATTTATTCGTTTCACTTGCGTGCGTTGTATAGTTGTTAGGTATAATGCTTAGAAATCTTTATAATCGGATAAAGCTACAATTAAAACGTTTCTAAAATTCTGCATAGAGTGAAAATTATAGACTTTTAGAAAAATAAACAGAGCCTGAGTGTCAAGGACACTGATCTCCGTTTCCTACATTATTTTTGGGACATTCCTATATTACTTCACGGTTTGTTTTGAACCCGTGACCTTAAGTCAAAATCATTAAAGTTACATAATATTATTAATACCTATATTAAAATAAACTATTTAAAAATTGTCAAAAGTAGTACAAACTCTACTTTGAGCGCCACTACGGAATGATTTATTTAGAAATGATAAACAGTTAAACTCAACATAATTTGGTGGTTCAATATGTCACTGTAGTGGACAGCGAGAAATTGTACACATTATTCTTACTGACGTTTATGTTAATTACTTTCAGGCAACGTTAAATATGCGGAGTAGGGCCTATTTTATCTATCTACAAGTTACAGTGACTTCTTTTACTTCATTTTTAAAATATTTAAAGAAATAATTATAGGTGGATATGGGATAGCTCAAGTTTGATGGTACTTTACTAAAGATTTCTTTATAAAATCGCAACCGATAACGTCTTAACTATTAGACTGCGTGATTTAGGACATATAATCTATATATATAAAAATGAATTGCTGTTCGTTAGTCTCGCTAAAACTCGAGAACGGCTGAACGGATTTATCTTATTTTGGTCTTGAATTATTCGTGGAGGTCTAGGGAAGGTTTAAAAGGTTAGAAAAATTCGAATAATTGCCAGAAAAATCCTCAAAACAACATTTTTCTATTTCCCATACAAACGTTTTCTAAATAAAATGGAGAGTCAAATTGTACTTTATTACCGCTGCATAAAGTTCAAATTCGCGTGCGCGTTGGAGGATCAAATATCGCGTTCTGAAACTCAACAGAAGAAAATTGCATAGTCTCAAAATACATTGTACTGCAATCATAATATTTGACATTAGATTTGACAACCAACTAATATGTCAATGCATCCTGTCGCATTTCAGAGCATGGAAAAAAGTATTACGATATTATATCTATCTTTGTGATACGTGCGCGAGAACTTTCTTTACTTTGGTGATCCTTTGTGATAGTGACATTCCAAGTAATGTGCTTTTTTTTGTGATAGTGACACTTTACTGCTAAATAAGCGGGAAATTTGCTCACTTTGATTGATTACAATTTACGATGCCGAGAGAAGACGACCTGACTTAGGTCGTCGTAGTCAATCAAATGTGCGAAGAGCTACCTCACGTGCTAACCGCACTGATGACCAGTTGAATGAATAATTTAATATATGATAGGTACATATACGATACAGTATCTATAATACTGAAGGAAAATTAAGTAAGAAGTGTGAAGATCTCCCAAGAACATGAATCAAATACGGCAGTTAAAAAGTTCATAAAGATAGACGACCTGAGTGTCTTGTTAGATACACCGAAAGTGGTAAATAGTTAAGCTGTATAATGTATATGCATTTCCTTAATATATAATATATTAAGGAAGTGCATATACACAATATTATATATTTTTACAATTTCATTTATATTATATATATACCTATTACCTTAGTATAACGATAGTCAGCTTTACTGTACTTTGCTTTCATATATTGTTATTTAATAGTTAGGTTAATGTGATTTACCTATCTTATTGTATGTCTCTAAGTGCATATAGTTTACTCACAATTAAAGTTGCTTATATAGTGTATATACGTATGTAAAACGTAAAAAATTTTTAAATTATTTATCTATCTTTCCGTCTGTTGCGTTTATCCGGACTTATCCCTAGAGTAGTTTAAATATTTTTTATAAAACTTCCACAGGAAATAGAGGAGGTTCTTCGTCTTCTTCTCTTTATTTATAATAGAGGAGGTTGTGGAGCTACATATAGGTTATTACATCGGAATTATTTAATTAGAATAAATTAGAGATCAAGCGAGTGAAATAGCGAACGGGCCGCTAATGCATAATAAAAGCACCTACATTGTTAGAATACAGAATAGGAAGAAACGGATAGGAGGTAATGAACTATAAGGTAAGTAACGTTGAACGGACACGTGTAGCTAATCAAAATAACAAGGTTCTCACTTCCGAGAGTTAAAAGTAACTGCTTAACATTTGGCTTTCAAACATATAATAGTGTTTTTCTATGACGACTAAACATTATTTACCTAAGTCCAGTATCAGTCAATGAGATTTTCCGAATTTAATGAGCTATGTCATGAACCACTGAAGATAAAAAATATAATAATAATAATAAGTTGCAGTTCCCTCTGCCTACCCTTCCATATGCGGGATAAACCGTGAATATATAAAAAAAATATCTAAGAATTATTTTACATTAAAAAAATAAAGAGACTACAATTGCTTTTACCGCTTTTCTGGTTAGTCTTTAAATTGTCAACATAAGTGATGACGATGTATGAAATATATGAAGAGTATAGAGATAAAGAAACCAATTTTAGGAAAAATTATTAAAAATTATTCCGGTCGCATAATTCTTAGTGTAAGAGGTAACATCGATCGCATGTTATTGAAATTACTTTTTAGTTTTTAAGCTTTTTAGCTTTATATCTAATATAATTATTGTCAGTACGTCAGTATATGTAGACTTTTAAAAATACTTATAGTAAAAATTAAAACATTTTTATATAAATTAATTTCTTTTTTCATAAGCACCATTGGGTCAGATAGCCAACACGCTAAATTTTAAAATGAAGGGAAAGTAGAATATTCTACTTTTAATAATCTTAATAATAAATATTGTCTATGACCATAAATTTATTGCATTTACAAAAAGCTGTAAATTATAAAAAAATATACCAATACAAAGGAAAAAATTAAAAATTATGAATCGCATTCAATTGTTTCTTTAATTTATTATCTTTTTTCGTCGACTGGCAGTAGTGGACAATTTCGGCACTAACATTCATCTCTCATGTATTTTGTCTAGACCGGTTATACCTACTTAGTGAGTTCACAACAGGTTGTGACCCACATATAGCAACTTTCTTCAGATCAAAAAAATCCAATGCTTGACAGGTGAATATTTTGATGCCTCAGGTTAAACTATCCGTTACTCAAAGGCAAGACTAGAACAGCGGTATTCATTTTTTATTGCCTATTAAAATTGCTTTAAAATTTTATTTCGGGCATAAATAATTTGAATGAATTTAATGCAATTGATAGTAGTGATATACGATGATTAATAATTTCAATAATATGACTTATAAAATATTTAATGTATTTTATATTGTGTAAATTTGGATACTCGCATAAACTATTGTATAAATAGTAATAATTATTATTCGAGGTTAAAAAACCATTATGTACAGTAATATAATATAAGGATTAGGCAAAAAATAATAATTTTAATTGGAGATATTTTACGTAATGTAATATTTATTCGTTTCACTTGCGTGCGTTGTATAGTTGTTAGGTATAATGCTTAGAAATCTTTATAATCGGGTAAAGCTACAATTAAAATGTGTCTAAAATTCTGTATATTAAAAAACTGTAAAATTATAGACTTATAGAAAAATAAACAGAGCCTGAGTGTCAAGGACACTGATCTCCGTTTCCTACATTATTTTTGGGACATTCCTATATTACTTCACGGTTTGTTTTGAACCCGTGACCTTAAGTCAAAATCATTAAAGTTACATAATATTATTATATTAAAATAAACTATTTAAAAATTGTCAAAAGTAGTACAAACTCTACTTTGAGCGCCACTACGGAATGATTTATTTACAAATGATAAACAGTTAAGCTCAACATAATTTGGTGGTTCAATATGTCACTGTAGTGGACAGCGAGAAATTGTACACATTATTCTTACTGACGTTTATGTTAATTACTTTCAGGCAACGTTAAATATGCGGAGTAGGGCCTATTTTATCTATCTACAAGTTACAGTGACTTCTTTTACTTCATTTTTAAAATATTTAAAGAAATAATTATAGGTGGATATGGGATAGCTCAAGTTTGATGGTACTTTACTAAAGATTTCTTTATAAAATCGCAACCGATAACGTTTTAACTAATAGACTGCGTGATTTAGGACATATAGTATAATATAAAATTACATACTCGGAAAAAACTACAATAGCCTTAAAACTAAAGTATAGTTCACATAAAACTATAGTCTACGAGTGTTAAGTTGCTAGTTTATCGCTAGTTATACGACAAATATTTTATATCACATAAATCTTTCTTCATGGGCGCGTTATCTATTAGAAAAGTAGAGATAAGCATTTATCAGCAATTGTAAGATGCATTATTTAAGAGAATTTCTTAATGCTTCGGTGAATTGCATTTTTATCACAGATTATTTTATAATTTATATTATACATGAATTAGGTGCGAGTTTACCTAGAAGTGACAATATTTATGATAATTAGCATCAAAATACTAATGAAATTTTAGGCACTTCAGGATAATGTCCAATAATAGCTAAAATCAGAAACTCTTATAACAGAAAATATTTCTATGTTACTGAATTATTTAAAAAATAACTACATATTTAGTTTTGTATCACTTTGAGTTATCACAACGATAGCAATATGAAAAGATATGGAAAACCTGTAAATATGCAACAGAAAATATATGGTGTGGCTTCTTTAATAGAAAATAATAGAAATAGTAAGTAGTAGCTCATGTGACTTGGATAATATTCTTCAAGTTGCAAAAAAATAAAATCCGTGTTAGTACAAACTTCAAGGTTCAAAATGTAGATATTCATTTAACTTAGTTAATAAGTATTGTTCAATACATTTTACACCATAAGCTCTAATATACAAAAATGTTCTACTTTATCTCATGTTTAACTCCTGGCCGATGTGCCTTTAGAGACAAGGAAACGTAAATATGGTATAAATATGATATGACAATGGCATCTACAATCAGTGTTTCGACTAAAATGGGTCTGTTTCGACCTAGACAAGAAGGATCTTGAATTGAGAAAGTGTTATTGTCAAATCACAATTATTTTTCAAATTAACCTCACACACACACACACACACACACACACAAATGTTGTTATTAATTAAATGTAATAAAGAAAAATATCAAACGTGTATAAAGTTTAGTTTTTTTATATTTTATTTCTTATTATTTGTCACACTCCTTCTTTCTTAACCTAAACCCATTGATCTTATCCCGTCAGATCGCGTCAACAAAACACAAAAAGAATTTAACTTAGAGATTTTGTATCCCAAGGGCTCCACTACGAACAAATTGTTGGTGCAGCTGCGTGTTTAAAACAACGTGCATATTTAATCTCGAAGCGTGCAGTTTCTCAATTTTCTATTCGACTCGACAATCGACACGCGCAACTGTGTCGAAACCACTGGAAAACGAAAAACATTAATAGACATTTTTACTTTTGAGTAATAACCGATTATGACATAAACTTGTAAGCGCGTAATGGACTCTTAATATGACTACATTCTACGCATTTTTTCTAAAAATAAGAGGCAGGAGATTTCGTAGATATAATATGTTATACATTAGGTAAATTTCAACTACATATTACCTATATATATTTCACATATATCTATAAAATTCCAATTTTCGAATGGTTACAATCAAAAACAAACAACAATGTAATACTATAAGTGTTTCGTTTTTTTATATAAAATATAATAAATGGCTAATCTATTTACATTGTTCATACATAAATTTGACAGCCTTATTATACTTTTAAAATGTATAAATTTGCATTTGCACAATAAAAACTTATAACTCCCTTTCCTACAATGATGAACAAATTGTAGGACTAACAAATCCCGAGGACGCGCTCATGCTTATGAGTAAAGACGACCACGCGCATAGGCATCTAGAACAGACCCACCCAGCTAGAGGTTGCGAAAGATGAAGGAATGGACAAATGGATGAATGGATTCGACAAATATTATAAAAAAAGATATGTTAAAATTTAAATACGGAAAGTATAGTACGTGTAAGTACGTGTTCTATGGAACGCGTGCATTTTTTGTTATCATTATCACATTATATAACCAAAATAGCTGTTTCTTATACAGCAACTGAACACAAATATTTAATATGTATATTAATGATGTACGAATGTCATTATTTTAACATTCGCGAATGCGAATGCGAATATGTGCTTTCGACATCCGCGAATGCAAATGCGAATTATTCAGTAATTCTTTTTCAAATTTGGCGCTAATTATTACAAGATAGTACTTGAAGTGTCCGTTCCGCCGTTACTTATTATTCTTTATAGTTAGAAAAAAAATGTTATATTTATAGTTTATTGTAAGAGAATAGTAATTGAGTATTTATTATTATTATTTTTGTTTATGTAGATGATTATATAACATTGAAAACCTGAGTAATAATTGATAAAACTTTTTTTAGTAGAAAGAGGATTTGTTTTTTTTTTGTATATAATGCAATAAGGAAATTGTTTAATGAGATAATGAAGACTGATAATGTGATTACGAGGTTAAGTTACTATTTTTTGTATAATAAACATAAAAATTAAACTGATTTCAATTTTAATAACGTATTATAGTCGTCAAAATATTATTTTTCTGACATTTATTATTCGCAAAACATTCGCAGAATTTTTTGTGAATGCGAATGCGAATGTGTAGAAATGTGAGAATATTCACGAATGCGAATGCGAATATTCGTTACATCACTAATGGATATAGCCTATTAGTCCTGCCATCTTGACCAGATCATCCACGCAGAGGGTACTAAAAAGTTGCAAAATAGTAATGCTTAAGTAGATATGTGAATAAAATAAAATGCCAAAATTTACTTATCAGATATGCATCTATATTGTTGTATATTATGGTAATATAAATGTTTCCCCGAATATTGTTTAAGCCTAACGTCAACGCTTTTGATGAGATTTAGCGATATGTGGCAACGATAATTATTATTTTTAAAATAACAATACCTAATTCAAAAGATTAAAATAACGAATATTTTTAGCTTTAAAGTCACTAATGTAAAAGATTCTGCAATTATAGTATCTTTAGCAAGCTTTTAGGGAATTTTTTTTCGCAATAGACGATCAGTGCCAAATTTATCTAATACGACTGTGGAATTGAATGATGTATGAATGTGGAATATTGTGAGGTTGTGTGCGTTTACCGAATATCGAGGCCGTACCACGGGATGCCGACGGGGTTACTCGGATTGACACTACTTGATCGTTTCTAATTTATATATTATATTTGCTTTCTTATTATTAGTGGTTTAGTGCTTATAGTATGGTCTTTTAAATTAGGTAATTATTATATAAAGCCGCACTATATGGTTTAATTCACCATGTTTAATATTAATACAATATTTATAATGAATAATATTTAACATTATTAAAATATTACACTATATATCCCTATCTAAATGGACGTGTACTATTGTAACAATAGTCTATTTAGCTTATTCTGCACAAGGGAATTGTTGAAATAGTATTATTATACTATTCTTTTGTACCAAGATTGATCAAAACCACTATACCAAGTAAAGGTGAGCTCGGCGCGGGCGCAGCTCGTGACGTGTCGCTCACTTCTCTTCCTCCAGTGAACCGCCGACCGCCGCGACAGTTTGACGCTTGACACCAACGAAAAATATATTGATTGGTACTACACTAGTGTTCCTTTCATTTGCCTAACACTTATATTTCCTTCCTGGAAAGTTGGACTTGGTAAAAGACAGTGTATTTGAAAGTTCCAAGTGTTGTTAAAATTTTGTGATTTCTAGGATTGTTGCGTGCATTTAACGGATCGATCGGTAAGTTGTTTTTCCAATCTCCCAATAAGAAGGTTGAAATAAATAAAATTAAATTGAAGAGATCTATTTATAAAATGGAATTATTTACTTTCGCCAGTCATATTATTTAAATGCTTATGGCCAGACTCCAAGTGGACTTCTCCTTAAAAGTATACAACGGTAGATGTTCAAATGAAATTTGTACTTACAATACAACAAAAAATATAACGATGTGTTAGATATTTCGATGGTATGTTAATTATATACATTGTGTTGAGTATACGTATGTAGGTGTAAGATTTGTGTGTGTGTTTACTCTATAATTAAATATACCTTGTAACAATGCGTAATACGATAATTTATTATACACCTGTGGTATTTAAGAACTTATTATCATTTACATAATATTATTTCTCGATATTTACCCACGGTCGTGTATCTTGAGCAATTTCTATAATGCTAGTTAGTTTACGTCTCTTCTTTATGTTTTCGTGGATCTAGGGTATAATACTACGAAGTACTTAGACATCTCCTTTATTTGCTTTGTTTACCTTCATTGTCATATTAAACACATAATTGTATGTCTCTAACCACAGCCAAAGAAATATTTGTGCCATGAATGATGATGGTAAAGAAAAAACTTTCAAAAAAAAAAAAGTCGGTTTTTACTATGGCAGAACTGCCTTCCGAGTCGGAGATAGCTAAACGTTCATTCGACCATTTTAAAGTGCTTGCAAAAGTTTATTTGTACAAAAGTTGATTTTGTATTTGGCTGCCGATATTCTAGTTTAGACTTTTGGCTATCGATTACATTCACTATATAACTTTAATATTTCTTGTATGATAAAGATAATTTATTTACTATAAATTATGCTTAATTCAGCTAAAATTGGAAATTAATAAATATTAAGATAAGTTATGTTCCGACAACATTCTTATCTGAAGCCTCTTAAGTTACTTAACTCCAAATTACGTAAAATATTTTGTAATGGTCCCTATAGTCTGTCGTATACATAAGAAATACACAAGGTGTCTTCTGTATTAAAATATGTGTCCGCTTAATTTGTATATTATTGTTTTTTGTATAGTACTCTGTGGCTGGCAATTTTAAAATTTTTAAACGATCATACCGTTTGTTTCATATGTTGATATTATCGTACACAAGTTTGTCGTAATCAAGTAATAAACATTGTACCAGTTTATGACCAATTTTCTTAGCCGTTCTGATAACATCTTATCAGAAAATGCTGATTCAAGATTACATAGTTTTCATTAAAGTACTTATTTAGTGCAATAACTGGACACAAAATCATATAAATAATTTAAATTTAAGAAATTATATATTTTCTTAATGATGAAAAACGGAAATTGCTGTCTTTTTGACATATTAATGTATTATGTATTAATTTTTAAAAGCGTTATGTGACCATTGAGGCGCAATGGAAAGTATCCGACTGTGAGCACGATAATTTAGGGTTCCTTTTCATTTGGAATTGCCAAGTATTTAATTTATTCTTGTTTGAAAAACATATGCAATGTATCGGAATTTAGACTAAAAATTGAGAACCAAGTCTAAAGCCTGAAAACTTATAGCAAGGTACTTTGCACTTAAAACTTATAAGTAATTTAGTTACGTGAAATGTTTGTAGAATTTGTACTGAGATTTATTTTTCAACATAAATACTAATCATTCATATACTTATATTAAATTACATACTAATGTAAAACGATTCTTCGCCAGTTGCGACATTTTTGCATGTCATTATAAAGAATGTAATCAATAATATTGATTTGTATACACATTGGTGTATAAACAATGACAATTAAAGCGTCAACAGTAATGATTCCATTTAAAGAATTGCTTTGTTTTATTTTTTTACATATTTTGAGTATTTTGCAGTGTGTTTAGAATGAACCCAAGGCTGAATTGGTTGGCGTGGCAACTGATTTTAGTAGTAAGCACATTTTTTACGTGTACTTTATACTGTGACGGCATCAACTATCACGTTTTGTAGCTTATTTTAGAATTAGTAAAATTTAAAAACATATCAATCTTTTTACTTTATTTATTATTAATTTATATTCAGGTTATCCCAATTATCACGGAATACATAACTTAAAGGAAAATACCAGCTTTTATAGTATTTACTGCTTATTTCAACATTCTATAAACATCAATACTTGACCTTTATATTTTATAACAATAAGTTAATTTTTGTTGACGTATCAAATTCAATATAGATAAGTTCAATACAAAAGACATCAACGATAGAGATCCAAATAAAAAAAGAGAATGTGAACAAAGATACACATATCTACATATATGCATAAAATTCAAATGCAAAGTTTATTGGTTTTGTGACTGTTCATTTCAATAAATTAGGCGAATGCCAATAGTTTTAGCACATTTTTGTTTTAACGTTTATCATTTTAAATATAAAAATAAGCAGATATAATTAATTAATACTATTTCACATTATATATTATGCCAAAGAAGGATCAATAAAAGTATACTCTATGAAACGTTCAATGTGTACATAAAATAATTTAATTTAATTAAGGAATTATGGGTAAAAGTATATGCACATTTTGTTATCACAGCTTAAGATATTTGTAATAAATAGGTAAGTCTAAATACATAACAAAAGAAATGTGACTTTCTATATGAAGACAAACATAGCTCCGTAGTATTAACGTTATAAAATATCAAATCCAACCGTAAATTCCTCATTGCAATTTAAATGAAGATTAATAGCTTGCAATTTACTTGTTTGATGAATCGCGACAAACAGTATGGCGTGGCATGCGAAAGAAAGTGGCAGTTTGGAAAAATCTTTCTTTATAATGAGTCAGCTCGACAAGCTTTTAACTTGTGAAAAAATTGGCAAATTTATATATTCTTTTTTTTTTTCAAAATGTATATTTAATTATTTTAAAAAATTGGATTACAGCGTTGAAGAGTTGCCAATTGCCATTTAGTTTTTGTTTTATTCACAGTCCTAAATGACGACGACCACCTGTAACAGATTCCTTCATACATTTTTTATTGTAATGTCAGATTGATTACCGACGCAATTAATTCAAACAAATTAAAGCGCTATTTTATAGGTCACACAGCATATTTTACCTTTTTCCTAGTAGTAAGCATATAATATAGCCGTAGTAAAGTCATGAACATGATAAACAAGAAAATAGTTAACAAAAAAGTAATGTGTTGCAAATAATTCTGTTAACAGATATTGTGAATAATTACTTGTTTTTTGTACTGTTGACTATTTTATTAACAGTATGACACTTTCCTTGCTGTGTCAAATATTAAAAACCAAAAAAAGCGTAGCTTTTTTAGCTAACCAAAAAAGGTAACAAGTATTTCATTAAGTTTATGTTTTCCAATAGGTAGTCTTTAAGCTGACAATATATCCCTATAAACTGATAGGACATCTCATCCCGTTTAGAACTATCTACTAATATATTTAGAATATAGCCTCAGTAGGATGTTTGATCATTTTGAATTTAGTTATAAAAAGTTAGAAAAAGTTTATAAAAGGGGCTAGCCAAGCGATAATACGTATTATAGAGGCCCTGTGGAATTAGAATGGTGTCGTCTATGTCAAATGTTTAAAGCTTGTGCGTATACGAAATATATATACTAATTTTTAATGTAATATAAATGTGCTATATATTGTAATGTTATTGAGTCATAATTGCTATTTAGAAGATTTCATGAATATACAAATATAGCATATATTTTCAATACTTAGCTTATTTTTTAATACTAAATCGCACTATTAAAATTTTATCATACCAATAATTCTTATAGTTATTTCACATTACATTTAATAAATTAAACAACTTTATGAAACACAAATTTTAAACTAAATGTTCGTATACAACGTTTATCTGGTGAGATACCATTATAAAGCGGCTATCTTGATATAATTTTGTGGGTCGTTCTCACTGCTTGTCACGATTGACATAATTTTATTTTGTAATGCAATATGAGAACAGTTATTTATTTTCATAATACTTAAATATTTAGCAGAAATTTCACATTCGTTTGAAACGTTTCTTTTTACCTTATTTTTATTTAATAGTCACACATTAAAGATTGATTACATTATCTGTCAAGTTTTTGTTCTACACAACAATATATATTGAAATCTCATTGCAAATTACGTTATTTATCATAATATTATTAATGTTTTGCTTATTTCAAACAGTCAGCTACGATTGTTTTCGCGCCCGTCTAATGACAAAGTCGTGTTTTCTTAATGTGTTAAATTGTGGTGTATTAATGTTACTGTAGGCTCATTATTTAACTAAAGTTCTTTAAAAAAACTTTATGGTTCGCTAAACAAAGTTGCCTGAAACATGATAACATTTAAATTTGCGTACAAAAAGAATACTACTTGTTATTGGCTTCCCAAAGTATAGATTTATGATGAGAGGGTTTAAATTATAACTATTATAAAAAAGAACATTTATTTAACTATAACTTGTTAAGTAGACTTTGTTAAATATCAATATTTCCATTAAAAAGCAATTACGTGATATATAAATCATCGATTCGACGCACTTTCATTGTAAATACGTACATGAATCTCGGGCGATGTACGTCTGCATTCGAAAGTCCATAATTATTAGCGAATCTTCGATCAGTTTCTTGTTGGCAATTTTACGTAACATCAATTAAAGAGAGTAAAATATGCAACTATGCTTAAAAGTTGCCCGTTTATTTATATATAATCTATATATCTTTCCCTATATTATTGTTATATATTACTAGTTTATATATTTTTGGTACGCCATAGTAGCCTATAGTAGTGTGGGAGATACTTATGGTGTAAACAGTATACCGGACAAACAGCCAAGGTGATCGTTCGGTCAAGCTAAATATAGAATACTCATGGGGCAAGTACCATAGCGAGATACGTGTGATTTAATGAGTGGTTTACACTCAAACTATGGGAAGATTAGTTAAAAATTATATTTATTAAGTAGCTTTACTTCAGTTAGTAGCTTTTATAAAATATCACATAGTAATATTTAATGCAATAATTTATATTTTTTATACTTACCTATATAGGTATCAATTCTTATTTAATTATTAATTTGGCTAGTTTCTCTTACATAATTTAATACGCTATTTAATATTTCCGTCTGTTATAACAAAAGAAACGCATATTATTCGACCTCATATAAAAGTAATCTTATATATTTTATTTCTTAACAAAAAATACGAATTATTACTTATACAATAAAGTCAAGGATGATGCACTTATTTCATTTCGACTGTAATAATTTGCCTACAACATAAATTTAAAAGTATTTCGGCAATAGTTTACATCAGACATAGAGATAAATAAAATTTCCGCACCGCTTGGCCTGAGATTCACAACTTTTACTTCATATGACCTAAATTTATGTTTAATTTATATTTACAGCTGCCAAACATGACAAAAACGGCAGCTTTTTTTTCATGGACTATAAACGTTAAGTCCCATCCCACTTCTGTAGTACTTCTTTGATGTTATTTTATGATACACTACGATACCCTGCGCTATATACTCAGCTGTTTTTTTTTCTGTCGGTTCAGTAAACCTCGTCTGTGAGAAATTTAAGATTTATATGAAATATATGTATAGATATTCAGGGAACGTGAAACTTATACCTGACAAAAATAAAATAATTATATATGACGTATACGTACTAAGGTCAAACGAAGGTTTTTCACGAAAACTGTTTATTAAACATGCATTTATCTAAAATTTATTCACGTCAGAATTTAGTCAATCATAATCCTCACTAGTGTTACTATAACTACTTGTTAAAATTCAGCGGTGGAACACACTTGATGGCACATTAAAAAGTCATTAGTGGCTTATTAAATTTAAATAATATTTTCTATTGCTCACAATCAGATGTTCTAATGAATAATGAATACAAATTGCAATACAAGTTGAGTAAAAAAATCACAATTTTTTTATTTCTATACCGTATTAGTTTAAATGTGAAAAACTATAATGTATTTTATTTGAGTAATAAAGGAAAGCTCTTAAGAAAACATCCATGCCTGATTTCTTCTGTGATTAAATAACCGATTCGATTATTGTTTTTGCATTAGTATTTTACTCTCGTTTCTTACTTCATTCTTACATATAACTACATCATAACGCTGTTGTGAAAAAATATAAGTGCTTAGGAGTGACACTTTACGACCATTGACTTTTTGCATAACGCGTGATCTCATCATATTTAAACGTTTCGAAAAATATATATGAAACGTCTTAAACGTTGCACAAATAATGCGGAATTAAGTAAATAGTTAAATTATGTATTCGGTGCTGATTACAAATATTTATGATATATGCTCGGTTCTTACTTAAATTTTTTATGTAAATTGTTAACAAATTATGCTAATAGGTTCATATTTTATTCTTTATTATCGACTTTTGAGTTCTGATATTTTACTATCTAATATATAAGTTTCCATTTTAAATAGCCTGGTTTGAATGTAGTATGTATGGATATTCTTAGAGAAATACAATCGTATAGGTTTGTTGATAAAACTTTTAGAAATTTTAATTTAGGTGGGCACTGCCATTAATAAAAAAAAAATATTTCTATATTTTTTTCGCGAAATATCGTTTGATGTTTATAGGGCGCCTTTAGTATTAGTGCATGAACGTAGAAAATTTAAGCTATAGTAGTGTAGGTGTAAGCATTGAGCTTCAGATGTAATTTTATGCTCTGTAAAATAACAAAATAACGAAATTACCAACAATTTATCGCATCGTTTTCTAAGCAATGCGAAAAAAGATAAAACTAGTACAGCTATGTAACAAAAGTAATATTATAATAACTGTAGTCAGTATGTATGACATAAAGTAAATATACAGCTTAGCTGAAGACTAATTGTACAAAAAAATCAATTAAAATAAACTATTACGATATTATTTTCCATGGCATGTAAACAGCAGATGTGAGTTCTTATTTAATATACACTTTGAAAAGTTTAATATATTAAGATTTTATATATATTTTTTAAATCTTATACTCATACTGAATCCAATTTAATCCAATTTTAGAACTGTTTTTAATATGTACGGATTCCAATCCAGCTATGGTCAATAACTTTTAAATCCACAATCCACATTTTTTTTTAGCTTCACGCTTTTATCCCGCATATTGCAAGGTAGGCAGAGGGAACTGCAGGAACCATATGAGCCTAGTGTTAAGACACTCCGTTGCTTAGTTCCTGCTTTCTCCGTCCCCACTTTCCGTCTTTTTCGAGGCATTGCGTGTTGAGTGGCGAAACTCAACGCCGCGCTTTGCCTAGTTTCCAGAGCGAATAAAATGGAAATAGAAAAATCCATCTTCCCCGAGCTGGAATCGCACCCACAAACCGTCGCGTTTACAGGCAGACACTTACGCCTCTGCGCCAAGACGGCCATAACTTATTTCTCTTTTATATATAATAATTTTATTTCTCTTCATGTAGAAATTTAGCTATTGTATTTATTGAGATAATAATAGTAACATTTATGTTTGTTTTAATATTAATAAAATTGACAGTGACAGTTTGATTAATGCGAGGACAAATAATAGTCAGCAATTGATTAATGTTTTATATTATTTAATACTTTACTGTATATTTTTCCGATTACGTATAAATTTAGTTTGAAAAATATATTTTATACGTTTTTACAGCGTGTATGTTACGCTCAAATGATATTGAAAAAATAATTAGAAAATAAAAGTAGAGTATATAGTAGTAGTCTTTTTAATCGAGCGTGGTCAACAGTTTTAATACACAACGTACTTCAAACGGTGAAAGTTTGATACACGCGTATTATTTTGCCCCATTAGGCCGTTTTATATCACTTTCGCCAGATTAATGTGTCTAATACTAAATAAGTAATATAATTTTCATTGGTGACTAAATTTTAATTGTTACTGATTTAAATTTATTATTTATTTCCCCTACAACCACGACGTTAAAAGTGATACTAAATAAAAATATTTATACGAACTATTTAAATAATGTAATTTACACAGTGCAAATTCGTATATAAATTAATTATAAGCATTTGTTTATTATTTACAGATTCATAATTGCGGACAAACTTATGGAATCCTACTAGGTGAGATATTTAATTTAATATTATATAAAATTATGACATTTATCAATATTCTTTACCTTTGAGTATATAAATATATAACCTTGTTATATATTAATTTAAAACAGGCTTACCTTAACGAATTTCTTAATGAATTAGATCATAAAAAGTATGTTAATTTACTGCATTAATACATAATAAAGTTTTATTAATAACATTATATAATAATATATACTGCTGATCAGGAACTTGTGAATATTTAAATCATAATTGTATAACCTTTGAAAGTGTTATTAATAATAAAATAATAAAATATTAAATTTTATTAATATATTAACCTCTCGATAGGCATTTTGATTTCTTTACAGTGTTTAATAACTGATTAAAATGAGCTTTTGAAAATTAGTATCAAATTTAAAACTTGCTACTAATTAAATAAACAATATGTAATTTAAAATATATTCTCTTAGTTTATAAAATAAGTGCTTATTAGAATTTGGGGGAAGAAGGTTACGTTATCGAATATTATATTTCTTGGGAAAATCGAATCGAATCGAAAGACATGCGGGAAAAGGTTTTAGCCAAAATTTATACTAATTCTATTTTTTAAAATATTTTCAATAAAAGTACGAAGAATCTAATAAATTAAATTTCTTTTCATAGTTTGATATATGAAATGTTAATTAAGAAAAATATTTGATAAATAAAATGAATTGAGTCCAACTGTACATATTTTATCTGTAATGGTTGAAATTATTTTTAACGATGTATACCTAAGTGTTCTTTTAATGATATAGGATTAAACACCATTTAAGTTTTAAAAGCATATCCTTTTAACGAGGTAATGGAGGGGTTGAGAATTGTTAACAAGCAAGATTATTTTTGAGTTGGTACTTAAGTTAATAAAATCGATAATAAATATTATTCTCATAAAATATACGTATTAAACATATTTATCAAAGCATTTTTCTCTCTTAATATAGTTCTATTTTATTTAAATGGAAAAACAAGTTAGATATTTTAATTATACTTAGTCTTGCCATAAATATTGTTATAAAGAAAAGCACGATTTTTTTTTTATACGTAACATTTATTCCTTTCATAGTGAGTTAGTTTAATACATCAATATATAACTATTAAAAATATACAATGTTTATTCGAAGTGGTCCCCATTGGCTGCAATACAGTCTTTTAAACGTTGAGGCCAGTTATCAATAGCAGCACGAACTCTTTCTAGAGGAAAATTCTTCACTGCCAACCGAATGGATCGTTTTAGGGACTCCAAATTATCATGGCGTTTAGAGCAAGCCTTACTCTCTAAAACTGAACATAAATCATAATCCAATGGATTTAGGTCAGGACTTGACGACGGCCAGTTTTCAGTGCTGATAAAGTCCGGAACGTTAGTTTTCAACCAAGATTGGGTGGATCGAGCTCTATGACCCGGTGCCGAGTCTTGTTGAAAGCACCATTCTTTGTTATTGAACATGGTGTTAGTTAAAGACTTAACTACCGTCTCAAGAATGGTATTTTGATAAACTTGTGCCGACGTTTTAATACCTTTTTCACAAAAATATGGCTCAGTCACCCCTTCATAGCTAACACCCCACCAAACCATCACTGAAGTGGGATAATGCCCACGTTGTACTCTGTTTACTAATTGCGAAGCTTCTTTAGAGCTTCCAGCATAAATACGGTCATTTTGTTTATTAAAATACTGCTCAATTGTAAAAATTTTCTCATCCGTAAACAAAATTTTTTTGTGACCTCCCTTTGCGTACCGCTTAAGTAGTTGTTTGGATTTTACCACCCTATTCTTCTTTAAATTATCAGTTAAGAAGTGACCAGTACGTCTCTTATAGGCTGCAAGTCCTAAGTCATCTTTTAATATACGCGACATGGTTCTAGGAGCTATCTTCATCTCCCGAGATAAAATCTTTTGCTTACGGACAGGATTTCTTCGAATTCTTTCCCTAACTGCTTTAATCACCTTTGTCACACGAACGGTACGTGGACGGCCAGATCTTTTTCTGTCACAAACAGAGGAGGTATCATTGTACCTATCAATAGCCCGGTAAACAAACATTTGACTAATACCAAGCGGGTGGAGGGTTTTAAAAATTGCACTTTTCTCCATACCTACTTTATGTAAGGCAATCACAGCGATTCGGTTCTCTTTATCACCCCACTCCATTTTAATATAACAAAATATTTAACAATATAATGGCGCGAAAATAAGAAAACACATCAAGCAATCATATAAAAATGACAGATTCCAAATTCAAACGTAATATTTTCTTTTTTTGAATAGTAACAGTATTTATGGCCAGACTAAGTATATTTCACTGACATTTGCGACTTATTTTAGGTTTTATCCTGCATGACAGGGTAGGCAAATAAATCGTAGTGTCAAGACAAACAAGTCACACAAAGTCATTGAGTATGTTAATTAGGATTTCCTAATACATCTTCGTGCGTTCGTGCTCTCTAGTGAGAATCAAATCCACAACTATTTATCTGTATCGTGTGGAAACTCAGTATTTCATAATGTTTCAAACTCTACCTAGTCGTCTAGATTATCATTTAGCATTTCTATTATATAAATTGTTAAAAAAATTACCATAAATATTGCTTTATTACTGTAACGTTATAGCCACTGATTCGCTCTTGACAAAGAGGTCGGGTGTCAATATCTGTGAGGTCACGTTGCTGCAAAAACTTATTAAATTTAGCATGAGTTGACCTAATGAACAAATCCTTGATATATAGTAATACTTTGATTCATTAGTATGAAATATTATAAAACAACAAAATATTTATGCGTGTTAAGAATACGTCAGATATTTTTTTGGTCCAATGACTATTTAATTGATATCATTTAGATGCGAATGATATTTTTCTTATAGGTACATAGTTTTACAAGGAAGACATCTTTAATTTTCTAATAAACTTTTAATCCATCGCTGTCGTGCCTTATTTGGGTACATTTGGTAAATTATCATTTAAGCACATTCTATGAACCTATAGCTGTGGGCGTAGAGAAACATAAATGATGATGATAAACTTTGTCATTCTTTATTCTGTTAATTTTACTACACATAATATATAATTGCACCTAACCTAGTACATATTAAAAAAAAACTTCTAAAACGATTTTTTTTGCTTTCTGCATCTTGTTTTTGACGTTCCCACGAATGTGTCATTTAATACGTAACATGCGTGATCTCATACAAAGTTGAGTTGAGAACGTGCGAAATACGCAAGAGAGAAATTCGACAAGATACAGAAACGCTACACCTGTTCAATAGACACTTTCAATTTTTAGTTGTACGTAAAGAAATGGACTCGATACTGTGGATAGTGAAATTTAAATTCGAAACGAATATAAAATAAACCCTGCGGGCGCGTCAATTATGTATGTCATTTGCTATCAAGTCACTTTCTTCGCTTCTTCGTGTAATTATCTATTGACTTTTTTTTTCTTCATAGATGTGTACTGCACTATTCTACGTTCTTGTGTTTATTGGTTAATTTAAAAACATTGCGTATTGTTTATGCTGAAATATTTTATTTTAATTTTTTTACTTATATGTATATAAAAATGTATATCACTTGATTTGTTGTAAAATATGTTTTCCCTTTTTTATATAAATATTTTGAAGTCTTGTACAAAAAATGTTGATCATGACTAAGCTTTTACGTTTCAAAAGTTAGTGCCTCGTAGAAAGTAAATAAGATTATTATCTGTTGACACTTGAACCTGACATTACCGTTTTTTATAAAAGATATACTAGACGTATAATATTTTTTTAAAGGCTTTACACTTTATCGCGTTATATAAGGCGGAGGGAAACCCTCCATTCCTTACTTTCGGGCTTTTTGTAGCATTACGTGTTGCTGACCTTAACGCCACGCTTTGGCTAGCAGAGCAAAGAAAATGAAAATGAAAAAATCCATCTTCCCCGAGTGTTAATCGAATCCAAACCGTCGCGTTTACAGGCAGACGCTGCGCTTCTGCGTCATGACGCTCCTCTATTAGTGATCTAGTTTACTTTTATTTTTTTAAAGTAAATCCTTGCCCTAAAATAAGTAGTTACTCGTATAAACTAGCTTATCTAGTCACATGATTTTTAAAAATCTCATATTAAATTAAACAAATATTTGACCAATGTCGTTAGATTAGGCCACCTTGTAAAGATTACCTACACGTAATGACTGCAATTAGTCTACATTCTTGAATGTAAATTACTTTAGTATTAGGCTAATGTTGCTTACATGATGATTTGATGTTAGTTGACCAATTTAATTGGATTTAAAAACATGTCAAAATTTGTGTCGTCTTTTTTTTATTATTTAGAACAAGATTGCTATTCATGTTATGCGTATTTTATTCGTAAATTATATAGCCAGCTAGAACATAATATTTATCTTTCTTCACTTTTCGTCAAATCAGTTAAACCTTTTTTATAATAGCAGGGTCGATTACAAGGTAGGTAAAAGTCAAACCCTAAATCATAAATCCATAACAACAATGATGTCACACGTTGTTCGACAGTGCGCGATGGTCAGAAAACTCTCATTTGATAAATTTTAAGTATGTACTGTGATTTAAGATTGATTTTTACATATTATTACAAGGCATTTTGCAGGTATTTTTTACACATGTACAAATAGATTATAAATTAAGTTTTAATGTTCATAAATTGTTATGTTTTGCATTCATATGTCATATAATTAAAGAGTAATAAATAAGAAAGTGCACATATAGCCAACACTCTCACAATGCCGTTTTCGCCGTACGCATGTGGCATGTCAATAAAACTACAGATAAATGTTACGTAATGTGAAATCTCTTTTATGAAAACCGCTACAGATTATGTTTAAATTGTCTACGATTATATTATTATTTTACTGACAATACAAACTGACAACTAATATATGTAACAAAAATGCAATTTTTTTACGCAGTTATGGCATATTTCTCTTAATGCCATGCCCTTGTCAATGCAAAAAGATTATAATTCGTACTCCCGTTATTTTCTTGTATATATTTATGTTTTAATCTATTAAATTCTCATATTTACACATTCTTCCCATTGTGGTCATAGGAAACTAGAACAATAAGCAGGAAATGTGAACCGGATTCATTATTACCATACTTGAAAGGGAAATATTATCGTAAAAAGTTAATTTAATGAGAATGTACGTCAAATGAAGCGTGGAGCGAAAACAAAGGCGCAATAGTATATGACATAGAAGGCCGGGAAGCTTATATCGTTGGACTAGTAAGCTGTCGAACCATATCTTTGATATTTATCTCATTAAAAGTATCTCTGAAAATGTATAGATTTAATATTTAATAAAGGGTTTTATAAAGTTTAATAAAAAACGTTAACGATACCAATAAAACATATGTTTAAGAAAGATCTGGTTGGAACAATATGTTACAATAAATTTAATTAAACTTTATTGAGTTCATTAAAAAGGTTATTGAATTTAATTTAAAAAATAAATTCAAGTTCAAATAGTTTATAATACTAAAGTAAATTGTTAAAAATGAAATAATAATTATTACATATAAAGCGAAAATCCTATGTCGTATTCTAGTGAAAACAAAGAGTGACTTCATTCTTACACCTGCTGTTCACTTTTACTCAACTCACGCAACGCGGTGAAAACAATTGGTTTGTCACTTCACGTTGGTATGGACACAGGCGCGTAGTACTTACACTTTCTCGAATTTCTTTACAAACATTTCCGCAAACATAAATATATATACATATTCACTCCTATGTATGTGTCGCATTTTACAGGTAAAATATATGTAGACAACATCGTTACGAAACTCGTTATGAAGCATAATACCTAAATTGCAAGTAATAAAATACTTAGGTACCCTCATATAGTCACTTTGCTCAAGGAAGAATATTTTGGCATCTTTTGGCATAGTATCTACGGTAAGGTTTTATTAGCTATTATGGCCTACATATCACAGTCCTTCATAGCTTGTGTCGTAAGGAAACCTTTGACCGTAGACGTTTTTCCACTTCGACACTGGTTACTTAAATAAAGTAAAAATATCTCAATTTTTTTTTATAATTTATAAATTATTATTATTTTTTTAAATTTTAATCCGAACAAAGGCTATGGCTACGTTCAAATTTTCAAACTTGTGATACGTTCAAATGTAATATGCCTTACTTTACTCAAATCTATATCTTATATAAAATCTTACAAAGGTTTTAAAAATAAATAAATTGTTTTGAGATGGTACGATCATCGCTTTGTTACGCTGCGCATAAAGAACTAGTTTCCTTTATATTGTTTTGGTATACTTATGTTGAGAAGTGTAACATCTTTTTAATTTTTAAGAACAATTTAAAATAAGGGCCGTCGTGGCGCAGAAGCGTAAGCATCTGCCTGTAAACGCGACGGTTTGTGGGTTTGATTCCCACTCGGGGAAAAAGGATTTTTCTATTCCCATTGTCTTCGCTCTGGAAACTAGGCAAAAGCGCGGCGTTGAGTTCCGCCACTCAACACGCAATGCCTCGAAAAAGGCGGAAAGTGGGGACGGAGAAAGCAGGAAATAAGCAACGGAGTGTCTTAACACTAGGCTTATACGGCTTCTGCAGTTCCCTCTGCCTACCCTGCAATATGCGGGATAAAGCATAAAGCTATAAAAAAAATTAAAATAACTCAGAGTAAAATATCAAAATTAATAAGCAAATTTTATTTGTGAAATACGTTGCTTTAAAAATGTAGTTAGTTTTGATATTAATATACGTATGCGTTAATTTATAAAAATTATAAGACGATAACGTGTTAAGCTTTTTGTCATAAGCGTACTTTGAGTTTTTAGTAGGTAGGTGTGTCTGGCACGTTAATGGCGCAGGTTCAATTCTTGATCGCGTGCCTCATATTTTTTCTTTTTTGGAAGCTTACTTACTTTTTTGTTAATTTTTTTTACAATTAGTATGGAACGCGGTAGAATTTCAATATCAAAGATTACCTTAAACAGAATGAAATCGACTCGCGTACGGCGATTAATTGAATTACTTTTTACGCTTTCGACACTGTTGTAGGCATGCGTGACTTATTTGTAAAACCTGTGGTATTTTGCCTTTTTTATCACTGCCGTTATAATAAATATAAATTTTACAAGAAACTGAGTATATAAAAGAGTTTATAATACAATATTTATATTGGCAGTATCAACTTTATTGCTTTAGTTATTTCAAGTATTTTTTACGTTGCCTAACTTTATCCGCCACAATTCTTGACGAAAGCTAATAGTAAATAAATTATTAAATCACGCTGTATATTTATTTCTTCTTTTTTATTTTTACCTTCTCGCTTTATTCCGCACATGGCAGGGTAGGTAAACTGCAGGAACTATAGGAACCTAGTGTTAAGACACTCCATTGCTTAGTCCCTGCATTCTGCCTTTTTATAGGCATTGCGTGTTGAGTGACGGAACTCAACGCTGCGCTTTGCCTAGTTACCAGACATGGAAATAGTAAAATCCATTGTACCCGAGTAGGGATCGAATCCACAAACCATCGCGTTTACAGGCAGATGCTACGCTTCTGCGCCATGACGGTTATCTGTGTGTATATATTTTTAAAGACATTTCATTTTAATCGATGTTTGTATTTGATTTATAAGGAATTAAAACGTTGTCCGATTAGTTCAGAAGGCATTTGGCCGACTTGTGGCACCGACGCGCCAATCACTACAAATTGGTTCCGTAAAATTGATATCATAGTTGCATAATCCTCTGACTGAATAGATCAATCTAAATAGAACATAAGAAGCGTTATTATTTTAATGAGATATGTATGTACTAGCATACGTATATAATAATACGTATTGTATATGCTTCGAAGTATAAGTATATCAGTATTATACTTTAATTATAGATGGAAAAATAGGATGATTGTTAATAAAGAAATAATGGTATAATTTAACATTTTACAATATTAATAGGTTATATGTACATTGATGAAATGTAAATATTCTGAAATATAAAAAAAAAATAAAAAAAATTGAAATCTTATTATATAGAAGGTAGACAAATTGAAACAATTTTTTTTAATTGAAAAAGCACATATTCTAGCCACGCTAACGTTTAACACTAAATATGAAACTTTTTAAATATGTTCAAATCAATAATATATATTTATTTAACGAAATAATGTAACATATAATAGTGTGTTATAATAGATCATAATTATCAAACATTACTAAATGAAATATGATAGTGGCCATGGAATATTCATACATTCAATGGTACAAAAAATGGCAACATTTATCTGTGAATAGAATGTCCAATGTTCATCTAGGCCTTTGTCATGAACAGAGCGACCTTCATGCTGCCCCTAACATTCACTGGGCTTGGTCAGAGCTTTCTAAACAATGGCCTGCAACACTTTATCAATAACGATTATTTAGTTATTGATTAGTCTGTCTACCTTTTCCTTAATTAAGCTTTAGGCACTCCTTTAATGAGAGAACAAATAAACTTTCATATATGTGTAATATATTTTATGTACATACATATACCTATATACATAAGAAATGATAACGAACACATATGTGTAAACGAATAGTAGATTATTCTCAATAGAAATGTTAACATAGCGTTTTACTTTGCTACTTGTTTTTCCAAATATACATGATATATTGTTTTAAATGGTCACAAATATCTTTTTTAAATACAAAGTCGACGACAAAAATTAGTGCGTCATTCTGATAAAAATCTTGTAAAATTTTTTTGTACAATCCAAATATTAAAATGATTGAAGCCCAGACTAAAGACCTTCTCAAGTCAATAAATAATAACAAAGAACTCTTTACGCAGTGTAAGCTGCTCGGCCAGTGCGTAAATAAAGTATGCGGTAGTCCTTTTCCCTTTTAATTTTTTTTGCTATGAGCAAGTTTTTGCTTGATCTCAGGTAGTTCCATTGTAGTATTGATACTAGAAAAAATTAAATCTATTTAATTTTTTTGCCATATAACATGAATTTTAGTTTTTTTTAATTTACAATCTAGTTACAGCTAAGAAATTATAAAAAATATTTTAAAATATAGTATAGGACATAAAATAGCAGGTGTTTAATACTACGACTTCTACGGCTACGGACAAAATTAATTGCCAAGTTCGCATTTGAGGTCAGTAGGACTTGTTATTTCATTGAAAGCTGGTATCTATGTAAATGATACGTTAGTTGCAACTTTTCTTTCCGCCACTCTGATAAGAGCTTACAGCTTCACTTATGATAGCAATCTAGAGTTGTGTTAGCATTCAATAATGCAAGTAGAAGACTGAGACAGACACGAACGGTGAAATGAGGTTAAACCTGTTCGTGATAATTTTCCTTGAGATAGTCTGACCTATCGCCTCGGCGAAAGTCTAACAAGGCTGCAATAATCACTGTATGAAATGATCGTTACATACAACTGATAAATTAATAAAAAATGTTTAATTGGTTGTATTTATGTCAACTTATCATAACTTTTAATTTATTTTAAAATGGTATTTTGTTTTAATATAATTTAAATATATAGTATGTAAATTTGCCTAGCGCGACATCTGCCCCAAGATGAGATAACTAGAATCAACATTCTCGTGCGTGTTGTTTACCCATAACCCTACTATTGCAGCTAGTTATCAGGCGCACACCAACAAAATGTCGTTAATTTACATTTTATTAATTATATATCAATCTTGGAATAAAGACATTGTATACAATTAGGAATGCCTTTTTTGTATTTAAATGTAAAGTAAATATTAAAAGTCACATATTCAATAAAATCGTTTTTGTTTCATTTTTCTTAGTATTAAATAACGATTTTAAAATAAACTTGTTTTATATAAAAAAGTATATACGATGTTTGCTTTACGCTATGTACCTATATATGTTATTTTTACTAATTGGTAAAGGTATTATTTCAATATAGTTTCATTTATTATTAACGTACAACTGTCGTAATGTTAAAATAATTAAACTTTCTATACAAAATAATTCTTTTTCCTGATTCATAGCGTTTTATAAGTAATTAATGTTAACAAAGCTAGGTATTTGCTTTTATAAATACAAATTGTAAATTCGAGTATAGGTATTGAAATATATATATGACTTACTTGACTTAAGGTCATAAGTCCCCTAATTGGGGCAGATGGCATCCACAGTGCGTCGCCACCGCGTCCGGTCTTGAGCATCGCGCTTCACTTCGCTCCGGGTCCTCCTTATGTTTGCCACCTTTGCAGCAACCGTCCGATGCCAGCTCTGTTTAGGGCCACGTTGAGGCTTGCCTTGGAGATTCCAGTCTAGAGCTTGCCTAGGGATGTTATCTGGATGTCTTCGGACCGTGTGGCCAATCCATCCGTGCTTGCGACGTTTGATTTGCTGGTCGATCGGAGTTTCGCCGCAGCGTTCCCAGAGTTCAATATATATTTAATTATATCTTATAATTTTTGATAAAACAAAACAATAATAAGTGGGGCATTGCCACATGAAAGTTTGTACTAAAGAATTCGCAACTCATTCATTTCATATTAATATAATATCTGTACACTAAATAACATGCTTTTAATCTTAATAAATAAATTACCTTTATTACACTTATCTAACGTCGTTATTAACTTTATATACTTATAAGTTTCTACGCAATAATTATTCTTATTATTTCGAGTTACAATGTCACTTAAGGGGAAAATTATTGTAACTATTTGTTATTGGTTGGGTTTAAGTTCTAAGAGCCGTCAGGTCTCGTCACATGTGCAAACATTTTAAGCTGCCATTGTGGCTATGTAAGAGAGCGTCTAATTGTAAACGTGATGTGCGTTCAACTACCAGGAAGCAAATTATGTTGTTTTCTGATGTCGATATCGATCTGATATCGATTTCTAATATCGATCTCGAATTTAAACCAAAATTGAGAGAAGAGTGCCTGATATTATGTTCTCTGTCCACCCTTTTATATTTACCCCTCGGTAAAGAGTGAATCCGACTTAAAATAAAAAAAACTATAAAAAAAATGTTTATAATTAATAAAATGATATATTATGTTATTATTGCGAAACGTGACAGATTCACAAAGATACACCTTTATAAGTATCAAATGCTAATTAGACATTAGACCTGAGCGTCTATTATTACATACCCAGTTCCAGTCGAGAAATCTACCTATGTAAAATATAAGTGACGTAAGTCAATATGAAGTCATCGTCGGTTTTAGTGTATTATGGAAGAAGAAAATGCAGACTCGAAATATTTGTTATCAAATTATATTTATTATGCTTGTGAATTGTTAACTATATATACAATGTTATCGATTTCACACATACACACATATATACATATATATATATATATATATATATATATATATATATATATATATATATATATATATATATATATATATATATATATATATATATATATATATATATATATATATATATATATATATATATATATATATATATATATATATATATATATATATATATATATATATATATATATATATATATACATATATATATATACATATATATATATATACATATATATACATATATATATATATATATATATATATATATATATATATATATATATATATATATATATATATATATATATATATATATATATATATATATATATATATACATATATATATACATATATATATATATATATATAACAGGATATTTAGCTAGAACCTAATGTAAAGCTACTTCGTTGCCAACTTAACGCTCTATTGTCAAAATAATACGCCTTGAATTGCGGATCTCGTTGCGTTGAGGTTTTCTTCTATTTGAGTGGAAAAATAAATATGATTTATTACCCCAAGTAGGGGTCAAACCTATTACCCCAATTATAGGCGCCCACACGACAGCACACTCTTTATAGTCAATTCTGCGTAGCCACAACAAAATTGAATATACTATAGAAACTTCATTCAATTGAATTGTCGTAGTCGCTTGAAAGTCGACTAGTAAACATTGCTCAGACCGGGCGCCCTCCAGCCAAGGTGAGGCGGTTGACCTGTTACATTCCGTTTAAGTCATCGGCTATATTCGTTTTTATATCGAGAAAATATATTTCTTTATTGTAAATGCCGCAAGCTAATGTCATTAGATTTTTTTGTACATTATGTAATTTTGCCCTTTCTCCATTGTCAAAGAGTACACAAAAGTATTGTGTACGAAGAAGAAGTAAATAAAAAATACTTGTGTTTATTTAACAATTAAAGTTATTTCAATTTATATTTAGTTAAAATTTCTATAAGTTTTTGCTTAGTTATGTAGTATTTTTATAATATAAAATTGCTTTATATGCTACATTATAATTATACTAAAACTAACTAATATTGTATTTTTACATTTAAAAAAACTTGAAATATTTGCATAGAAATGTCTAACTTTGACAATGTATATACTTACAGTATTTAAATGATAATTGTGTCTGGTTCGGGGGTAAGTTAGCTTAAAAAAAATAAATAGGCTATTAAGACTAGTAAGTATATATTGAAGTATCTTCATTTATATAAACTACTAGAGGTAAGTCTACAAAATTAGAAACCGTGATAATATTTGTTTAATATTGATAACAAATATTAATAATATTTGTAATATTGTATCGATTATATTTCAAATTGACATAAATCGATTATAAGAGTACACAAAAAAGAAATGAAGTAGTTGTTAGTTAATTTTATATAATTTTTCAATAAAACATGTAATACATCCCGGAAATGTTCAATAATATGATTATATGAGGATGTCAATCGTCATAACAATGATTAAAACATACCCAATAAGGAATACCGAGATACGGAAGAAAAAATCTATGCGAATTACTGTCAATAGTGTTTGTAGGAAGTATTGAAGTTTTCTTGACAGTAATTATCCTCCTCTCTAATCGTTCCCTTGAAATAAGGAATGTATATGTAATAACATGGCTGATTGCACAATTGAGGAACGTCGTGGCGCAGAGGCGTAGCGTCTACTTGTAAATGCGACGGTTGGTGGGTACGATTCCTGGGGGAAGATGGATTTTTTTATTTTCTTAGCTCTGAAAACTAAGCAAAGCGCGGTGTCACTCAACATAATGCCTCGAAAAAAGCGGTAAGTGGGGACGGAGAAAGCAGGAATTATTAACGGAGTGTCTTAACATTAGGTTCCTATGGTTCCTTCAGTTCCCTCTGCCTACCCTATTATGTGCGGAATAAAGCGCAAGGCAAAAAAAGTTGCACGAGAAATTTTAGCTTAATATCATTTAATTGTTTTACGTATATTCCAGTACTTTATAAAAATGTTTCACAACTTGAATTCTCAGTTGAAATACCATGTAGTAGTAACCTTAAACATATGTAAGCATTTATAATATAGTCACGTAATAGTACAAAATTAGAGGTTGCGTGCTAAATAAACGTATTTTGCATATAATTGCTAAAACGTCTAAACAAAACTTACGTAAAATGGCAGTCTTTCAACTCTTAAAGTGAATTGATTTTTGACATCTTTATCAAAATTAAAAACATTTTTTCTTAAATATTCTATACAATTTAGCTATACGTATTATATAATAAAACTAATTGAACTACATATGAAGTGAAATTTGTTCCAAAAATAATCCATTACATCATAAAAATACTTGAAATGAAAATACTAATTAATACAAATTTAATTACTTATAATTAAGAAAATGCGTGTTATTTATGTAAAATATACCTAATAAGAAAAATATCAAAAATAGTGTATTTGATGGAATGATCGCTGCGTAACAAGTGCAGATGCAGCATATTATGTAAAATGAATAAGCCTGTTTCCACTGAGAATATACTTGATAGATTTTAATTTTTATAATATGAACAAGATGTTTACTTATCAAAAAATACTGTTTTCTATTAAAATATCCATTGATTAATTTTATTTTAATGAAAGAAATTAGGGTCTATGTCACGTGACAATGAACGCCAATAAAAAAGCGTGACGTCACGCCGTGCATTTCGCACGCCATTGTTGTAGAGATGTTCGTATAAAAAAATATCGATATTTTTTTCGATATAATATGTCGTAGTGTTCTATCGATACTATGCGATATATTGTACAAATATATCGATATTTTCAATATATTGTAAGAAATTTGTTTGTATTTAACTATTCTTACAATATTACATACGTTTCAGATTAATGCAAGTAAAATCAGCTAGGACGAAGAAACGAATTAACTTAATTTATTAAAAATAAAACTTTATACTGAAATGGTTGCCTGTAAAGTGGGTTTTACGGGCGAAAATTTTACGTGACAACGTCTTTTTCTCGGTAGAATATTTATTGATATGAATAATAATTATAGTATAAATTGCACAAATTTTAACTATAGAAAATATATTTTGTTTACTAAAACATTGTACATGTGTCAAGTGATACGCGCGGCGGACCGATCATAGTTCGGTGACAGTTGACACATCGTTACGTTACCATTTTCATATTTGACTCCGAGCCGCACAACCTAATTTAAGACGTTGTCACGTCAATAAAACTTTATACTTAACTACATACTTTTTTCAGCAATTAAACTAATTAAAAAAAATAGGTAAATTTTAGGTCTACGGTAGTAGATAGGCAGACTGAAGTAAAAATTGGTAGATCTACCAAAATGTAGGTAGACCTGGCATCTGATCGCTGCGCACTGCCCTCACGGAGAATATTTGCCTTTATATCGTTGTCAGTGTTATAGGCTCACCCATTTTCTACCAATACTAACTTACTGGCCAATTTCACACTGGCGGTAACACTGCGTAAATAAAGCATCAATATAAAAAAGGAATGGCATGTGATTTTGATTTCTCACGACATTTGGTATATCGAATGAAATATATCGATTGTACATATCGATATTAGTTGATTTGATAATATTGGGTTGAAGTGATATATCGCGTGCATGTATCGATATTTTATGATATATCGATTTATGTCGTTCACCCCTACATTGTTGTGATGTTTGTCTTGTAAATAAATACAACGCGCTATTTTTTAGATATTTCATTTTCTAGTAATTTTCTTCAAATTGATACAGCAGTTTTTAGGAAATTCGTAGAAGACAATAATATTTAATCATGGAAACAGGATTCATTAAGGCAAACAGCAGTAATTTGCCCAAAATTGAAGATTCTTTGCGGTGAACAGTGACTTTTGTTCATCAGAATTTATTCAAGTTTTAACCACTGTTTTCTTATTACATGACTGTGCTTTTACAGTGGGACACTGTGCAGTACTTGTAATACGATGTATTCATTTCTGATGTAAGATAACATAAGAATCTGATAAAACATGGATAAAACTCAACACTGTTACGATGCGATTGCACGGAGTGACGTCACACAAGACGCCATGACATTATGTGCGTTTTGGAGACAAATTTAAATACAATTTTTTGAATGCAAAATAAATAAAGATATTATTATTTTTTTAACTTATATTATTATTTTTTCAAAATATTTTTTTTTAGGGTTAAATAGATGATAAGGTAAACTGTGAACTCGATTTTAAAATTTTGGAAACTAGCCTATTAGTATAACCACGTGCGATAGAACTAATTAGAGGTGTTGGTGTAAATCTTAAATTGGTATTCATTATGTATTGATTTTGAGAACTTGTTTTCTTAGCGTTTGACTGAAAACACGATGTGTGTTGGTTCGATATCCACTATTCCCGTTCCGTAGATAAAGCGCGACGTTAATTTAAAATACTTACTTCTTAAGATGCAATAACAATTTTATGTTAATAATTTAAATGGTAAACACATATTTATATGACAGTTTTATTGGTGCTTATTTATACGATGCTCATTTTTAATATTTGACGTCACATTCCAGTTTCAATTGTTTAGGTTTTCAGTTGTATATGTTTATACCTAAAATATATATATCTTTGTTTATACATATAATAATAATAAGAATGGTTGGAGATATAGGCATAAAAAAGATTATGAGATTTATAAAGAAATTTTCCTTAACTTTGTGTATGTATAAAATAGTCCCGTCTATTAAAAATATTTTCTTTTTAAACACATTCTCACATATTGTTATAACTACATGTGTACTCAAATATTTATAAAGACAAAGCAAAAAGCGAGTGTATCCGGATGGAAATGCAAGTGGTTCGCATTTCCTTTCTGTGAAGCAATACATAAGAAATAAGATGTATAATTTTATAACATTACATTAGATTTCATTTTAAATGAAATAAATGCTTTAACACTTATAAGTATGAGATAAGTAGAGACTAGGCTGCTCTTATAATTTCCACGTACGTCACATACTTTGAAGACAGTTTGTGCTATAGAAGAATAAAAATGAAGCGAAAATCGGCGAACAAAATTAAAAATGACTATTTAAAAAAGTAATTTTAAGAAATAGTGATCACAAAACGTTAAGAAATCGCCAAATGCTTTTTTTTCAGTATTACAAATAGAATCTCTATCAAGGATTTTAAAATAAAATTATTTTTTTCCAAAGTCTTGTTTTTTGTTTTATAACAAGTCATAATGGAAACCATTAAATTTGCTTAATGCAAACTAAAAAGGACAACTTTTAACCATTTTTTTTTCTTTTCCAGATAGGACACCAATAGTGAAAAATATTTTATTTGTTAAGGTAAGATTTTCAAATTTTAAATAATTTGACATGTATTTTATTTTTTTAATGATTTTAAATAAAGACGCTTTGAATGAAGTAAATTGAATATTTTTGCATATTCTTATATGATTCTAAGATTTTTTGTCATATTTTTTTCGAAAATAAACATTTTTGTGTAAAACATATATTTTGTAAAATATAAAATCAAAATAATAATTGAAATTAATTTATATAAACTAAATATTTTATTTTAACACATGTTATATCTTATTTATTGTGATATCTACTTTCGAAACATGTCCAAAACTCAACATTCTTGTTTAAAAATATCATATCTTAAAGAATTTGGTTTAACATCGACATTTAAGTGCAGTGTTACGAAATATTCACCACTTATCAACATTCTTCGTTTATCTAGAGAACGTTGAATTTGTTTCCGGACGTTTTAAACTATGTCACTTGTCGATCAACAGATAAGGTAGTGTGCGATTTATTTTATTGTATATTATATACTAATATACCTAAATAAAATTCCTACCTAACCAAAAGATTTTTGATTGTTTGTCGAAGAAAAAAATTGTATAATTTTATTTAACTTAAAATTTCCTGTTTAGGCTTACCTAAGCCTTTTTTTTTTTTTTTTTTTTTTTTTTTGTTGACGCAGGGGGAAATCTTCATAGATACCCGACTCCTGGGGGGAGGTCGGGTTATGTGAGATTGTACTCACTAAAACCCCCTGCGATGGCCGCCACAGCACGGAAAAACGGAGAGGCTACGGGATCGCTTTCGCAGCACGTCCGCGTCCTCTCCCGCGCGTTGCTCCACTTGTGGTTTGCGGAGCCCTTCCCAGAAGGGCGAAGATGGTCTCGCCCTCCCCGCACCCCTCGCTGGTGCGTACACCGGCAGTCCGGGGCCATACCGGACTGCAGTCTTCCTCTCGGCCGTATGAAAACGGATGCGTGAGACCCCCATCTCACGCACCCACGGCCGGAAGGCTTACCTAAGCCTAGATAGCAAAATATTTTATTTTGTAGTTTAGTTGGAACAATTTTATTGCCATTATTAAATAAAAAGCTGATGGTAATATGGTAGTAATTACTTAACTTTAAAAAAAAAACAATATATAGTAGACATGAATGCCACATTCTGATCTGTAATGACTTTTTACTGCGTTACATCATTCCTAGCACTGAGGATATTGTAATGTCATCCAGTGTTAAATCATAAGTTTTTGTTATGGTTGTGCCTCCAAAAACTTCCACTTAGTTGTATTCTTTACTTTAACAGTTACGTAATTAAAGAGGTAATTTTGTATTCGATTGAGCGGAACCAAATATTTAACTGACAGGGAAAGGTATTTTGAAATTGATTTTTTTGCTATCTACTTATTTAGTAAACTATTTCTTATATTTTATGACAATAATATTTAAAAATAATCTATATACATGTCAATTTGTTGTCTGGTAAAAACTTACATGTAAGAAAATAATTATTAGAATTCCTATTTCCTACAAAATAAGAATTTAAAAATTCCTAAAATTCTAAAATCGTGCAAACAAGACTACCGTCTAATAGTAGATATTTAAATAAAACCTGAATATTCACATTAGCATTCACGAATATCGTTAGGCAGAAACTTGCTACACTAGAGTTTTGCAATAGGATCATCAGGACAGAACTTAAATAGCATGTAATTTTACTCAGGTATATCATAATTTTGAAAAAATCATATGAACTTGGCAAAACACATTGCTTATCAAATAAATGGTCAATTTAAAAACTCATTGAAGCCTGAAAGAAGAAACCATGGGTGGCAGTCAAGCAAGTACTTCGCCTTTCTATATCTTTAAAATAAGTTTAAATAGAAAAAAATTAACTGTTTATCTATATTATTTTGTGAAAGTTGTCTGATTTTTAAAAACTAGATACAGCAAGCAATCTTTACAACTTCAGCAATTTTTTCCTAACATTTCAGTTCAGAAAATATTTCTATAGTCCATAGTTCTGTAATATCCAAACATATTATAAATGAAACTATTTTAATTTATATCAAATGACGGTTCTACTATGAAATGTTATAGTCGTTATAGTTAAGTCTGTTAACGTCTACTAAATTCGCCTTTTAGGCTTTTACAGTAATGTGTTTTTCAAGCTTTACATTTACTTTAACAGAGTAACGGATGCGGTCATTGACAGTGGTCCTGCGCACTTTACTAACATTTTGTGCCACATTTACACAATCTATTATTTTAGTTTCTGATAAACTGCTTTCGATTTTCATATTATATTATTTAATAAAAATGAGCTAGTAAAAATCATCTGTAGTCAGTACTTTGGTATGTACCATTGTATTGTGTTTTTAAAATTATACATATTGTGTAAAAAATTTGGCAACACTAATAATTTTTAAGACCAGTGACCAGTTGACCAGAAACGTGGTGCCAAAAATTTTAAAATTACCTTTTATGATTACGTATGTTGTAAACTAGCTTATGCAAAAAAATATTAAAAACTATATTATACTTTATTTATAAAGATTTAAAATAGTAAGTGCTTTCTATTTATTTTACTATATATATGTTTAGATATAGTTCGTTATATCCTACGTAGCATATTTAATATATCCCGTTATCCTGCCCTACACCGGTTAGACTTGGATTATCGCCAGGAAGTCGTTCTGACCAAAGTCTTGATACGTTTACTTCGTAATACTAAGCTGGTTTAATAAAAAATATTGTATAGAGGATAGTAGACCTTTAATATTTATTTTTTTCTATTATTTATTAAATTATATATTAATCTAATAAAGTTATTCATATAAATTAAAAATCTATTCCCACAGCCCTTGTTCGACTGTTTAAATTTTTAAGTGATCCTTACTTTTTTCTTGCATTTTAATACAAATATAATTCTCAAAGCCCAATATTAGATTTCAAAAATTAAACTTTAAGATTGAAATCAAGGATACAAGTCTAAATCGCTCAGATAAAATTTATTATCTGATTTTTTGTATATATTTTTCGATGCCAAACACAAATATTGCTAGGTGCTTAAAAAAGCCACTGCTACCGTAAAAATAAATGTGTATAACCTATTCAGTCAGTATTTAAATGATATATACACGCACGAAAATGTGTAATTTTAATATATAATCGGTAAGCTGGTATCGAAAAAAAACATAAAACAAGTAAATTCAATTAGGATAATATAAAGATTTAGCAAAGCTTATTTACTCAACAAATAATAATGAAATCTTATGATATGGACACTTCGCCACTGTGTTCATTTGTATAGGCTCACACCAACACCTATATTAACTATGCTTCAAGCTGATGATATAATGAAAATAATAGGAGAGAAAGCAACTTACTAGTTGCGTGACTCCAATTGTGCATATCATAAAGTGAGACTATACATCAACTCTTTAATTAAGGAATTGAAAGGAATAATTTATGTAAAAGGCTAAAAAAAATAGAATTATAAATACCTATATTATAATCACATAGCAGGGTAGGCAGAGGGAACATCAAGAACTATGAGAATCTAGTGTTAAGACACTCCGTTTCCCATTTTCCGCCTTTATTCGAGGCATTGCGTGCTGTGTGCCTAATTGCCACAGCGAAGAAAATGGATATAAAAAATCCATCTTCCCCGAATGGGGATCGAACCCACAAACCGTCGCGTATACAGACAGACGCTACGTCTCTGCGCCACAACGGTGTATATTTTAATATTATTTAAAATATTTGAAAATGATTCGTAATAAATATATAAAATTGTTTTCATTATTTATAATTTAACTTCCTTTTTTTATTTATGATTATATTTTCTTACTTGTTATCTAATGTTTCATTATAATGTAAGATACACCTATACTTACATATATTGCTGAAACTGTCTCTAATTTGACTTGCTTGCAAGTATTAAGTACATATCATGTATGTACTTAGCCACTTATAGCAAAAGAAATATTGATTTAGATGAAGTGCGCGTGATATAAGATGAAAATGTTGAGAGGTTCATTTAAAGTGAATCGAAGCTTTCTCTAGCTTTCGTTGGAAAGCTATAATTATAAATATTCCATAACTATGGTCCGTAATGAGCTATTATTGGCATGCCCAATATATACACACATATGTACGTACCTGTATACCTACTTCAATGTAACACGATAAAATTGGGCATTGTTATAAAACTTAAGTCCATTTTAAACTGCTTTCTCATAATTCTTGTATGTATGCCGTTAAGTAAGCAAATTTCACTGCTGTGCGTAAATAACCATTTAAGCTAGTATCTTGTTAGTTACTCGTTAATTATTTTTAACATTGTATTATTTTTAAATTACATACATTAGTGGATGATTTGTGTTTTGAATGTAGAGATAGCATCAAGAGATTTTTTCCCTACGACTAATAGTTACAAGAAATTTCTTTGCTTATAAACGAAAGTAATTGGATAACTCAATGTTCCATAAAATATGTTTTACTTCTCGAGTTACCTAAAATATAGTGAAAGCACATCTTGTACAAAACAAGTACTAAAGTTTCATTTATAAATTGTTCAGTTTAACAAAACTTTGTAACAAATGCATACGATATACAAAGGGAATTTCAACTACTTTAAATGAATTAGACTTTTGTCTTTTAAACGTGACTTAGCACCTGACACTAAAAAACTAGTTATATTTGTACAAGGACAGAATTATACATTATTTTGTTATAAATTCGCAAAACTATATACACTTTAATTATATTCTTGTGTCTTTACATTAATCTTAGTTAATTTTCTGTGTTCTCGTTTCTCTAATTTAATAGCAAAGTTGTAATTTACAATTTTATTTTCCCCGCGCCATTACTCGGTATGAAATGGCTTCTAATTACGATACGCGTATTATTTAAATTATTCACGCGTGAACCGAAAAGTGCAACCTTGCTCCGATTGTGTATGATATTGTTATAAAATTGTACGTATTAATTTTAAGCACAGAGTTACGTTTAAAGAAGCCTTGACGTTTAAATCTGTATTTATTTTGTTGATATTCACAATTTTATCGTATTTTTTCGATTTCTACAGTAAAAGCGCCAAAATAAATCGTATACCTGCTATATAATACGCTCAGATATTAATTACTTTAGTGAACAGCTATAAATATTTTATGTGTATGTCATAATCATACAAATTGCATGCCATTTATAAACTAAATATAATAGTTTATTACCTTTCTCATTTATGGTGTTAAAATTATGGACAAGAAGCTAAATCGCCACTTCCTATCAACAAAGGTATATTCGAAATCTAAATATTGCTACAGCTTACTTAATTAAAATAAGCAACCAATATATTTTTGTACGTATATATATATATATATATATATATATATATATATATATATATATATATATATATATATATATATATATATATATATACGTATCTTACTAATATATATAATTTACAAGTGAAAATAATAAAAAATGTAGCCTCCAGTAATATACTACGTAAATATGAGGACAATAAAGAAGGCCTTTTGAAATTTTACAAAATTTTATCTGTACATAGCCTATTAAAGTATAATTTATTAAAAAAATACTATTTTTGTGATGAATTTAAGATTCCCGTTGAACATCCTGTATGTACACGATCAGTCACTAATAAACGGTTGCGGACGACACGAGCTAACAATTCTTACGGCGAACGTACTGCTGCTTACCTTATTCCAAGATTAATCAATGAATTACCCTTAAGCTTATGTAGTACTATTTCAAAATACAATATTAAAGCCAAGCTAAAATATCATTTTTTAAACAATATTTTGTAATTTTTATTAAACCATTTCTTTACAAACATTAAGTAACCATGTAATTTATTTTATTTTATTTAATGCATGTTATTTAATTTAATGTAACATCAACACAAACCGGTTCAGGTTTTTATGATGTTCTGTATACCTAGTAGTGTAACAAATTGTAATATGATAAATAAATAAATAAATAAAAATAAATAAATATATATATATATATATATATATATATATATATATATATATATATATATATATATATATATATATATATATATATATATATATATATATATATATATATATATATATATATATATATATATATATATATATATATATATATATATATATATATATATATATATATATATATGTATGTATGTATGTATGTATAATATTTAGATTAAATTGAACCAATTCGTTTAATTTAATCTAAATATTATACATACATTGCGCCATCCAGCATAGATACAGTAACCAAATAAAAGTAATACACGGTTATGCCTCCCACATCACAAACCTCTTTAATTTTAATTGAAATGTCGCTAGTACATTTTAAAATAACCTAATATTTCACCTAACGCTGCAAAGGGAACCGTGTAGGCTCATGGAACGTAGTGTTAAGAAAATCCATTCCCTACTTTCTTAATGTCGAGGTATACTTGGGCAGGTAGGTAGGCTTATATTTTAAACAAATCAATTATTTAATTAATCACCTGACAGAAACCTGACGATTTGTAAACTTACTATACTTTACTTACTGAACAGTGTTGAAGGTTTTTTTGAATTGGGTTATATTATTTGTTATATTAAATGTGTAAATGTCGAGAAAATCAAAGATCTTACAGTTATGTTTTAGTTCAAAGTTTAGCTTAGCTTTCAAGTATTAGTATAAATATGACGAGCTCTACGTCTACTACTCAAGTAAGAGGTAACAAAAAGTACAGTCCACGTATCCTTAGTGATTAGATAAGACGTTGCAATAAAACAACAGTTAGTATAAAATATATTACTGCAGGATATATATGGAAGTAACAATATATGAACAAATGCAACCTATATTTAATAATCTATAATTATTTTGGGGCAATATAATATTATGAAACAAATCATCAAATAAATCAATTGATGGCACTTTTATTTTAATTGCAAATGATTTTTTTGTAACATGCCCGCTGTGAATTGGCCGTTAAAGTAAAAATATAATGGCGGATATTGCTAAATCTCTATAAAACTTAATTGGTTTAGAATGGTATATCGATTTTATTAGTTAGTAGGACAAGTTTATTTGTTGTGTAATCGATAGTTCTAGTTATGAACATGTACTTTCATTTTTCTTCTATCACATTTTGTTTTTGATGTAAACAAAATGTAGAATGCATGTTGTTTACAATGAGAATGCAATTCTTATTATTTGTTCATTCTTATTTATTTGATACCTTCCTTACGTTTGTATATATCAGCTATTATAGAGATTTATATTTAGTAATTAAGAGATTTTGTGGTAATATAGTTACTATTGTCATATTTGCTTAATTCCAAAGTGATTGTATATATATTTATGACATATTTGTATGTTCATATAACATATAACAATATTATGTAAACATACATATGTATATTATATAAAATCATCACATAAGACCACAATTACTCGAATGTTTACTCATGCTTGTCCTACTGTACTTGTTGCCTTCTCCGACAAGTGACACGAAAGCAAGCAGACCGGTATCGATACTTCCGGTACAGGAAGTTGCGTCACACCTGGATATGTGCTGTGCGTGAACTTTATATGAATATATCATAATTCGATTTATTAATAGCTGTTACAAAATTTGTTCTGTCAAATATAATTTATTAAATATTTGGGTTACATGTTAGTGGAAAGGTCGCAACATATTATGTATTAACTTTTATGAAGATTATCTAATATTGACTTCCTATATTATACAGCACTCTAAACGTACAATAAATAATACAAGATAATTTGTTCTCCTGGTACTTTGATATACACAATATTAACTGAATCTAAACGAAGACTTTATAGACATAGTATAGAATTTAAATTATACATATATGATCGTAGTATAAATAAACCTTTCACGCAACTTTATGCACGAACAGCAATGACAATGTGATGTCGTGCTGCGTCGTATAATGCCTAGCAAATTATTCATCAGGTTCCCGACGAATATCCGACTTTCTTTAACGTTTAATCAAGCAAAAACGCTAAGCAACCAATCGAGGCGAGACACTTTGCCTTTTTATGTCCTTTCATTTAAGTTCTACCCAAATACTACCTATAAATAAATAATGTCTTATTAAAAACCCGTTATTTGAATTTTATGCTTTTAATAAGAATTGTTGAACAGGAGAGAAAAATCTATTTTCTTAACAAAATCATCGATTCAAAAAAAACTCATCATCTTATACGTTTATATTTCGACATTAATATGACATTATTAAGGTGGAAAGCAGGAATGGAGAAAGCAGGGATAAAGTTACGGAGTGTCTTAACACTAGGTTCCTATGGCTCCTACAGTTCTCTCTGCCGACGCAGCCATGTGCGGGATAAAACTAAAAAAATGAAATAAATTGTTAATTTTAAATACAACTCTTTTACCTGTATAAAAATTAAACATATTTACAGGATCGTGCGTATAAGAATTGCATATTACCTAAGCCCAAATTAACTTTAAAACAATGAAAAAAATTCTAATCAAAAGCTAAAAGCGACCTACAGTTAAAGGGAGAAGGACTAAAACTGAATGGTAGTTTTAATCGTGACTTGATAGAACAATAAGCTATTATTCTAACACGGATTGCGGACGGAGGACAAGCCCAACTTGAGGAACGACAATAGCCGTGTATTCTGTACGTATGCCCCAATTGTTATACGAGCTCTTCACGATATTATTAGCCACCATTGTACTATCGATGTATGATCAATCTTCCCTCGATTAAATAAAAAAATACTTCAATTTCCATTTAATTTCGCTTGTAAAATTATTATATAAGTCAATTGTAACATAATAAATATATTTGTAAATTGCAATTCGTCGCGCGCTGATTAATTTATGTTCAAGTTAATCTCAGTGCTAACTAATTTAAAGAAAAAATATCTTCGTTGGTTATAATAAGAATATATAAATAACACCTTAATAACATGTTTTTAAAAATTATTTAGTTATATTGTTTTTATAGTTTTAATATCGCAGTTATTAATCCATTTTTAGACTATAAAGACACAAGAAAGTGCAAATAGTTTGTTTAAAGATTTTCATCTTCGACAAACGTCTTGGAGTCTAAGAGACTTGACCTGGAACAGCCAAAGCAATTATAATTACAACGTTTATATTCCTTTACCAGTGTCAGTTAAGAATTATCTGGAGATTGAGTTGAGGAACCAGTATAACTTGAAATGTAGCATGCTCTCTTTATAGTAGGCATTATACAAATTACAAAGATCTTTTGCAAATCAGTCGCCATTTCTGATTCGACACTAAATCAGAAATATAGTATTTAAAAGCTTATCACAACCGGGTCTACTTTCTATTCTAATTTATACTACAAGTATCAGTAGAGATTGAAATAAAGAAATATGAGTATGTAAATTTAGTGAAAATAGGATAGAATGCTTATAACACTTTGAATAATGTACTCTACTTTAAGCACTTTGCTCAAAACACAACTTTTTCACAGCATCAGCTCCTGCTTTCAAAATCTAAGTCTTTATTTTGAAGAAATACAGAAAGCCCTCGCTCATATTGTATTTATGTAATATATTAAGGTCAAAATGTAAAGAAAATGCCAATAGAAAAAGATATACTCTATAAATAACTGCATAAATTGTTTTATAACAATGACATGCTCTGTAATTGACTAGTTTAGATTGCATTAATATCTATCATGCTCTAATAAACAATTATCCTGACCCGAGGTAGCTATGTGGGTTGCGTTTTACCAAGGTTGCAGGTCGCGGGTGCGAGTTACATAACTGTTAAGTTACCCGTTAACTGTTGGTGACGGTAGGCAATAACGGTTTAATGCTGTGTTATTAGTTCGCCTTCTTGTCATGCTTACAACTATCTTCATATTCTATTATTGTAGTAAATGAATTACGTCAAAACACAGTGATGCTACGATGAAAGTTTAAAAATTGATCAAAAGTTCTGTATATTAAAAAAGCGGTTATATATTATTATAGTTATATATTACTGTTGCTTTAACTAAAAAAATATTATTGAGATCCATGTTCTAAAATGCCAATTAAAATAACAAATAGAGTACAAAATTAATCTTTCTTAATATTTAATTTAAATTAAAGAGGAAAAAAATTAAGCAATGCATACTGTTAAAGTATTAGTATGCACGTTAGAGATAACAAAGTGTTTCAACACTAAGTTCCAACTGCTTACCCTGCTATAGCGTAAAGCTTATAATAAAGAATTTTGATTTTGTTCATATATAATTTTTTGGTAAAAATAATATCTTTTCCTAATTATACTTCTATACAAATATTACAAAACTTAAGAATTTATGAAGTTTAACGTGTTTATGTCAGGAAGGTGATGAAGCCTCAGGTAGAACCTAGTTTTAATGTGAAGACAGGTTAGCCAATGTTGTAATCGCCCATACTTATTACAAGATATGATGATCATTAAAATTCTTCGTTCTTACTACATTACGTAATGTGTAAGTCTCGGTCATAATAAAGCATTATTCGTTTGACGGTCGTACAAGCAGGTGGGTTCGAAGTATAAAGGTTCATTCACCACAAACAATTTTCGCCAAATTAATTATTTTTACAATTAACAATGTAGTTTTCTGATGACTTGTTCTCATGAGCTTCTGATTTCAGTTCGTTTATAGATTCTATACATAATTATAGTAATTTGTCTTAGTTTGATATAGATGTTGGTTATAAAATAAAAAATCGATTTACACGATTTTTATCACGTGCCTAAACAAAATATAATAGTATAAAAATATGGTCATAAGTAATTATTTATTTTTATTGCCACCACAAAGGACAGTGACCGCTTTCCAAATTGGGTAAACCAAGGTAACATTCCATTTAAAATACTGTTAGAAGCTATTCAGACTCAATTGCTTGACAAAATTTGCGTCACCCGCTAAGTCAGTGTACGACATTGTGGGTTACACACCGACGCACTTGTTAATTGAATCGTTTATTAAACCTACTACTATGTACCAAGCAACTATAAATAACACTAAAGGTCAAGGTTATCAAGAACATTAGTAATTTTTATGACGAGATATATCTTGATTGTATGTATAATTGGATAGCAATCTTAACAAAAGGAAGAGCCTGGTTAACTATCATGATTATTAATTTTTTTAGATAAATACATACATTACTTATTATTGTAATGTAGGAAAACTACATTCACAGTAACAAGCTTCAAAATTAAAAAAAAAGAGTCTTGCTATACAGCAAACTTTTTGTAATTACGATTTGTGATATCGTGTGCTGTGGAGGACATTTGTATTTCATACTGTTCTTTTTCTTCAGCTCGATAAATGTTTATTTTGCACTTTCATATAAATTTACGAATTCAGTTAACCTGGTCATAGTCATTGAAGATTCACTAATAAATAAAATTTGAATGTAATGTTAACATTGCCGTGGCTATGTGTTTCAAGGAGCTTGATTTTGAAAAGTTTTTGCAGCCACTTTGAGGAACATACTTTCTTTAGCCAGCATGACTAAGATCTTAAACAAGTAAGTCTACACTTGTTTATACATTTTGGTTAAAAAACAATGCGCTTTCGAGACCGGCATGTTCCTCATAACCGACTGGCCTCGATATCCGACACCACTATTTCGTCTCGTATTGTTCTTATGCCAGTCTTCACATGGTTAATGAGTTTATTCAGTAAATATATTTATACAGTCAAAGTAGTCATGAGTTTCTCATAGACGATGAACTGTCATGGGATGTCGTCAGTTCGTTTTACTTTTTCTCAAGTTATTTTTCTGCGGTTAAACGTCGTAGCAGTGAGATAGTGTGTGTCAGTAAAGCAATGTTTGTGGACACAAACCTCTTTTAGTAATTGAATTCCCTGATTCTGTTAAATAAAAATGCAGCGTGATGTTTTTCCACTCTACTTCGCTCTGAATACTTTACAATTTAGAAGCTCATTATGAAAATATTAAAAAAATATTTAAACAGAACTAATAAAAGAATTAAATATTTATACAGGTCTGATTAATAATTAGACCTGTCATAATTTCCGCTATAGCTAAAAATGAAAAATGTAGTACTTAAAATGTATTGCAATAACTCAAAAAAGGCAGAAAGCAGGGAATAGAGTATCATAACGTTAGGTTTCCACAGTTCCTACGGTTCCCTCTGTCTATCCTGCTAAATGCGGGATAAATTTTGAACCTAAAGAAATACTTAAAATATTACTAATATTTCGTAAAGACACCGCCGTCAAAAGAAGTTTAGTCATTTTCATTTTATTTAAATTTTATAAAAATGATATTGTAATCTGTAGGGTTAATTTACGAATATTTTTTTAATATATACAAAATTTAATATTTATTCAGAAATAATAATTAAATTTTTTTTATAAAATACATATACAAGCGTAAATATTTAAACGCATAGAATCCCGTGTGAAAATTAACGACATCTCATATCCACCATGAGCCTCACGACAGCAAAAACTAATTGGCCATTGTTTTTCTATAAACATTGTTATTGTGATGCAATATAACACAACAATGACATATTGTCATATGTGCATACACAACACGTTAAGTGTTTACATATAATGGCTCCCTAATTTTTTACATCCTAAATCATCATTTTACGTTTTTATTAAATATAAACATGTTGATTATGTATAAAAAAATATTATAGCGTAAGAAACTTTAATAGTATATTTTTTTATGTCTTCACGTTCCATCCCGCACATGGTAAGATAAGCAGAAGGAACTGCAGGATCCGTAGAACCTACTCTCCGTTGCTTAGACCCTGCTTTCTCCGTCCCTGCTACATATGTATAATTTTCTTTATAAAAATGTAATATATATATTTAGAATTGGTCCACGAGATCACTAGCATGTGAAATATCAGTTAACGGCTTTATAGCAAAAAGCTTCGGCCAACAGGTCAAGAGGGTTTCACTTAGCTGTTAAGAACCGGATGCAAATAACAATATTACTTGAGATCGTATGTATCACGAGAACGTACATCACTCCAGAGTCCTAGCTTCAAGTGCCTTTGTTTTAAAAATTTAGTTAATAGTGTTTTTTCCTATTAACAGTGATATTTATAGTTACATGCTATCTAGTCTTCTTATATACGTTAATTCTATAAATTCCTTTAATTTACGTTGAATGCGCGCGATGACAACCATATTTGTGGTATAAAAAGAAAAGCTATACTTTAGACTTATATAAATTATATACCTAAAATAATCGTAAACTTCGATACGCTTTAAAGCCAATCACAAATTTTAAGAGCACCTGTTAACGGAATAATATTCTTGTATCAATTTAAATGTGTGTAATGTTCGGTTATTCGGCCTGCGGTCATTATTCCGGTACATGTAAATTGTGATTAGTTATATGTATTATGAGTTATGACCCATCATACGAATTGGTTATAAATTTAATTTTAAATTATTGAATCAAATATGTTATTAGATACGGTTTTCCCTTATTGATTGGTATTTTTAATAAACATATGCGTAAATAATAACGTTATTATAAGACGTTTTTGATGTTAGCGCTGTTTAAACATTCATGGTTCTTTATTTGTAAAAGGACAAAGTATTCATATGATTGATGTCAAAAATATAAACATGTATGTACGTATGTGTGTATGAAATTAAAGTTTTCATGTGTCCTACACATTTAGGTACCGGCATTTAAGTCCAAAAACCGATGTCAGATCTTTGGGTATATTGCCGCGACTTTTTCTTAAAATATTTATTTTTTCTTAAAATATTACGACTTTTTCTTAAAATATTTATATACTCAATTTTTTACTTGTGTAGCACCTTCTAATGATCTGAATGATATGTATATTATTAGTATAATAAATTATAACTGAGCTAAGCTTAACTAAAATAATTTAATTATTAAATTCCACTTATCTATCCTTCGCTTTAATTTATATATTTATCAAGACAATAGCAAAATTCCCGCATAGTTTATGAGTTATTGATAATTTTGAGCAACACAGACTACGACATTGTAGTATTATATAATTAAATTATATAATAGTGTCTTAAATTCTTAAAAGTAAGTTAAGTAAAAGTAATAAAAATCTCTAACAGTTGACACAAATACCAAAATGAAGAGAAAAAATGTTTTAACATTCCATAGAAACAGCTCTCAGAACCATTAAGTTGCAAGGAGGAATTTGCGACCTAAGTGTAGACTGCATCAGCACTCTTCTCATCTCCCATATCCGAGTTTCTTTCTCTTCCTAACTAAATTTTAAATGATGATCTTTAAAGGAAAGGAGCAAATTTCATCAAACTTTGAAGACAATTGTTTTTTTTGTTACTATATCAAAATGGCTGTTAAATGAGCAAAAAAAAACTTTTAAATATATGTATATGCGTTGTAGTTATACATATATACTGCTTGGGCTCTTATAAACAATATATATGTCAAATTATGTATATATTTTTAAAGCGATTAAATCTTATGTTAAGCAAGCTTCACTTTATGATCTGCAGTTTTCGCGTATTCTTAGCAAGCTGTTAAAATGAAGTCAAGGTTTGAGAATAAATGAAGCAACAAATGCGTGAGAGAATTCGTAATAAACAAACGGTCACTGTATACAAAGTGTACCTATACGTGTATAAGACCAACATGTCTGGACATACCAATAAATAACATTTCTAACAAAGTCATTTTTTATATATATTTTGTTTGTTGTATATGACTTTCTTATGAAGAAATGATTACAATTGCGCCGAACTGGACAGAAAGTTACTACGTAAACGAAAAGTAATACTAAGCTATTTACTATCTTGTTACTTGGAAAGGGCGAGAAATAAGATTAAAAATAAAAAGAATCTTATTATTATTTATACTCTGTTCAAATGTAGAGAATATTTTTTTTATATTTATACAGAGTATAAATAATAATAAAATTCCTTTTTTTTTTTAATCTTATACCACGCAACCTACGACAAGGTGAAATAAATATCTGCGTAAATAAACGTGTGGATATTTCTAACTCCAATGCCCTTATTTAGCAACTGTTACATGCGTTAGTACCTAATTTTATTACGTACATTTGTAACATGGCTGTCTATTACAAATTGAGAATGTAAAAAAGGTACGAGGATTGAATTCTCATTTAAATTTACTTATATGGAATACAAATATTCTTTTGATTTTATCATTGTTGATATCTCTAAGCAGGTATATGAAGGTTATTTAGTAGTCAGAACATTTAAAATATATTAAAAGCTTACTGGAAACGTTTTTATTGCCGTTTTTTAAATCATAATTACGACTATGTTTTTTTAACTTTTGTCAGTTTATTATTATAAAATTTAAAATAAAATACATGCATATATTTCTATTGCAATTTTAACTACGCAAAGTAAGATTGGAGTGGTATTTTTAAGCAGCAAGCTGTAGCAATCACTATATATGGTTTCTAGATTCATTAGAAAACGACTATTTAGCAATACATACCCTTATATATGTATTAGTAAATAAAATTCTTTTTAATTTCAGTATGTCTTTTGCAGGTATTCAACAATGACATAAAAGTTACAACAAAAATGGCGTTGCGACTAAAAAAGGATATAAAGAAAGCGTCGTACTACGTGTGGTTCCTCGGTGCGCAGGAGTCGCGAGGCTTGCGGGGCGAGGAGTTCGCTTTACCTGCAATACGACTGTTAGAAGAGAGAGCAAGGGATTTAGAACCTTTCAAAGTTACTTTGCAGGTACCTGCTTAAAATTCCTTTGATTTTATACAATATTTTTTCTTATAGCTTGAATTGCCGTTTTATCGAATATTCGTCTCTTTTATAACAATATATGTATATAGAAGAGCATTTTCTGACGTAAGATATGTTTTTTTTGATTATGTTATATTCTTATCCTTCTTCATTGTTTATATTATTATATCTTAAGAAATTCTAATTTAAAATAAAATCAATTTTTACAGGTATCTCACAAAGGACTGAAGATAATTCAGAATGTAACAGCAAAGGGCAAGCAACAAACTATCAAGCACTTTATACCACACGGTAGTATTACCAGTGCGGTGGTGCAAGGGGACGTCGTCGCGTGTGTGCTGCTACTATATAATCCGATTACTGGCTGCCCCGTACATGTTCACGCATACCGGTAAGAGAATTGACTAATCACGGGATTTAAAATGGCATTAGGGTTTATTTTTTATTTTAGTCGTTTAATAACATAAAAACATAATTGCATATTTGAGGATCGTCATAGCGTCTATCTGTAAACGCGACAGTTTGTGGATTCGATTCCCACTCTGGGAAGATAATTTTTTTAATTCCATTTTCTTCGCTCTGGAACGAAGGCAAAGCGCGACGTTGAGTTCCCCCAGTCAACACGCAATACCTCGAAAAAGGCAGAAAGCGGGAACGGAGAAAGCAGGGACAAGCTACGGAATGTCTTAACACTAGGTTCCTGTTGTTTCTGCAGTTCCCTGTGCCTACCCTGCCATGTGCAGAATAAAGCGTGAAGCTTAAAAAAACTTAGTTGCCAGAAATTATAATTCATTTTCTATCAGGATACAAAACATAAAAATGCCATTCGATAACTTAATGTAAGTCACGATGTAATCAATAACTAGAATACATAATCTTAAAGGCTAACTTGTTTATAGATGTTGATATAAATGTATCAAATAAAAGTTACAACATTAGAAACGCGGTCGTGCACGGCAACTCCGTGATTTACACATTTCTATAAAACGACATTAAAAGGAATTGTTCCGTAATGTAATGCAACGGTAGCAATTCACCACAAACATCAATACGTACACGGCTAGTACACTAGCCGTACGTGTGTAATATCTTTTGCGTAGGAACTTTTACTTTAAAACATTATCGCTTAATCATCAATAAGCAAAATGGTAGAAATTTTATTTCAATCGAATTATAAAATTAATAGAATTACTTTCACAATGTTTTGTCATTGTCAAAATAATTAAAACTATCATTAATCAATTGATATCTTAACTTCAATCTATAAATTAGTAAAAATTACAGAAATAACACATTTTATATGGGTAACACATAGCACAGGGAATCTTGGTAAACCAAATAAATCATTTCATAAATAAGTAGTTTCTTTATTTTGAATACATGTAAAGAATATATTATTTAACGTTTCGTCGACACAAAACAACATTTATAAAATACGTGATGCCTAACACCTTTAGCATTTAAATATAAGTTATATCTATCATATACATCATAATCTGCGAAGGGTGAATATTAAATATATTTTTATTATATTCGTTAATTTAGTAACTTTATAAATGTTTTTTATTTAGTAAATTTTAAAAATAAATTAGAATTTATATGAGAAAAGAAACTTTGATAACGTATCGCCGAAAAAGATTTACAATGATTGTTATTTCGACCCATTGCTGAATGAATTATTTATTTACCCGCTTCAGAAAATAAAATTTGGACGTCGAACTCCGCCACTTTACACAAAATATCTTTAAAATAGTATGGTAAGTGGAGATTGAAGCAAGTGTACACACTAGGCACCTCCATTGCTATATGTTGAATCCATCAGAATCTAAAAACATTAATTTTAGTGTCTTAATATTAATATTTTTTTATTTCCGTACAAAATATTTCAACAGCAACATTTTAAAAGGACAGCTGATACATTTCTAGGCATAATTATAAATAATTAAAGCTATACAACTACGTTATGGCATTTATAACTTAAGGCATAACAAGAAAAAAGTCCTAACTACTATTTGTGAGCTATAAAATTTTCTTAAATACGTATTTAGTATGCGGTACATGTAGACTATTGTATGGTAACAGGCATGTGATCTACCGCTTGCGGAGTCTTAACAGGTTTGCGATCTCGAGATAAATCACACCACTGGCCACTGACCTGCCGAAATAATAACACATTCATTTCATCATATAAAGCTTAAGATAGATGTATGTAGTTAAATAAATATAATTAACAGCTAAAAAATATTAAATTATTTCCGTAACTAATATAAATATCTGGTAAAAAATATAAAATTTATATAAAAATTTATTAATTTAAATATTTTATTTAAATTATATATTAAACAGAGTTAGGACCGTCGTGGGGCAGAGGCGTTACCGTTTGCCTGTAAACGCGACGGTTTGTGGCTTCGATTCCCACTCGGGGAAGATGGATTTTTCTATTTCCATTTTCTTCGCTCTGGAATCTAGGCAAAGCGCGGCGTTGAGTTCCTCCACTTAACACGCAATGTCTCGAAAAAGGTGGAAAACGAGGGCGGAGAAAGCAAGGACTGAGCAACGGAGTGTACTTAACACTAGGTTCATATGGTTCCTGCAGTTCCCTCTGTCTACTCTGCAATATGCGGGATACAGCGTGCAGCTAAAAAAACTCACTCCGTTCACCGCATGCTCTATAAATTTGAGACACAACTTTTTCTTCAAAAAAAGACGGAATGAAAATAAACTATTCCCTCGCATCCACAGTCAAACGGTGCTCAAACGTTATTATAGCTTTATTTATTGAAAAAATAATGAATACAGCAGAATATGTAGATCAATATTTGGACCGTATTCAGAATATTAAGTAAAGAAAGTTATTCCAAAAAACTACATTCTTAATCCAAGGTCAATAGGTCATGATTTTATTTTATACGTATATTATAAAAATATATGAATTTTGATACTCAATATTTGTAATATAACACAGAGTCATAAATAGCTAAGTTAGAATTGTAATGCGTTGTAAAATGTAACTAAATATTAAAAAAACTATTATTGAGTTAAAATTTTTCAGTTTAAGAATTTCACATTTTCAACATATTTTAAGTGTCATATTAAATATAACAGCCCTCAAATAATACCTATAATTTCCTGCTACGTAAATGTAATAAAAGCAGGTGCCCTTTATATACCGTTCACAAAGGCAAAACAAATGCTGACATTTGGCATGTTTCAGTATTTTGTGTCGCAATAACTATGAATAGCGGTACTAGCGCATCTTTGAGAACTGCGCATACGCAATACAAGAACATACGAGTATTAAGTTATATTTATTTTTAAGAAGTATACTTCAACTTGTGAAATTTACATTTATGATAAAAGTAAGCGTGTTTACATATAACTTGTATAGTTTAAATAAAATAAATCTGCGATTTGCATAAATTCTTCGCCCAAAAAAAGTAAAAAATAAATTTAATAAAGGAAATTACGGCGTTTTTATTACCATTACTTAACAAAATTGCGTGCTTTTTCATTGCTCATATATAACTTTATTCGATATAAATTCACACATGTGGGTAAGGACTTAATATAAATTTAATACATTCACATGTTACAAAACAAGAAAACGTTTTAAACTTTTTAAGAAATTCGTTATATTTAATTTACCTAAATATAATACCGAAACCTAATACCCACTTGAATCTTTTAACAAATTGAGAATGACATTTACGAAGTTAAAAAGTTTATTTTTAATTAATGACTCCACGAAAGGTGAGAAGTTAATCGTCAACGGTTTCTCTGTAATAGAAAGGGGGACCTTTGCCATACAATAGAAAATTACAGGCAAGCTTATTGTGCTTTCTGAGATAATAAATGTTAATTATATATACATATACACCAATCACTACACGTTACTTTACGTGATATATTATTTTTCACTTTTGTACAGCATTTAGAAAATATTTTGATGATTTATTATTTTTTATTTCAAAATAATATTAATATTAATTTAAATGTTCAAGATAGATATTTAGAAATAAAAAGGAATATGTCTGGTCTTTGAAGTATATAGGTTCTTGTTAAGTCTTGTATTTATTTCATTGTTGTTTTGATTAGAGACTACTCTTTAAAAGAAGTTTATTTTTTTTTATTATATTGTTCTAGATCCTTAAAGCTTTACTATAACAACAATTATTATTAATAATGAAGAGAAAGTGTGTTACATTTATATTTGAGTATTCCTTAGCAATTCTATTGTTGGTGGCAAATTAGTCATGTCTCCACAATAGACATGTTAAAACGCTATGCGCCTTAGAGACAGTGCTTATAATGCAACGTTACGGTTCCTAATATAAAAGTAACAAAATAAAGCTATTGACAATATAAAAAAACGATTGTTTGAAGTTATTATTTGGATTAATTATGAAAGTTAAATAATGTTAGCCGTAAGTATAAACCCAGCAATGAGCTGAACCTGCGAAATTGTATTTAATTTTTAGCTGCTATATTCAAATTTTAAGAATAAATTGTCAAAAAATAAGTATATTTGCTTACACACACATGCCTTGTCGACTAAGAAGGATACATATAAAAAGTAGTCGATTAAGAAATATAACCAAATTTTATGCAAAACGTCTTTTGATAATTTTCGAAACATGTAACGCCAGTGACATATCACGGTGCATCTTAGGTCGCACTGCCTACGAAATGCATATCTAACGATATGGCTCGACAAGTATTTGTGACAAGGACTATCTTTATAAATAGCCTTTTGCCTATCAAACCTTATTAACGCAGCGTCCTTTTAGGGACTGGACCATCTATTTATTTTAATTCCATAACATGAGTATTTGCAAGTTGTTTTTCGAATATCTTTAAGCTACATAATTTAAATGCCACTGGAAGAAAAAAAAATGTTGTTTAATTTTAAAATAAAAACAGTACATACCTTATTTTTGTGATTTTTAAAGTGTTAATCCACACTGAGGATAGAAAAAATACTTAAAGTAAACATATAAAAATTTGAACGCAGCGGGACTCGAACCCGCGCCCTCCTGCAAACCGTGCAGGCGCTCTCACCACTGAGCCATGCGTCCTATATCACGCCGCGTTGAAATTCTTATATGCTTTATACAACTTATATCGTTGTTAGTATCATACCATATTACAAAAACGCATATAACTTCCTTTTTTGTGTTATTATCACATATGAATATAAAATTCTTGTTCATACAAACCTAGAATAATTAACTTAAAATTGATATTTATTTTGAGATAACCGCTTCATAGAATTTTTTCAGTAGCATTGCATCTAAGATGTGATCAAGAAAGCCAACAGAGTTGTAATTGTAATTGCGATCCTGCTTTTCCACTTTTTCATCGATACGCACGTTCTCCAGTATAAGTTTCAAGGTATCGCCTAACATTAGCACATATTGTTCCCTAAATATTCTTTTTTTTATTGATTAGCTTATTATGTACAGTTAAGAACGTGTAACGTGGTCTTACATTGTTTCTAAAATCATGCTTAAAAACCAACCCATCCAAGCCAATATGTTATTTTTATACATCTCAAAATATTTGTCTTACCCTAATGACATGTATAAATATCACCAAAAAACTAAGCACTTAGTATAATATCTTGATAAATATTTAGCAAATGTTTAAAGACAGGTATAAGCCAGATAGGCGATTCTTTTTCTTACTTTGTTAGTTACTGATTGTCTACTAAACAACTTACTTTAGATTTTTTGTAGTAAATAATTTAGAATAACATTTTATTGCCTTTATAACATTATTAGAATCTAGTGAAATCAGAATGGAGTCAAAGTCAATGACAACGATCAAAACATGCGGTTGTCATAGATCACTCGAAGCGTCAGTTAGGTTACTGTACGCGTAAACATCGTAAGTTAAGTTTTCACATTACCTTTCTCTTTATTAACATAATACATGATAACACAGCTACACCTAGAAGCATTGACCCCTACGCACTGAAGGAAACAAATAAACTAGCAATTGCCGACTTAGATCCTGCTTTTCGTGTTCCAAGCTATATTGATGGTGGAAAGGTATGAATATATTCATATGCTAATTCAATATATTGCAGTGAATACAGCAATCATGTAACTTGTTGATGTAATGTAACTCAGTGCCTTCTTATATGTGCATATGTGTAGGTTGGCGTCCATTATAGATAATGTTACTTGTCCCATTGGATTGATGTGACACAGAGTCATAGAGTTAGACGTGTTACAATGTTGTTGCATAATCTGTGAAGACTTTATTTACCATAAAATATTTATTTGGTTATATAGTTAAAGTAAAAACAAAAAAAACATAAATAAAACAGTCGTCTAGGACCGTCGTGACACAAAGGCGTAAGCGTCTGCCTGAAAACGCGACGGTTTGTGGGTTTGATTCCCACTCGAGGAAGATGGATTTTTCTATTTCCATTTTCTTCGCTCTGGCAAACTAGGCAAAGCGCGGCGTTGAGTTCCGCCACTCAACAAGCAATGCTTCGAAAAAGGCGGAAAGTGGGGACGGAGAAACTAAAACAGTAAGAATTATTTTATTTTCTGTGTTCGATTTCCTTTTATAGCTAGCCTACCTTAATTTAAGTGGTTTGCCGACAACATAATGTAATATATTTTCACATTACATTTCTCTTTATTAGCGCACACAGCTACTATCAACAATGAAATAGTACTCATTACTATGATTATTTTTATAACGCACAATACAGAAAATGTGGCTTGTTTCGCAACACTGATGATTTTGAAATTCACTGTTGTAATTTACTTAAAGGAGATATCTAAATCTAATATTGTAATAAATGGTCTATGTAGATATTTTGGATAAAATCTTTGGACATAAAGATGAACTAAGTTTTTATTACTATTTTAACAATTACTAAGATACCAACAAATAGTTAGAAGTATTTTTACTTCAATTCTTTCTTTAATTCATCTTCTTTTGAAGAGATACCTATTCGCGAAAGCGAGAGTATCCATATGCAACTAAGTTAGATCTCATTAAGCAATTACGAAGTTGTCAAGAGGCGACATTATCGCCTTTATTTATGTTCACAGATTTTCTATCTTTAATCGCTTTCCTATCTTTATATGGGCAATCGTTACTCATACTTTCTAATTATAAGCACTTAGTGTATGTTAGTCATTTTCATGGTGTCTAGTAAAAGTATAGATATTATAAACATTATTAATCAATATGATAGTAAAAGCTTCTTTGATTTAAAGACTGTACATGATTTTCATTTCGATTTAAAGAAAATTATAGAATTATTTTAGATTTTATAGAAAGCAGTAACTAGCAACGGAGTGTCTTAACACTAGGTTCATATGATTCCTGCAGTTCCCTCTGCCGACCCTGGAATATGCGGGATAAAGCATGAAGCTAAAAAAAATGTTACTACCTTTATGTTACCTTTGAGTCAGTTAGTTAATTCGTTTGATTAAATGCTCATTTTCTTTTCCATATTTACTAAATTGATTTAATACACGCTGTGATTTTTTGTTATTTTGTCATTTTTGGGTCATAGAATTTTGAAATTTTCTATCTGACATTTCTATAGTCGGCAAAAAGTATTTGTTTATTCTCAAAACCGGATTATAATAAATAATCGTAAAAATTCCGTGTTACTTTCACCACTGTCGCTTTACAGTTCCGCAGAGGAAACATTTTTTTTGTTTCCAATCACAAAACACGTTTGGGTGCCAAAAAATCTACTTAAATAAGTGCAAACTAAGCGTGAAGAGAAAATTAAAAAAGGTTGCCAGTTTTAATCTTTGCTTTTTCTACTATTACACAGTTAGAAATTTAGTAAATTTTCCTTAAAACTGCACTATAATATAATTTTATTACAAAAACTGTGTTTGTACTATTGTGTCTAATGTGGCCATTTTGAAGTAAAAACAAATTACATGTTTTATTCTTACATATAAATAAATGTTTTATAATTTAAAAGGTTAGACGAATTATTTTTTTGACATGTAGTTATAAAAATGTATTTACGTTCTTAAATCACTATCGTTCAATTAATTTATATATTTAAATTTAGTCCTCAATTTTCTACCCACTTATTTGCAGGTCGACTAAGGTGTTTAAGGTTTGTACCGAGTACAAAAAATTACATTTCGTCCGCTCACGAATTGAAATTCATTTAAATATTAAAAGAGATTATATGTACCTCTATACATTACTAAAGTTGTTTGATTTTTTTAATTAAAATACACTTTAAATATACACGTGTAAAATGTAAGCTAAGGTTGTATAATAGTAATAATAATTCTAAAATAGTGCCTGGGAAATCACAAAAAATAAATCAAGTTGCCTATGTTTTTTAACATTTACGTCAATATCTGTGTTAACATTATATAAATAAATTAATTAAATTCAATAAGCAATAAAAATGGAATGATTTGTAAAAACACTGATTAAATATTTCAACTTCAGCGTATTTATGAACAAAATTTATTTAAGGTAGTTACCTATACTTTTATATATAACAAGATTTGTTTTATAGTTTACTAATTAATATATAAAAAATAAAAATTGTATATATTTACCCTTGACATTATGACATTCCTCACGAGTCAGATGTCAAAACAAGATTTGCCGATCAAATTGAATTTTTACCCTTGCATTCACGTGAGGCGTAAGGTACGTCTATCTAGTTAAGATATATATATATATATATATATATATATATATATATATATATATATATATATATATATATATATATATATATATATATATATATATATATATATATATATATATATATATATATATATATATATATATATATATATATATATATATATATATATATATATATATATATATATATATATATATATATATATATATATGAGCCAACAAATAAAAGAAACTAAAAGGCTATATTGTAGTTTTAACAAAGCTACCATATCCGGGTTCATTCTAAAAAGTTGACCTTTTGCATCACTACTCATCAAGTTTTACAAATGTGACATTGAATATGAAATGTCAACATTCCAACACCAGTCTGTATCGTCTCTAATGATAATTAAATTATATGCGAAGAGACTGTGATAATAATATTATGTGCCAGATAAAATGTTTTTCATACAGTATATAATGATACATACTATAAGCAAGTACTTGTAATAAAATAATCGTTTAAAAGATACTATTTTATTCAAGTAAACAGTAAAAAATTACATAATAAAAATAACAAGTTTATAATAAATTTTATGTATTTTTATTACCTTTTAAAATCACAAATAATTCCACGTTTCATTATTTTTCATCAAAAATATCTTTTAAATTGTCTTCAATATTTTATTTTTGCATGATTTTGTAAAATAGAAATCACCAAAGGAATTTCTTAAACTAGTTTATAATTTGCTTAACTCTAATAATAAAAATAAACATACAAGTTATTTAAGCGTCACTAATGAATTCTGTACAGATGATTATTAATTCAATGTTCTATTTTATATATATATATATATATATATATATATATATATATATATATATATATATATATATATATATATATATATATATATATATATATATATATATATATATATATATATATATATATATATATATATATATATTTACAACGTTAACTCATAGCTAAATAGGTATTAAAACTGCGAAGGCTAGTTATGAAACTGGATCAACGGAATGATCACCATGACAAAAGTGAAATGAATATCTGACAATCCCATGTAGTGGTAATACTTACTCAATTGAATTAATAATTACTCAATTGAATTCCATATTGCTCCATCCATACTTGGTGCCGCCCAGATGTTACCTTACAAGTCTATTGTATCGAATTTTTCTTGTATAAATATACTAAGCTATACTTTTTTTCGAATAAAAAATGAGCAAATTCTATACAAATCTGTACCATTTTAATTCAATATGTAGAAAATTTTTAATATTATTTATTTATATGTATATAATATTTATAATATTTTTATATTTTGTTAATCCCCTGGAAATATCTTATAATTTATGTTATTGCCACAAAAAGTGTGACTAAAGGCAAACTGACTTGCGGCCTTGTCAAGAACACGCCATGTCTCTTTATGTTAAAATCTTAACTTTGATATTATAACGTAAGTGGACGTGGCACATGATCTACAACAGATTGCTATTATAGACTCTGTCAAAACATATAGATATTAAATATTAAATAGAGTTACAGATTATAAATAAATGGCATTTCGACATTTTGTTTAGAGATTCGCAACAATTTTTCTTACGCTTATTAGTTTTTGTGCTAGACAAATTATCCTAATAACGTGCTGTAATAGAATGATATATAAGTTATATAAAACTATTATCAATGTAAATATGTAATAATTATGATATAATTAGTTACTTGCCGAAGTTTGTGATTACATTCGCATAGCTCTATAGTTGACACGTTTTCATAAAACGGTTGCGGTACGCAATGCAATACCGGATTTGGAAAAGTATCTCGTAGGTTGCTCGGTCAGTCGTGTTACGGTGATTCCCTTAAGAGTCAATCATAACCTAATTTGCTATGTACTGTTAGGACGGAATTAATGAGTATGAGTAATTCGTGTCTAGTTAATATTATTTAAGTAAAAAATATTTTCTAAGATTTTTGACTTGTAGTCTTGTCCCCTTATGCTTTTACGTATTGCCATAAACAAACTTAAAAAGGAATAAAAAAATTTAAACTAAAACTGCTTCTATAACTATAAGTTATCACATACGATTAATACAATTATCCTACATTGATAACCGTTTCTATATATGTCCCATAACAGATGTGATTCCGATCACACAGCTGAGATGCTATACACACATCTTATAGCATTGATAGAACGTCCAGAAAACCAGAAGAAATTTGCTGATATCGAAAGAAAACTTCAAATGCGAGGTGCTTTACCATCAAAGAAACCACCTGATTCTTCACTCGGGAGCGAAGTTTCTAGAGAATCCGACTCCGGCAGCAATGAAGATCGAAACGTGGCTAATTTATATGACAGTCTCGCGGCAGAGTTGAAGCAAAAGTTGTCAACAGGTAAAAAAGGTTTAGGTCAGTCAATTTTTTTTCTTTTACGTAGATTGATGATGCTTCTGTCACTTTTTATGCACCAATGGTTTGTATTTATTTATGCTTTGTTGCGGGTAAGGACCCTGCGATAGCAGTTTTACATTAATTTATGCTAATATCTTTATTTAATTTATAGTTTGCTTTACTGCTTTAAGTGTTTTTAGTTGGTAAAAATTAAGTGTATATTGTAATATGGTAATGTTATCTATATTGTTTCTTGGAATAAAATCATTAAATTTATATATATACATATATATATATATATATATATATATATATATATATATATATATATATATATATATATATATATATATAGTAGTAGTTTAAATACAATTATATTTATATTTAGAAAGTTATCTTATTATGTATCACATCTACACTTACTATTTGCCTATTAGCTACGCTCACGTAAGCTTTATTGTTATGTAATAATGTATTTATATGTAAATATTTATGCTTATATTATGATAAAAATATACATTAGGTAATTCGTTATATTGCACTAGCACTAATAATAAATTATATATAACAAACATTGAACAAATCACGGATATTGAAGGGCTAGAAAAATTAAATTTTTATATAGACATGTGTGGACGAGGCGAAAGAGATGGGACCTCAGCGTTTAGCACTCCCCTCTCTCATATTACCCCTCTTAGGATAGAGTGTAAAGATGTGTGTGTGTGTATGTGTATATCATTTCAAGAATGATACAAACATTTTACGTATTTGTCACGTTGTTGCAGTATTCTACATATATAATAAACATACAGATTGAAACCCCATTGCAAACCTTTTCTAAGATGGTTTATAAAGAAGTTTTATAAATTCTACAATTAAAAAATCAACTTCAACAAATAAAACTAATAGTATTTATTATATACTAATGGAAATAATATGCAAATACAAATTTTCAGGCAAAAGCCCCATCCTGTTGCCTCCACGTGACTACGACACCGTGCACCGTCAGAAAGGCAACTTGAGCAATATCGACACAAGGAGGTGCCTCAATCAGAACATTGTAGGGATAAACGCTCGCCGCAAGCTGGAGTCCTCTGGCGGCAGTTCTGGTATAGGCAGCGACCTCGCTCCCTCGCCCGAAAGGAATGAATATCCCCGACACGACAATCATAGCACTAGTGGTAAGTTTAAATTAATTAATAAACTTATTAACAGATTTTTTTAAACTGTGATACAGAAATAATAAACATGTGTTCTTGTTTTTTTTTAATAAGAAAAACTTAAAAGATGATAAATAATAATGATGATATGAGAAAATATATTTATGGCGCTTATTCTATAAATTGATGTTCATTTAAGTTTGTCATATCGTGTACTTTGTGTCAATTATAAAAAACATCTATATTAATTTAAAAATAAAATAAAATACAAGTAATTAACGTTTTATACCTCAAGTTTCTCACATATGTTAGATTTTAATTAACAAAATATAATAGAAATTCATCTGTCAATACCCACGGTTTTAAGATGAGACTTATAACCTTGTGAGTCACGCGACCTTTCAGTTATATAGTAATATTAATGAATGTACCTACTTTCAATATTAAACACATTTATGATGATAATTATAATGCTCTAATGATCACAAAAACTGTTTTATAATCAATTAAATCATTGATTAGAATATTTATATATAAAATGTAAAAACATAATGAATATCTTTTTATTATAAACATTCTAAATTCTATACTATGCTTGATATCATAAAACTGGCGTGGTTGTTCGGCTAAACTTCTTAATCTATAAAACTAATTAGATGGATTGAAAAAAAAACGTTTTACACACCATTTATTAGGAGCTTTATAGAATTTATAATAACCTAAAAATTATATTTGTTTTAACATTCTAAAACCAAGTGTTAGTCTTACTCCTTGGATGAGATCACCAACTTTTAAAACATTTGTAGTTTTACTTGTATACGCGGATATAGCTCCCCTGCATATGCGACCAGTCACGAAGTGTGGCGGTGGTCATTTAAATAACTACATTCCAGTCTCAAATTTATAATAAAATGACATCTGAAACTATTGACACGACTACTTTGTGCTGCAAAAACTACCTATAAGTTTTTTTGTGCGCAACATGTACACGTTACAGTTGGGTAGTTATTTATTTTATTTTCTGTTTTTATAAGAAAAAAAGGTAGCATATTTTATTTAATTTGTTTACCTGAACTAATCTTGCGATTCTTGTTGTGCCACTTTTTTATACAGAAATTATCAATTTCGTACATAATTATGCAAATTCGTGTTTTAATATGGCAAACTTTCATATTGTTAATAGAAGTTTTAGCAAATATTAAAAATTATTTATATACATTATGTATTTTTCACATCACGCAGATAGAACTTAATGTTAATTTTTACGACATTGTGTTTTAGTTGACGGAACTGAAACATGTGCTTTGTCTTCATACAAGAACGAAGAATTAAACACTGTACCAATGCATCACGACAGCCTAATTAGTATTGCTTATTTAATATATATCTATATAGATATACTTTGATGACGTAATATTCACATAGTATATAAAGAAAACACCGTTGTAATGCATTGAAATGCAAGTTTACATAATGTACATACAATACAATCTCTCGCTCTCAAATGGTTCAAGAACGAAGGCTCACCTTCGTTCAAAATGACTTGGCAAGTGACTTTACATTCTGTCAGCTTGAACATATGGCTTTATTTATAGTCATTAACGTAAGCAGCTTATTGATCAAACATTCTTTTCGTAGAATAAAATAAAAGATATTTATTTGTACATACTTCGTAATTATATTCAAATATATTAGCTATAGTAGACTATATTAAAAGTTTGAATGTTATTTTAGAAGTACTGTTGGTTTTTGCATAAGTCGGATTAGGAAAAAAGGAAAAATGACACATAAAACATGATCGCTATCTCTACACAATACTTAATGAAAAATACTAGTAATCATTTTTCTATCATAGCTACGAGATCCTCATAAACAAAAGACCTATTGTTTAAAATTGGGAGCATCTTACAACAATCTTTGAGATATAAAGTAAAACGGTCTACCATGATTTTTAGGCTTTGCTGCTTAAAATATAAATATATTTAAACATAAAAGTTAATAATCGGCAATAAATAATTAATTTTAATCATGAGACAGGAACAACTGGCGGACCAAATTCGTTATTGATTATTCGCCATATTTTGGAAATATTGTAACACATTATACTGAATAGCAAAGTTCACGTCACATTTTAATGCAACAAAACGAAGTAAATAAAAATTGTTTAAGTTTTACATTTATTCCATAAATGGTATTGAAACTTAAAAGTCACAAACACACATATTTTAAGCTATTGACACCGTGAAAGCGTTCATTTACAAATTACTGCCGTACTCGTTCTCACTGATAGTAGTAACATATTAATTCGCAATTTTACTTGACATATTATTATTGTGTATTTCAAATAAATGCAAAAAACATTTACTTTGGCTCGGCTGTTTAGTCTACTTACATAAATTATAGCACCTACCGGGTACTCTCCTTCTCACAAAAAAGGTGAAATTGAAATAAATAATCAAACTTTAATTACTTTCCCTTTTGTTTAGAGTAATCTAGAACAACATTAAAAATAAAATGTATCTTTAAGTGTCTGTGAAACCTACATTCCGATATACTTGCGCATTAAACCGCGATAAATTAAGATACGTGGGAGAATGACAGGTTCTTTCTATGTCAAAATAAACATTCGCACACGTTAAATAATTAGTTTACTTCTTAAAATAATAGACACTAACGTTTATTCATATAGTTTCAGTGATTTAATTTACCAACTACCGACTTTGACAAATTACAGGTTTTATACTCGCCAAGAAAAGATAAGATTATAATAAAATTACATGGCTGTAAACTTGTATTTTAGAAGGACCTTCTTGAACTTCTATATGTATAAATGTCTCATAAATATATTTTTTAGAATATATGTATATAGTTTTCAATGTGTATTTTAAAGATCTTAAGAAAACTTTCAAACAAGTTTAGTCATAAAATGTACTGCTTAGAGGAGATGAATTCCCGTTATATGTAAAAGTGAATTCGACAATAAGAACACACTGTGACGATCTTTTTGAATATATTACTTTTAAAAAAGTGGGTAATCGGGGCACTAAATATTTTTTACTAAAGTTGTATGAATATAAAAATACTTATAAATATTAGTTATCATTTAAATATCACTTTGTGTTGTTTTCAAAAATTTTATATTAAACACTCATAATTTTTTACTAGTACGTAATAAAATATTTAATCGTTGTTCCTTTGAATTTCAGAGGAAGATTGGGCAGAAAGCACAGCTTACTTAATGCATGAGGCATTTGATGCATCTCCACCACGACGAGCCCACTCACCACGCCGCTCTTCTCCTCCTCGTCGTACGTTGTCTCCGCGCCACTTCGAGAGGGCATACAACGACGACTACAGCGACCAATACCGTGACCAGATGCCTTCATTCCGTGACCAAGCAACGTTTGAGCGACGCTTCCGTCACGAATCTCTTGAACGGAAGGATAAAGTTGATAAGTTTGATGACGATACAAGCTACAGACGGAGGTATATTGCTGAAACGAAACCTTCTAACCGCAGCATTGATAGAATTGAAGAACGCAGATTCGGCAAGCTGCAAAGAGGAGCAAGCGAAGGGAGCTTAAAAGTCGCTGATGCCTCTCCAAAAGAACGATTTAACGTCGCTAAGGAAAAGTTTATGAACTTGGAAAGAGAGAGATTTAACAAAGAACTTGAAGCTCACATGGCAATAAGGAGAAGTATGCTAGAACGGAACAGTCGCTCGACTTCTTCCCCCGAGGAAGAAAGGCGAGACGAGCGTCAGGACCGACCTGTAGTGGTGAGCTCTCGGCGAGAAAACGAACGCTCCTATCGCGACGTAGAACGCTCTCACAGAGAACCGGACAGGCGTAAAGAAGACAGAGTTACTAGAGACCTAGGTGTTGTTCCCGATTTGGGTCAGAGGGAAATCGAGAGACTTCCTAGAGTTGGACGCAAGCGTGACGAAGTCAAAAGATACGAGTACGGCACGGAGGAGTATTTGAATAGAGTCGAGCCAAAACACAAGAATGACTTTGATCGCTACAGAGATAGAAGGGAATTAGATCATCGCATAGATGAAGATGAAATCATAGAGCCAGTAATAGAAGAAAGGAGGAATTGGAATGACCGACAAAAGGGATTCAGTCGCTCCCGACTACTGGATGACCAACGCCAGTCTTACGCAGAAGGAGACAGAGACAGGTTTTACGATAGGGACTATAGAGACTTCAGTGACCTCGCCGACAGGCAGCCGGCGAAGTATAGACACAGCTACGCTGAACCGATACCCAGGGGCCGCCTGGGTACTGTCAGGCCTTATTAGAAATGCCATAATAGACATTAAATTTAGCACTTGTTATATACAATGACGATGATTACATAGTAATCAAATCATAACAAGCATTTGTTGTAATTTTCTGGCAAAGTACCTATATTATATAATTCGATTCTGACTTGTAAATACCGTCAAACTATAGAAAGGAACAAATGTATCAACTATCTCAATATCTTTCACAAACCAAGAACTTTAACAAACTTTAGCTAGTCTTTTTTAAAATACTAAAATAAACAAATATACGCGTTAATGGAATCTGAACTACATAAATGAAATGAAACCAAAATGCCCAATGAATTTGGTGCCATTACAAAAATTATAAAGTTCAGTTTGTTCATAAACATTTGTTTTATACTTTTATATTCTATGTTATTTGTTTCCAATAATACCATATATTTTTTAAATGGGAAAAGATATATAAAATCAAACCTCCATTTACAATTAACATAGGCAAATACTCATTAAGTGTCACAGAAATATATTTGTAAATATAAATTATAACCATACTTGTTAGCCAAGTTAACATAGATATTATATATATTACTTGTATACCTAGGAAAAAATAAGAATATATCAAAAGTTAATTATGCGTTCATTGAAAATTGTAAAGGAGTTTGATTACAATTTAAGGTTGTAGTGTAAGGTTATTTTTTGGAAGGATGCGATCGTAAGATATCACATTATATATATATATATATATATATATATATATATATATATATATATATATATATATATATATATATATATATATATATATATATATATATATATATATATATATATATATATATATATATATATATATATATATATATATATATATATATATATATATATATATATATATATATATATATATATATATATATATATATATATATATATATATATATATATATATATATATATATATATATATATACATATACATATACATATACATATACATATACATATACATATACATATACATATACATATACATATACATATACATATACATATACATATACATATACATATACATATACATATACATATACATATACATATACATATACATATACATATACATATACATATACATATACATATACATATACATATACATATACATATACATATACATATACATATACATATACATATACATATACATATACATATACATATACATATACATATACATATACATATACATATACATATACATATACATATACATATATATATATATATATATATATATATATATATATATATATATATATATATATATATATATATATATATATATATATATATATATATATATATATATATATATATACATATACATATATATATATATATATATATATATATATATATATATATATATATATATATATATATATATATATATATATATATATATATATATATATATATATATATATATATAATGTAACATCCAAATCATACAGTGTATGCACAATTTGTATGTATTCTATAACCTATTTATTATTAATGCGGTTTAATATTACAATATCATACTCTTTCAAAAAATAACATACAAGAGTCACCATAGGCTACATTCCGTGACACTATTAAGCGTTAAGTATGTAATCGTAAGCCCTCACAGTATGCATCAGTATACATACAACCCACCACCACAGTGGCGATGGTAATGGTCACGTAATCCGTCCATAACGTTTTGACAATGTATCTGTGAAATGTTAATAAATGTTTATTAATTACATTAGCCTGTTATTAAGCTCATTCCTGTAAATATAATTCTTTATATTGTTTTAAACATAACCTAAATTATACAGAAGCGCGTCTTTCATTTTTTTTTGTAATGCCAAGCGTAGTTTTTTCTACCGTTAAGATATTTAAATTAACACTTCCGTATTACTTACAAACGAGTATACGATCTTAAATCTAAGTATTATTAGGACTTAGTATAGTTGGACTTAGTGAGATAAACCAAATAGACAGTAGCTTTACACCGAGTTTAACGATATGAAGCCAACATTTATACGTAAAATTAATTACAATTACATATACACGTACAATTAGTTAAATGCTGAAATCATTATGCTTTAAACACCAGTATTATAAGATTTCACGTAAGAATCGATAAATTATATAATTAACAGTTTCCCGTATTGAAGATATTTGATGTTCCGCATCATCACAGCTAATTCATCACTGATAATTATTATTAGCTATTTTGTAGTTTTTAATACTAAAGTAATACTAATAAACCTTAATAACTAAATTGTGCTGTTGAGAATTTTAATCTGAAATATGAAACAATACTTCATTCCACAAAATTATCAGGCCGATACACATTGCATAAGTAAGTTTCTAGGCTTCATGGGGCCTTCTTAAACGTATTAACGCTTCAACTCGTCGACGTCCTCTCTATACCTTACTTAATCTTGTTTTTTTTACTTTACAATGTCTAACACTTCGTTCCATTTTGCACCTGTTTTCGAAAAAATTAATGTTATTGGCGGGCAAAAATAAAAAAAAAAAAAACAATTAAATTAACGCCAGTGATAAGAATATAATCTTTAACCACCGCGTTTTCATTATGAAGCTATCGCAAAGTGCCACATTGACGAGTTACTTAATACTATAAATATTTACAGCACACAAAACCTGCCAGATGACAATGAAAATGCATTTTACGAACATAAAACTTTTATTTACAAAAAAATATTGCACGCATATTAGTATATTGTATATTGCACTGGAATTGCACAAACGTGTCGTATGAATCAAAAATATCAACAAATAAAATACATACTTTATTACTAATTAAACAAAACGATGTTTAAAGTAATTTCCCAAATTTTACTTATAAAATTAATTATCAAGTTCAATAGAAACTATCAAATTCGATCGTTCGCCCCACCATATTTTTAGTCATGTTTACTAAAAAAATCGTTTCGTATATAGATAAATTGTAACTAGATCTATATGTGACTGACTAAATCTAACATATGCATAACGGTTATTTCCCGAATAAATAACTACATACATAGTTCACTAATAAAATCTATATACCTAATAAAAATCCTTATTTTTACGAATAAGGTGGTATACGTGATGAGATTCATTAATATCATGAAAAAAAAAAGTTAAAAACAATCAACTACTGAATACAGATACAGAAATAATTTAATATTAACAGCATAATATCTATACGTACTCAGTCATTGTACTTTTTTAATAAGCTTGTAAGTTAACATAAAGTTAAATTAAAAAAGAAAAAAATATATTTACCAGGTAAATTTTACAGTGTATAATAAAATTACTATAATTATGATGACCATATTATTAATCCCCTAATAAAATATTGTTTCAAATTTATAAAAAATACTTATTTAGTAGATATTGAAGACAGACAGACATGAAATGATGAAAAATGTAAGAAAAGTATTATATATCATTCTTGCTCGTTTCATGATATCAATTTAAATACAATTTTGATAGGTTTAAGTCAGCCGATAAATATTTATATTGAAATGAATTTGATCACCATTTACCTTTTATGCTATATATATTTAAATTAATATACTAAACAATATATAAAATATTGAAAAACCAAGTTAGTGTTAAGGGAAATACCCTAAAGTGTCTTCTAAGCTAGCGTTTCTGCTAAGTGGTCTGTGGTCGAACATTCTGGCAAGGGGAGTTGCTCTGGCCCGCCGCCCCGCGAGAGAGCGCACGTCCGTTCTTTGAGAAAGCCTAACGTCTGCGAATAACGCCGCCATCTCCGCTGACTTCTTTACACTGAGCGCGTCTTGAGAACCCGCGCCTGTGCTGCGAACTAAAACGAATATTCGTTTTAAATTTAAAAAAATATTAGCAGAATAAGTTATAGGTTAATCGTATTACATATACTTAAACATATATATAATATAATTCCACAAGAAATTTCTGTTGTAAAAAATATTCAAAATTAAAAAAGTATTTTTACAATAAAGAAATATAAATTTAATTATCATACAGTAAAATAAATATGTTACCAGTAAGTCGCTGCATGTTCTTGTTACGCGGCTTATTCTGCAACAGCAGCTCATAGTCCAGCGCTAGACTGTCGGAGCTGCGCGCTCGACGGCGTTCCTCGCGCCGGCGACTCGACGCCCCAGACCTGTAAAATTTATATTTTTATTTTAAGTGAATCTGTCATAGTAAATCTAAATTCCGTTACTAAGTATATAGGCTTACAGACAAAGCACAGCCGCAATTACTGAGCACAGAACGGTGATTATCTTTGGTATCGTGGAAATACACTAAAAGAAACTTTACCTTAAATTCTAACGTTCTGACTTATATTTAAGATGGGGAAGTATTTAATAATAAGTATTATCAATTTGTCAGTTAAAAGTTAAATTATTGCCCCCAATCAAATTAAATAATCTATGACTAAATGTGCCTGACGTGAATTATATCTAAACAAAAATAAACTGTAGTAATAAGCAAATATACAGACTTAATAAATTATATTGTATTATTATATTTCCAAACTTCAATCTTTGCTTTTTTTGCTTGTATATATTGTGTGTGCGTGGGTAACTATATTTTTTTTATTAAATTTAGTTCGTCAATTTATAATAATATAACATGGAGCTAAATTCATGTTAGTCGTTTGGGACTGTTGAGTTAGTTACTTCGCAATCAGTATACCGAGCGTACCAGCTGTACTACCGAATCCTAATGGACATGGCCGTATCACTAGCCGTACCACATATATTCTAAGGTAAGTGTATATTTATAATATTGAGTGCTTTTATTATGATTATTATAAATTAACTAGTAGTATGACTAGCAATTACCTACCAAACCAAAAAAAATCTTTAAACTTAATCAACTCTACAGGCTTCACCTGGTTAGCTAATTTATAGTGAATATAACCACGTACAAATTGAGTGTCCTGATTTTGTAATTTTTATGTATGAAAATGTCAATGAAAAATATGCATTACGTAGAACTTACACTTAAAAATTATTATTACATAACACATTAATTACTAATGATATTTATAAATTTATGACTATTCATAACGTGTTTCAGATGTTAGATTTTAACTTTTACTAAAGAGTTATTTTCTTTTTTACTCTTGCGGTAATCTATTGTAGTTTTGCATTAGGAGCTCTAAATTCTTTAAAATAATATAATTGAAAAAGATTTACGTTCTATTATATTAATTATGGTGTACATTTAAATATATATTACAATTCAGCTGGCCTACTATACTATGGTTCTAGATTTTGTTCTACATCTGACACCTATGTTATTCCAAAGCTTTATTCATGAAATTTTATACTACATTATTTATTTGTTTATAAAAATATTTATGTACAGACATTTAGTGTTTTATGATAGTACAGATCACAATCGAGCAATTTATTTACGAACGTTAGAAATAAGAAGCATCCAATTACTATATTTTGAAATATAACTAAATGTATATCATTAAGATCAATCTGAAGACATATTTGACTAATGATAGGTACATTGTATTACCTATACTAATAAAATGGTAGTATTAAATTTATTATACGTAATTTAAGTACTGCACTAACCTCGTTCTTGGTTTGCTTTCGTAATCATTAAAAGCTCTGCTCATCCGATCCGAATAGGTCTTCTTAGAGGGATTTTTTAAATATTCTAAGCTTTGCGAGCTTTGCATCGTCGTCTTCCTCGGTCCAGTGCAATAGCATTTGTTACTGTCCGCACAACTCTCCGAGTCGCAAGAACAATAGCTGTAGTCCCCGTCGTATACTTCTCTAAAAATTTATGTTTTATTTATGAGTAACGTAAAATGTACTTAGATATAATATTAATTATTATTATTAATATAATTTTTTTTTTTTTTTTTTTAACTTCACGCTTTATCCCGCACATGGCAGGGTAGGCAGAGGGAACTGCAGGAACCATAAGAACCTAGTGTTAAGACACTCCGTTACTTAGTCCCTGCTTACTCCGTCCCCACTTTCCGCCGTTTTCGAGGCATTGCGTGTTGAGTGGCGGAACTCAACGCCGCGCTTTGCCTTAGATGCCAGAGCGAAGAAAATGGAAATAGAAAAATCCATCTTCTCCGACTGGGGATCGAACCCAGTAACCGTCGCGTTACAGGCACATGTTGCGCCTCTGTGCCACGACGGACGGTAATATAATATTAATTAATTATTTCACGAAAATTTATATTAGCTCCTTATTAATATTGTAAATCACATTTATTAAATAACACATGTGACAATAATAGTTTTATATATAGAAATAATAGTTTAAAATATTCTTAATATATTATAAATGAAATTAGTGTTAACGTCTGGTTTAGCAATAAAAACTATATCTCTAAACATGTTAACTTTCTTTTTTTATTACGTTTACGACAGATGAGTTCGGAGATTTAATGCTTTAAAGAGTAACCATAGAATAAAAATATACTTGTGATTCGAAAGCAGATAGAGAATCATACATTTGGAAAGTTTTACAAATGACTAATGTAAATAAATATGGTAGAAAAACTAAGTAGCGTGGATTACAATAACTAATTACAGTAATTAATGTGCGTAATTGAAATACGGGTTCAAATCCGACTACGCACTTATATTTCTGTCTTTTGAATATACTTTTCTGTACTTAGTGTGGAATGATACTTTAAAATAATGAACATGTATCTAATTTATTTAGCTCCAGCTATTTAATGCTTTCAGTAAACGAGAATATTTCCGGGATCTACGATATTATCGTAACGTAATTTGAGAGAAGGTATCGATAATACACGCGATAGTAGACAGTTGTAATTTTTTTCTTCCTCAACATAATGCGAATGCTTTTATATAAATTTACGTTAAGTTGACGTTAAGCCACAAAGTTTAGACAAAAGTCAGAGCTTAACAATTAAAATACATCTATGGAAAATCGTTATTCTTCGTTGTGAGATATCAATAAAATTGTCAGAGATACTTAATTTTTGTATTTTTAGACAACTTTTCAGCACAGTTCATATGCATAATAAGAAAAATTCCACATATTTAACAGTACATATAAAGGCTGTAGTTCATGGTACATAAATAATCATTAATCTAGCGATTTCATTATATCCCGTTCTCAACACTAGTGTAATTTATAACATTCTTAATAAGCCTACTTTAATTTCTACAATAAGTACATATAAGCTGAATTTAATCGCTTTTAATATGCAAGTTGTAAATATTTAAAAAGTTTTTTTTTCAAGTATTTTCCTATAAGTATATATATTTAAGATACGAAATACATATAGCGCCTTAATTATAGTGTTGTAAACTTAAAGCCCTTATACGAATAAAAAGCTATTATACGAATTCTATTTCCCAGCTATGAATGACTTTCTTCGAATTTTGTTGTTTCATGTTTTTTCGATTTGGCGCGTTAAACTTTTGTACTATTCTATTAAAATAATAAAGCGAGACAGATTAAATATATCAAATAATAATAAAAAAACAAACGTCTGAGTAATGCTTAGCATTTGCAATACAAGTGTTTGTTGTTGGCTTTACTGAAACGCGTAATAACGCTTACTTTCAATTTATCACCGTCAAATATTCTACTAATGTCGCTTTCAAAGTAAATTCTAGAAACAAATTTCTGATAGTTTTGTATTTTTAGATGCTGATCTCTTACTCCTCGTCCGAGTACAAATTAACGAAGCTTATAGAAATAAGATCAACTTTAACTTTCAAATTGTGATTTCTAGCTGTAAATGTTTCCTATTCAACTGTTGATATTTGGTAAAAAAATAAATAAACTTGAAACTTATTTTTCGTATTTGTAAACCAAGATGAAAAATCTGAAAGTTGACGATAAATTATATAAATTTTAACTACGAAAGGCCATTTAAACAACGGAAACTTCAGTAGATATAACCAACACACGTAAGTCGCTAAAAAATATTTAAAAAGTGTTTGTTTAGTTATTTTTTTTATTTTAAAACTCTGAATATTTATAGCAATTTATGACAGTAAAAAGGCGTCCGAGTCCTTTCCAATAAATAAATTTTTACGTTCTAAGATGAAAAAAATAACTGAAACCATAATGCATACATATATACCAAAGTCCATACATAACAACATATTATCTATTTCACTAAGTTTGCCTTTTCAGTTAAAACGTACTTATGCGAAGTCAGTTTAATTTTGTAAACTACCTTTAATTATTTAAGTGCCTATTATTTAATCAATAATAATCAATCTACTCAATCATATTCAGTTACGTAAATATTATGTTCGGTACATACACGAAACAGCTTCTTTATAAGGAAAACGCCTTATAGGAGTTCAGAAAATTAACCGTTTCTGATGACTGAACTGAACAAGCAAGCGTACAGTAACAACTTGCTAAGTCATCTTCTGCAATATATAAATAACTAGTACTTTGCAAGCCTGACACTGCACGATTCAATATAATAGCGTGAGCAAAAGATCATGTACCCAGTTTAAGGCCATCATTTATCGTAATGAGTTTAAATTTTTTCGTTGCAAAATTTATTTACTATATTCATGTATATGTAAATGTAACCACGACCTTTTATTTAAAGTATATTATTAACTACTTAACGACATAATAAACTTGATAAAATTTCAAAACTAGTAATATTTTCAAAAATAAAAAAGTTTTTTTCAAACAAAGTGAATAATTAAAATAATATTCCCAAATTTAACTCCATTTGTCAAGTATGACACAAGCGTACACTATCCTGTTAAAGCAGCAAAGAGATACATCTTTCGGTTATTTTTTTGAATAAAAGATGACGGATTGACAACGTTTAATAGTTTCGTAGTACGGCAACTTTACGTCATTTTTTATTTAATCATAACTACCTCATGCGTTACACAGCACGTATAAATATCTCTAAATAGGAAAAATTATCCTGCGTAAACTATTGATAATTGTTAAATAGTTTTTTGTATATAGCCTTTAAATATTAGGTAGTTTTGACTAAGGCTACGTTGTCAGATATACACACAAACGTATATACGCAAGTTACTAGTTTAATGTACTCCAGTAGTGCTTCTCTACACGATACGTAAGATAAAATAAGCGTTGTGCTTGCCAATGTTGTCAACGCCGCGCTTTGCCTAATTTGCCAGAGCGAAGAAAATGGAGATAGCGTTGCGCCTCTGCGCCACGACGGTCATCACGTACGTACGGTTACATTTAATTGAATCGAAAAACCGATGTCGAAGCGTTGCCACTACAGTTTTCTCCGTCTACTCTAGTACGTGGGACAAAGCGTGAAGGTGCAAAAAATATTCTCATGTTAATAGCCATTTACTGGAGATGCTGTCAGTGTGTAATTAAATATGTTTCTGCATAAAATATAGCAATTAATTGATTTCGTGTTTTTTAATACGATATTTTATAGGCACATTATAACTTCTATATAAAATTTAAATGAATACTTTATGCACACTTGCATGAAGAAGGCATTAGAAGACTTCATTTTTAATAAAAGCAACTTGTGTTTTATGCTCTGATTAGTCTCACGTTTCATTTCTATCTGGCGAAGATACACTAATGTAAACTTTATTAAATTAAGTAATAAGTTTATATTTATTTGATTAATATAACGTATGGTACAAGTAATTATTCAATATTATCTCGAAAAGGAATGAGTGTGCAGTCGGAAAATTACAAAATTCACATCTTTATAACGGCCCTTCCATCGTCTAACGAGATAAGACGTCAAATATTTGTTAATATGTAAATATATTTACTATTTTAATAGTAGTTTTAATATATCTCATATATAAAAGTCTAAAATAATACCAATAACTATTTAATTTATCTAACCAGTGTGTAAAATACCAGCTATTAATTCAAATAATAGTTTATGGCATGAATACTAAACAAATAAATTGAAATTAATTAATTTAACACTTTTATATGAAAAGGAACATTACACTTTATTTTTTAGAACCAAAAAACACTTTGTCCTTCACTTGCCAGTCAAATTTCAAAGTTTCACTATCTTTCCAAAGCGTAAAATAAAAATCACGCTCTGAACAATGATGACCTCAAGCAAATCAGAAAATGCGTAACAAACACTGCTTATGATAGTACAATAATTTCAACTTTCATCTAAAATACGTGTGGTGTTCGCGTGGGATTCGAATATAAACCGGTATTTAACGAAAATAATGGCATTTACAAATTGTATGCTAAATAATATTGCTAACCTTTACCATGTGAAAGTCTATTACTGTTTTGCACATAATTTTGCATAAATATTGCATATACAACTCGAAACTAATGGAAAGTAGCAATATTTTTTTGTTTCCGATTGTCCATTTTGCGTCTCTTTAAGAACTAACGCTGCACTACGCGTTAATGATAATATATCTACCTAAAAAGCACCGCGTGTGCGACAACGTGTGATTGTGGAAATCACACGTTGTCGCACTGCTGTATAACAATCTCATACACTAAATATAATCGCTAGTAATTGGGTGAAAACAACAACAGACCAAATTTAAATAGATAGATTAAAATAGATTTTACTAATTGATTAACTAGATCTGCTAAGTACTTAGTTATAAGTTAGTTTAATTATTACGGAAAAGTATTTTTTATATTTTCTATCACCGGAAAACTTTATTATTTATTCGTATGGCGTCGTCCAATAAGGATGATAGGTATAGTTTGAAGCCATCGCGTCAGTACATTTATTTTTACAATCAAAATTTTATTGCACGATAAGCAACAGTCATCCTGACATAAAATAAAAATTATATAAGAGTAATATAAAATAAACTTACTTGGAACATTCAGTGCAATTTTTTCCTAATAATTTAGCTTTCGAACCTTTAGTTTCGGAACAATAGCATTTCTTATAATCAGGCTTCAAAGAACAGTAGCAGCGGTCTATACAACTTTCGGACTCACATTCAGAACAGGATACATATCCACTAGAGCTGTTTCTATTCTGACATCTCAAAGTTAAAACGTCTGAATCTTCTGACGAAGTTCTATCACCTCGAGATTTTCCGTGCCTTTCTGATTTCTTACTATTTCTTTGCCTCGGTTGTCGCTTTGGAGCTGGAAATTCTGGTTCTTTTGGTCTAAACTGCCGTAAATCGTAGCTAGATGTCGACACAGAACTCTCAATCTGTTCCTTTGCTTTCAAATTAGTCTTCAAAGATTGAATGTCAAAGTTCTGTTTCTTTTCTTTCTTCCGGAACTCTTTCCCAAACGGCAACCTAAAAACCATACGAAGTCCATTCGCACCTTTGAATATTTTTCGCCTTTTATTTTGAAATGTGCTATTTCTACGTAAAATTTTCTTTTTTTGCTTCTTCATGATAGCTTTGCTGTGTTGAAAGATTTCATCTTTAGTGAGCGTAACGGCCAGTTTTAACAGGAATTCCTTATAAATTGGTTTCAAGTCATTAAAAGACATTCCTTCCGGATCAATTATAGCGTTTAATATTTCGTCCATTGAGTGCAAGTTTTCCTGTACTTTAAATTCATTAAACAATTCGTTGAAGCCAAGTGGTGAGCCACCACCTTTTTTTCCATTGTTTCTAAAAAGTTTAAAATTAATAATAGTAGTACTACCATAAAAATAATAGTTTATTAAATATTGTGGTAATAAATATTAAGTACATAAAATAATTTAAAATTTTTTAATTATTAACTTTGAATTGTTGAATAAATATTATAAATCACAGCAAATGTGAAGACAATAACATATAATAGTGAAATGAATACGATCTGTATGTATTATTAGAGTGGATTAGAGGAATGCCGGTTGCATTAGCACAATTATTTACACGCGAGATGTCGAAACAGTCGGCTAAGCATGCTCTATTCAATCTCGTTAACGTTATTTTTACTTTGGTTCGTCGAGTGTAACAATTGTGTTAATTGACGTGAATAAATTAACTAGCTTCAGCTTTTGCTTAATACATTACAGTAGGGAAAGAAATGGTACCTAATAAAAAATAAATATATAACAAAGCTAATATATGACTATTATATTTGTATGTTAAATTTAATAAAATCAATATAAAAAATAATTACGATCAATTTAAGAAACAAAAAGTAAACAAATCATACCTTTGTCCAATAGATTTGTAGCGAGTCAATCCGCCAGCATTTAAAAAGCTTCCAGAACGAGGTATAGCCACTTTTGTAAGAATGTCACCAGACTCGCTTAGTGACTTCCTACCGCTTTGGCTTCTTCTTAAAGGCTCTTTTACAGACTCAACTGAGGTTTGATTTGGTTTTGAGGGCACAGGAGGCGGTAAATTCGGAGGCCTTTGTATACCTTTTCGTCGTTCCAACTCTCTAAAAAGTTCTATCTTCTCTGACACTTTACTTCGAACAGACGATTCGGTACTGCTTTGGATATTTTGTGGAACCCGTATTGGACTACACGAATTATTCCGAATATTTGAGTCATGAGATTCACTGCTTGTATCATTTTGTTTTATTAAATCTAATTTAGCTTTCACTTCTTCAACAGTAATGCGTTTGGGCTCATATGGGGCTACGTGAGAACTTTCTAGAACATTTTTCGTTCGTTCCAATTTAGATTTTTCGCTAAAAGACTCGCTAGCAGAAAAACCGTCTGCTCTATCGCTGTCGCTTAAAGATGATGTACTACGTTTTTTTCGTGGAGGTCGTATTGGGATGTCATTAGCTGGTAAACTACTTGTTACACTCATACAACTTACTCCGTTTCTATTTCTTAATTTTTTGTCGTGATGTCCCTGTCTACTCATATGTGACATAAGTGATTTGTATAACGTGGCCGCTATCACAATAGCGTCCTCGGTACTCTGACATACAAATCCATGACACTCAAGTTGCTTTGCCACCCCTATTTTCCTCATCACTACAGCGAAAAGGGGCGAATGTGAATTTTCGTTGTGGGAGAGGATATATTTTTTTTCAGACGAATTCAATGTTTTGAATAATGCATGCCGGTCAATGTTATCAGGATCAGTGATAAGAGGAACGAATGCGTAACTCGATTCGTTTTGGTCTTTGTCTGACGATTGTACCACAAATTTGACTGCAGACCACACTGCTATAGTAGGAAAAGGGTTTAATTGTTCTAAGTCACCTTTCTCTCCCTTGTATTTTACCTTTAAACCACTTTTAGATATTTCTAATTGTCCACTAAAAGTACTTTTATGGCGAAAGTTGCTTTTGTAAGCAAAATATAAATCTCTTAGTGGATCTTGAAGACCAGATAGACTAGTCACTTTACTCTGGAGGGAAGTTGAACCTAAATAATGGACACTAAACAAGTGCACGCCGATACTATCTGTTTGTCTAGACTCTCCTGCCATATCTGCAAACATTCTCTCAATACGATCTTGAACAGTGTTGTTTATTTTTTTGATTTTATTTTGGCAGTAATTATTTTCATCTTCAAATATGGTTTTAGGATCATGCGTTATACTAATCTGAAAATATTTTCGAAATATTAAATTATATACGATTGTTATATATCTTCTAATAAATAATTTCTTATCATTAGTGCTTACTAATAATATTTATAAACAAAATTTATCCAATGACCAAATATGCAATCATATTGACAGGTTTGATTGTTATTTTACAAAATATATGGTAGTAATTTTTCCCGGAAACTTTATTTTCCAATAATTAAGTAGGAAATGCGATGATTTGCTTATTAATATACGTAGGTTAAAGCGTGAATGAGTAACAAATATAATATAAAATTAATAAGATTTACACAATAAACTCTCTCTTATAGAAGTAAATAAAGATAACCACTCACGCATAACATGTAAAAAAATTAAATCATATTTTTATTTAAGTTTACCTTGCTATCTCTTCGTCCTGTATCCGAGGTGGGAGCATATTGTGGTAGGCTTGTAATAGACCGCGTATCATCGAATAAGGCATCAATCTTCTGCTTGTAAAGCGAAAGGGAGGAGACGCTCGGCGCTCGCTGTCGGTGGTCATCGTGAGCGCCGAGGTGGAACCCGCCAAGTGACGTACTCTCGTTGTCGCACGTTACCATCTAGTACCATAATAAAATTATAAACAATGTAAAAGACTAACAAATGTAAAATGACTGCTTTTAAATTTTTTCATTTATAAATATGCAAACACATAGATATAATGTAAGTTATAATAGAATTAACGGAACATGTACATGACATACAGTTGTTTTCTTTTTAGTTATTTTATTTCATAATTTAAACTCAATAATTTAATTTTATACTTGAATCAACATAAATCATAAAGTTGAACATAAATATATAGAAAATACGAGACAAAAACTGTTTCATACATACATATATTATTTTGTAAAAAATGATTGATACATATATTTATAACAATAGTTACGCCGAGGAAATCGTTAAATTAAACTCTATTGGTGTGATAATATTATTCAAGTAACGATCCTTTCACAGAATCACCGATCATTGAGCTCAGATTAACTTTTATATAATGCATTTATTGTATATATGAGATATTTTTCTTCTTCTCAGTTTGTCTTATAAAATTACCATTTTATATACAATATTTTATCTCGGCGGAAAATACTTGCAAATTCAGGGTTCTTTAGTGAAATATTCATTTTAGTTATTTCTGGTATATGAAGAAACTGTAGTATGCTTAGAGATCTTCATGCTCATTAATCATGATAATAATTAATAAATATTAAAATCTTTACTATATTTTACGATCAAATCGAAAAAAGTTTACCTTCTAAAGCTATTTTTTACTGTATTAATATAAAAATACAATTCACGAGCAATTTCTTTGAGTACATTAACACGTTAACGTAATTTAATGAGCGGCATGAAACATAATGCATCACATTACCCTTAGCCGGCAATAAAAGTGAAACTTATTTTAAACGCAATTACATAACGGAATAAAAATGCTACTGCAAATTAACGTATACATAAAACATGGTCAGTACTCTCTTATAACTTCTCATGGCCTAATGTGGTTATTATAATATATTTTGTGTTAAGATTAGATAATAGCGTATACTCAGGTATTTACAAAGTAAATGGATACTTAACACTAAATCTAAGTACGTATAACAATTAATTCTCAAACGAGTACCTATATATATAGTAAAAAACGAATGCCAATTTTAAATTCATTCAATATTAAGAAAATTAAAAAAGAATGAATAATGTTTTTATATATCAAGATATATAAAATCACTTTGTAATTAATATATTTATAGTAACCAAAAATCTAGAAGTAAGCGTATATCTAAATCTTGACAAACAATTTCTAGCGCTTTAAGTAATTTTAAAAACTTTATAAATCTTACTAGTTTTGCTTGTCTCGCTTGGGAAGCTAAACTAAGAGAAATTTTATTTTTATATTTTTTTTAAATTGTTAAACGTTATTACTTAACATGTCAGTCTCAAAGTTTGGGCGGCTACCGTGTCGATCTATTTTAATTATTTTAATATATATAAGAGAGAAAGCACGCTGCGTAGTGTAGTTCAACTGAACTACACTACGCAGCGTAGGAAGCTGAAATTAACTATTAGATGCATGAGTGTTGAGAAGTTGAGAAGTACTAAGAAAAGATTTTTCGAAATTCCCGTGAGAAGGAAGAAAATGCCAACGACAAGTTGCAAGCTACAACTCGTTGTTAATATTAATATAAGTCACGTATTTTAGAAAAAATGCACCGTGCGTAAATAACTTCATAATATATTTCATTGAACCGTACAGTAGTACTCTAAGCTATCATAAAAAACAAGAGTTCTTCGTCAATGATGCGTATAAATTGATGCTCACGCAGAATGCAACACCGGGAGTGCATACTCGTAAAAAGAAGCGTTATATCAACTTCCTATACTTGCAATGTTCATATTTAAATTGCAATGCGCATAATATATAATAAAACGCACACAGTGTATGTGTACAGTTAATGGAAATAAATTAAAAGTATATAATGTATTTGTATTTATGAAAATAAAGAGGGATTCTAATTACCTCGCCAACATTTGATGGGCCTTCGGCCCAATATTTACAAGCATATTGATGTCCTCTCGTACTCTATGCTGGCCAACTGAAACAAACAAAGCCATCTTAAATCATATAACATTGAAAAAGTTTTGTTGACATTTTTTGTTAAAGTACATTAATAATTAACTATTATCAAGAAATAACTCTAAACATTGTTTTATTAGTACAAATAGTATAAAAGCATATTAATAATAATAGGAAACATTTTATATTTTAAAACCAAACTACATGCAAATTTAGAAACCTGTAAACATACCAAGTTTGTCTTCGTACACGTACGGTCATAAATTAAAATATTATGAATACTGAATGATTTACATCAGTACTTGACCTACGTCGCACATCGTCGTCGACCTGCGCACGTAATGATAGTCGTTTGAAGTCAATAACACTTAAGAATCAGTTCAATTTACATGATATTCAAGATTCACATTCTGATAATAAACTGTGATAGCGCTTTATTAACATATATATACATATATATATATATATATATATATATATATATATATATATATATATATATATATATATATATATATATATATATATATATATATATATATATATATATATATATATATATATAACGTGTGCTGTGTTTACTTATTCCTAAAATGAAACGAGTTTTTTTCTCTTCATATTACTATTTACTTAAGTAAAGTGCCTAACGGATTACAGCGCCTCTGTTTTATAGTACGGTAACGCATGTTTAAGGTGCCTTTGATATTTATTTACCTATTAAAACTCTACGTTGATAAAGTTAAATATATTTTTTGTTTTTAATGTGTATAAAAGGTTCACATCTAAAAAGTCGGCTTACATTAAAGAAATATAAACAATTTTTTGCATTAGAACATGGAATATATCATTTAAATAATAATTATTTCTTTTTTTTTCTTTAGTTAGCTTCACGCTTTATCCCGCACTTGGCAGGGTAGACAGATGGAATTGTAGGAAAAATAGCAACCTTAAGACACTCCCTTGTTTGTCCCTGCTTTCTCCGTCTCCGCTTTCCACCTTTTTCGAAGCATTGCGTGTTGAGTGGCAGAACTCAACACCGCGCTTTGCCAGTGGCCAGAGCGACGAAAATGGAAATAGAAAAATTCATCTTCCCCGAGTGGGAATCGAACCCACAAACCGTCGCGGTTGGTAGGCACTAGAAACGACCGTCTCTCTACGTCACGACGGTCCTCTAATATTATTTGTTATTTTCTCAATTTCACGCCGAACTTATCAATCAAGCCCAGCAATTAATATGGCAATTAATATTCTTGGTTTGTAACAAAAAAGATATGGCTATCTAAATAATATTTGTACAAAAATTAAGATCGAGGCACAATTAAAAAAAAACCTATTGAAAAGCAATAGATGAGATTTTTAAATATGAAACTCAAGATGACTTGGGCTTGCAGCTTACACGAGCCGTACTGAACTTTAAGTGTTAATTTAAGTGGTGCGCTAAGATTAAAGGAACAAGCCTGGCTCTTAAAGCTCTAATAGAGTCTAAGAGATTCTCATTCTCAAATAATCCATAGCATTAAAAGATATTTTAATGTCATTAAGAAGCATTGCCCCATGAAGACGGTGCGTGATTTTAATGGTTACTGGCCTCGAACTTTTAAAGGTTTTTTTAAAACCAACGGATAAGAAGATTTTTCTTCGTGAGTATAACAAGATAATGTGTATTTAATAACTTTGTGCCTGCTGCATTAACCAAGCTAACTTTATTAAAAATAAGAACAGACGATCATTTTTGGACGTCGAAAAATTTTACCAGGCTTAGAATAATTGCCTCAAACCTGAGAAGAAGAACCGGCACAAGAAAAAATAACAGAATAATAACAATACAAATACTAGAGAAAATGTATACACCGGTACATACATAGTTATATATAAATAGTATTCAAAATTTCAAATATATTTACAAAAGGAAGTACTTGGTAATAAAAATAAAGAATTGTGGATACTATTTAACTGACGAAGAGCACTGTTCTAAACAGTAGTTTTAGTTTTAATGACAAAAGATTGCTCAAGATCTGTTTAAATTGTGATGTAGAACATGCTTAGACATTTTTAGAGATTCTTTTGTAAAAGCGAGTACACACTGTCCTGCTTCTACAGGAATTGATAGAAGCTCAAAATATAATGCCATACGATATAATGCTATAAAATTAGATAATTAAAAAGGCCAGCCGCTTGAACTACACCTTATAGAAATATTTTGTAATAAAATATTTTATAATTATTATACAGTTTATTTGTTTAAGAATTAGTTAATTATTGCAACATATCCTATTGTTTTGCTAATATCTCTAATCATCTAATCATAATGTATCAGTAGTATCTTTTAAGAGTAATATTTTTTAAAAGTTCTTCTCAACCAATAATTTCCTTATATGTAACCTGATTACCTTATTGTATTTTAATTTTATCTAATAAACATAACAATATACTTTAATGTTATTTTATGCAACTGACAGACGATGATGTGCTTAAGCAGAAACATTATAATATTTTGCAATTTTAATCAGAATCAAAATGAATCAATAAAGATAAATGAATTAACAGTGAAAGTATGGGGCAGCATCTTGTAATATAATACTGTACGTTGAATTATATACAATTCATATTAGTTTTATAGAGAAATATAAAAAGTTAAAGGACGAATATTCGACTATATTATTTTAAAAATAATTCGCATAATACATGAACAAGCCTAGTATTTTTTTTTGTTAAATAAAGTGGTTTTAATCTAAAACAACGAATGGGACCTAAAAGCAGAACCCTCATGGTGAGTTTTTCTCTTCTCTTTTCTTCCGCTTTCTTCTCTTCTCATCAGAAGCATCTTTGCTGTGCTATTATGTAGTATAGAGCGTTTATAAATTTTATACACTTAACACACGTTAGAATGCGTCAACTTTTACATTAGTATTATCAAATATATACTCGTATATTAACTTATTTAAAAAGGGTTAAGCGATTAATCCTTTTACTGTTTTATATAATTTAAAATAATAAGTATTTTGGCAAATTAGTACAATAAAAAATATGTAATAAGTTTTTTTACCAATATAGACCAATATTATTTTAGCGACATAGTATTTAAATTTTTATACAAAAAAACATAACTTAGTTGACCGTTCCATATGTCCATAGCTATAGACCTGACCGAGTTTTAACGCGTCGAATTCAATCAAAAGATTGCATCGGATATTATAACGGTCAGACCGCAAGTAGTCAGTTACCCTCTTAACGTACAGTTACAGTTTTACCCTACTTCGCGAGATTCATATCGCAAATTTATTAAGTTTCACTGTCGTTGTGTTACAGCTATTAAAACGTTATTGTGAAACACTCGTTAAAGAAAATATTACGTATTGTATGTAAATAAACGCGAATTATTTAATATTGTTGTTTATAAAGATGCAACACATTCATCATATCTCTGTTAATAACAGAATATGGTATATACATGTATTTTAGTTATATTCTATTATTTGGAGTTTAAAATGTACTGTAAATTTTAATTATGTTTTTAGTAAAAATTTGTTTTAAGTGGCTGCAACATTATAGCTTCAAAAAGCAATGAAAAGGTCAGCTCCGACATTTTCAAGGGCATAATAGAATAACATTTTCGTTAGAAGTGAGAGATATAAACGTATCCGAAAGTTTCAACATAGTCTTTCTATCACACACATCTTTAAGTTTTTCATACCCTCTTGTTCATTTCCGAAAGTATAGCAAGCCTTATATATCAATACTGTTCCAAAAGTAAATTCTACATTTATTTTTGAAGTGCTCAAGCGTTTGTAATATGGGCAAAACTGGATAAAAAATGAAAAAAAAATCAACCACCAACCTGCTTCTTCTCCTGGACATTATAACTTTATAGACATACAATATTCGCTTTGGACTGAACAATAAGCAAGTCACTGTCTTAGTCTTACTAGATTTCTCTAATACATTTAATACTATAGACTTTGACATCTTACTAGCTACACTTGAAAATCTAAACATATCCAGTAACATCATTGAATGGTTTCGCTCTTATTTACACAATCGCCAGCAAAGTCTTTGCATATACACTTATATTTGTGCCCACAGTATTTAACAGTAGTAGAGCCATGCAAAACTAACACCAGTAGCTAAAGAGCCAGGCTCGAACCGGATAATTGATACATTCTCACAGAATACCGTCGTGAAACAGCAGCATATTGCTGCTGTTATAGCAATACTGCTGTGTTTTATCAGGTGAGTGAGGGTTTTGGAAGTCCATAAAGAGGGGATCTGAGTATTTGGTTGGCGACGCATCCACATCTTCTCAGGTTGCGGCTGTCTATGTACGGTGTCCACTTAACATTTAGTGGCCCTTCTGGTCATTTGCCATCTAATAATAGAAAAAAGAAACAGTAAAGTTCCTACTAGTTCATGATTTTGCTCGCTTAATCGATGAAGTCGGATATACTATGTTATAATTTTGTGGATAAATTCTAAAAATTAATAATGTTACCTAATGTATGTAAAGAGAAATTATTATTTTATATATTAAAGCAGTTACGCGTTAAACGTGATATTTTCCTGTTGAAATTTGCATAAAAATTGGTTCAACTGTTCTGGAGGTTTATTATTGAATGAATTAATAATAATCTTCAAACAATATTTATATGAAACAATTCATATGGCTTCTTCTTCTTCTTCTCTTTGTTTATGGCGTTTCGAGAGTGTCAGTTGAGCACAATTTACTTCGCCAATGTCACGTTGAATGGAGAATGTACGGTAAAAAGGAGATAGCATTACACAAAAGAGGAATGCATGTTTAAAAGAGATCCATTTTAAATCCTTCACCTATAACAAAATCAACAGGTATCTACAATATATACACACAATACATTAGGTTAGTATTAGATAATATTTTACAAGGGTGTGTTCATATGGCTTAATGCAAATCTTAATACATACTTTACCATTGTCAAAAATTATTCATATTACATAAACACAGTCAAGAAGCAAAATTGATTTTTTCATATTTGATTGCTGCTATGTCTTAATCCTTGAAAAATAGGAAAGTGTCCTTCTCACTAAAGCATCAAAAGTCACTTCTTTCTTCCTTCCCATAACCTTGACCATGCAAATATTTTTATCCAGACTTATCATAACGACACTTTTTTTTTTTATTCTATTAAATTTGAAGGTCTTTTATCTCTAGAGATTATGCCAGACCCATCGTATCGCACAAAAAACGAAAATTTATATACTATCTACACAGCTTAGTAATTTTACTAAATAAAAATTTTGCTTCTATAGTAAAAGGGTTTGCTAGTATGCTATTAAATACACCAACATTTTTAAAATTCAAATTAAATTTTTTAACAAATATGTTTTTTGAGCACGAACTGAGAAACGACACTTAGACAAAATAAAACGTCTACAAAATCAATTTTTAGGATATAAATATTACCTAAACAGAATAATATTTAAAATATATGTTTATATGTAAACTATGCAAAATATAGCATTTCATTTTGCATATTTGTGTCAAATTTGAATAATTTTATTGAAAAAAATAATACTAGATTCATATTTTGAACATCACTGGTTCACTAAAATTAATGCCCCAAACCTGAGAAGAACCGGCGCAATATTGTCATATAAATTCATTTTTGACAATGTTAGTTATGTTTGAAAGTATATTAGTACATAAGTCCTTACGTTATAAGTATGTTATTTTGGATATACACGTAAATTACCTGTTACAAATCACTATAAATAATAGTCGCTTTTTATTTTTGTTTATTGATTTTTTTTTTGTATATGCAATAAAGAATTTTATATGTCTTATGTTTACAACATATTACATATATATAACAGAAAGTACTGTTCGTAACAACCAGTAAAATTCTTGTAGTACGGTCTGAAGCTAGAAGTTTGTAAAGTAAAATAACCCAATAACTAAAAATAAACAACGTCAAAATCACTTTAAATAAAGGATCGTTAAATCAAGTAAACACACTTGCATATATAATGAACATATTTCCTATGAGTTATTCTTTCTAGTTGTCTGTTGCACAGTTTTATTTTAAGCATTTTAAACATTAATACTTAAATTAAAATATTAACCTTTAAATACGCTTTCGCACTATTCTAATTAATGTTAATTTATTGTTAAAATTATATATTTATAATTTATAAATAAAAGCATTAACAAATAAAATATTTATTTAGTTCCGCAAGGGTAAAAACTACTATATTATACTATAGTATATATTATGAAAAATTACAAACTATATGCACTGACTGCCCTACAAAAAACAAAGCTAACTTTCCTAATGAAAAATAATCGGACTGCACGGTGACAGCCGTAGACCATGTACGTAAACAAGCCTAAATAGTTAACATGAGCTAGTGAATATAAACGAGATTTCTCGATCTTCTTAACGTTTCTCGCTTTCACTGTTATGCCGTAAATTTAATTATACACATTTTGGTAAAACCCTGCAGTATATGGATAGTAATATACACGATTATACAAATATTAGTCATTTGTTTTGTAATTCCCTCAGGCATTTAATATTAACCGGATTCGTCGAAAGCTGTGCCTTTAAATTACATTTAATAAAGAAAACCAATCGATTGACTACGCTGGCCATCTATGAAGAGAAATTTTAACATTACGTAATATCAATATGTAAGGGAAATTATGTATTTTCCATAATTTTAATATAAGAAATGCCTTTATAGATACATTATTAGCGTTTTGGAATTTAATTCACTATATAGTTACAAAGATATTTTAATAACGTTTTAATGATTGAACTTTTAATGTGATAAAGAGGGAAATCTGTATTTATAAGATATTTGATGAAAAATATTATATTATTTCATGAGGTAAACAAATCCGAAGCATACAAAAAGTTTGCACTTATTAACTCTCTGTCTCTCTCTTTCTCGAAATGTATATTATTTGAAAAGCATTTTGTGCAATCAATAATAGCTACAATAGTTAATTGAATTATTTATGTGAAAGCGGACAATGGAATGGCTTACAACTAGGTTCCTATACTAAATGAAGCAAATAATATATGTATATGTTTTTATACTTTCATATCATATTCTTTTAGTCAAGATTACAACTCAAATGAATTATTAGACTTAAAAGTAGAAACTATATATATGGACATAGTTTATGTAAGTCTATTGCCTTACGTCTTCAAAAAATTTACAAATTAATAAAAAAATTACTTATTTGCAGTAAACAAAAAATATATGCAACGTATAGAATAAATAATAAGCAGCAACAAATCTAATAAATGATAAAAGCAACATAAAACTAATCTAAACTTATGCATGCACTCCACTCAACGCATTGTAAGTTGTAACACCAGTATTATTAAAGCTCTAGAATAAAATGACATTGCATGGTAAAATTTACTTAACAATCTACTTTCTGCTCTTTGCTCTTTGGAATATAATGTTAATATAAAATAATAATTGCCAATTAAATATAAATCTATAATTGCGATCCAACACTCAGTAAAGAGAGGAACGGAGTGTCTTTGCATTAGGATGCCTCTGACCACTAATTCTCCAGGTACTATATTATGTGAGATATAAAATTATCTTTATATATTTCTTATATAATACTGTTCATAGTAAATCAACAATAGTGATTAAATAGATAAGTGTGTTGTGTTTTTGTAATTGGAATTTCATTCGAAAAATTATTTTCTAATTCCAAACACGATTCCTTTGTCTAATTGAAGAATATTTTACGTATTTTAAAGGCATATCACTACGTACATACATTATAAAATAAGCTGCTGAAAAGTAAAAATTTTTATTTCCGAACGAACGAAAGCACAAAGACAAAAAATATACATTTTATAACATACTCGTTTTGCAATAAATGAATAAGTACGCTTGGAGAGTAAGGGTTTATTATTACGTTCACGCCTTATCTCTTCTACAATAAATATAAAAGTAAAAATAAAAAATAAGCTTTGTTCAAATTATTATACTAGGATAGAACGGAGACTAGAACGTTTACGTTAATATAGGTTATATAAGCTATATGATAAGCTAATGTTCAAGCACATCATTTTAACGCGTTATTGAGGTATAAGTTCCATAATTAATCTATTTAACATATACATTATATACACTAAAATATATGGCAATATTAAACAGCATGGAGCAGGAAATACAAATATTTAATAAATAAATATCTATTTTTGTAAACATTTTAATAAAGATGTAGGTATATTAGATATAGGTAAATACTGCGAAAGAGGGTTTTGCTATCCAACTTACAGTGTCTTCTAGTTGAAAGTAAATAAAAGATACATAAATAAACTAAAATAAATAATCCTATATGTAAATGTTTTTAATATTTTTCCAAGACAATTTAATAATATATATATTTAAAGAAAAATTTTAAAGACTTTTTAAGTCGAAAATTATATACGTGAAATATCTTTTCTTTTAAACCAATCAACAAATTTAAGTTTAGGTAAAAGACGCAACACCTTGTGTCCGTCTCCAATCTACAAACCAGTACGGTTATGCAAATGTATATAACGATTAATTTATTACTCGTTTTCGTTTTTTAAATATTTCTGTTAGATAAGTAAAAGTGAATCATTAGTAATTTTTCAAGATTATTTTAAAATGTTTTGATGTTTGTGAAAGTTCCAACTCCAAAGAAGAAACATCACGGACGATTTAATTAAAGAGAGAATTGCTCTGTAATGTTGGCAATGACTTTGAACTGCGCCTTTCCCCTTGTATAAATTCATAAAACATAATACGAGTTAGTATGAAGGAAGATACTTCAATTTATATGAATACTTATTACACTTCTTTGTTTACTTATGCTTGGATTGCAATATTTTCCGAATACCTGTCAGGTAAAAGATTAATTAGTTTTTAACGGTTATAAAAAAAATGCGGGAATTTATTGTTAAGACACCCTGTTTTTCACTTTCAGACCAATTTTCAAGATGAAGGGCTTGAGTGTCTTATTACTAGAGGGAGGAAGTGAAAATATTTTTTTCAAATTTATGTGATTAAATTTACATTATAGCGTTTATAATTAGACACGAGGAAATATAAATTATAAATTACTTGTTAATTACTTACCAAATACTTTTTAACATGTTATGTGGTTATAAATAATGTACTTATAACATATATCAAAAAATGCTGAAGCCGATTTAATAAAACTTGACTATTTTCAGATATATTTATTTATTTGTCTCAAATTAAGGAAATTCTTTTTGAAATGTCGGTTATATTTAGGTTAATCTTTTAGAAATAACATAGAATATTGTCAAATTAATCATGCCTAAGATTTATCCTGTACTAAAGAAATTAAATCATTATCATCGAAAGCACTTGTTACATGTGGCAAAACATGAATATAACGGGACTACTAAATATACGACGCTTAAAATCTGTGCTTAGTGAATAAGCCTCTAGAGACTCGTTGACATAAACATAGTGAAAGCTTTCTATTTAAGTTTCTATATATTGCAACATTTTATGTATAAGTTAAACTTGTATACTTAACAAGCACTAAAATATGAAATATATTTAACTAACTCGGGCATTTTTTTTTTTAGCTTGAAGCTGAAGCTGAAGCGAGAAGTTTTATCCCGCACAAGGCAGGGTAGGCAGAGAGAACTGCAGGGACCGTGGGAACCTAGTGTTAAGACACTCCGTTGCTTAGTCCCTGCTTTCTCCGTCTTTTCTTTCCGCCTTTTTCGAGGCATTGCGTGTTGAGTGGCGGAACTCATCGCCGCGCTTTGAGTAGATTCCAGAGCGAAGAAAATGGAAATAGAAAAATCCATTTTCCCCAAGTGGGAATCGAACCCACAAACCGTCGCGTTTATAGGCAGACGCTTACACATCTGCGCCACGACGGTCCTCATAATATAACACACATACATAATTATTATAATTTCTAGAATAAGCTTTGTAAAAGGAGACTCCGATGTAAAAAATTACACTAAAATATTACTGAATAAAGAATAATTTCCTGATCAACTCAAAGCTGTATATGTATATGTTGGTAGAACTTGAAATTCCACAGTAAACAAATATCACCAAAGACAATAAATTTAAAGTAAAGAAACATTTGTACCATCGAACTATGCTATTGAATTTTAAAGATGTACATTTTAAGGATTAGTAATTATTAATTTCGAATTTAGTTAGAAAGAGAGAGAGGGGTGCTTGGAATATGACCAGAAAAAAATATTTATTTTCTATTTTTCTAATAAGGAACAATATTTAATTATAATATTTATATATATTTCTAAATATTTCCTTGAAATAATATAAATTATTTTATTAAATTTTAAAAGTATAGGAATGTCTTGCTCTGTGACCTTTTATAAACTAAAAAGTACGAATCTGCAAATGCATGTTTTAAAACAATATACGTTTAAGTACATTTCAAATTTGCTTCTTTATTAGAAAAGTTCCTAACATATTGCACTAACATATCTTAATTTAATAACAAGTGACACTATTTTAGTGAAAGGAGATAAGATATTATACAGAATCGTACAAAGTACTCTTAAATAAATTGAATACCGCTAACTGAATAAATAAATAATAATGATCTATACTCAGCATAAAATAAATACAAAATGTGGAAGACATTTTATATAGTATCAAGTTTATTTTTAATATGGTGTGTTACTTCCTTTTAACCTACTTTTATATGTATACTGTTGCTGCATCCTGTGAAATGCTTCCTATGAACTGACATTAGCCATTTTTAAAGCTAACACGCATTTATGGTAACTGTAAAGTATATACCGGGGGACCGTCGTGGCGCAGAGGCGCAACGTTTGCATGTAACGCGACGGTTTCTGGGTTCGATTTCGTGGAAGATGGATTTTCCTATTTCCATATTCTTCGCTCCGTCAACTAGACAAAGCGCGGCGTTGGGTCCCGCCACTCAACACACAATGCCTCGAAAAAGACGAAAAGCGGGGACGGAGAAAGCAGGAACTAAGCAACGAAGTGTCTTTACACTAAGTTCCTACAGTTCTCTACCCTGTTATGTGCGGGTACCCTGATAAAAGCGTGAAGCTATAAAAAATGTATATATATATATATATATATATATATATATATATATATATATATATATATATATATATATATATATATATATATATATATATATATATATATATATATATATATATATATATATATATATATATATATATATATATATAAGCTCTTGTTAAAAAATAATGAGTTTATGTAAATAAGTATTACATAGATAATAACTATACTCGTAACAACATGAAGCTTATACTAACATGCCATATGTTTCCGCGAAACTTTGATTTTGCGAAATTACTTAACAAATATGAATATTGTACCTGTTCTTAGATAATGTTATAATATATCACAAAAACAGTTTCACAGTTCTGTATATAATAAGTAATATAGAGACAATAATAAGGTTAAGACTTCGTTCTAACATTTCCGCGTGAAATAGAAACCGTCTAGTCTCGAAATTCACGCATTATTTTTAATCTGCAAAGTAAAAAATAAAAAAAGAGCAACAAAATAATATAAATACAATCTCCAGAAGAAGACTTGTATCCGTTAATCAGTCAGACACAGAGTTCTCAATAGCTTGGTATTAGATACGCATGTGTAGTATATACATATAATATAACTTTTTTATCATGACAATTACAAAAAAAAACGTGCACAGGAACTAATTATAATTTCCTTAAGAAATTAAATACATCAACCACTTTTCTATGTTCAAGTAAAGCCGAAGGCGACGAACGAATTAAATTACTCATGTTTAAGCGGCAACTAGATTATTACACGTTTAAATGGATTTTTCTTCCGATTTCCTAGTAGTTATGATAGCGCATCACATGTAATTTTTCTTTGCATTGGATAAACTAGTTTCGATTAAGCTGAAACTATTAATTTTCCAACCAAATAGAAAGTACGTGCTGGATTTATAATGACTTTTATAATTTTAGTTACAATCTCCTATCTAGAACTGCATAATATACAAGTAGAAGTATTATAAATGTACAACCACTTCTTATTTTTTATTTCTAATAAATAAAATATGCCAAACCTATCAAAATGACCTACACAAAAGAGAATACTATTAAATCGATTGTCAAGAAGTAAGTCTTACTCTCAATTTCATTGTGTGGTTATGAACAAACCTTTGACCTTAACTTTCGCTGGAAACAATAAAAACTTCCGCTTACTCATTCTGAACTTGAAAATTAATCCTGAATGATTCAAACGTGACAAGTTAAGTAAAGTGAAATTTGCCTTTTGTTTGTCGTAATGCAATGTCCATATTCGGACAATGAAACTCATTTGTAATTTTAATGAATGCAGTTCTTTGTTCCGTCCTCATGGCAACTGTCTTAGTAAAAATAAGAAAGCATTGGTTAAAATAGAACATTTATTAATGAATTATTATAAAAATTGAAATTATTTTCTTATTCTTTTTAAAAGATTAGTCTTTTTTTAAAAAAGAATTCTTTATACACGAAATGCTATATCTATCATACATATTATTACTATCTTTCATAGTATAGTATATAAGTATCTACAGGATATTATCATTCATACTTAAATTGAAATTTAAAATATAATTAAATAAATTAGTAGTCAAAGAGAACGTAGCGCCAAACGCTGCGGTCCCTGCATATCTCTTTCACCTCGTCCACTGTTAGTAATGACAGTGGACGAGGCGAAAGAGGAATGGAAGCGAAAGAGGAAAGGAGGCGGAGAGCGAGAGACGTTAACGTCTTCATACATGCTCTCCGGGGAGTCCACATGCTTTTTACGTGACCTTCCTCCAGTATCTTCGATACTGTGTTTTCGAAAGTCAACCGATGTCTCCCCTTACTTTTCTTACCACTCACTTTTGCGTCGTATATCTACCATCCGTTCTTCATTTACGGCTTACACAAACTTACCTTATTTAAATAAGTACCTATATATATTGTAATAATAATATTGTAAAATATATTTTATATTAAAATTACTTAATTATTATTACTTCGATGTATTCCAATTACTTCGACTCACTAATTAGTTTTTACCGTATCGTTGTAAAAAATGTGATACACTAACCCACTATGCTTAAAATTTAAAGACATACCAATGAAATGTAGGTCGTCGCGTGCTCGTAAATATTACCTTTACTTAATATGATGCACTTAACGGTCATTAGCTAAAGGGATTTATCGAATTTATAATTACATAGTTTTAATTCTAGTACAACCGCGCTACTGCCGTTTGTGGTAACCAGTCTATTTGATTAACGAGGGTTACAATAATTACATTAAAACCGGCTTTCGTTTATTTTATAACTTATGGCTTGATAGAATACTATTTCATTTCATTTGAATTTTTAGCGTTACTCTATATCCTACATAAAGCTGGATGGTGCTCTTTACCTACAATTGAATAATAATAATAATAATAAAACTTTAAATACGAAGGGAAGTCTTATAATACAAGAATGAAAACTGCATTTAACATAGGTAAGGCACAGCTGAGTTTGTTTGTGCACAAACGCACAAACAAAGAGAATAAAAATAATATCTTTGAATTGGGTTCTGTACATACTTTCAATAATATATTGATATATCTTCTATGTCAAGACAGGGATTAGTTACATTTTTCTTATTTGTATATAAATGTAGATTATTCTTTTGAGTAAACATTGGTAAATGATAATATGTAACGGAAAAATCATTCTAAAAAATTCAAAATTTTGAAATTTTTTAAATAATATATTATAAGTCGTAAATAAAAGGTAATTTATATCGAAAACACTTATAGTCACGCATGATGGAATATTTATGCAAAAGGTTCAAGTCATACAAATCATCATGGAAATATATTAAATCTTTCTTATTTCAATAGGAGAATATTTTCTCAAATAAGTTTACTTTATTTTACTTAATATTGAAATACAGTATGATTTAGTATATGTATTTTAAGTACATCTATTTTGTTGTAAACACTCAAATAAATAGTCCATCAATGAAGTAAACATACATTCCGCTTTCTTGTTTTATGACAACTTATCAGTAACTGTAGATTTTAAAGTTGAAAATATTTGTATAAAAAAACGACATTTAATTATACGACAAAAATGACTTGCTCATTTTGACACATCACATGAAAGTGTGTCTGGTTTCAACAAAGTAGGGCGCTATTCGCACATCTGACAGCTCAACAAAACTAACAATGTAACAAAATTATTTTTAAAGCAGAACGCATTTAAAGAATCTAGGTACAAATTTATCTATGCCTTATTACACCACAAATTTATATCCAGCTACTCTATGATATTGCAGAATCTAGTGTTTAGGCACTCCGTTCTCCACTATCTAATTGATCACTTTGTACTGAGTGGCAGTATTCAACGCCGCCATCTGTTTTTCTTACAAATGGGAATCGAACATGTAATTATCAATTCATACATGTTTACTACTACACCATGTTTTTCATTTTAGTATTATTAAATAAGGAGTAGATTGGATCGCTTTTAAAAGGATAATACTAATCACCTTATTCCAGCTACTAAGCTAAATAAGACAATTAACAATGACTAAATTAAAATTAAAACATTTTCATATAATACCGTGAGACAAGTCACTCGCAATATAAATGAATTAAAAAAATCTTGAAACTATTCTTAAAGGAATACAAACTAGATAAGTTTCAATTATTTTCTAAAAAAAAAACTCGTAAAATACAAAGTGGATACATAAACTTGAGCGAGTCTTACAAACCAAGTTTGAAATGGAATCGCATACACTTTCATTTGTTATAACTTAATATTCAACGATTTTGGAGTAACGTTTCTCGTTGTTTTTTATTGAGCTCTTATGAGGAAAGCGTCACACTCAATGCTCTTTCTTTTTCGGTAAAAAAAATACGTTTTACGTAAACAACCAATTAAGCACATTTAAATTTTTAATATTTGTGCGTTTCATTGACATCAAATGCTTAGTTAATGTTTTTTCTAAGATTTCTCTCTTCACTCGTGTAATTTATTTATAGGAAAAGTATATAAAATAAAATTGTATAGGAAAAAATAACTTTTTTCTAGTTAACTACTTCCACTCTGTAGTAATTATCAGTCACAAATTAATTATTTAATGAAAATTGGTACTCATTTGAAAATATGCAGTTATCATTTTTAGCATGTCTTCTGTATTGTCGAATTTAAGCATAAAATATATAGTTAATAACAACATTTTAATTATCTCTATTTATGTTTAAGCACAGAACTACACAGAACTCATACAATACATAGTCTTAATTAATAAATTCTATTTTTTTGTGTCCACAACAAGTTTCATAAATATTTGTAATACTCACCATAATAAAATGTTGAAGTTACTGCAATAGATTGTAAATCCAAAAGAACTAAAAATTTATTCGTAAAATTAACAATAACAACTGAAAGTTAATAAATGACAAAGAAATTTAGAATAATTTATCTTCCACGATATTTATCACAGAAAAGACACTTCACATTCCAAATAGCGTTCGTTTAGATTGCGCGCGTAACATCCATAGACAAAGTTTTCTTTTTAATTGGACTTTTTTTTAATTGTGTCTCGCGTGCCAGTGTTGATAAGGAGTTAAGAGCGTGTAGAGCGTGCTTTGTATGCGCCGGACGGTGGTCAACTGCTTGGAGGTGGATGCTACAGCTTCACGCACGCAATTCAACGGTGCCATACCGTTTACGATGCACTTCGCTGAAATTGTAAAATTATGTTGTGCTATAGTAAAATTTATAGTATATGAGAAAACGTTTAAATATTATATTTATAGTTAATTTATTACAATGTCCCTTTTTACTCTTTTTAGCAAACCTCCACGCTGATTGTTAATTGACCTACGTGTAGATAAACAAAAAAACACTAAATTAAATATATTAATGAATGTTTGCTTAAATAAATAAAGTATAATTAATTTTAACTACTAGTATATATGTATATTGTTTATCTACAAGTGTCTATAGATTCAGTGTGAAAGTTTATATTTTGTCTTTCTAACCACTCCCTCGTACTCATGAGTTAAGGTTGTGAAAGTGTGCAGTTTTGAAAAGATGAATTAACATTTAATAACGTTACGAATAACATATTAGTGTTGGCTCGTATGTTACTAATGAGCGTTAATTGCTCTAATTTTTACATATTTTTTACTTTTATATTTTGTTTATTTACGTAGGTACTTCTTCCTATATTTTATTGTATTTTGAATTCCTTAAAGTATCCGTGTAGGATATAAATTATGGCACTTTACTGAACATGCCATTTTCTAAATTGCGAGCGTAATACAGATAATCTTAATTCTCAGCTTACCCTTTTTTTATATATATTGTTTAACGCTTTGAAATGCAGTTTATGCGGACCACTCATTCACTCGAATTCATACGGGCGAACGGTACAGTGGGGAGTCCCACTACGGCAAATAATTCCGACAAATTCCCGGTAAATAATTCCGACATTACCCACCAAACCTAGCGGAAACCTCTCCATGGAGACGCCGCTGGGTCGTTCGCACATGCTGTGACGCCTTAGTGAAAGACAAATATATATATATATATATATATATATATATATATATATATATATATATATATATATATATATATATATATATATATATATATATATATATATATATATATATATATATATATATATATATATATATATATATATATATATATATATATATATATATATACATATATACATATATACATATATACATATATATGTGTGGATGTTACCGCCCCCTTCATTTAAAGCATAGTATTAGCCCTCATAAACTTGGTAAAATTATAAAACAAGTAAAATTTTCAAAAATAAAAATTCTGACAATAATAGTTCATAGTTTTTATGCAATAGGCATATATCAACATCCAAGGAGGCTCGTGAAATGGAAATAGGCTGTGACAGTATCCAACACTGAATTGAATAAGAACGGACTAAAAGCTGAGCCCTGGTGCATTTTTACTATAATCGAGAAGGCTATTGTTGCCAGCATCGGTCCTTACTTAAGATCCAGAGTAGTTGCTCATATTTAATTATTATGGCAATGCCTACCAGATACATTGACGTGGCGGCAAACACTCGAAGGCCTTTTAATACTTCTTATGATGATCGTGATCATCACAATTCTCAGTGCGAAAATAGCTTGCATAGAGCCTAATCTTGGCTGTGATTAATATTGAGACTTATATTGAACTGATATTAAACCTATTGGAAAATAAGGCCGATCATACGCTCAACCGGCTTCATGATGTAGCTTATAATTTTTAATGTAATTACTGCAACCTTAGCACTGGGTCATAGTAATATAGCAAATTGGGGTAATAAAGTTGTGCCGCCAGTACTGTAGCGTCGTTCCAGTTTTCAAGACACGGTTATCAATAATTACATTGTTTACAAGTGAACTTTGATTTAAATTTATTATCTAATTTTTGTCTTCGTCATATTCCACGAACGCAAATACGGAAATTTTACAAGTATATACTTACCATTCGACAAACCTGCTTCTGTCACATTAATCGTATGAAACTATCTGGTCCACATAGATTCCGCCTGCTCTATTATTAATTATCGTACTCTTACCAGTTGAATAATCGCTTAAGCCTACGCGTATACTGTGCGTAACATTTAAAAGCCATAATCTGCCTTATATTTATGGTTGAGAAACTCAATCTAGACAGCCTACGTTACGAGAATATAAATTATACACTACACTCGTGGGGCAAGTCGATGTCAATAATAAGTATCTATTATTTTAGTATTCATTCCAATATAACTCTTATACCAAGAAGTACTTGTAAATTGCAAATTAAATAAGTATGTATTCTATTATCTTTTAATTAATAATTTAAGATCGTAATGTAAAAAAATCTATTTTATTTTATTTTTTATTAACGGCCGCTATTTTAAATCATATAAGATCATATAAAAATACATCTAAATATAAAGTGTAATATGTTATACAATAAACAAATAAAGATTTTTTTTTTAAATATTTCTTCAATTTACATTTCAGTGTTGCAGCATTTGGAAAATAAATACTTAATTTTATTCATAAAGGTAGTGTATAAATGGAGTGCAATTATAAAATTGACCTTAGCAAAAAGAAAATTAGTAAATTACATTCATATTCACAATTTTCAGAGGTGTCTATCATTATATGTTCATTGCGCTAGGAAGCTGGCTTCTATACAAATTTCTTCAGTCATCTTTTGTGTGGAATTTTCACCCCTTTTTCTAGTTCTTCTGTTTTCTGTCATTTTAATATATGATCCGAATCGGTTGAAGTATGTGAGACAGAGATGCCATCTATATGAATAAACGTGAACTATTTTGCTTAAACTTTACACTTAAGTTATTAATACACTGTGCACAAATGATAGTATATTATTTTAACACCAATAGATGGCGTTAGATAGAGCTAAATATCTTAAAGGTAGTTGAACGGCGTGGCACTACGACATTGCACATAAGTAGCCGCATATATTAAGAATTATATATTACATGGTCCCTTCATATACATTAGCAATAGCATGATTTGATTATAAGTACCTACTATGTGAATTACTTCCACAATGCAAAGTGTTGCATTCATACTTATTTCCCTTAATTTAATTTTATTATATGAGCATTATAAGTGTAACAGCGATACGATGGTTGAGGTTAAAAACAAAATTTTTACCAAGTGATATTTATTACACTTCATTAAAACTACATAATAAGTACACTTCATTACAAAATCGAAAAAGACAATCATGCCACAACTTAATATTCGTTTTAAAACGATATAATATATATACCTTGACTTGTTTTCGTATACAGACGTACTCTAGCAAGAAGGTCAAATTTATAAAATAATAAATAAAACAAAACGTTTATATTTATTTATTTATTATACATTTATAAAAATAATTGAATTAATAAAATACAATCGTTGTGTAACTCTTTCAAATTAGTCTATAACGTAACTATACCAGTAAACCTATATACATTTTTATTTAAGATAAGTACATTCATTCTTACACAATAATTACTATTCGTTTTGAATAATTCGATGTTTATAGAGAAATACAAACGAAATAACATTAATGGCACTCATAGCCTAAAGTATTTAAGAAAATTTGTAGCCGTGGACATCTATATACATGCTACTTTCAATTTCATATATATAGAATAAAATATGAATAACAAGCTTGCTTATTGATTTTTTTTAATAAGCGAGCTTTTTTGTTAGAAAATTAAAAATACGATGCAATAGATATAACAAATGCAATTAAAAAAAGAACAAATTTGTAAGTCTGAATATGTATAGTTAATTTACATACAAATTAACATAGAGCATTCAAGATACAAATAATAGAAATCTTATATATTTTTGGACTGTAGTTTGCCACTGTTTACATTTATTTGTAATGTAACATATCCGAAGCTTTTTTTTGTACAATTACCATGTACAAAAGGAGAGGACAGCTTAACTAAATCTATGGTTTGAGGTTACTTTCTGTACTTCAGTGTTCAATTAGGTACTGCAGTAAAACAATATGACTATTCTTAAAAAGTTGTGATTTTTAAAAATATATCTTAACATTTTATTACTTTGATTTGATGTAAAAACTATGCAAAAAACCGCCAACACGTAGGATTGGGATGGAAGTTCTAAAAGTTGAACGAATACGTAGCGATCTTTGGCCTGCATTAATACAAACTATTAAGTATATGAGCCTACATTAAACTTTTTCATTTCAGATAAAGAAATATTAAAAAAAGAATATTGCATTTTAAGTAAAAGCTTAATTTGCTGCTCCATCTTCATGTTTTATCAAGGCATTGCAATCTTACTTATTAGTATTACAAAAATAAGTAGTTTAATAAATGTTCATCATTTTTATTTGTTAAAATACTTATAATTATTTAAATAGACATAAATTCTATAACGTTTTTAATAATTTTCTTTAAACTTCACTCAGACGTACTTGTGCAAATAAAAATTGTTTGTATTAAAAAATATCTTTGCTTAATAACAATTTCAATCGTCTTCAAAACACACGAGTTTGGTCACATGTTCAATTAAATACAGTCCAATGACATCTTAATCTACTGACTCGTTCAAACTTCATAAAGATAGCTTAGCTTATTCTAATTTTTATTATCATTAAAATATTTGTTATCATTGACTTTTATTTACTGTAAAAAGTAAAGTTATTTCTAAAACAAAAGAACGCTCGCGTGATTTTATTGCCCAAAACCAATTAACTGTCAGATTTCTTGATTGCGTTTACCTCAATTTATATGTTGTTAACACCGATACTAACTTGACTATTAGAAACAAATTAAGTTTTAAAATATTAACACATTTTTTATATTTTAACACAATTTTATAAATGTTATATATATATTTAAAAGTTATGTTTATTTTATTTCTTTCGTGCTTTATTTAGAAGTCGTTACATATTCAAATAAAAAAATTGGAAATTAGAGTGATTTTGTAATTAATAGCTTTTTAATATTGTATTATTGGTTCAATTTTAAGAAATTTTTATTTGATAAATTTAAATATCGCTTTGTTTCGTTTGTAGCAAACTATACAAGAGTGTAGATCGAAAACAATGCTACATTAGAAATTGTCTCCGTTTCGAATGTGGTATACGAAAGAACAATCGTGACAAATCGATGCAAATGAATCGAGTTGTATTGACATCGATTTAATTTAGCAATCGCTATTCCACGAGCGTGCGAGATAGTACATATGTAGGTAGAATTGTTTCATATTCGTAACATGTTGGTGCTCTACGAGAGCAACGCTCGTTAGTCGTTCAACTCGATGGCACTGCTCCCGGCGTAATGTTATCTGGAATTAAATGCAAATCATCATAAAAAAATTCAAGTTTCAATAAATTTTAAAACATTTATTTTATTAAGGAATATTGAGTGGCCTCAAATATTATTCAAAATAAATAATTTCTAAATCTTCCTCATAGTACATTGATTGTTAGGTAACACATATAATTCAACTATTCCATGTCCTAATAACTCAGTGCCATCCATTTCCATACAATTACTCGATTGTATTGACTCAATGCCACACCCATGGTTCTTATACTTATGCAGTATATAGCTAACATTGTTCCAGTTAGATTATTCTACATTGAAATAGTTACAGGCAACTACTATCTACTTTCCAAACCTATATTTGCAACAATATTTTAATAATTTTAAAAGTTTTACATATCACTCAGAACCGCTTTGACCCGCACATGCATTTGAATTATTATTAAGTCATATGTAATAATATATGTAATTTAGTATTTAATAATATTATAATTGTGAAAGCTTATTACGATGTAGGTTTGGTCTGATTTCACGCAAATTTTGATAAAAACTTGCAATATATAGTAATATACATCAGTAATATATATTAGAGTAACATATAAACTACAATATATAATAATAATGCAGTTCAAGTAGGTGAAACCAAGGGAACTGCTAGTTTGTAATAAAGGTATTATACCTAGGGCCGTGCCTCGCGCGTATCACATGCGGCGGTACTTCTCGGCGTTCGACATCATCCGAATTGAGCTGTAGTCCAGCTACTAATTGCATGATCTCACGCTCTTTCTTTAATTCCTCACGACCTGTCTCCACCTGGAAAAATAGGATACGTATTTTTAGTATTCTAGTATAATTAGTATTAATTACAATAATAATTATATAAAATTTTTGAAGTAATAATAAAATACAAAAATATATTTTATTAACATATTCAATATTATGGCGGCAGTTAAGATCTTAAAAAAAAACTACTATTTTCAACAACGTCCGAAACAAATTTAAATTGTTTAAACAAACTTTCACTTGATTAAATATTAGAAATACTTAATAGAGCGAATCTAATTACTCGCTTCTTAAACAAGAATACACAATTTACATTGCACACAAGTCCATGTGCTTTAAAATCTAAAGTAAATTACAATTATTATCAAATTGGCACGACCCAGGCGTAGTATCAAAAGAGTTGACGTAACTGGTTGCACAATCGATGTTACGGTAATCGTTTGCAGTTTGGTGTAATCGCTAACAATATTGCTTCTCGATGATCACCTCACTGGGACTTGTAATGTATTGTTGTATAATTATTATGTACTTTTTATTAAAGAACTATTGCAATTTCTCTTCTAATAAAATATTTCTGCCTTTGATCTTGAAAATCATAATGTAATTTTGAAGTAATAAGTTCAAATTTCTCTTCTAATAAAATATTTCTTTCTGCCTTTGATCTTAAAAATCATAATGTAATTTTGAAGTTATAAGTTCAAATGAGAAAGAAAATTGTTGGACTCTATTTAAAATTGTTGGATTCTATTTACAAGACACACTAAATTTAAAAGATATGGTCTAATATTTTTGTATGAAATCTTAACTCGATCTTTAGAAACCATAAAGTCATGTCGGTTAATGTTATTAGTTTTTCTATACATAATGTAATATATATTGCTTGGGATAACTAATCTATTACTTGTCAATCACTGGACACAATAAAATGAAAGAAAGCGTTAATGAAATAAATGATTGTAAAACGCATTTTTTCCAGAATGAACAAACAATATAATACAAGCAAATATATACTATATAGTTTCAACACTACGGTTACATATAGACTGCTACGTATGGACACAAAACAATAATGTTGGAAAAACAAATCATAGTACATATTAACACGTGTGTGGACGTTTTCATTGTAATTATTTTATGTTTTCATTGTAAGTATTTCAAAGATCTAGATCTAGTACTAATAACGATACAAATTCGATTTTTTAATTAACGATACAAATTTGATTTTTTAAAATAGATTCAGCAAGTATGTACTTGCATTAAATTAAAACTACACGAAAATTTTATTTTTTTAAGGCGCAGCCTGGCTGCGTCTGCAACGATACTGGTTATTATCAGAAAAAAACTTATGCATGCATATGTATAAATTTATAATTATGTATGTATATGTATAAATTTACTGAGATTATATAATGAGTTATTTTCCACATCTTTTTGATTTTATGCAATAAGCAAGCGTACGGGGGAAAGCCTAGAGATAATATTTATTTCAAATATACATTAAGTGATATTTAAACCTACAATAATGGTGTCGAACAAAATTCTTATGCCATGTATATAAATAAAGGGCACATTTATTTCACATTACCGTGTAAAATATAAAATTGTATAAGCACCTATTAATTCAATCGACACTATTTATATCAGCGGAAATATTTTTATGTAATCTCCAGCCATTCTGTTGAATTCGCGTTAAATCGCTAATTGTCCGCTCTTCCTTCTCACGTCACATTCAAGACGAGGTATTTAGAAATTCGAATCAAATACCAGTGTGAAAAAAGGTAGTTGTGCAATGAAGGCGAGTTCGGATGGAAAGTTGGTTTGCTATATGTGGAGAGTGAGTTAAGTAAGCCGGTACGTAGAGACCGTGCCGCATCGTATGGACTTTGCAGAAAGGAAATTGTTGCAAAACTACTTAATATTAAACAAGTTCAAAATCAGTTTATATAACTATTTATTTCAAAACATTTATTTTTTATGATAGATATGGCAAATTTAACCTACCAGTAAAACACATAATATATAATAATTTTATTTTAATAATAATAAGATATACTGATAGCAATTATTTGGAAAGATTGAATATTTTATGGTTCTATGACAAGAAAGTATTAAAGAATAGTTTATTTTTTATAAAGAACTGCGTATTTTTTATTAAAATTATGCAAAAAACGATTTTATCATATTTCAATTTAGCAATAATCAAACGTAGAAAATTCGTCTACGTTGTCAAATTTCGCGCCAATTAATATATTCTTTATTGAATCACAAAATTTTCATTAAAAGAACGGCAATGGAAATTATACTACATTAAGAATAAATCATATGACATTAATAATTTTTATATTTTTTAAAATAAGAAGTTAACCTCAAAGGAACCAGCATAGTGATGTACCATCATAACTAATGTGGTGACGTTTTATTTCCGTAAATATTGACAAAACCTGTCTCTCCACTTACGTTGCTGCTAAATAAGAGTCTCAATAGGTACATTACCTCGAAACTTACTTTCTACAATCTTTGCAAACATCGACTATTTACAAAGCGCATTCACAACACAGTGTTAATGTACACTATATGTACCTACCTACGCATACGCAGTTGAAATATGTTTTTAAATAGTAACAGCAGCAAGAATATGTGTTGTTAATAAGTTTTTAGTTGTTAAATATGTAATTTAAATTTATTTTTATGCTAAAAATAATTTATTATGGAGGATTTGCACTTGTAAATAATTACATGCATTGGTATGGTACAAAATTATACTAATTATTATTATATTAGTATTATCAATTACTAACCTTAAAGAAATAAAAATATTACTTGAAAACAGTACATTTACTTACTTTAGATTAACTGTAGAATTTCCTGCTTACAATTATAAAAATAATTAAATGCGTAATTCCGTCGTCACGTAAAGTCGTAAAAGCAGTCATTTATTATATAATTTGTTCAATTATTATGGAAATAATTTTTAATATTCTCATTTCTTCTTTTAAAAATTTGATACATGACAAAAAATAGATTCTTGCATAAGTCACACCTTGATATCCGTCTCTATCTAACATATGTTCGTGCTGCGTCAGACGCATTACATGCTTAATCGAGTATAGATTTCTTTGCAACATAAATATTATGATGTCAGGTATGTAATGACTTGACAGGCAAAAACATGGTTGTGACGGCTGAGTGAGTAAATATCTACTTATTATAAGATTTCTGAGTATATAAATATGAAAATAGCATATAATTATTATATATAATATATTTATATATAAGAATTATATGACATATGTAACAAACTAGGAAAGCAAATATAGTCGTTCAATTTAAATATCACCAGCTGACTTAAACGTGTGCCTAATTAATGAATGGAATTTTGGAATTGAAAGAAAAAACAACAAGATGTTTAAAAACAAGATTGCTACAGTAGCGCAGCTGCAAAATGGACAATACCGAAGAAAATGTCTTTTATTTTTTACGATAAAAATATAATAAACAATTAATATATGTGTGTAATTCCTCATACTTACGTTCAAGGGTATAGTAAAATTGACAACGAAAGCCGATGACCTCCAATTATAAACGCTTGTTTAAAACAGGTACGTATTACATGTGCAGAAGGATTTATTTAGGCAATCACACAGATATATTTTAAAAAAAATATATTAAACCAAATTCTAAGAACAACGACGTGACGTTAAAATAAAAAAAAAAATTTCGAAGCTTAGTTTCTTAAGTTCTGGTTGGGTTTTTAGTGCAGATTAAAAAAAAGCATATAATATTAAATTGTTAAGTGCAATATGATCGGTTTCGCGTAATAAGCAAGAATGAGTAAGTATACAATAATTATTCCGAGAATATTCATCAATATATAATTACGGTGACAGCGAGTAATTTAATCACGTTAAGTCCTATTATAACATTAGACAAGACTGTTACCAATTCATATAAATGATATACCGGGTAATAATATTTTTAACGAGCAACTTGAATAGAATTATATGTTTTGCATATCAATATTTGTAACCTCGTTATGGCCTCAGCATCTACATAAAATATTTCCCGTTACAAACGATACTCACAGTCAAAATTTATTTATAGTTATAGCTATGCTAATATATTATAACTTATGCATGAAACTGCAATGAATGATGTAAGCTTACGTCTTAGAAGTATCAAGAATTTACATAGTTGATGTATAATTGAGTGTGGCGCAAATGCAATAATAACGTTTCTAAAGTAATTTGTTTTCGATAAAGGTACATAGACATAACGATGTAAACGTACGATGCAATTTAAATTTGTTTGCTGTAGTTTTCAATCCAATTTGTAGAAATGTACCTTCTAACTTATTTAATTGAATATAATGCGGCGCTAAGTTATTCCACCCAACACACAATACCTTTAAATATACAGACAATACAATATGTTTTGTTCAAATTGAACAGAATTTACTAAGATTACATCCAGCTCAATTTGTCTAAAAAAGGAATACTGACTAAAAAATAAAGCAATCATTTGGTCGCCTACATAATTTTCTGTCGTCGTTGTCGATGTCATGTAAAGAAATTATAATTTGATTAGTACCGCTAGAAAAATATCAGTTACAGTTCGATAGTGACGTTTGTAGGTCAGCACTGCGTCCATTCACAAAGGTACGACACTGCCCGTTCAAGGTTAGCGCTTTCACACAATCAGCTGTATTGGACCTCTGTTTCCTGCTATGCAGACCAACACTCGGAACAACTTATATTGTAATTATAGAGCCATTTATTCAGTTCTACGTGAATACACATACATGAATATGATATGTTTTATGGCATTTTTATTCATAAAAATATTTTAACACTCATTAAGTATAAAAACCTGAACGACTTTATTCCTCCAATGCATTTAAATGCCAAATAAATCAAGACGAACGCGAAATCAAACTTTTTATAAATGTTATTCGTCAAACATGCGCCGCTTCGACTTCGACGAGAAAGTAAATACACAAAAAACTCGTCTGTTGAGTTTCTCCCGCCAAATCTAAGATCACTGACCGACTGACATTCGATACTCCTGCAGTGGAACATGAGAACTCCTGGTCACATCTGGCAGTGTCTTATTAACAAACAGGTTTGTCATCAAAACTTGTATTTACTTCTCATCACTACCCAACCTAAGAATTCGTGTAGTCCTCAAATAATTTCTCCATTCGCACACAACACATACAACACTCCCATCGATTAGACAGTACATATTTACTTAACATTATTTTTATTATTATTTCATACTTTCACATCTGACTTTAAATTTTTACAAAGATAATAGTTTCATAGAAAATTACCAATGCAATTCAATTTATTGTTTTCTTAACCTTAAGTCTACAATTGAATCCTTTATATAACGCTATTTTACTACATTTTTGAATAAATATTGCACAAAATTTTATCTTACACAACGTAAGTATCTGAAAATGTATCTGGATATTATTATGTGATGTTTTTAATTTATTACACAAGCAAGCTTTTTCTGACTATAATCGTTAATCAATAATAAAAAAAATTGAAGATCAGTGATTTTTGAAGCTCTTCATTTCATATGTTGTATGATTACGTCACATATAATTATACCACAGGTTATAAAAGTTATAAAGGTTATAACCGCTTGTCTTAAATAAAGAAAATATGAGGTGTTGTATTCGAAACTCGAGTTCATTCGAAACCCGCATTCCAATCAGCGTTCCACTTGCCTGACATTTGCATTAACGTACTTGGACCTACATAGAGGTATGTAAATTTAATAGTGTCTATTATTTAAACACCAAGGTCGATTTTCGTTTGGCTATTGTTTCAGCATATTAATTTACTGTCTGCAAGTACATCCCTAGATTTCATAAATTGCGCATATGCAAGCGGAGGCACTAGGAAGTATTCCGGGTATTTAGATAAATTGGCATTCATAAATAAACACCCGTATAACTTAACAGAAATTTATTTTATTATAGCACATTCTTACGATAATATTTGAAATAGGGAACACAGATAATAGCAAAGTTGCTCTATACAGTGGTTATAATGTAGTGTATTTTCAAACTGATACTATAGTATCAGTATAAAATATTCGTCAAACGCGAGTTTAAGTCACTTACTAAAGATTTTTCATCAATATTATGATTTTGGGTCAACGGGAAGTACGTACAACTTGTAAAAGTAGACAAACTTAATTTTATACGAATTGATACGATCATAACGGTTTTTTTCCCGTGACATACCACATAAATTTCCAGATCTTGTTTTTTTTATAATAAAAACTCCAGTTCCTCAGGTATTTACAACAATATATACTTAGTATAATGCCTCGTTTTGTCCCCATTGGCTTTGCAGTTAAATTTTTCTGTGTTTCAATGGATTGTCGACCTGGATATCCTTATTTAAACTAATATAAACTATAATTTTGACTTGTAATTTTCACGCTAGACAACTAGTGAGAGATTTACAGACGCCTGCCTGATACTCCAAAAGAAAACCCTAGAACCGTACGCGAGTTGTGTTCAAATTATCACGTACACATTATGCAAATAAAATGTTTTACGCTGTGGCTGTATGCACTGATATAACATGACCAATATAAAAACAGTGAAAGTTAACAAATCGTCGTTAAAATATCGAAGAAGTATTATTAAATTATTAATAACTATTATCTATAGATGAACGTAACAGATAGCGAGACGACGTTGCGCAACTATCACGCATGCTCGAGCAAGATATGTCTACATAATATGCGCTTAGGCACCGCGAAGTAGGTTACATTTAAATTATATGCACTTTGCTTGTATACATTTAAGTTACATTTTCCTATAGCCTAACTATAAATACCTCTCAATAACGTACACAAGTAGCGATAATAATTTACTTGATTTATGTTATAAAGTAAATGAAAACATTTGGAAAATATTAGCCACTCAACGTGCAATGTTTCCTTCTCGGGAGGAAAATGGAGAATGAAGAGATTTGACAACTTCTCTTTAATTACTGTACTATGTGCAGAACAAACGAATGTTTGAAGTAAGCGGTAACTCCACTTAATGACAGTAAACACAAACTGCAACTGTTTATTTAGAAAAATATATAATTCCTTTAGTTAAGGAACAGTATTTAGTTAAGGAACAGTATTTAATATTGTGTAACAGTGCTCCTGACCCCTCTCGATTTCGCCATACACTACCACTTGTATACAGCAACAGAGCAGCCCTCTCTGCTGTCAATTTCTCCATACTTTAATTCGTTATTGACAAATGCTTAGAAATCTTGTCCGCTTATTCTTTATTAAGGGACATGTTTGTTCAACAGTTCAAATATTTAACTATTAAAATTAACTCTTTTCTTTTATGTGTAAGTATTTACGCCTTTAACACATCACCTTGGACCTTAGAAAAGTTGAACTAAATATTTTGTATTATTACATTTTTACAAGAGGATAGAATGCCAAAAATGTTCTAAAAATCGCTTATGTCCAATATACCTACGCGACCTTAAATATATTACTCAAACTTATTTTAATTTAATTACGATAACAGCAAATACCTATTGCAAATTGTATCTAAGGACATTTCTGTAACTAAGGTTACAATTTTTACATAAAATACACGTGTATGCTATTTACTTTATCTTACCTACTTTACTACCTATAATGCAGTATTATTGCAGATTTATTTAAGTCACAAATTTAAAAATCCGGTTCCATCCATATTACACATATTCGTGGACAGTGGTCGATATTTTGAAAATACTCTCGCAGTAGAGAATATCGTAACATATATAAATATTATTGAAATTAACAATTCCAAGTAGGGTAAATCGGAAAATAATTCTATATTTATAGTCAGTACTTTTTCACAAACTTTTTTACAAAATATTCACTAGATATACTTTCCTCTTAAGTTATAAATATATTTTCGATAAATCTTGTATAACGACTTAACTCTTGTTGTCACTCATCAATAAACATTCAAACAGATCCTTAATAGCTGTAGCTGTGTTGTGACAAATTCAAAATCGTTGTGCGTTTCTTAAAGAAACCATATAAACATTTTCTTTCTTCTTTAAGTATTTTTTATACTTAGTGTGTCTACCTAAATTTATTTTAACTTTATAAAATGACATTATAAAAGGAATATTAAACTTCAATAAATTTATTTTTTCTTTTGGCTAGGGTACTTTATCTTTGAAACCGAAAACCGTTCCTTTGGGAAGTCAATAATATGAATCGGTAAAATCTTCAGACATCTACCAATATTACAATTTAAGCTTGCTAATATCAATATAAAAAATAAGTTTAACAGCATATAAACATAACGATAACTAGTTATAGTTTTAAACAAATTTTGCTAATTGAATCACTAAACTAGTATCTATATCAGAAATAAAATTCTTCACGATTTAGATATAAAAAGTGTTATGAAGTAATTTCAGTATGGGCTTAAAATATTTGTGGTTTATAATAATTAAACCGTTAAATTCATCTCGGTTCGTAAATTAAATAGGCTATCAAAAGTATAACATTTTTCAACATTTTTTTTATTACGAAATATTTTTAACTTATTGTATATTTACTTTTGGCTCTGCTATTATATATTTTGAAGACTGTAACCTCATTCATTCATAAAAATAAATATATTTTTTTATTTTTTTCGTGATATATAAGATCAATCTAGTTAATTGTAATTAGATAATCATTACGTTTGATAATAATATTTTTTTGCGTAATTGAGATATAACCTTATAATTATGTTCTCTTATTTTAATTTTATACTCTGTGCAGGATAATGTCAAGACTAGAGTATTTCTTAAAATGGCGTAGAGTCAAGCTAAATTGAGTATTTATCTTATCAAATATATGTTTTTAAATGCCTTAAAAAACAGAAATACAAAACTAAAAGAAAAAACAGAAACTTGCTAAACTTTTATTCTATCATAAAAATAAAAGAATTATAAAGTTTTACCAAATAAGTGCAAATTTTTATTTGTATTAAACAACAAACAGGCAAACCGACGAACACTAAAGTGACTCTTTTAGAGTTCCAGGTTTTTTTCCCTTTTAGGAACGAACCCATAAATATACAAAAACAAAAAATCTAACTTTAAAAAAATTAAGAAAGATAATTTACATGAAGAAATTTGAACTTTCGTCAACATTGATTGTATGCTCTTGATGTCAAAGAAACCCGTTAAATCTAACTGATATACGAAAACTCAACGTTACGCATATTCGTTTTATGGAACACGTGGTAATTGATACTTCGATCTCAAGAACTGTTACTTCAGTAAGAACCTCGTTAGACATGACCCTTATGATGTACCGCAGTCGATACCAAAAAAGGTCAGTCTAGTTTTTCATAAAGATGCCAAAATAAAGAAGTTTTGTTACAGAGCCTCGTAATAACTTAAATTATTACTTGGTTAATAAAAGTAGTTAATTTTTGTTACCTTCCGAGTATAATAAAAAAACTTGCTTTATGCTATTACGCATATGCTATATACATTGGTAGGCCCAACCTAGTGTTGACACATTCCGTTCTCACTTTCTGCCATGTTTTCAGTATATAACGTGTTGGGTGCCGCAACTAAACGCCGCGCTTTGTCTTGTTATCAGATCGAGAAAATGAGAATACTTTATTTATTCGAATGGGAATATAAGCCACAGTAGTCACGTTTACAGACGGACCCTGTGCCATTGCGAGAAGAGTGTGCCTCGCAAACCTAGACAATATATCTATGTTAAGTTCTACAGGACTAAGTTAGGAATGAATTCTCCCATACCGGCACTCCTGTCTCGATATAATGAAATATCCAGCAACATTGAGGAATTGGATGTAGCTTTTGATGCCATACAACACTTTAAACATAAAATACGCGAAAGCTTGACTCACTCTCTCCCTTAGCTTATGTTTTTTTTTCTTATTTATTGATTACTGTTCTTGTAATATTTATTAATGATTTATGTTCTTGTCAGTATTTTACTTATTTTTTGTTGAATTTACTCTTGTTGTTTTTTTTTCTTCGAAAATAATTTAACTATCGTTTTGAAAATGTTTACCTAAAAAAAGTATATCACTGGAGCAAGTTGAGTTCACCTGTAATTGGAATTAACACTTTGTAATGTGTCATCTGAATTTATACGCATGTATTTTCATGTTCTGTGTTCATTCTGTTGGTGGACCATATAAATAAATAAATAAATAAAAGACGGCCGAGTGGTACTGATACTAATATAATCATCATCATCAGTCATAATTCAGCCCCAACTTCGTCAATAAATGTTGTTAATTTTTAATATTGTATCAACTATGTTATGCTTGTGTATTACTGTTGCTCGTGTTTAAGCAATGTTTGCTGTTGCTTAGAGAGTAACTATAAAAATATAATTACTATAAATTATATTAGAAACCACATTTATAAAATAAAATAAATGAATACGTGCGTGAGCAGCTCTAGTTTCATTTTAATGGCCAGTAATCTAACACGACTAATGGAATTTTAGAAATAGAAGTTGGCTAGTTCGTGCGTAGGTAATATAATATTGCTCGTGTATATTATTAAACATTCATGTAAGCCATGCCGCTTTGCTTTAATAATAGTTTAGAGAATAAGTTATGTCCATACGTACATTTATGATTGTAAATAACCATAATATATTGAAACATCTAACTACGTGCTATTAGTATAACAGCTGAAGAATTGTAACAATTTATTATGTATATGTCTTGTCTACACGATTAAATTACGTTATTTCTTATAATACTTGTCCGTACGGTTGCCTATTGTCTACCTTGCCTATACGATTAAATTACATATTATTTATTTAATCAATCTGGTTAATCGGCCTCTCAGAATAATTACTACACATTAATGTTGTCCTGCTTGAAATGAAAACCATCTTTTATTTTATTTTCTATGAAATAATGAATGAAGTTATAAATCTCATACAAAATTATGCCTATAAATATCACAGATAAGCTATATCTTAAGGATAGCAAATAATGTATACGGAATACTAAACTTGAAATACTAAACAAAACTTGAAATATAAACTTCCCCTTAATTTAATAATAATTTTAATTTAAAAAACATGCTGTATCAAAGTATAAAACTGATTATTAGTGGAATGTGATCCATCCATCTATTATAACATGTTATTGTTATAATGTATTACATTACAATTATATTAGAAGGTTAAATCTTAATAAATATATCTATTTCCATATGAAATTTAAAATCAAAACCGAAATTATTAAAATATTTTAATCATTTTTCTCGTATTAATAACACAAACCTGATTATAAGATTCAATACCGTAGGTTTTATTTAAATACTTAATAAACGGAAATATTAAATCGTTCTAGGTTTCCTTCAATTGGCAGTAGCAACTAGAGGATGACAAATTCACATACTATTTTCCAGGTTCATTTAAAAATTGTTTAATTATATTAAAACTTAAAAGGTCGACCGTATTCTACAGAATCATTGACCGTCGCCGCTCGACCGCCTCGCGTGAGACTTGCAGCCATCACTCCTTTAAACTGTACCATATACACTATTCAAACGAAATAAGGAATACAATTGCTTGAATATTGACATATATTGCTTTGTATTTTCTACAATAGAGGGTCGCACGTTGTAATCACGTTTAAGTAAACTAGTGCAGTGTAACTGTGGCCTGGGACTGGCAAAAACTGTTTTTATTAACAGAACTGTTGCTTATAGAGCATATTTTGCTATTTCAGACTTATTAGAGGCATACCACCTTGTATTTATTTTTTTGATTAGTGTTCCTATTGACCATGGTACATAAGGAGCGTATCTTAGCAAACTTATCCCAATCAATCGATAAATATACTACGAAAATGATACTACACTACGTAAATAAATAACTTAAAAATTTTAATGTATGCTTATGTTATAAGCCACCAGCCAAAGTTAAGTCATTCGGCATATCTGCAATAAAATCCTTACGAAAGAGTTCAACGCGTTCAATGTTGGCAACTAAATTTAGGTACGCTAATTAATATGTAAGCGATTCAAAAACATGAAATAGAATTTATATAAATTTCATATTAAAATCAAAATCTGTTAGAGAACCACTCACTTCAAAGAGTGATTTCAACATCAATAATAGTGTCTGTTAAAATAAAAAAAATCGACAAATCGTTTTCCGAAAGTACGAAATTACGAGGTCAATGAAAACCTGATGCCGGGATTTGGTAATGTTTTCCGTTTCCAGCAAATTGCATACACGCACGCAGTAAGCCATGTAAAGTATGCACGGACCAGGAATGTATTTCCAAAGCAAATGTATTTATAAATGTTCATTGGTAACATTTTTTGCCTACCTTACGCAAGCAATACGATGAGCTCATTCATATCAACTTAATATTATATACCGGTTTCCAAATCTTTATTTCAAAGTAATAAGATTTCAAATGATTTCTTCTGAGCAATATTATAATTACATGATTTTAATCACCGCCATGGATTTCAAAAACAGGTCAACAATTTTTTTTATAGAAAGGTCATATTACGTAATTCACAAATATTTAAACAATTATAATGAGTACTTACGGATCAATTATAAAATTAGTATTATTAGTTAATGTTAAAATTTTAAATGATGATGACGATGTTTGAATTGCCATGATTTTAGATATTTGTATGAAATCTGTTTGTTGTGTGCGTTGTTATAATTAACCCTTGGAGAAATTTAAGAGAGGTCATAATTTGGAACATTCAAACACGGGGACAAATCTGTGGTAACATCGTTGGCAACATTTCTAACTGGTTTGACCGCGTGTGACGACAAGTTCCTTAATCGACGTAACCGCAATCGAGGCCCGGCTCGATGATCAGCGTCCGTAATACTGTAATCTTTCTTGGATTACTTACATTCCACGAAAATATTTGACGCTCACGCTTTATTAAGAACTAATGAACTATTGACATTTAACAAGTCTTTTACCTATCTGCATATTATTTAAATTATAGACTTATATAATTACCTCGGGTGGAGCAGCGAATTTTAGATTAGCAAGAGATCCATGTGATCGACTTCTATGCTCCTGTCTTATACTGTATGAAAATGCCCGTTCATTTAAATGTCCCTTTTTCCTGTATATACCACCCGAGTCTTCGACAGCTTCTAGACCCGTCATACTTTGAGCGGCTTTCATCGCTGACGGGGGTGGTTTTGAACGTCTCGGATCAACTGTGGCATATTGTATCCGACCTCGCCCAGGAGGGGGCCCTGGTGGAAAAGGGCCAGGCGCTAAAGCTGCGGGCACACGACCTCTGTGGCCCATCGTTGCTGGTCTGGCGTGTGGAAGAGTAGCGGCTGGATGCGCAACCAAAACCATCGGATGACCCGCCGCCGCCCAGGCTGGTGGTGCACGTCCTAACGATCTTCCATTCATTACAGCGGGACCAGGCATTGTTGCGTATAGTTCGTCTGCCGACGCTGATGATTTCTTTTTTGATTTCTTAGTCGTTGATTTCTTTTTTGGTTCCTCTGGCGGTGGAGGAGGAGGTGGTACAGATGCGGGTCGTGTAATTTGCCGAGGGCGAGGTGCTCGAGTTGGATGAGGAATATCATCGCTTCCGTCGTCATGTTCTATTTCTCCAACCCATACTTTGTGATTTTCGTCTCCATCAAACACTTCAACCTCCTCGTCAGGTTCTGGTGGTAGCTGTGACGGTGATCTTTCTGCTTCTAATCGTTTTGCATATGAACTGTCCGCATATGCGTGAAAACAACATCGCACAAGGGCATTTGCGGCCGCCTCGCGACGACAAATAAAGGCGTGACATTCCAAAACCTTAATGCCTTGTGTACGGCGCAATACAGCTGCAAATAAAGGAGGCCGTCTCGGCGCCGGCGCTCTTGCAAATGGAGAGTCTAAAGGTAAAAATCTTGGCGCACCTTCAACACTCACACGTCTCACAGCCGCACAATAGTGCAAACTAGAAATGGGGAAAAATCGCGATACCCTCGACCCACTCTCGTCCACGTTCTCGAGCAAGATTCCATTTGACCACACCGACAGCCACGAGTCTATTCCACCGGTAGTTGCCCCTTTTTCCGGATACAGCTCGCGCAAAGGCTCCTGAATACCCTGTAGGCCGTCCTTGCTCTGCTGCGGCACCGCGGAGCCTAGATACAACACGCGGCACCGGCAGATCGGCGTCGATTCCATTTTTAGCACTGCACTATCACATGACACTTAATCACTAGAAGCAACTGCAATTGATAACTTGTTGTATAGTCGCTTGCAGTAAAACGACGTACGTGCGGCATCCGCGAGACGGGCGCGGGTCTGAGTGAGCGGAATTCAAGATGGCCGGTGAGAGGGCGAGCGGCGCGGTGCGGGCGGGCGGTGACGGGGGCGCCGGTGCGGGCACGGGAGAGGGGCACACAGGCTATACCTGCGCTTACGCACCTGTGAAGACGCCTCTAAGGGAATGGGTAGGTAAGCAGTGCCGATGAACCGGCATTGTGTCAAATGAATCGTTGCGAATTCGGCCGCATTTCTCTTGTCGGACGCGTCATCACATCATGCATCGACGTGACGGAATGTCACACTTTTGTCGTGGTATAGTGAAATCTGAAGGTCGGTTCACCGATGGGAGATAATAGTCCGTGTGGAAAATTGTTCAATGCATGTGAATCGTTTCCGGCAATATATCGTATATAAGTAATGGGTATATGGGTCAAACATTACGCAACATTAGCCTGATATTTCAAGTTAAAATCGTGATCTATTATAACATTTAAAATAAAATTATATTCTTTTGATACAATATCCCTTCACTTCATTTAATCATATTTTGTAAGAAATTATTTTACCGTATATGCAACAACTATTAAAAATGATAAATCCCACCACTATGAAACAATAACAAACTTAAATAATAACAAAACGTACTTTTTGCAAAGATTTCCATAATTTTATAGGTATATAAAAAATTAGATTATTGGAATAGAGCTTTAACCAAACATTGAAAAAAGCTAAATAAATAAAATAAATTGAAAGGCATCTTTCAAAGGTAAGGTTACGAATAAAAGAATTTAGTATTTTAAAAATTTATTTCTTGCATTATTATTATTTACAGTTGGTGCTTTGTACATACAAAAGTACGACATTTTCTTACTTTAATTTTATTTCATTAATATCTAGGAGTTTTGAAGGTAGTTTCATCTCCATTGTATTGCGGCGCTTTTCGTTTTTGTATAATATTTTGTATCTGAAATAAATCAAATACATACAGAACTTTATTATTTTTATGGCCAATATGGTTGCAAAGTATAAAAAAGAAATGAACAAAAAAGAAAGTTAACTTGAAACTTTAACTTTAAAATCTCAATTAATATTGTTAATATTGTGTACCTGTTGCCATTCCCGATCCAATTCCGCCTTTTCACTCTTATCTTTGGTTTTTCTTGTCTTGCGGCCATCTTGAGTCTTCACACCGTATTGGAAAGCGGCCTTCGGCAACGCCTCCTTGCTACTCATATACGCGGAGTACTCCTCCTGCGTGTCGAAGTCCCAACGACCTAGTGGAAAATATATCATGTAATAAATTATCACGAAAAAGTAGGCAGTTCAATATTGCAACCCATTAAAATTTCGTACTAACAATTGCTTTTAGAATAATAATAATGATTATTATGATTTTACTAACTACTACTTTACAGTGTGACAAGTTAAGCTAAATTTAATGATTAGTTAAAAATACAATTTTGACGGTTAGTGGGTTCGATTGCCACTCGGGGAAGATGGATTTTTCTATTTTCATTCTTTTCGCTCTGGAAACTAGACAAAGCGCGGCGTTGAGTTCCGCCACTCAACACGCAATGCCTCGAAAAAAGCAGAAAGCAGGGACTAAGCAACGGAGTGTCTTAACACTATGTTATTGTTATTCCTGCCTGCAAAAAAAAAATCAAATTATTTCATCACATCTAAAACCTCCAAACCAATACAAACCTATAGGCCCCTTCTTGTTGCCGGCGTCCATCTTGCTATAGTCCACCTCGTCGTCCGAGTCGTCTATCGCATCGTCCATCTCCCTTAGGCCGGGGTAGCACTCGGCGTAGCCCTCGGGCTCCGCGGCGAGGCGGGACAGGAGCGCCGCTGAGCGCTTGTCACGCTCCTCCGGGTTGCCTTGACGACGCGGCAGAGGACCTGGACCTAAGTGATATTTAATGAAGATTACACTTATAGATAAAAATATCTAATATAGTCTAATTATGTTACTAAAATGTTTATATGAAGTATTGGACCGAATAGCATAAGACATATCAAGTATAATACGATGAAATCATGAGAAAAGACCGAATACTAAATATTCAAATGGTAAAAGTCATGGAGCAGAAATAATATTTGATATAATAGAAAAATATATACACATATATATATGTAGTAGAAAATATATTGCTAGTGACATAATTAGAATATTTTTGGTAGTCAGTCAGTCATATTCAGTAAAACCCATGGGAGAAGTTTTAGGGTCAATTTTAATAACAAACAGCTAGTCTCACGTTATATATACGTAGCATTGTAGGTACTTGGTAGTATTAAAACAATTCTTTCATCTCTACTGTTCACTACATTTTAGAGATATTTTGTGTAGAGATAGTTTGTGTGATTGAATTCAATACAAGAGCGTATAAATAAAATTAATTTATCTCCCTTCGCGTTTACAGGCAATCCGGCTGGCGTTTACAGTAGTTACAGCAAAAATTTAATACATATTTAAAAAAAACCACTTAATGTCAATTACTGAAAACCAAAGTAAGATTAGTTAAGAATAACATTTAAAGCTAAACAATCTAAACGATAAAATCCATACCTTCTTCCTTTTCAATTTCCATGGGTTTATCAAAATAGCCAGATCGAGGGCGTTCTTCTCTACGTTCGTTACGCTTGTCGCCTGCAACGTAGTCTCCAATATCTCCGTATATAGAATCATCATTACGCCCTTTATCCGTCAATTTATCCTAAATATAATTTATTTATATTTTAAATTATAAAAATTATTTCAAATCAAAGGACAGAACCTAAACCAAATAGTAAAATCACAATCCTTATTCATTATAATAATTTACAAAGTTACTATACATCAATATTAACTAATCTAAATTGATTTGCAAAATAAAAAAAAAGAACAATAAAAACCTTAGTCTTTTTTAATTTCCTATGTCTGCCATGTCTGAGATAAGAGAAGATTTGGGCTAGTTTGTCTAGAACAACATCATTTGCTGTGGATGCTGAACTTCTTTCATCTGCTTCCGGTACATCCGCCTTACTTCTTGTTAGCGTCGTTGGTATGTCACTATCTATAGTGCCTTCGTCGTCTAACTCTACAACGTAAGCCATACGGCCAGGTGCGAATAATTCATTGCGTAACACTTTTTTTGATCTGTAATATAAAAAAACTATTAATTATATTTTATGGCGTTATCTATAAACGCGATTGTCATGGATTCAATCCCGATTCAGGGGAATAAGTCATTTTTATTTCTCCGCTAAGCGTAAAGTGCAGTATGATAGGAGCCTATACCTAAATTTTTATACAAAATAAAGCTAAAAAATAAGTTGATAGATTCAAATTTTGAATCATTTTATTAAATTTTAAAGAACATAATAATTATTGATCTTAATTAGTAATTAAAAATTGAATACCAGTTATCAAATAAATGTAAATAATATTAATACAATGCCATGTTCACATTTTCATTTATAGAAAAAGATATCAAATATTAATTTACCTCTGCTCCATGACTAAGTTATAAATATTTTTTGCCATTGGTACTTTAAACTGCATTTCTTCTTCCTACAATAAATTATAACAAATTAATAAAATATTGAAATCAACTTAATTATGTAAAGATTTATACAAGATACAGTAAGATAAAAAATTATCAATAAAATGTACATCATCACGTAAAATGTACTCTAATAAAAATTATAAAGTTGATAAGTAAGAAATTTTAAATAATTGTTCAAGGCACAATCATTTTTCCCGAAATTTTGTAGTCAAAATAAAGTGCACTATACTAAAAGTAAAAAACAGTTTCGTGCACATAAAGAAATGCTATATAATGGAAAACAATAATAGAATATGAATTTACGATTTTGTGTCTGTATGTGCACATCTTTAGATCTACTGAACAGATTTTTGTTCTCTGATGAAACTTTTTTATTGTATAGCAAATAGCTGTTAGATGTAGGCATAAACTAAGCAACAGTTAATTTTGAAGACTGGCAAACCTAATGTAATGTAGTAGTCAAGCTGATTTATATTAAACTAAGTAATTCTGCCATAACAAAAATATGGAATATTATTATCACTTTCTAAAAATATGTTTATAAAAATAAAGGATCCATTGATGACAAAAAAACCATTGATACATTACGGGAAAAAGAAAACATATATATTATGGAATAAATTAACTAAATTTACATACCACTGGAACAATTTCCTTTTTTTCTTTAACTACTTCAACAGGTTCAGAAACAAGCCGTTCCATTTCTGCTTCTTGCTCTTGCTCACGAGTTTGTATTTCTGAACGGACCTGGCAAAATGTAAAATTATATCACAAGAACAAAAATGTTATTAACTTAAATAAAAATAAAAATATTATACCTTTTGAAGTAATGCATAATCAAGACCTTTCACCAAGTGAGTATGTTCCATGTCACCACCAAGATATTTTGATTCCTAAAATAAACAATACATGTTTGCAATATACTATTTTAGTGTATCACTCTACTAATAAATATAAAAATGTTTTAAATATATATATCAATATATTTTGGTTTTATTCAACCTAGTCATCAGATAACTTCATTGCATATAGTTCATAATAAGTGTACCTGAATCATCTGCCGCCTCCTTTCTTTTGCATCCATTCCCGATTTGACATCTGGAGCCACAGCCCTAAAAAAGAAATAATAATGTTATCTTGTATTAATATCATTATAAAAAAAGGGCCTTCCCCATTTTTAGGATTTTAGAGTGATTAGCAAAATAAAGATAAAAAGGGAACTAAATTAATTTAAAAACCTGAAATACATGATTAACATGACAATTATTACACAATTTACACAATAGTTATTATAATTAAGGTTTTTTTTTCTTAGAAGACAATGGTAATTTGCTTGTCGAGACATTTAGGAACTGTGCTGTATATAAATACAGTGTAACAATATTCAGTTGTTTTATATAGAAGGCCATCATGGTGCAGTGGCGTAAGCATCTGTCTGTAAATGCGACTATTTGAGGGTTCCATTCCCACTTGAGGAAGATGGATTTTTCTATTTCCATTTTCTTTGCTCTGGAAACTAGGCAAAGCGCAGCATTGAGTTCCGCTACTCAACATTGCCTCGAAAAAAGCGGAAAGTGGGGACAGAGAAAGCAGAAACTAAGCAATGTGAAGCTAAAAAAAGGTTGTTTTATAGAAATCTGCATTTTGTTTTTTTAATAGGATGCTATACCCACTACTTACTAAGGACTGAAAATATTAAATTACACTAATGTATATATCATACACAAAATAGTATTATACTGTCTTTTGTAACACTATTTGCTTAAATATTTATATTATTTTTAAAGAGTTAATCCACACTGAAGAAAGAGTCAAATTTTATATATTTTTCTATAACTACTATTCTGTATATTTTACCTGTAAGCACTGCTTGCAGTGCTAGTAGGATCAGTAACCAATTCATTGACCCCATCACGTCTCTCCCTAGCTCTATCTCTATATTTCTCTGCTAACTCTGCAAGTTTATTATCTTCTTGTTTTTTTAAAGCAGCATAATATGATTTCTTTTTGCGACGAAGTTCGCCCTTATTTTCTGGTGGAGGTGGCATAGACCTACAATAATTATTCAATATTCATAAATAATTGGAGACAAAAATAAAAATAACGGCAGTCATATCCTAACTAAACAAACCCTGCATTGGCCATAGCCTCCCTAACGGATCCGGCAGCATGGGATCCTCCAGACGGTGTAGCCCTGGGTGTCATAAGCAATTTTCTGAAATCGTCATTAGTAAGCCTTTGGGACACAGGAGTGTCCTCAACACTTCTATGATCATCCATCATAAGATTTTTATTATCACAACTGTAATATAATCTTCAATAATTATTATTATATTACAAAGTACTGATCAATGTTATTCCATACTATTGATGATACAGTTTAAACCAACGTTAATTCGTTAACACTATAATAAAATTATAGACTAGCTTAGTGCCTTCATAAATTGAAGTGTCTAGCACAAGCTTCCAAAATTTGACATTTGACATCAATATATCAATATACAGATAAAAATATACATCAATATACAGATAAAAAATAATACATAATAGAGTGCAATATTTTTTCTTCTATCTCAACATATCTTTTTCGCAAATTAACTAGTTAGTACAAGTACTAAAGCAGAACTTACGTATTAACTATAATAAAATAAAGCAACGAATAATAAATAAATCTTTAACTACATTAGTCGTTAAGATTAATTTAAAGTTACTTAATTATTTTAGTTAATCAAAAGCTTATGGCTTGACTCGGTTAGCTCATATCGATGTCTAAATATATATTATATTCGATTTCAAATTTCTACACCGTCGTGGCTCAGAAGTGTCTGCCAACAAACATGACGATTTGTGGGTTTGATTCCAACTCTAGGAGTATGGATTATTTAATTTCCATTTTCTTAGCAATCATGCAAGCCTCGAAAGGCGGAATTTGGAGAGCGGAGTGTCTTAACAATAGTTTGGTTCCTGTGATTCCTTCTGCTTACCCTACTAAGGCTGAATAAGGCCTAACGGAAATAAATATACTACATATAAACTGTAATCTGCAAATAAATAAAATCTAATGGCTTTTAATACCTATTGCACCTCTTTCGTTGCCATTGTTATTGCTCAAAAAAGGCAAAGTCAATATAATTCTTTCAGTGAAGTAATTGATATTATAATATTAAAACTTGTAACTTATAATTCCTTGGTGTTTACAAAATTAATAAATTAAAATTATTTTGATATCAATACGGAATTTTCGTATTTAAAAAATAACGACCTAAAATTAATAAAGAAAATAACAATATGTGATCCATGTTATACAATTTTTAAATTTTATTTCGCTTTATAGATCGTACGAAAGAACGGAGCTTCTAACGCTGCATACTTATTTCGTCATTCCCTCTCATTAGCATCTGCATATATGCTCTCTGGGGGATATCTATGATTTTACGTGACCCTCCCCCAATATCTTTGATAATGTGTGTTTTTGAAAGCCAAGCAAGAATAAAAAATATATATATATATATATATATATATATATATATATATATATATATATATATATATATATATATATATATATATATATATATATATATATATATATATATATATATATATATATATATATATATATATATATATATATATATATATATATATATATATATATATATATATATATATATATATATATATATATATATATATATATATATATATATATATATATATATATATATATATATATATATATATATATATATATATATATATATATATATATATATATATATATATATATATATATATATATATATATATATATATATATATATATATATATATATATATATATATATATATATATATATATATATATATATATATATATATATATATATATGTATATATATATATCGGCGTCGGTCCAAAGACGGAGCTCAGTGGGCACGTATTTTTACCAGGTTCAGACATAGTGGGTATGTCTCAAGCACTAGCACAAACGAACAGACACGTCCGCTCGCTACGAACTCCGGTTGTAGAATGCCGGTTCGCTCTACGGCCGCGTCCAAGCATGACTCGGTCGTGTTGTTTACAATGACGTCACGCTTGCGTTCGGTGATTGGAGTTGATTCTCCGACACGGCCATCGCTGACGGCTCACACGTCCACGTGTGTGTTAACTGCAAGAATAAATCACAGACAGCATTTTGTTCGGCTATTCTGACTGTACAAAGTAAACCACAGAACCTCGTTTTAAAACCAAGAAAAATACGTGTTCTGTTTACTATCTCTATTCTAATAATCAATTAACCACACAAGCTATTGTTTCTTTCTCACTAACTCATTATTCACAATCACAAATATCCATCACTAGATCACATCTTAACGTAACCATTACTATTTTCGTCGCATCAACGACTCATCTCATTTTCGTACCAACGAAAATAATGACAGAGATTGCAAAAGTACTGCGTCGCATCAACGACTCATCTTATTTTCGCACCAACGAAAATAATGATAGAGATTGCAAAAGTACTGCGTCGCATCAACGATTCATCTTATTTTCGCACCAACGAAAATAAGGATAGAGATTACAAAAACACTGCGTCGCTTCAACGACTCATCTCATTTTCGCACCAACGAAAATGAGGATAGAGATTATAAAAGCACTGCGTCGCTTCAACGACTCATCTCATTTTCGCACCAACGAAAATGAGGATAGAGGTTACAAAAGCACTGCGTCGGTTCAACGACTCATCTCATTTTCGCACCAACGAAAATGAGGATAGAGATTACAAAAGCACTGCGTCGTACCAACGACTCATCTCGTTATTCGCTCCGACGTTAACGAGGTTATAACACTACTAGTACCGCACCAACGGCTTAGGCTACAAACAAAAAGTACCTTAATTTATAACTAATTACAATTCTAAGACGCAACCACGTTCATTGATTATCATTTACAACTTCATTCATTATCGTTTACAACATCATTAATCATCATTAACATCTGTTTCCTGACATACATCCAATTCGACTGGAACTTCATAAACTGGTATTTTCCTAACCCTTTCGTGTGGGTTACTTATACGTTCTCTTAGAATTTAAGGACTTTAAAAGATATCTATCATGATCCAGTATCGGTATGATCTTAATTGGACCTTTAAACTTTGGATCCAGCTTAGTTTGATTTCTCTCCTCACTTTCTATGAGAACACAGTCACCCATATCAAAACGTTTTACTGCGGCTTTATTTGTATCAAACCGAGACTTATCGTACGAAGCAGCTTTGCTAATATTCTGCGCTGCTTGTTCCCTTATCGCACTAAGATCGATTTCCGCAATATCATCCTTATTAGTAACTGTCATTAATTCTAAAGGTCTTGCTACTTAACCGTTCATCAATTCTAATGGACTGGCTTTGGTAACACGATTTATGGTTGAGTTCATAGGCAACTGCAATGTGTCTTGCCATGATCGATTCCTACTCGACTCTACCGCTGTTAGCATGTCCTTTAAGGTTACTCTCTCGACCTGTCCATTAGCCCGACTACCTCCTGTGGCTATGAGATGCAACTGAATATTACGATCCTCACAATAGGTAGCAAATTCTTTGCTAGCAAAACATATGCCTTGATCAGCCACTACACGAACGGGGGCACCAAACAATGCCACGCTGGACTCAAGAACTCGAATACTGCTCTTGCTGTCGGCGTTTAACGAGTGATAGAGCAAAACAAATTTAGTGAAGGCATCTATTAAGACGAAGACATATTCTTTAACATCGTTTTTACCACTAAGCTTTCCAGAGACATCAATGTGTACAGTATGCCAAGGAATATTTTTGGAAATTGGGTGAAGATCAACCTAAACACGACCTGAATTTGTCTTAGAAATTTTACAAGTAATGCAATTCTCGACTTCTCGACAACTTTAGTACAAACTTAGACATGCCTTCGAACCAATAATGTTCATAAATCTTTTCAACAGTTTTACTCCAACCCAGTTGCATGATTGATTCGTGAATATTATTTACTACCGACCATCTAATCGCTCGGGGTACCATAGGCAGACATCGATTTCTACCATTCCTCTGCACCTTACGATAAAGAATACCTGATCAAATTTCATAAGTTTTTTTTTACATCCTTTGACAACACTTCATTTTGAATGTCCAACATAATTTTGATTACGCGAAATACTATCGACATGTTTCATTCTAAAACTTTCTCTGTAAACAATGTCAAAGTCGACTACAAACAAACGACTGAAGATAAGCCCACCACATGTGAACGCGCGGAAAGAGCTCAATTTTATTTTTCTAGGCTTTGATAGAGTAGCAATCAGTAACTACATTAAACTTTCGTCCTTGCAGATAGTATTAGAAATGTTTAATTGCATTGACAACTGCCAGTGTTTCGAATTCGTAGGAATAATACCATAGACTCAGGAGCAGAAGTGCGACTATAATAAGCGACTGAATGCTGCTTACCATCGACCTTCTGGATAAGTACAACCCCGTAACCGTCTGCACTGGCATCGGTATGTATTTCTATTGGGAAATTCGCATCGAAAATTCTTAAAACTGGATGTGAAGTCAAACAAGTTATAAGTCTGATCTGCTCGTGAGCTGGCTGCCAATCTATGTTACGGGTTTTGCCACTCGTTAACTTGAACAATGGAGCCCATAATATTCGAAAATTTGGGAATAAAAATAGGAAGCTAAACCTATAAACTGCCGTAGCTGTGAAATCGTACACGGAGGTGGAAGTCGAGTTAAAGCTTCTATCTTCTTCGGATTTGGCATAACTTTACCATCCTCGACAACAAATCCAGGCATTCAACGCGACACTACAAGAATAGTCGCTTACTTAGGTTTAAGGAAAATCCTGCTTTTGTTAAGACTTCTAAAACAAGACGTAGACGCCCTATCCCGTGGTGCTAAAATCAACAAATCGTCAACATAAGCTACGACAAACGTATGACCAACTCTCCCAATGCCTGCATTACCACTCGCTGATAGACCGATGCGTTCTTTAAACCAAATGGCATAGCTAAGTATTCCCACTGGCCATCGGTTGTAACAAACACGGTCTTCTTTAGTGACAACGGATCTACAGCTATTTGATGACATCCGCTAACAGCGTCTAAACAGGTATCCCATTTTGCCCCACCTAACCTGGCAACTTGGTATTCAATCAATGGAAGTGGATATCTGTCAGCAACAGTATTTTCATTTAATTCCCGGAAATCCACGCACATGCGATCTGACCCATCCTTCTTTTTAACTAATAGTACTAGGCTAGAGAATGGAGAACAACTAAGTCTTATCACGCCTGCTTCTAACAATTCATTGACTTTATTGTGTCAACCTGTCACTCATATGCACCGAGACGATACGGACGCCGCGGAACAACTTTTGTAGGATCAATTAAACTAATTTCAAGTCCACCTGTGTTGACACGAGACCGGGATATACCACAAGAAAAAGACGACGAAAACGCATTTAAAACAGCTGTTAATTTTTCTTTAAATTGCGAGGGTACATCGGTATGAATATTACCAAACTCTAACTTATTATTCAAACTAGAATTTTCTCATGAAAGAATACTCTTATGGCATGTCAAAATAACATTGTCGGATGTTACACTGACATTAAAGCCTTGTTCTTCCAATTAAAATATCATCGTTAAGATAGTCATCAACAACAACATGAAATAAAATTTCTAAGTTATATTCACCTATCATAACTTGAGATAAAATTTTTAAAGTGCTAAAAACACTATTTTGACCTATACCCGTTAATTTTACAACGTTATTTACACGTTTTCCAGAAAAATTGCGATACTTTCTTTAATAAGGGAATATTCAGCGCCAGAATCGAAACAAAATGAATAAGACTCACCGTTGTGCATAAGTTGGCCCCGTGGGCTGCTCACGCTGCACTGGTTAACCTTATATTCACGTCCGTGTGCAGTGGAGGGCCCCGCCACGTTAGTCCCTTGCATATTGCTTCCTTCGCTGCCACCACTCGCACCTGGTCCAAAATCACTTCGCAGCGAAGTGACCCATCTCGCCACAACGGAAACATATGACTCGCTGATCACTGGTTACTCGTAGTAGAGCAGGATGGCAATTATTAACGATTTTTCATATTTTACAGCTCGATCAATTTTTGTGACAAGTCATCTCTCTCATCTCTTGACGGTGGTATAGGTTCGTTTCTTTAAGGTGCTCGAGATGATCCCGCTTCTGATATCGGCGTCGGCCCAAAGACGGAGCTCAGTGGGCACGTATTTTAGCCAGGTTCAGACATAGTGGGTATGTCTCAAGCACTAGCACAAACGAACAGACACGTCCGCTCGCTACGAACTCCGGTTGTAGAATGCCGGTTCGCTCTACGGCCGCGTCCAAGCATGACTCGGTCGTGTTGTTTACAATGACGTCACGCTTGCGTTCGGTGATTAGAGTTGATTCTCCGACATATATATATATATATATATATATATATATATATATATATATATATATATATATATATATATATATATATATATATATATATATATATATATATATATAGATATATATATATATATATATATATATATATATATATATATATATATATATATATATATATATATATATATATATATATATATATATATATATATATATATATATATATATATATATATATATATATATATATATATATATATATATATATATATATATATATATATATATATATATATATATATATATAAGAATTAAGGTAATAGGAGACTTCTTAGCTCATTTCATATATTATTTATTTTATTATTCATTCAGTTAATCTCATTTTTTAGCTTCACGCTTTATCCCGCATATAGCAGGATAAACAGAGGGAAATGCAGGGACTATAGGAACCTAGTTTTAAGACACTCTGTTGCTCAGTCGCTGGTTTCTCTGTTCACGCATTCCACCTTTTTCGAGGCATTGCGTGTTGAGTGGCGGAACTCAACGCCACGTTTTGCCTAGTTGCCAGAGCGAATAAAATGGAATTTGCTGCACGACGTTCCTGGACTTAATCCTTTTTTTTTTTTTTTAGCTTCACGCTTTATCCCGCACATGGCAGGGTAGGCAGAGGGAACTGCAGGAACCATATGAACCTAGTGTTAAGACACTCCGTTACTTAGTCCCTGCTTACTCCGTCCCCACTTTCCGCCGTTTTCGAGGCGTTGCGTGTTGAATGGCGGAACTCAACGCCGCGCTTTGCCTTAGTTACCAGAGCGAAGAAAATGGAAATAGAAAAGTCCATCTTCCCCGACTGGGGATCGAACCCAGAAACCGTCGCGTTAGCCGCGTTACAGGCAGACGTTGCGCCTCTGCGCCACGACGGTCCTCAATCTTAATCTTTTGATGTTTTCAAACCAACCATAACGAAACGATTTAAGCATGCTTTAGCACCGTGGTCGCATCTGTTTAGTATCCATCTTTTCTCTCTTCTGCAGCAATACACTCGTTATACTGTCATATAAAAGCGTCGGCACCAGAACATTGCATTTAGGCATAAACCATTATTTTCCAGAATATTAATATATATATATATATATATATATATATATATATATATATATATATATATATATATATATATATATATATATATATATATATATATATATATATATATATATATATATATATATATATATATATATATATATATATATATATATATATATATATATATATATATATATATATATATATATATATATATATATATATATATATATATATATATATATATATATATATATATATATATATATATATATATATATATATATATATATATATATATATGTATATATATATATATATATATATATATATATATATATATATATATATATATATATATATATATATATATATATATATATATATATATATATATATATATATATATATATATATATATATATATATATATATATATATATATATATATATATATATATATATATATATGTATGTATATTCATGTCATGTCATTTCAGTGAAGCAAGCCCCTTACTGACAAACTAGCATAACGCAACGTTTTTTGATACCCGATGGAATGCAAGCCTGGGGTATACCAGTCCCTATTCGCACGCCAGCTCAGTGTAGTTATTTATACCGTGCAACGAAAATCCGCTCGCATTGTATCAGGGCTATATGGGAAATATACTCCTCTTCAATCCTATTCTTCTCCAAGTCAACAAAATCGCAGAAAATTGGTTTACAGCCAAACATCTTTCTGGAATCACCCAGAAGGAAAAGATCTTATCAATGCATCCTCTTCTGGGTCTTTTCTCTTTAAGGCTCTCACGATATTCCTTCGCATCTATCTTCGCATCTATCTTGTGAACTCTTGCAATGGCAAGACAAAGGCAAAACTAGAGATACTAGAAAAGCTTTGATATATTGTGGAGTTCTCTTATCTTTATCAGTCCTTTTGTTTGATGATTTTGTAGCTTGTACTCTTTCTTTTTAATTACTACTTTTTATACTATACTTGTACTTACTCCAGGCTTTATAAAGCAGCTTTCTTTTTTGTTTCTATAATATCTTACACTGCATCATCCCACCATTCATAACATTTTTTTTCCTACACCATATACCTCTGTATATCCATCTGACATAGGTTGGGCTGCTCAACTCGGCGAGATGAATATCGAAGGGAGCTGGACAAATGTTTAAAAATACTGGCCTGTTCTGTTCAGCAAAGAAATATACGCTGTACAACAGGAACAACGTCAGTTCCGCAATGCGCTAATACTTTTACAAACCGACAATCAGACAGTAGTTTCTTATATAAAGAAACAAGGAGATACAAAATCAAAGAAACTTTTACAATAAACCCGTCCACTATTGGCAATATTAGACAAACGAAAAATTAATCTCACTGCGAACTACTTGCCAGGTAGATACGATGTCGAGGTCGACGCGCTCGAAAGAAGTCATGCCCCGAATGACATCTAAAGAGTACTGCGACTCGGCAAATCGTTCAGATGTGGGGCACACCAGAGATAAATTTATTAACCTCCACAACCGTTTTGTCATCGCTGGAACTACGATCTAGCTTAGTTGTTTCCGCCACCGAAATTAATACCCAGGGTTCTCGAGCATATAAATCGAGCCAGCGGACGACATACATACATACGTACTAATTGCCCCAAAATGAAAGAATGTATCTTGGCAAGCCGACTTCCAACGTAGAGCGTGCCAACCTCCGTACCTTATCCCAAACCTAAAAGAATTTCTCATAGATGCAAAGACCAGGAGGCCGCAACCCCAGATGCAAAATCTACTTCTGCAGGCATGGCTGATTTTGGGTGGCTAGACATTTTGACAGATTGGTCTTGCCGAGAGCAAAACCTCCTCATTTCAAACTGGAGAAGCGCTGCGATTAATACATATAAGCCAGCGTAGCGCCGGTGGATACGTTGGTATGAATCACATTTAGTAAACTTTAAATACCTCAGTGCTGACCAAGTAAAACAATATTTAAGTAGGTAGTCTGCAAAATCGATCTATCTAAAAAATATCTGGAAAATGATTCATACTTTTAGAAATTATTATCAAAGAGAATTACTAGACTTGAACGATTTGAAAAATAGTAACAACTCTATATCTTTATCTAATTATTTGATCCTGTTCAGTAATATCATTATTATTTTGTATTATTATTATCAATTTGTATTGTGACATTTTAATTGATCTCTAATACAAATTTATAAATGTAAATGTTATGTTTATTATGGATTTAATCTTTGGTTTATTATATACATACACATTATAGCATCTATCTGTATAGCGCACCAGGTGATAAAAAACAAATCACTCAATATGGATTCTGGATATTGATATGAAACAAGTAATAGATAGTTATACCATCAAATGAAATTTGCCTATTATTTTTCTTCAATATACTACCCGGTGAGTTCAACAATGAGAATAAATCACACTGCTGCCCAGTGTTCTAAGCATTTTGTGCAAAAATAAGTTAGTATAGGTGGTGCTACCAGCGGAGAGGAAGTGAAAAACAGGATAAACAGGCAAAAACCTGGTACTTGACTTGAGTGGTTCGAGATACTGAATGAAAATAGGTAAGTTTTATTTGATAGTAAAACTCTCCATTGATTTAAACTTGATTCCATCTTATTTAAAAATATGGATATGAGCTAAGTACATTTGCAATAATAGAGTGAAAAACTTAATTACTTTAAAAAATTATATTTTTCCATTTCTTATGTATCATGTTAAGGATATATAATTAATTATATAGCCTCTAAGAAAGGATGTAGTGAAGAAGTTCAACCAAATATAGCATGGAAGGTAGTACCCTTGAATCCTACATTTCCAGTTGGTTCATCTTGAAATGTTATATACATTCTGAAAAAAAATATGTAATATCATTCCGAAACTCTGCAATTGTTTTATAAATAATTCTTTAATGAAAAGAATGTATGAAACATTATGATCTAAAACAAATCACGAAATTCATGTAAATGAATTATATCCATTTTATTGCTACTACCTGTCATTTGCAACACCTAATTCTTTTTCCACTAATTCGAAAAGAACTTTTGCATGTTTTTTGTTTTGTTCAACACCCAAGGCTCCAATTGACATTAGATTTGCAACTGCACATGGCTCTGAGCTACCCCCAAAACTCATTTGTATATCCGGTATAACAGATACTACACAATACTGAAAGAAAATGTTTAACATTTTTTAAATATGTTAATACTTGAGCATGAATACAGTGTACAGGCCCAAACATTTACGTTTTGAGCTGCTCCTTTTAATTATATTTTTTTTTTTACTTTTATTTTTAGTTATAACGTTACTTACTTGTTCTGGTTTTCCAAGTGCTTTAGCTAGCACAGGTATAGCTTTATTTACAAAATCTTGTGGAATTTTTGATTTAGGTACATTCGTTTCTATTCTAAAATGCGGCATTTTCTTCTGATGAAACTTTAACCTTTAACTACAACAGAATGACGATTTTTATATTTATGATACTTTACTTAACGCTCGAATGATAAATAACTTAAAAACAATTACAACTTTAATTTTATCCTTGAGAATACCAAATATATTATTATATTTGACTCAAAGTTCAATTCAATATCAAGTGTTATGTAAATAGATAAGCTCTGGGTATGTATATACCATATAGTATTTAGGTCAACTCTCACAGATGTCAAAAGTAAATAATCTACATTCAATGTGAACCTTTTCTAACAAATAACGACAAATACAATCATAACATAGAATTACAATTAACCGCACGATAAATGGATTTAAGCTTATAATAATTAATTTACTTCATATTTATTTAAATATTATTTTTATACGTTATTACATATTATGTAATTCAGTGAGAGATATCTAACTAAAATGACTTACAATAGTTATGTATATTATATAAATTGTAACAAACATACAATTTCTGGAAACTAAAATTAAATCTACGATTGTAGTTATAATTACATTGCAACACCAAATTACAATATGTTAATACATCAAAAATATTTCTTAATGTCAATTTTTTCGGGGAATTACTAATGATTTTCATACAGATAATATATTATACTAAAATATATAAAGTTTTTAAAAATTAATTAATATGTTACAATATTCATTGCTATTTTAATGATTTTTTTAGAATTTAGCATATTACAAAAATATTCAAATATTATCTAAGTTTTAATTGGTAAACTCAACTTTTTATTATTACCTACATACTTTAGATTTCTATGATTTTTAAAGTGATAATCTACACTGAGGATAGAATGTAATACTTTAGGTTTTTAACTATATATAAATGTTTATGGTCGGTAAATCCCACGAGCTCTAACACTTGGGTTGTAGTAGCCATTTATATTTTTTTAATTATTATTGAAGTCAATATTGTGTAGATCGTAATTTGATAACATTCAATTTCACTGTTAACATTAGACACTTCATTTAATATTTACATTATAGTGCGTTTGAACGTGGTAAAATAAAGTCGCAAAGAAAGCTTTTGTTTTATATTATCATTCTGAAAATTAACGTCATGTAATATTTTGAAGTTCAGATTTCTCTTACATTCGTGTGCCGTCCTACGATTTTCTATACTTAAGAAGCTATTATTGACAATAATCGAATAGAAATAGCTTCACAACTTTTTAAGTGGTTGACGTGTTACAGCTACGCGAGAAGCCATTTTGAAGCCACAGACATTTTTGAAAACCCTTTATAATTATAATTAATTACATTTAGTTCAACACAACCGCAAGTGAGGAACAACATCATTTACTATGGGGGCGGAAAATTCAAGACCAGAAAAAGAAAGACAAAGGTATAAGTAATAATAATGTACTTAAGAACATGATTAGATATTCATATATTTAGGAATATTTGTAAACGATTATTACCTTTGATATTATGTTCCTATGCATATTAATAATTGTTTTCGCACATAATATACACTTTAGTAGACTTGAACATAAAGTTAATATTTTATTTCTCACTTTCCACACAATTTGTTCACATTATTTTGGATTTGTATCTGAGCTACAACAGTTAGATCCAACTGACTCATACCTTAAAATACAATAAAACAAAGATCCTTTTTTTATTCAACCTAGCATAAAAGGATTAGTAGGAGATATTACATATTTCAAACTGTCACTAATAATTGTTTAATATTTAAATAAAAAACTTCTATTGAAGAGAGTTGAGGATTAAATTTTATTTTTATTTTCAGAGATGATTATATTAATAGAATTCATACAGAAAAAGCAATACAAGAAGCTTTAACCCGACAAAGACAAATATTTGAGGAAAAATGTGAAATGTTATTACAAGCACAATCCACATCTACTCTTGCTACTCAAAATACTTACAACAGGTAACTTGGCTATATGGTATAATTTATGTCACACAGGTATGTTACTATGTATTTTTACATGTATTTTTGTGTTTATGCTCTGGTGTCATTGCAATAGGCAACTGTAAACAATGTCACAAATTCAGAAAGGAACTATATATAGCTACTTCCGCTATGCAGTAGTAGTTATGCAATTAAGTGCACCGCCCGCCCGCCCGCTGATAAGTGCGCGTGCAGTAAGCAATGCAAAACAAAACTACCACCGTTACTAAAGCTCTCAACACGTGTTTCACCTCTCAACGAGGCATCATCAGGAGATGTCACAAATATCAGAATAAAACATTGATATTTTATAAATGACCTTTATTTACATTTGTTATTAAATAAACCGTCGTGGCGCAGAGGCGCAACGTCTGCCTGTAACGCGACGGTTACTGGGTTCGATCCCCAGTCGGAGAAGATGGATTTTTCTATTTCCATTTTCTTCGCTCTCGCATCTAAGGCAAAGCGCGGCGTTGAGTTCCGCCACTCAACACGCAATGCGTCGAAAACGGCGGAAAGTGGGGATGGAGTAAGCAGGGACTAAGTAACGGAGTGTCTTAACACTAGGTTCTTATGGTTCCTGCAGTTCCCTCTGCCTACCCTGCCATGTGCGGGATAAAGCGTGAAGCTAAAAAAAAAAAAAAAATATTTATAAATCATAAATTATAAATGATGTTGTATTTTTTTTTATGTTAGAGGGAGGCAAACGAGCAAGTGGGTCACTTGATATTAAGTGGTCACCTCTGCCCATTGACACCCATGAAGCCCAAGGTTTCAGGGGTGCGTCGCCTACCTTTTAAAAAGGTACGCTCGCTTCTTGAAGGTCCCAATGTCGTATCGGGTGGGGAACACCTCTGAAGGGAGTTCATTCCACAGTGTGGTCGTGCGTGGAATAAAGTTTCTTTTGAACCGCACGGTGGTACTCCGCCAATCATCAAGGTGGTGAGGATGGTATTTTAATTTGTGGTGGGAGTTACGATAGTGGAAATCCGCAGCCGGTATTAACCTAAATAGTTCTTCAGAACACTCCCCGTTGTACATACGGTAGAAGATGCACAGTGATGCGACATCTCTCCGCAGGGCCAGATGGTCGAGCCGCTTAGTGAGATTCTCGTCATCAACAATCCGAACAGCCCGACGTTGGACGCGGTCAAAAGGAAGAAGTTGGTATTGGGGTGCCCCAGACCAGAGATGAGAACAGTATTCCATGTGCGGTCTAACTTGGGCCTTATAAAGTTGAAGGCGATGCGCTGATGTGAAATACCGTCTCGCTCTACTAATGACGCCAAGCTTTTTGGAGGCTAACTTGGCTTTATCCTCCAAATGAACACGGAATTGAACGTTTCTGGAAATGTCGATACCGAGAATTCTAATAGTCGGACTGGTTTCAAGGGGAATGCTCTGAAAAACCGGGGATACGACAAAGGGATTCTTTTTCGTGGTAAACGCGCAAACTTGTGTTTTTTTAGGGTTGAACTCTACGAGATTATGAGAGCCCCAACTCGAAACCTGGTTGAGGGAAGTTTCCATTTCTGACACAAGTTTGTTCCGAAACACACTGATTTGCGCCTGAGAGATGTTTGCGTGGCCACGATATGACACATCCAAAGTACTATCATCTGCATAGCAATGAGCGTTACTTGATTGTAACATGTCATTGATATGCAGGATGAACAGTGTGGGGGATAGTACACAGCCTTGTGGGACTCCAGCGTTCACGGGTAAGGAATTAGAGCATGTACCGTCGATAACAACCTTTATGCTACGCTCCGTAAGAAAGCTAGAAATCCATTTGCATAATCTCTCAGGCAGCCCATAGGAAGGCAGTTTTGACAGTATAGCTTTATGCCAAACCCGATCAAAGGCTTTCGCTATGTCCAGACTGACTGCTAAGGCTTCTCCCTTACTCTCAACCGCAACTGCCCAATTATGGGTTAGGTAGACCAACACATCACCAGCAGACCGGCCCTGACGGAATCCGTACTGACGATCACAAATCAACTGTTGGTCCTCCAAGTATCGCAATAGCTGGCGGTTGATAACAGACTCCATTATTTTAGAGAGCAAGGAGGTTATGGCAATAGGCCTGTAGTTGCAAGGATCAGAAAGATCGCCCTTTTTAGGAACCGGGTGTACCAAAGCTGTCTTCCATGAAGTTGGGACAGTGGCTGAAGAGTACAGGTGTCGGAAAAGACGCGTTAAAACGGGAGTCAACTCAGGAGCACAAGTTTTCAGTACAATAGGAGGGATACCATCAGGTCCACAGGACTTGTGAATATCAAGTGAAAGAAGAGCTCTTCGCACGGATTTTTGTGTAAATTTTACTTCCGGCATAGAACACTTGCAGTGTGGGATGGTAGGTGGTAGTTTACCCTCATCATGCAAAGTCGAGTTGGACGCAAAGAGGTTGCCCAAGAGATTGGCTTTTTCCTTTGCATCGTAGACCAAGGTATTGTCCTCATTGCGTAATGGTGGAAAAGTTGGCTGACAGAAGTTACCTTCAACAGCTTTGGCCAGAGACCAGAATACGCGTGTTCCCGAAGGAAGACAGGCTAGTCTCTGTCCAATTCTGCCAATGTGCCCTGCCTTTGCCCTAGCCACGGCTTTTTTGAAGGATCTAGAGGCAAAGTTGTACTCCTTTTTGTAAAGATTCACTTTTGGATCCCTACTTGCAACCGCCTCGGCCCAAGCTTGGTACTTTTGCTGCTTTTGATGATATGCCATTTTGCATGGAAGCGCAAACCAGGGCTGCGACTTGCTGCCAATAGGCACTACAGAGTTTGGAATAAATAATTCCATGCCCTGCAACACAACGTCTGCAACAAAGTTGGCAATAGCAATAGGATCCTCTAGCGAGAAGCACAATTGCCTCCATGGGTAGGATGAAAAGAAGGTACGCATCCCATCCCAGTCTGCTGACTTGTAGTGCCAAACACGGCGGCAACCTGCAGAACGAGGCCGAAATTTGCGCGTGAGTGGCACCGTAAAACGAATCAGGCAATGGTCAGACGATCCGAGCGGGGCGTCAACAGTGACCTGGTAGCTTTCGGGCTTGGAAGTCAGCAAAAGATCCAACAGTGAAGGGATATGATCTTCAACATCAGGTATTCGGGTCGGCGAATGAATCAGCTGTGTTAAACCATAGGCCATGGCGAAGGCGTGAACAGATTTACCCGCATGGTTAGTCCGTTGTGAACCAAGCCATTCGATGTGATGGGCATTGAAATCACCTAGTACCACAATTTCTGCGGATGTGATTTGTTGTAGAACGTAATCTGTCGCCATTTCAATATGCTCCATGAATCGGTCAGTTTCAGCATCACCACTGTGGGACCTGTAAAGGCACGCGTAGACTCGAGGATGGTCATCATAATCTACACGCAACCATATTATTGACAGGTCAGTGCCTTCAATATTGCCCAGGCGACGGACACAGATATCATCTCTAACAAATACACATACACCGGCGCGAGGCACAAATTTATGTTCTAATTTATAGCCAGGGTACTGCAAATACGACGTATCCACCGGAGACGATATCTGAGTCTCAGTTAAGAAGAACAAGGCCGGCTTTTGGGTCTCAAGATGGTAGTGAACCGAGTTTAAATTAGCATGAATTCCCCGTATGTTACAATAGTGCACATGGAGCACTGGGGGCGGTGCCGTCGAATTAACCTTGCGAGTATTGCCTTTGGCGTTGAGCGGAATTTTGCCCTCCCCAGAATTCGTAGGGCAGCCTGAGCGAGGAGGCTCAGGGAGGGATTCTCCAGTGCATTTCGCGCTGGTACCCTCCTGGGGTACTCTCTCTTTAATTGCCGCTATCATGTCAAGGGGGGGGGGGTATTGGGCCTCCGGCGCTCTCACTCACCAAACGAAGCATAGTCGCTAAAAGCGACTATTCAAACGTTGATTTTCTGTGAGAGTGTGGTACTTCCCCGGTCGAGCCGGCCCATTCAAGCTACTGACAATTATATTGCCCGCAGCGTGGCTCTACCACAAATAAATAATAATAAATAAATAAATAAATAAATAAATAAATAAATAATATAATAATAATAATAATAATAATAAATAATAATGTATTAGTGAATAAATTATACCTTATGTTGTATATCTCAATATTATATAAAATGTTCTATTTACATTTGTTATTAAATAAATATTTATTTATGCAACATAAGTTATAACTGTGTTATACATTTAGATGAAGATTCTAAATCATTTGTTTACTTTTTTATTTTTGTCTAGTGTTCCTCCACAAAGGCCAGTTTCAACAAGTAACACTTTGTACCCCAATATACAAAAGGCTAATGTCATTGAAAATAACCAATTTATCCAAGAACACCATCAGCATCCAAGTGCAAATTTATGTGAATTTCGGTAAGCATTGTAGAATGAATATTATATATTAGAATTCTTTGTAAAAAAATGATTTACTTAAAAATTATAAATTTATTTAAAAAAAGAATAAATAGCACGTTTTAAAATATCACTTTTTGTTTGCAATATAAGAAAAAAGTTTTTATATTACTTGACAAATTTTGATAGATTGTAGTAACCAGAACAAATAATGTTTTAAAGAAATAGTATAATATATAATGTTTTAAATAAATAAATTAAAATAAATTGTGTTATTTAGATTTTCTCCTCCAGTACCATCTGCTCCTGTACCCTCAGCTCCAGTACAATCTTCTCCAGGTGATTTTGAAGAAAATAATCAGCTAAATAGAAATAGAGGTGCTATTCCTAAAACCCTGTAAGTGTAATCTTAGTAATATGAGATTGTTACCACATTTATCAAGTATAAAACTACATAATTAAATTTTTCAAAAGTATACTTTTCTTCTTCAATTCTTGTTTCTTCTTCATCTTTCCTTGCTACTTAGTAATGTTCATGAGTGCCTGTTCTGGCCAAACTAATTAACTACAACTAAGATTATTACTTACAGAACAAAGAAAAAACAGCCTAGTAATAATAACAACCAAAATTTTAGCTGTGTATCTTGCTCAGGCACTTATGGAATGCAAATTTACCAGTGCCTTAATGGTCACAGTTCCTGTCAAAACTGCAAACTTGGTACTCGACCTTGTGGCATTTGCTCTAATCCCATAACCAATATGAGGAACATAACTCTTGAGCAACTTGTAGCTGATATGGTGATCAAAGAAAATGATAACCAAGTAAGAACTTATACAATTATCATAATGTGATGACTGATTTCTTTCTCTTAATACTTTTTATTGGTGCATTTTACTAAGTACTTGTATTGAATGAGGCATTTATCAGCAATTGACTAAGTATGAACTTAATCAATTGATTGATCAATGTTGACATTAAAAAAACAATTATTGTTTTTTTTTAAAAAAAAAAAAACAATCATAATGTTTTTTTTATAGCTTTACGTTTTATCCCGCACATGGCAGGGTAGGCAAAGAGAACTGCAGAGACCGACCGGGAACCTAGTGTTAAGACACTCCGTTGTTCAGTCCCTGCTTTCTCCGTCCCCACTTTCCGCCTCTTTCGAGGCATTGCGTGTTGAGTGGCAGAACGCAACATCGCGCTTTGCCTAGTTTGCCAGAGCGAAGAAAATGGAAATAGAAAACTCATCTTCTCCTGACTGGGGATCGAACCCAGAAACCGTCGCGTTACAGGCACACGTTGCGCCTCTGCGCCACGACGGTCCTAACGAACGACAATTGATTGCTTGTTATTTAAATAATGTGCTATTTATGTAATGGAAGGTAATAAAAAAAGAATAAAGCATAATATATTTTTAGGGCCGCATAAAATGCCCTAATGCAAAAGATGGTTGCTGTCTTTCTTTCACCAAAGGCGCCTTGACAGATCATCTGAAAGAATGTCCCTATATGGATTTAACATGTCCATTATCACAAGCATTTGGTATATGCAAATGGAAAGGTAAGTTGAGTTGGTTATGACATATATGTATATACTATACTTATTAAGACACTATATTTATGTTTCTAGGTAAAGTGAACCATTTATCTAGTCACTTTAAGGATACACATGAAGAACACTGTATAGCAGAAGTGGGAAAAGAAATGACTTTAATAGTCACAAACACAGAGTTGTTAATTGTATATTTTATCCAAATTGGTTCATTTAACTTTTTATTTTATATCAAACAAGATAAAGACTTGACTCTATGTATGACAACTCAGCTATTTGGCACAGCAGTGAGTGCTTCAAAGTGGACATATGAAGTTCAAATCTACAATAAAAAGGAGCCCAGAAGGAAATTTACTTACACTGATATTTGTAAATCATTCAGTGTACCAGTTAAAGACATATTTAGTGAAGGTGAATGTGCTAATATACAACGACAATATGCATCAACATATTTTTATAATAATGAATTAACTTATCAAATTTTTTTGAAGAAAACGCCTGATAATAGAAGAAAGCCACAAAATATTAAGTAACAATCATCATTCAATAAGTCTCATTTCATATTTGCTTAGGTATATTTAAGTATGTTATGTTTTATGCATATATATGAATATCATATATACTTCTATAAATATTACCTATTACTACATAATAAATAGAATGTTTTGTTTTTGATAGTTAAATTTTGATGCTGAGTTATCATAGCTTGTATATGCTCAACTGTGTGCAATGGCGATAGTTTGACTTGTATAAAATTTGTATTTGATTCCGGTTTAATAATTAATAAATAGAAGACATTTAAACTATAGTAACTTTGTAATGTGGTTAATTATAAATTGAATGAGAAGAAACTACTCAGCGTTTCATGGATTCACCGTGTGGGTTCCGGACCATCGTGTTGTAGAAAGAGGAGCTCCGAGCGACGCTTGGGAATTGCGACCCAAGTGTAGGTTTAAAGGGCCCCTTTAAAATGCATTAACGCTCACCTTCACTGTCCGAGCTCCTGCCACTACCGACACCAAATTTAAAATGACAATCTACCAAAGCCGCTTTCAAAGTGCGTTCTAGAAATGAATTTGTGACAGTTGTAGACAGGCCGAGATCTTTTAGTAAACTCTACCGAGATTTCGCTGCTGTATCTTTCGCTCCTACTTCAACCGCGTATAAGCTTCCTCTTAACCTGTTCCTGGTCAATTTGTTTGTAAGTTCGAAATACTTATTAAGTTTGAGAACTGTAATCTATCGACGAGTACATCTAAAAATGAATTTCGGCCTTTGTATTTTAGTTTACCGAGAAATTTAAAAGGTGCCGCCCCGGAAACTGCTTGCTTTCACCACCAATTTTAAGTTTCGGATCGTATGAGGTATATTTTATTTCTTCTTCCCAGCATAGACAGTGACATTTAATAGGTTTTGTCCTCATTCCTTTCGTCCAAGTACAAAATTCGTCTACTTCATTCAATAGCAGCTAATTGTGTATTGTACTTATTGTTGAGCTTAACCGATAACCCCATTTTTTTCTCGTGTTTAATTAGTATATCTAGTGAGATATTAATAACGATATTAAATGTTATTGGGGACAAACAACAACCCTGAAAAAGACCTACATTATAGCCTAAAGATTTTAAATGGCCGTCTTTTGAGTTTATAACGAATTTTAATTTTTAATAGTATGACGCGACTATGTTGCTTACTGTCGTTGGAAAATTATACGATTTTTAAAGCGAACATCAATAGATCGTGTTGTACTGGTCCAAATGCGTTTTCTAAATCTATCCAACATACCGTAACATGCCTCTCACGCGCTCTGGTGGTTTTTAAGCTAGCAATTAACAAATTACTATGCTCCAGGCACCCAGAATTCATCCAGAAATTCCAGAAGGTACCCGGTCTTTGTTTGGAATGAGGACAAAAATTTCTTCTCCAAAAGACAGATATTTGCTTTCTTGACCATATTTTATCATATAAGTTGTGGAGGTATTCACGAACTGATGAACATTTTTTGTACACTATACATGGGATACCATCGGGACCTGGGGCTGACTTAGATGGTTTCTTTTTAATCTGTTTATTTATTTCCTCTAAAGTTAGTGGGCCACCTTGAAAGTCGATGTGAGGAATCTCAGGTCGTTGTTTATTTGACTCCTTTTATGGTCTTTCTATATTAGCCACTTCGTACGTGCTTCTATAATATTCACAAGTTGCCTCATTGGTCAAGAGTAGCCTACCCCTATCTTCCTTAAAAAATTTTTGGAGTACTCAAAAGGATTTTTATCGAAAGCAACCTCGTGTTTAGCCCGATCAAATTATTATGATATTTCGCGATCTGTATCGATATTCTCTGAAATAATTTCCGGATTGACCGTAGCGTCCTAAACAATTGATGACTAAGATGATTTTCGCGTAAATTTACCCTTTACCCGTACGAAGATTATTTTTTAGTTTTATTTTTTTTCCTACTCATTTTCGGCTTGAACGCGTTTTCTTTGCTAAAGCAAAGAAAACTTTAAAATTATTTTAAAATAATGACTAATGTAACATTATTATTGATTATAAGTAAACAAAAAATTCATGCACTGTGAAGTTCATTTGTACATGTATATTTCTTATTACACAATTAAGACATTTTTAATATGATCTATTCTTAAATGTATAATAATTAGATCATATTGATTTTATTTGATATGAAATGTAACTGCATTCTAACCAAATAAATCATCATTATATGTTATTTGTGGAAGCGTTTCATTTGCGTACAGGCGAGTTTTTTACGTTTGGTACTATTTTAAAGATCTCGAATAGGTAGATTGGTATAGCCGAAGCACGGCCTTGGAACTGTAGATTTGATAGTTGAAAACAAAATATCCGCATGCTTTTTGTAAGTCTCAAGTTGTTTATAATATTTTATTTGTAACTTAACTATCCCTAAAAAGCCAACTAGTTATAAATAATTTATATACTAACACTTGTTTTTTCATAATGTAATATTTATAGGAGTTTCCTCTACACTTTGCCTAAATAAATTTCTTTTCTAATTATTAATTAATAATATTGTTTTTAATATATAATTTTAATGGAATTGTTATTATGTCAATGCGGAATTTTTACATGTATTTGTCTTTGCTTCAAACTATGTTATAGAATATGTGTATTGTAATGTTATAATTGCATGCTGAGACTACCTTTAATTAGTAGAACATTTTCCATGTTCAAGTTCAAGTTGTTATATTATTAAATGTATTATTGTATCTACTGTTGGTTGTCCTAATAAATAGATAAATAAATAAATAATTTGATTTGGGTCTCAAACAATTCTTTCTTGCATATGAAAGTATAACCAAAGGAGAAGATATTCAATCAAGATAAAGTTTTTGCTAAGTTGTGAAATATTTCAATTATTTTTGTCATCATATAACCATAAAATAAAGAAAAAAATTGTGTATCATATTTTTAATTCATAAGATCATTACATTTTGCAATATAAGCTTCGTCATCTAAATCTACAGGGTGATGTTATCACTAAATTATTTAAGAATATAATTTTTACATAAAAAAGACTCAAACTGTCTCACACAAAATATAAGAAATAAGTGAAATAGGTATACCATTGAAAAGTGAACACATGTTAGTTCGTATGTTAGCCTCGAAAGTATTTTAAAGCAACAATCCTTGTAATGAACTAGTTTGTGGACGGCATGAGATTTTACATTTCAATTTAAGATTAATAGAGGATCTGCCGTCAACAATAATATTTTTTAAAGAACATTTAAATAAATAACAAGGCATTAAATACAAAGTTTTTTCAACAGTGGCAGTGAACATACATTTTTAATGCACAACTAATATTAATGTGCCACACATTTTATGATTCCTATACCTATTATACAAAAAAATCACAAAAATTATAAATGCTTTTATCAATTAATACTTCAAATTATAGCACTTTTTATAAAAATATTCATTCTTATAATTAAAACAAATACTGGAATGCTAAAATTGTTGTATCACAATAATGTGTTTTCAAAGATATAGGTATAAATAATAATTTTATACCTAGGTTTATTAATAATATTACAAGTATGTTTTGGTGCCAATTAAAGTGCCAAATGTTTCGCATTTTCTTAAAATGCGAGTAAAATATTGTTTTAAAATGAATAGTTATAGAATATAATAATTTACATTATTATATTCATTAAACATGACTAGTTTTAAATATATTCATCTTATCCAATTCCCATTCCCTGTAGTTGCTATTACTTATTGTTACTCCTACCCCAAGATTGTAGATAAACAACACACTAACAAACTGACTAGATTTTAAGAACAGTGTACATTTACTGGCTATAATTAATATAAATAGTGTTACACACAAAATATTTAAAGACAATGCAAACAGTGCTATCACAACAACAAAATGCAGCCCAAATTGTCGTAAGAAATTCTGACAATAAATCTAATAAGAGTATTATAATAATTAATTTTGTAATGTTAAGAAAAGAATTAAGGTTTTACTAAAAACACCAAAAAACTTCATATTATTTGTCTCATAGTAAACTATTAAATCATGATTCTTCCATTATTTTTGTTGATACATCAAAATATCAAAAAGTAAGTGTGCCACACTTATTAAAAGTGAGCATAAATATTAATATTTGTTACTTTGTCCATTTTGCATTATTATGTATTATTTTTATCAAGGCCATAAATACTTTCATGTTATTAATTGCTTATACCTCCATTATATGCATAATCAGCTTTATTATGCATAACTAAATGGTTGTCCACAAAATAGAAACTATCTGAACAAGTTTCAAATGGTGCAGCAATCATCTCTTCAACTGAAATATAACATTTTTAAATGTAATATTTAAAGTAATCAAATAAACATCAAATACACAATTAGTGTTTGAATATTCAAAGATCAAATATATGATGTTTAATCATTGCAATATATTAACAGTAATTAATGTAAATATTGTCACTATTACAAATACATACCTAAATCAGGTGGTAAAGATGGAAATTCATATATGTGCTCACAAGTGTTTCTTGAGAACGGAATGCAAAAGCCAAATTCAAAATCAAAAGTTTTCAGCAAAGTATCTCTAAAAAAATGTTTTTCAATCATTCTAAAATGATTAACAGGGCGGGCACCTACAGTGAATTCCACTCTAAAAAAAAATGAAAACATAATATTTAGTATGTTTGAGAGAATTATTCAAAATTTGAAAATCTCTTGTGTTATATTAGATATTATCTCCTTATTGAATTAATAGTTTATATGTAAATAATTATATATTATAAAATTTTACACCAAAATATATGTTAATGAAGATAAAAAAAGTATTTTTTATTATTTACAGTTAAAGTAAGTCAGTTTATTAATTTAAACTATACTCACGTAGCTCCCACTGTTTTTAATTTCAAAAATTGAGGCGTAAATTGGTACCGAACAAACCGTCCAGCATTAGGATCCAAAGGTTCCTCTGGTACTTCATCTGATCCTTCATTATCAACACCAAAATCAGTGGGTGGTTTTGCTATTTCAAATAAAACAGTGCCAGTTTCCAAATCACGAATCTTAAACCTTGTAAAATCTATATCATATATATTTGCTTCAGGGCTACACAAATACGTATCTGTGATCTTATTCAATCTTAAAACATCTTCAGGGGTGACATCACTGGGCATTATTTCGCCCCTATTAGATTCAATATGGGATATTGATTCGCACTTTTTACCAACTAGACTCATTTTTAGAGTTATTTTAATCTTGTAAATATTACATAAATTAACTATGGGTATCTAATATATTATAAATTAAAGCATCCTATTTAGAATCATTTCTTTATTTTAATATATTAAAAGGGTGACTTAGCATGAGCGTATTCGGTCTAACATGAATTGTGGAATGTCAGAAGTTGTTTGCATATAACAGTTCACATCAAGTCAACACGACACATAGATAAATTATTAATAGTTATGACACAGAACACACTTAAAGAAGCAATTCAAATAATTTTATAATTTGTTGTCTTCAGGGATATCGCACTTTCTTATAAACATCCATCATAAAAGTCCAATTAGCAAGTGAAACTAAAATTGTGCAAATTTACATTCAATTTTTTTTAAATACAATTATCTAAATTTAATATTCCTTTCCTCCCATTATATTTATATATAATGTTAACAATAAAATATGAGATCAATGTCTATAAATAAGTTTTAGGAATTTAAAAATTAAAATAAAGTAGAAAATATTTAAAACTGTTAACTTGTAATTTTGAACGAGACCATAGTTGTTGACGTAATTTCCGTTGCATCATTGTGTTGAAGCATGCACCTTGTCATTTTCAATCATTGGTTGGTCTTGGCTTTTAAAATTACAATAAATCGGTTAATCGGGCCATCGCTCAAGTGTTGAACTGTGATAAGTTTATTTTAAGGTTGTAGTGATATATCTGATGTGCATATAAGTGAAATACAATAATAAATCAAGATGCTTATCAAAGAATAGTAAGTATAGTAAAGGTTATATTATGTCCTTTTGTTAATATAAATCGATTTTTAGGTCGTCAGATAATTCAAGGCGCTGTCAATAAGTTTTTTTGTAAAATTATTATCAATCGAATTAAAATTTTCTGTTAATAATATATTTAGTAGTTTGCTCAAATATAAAGAAATTTAATTTGCTTGCATTTTTATTAATGGCCTTCTCCTTAATATTGAATAATCTTATGAACGCTGTAATATACCATATGGTATAGTTAATTTTTCATTGTTTTTTTCAGCCGTGTTACACTTCCTTTAACAGTTGAAGAGGTAAGTCGAATTTTTGCATTTTTTATTTTAATCAAAATTAAGTATTCAATACTTAAATGACTTACATGATTAATATTTCAAGATCTCAGTCTCTAGTACAATATTTTATTCATGCATTATGATTAATATATCACAAAGTAGATAATATAAATGATTATTTGATTTAGAATTTTAAAACACTAAAATTTAAAGAAGAATCCCATTTTAATTTTATAGCTACTCAGATTCAATATAAAGTAGTGAGTAACTTGCATTAATAGACAGTTCTATTCACTTTTCATTTAAATCAATCTATCTATTAGGGCTACCTTCAATATTTTTGTTGCTTAATTTAAAAATTAAAAAAAAATACATATTGTGTGTTTTTTGACCTTATAACATTATATTTGTGAAAAGTAACTGATTTTCTACATGTTGTAGCAGGTAATAAACTAGCCAATCTTGACTTTTAAAAGTAATTTTCTAATTATCAAAGCATTTTAAGTAATAAAACTGTCTTGTTTTACACTTGTTTATCTTTACTTACTTTATTTCTGACTTTATTTTTCTATATATCAACTTGGCTATAATAAAATTAAATAATATTAATATGTAATAATAAAATTCTAATAAGATATTTGTAAAATATTTCTTAAGAGTAATAAAATTAAAAATACTTAAAAGTTTAATTCATCATGTTTATACTATTAAAATTTGTAATAAATCAACTACAACCTACACAAATGTAAACAAAATTACTTCTTAATAAAGTTTATAGTAAAGTACTTTATAAAAAGTAATCTTGGAATATTATTACAAAATGTGGCATAGAGTTGTCATATAGTAGAGAAAAGAGTGTCTGAACATTAGCTTTTCCTTTCTAACATTACAGACCTATATGGTGGATGTAATGTAAAGGTAAAAAAAGTATGACTTATATAATTGTGATAGAGTAAATTGAAATATGGCTCTGTATATTATTGTCAAGATATATCACATTAGCGAAGTGAAATAGATTGATAACATAGTAAATAATTATAAATTGCATATAACATTTATGATTATGTAATTGTTTAGACAAACTAAGGAAAGTCTTGTCAGCATAACAAATATTTTGTATGCTAAATTTAAGAACTATGTGTAAACTTAGCCTGTTCAAAAGCTGTGCTTGCGAGGCCATGGGACTAGGTCAAGGACCCTCAGTGTGCTAGCTACAAGAAATTTACTTACAGTGCCTTTTGTCACTGTTGTTTATACAGCAACAGTAATATAAAATAATAGTAAAAGGTTTTTAGTAATACATTTTTACTAACACCCCAATATATACTTTGTTTCTTTTATCCTAATTCTTGAACTTAGCCTAATATAATATAGTATTTAAATAAATAATATTTTCCTTCAGATTCACTTAGTCATCACCATTAACTATCTTTAAAAGTCCCATAAAAATGAGTTCAGAAGACTGAAAAGCGTAAAAGACAAATTTTTTATAAGAACCTTCTCATGTTTATAATTAACTCAAAAAAAAAAACAAACTTGAAATCGTTTTACGTTCACACATGATGTGATAAGCAGTAAAAAAAATATTTTTTATATAATTACATTTATTATAACAATTAACTAGATAATTATCTATTTACTTAATAATGTTACTGTATTTATTAAAATTTGCATTATTTAATCTGTGGTCGACGTAATAAAATTGAAAAAATTACACGGTTCTTAATATTTTCATATTACGTAATATCTAATTAAAAATATCACTAGAACATTTATTTTTTATATTTCTTTAAACAAAAGAACAAGTACCAAGACATTTATGCTAAATATGTATTACGTAAATGGTCACAGTTCACGTAATGTTTAATATTTCATTTTATAAAGAAAAGAGTAAAAAAAGTCTCAATATGCACAAGATAAATTTTAATTATGCTTCGAATATTTTTTATGAATATATTTGACAATGCTTTGCTCCAAGTTATTAAAATTTTGGTAATATAATTTTTTTTGTGAAACATTTAATTTTTAACTATTTCATAAAGGAATAATTTATTTTTATTTTCTGTACTATATAAATATTTTTAAGAGGTAATACAATGCTTGCAATTCTTCGATTAGTTGCTACTATAACTAAGTTTTATATTGGTTTTATAAAGTTTTTATTATTTGAAAGTGAAATTTAATATGTATTTTTTTGAATTCAGTACCAAGTGGCACAACTGTATTGTGTTGCGGAAGTCTCCAAAAATGAAACAGGCGGAGGTGAAGGCATTGAAGTCGTCAAGAACGAACCTTTCAAAGACTATCCCTTGCTTGGTAAGTTTATAATCACTTTTTTATATTATAAGTTTAATCTCTTTTAACGTATTTATTTACTACTAAAAGTAATGACGCAAAATTTTACTCATTTATAAATTTGGCTTAATTAGTCAGTCATTAGTAATCAACATTCAATAATGCCACAAAATCTATTACAGTAATAAAATAACGATTGTGTAGTATTGATAAGGTAACGGCGTTGACAGTGAATACTGCTGAATGTGGCTTTTCTTATCTAATCATATTGAATCATAATGTTCCGATATAGGTTTGCATTGCTGTATATACAAAAACATATACCACTAAATTATAAATTGCTGTAGTTTTTATATTTCACATATCGAGTTTCTTTTATTAAATTCGTGTTCTGGGTTCTCTTTCCTCTCGGGGGATTATTTTCTTCGCTCTGATTCTCGTGGCGTTACTACTTAACGCAAAGTCTTGGAAATTGGGCGAAATAGAATGTTTAGATTCCCTTTGTCTGCTTTGATATATAACACTTCTCGAAAGATTCGGCTTTATTGTGTCATCTTTTTTGGAATTACAATACCAAACTGAATTTTAGCCTTTAAATTTCAACATACGTAAGTGGCAAAATGTCCATATATAATAAGATTTTGAATTGACTGTTGTATAGCTTAATAAGGCTTATTAGGAAATAACATGAAAATAAAGATAATATGTTATTTATATTGAAAGGCATTGTATAATGTTGTCGAGACAGTATAAAGAATCGATACACTAAAATCTTGTCGTATTGCGACTAAAGTGAAAGTTTTGAACCGTTATGTCTTCAGGATAGCCCTCAAAGGCTACTTAAATATTTCACGGCATCAGTTACTTAAATATTATTTTATTTTGTACGTGTTATAAACATTTAATTTTGATAAATCCCTGATAATATTACTCTTTTTATATTTTCATTTTTCCTCTTGAATATATAAATTCTAGCAAAGAAAGATTCCAAACGCGCTGCAAGTGCAAATGTTTCTGGCGTGCAATTGACGGAATCAGACACGTGTGGGACTTGCGGGCCCTGTGTCGATGACGATGGTACATGATATATCAAATATTTTTATTTTAATAAATGTAAAACATGGAATTTGATATATTTATGTATATGATAAATGTGTATTTAGGTAGACTTTAGAAAGATTTAGTAGCAGTAGTAGTAATGTCATACTTAATAGAGAATTGATATTCACATCGATTTATTAACTTAAATTATGGTAATAAAATAAATTGAAGAAGCTGCCTTCCTAAACATCCTATATCAGTGGCTGTGTGCCAAGTATGATACTCTCTCTTCATGCTCTACAAAAGGTTTAAGTTATTGATTGACAACACGAAGCCGCAATGTAATAATAGAACATTTTTGCTCAGTCAAAAACTCGGTGATTCATCTTTTTAAATATATTACTATTTTAATAAGATGAACATATTCCTTTTATGAGATTGCATTTAAATCTATAAACTATTACTTTAGAAAGGTTCTAAAATAACTGTCCAGTTACTGTTAAGATAGTTTAAGTATTCTTTAATATTTACAAGTATATGTACACATCATATTTATAACAATAAAACTCATACTAATACACATCATATTAATGATAATAAAACTCTTATCAACAAATAATTGAATTAAGAAATCTTTGGGATGCCTTCAAATAATGTCATAGTACATGATCGTAAAGACGATTTGTTGTAGCGGTTGAGCGAAATTTTAAATGGTTGCTATATGAATGACGTCACATTTTTCATGTACACAGATGTAGCGAGATTTGTTTAGGTGTGGTCTTGAAACAAAATCCTTTATCACTTCCTTCAACGACCTTGTTTGCTTTTTGCTACATTACAAAGTTTATTTTAATATTTTACTATATCTTAATATAAAATATTTTTAAATAAATAAAAATAATTAAAGTTTTTTTTTTATTTTATTATCTAAAATAATAATAGGAATATGAATTCTCATTTTTTTTGTCACTCAAATTAACTCTGAGTTTTTTGTTTTTTACGTAATAGCATTCCTATTATATTTTATATAAGTATTATATTATAAAATAGTATAAAGTTATTTAAAAATCTATTCAAGTTATTATATATTATTAAACTATTATATTCATAATTAAGACAGGTACATTCCGTCCGTTTAGATAATTAAGTAATTAATAATATATATATATATATATATATATATATATATATATATATATATATATATATATATATATATATATATATATATATATATATATATATATATATATATATATATATATATATATATATATATATATATATATATATATATATATATATATATATATATATATATATATATATATATATATATATATATATATATATATATATATATTTGAAATGTAATTATATTTTCTGTTACAATGCTGAAAATTACAAACTTCATAATTTATTACCAAAGAATTTTAACAAGCTCATTGAAATACTAAATATTTTTAATACTTTTAAGGAGTAATTTCGATGTTAATTACTCATCAATATCTCTTGTTTTCGACTTGGAGATATGAAATATGAGAAAACAAAATAAAACTCAAATTAAACAAAATAAAATAAAAATATAAATACTGCTTTTCTCTGACAGGCAAAAAATTAAAGACGATTTTGACGTAGTATCTTTGAAATTTACATTAACATAGTAATTATACGAGATTATATCGCGTACGAAACCAGGAAAGGAACTTTGGTTTATTCGAATAATATTAAAGTTGTAATATTACGTTAATTTGTGTTAATTTATATTTATTTACACAATTCCACACAAATAATATAAATACAGATTTTTTATTGGATAAACTATAAAACATTTGAACAGATTTTATTAAAGCTATGAGCACAAACTAAACCATCACGCTACGGTCAATAGGGACTGAGAATCTATGAAACATCTATGTAAAAGCGGGGAGAATTGATTACATCATGTGTACTGTGGAATTTGTTATAGATAAGCATAGACCATGTGTGATAGAATTGTTCTTTTTTTTAACTTTAAAAGTTTCATCCTAAATATTTTACTATAAAATGGCACTTTCACTATATATTAGTATTTATTCTCAGTGACAAAATCATTTTGTGTGCCCATAAATAATAAAATTACGAAACTTGATCGATATTTCAGTTATATAGAGTATTTTAATAGTAAGGTTTATATGTACTATGCGAGGACACTAAATTCTAGCTTATAGAGTTCTCGACTTACGAATACCGAATTAGTCTTAGGCGGATTTTGGTTCGACATAAAGAAGTCGTGATTTACTCTTATTAATTTAAAGTTATTATAGAAGAAAAATAAATAACAAATCAATTAAAAATCTTAATCACGGAGACTATAAATATTCTTGTTGTAAAATTTGTAAAATAAAACATAGCTTTGGTCGAGACACTGCGGTCTTTCGAGTTTTGAGGGAAAAATATGTAACAATATGACCTACTAATTTTTGTTTAGTAAAGAGATGACACGTGAAATGGATTTTTAGGTGTTTGAAAGGAAGGGAATACAAAGTTTTTTCGAAATTTCGACGTTTTCAAGCTATCGAGGTTCGATTTAACGAGGTTCTGCTGTATTGTCTTTTTCTTATATGGTACTGTAAATAGAATTTTATTATGTTTAGCGTATATAGCTGGTTATTTTGCACACGTTGCGTTGTTAATGACGTTAATATCAGATATGTAACGTAGGAAAATCTAGAACCTTCCTGTAACGTATTTTTGTTCATACATATAATTTTTGCTCGTGTGCAAGAAGAAAGATGTCAGCATTTATACTTAGAATTGTTTGTATACAGGTGGCAAATATTCTTCCGGTCAATATACCTACAAGATTTATCACCTTGCGTCAAAGGTGCCAGCTTTTATCAGACTTCTGGCTCCAAAAGGCTCCCTAGAAGTTCATGAAGAGGCGTGGAATGCGTACCCATACTGCCGGACTGTATTAACGGTAAAATCATACTTATTTTGATTTTGATGCAATCAATAGTATATATTTTGTCGCTTAGATTACTGTGAATTAACTTAATATTTACACAAGCTTGTTCGTAAAAAATTAATTCTATGATTTTGGAAATTATGTATAACACCTTGTTTTTTGGAGACTTTACTTTTGTTATAATGAGATCTTTTGATTTTAGAATCCCGGTTATATGAAAGAGAACTTCGTCATCTGTATAGAATCCTTGCATTTACCTGACGTCGGAGACCAGCAAAATGTGAGTTGTTTAAATGAAAATAAAATTAAAACATGTCGTTTTAAATTAAAATACAATTATAAATTTGTTACTTACATGTAACTAACATGTTTTAAATTTATCGCTATCGGGTTATCGATGATCGCCAATAAGGCGGCGATAGGCGGACTGAGTAACAAAATTGCTATTTCAAACACACATATTCTCTCTGACGGTTTCTCTATTGTTCAGAGAGAGCTCAGTGATGAGAGCGCTAGCACGTTTCGCAAGAGAGCCCGGGTTCGAGTCCCGCGGCGTTCAAATTTCTATATATGTAATTTAAGTAAATTTTCTATCCTCAGCGTGGATAAACACTTTAAAAATTATAAAAATATTTATTGTATATTATCCAAAATTTTCACAAATTTTTAAATATTAACTTAACTTATTCTAAATAAACATTTCACTGGGCTTAAATGTAAGGTTAGTAAATAACGAATCTCTGCAAAGTTGCATAATAATATTTGAAGATAAAAAAATACCCATGACCGTCATACATAATAACATAACTAGGCCAAATTAATCTAAAACAAATAATACAATTCTCAAGATTAAAATGTTTTTTGTATAAGTTTTTATTATTTAAATATATAATCTATTGATTGTTATCAGAAAGAACACATTGCGTAGATAAGAAATTCAAGTTTTGGTATTGATTATAATTCTTTCTCTCTAAAATTTTTTCTACAAAATATACGTGTTATATTATTATAATATGTGTCATAGATAAATTATTCTATAGAAAATCATTACAAAAGCAGGTTAAAATATAACTACGTAAACAAATTCTATTATCGAATTAGGAAATGTGACGACGTCGGCCTTGCTGATGATGATGGTGCAACGAAAATAAAAATACAATAGCTTTTATGTGTTACGTTTAGGTTTCCACAAACAAACAAAAAACTTGCTAATTCGCATAATTATATAGTTACAATGTGCTAAAATCTGACTTGCTGAAAATGAATTTATATAAATGTAATAAATATATATAATTATATGATAGTCTACTAAGTTTAGCGCTAATAATATTTAATATCTATAGGTTTAGGTGTACATATATGTATTTCCTCGAAAAGTGGTTAATGGAATGCATATTATTGGATAATACCACTTACAGCTGATATGGATGATAAGTAATGTAATATAGTATTAAATTTCATGATCGAGGTTAATTTTTTAAACCTTATACACGAAGTATGTGAATAACATAGCAGTAATTTGTTTCGACTGGTTTTGAATAATTGTTTTAAACTGCTGAGATTGTTGCAAATTAACCCCTAAGTATTGGAGGTCAAATAGCCGCTTTGATAGTTATCATTGGAGCTTACAACTGAATCGTTTAGAATAATACAGTACAGTACGTACATAATAAATGGCAATCTGACGTTTAATTTTAATTATTTTAAATAATCTATCTCTTCATGGCCACAGAGGCAAGAAAAAATCGTATAATAATGATAGGTATATAACAATATTATATAATTTTGTGTGTAACAATATTATATATTTCGTTGATTCCTAATATTGTGTGACACACAGAATTCAATTGTACTGTACGAGTTTTATTTAAGATGTATTATAAAAAATGAGATGTTTTTTATATTTCTTTTGAAATAGAGTGCATTTATAGCTCATTGAGAGAGTCTTGAAGGTACTTAGTAATTGCAATTATGTCATTACAGCATAGATTGTACTTATACTGTGACTTGCAAGAATATAATTAATAGCTGATACGTGTTTTTGTACTTGTGAACCGGTTTTTTAATAACTAACGTTTAATACTGTAGTATCATTTTTACTTTACTCGATAAAAAATATTTGCAATTTTTATACAAATATATTAGTTAGTAATAGAATATTTAATGACACACTGTCTAGGACGTATAAAAATGTAATAGTTACTAACTATAATCAGTATTTCGATAATATATCAAGATAAAACCTATAATATAGACGTGCATTTGACTTGATAATGATCCATTAATCAATTTTACCGTACTTTGTTTCTCTTAAAATTAAAATGTGTATTAATTCCATAATAGCGACTAAATCTCTATTTATAGTAATAAGATAGGACATGTGTCAATACAGCATAGGAAACATTTAAGAGAATATTATTCGATCTGGTTATAAAATCTTTTTTTAATACAATAAAATACGGCGCGGATAGCAACATCCTTGACCTAACCATATAACATACAACTTTTAATATGTTACATAATATTGCACTGCGCTTTTTGCTTTAATATTGGACATGCCGAACGATAAGCAAAATAATATGATATCTAAGGCAGAACTATGAACAAATCCAGCCCGATAAAAGAAGAATTTAATTAAAAAAATCTAAATACATAAACATTATATATGTATTTCGCTATAGTATAATATCGTGGCGCAGAGCCACAGCGTCTGCCTGTAATCGCAATGGTTTTGGGAGTTCCATTTGGGACAATTGATATATTTCGTAATTTAATTTATTTTTACATTTTCTTTGCTCTGGTAATAAGACAAAGCTCAGCGTTAAGTTTCGCCAGGCAACACGCAATGCCTCGAAAGGCTGAAAGTGAGGAACAGAATGTAGTTAACACTATATACTAAACTAATTTACTTTTGCGCCTACAATAAAAAAATAATAACTAAATAAATACTGAAGCAAGAATATTGAAATATTAAGTTTTTTCATAAAAAAATCTTCAAACAGGTACACGAATTGCCTCCAGAAAAGCTAAAGAACCGTGAAGTGGTGAACATAGATATTGCCAACGATCCTCTATCGTCAGCTGATTACAAGCCTGAGACTGATCCGACCAAGTTCAAGTCAACCAAGACTGGCCGTGGGCCCCTCGTGGGACCCAACTGGAAGAATGACGTGAAACCTGTTATGACATGTTACAAGTTGGTTACAGCTGAGTTCAAGTGGTTTGGCTTGCAGGTGAGATTGTTTTTTCAATTGTTAAAAAACCTATTTGGTTTAGTCTAGTACTAGATTGGTTAGAACAACATAATCTTTGTGTCTTAATATTTAAGTAATTTGATTATTTAGAAAATGAAATATAAAAGTTAGTGTTTGAGATAGATTTTAAATCGATTTCTTAGTGTTCGAAGTTAAGATTTAATAGGAACATGTGAAATGATATATGAAAATTTATTTTACTTGCAATTAGATGTCAAAATAATCTAAAAACGCAACATTAAATAATACTCATTGTTCTTCATTTCACAAGAACGACCGTGAAAAAAATATAAATAATTACTATCATTTCAAAGATAATTTAAATAATAAAACTTGTTATATATGACATATTATCACCAGGCTTTATTACCGTACCATAAAGTTCAAAATGACCAATGTAATGTGTTTTTTTTTTTTTTTTTTTTTTTTTTTTTTTTTTTTAGCTTCACGCTTTATCCCGCACAAGGCAGTGTAGGCAGAGGGAACTGCAGGGACCGTGGGAACCTAGTGTTAAGACACTCCGTTGCTCAGTCCCTGCTTTCTCCGTCCCCGCTTTCCGCCGTTTTCGAGGCATTGCGTGTTGAGTGGCGGAACTCAACGCCGCGCTTTGCCTAGTTTACCAGAGCGAAGAAAATGGAATTAGAAAAATCCATCTTCTCCGACTGGGGATCGAACCCAGTAACCGTCGCGTTACAGGCAGACGTTGCGCCTCTGCGCCACGACGACTAATGTTGCACCTGGTATAATCTAACAATTTAGATAAATTGAGTTAAATTACGAATAGCAACTACCGAGTTGTATTGTTAGGTTTTCCACAGACACGACTGCACAAGCTTAAGACTGCTAACCGTATTTACACTTCGCAGTGTTAGCAAATAGGATTAATGCGCAGTGCGATCATTACCGTAATCCTACTGTCTTCTACACTTCACATAGTAACATTTGAATAAAGGGAACTTTTACTACACGCGATTGTCTTATATCATCATTTTTTAGTAGTCAACAAATTTTAAGTATTGTTTACGTAAAAATTAAGAATAAATTAAAAAGAAGAATAGTAAAGAATGGATTTAACGTGCAAGTTGTACTATTAGAACCTCGTACAAAAGAATTTCAACCGCCTCCTCTATTGAATTACACCCACGACCCTTAAATTAAGCTAAATGCTATGAATACTGTTGACCTCATTAAGAAAAAGAAAATTTAAATCAACATGTTTTGTCTATATTGCATTTTTTGTTTTATATTTGTTTGGTACGTTACTGGCATTTTGTATATATTTGAAACAAAATGGACGATATTTATAATTTTTAGTGTAATCAATTTAATTTTATTTTGACAAATTCATTTTTTTTTAATTTTGTATTTTTTTTTCATATATGCCAAAGTTAACGCAAAAAAAATAGCGAGAAGCACAGGTATCGTGGAAGTCAGGCCTGAAATTCATGCATTAATCAAGCCTTTTTTCCTCTTCCTGGTTTTTTTGGTTGTAAACCAAAAAGGTTTGTGCCTTTGTGAAATATAAAGTCTCTTACGCGATTAGATTTCTTAAGCGAAAGAGAAAAAGTCCTTAGTTTGACATTTAGTCTGGTGTCAATAAAGGTTGTACTAAATATATGCTATATACTATAGCTTCGTGTTTCAATTTGAGTATGGATAGCTGTCTCCCGACATAGCTACAAAAATAAGTGGCTTGAAGGTAAATTGATTGATGTACGTAGATGCGGTTGTTCTTATTGCGTCAGTCACCACATAAAAGTGGGTCTGCAAGTATTGATCTGAGCATGAACGCGAGAAAGAAAAGTTACAATATAGAAAAATTACAATATAGATGATGAAAAGACAGGATACAAGTTTTTTTGTAAAAGGAAAGATATTGGACGTAAATGAAGTGGTATACATGGGAAATCTCTTAAAGTGGATATGGAAGATACGAAACGAATGTGAAAAGGCGTATTGCTGTCGGTATTAGTCATAGAATAACTAATAATAACCGGTGCCTTGCCGGCGAAATGTCAGCATAACTGCACGTTTGTTCGTACAAAATGCAGTGTGTAAAAAGATATGAAATGACGAGGCGAAAGAGATTTCAGCAACCTTTTTCGCTTGGGTTCTCCGCTCTCGCTGACAGCTGGCTGATGCATCCGCATCGGCCAGCTGTCATGATAAAATCATTGAAAGTTAAACTCTGCGATAGTGTTATACCTATATATGTACGCGAAATGTAATATACGTTTATACAGTGATAAGTAAAAATGTACAAATCTACAACAACATATAATATACATTTATATAGGTATACATACTGAAAAGTAAGCGATGGTGATAATAACTTTTAAAATTATAATAAATTAAAATAAATTATAGTAAATAATGAAAATATAATTACCTTGATCGTTGTTTCCATATTTACGTTCATATGAATATATAATGAATTCTATAGATAGACAGTAGGTTATAGTAATAGTATATTTTCAAAACTTTCAAAAAGCCTTACAATTTATTTGTTAGATCATTATTACTTAAGCCATAATAGTCCGTTATTTGATAGCGTTGTCAATCGAGTAAAATTAATTATCGTCGTTTTCTCGTTCTCGGGCAAGACAAAGGTGGCGTTTAATTCCACATCCACAGATCAACCGCAGAGTACGTTGATTGTGTGTTATAACCGCGATATAATTTAAAGTTTTCATTTTCATAAATACACATATACTTTAAAACATGCATTATATTGTTTGCCAAATTTAGAACGCGAAAAGATCAGCATTTTTGTTTTTGCACGTAACCGGAGACGTATTAGGGCATATTAAATTGCAAACATAGCTATTCAATACTTTGGCTACCGAAGCAATTGCTTAAAATTTTAAGTAAGACTAATTAACTCTTCTTATTTTATGTATTTGATGCTTTTTATACTGTTCGACTTTTAAGATGACAACATTACTTTTTTAAAACACCTTTAATTTTTATATTATATAACGGTGGAAAATGTTCAATCGTTGTAACGAATGGTTATATAAAACTATTTTTATCATAGAATATAAAACAATAGTACAAAAAAGCTTGCATAAAAAGGCAACACGTTTCTCAAGTTGTTTTTTATTTGCAGTAAGATTGACAATAAAGATTTTATATATTTTTTTTATTTACAATTTCCAGAGCAAAGTCGAAAATGTAATTCAGAAATCGGAACGACGGCTATTCACCATATTCCACAGGTAAGAAACAGTATTGTAATTATAAATGTTTCACTGTTTTACAGTGAAAATAAAAACACTAACGTAGCGGTGGAACTAAGAACTTATGACTTAATTAAATAAAGCTTGAACAAAATCTACAAAGAGCGAGTTCGAGTCCCGCTATATTTGAATTGCTTAAACCTTTTTTATTCTTATTTTATTAAAGTTAAACTGTGACATGATAGATATATGATTAATAAGTTTATTTTTGCGAGTGTATATATAAATTTTTAAAAATACACTCTGTCATATTTATTTTTAACCTAATATATTTGCTTATTGGAAATTTATTGCATTTTTAATATATGAGGTATCAAAGTTTAGTTTTGTTTATGAGTATTAAAGCAATAAAACGAGTTTGCTATGAAAGTCAACTGCATAATAATGGCTGGTAGTAATTAAATTATATTTTTTTCTCGCATATAGCAAAGTTGGCACAAAGAAACTGTGTTAAGGCACTCCATATAGTCTGATTTTCAAGATATTGTGTTTAAACGCAGAACTCAACGCCAAAAAAAATGAAAATACTATAAAAAAATGAAAGTACTATGAAAATAAATAAAAGTACTATGAAAAAAAAATAGAGTACTTCAAATACATATAGTGGGAATCAAATCGACAACCATCGCGTTAACAGTCCGATGCAGTTCCACACAAAAACATTATTTCCTTAACATAATATTATGAAACATAAAAATGTGTTGCAGGCAAGTATTCTGTTCCATGGACGACTGGTACGGCATGACGATGGCGGACATCCGCGCCATTGAGGACCGCACTAAGGAGGAGCTCGAGAAGCTGCGTCGCGAGGGCGAGGTGCGCGGCATGCGCGCCGAGAACGAGTAAGGGGCCTCTCCGACCCCACGCCCCGACATCACACCCCTATTAACCCTTTAAGGACGTTGGTATTTTTGTAAAATGTACTTGAAAATAAAAACATGTTCTTTTTTTTATTTTTTGTAATTAGTGCTTTTGTTATTTAGTTAAGATAGTCGGTTTTTATGTGGTTTAGATTGACCTACGTATTTATGTAGCGTATTTTAAAGGGTTAATATTCGGTAGCGCGAAGGGCGCCCGCGTATGCCCGAGCCTCATCAGAGATTACGACTGCTGGCAGTCGCGCTCATTATTTATATTTGCATATATTTCGTGTAGGATCGTTGTTTTCGATATATTTTTATGAAATTTTAACGTAATTGACTTATTCTATTTTGTGAACTTCGCATGTTATATGGGTTAGACGTATGTGTTCCTAGGTCGACGGTGTACACACACGCGGCCGTGCGTCGCTCCACAAATGAACATTTAAAGCAATATATTAGTATTTTATTGAAATCTACGTATAATAATGAAATAAATATCTCGTTTGAAGCGCGGGCATGCCGTTAGATAATTTTGAGATGCGGTATAGAGTATATACTATTTAAATCAATAAGTCGTCTATATGTAGTCCGTGGTTGAAGGTAGTGTCGTCTTTACCTAACAGAGTTAATTCGAGTTAAATATTTGGGACAAATACTTAAATATCTGTGGATATTAATGGCATTTTAGATGAGACGTTTAAATATTTCGCTGTTTAATAAGTATCGTTCTATGGTAAGCGCCCGTTTGGGACTTCGGCTGTTGTATATTATAGAGATACGCTATCACATTGCAGATATAGCACTGCGAATCGTCGACACTAATGTTTTAGGGGAAATATATTTATTGGTGCAATATATTTTTTGTCGGAATCCAGAGGTATGTGTGGCGGTAGCTCGGTTAGTCAATTTATAGAGGTGTTGCAAGGAACTTAGATTTATTTGTTTTGTGTATTATTACGTATATACATATACGATATATATATATATATATATATATATATATATATATATATATATATATATATATATATATATATATATATATATATATATATATATATATATATATATATATATATATATATATATATATATATATATATGTGTCGGTTTGCGGTAATCCACTAAACATAGCACGGGGAAGGAAGAATTTGACGAGCGCGTGGCAACACCCGAAGAGTGATAGCAAGTATGTTTAAGTTGTTGTTTAACAGATCAGTATCAGTATTTTAATATTTGAGTGACATTCCAGGCTCTGTACCGAGAGATATTTGCGATCGAGACGATAAGCTCCCTTTAGCTCTCTTTCTTGTAGCGGAAAATGCAAATGGTGCATATTATATAGACTTCATGATATATTTACAATTACTTAATTTATTGTCAGTACGAAGTGTCAAAAGTTGTTATTCAGTAGCTTTACTGTTATTGTTCAAGTGAAGTTCAGGTGTCCTACGAGTTCCTTATTTTTTTTTTATTTAATAAATAGTGTGTGAATATTAATTTCGCTTTTATATTAAAAAGAAATATTTGGCGTTTTTGTAAACTTTTTTTTTATAAATACACTTGTTTATTTTATGATTTTTCGTCCCCCGCTTCATATACATACTCTGCTTTGTCACATTATGTTCAAATTGATGTATTTATTATAATTGAATGATTGTCTACTTCTACTTGCAATCGGCATCCGCTTTTAGTGTCGTATAGTGCTTCGTGTTTTATGTACTTTTATAATTTGTTTATTATCGGTTCGCATTTAAGGTACTTAATTTTGGCCACTGTTTGTTTTCTCTCCGTAGTAATATTTATATTTTGTTCAACCAAGGGATAATTTTACACGATTAATATAAAATAATAATCATGTTCGATGCGCTCTCATACAACTGTTAACGGATCATGAAATTCAGTTACCAAATAAAAAATTAAGTACACATAAAATTCTGTTTTTTGTTATTTTGTCCTTACTATAAATGCTAATAGCACTTAGTGCAGTAAACACTGGAGTATATCTTTACTAGAGTTCTATAGTTTGAAAAGCATGTAATGCCTTTTACTGTTGATATTGCTTTATTTTATCCTTCTCCTCTAAATTGAAAAAAATATTTAAATTATTATAAATTATTTAGGTATACATATTAAGTTCCCAAAAAAAGATTAGGGGATCTCAAACTTTCCTGTAGAGTTAGAATTTTCATAGCAATTTTAAAAATTTCCTTTTATTTGTCTGGTATATGCATAGTTGTATGTAATTCAAATGTTGTAGATAATTTGCACACCTTAGTTACGAGTCAGTGCAACTTTGTATAGAAAGCTGAAATTGTCAATTTTTAAATATTTATTAATAAAAAGTTTAGATATTTAGCTAATAAAAAGTTTTGACGAGTCTCGCATTAATATGTAATTGTAAGTTGAATAACATTTGTTGTAAAATGTATTATGGATATTTTGAATGCCAACAGAAATAAATAATTCTAACCTGCCATTGTTTGCTATTATTTATATATTTTATCTACATGTTTTAATTTATTTTAGGTCTAAGGAAATGAAAAAAAAAAAACCTCAAATCTCTGTTCTGTCATATATTAGCAAAAAAATAACAAAATTCATTTCCAAAATGAATAACTACTATTTGAGATCTATACAGGAAAAGCATCAAAACAACATCATGAAACAAAACCATTTAAATTCTTCTTCCTTTGTAACAAAAACACAATAAACAAAGTAAAGTATACATAATTGGATAATTGCGACTTCATTTAAGAATCATACTAACCTATAATGGAATGGGAAAATTACAAAGTCAAACAAAGATATTGTGTAATTCTTAAAATATCAATCATTCATAACAATTATAGATGAGATATTATCAAAGCTACTTAGTATAATGGAACTTTCATAGAAACATTTTGAATCAAGTATATCACTAATTTGTTTTGTTATTGTATTAGTTTGTTTATTCATTTGCCTGAACATTTTTATTGCATTAAAGTGAATTAATAAAGGTAACAAAATATGAATGTAGAGATCAAAAAATAATAATATATATTTTTTAAATTTATCTTTGCACACCTGACCAATTAAAGATAAATGCTTAATCAGTGACAACTTTAAGACATGTAATATAATCGATATTACGTCATTGCACACAAAATACCAATATAATTTCAGAAAGAAGGTTTAATGATTTAGACTTGCTTAATTGTATTGTTCATATAAATTGTTTTCAAAACAGGGTAATTACATGAAATATATAAGATTTAATCAACGAATTTTAATGTATTAAGATACTTAACTCCAATGGTTCTATACAAATAAAAATGTCATTAAATATTGGACACCTTCATTTAAAGCGACAGTTGTGGGCTTGACACTCCATATGAGGTGTAATTTTATTTTACTTTACTAGCAAGTCAAAGCGCGGCATTAAGTAAATTCAATTAACAATAAGTAAATGCAATATCTCGAACCTGAGTTGTGGAGAATGGGATAACACTAAGTTTTCTCTAACCTACAGTTCTATGCTGAGAACGGAGACAACAACAGAGAGACAATGTAAGCTCATGTGGCACAATGACGGTGATGAAAGCCGACTTATTTACCAGGCTTTCAGGATAGGCTGTATCAGGCTTCAAGCCCATTAATGATCAAATACGATGGACATACATGCATATTCTACATTAAAAAAATTAAAATTTTGCGTACAATGTGTATATATAGATTTATATGAAGAAACAAAAAACATTTAAAAATATTAGTCATATGTCACTCTCGCTGTGGTAAAAAGAGTGCAGAGTTGAATCCCTTCCTTTCCTACCTTCCCTTTGTCTATTCTTCTATTTGCGGGAACAAGCGTGAAGATACTAAATGTCATTTTATAAAATAAATCCATATTTAACTTTAAAATAACACTAAAAAAATGTTATAAGATTAGAAATAATTGTTAAAATCAGAGATACCGACCAGTCGGCCATTAGCGTCGACTATTCAGCTTCATATTTTTCTACATAAAATGTATTATTTAAATACAAATGTCCTACACGCTTGGAAATGTAAAACATATTAACTTTTCATTTAATAAGTTGTCAGTCACTCAGCTATTAAAATTACTTACAAAAATTATATGGATGACGTTAACAAAGATTTTATTCTTTGCATAAAGTTACATTTTTTGTCGACAGAAACTCTATAACTTTCTCGGAACTCTAATAAAATTAGCCGATTAGCCGGATTTAGTACAACTAAATAGTCACCTAGTCAGCATATCTCTATTAAAAATATTTCAGGCACTGTATGAATTTTGCACATTTATTATTTCTTTTAAATCTCGTTTTACTTAGCCTAATTTGTTCATATTATATAAGTTAGTATTTTACAAATACAAAATTTCTTCACAAATTGATGTACATGTGAAAATTTTATAGCTTATCCATAATAAAATGTCAATAGCAGTAAAATTAATAAATATTAATATAAATTTAAATATTTCATTTCATTTATTTCATATACTTACAGACAAAATAAATTCTCAAATTTTTGACAATAAATAAAATGTAACAATTATAAGTTTGTATAGCTAATACTTACAAAGATAATTTATTTTGAAAACTGGTAAATTATAATGCAAACACTTAACGCTTCATCGTATTTTAAATCACAGGAAAAGATAAGTAGCATTAAAATAACCACAAAACGTTTAGATAATGCTGTGTGGCCGGACAGAAATGTTTTCTCAATCATCAACCTCAAGTTCCAATTCAATGTCGGCAAGATTAATTTTTCTTAGTGTGTTAATGACCATATATCTTGAAAATGTTATGTATAAATACCTAAACCAGACCATTTGACTTTTATGTTGCTTCATAGCTCGTGTTACACGGCGGCTTTCTGTCCATCGGAGGAAATATCTAAAATTATAAGTGTATAATTAATTTTAAATAACATGAATAAATATGTGGACCCTCGTGGCGAAGAGGCACAACGTGTGCCTGTAACGCGACGGTTCCTGCGTTCGATCCCCAGTCGGAGAAGATGGATTTTTCTATTTCCATTCTCTTCGCTCTGGCAAACTAAGCAAAGCGCGGTGTTGAATTCCGCCACTCAACACGCAATGCCTCGAAAAACGGGGAAAGCGGGGACGGAGAAAGCAGGGACTAAGCAACGGAGTGTCTTAACACTAGGTTCCCACGGTCCCTGCAGTTCCCTCTGCCTACCCTGCCATGTGCGGGATAAAGCTTGAAGCTAATAATAATAAAAAAAAATTAATAAACATTTTATTGAAATTTGCAATATTTTACCTTTTTGAGGATAATAAAAAACTTAGAGGTAGGTCTAAAAAACTCAAATATTTTCTCAATATATTGACTGAATCCAATGTATATACTGTACATTCTGAAACAGGATAATAGGAGTTAATACTCAATAATATTTTAATATTATTATTTGATAATAAGTAGTAACAATTTCACAATGCTTGAGAAGGTTATGAATTATAAAGTTATTTTAAAATATTAATTACAAATAAAATATAGATATTAATTATAAATAAATAACTAAGACTTCTTCGGCTTATAACACATTCTAAGTGTCTTCATTTAATAGATTATGCAGTATAAAATAAATTTTAAAATTTTAACTTCAAGTTAATGTATGATTGGACAAACTTATCGCCTGTGTTATATTAGTTACATTAGAAATATCTATAGATTTTAACTCACTTTGTGGCATATTTTTTTCAACATATAAGTATGCAACTGCATAAAATACTGCTGAATGATTGGGATGTGAAGATACACCTCCTCTGTCAAAAGTGACTAGGGTATCAATATCTAAAGTTTCTAACTGCTGTTGCATGAGTTTGGCTATGACAGGGACAGGCCATTGTATCTTTGGATTATCTTGAAGCCTTGTATCTGATATAAGACATATGTTACAATCTGGTACACCAAGAGCATAACAAGCATTCCATAATTCTTTCCTTCGCTCATTTCCTATTCCTTCATAATTACCTGGAATTTGTAAAGATGTTGTTATGTGAGACCACCCAAGCAACATTTATTATATACAATTTTATTTTAATATAAAATTATGTAATTAATATGTAATCTTCCAAACATATTCATTTAAGATAATTTATATTAAAAATATTGATAGTTTTAATAATATTATTTAAACAAAAATAATAAAACATTTATCAATGTACAATAATAAATAATCGACTTTTACTACTGTAAAGAAAACAGAAATTTACCATTTGATAGACAAAGTAAATAAACTTCAGCTCCTTGCTCACATAATCTGAAAATTGTTGGTCCGAAAAACATGCATTCATCATCAGGATGTGCTATGACTATTAAAACTCTCTTAGCGCCAAGAGCTCCGCGAGTCCGAGTAGGTAATTTTCTCGCGTATCGTCGATATACAACACAACACACAAACAAGTAACCGATTAGCCATACGCTGATGTATATTATGAAATTCCTTATATAAATAAGGGATTCAGTCACACAATGAATGTAAAAAGTAAAAATATATTTAAATGTAGACTCAAAAGTTAACATTTCTGACAAGAATATGATATTTTTAAAATAAAATCTGACTGGTTATATTATTAACTCATTTATTATAATAGTTAACATGTTACAACAAATATAACTTAAGATCCTAAATTCTAAAAATTTCCCTTCAAAATCCTATCGTCAACATGATTTCAGATACTTCGTGAATTCAATCGGAGTCAGAGGTGACATTTATTGGTTTTCAATCTTTTGAAACGCCATCTATTATTTGAATACAAAACAATTTCAGTAAATTTATATTTCAATCTGGCAATTTAATATTGAAAAGTGGTAAAATCAAAAATTGTATTAGTTGAAATTATGTAAAATAGTGGCTACTCTATAGACGTATATGTGCTTTGAAGTCTCACAATATTTTATTTTCTATTTCGTTTACAGCAGGTACCGGAATAAAATAATTTCTTTATATTATATAGGCCATTTAAAAAGATGTATGTAAGTAATGAATATTGAAATTAAAAACATTAGTGTGATTAGTGCACATATATATTTAGAAAGTTAATTTAATATTAATATACGTAAAGATACCTTGTCATAGAAAAATGTACTCAAATAATTTTCGTTGAAGGGTCTTGCTTCCACCAAGAATCGACAATTTCTAAATAATTACTTATTATTTCGAGTTATGAACGATACGTTTAAACAAATTTAATGTTTAAATTTGAGTATATTTTAAAAACCCATTAAAAATTATGACGAGTAAACCACCATTATCTCTATTTCATTGTAATTAGCTAATCAATGTTAAAAGAAGACCTTCATCTTATATTATCTAAAAATTCTTATAATAACGTTTTCAATTGCTTAGTTTCGATAAAATAGAATAGAATTGAAAGAAAGGTTTTTGATACAAAAAAAAAGATAAACCATAGAAAAAGATATTACTAATTATTGCTTATTCTTATCTCTTAACCATATCGCATTCATTTTAACTCAATTAAAATCAAGAAAAAGTAAATCTCATTTTGGTAATAAATATATGCAAAAAATATTAGTTATGAAAATAGAAAATAAAATAAATATTAACATTTTTCTATTTTATAATAAGATTAATTTGAAATGTTAAATTATTTACTTTATTTTTGTATCTGTGGTAAAGACTAACTTATAATTTATATCTGTGGTACGTAGCATGAATGAATAACAAGTCGAAAACAGTTTATTTGTTTCGGAAATTCATTAATTAAGAAATTTATTTCCATTACAATATTTAAATATATTATTGTCAAAACGAGCCGAACTCTTGGCGTGTCTCTATTAGCTTAAACTGAAAATGATTCAACCAGATTACGCCTCAGCAATGGGTTTTCTAGCTCATCTGAATTCAGATGAACTAAAGGATATGCTCAATGATGATACAAAATTTGATTCTGTCCTCAAAGATGTTAAACAGGTAAAATGCTAAAGATTTCCTTAATTTTTGAAAATATCATTATGATTTAATCCTGTGAGTGACTCATTATCAACGATTTCCTTTAGAAACATTATGCTTCTATTTGTAATCTATTTATTTTTTAAATTCATAGGTTAAAGACTGGGAAACTGAAAAGGAAATGATTATAGCCAGTAATCGATCATTAGCAGAATTCAATTTAAGTAAAGAACCGGAATTAGAAGAATTAAAGGCACAAATTCAAGAGAAATCTAAAGATGGTGAAGAAATGTGCACCCGGATACAAGACCTTTTAAATGAATATAGTTTGTAAAATTCTTACATGCCTTTATAAAATTTGGGACTAATTATTATTATATGAATATATGTACATAAACCAAGGTTAACATTTTATTTTAGACTTATTATTATAAAATTAAATTACATTCTTCTTTTCCTATATTTTAGAATCTAAATCAGCTGGAATATCACCTGACACAACATTAGCATTACTACAAACTGCGGCGGCAGAAGCAGAGGAAGAATCAGAAAATATTTCACAAGACTTTCTTGCTGGTAAAATAGATGTTGACAAATTTCTTGAAGACTTTGAACCTATTCGTAAAACAATGCACCTAAGAAAATTCAAATCAGATAAAATGAGTGAACTTTTAAGAAACAACCAAAGTTCTTATGGGAATGGTGTTGCCAAGCCATATCTACCTTATCCAAGTTATGGTCAAAATCCAGGAGTACCTAATGTACCATATCCTGTGGGACCTTTAAACATGCCTATGCCAGGTATGTATGGAAACCACTTCTGAAAACTGTCATATAATATAACCTATATGTATATATATATATATATATATATATATATATATATATATATATATATATATATATATGTATATATATATTATATATATATTTGAAATTGTATAGTTGGTAATGTTAAAACAATCTCTTTTTAAAGATATTATAATTTCTATTTTTATTCTGTACAAACATGTTTATTTACCTTTTGTTTTTAAGAACATGCAATTTTAATCATAATATACATGAAAACACCTGTTTCTTCTTTCAAACATTTTTGTGTTAACTATTATTTTGATTTTTAAAAAAGTATCAAATATACACCAAAATATATTTTCTTTAAGGTCAATTAAATAAAAGTATAAGATATGTTCTTCTTTAAACAAACAGTCCGCTTGATATTGGTGCTTGTAGATAAATATAATTATTTGGGTAAATAATGTTTAGTAAAATAAAATTTGTGAGCAAATTATTAACATTTTGACTACCTTATTATAAATAGATTATTATGTAAATCATTACTTTAAATTTATTTTAATAAATAAATGTTAGTATTATATCATTTTTATGACATAAAAATGGCTAAAATCTTAAAGAATTTCAAAAAGTCAATCTATCCCTCTCAATTATTTGTTACAATTCTGAACATTTTTACCTAGGAATTTAAGAATGTATAAAAATATAATAAATTTAGGTTCCAATGTGTCATAATGTACCTTCATAGGTATTCAATTTATAACTTTAATTTACGATGGGTCTGGCACCTGCATGGAGAATCCATAGAAAGCTAAGTTGTTTCTTCTCTTCTCAGTTATTTATAAGGAGATAAGGTAATAAACTTTTTAAAATGAAAGCCTAGTGATTGTATTATTGTGTATGTAATTAATTTAATGCCTCAAATGCAACCATTTTTGAGATTATAACATTATTATTATTACTAATATCTATAAAATTAGCACAATGTGTATATATATTAATTTAATAGCTTGTGATAATGCTCTAATTTTTTTGGCACTCTTGATGGTAATCTAAATAGTACTTTGAAATATATTCAGTTCTAATTTTCTTTTAGTTTATATTTAGTTATTTTCTATATTTACACATATATCAGTTTATGCAGAGTAAAATTACTAGAACTTTTATTTACCAACTTTTTTGGTCTATCTTATTGAGGAGGTAATAGAAAATAATTATGAACAAAAAATATTTTTTTATTTTAAGTATTCAATTGTAGAATATGTACAATATATACAGATGATTAATTATAATAATCTATTAAAAATATACAATAAATTAGGAGGTAGAACTAATTTTCTCTAACTAATGAATTATTGTACTAGTTAAAAATAAAAATCTCAACTTTCTCTTTCTTCAGAAGATTTCTTTTGATTATTTATATTATTATGATCATAACCAGTTCGACCATATAATACAAAACCAAAAAATAATGTTGATATAAAAATTGTTAGGTACATAGCTATCTCTTGATTTTGGGATGATGTTTGATCTTGTTGCTTAGAAGCTTTTTTTCGAAGATATTCCTTTTCATATTGAGATTTTTTAAATAAATCACCATAGTGATTTCTAGACCTGCAATAAAATGAACAATAAATATTACAAAATTTATGAATAACAACATTAATATGTTGTTAATAAACAGAATGAAGTATATGAAATTAGTGTCTATTTGCTAAATATATATTATTTTTATTTACTTCTGCACCTTATATTATATGGGCAAATGTACATGGACTTAGTATGTGTCAGTTTATTAATACACAATCAATACCAAGAATCAAAATCATAGATGGGTGTCTTTCCATCCATGGTTGGAACAACATTTCTTGTTTGACGAGATTTATAAAACTTTACAACAGGATCATTAGGTTCATCATCAGGCCGAAAATCCATTCTACTTGTGTTCTCTCTTCCTACAAGTAGACCTTAAAACAATTTGTTTAGCTTATTAAATAATATATCAATTGAAGCACTCTTATATTATTTGTTAACTTACCTTTGTCATACATTTTTTTTAGTTTAATATTTCCTAATACTTCATATGCTTCAGTAATTGCTCTAAACTTTTTTGCAGATTCATCATCCTGAAATTTATAATATGATATATTTTTCTAATTATAGAAATGGTTGATTGGAGGTTGATTTAAAAAATCAGTAAAATTAAGAAAACATGAATCAGCTGTAGCTTTTAAGAATTAGCACAGCTTATTACATAAAAAAATTTGATTACAGTTTTATTTCTTAGAAAATAAGTAGACTTACAAACCTTAGATGTATCTGGGTGATACAATTTAGACAGTTTATAATATGCTGATTTTATATCATTTTGCGTAGCTTTTGGCGTCACTCCTAATACATCATAATGACTTGCTCTGATTCGAGATGTTGTACCAAATGTGCGTAAAACTATATCGCTCGCACTACATAATAATATGGACTTTCTTTGACCTAACATTGCTATAACTGGAATATTATAAACGTAAAATATTTTTACAACGTTTTACACAAAACATGAAGTATAATTTTTTAAGTAAATTTTTCGAGATTAAATAAGTACCTAAATAGTAATTTTAGAGAAAACTTAAAATGTAATCACATTTTGATTGATTACACAATGAATGTCAATGTCACATCTATGTCATAGGGCAGATTTTATTTTCGCTGTCAATTTATCTCTACAATAAGACCGTTGAAGTTTGAAGAATGGAATTGCTAGCATATGGCTAGTAGGGGAATGATGGAATCAATAACAAAGACTCGAAAGAAATAAAGCTTATGTATATTTGCATCGAGGTATTCATAAAAGTAATTATTTTATACGTAAGTATTAATATAATTTAAGAAAAAAACTACTTTATTCACGATCCACTTTAATCACGATTGAGTGATATTTAAGTTCAAGCCACTTTCTTGGTCTTTGTTCTTTATGTATCTATTTGTTTAACTAATATCATATTTAACTTGTTGAAGCAAGAAATGTTGAAAATATGTGCATAAATCAAATATCTTAACATCAGTGAAATTTCTTATGCGAAATAAATCTTCTGCCATAGATGCTGGATCAATCAAATGCCATTTATGGTACATTGAATCCCCTAAAATTTATCGAAGAACTTCCATGATGCTCTCTATCATCCCAGCAAAATAGTAAAAAATTATGTGACACTGGATTAAAACGAATAATTTGCTGTATTTAATAAATTATGTAAAATTTCTAATTGTAAACTGTCCAATTTGTGCAAAAATTAAACACCGTTTTATAAAACTTTATGCTATACAAATTAATGCGCCAAGCTTTTTAAAGACTAAATATCCCTTACTTAAAATCCTCTCTCTTTACTTTTATCCATTAATTTTTAAGATTCCATTTATATACGCCTTCCCTGATTATAAAAAAATGCCTTTAATTATTGTTTAGTATTTTAGAGTTTTATTTAGATCGATATATCTAGAAAAAAGTGCAATTATTCGAAGCGTACTCCACGTTTTCGTATTTTGGTTTATTGGATGAGAGAGAGACTACCGCCAACAACACGTTATTGGGAAAGATGAAAACGTCTTGTCACATATTTTAATGATTTTATTTAATAATGTTCTATTATATTTTGTTTACAATTGTATTATCATTCGAAGCAGTGAATGTAACTTTAGAAGAAAATTATGTTTATGCTCTATGCCACACTATATAAACTCGTTACTTTTTTAAGTAGACTATTATTTAAAAAGTAACGAGTGATGTTTTACTCTATAGAAGCCAATTTTACTTTACTTTTTATCTATTACTTATAATTAAACATTATTGGATTAAGAATTCTTAGAATTATTGATAAAATTCACACCCAAATTTATATGACAGTTTTCCCAATAAGGTATAAAATAATGAGAGAGACAACTAAGAAAGTATATATTATCTGTAAAGAATATTTATTCTGTGGTAGTATTGTAAAAACAGAGGCCTTAGCCAAAAACCAAACGCTCCGTATCTATTCCATAAAGCGCTTCAGCGATAAAAATTATAGATATCGCTAACTTGGTAGCCAACAACACATGTCAACATCAAACGCTTGATCTACAGTGTCAATAGAAGACATCGATCATATTGTCTGTGATTGGCGTTTTTTGAAACGTCAAGTGAAGACTGTAACGTCACATATTTCAATGTTGCATATGTAAGAATTTAATGTTAAACTAATTTGATTAAAACAGATTAAAAATATACACTTCTCAAACAAATATTAATAGAAATAAAAAATATAAATTTAAGTATATGTTACAAAACGTAGATAATAGTAAAGTAAGATAATTAAAATTATTAACCGATGTATTCAAAATTATTAATGTTGAAAAATAAAACGAAAATAATAAAATTTCGTAATATAATCGTAAAATTTATTACGTAATTATTAATTAATAATCGATTCACTTAATAACTTCCTAATTAACTTATAAATTTGTAATTATTAAGGTGTAAAAACAGTTGTCCTCTTTTTTTACAACTACAACTCTGGAATTCATGGTGTATACTCGTTACACTGTATTGCTGATCTGTGGGTGGTGTTTTAATATTAGTCATCGCCTGTAATTTTATTTATTCATTTTATAATTACTATTTTCTTATATCGTTACCTTTGTATATTACAGTTCAAACTAATATCTAAGTAAGTAAACTATTTATAATTCCGTTTATGAAAGTGATACATTATTGCATTTAGGGTGATCTGAACATATTTGCTTTAATAGTTATATTATCAATTCAAGACCATATAAGGCTTGCAAGTGTGTTTAAGATCATGAATTACGAAATCGTGTCCTACATTGTATATATACAAGTGTGTCGTATGCAAGTCTTTAAAGGAATTTCTATTTGACCAAGTGACTCATCTACATTATAACGGGCGCAAATTCTTTATCAAGTTTGTATAACGTTATTGTAAGTTAAGGAAATTAGTCTACGTTTATATATCATTTACAACACATTTTTACTGTTTGATAAAAAAAATACTAATTAAAACCCGTCTAGTTATCAAACTCTTTTAAACAGTACAGAAGTTTTGGGCTTTCATGAATTTTATTTTGGACTCTAATTGCCATACATAAAGATTTGTACTGTAGTAACTTATATTTTATATTTATTTGTTCAAGTAGCATAAAAATGTCGTCGCGCAAAACAGCTGGCCGTCGTGGGACCAACAAGAAACGTGCCCAACGAGCCACTTCCAATGTATTTGCTATGTTTGACCAGGCGCAAATTGCTGAATTTAAAGAAGCCTTTAATATGATTGACCAGAACAGAGATGGTTTTGTTGATAAGGATGACCTACATGATATGCTAGCTTCGCTTGGTAAGTATCATTTTTCTGATAAGTAACACAAAAAGGTATATGAGATTAGAAATTTCACTGTACACTTTAAAATTAAAATTGCATCATGATTTTAGTAATAGTGTACTTTAATTATTATTTAATTAAGTTTAGCTTTTTTTCTTAAATATTACATGAATGAATTGTCTTATATATTATATAGGTAAGAACCCAACTGAGGAATATTTGGAGGGTATGATGAATGAAGCACCAGGACCTATCAATTTCACTATGTTTTTGACACTCTTTGGTGAACGTCTTCAAGGAACTGATCCTGAAGATGTTATCAAGAATGCTTTTGGGTAAATACTACTTTGAACTTATTCAAAACATAAATAATACTCTGGCATATGAAATTATAATAACTGTACATGTAGTCCACATACAAAATTAATTGTTTACTTTTTAAAGATTCATGTTATTACTTCTATGAATTTGTGCACCAGCTGTACCACATATTATTTGTCTCACATATTATTTGTATCACATATTGCCAAACCATATTAAAATGACTTAGTAACCATTACCTCCAGATTTAAATTGCACTTATTCTTTACTTGATTATTTTAGTTTTTAATATTGGGCATCTTTTAATATAAGAAGAATAGTTTTTAAACATTCCATTCTTTAAAGATGTCATATGTGAGTTGAACTTGTATTTCTTTTTTTATAATTAATATAATTTTTGATTAACAGATGCTTTGATGAAGAAAACACAGGTGTGATAGCAGAAGAGCGTCTCCGTGAACTTCTTACCACTATGGGTGACCGTTTTACTGATGACGATGTTGATGAAATGCTGCGCGAGGCCCCGATACGCGATGGAATTTTCGATTATGTGGAGTTCACTCGCATATTGAAACATGGCGCCAAGGATAAAGATGAACAATAATTATTTTCATATTGGCAGGTTGATGATATTACAATATTTACTTTTTTGTGTTTGTATTACAAAATTATATTAAATTATTCATTTACAACATTTATGATGCCAAGCAGTTAGGAGTAAAGTGTGTCAGACTTCTTTCATTGTCATGCATGAATTTTATATATGTACTTAACTTTCAACCTGCCATACTGAATCATATTTTGTTTGATAAGTGTCATTAAAAATATTATTTAGCATTATATAATAATAACATGCCAAACTAATCCTTTATCCAATTTGTATAATAAATTTTTCCTAAATACTTAAGTTAGAGTTTATGGATTTCAATAATCTCAAAAGATGCTGAGGTGCTAAAATAGATATTATAAGGTTTGTTGCATTCTAGATTGAGTTTAATCATGCATTTGTTAATACATTTCCAGTAAGTTGAATTATGTTTTTTTATTTAACTTATCTTATAAAATTCGAAACTTTTAAGAGAATTTTTAATGCAACAAGTAGTTTACATTCATAATGTTCTTAAATGTCTTAACTAAATATCCCATATTTCGTTTAGAATGGATATTCTGATGTCATAACAAATTACTATACTGTTAACGATGAAATCATTTAATTTCAACTTGGAAAAGACTTAAAAACCATAAAATATAATGATCAGTATTTTAAAAAAATTAAATATCGCCATTATCGATAATTAAATAGACTGATTAGAAAAGTATTTAAACCATTCCGTTTTTAATCAACAATAAATGCAAATTTATTTGCTTGTGATGAAGTTGTAACATTCTTAAAAATTCTATTTTAATTATAAATTTATATCATAGAATACGAATTTATGTAATCGTCACTAACAATCGTGTGTATTAAAAGTATAATTTGTATAATCACTTATGTATTTATTTTATGATTTTCTTATAAATTCTTTTAAATATTTAGTTTGTTTTATTTTTAAACTCCTTAACTAATAGTGTTTAAAAAAATAGGGCTAATGATGTTCTGGCGATGACAAAAGTTGCTGACGTTATAAGCTTATAAATAGGAGTGCTTAATCAAGACATAGGCTCATATTGCTACTTGTTGAAGAAAGAAGTTCTGCTGCATTAAATTTTAAATTAAACCTGAACCTGAATACGTATGTGATTGCCTGTAGTTGATTGAGTCAAAGTTTTAAATAATGCAATTGTTTACGTTTGAGAGATAAAAAATAAAAATAAACAATTTTATTTATAACATATTTTTATTATGTTTTTATCAAAACAGGCAGCAGCAGAATATGAACACAAAAGTGTTATGGTCTTACTGACCACACAAGCTAGGTTTACCTTCGTTCAAAAGAACAGCCCATTCTAAAACGTTCTCAATACGCATATTTGGGTTCTCGTTCTTAACTGTAAACATAAAAAATATTTATAACCATTTTAATATTACGTAGATATTTTTATATGTTACATCGTGCTTTGTTTATTAATTTTTTTTTATATTTTATTAAACCAAATCGGTGTAGTAACTAATTATACATTTATAAATAGGTACTACTAATCACGTGAACACCGAACCGATATCTGATGATCTATGATCCTAAATTATCTGATGTTATATTTTCCTAATATTATATATTACTTATATGGTTCGTAAGATAGAACTTTTACGTCTAACGCCACAGCTTTTGGTATAAGTAATTAGATTATTACCTTGAACTCTTACGAATTCTTTAGTTGGCAAATCATAAGGTTTCCATTTTGGTCTACTAAGTTGGAAATGAGTCGTTGAAGCGATTCCTTTATGTAGTTCCTAAAAAAATCAAATTGATAATTCGTACATTCCTATGTCTAAATAGTAATATTTTCTTATTGATGTCTAAAAAAATGTTACATCATATATAACTGCATTTCTATTCTAACCTACTATGCTCCATCCCAGCCAAATAGCTACCATATAATATAATTAACGTACATAACTGGTATCCCCTTATATTTTCGATAATGAACATTTTGGGTAGCCAACACATATAATTGACGCGGCAGTCCAGTATGATTTTCCTCATACATGGCTACACACGGTGGTACATACCATATGTAGAATGGATAAAAATAGAATTTAGAGTGTCTTAACTCTATGTTTACTTTATCTACCAAGAAATAAGTTGAGTTCAGAGGCAGAGACAAAGAAATTTAGTGACGTTGTCTTTACCTTTTTGTCTCTCAAACAATTTATCTTACCTGGTCCCATATGTTCCGCCTTATTATTTTTGGTTCTTGTCGATCTGACCTAGCTGATTTAGGATTGTAGTCGGGAGGATGATACAGCATATCATATGCACATAGTTGCGTTCTATTGGATTTCCATTTTGTGTTAAAGAAAGTTTCTTTAGATACTGGTATTACCATTTGGGTTATCAAGCGGTCTTCTAACATTTTGCTGAAGATGTTATTTTAAACATTCGTTTTAATTATTTTGGGTTTATTTGACAAAAATAAATGAGTAAAATAAGTACAAGTAAAATATTCTTTACTGTACACCAGGTACATGTAGGAAAGGTGATCTTTCAGGCAATCTTTGGTTAGAAAAGAGAACTAACAAAATTACGAATCGTGAAGGTGTGCTACATTCGTTTATACACTCCACATATGCAGGCAGTACATACAATACATGCAGGTATTTATAAAATACATGTGGTATTTTATAAATACCTGCATATACATTATACATACGCAATTCGATCCAGTATTACTTATATGTAATGTAAATATGTATAAGATGTTTAAGCCGTTTTTTTAAGTTTTAAGAATCTTGAAATGTTCAGAGTAAGGAATTCCTTAAGTGAACAGATTTGACATAAAAGAAATTACTATAGAAGAAGTAAGTAGGAATATTAAGGAATATTAATGGTTAAATTAAACTTGAGGTGGAACGGAGACATCATCTGATAATGTTTTTACTCATTCTTTGAGATATGCTAAAAATAACAGATAAAAGGGCACATTAATAAGAAGAAAAAGAATATGAGATTCCGGCAAAGATTGCTACCGAGAGCCACTTGAGCCTTTTGTGGAAGTCGGAGAACTGAACTTACGTCCGAATATAAATCTTATGCTAATATTTTGAAGACGCTGACGGTTAAGATAACAACAGTAACCATAGTCAAGAAGTGGAAGTAGAAGTGAATGTGCTTCTTAAGAACAATAATTTTAATTACTTTGTACTCATGCTTAGTAACTTTATAACGATTATTGCATACCTAATGGTCACGGTGATTTTTAATTAAAGAAATTATTGATATGTAAAAAAATATTTGACGTACCTTTTTAATTATTATGAAATCACTAACTAAATTTCTCTATAACGAGGCCATCCAACATTTATTTTAATTTTCGTGTAAACATTATCAAGAATTTATGTTTCTAGTAATTATTTTTAAATAAATAATAAATTCACTTTGTTCATAATTTACTTGTAGTTTTTGTTATTTTCAAATACAAAAATTTAGGTAAAATTGACAAAACGTTTAGTCTTACGTTATAATTGCTCATACGTGAAGGTTACATATGTAACTATGCGTTTTGGCTTCTCGTTGGATTAGTCTGACCGCTGTAGCTTCGTTCAATTTTTAAATTTAAAGAAACAGCATAATCTTAATAATTTTAAAATCCTTATTTTATTTACCTATCCGACTACGAAATACGATATGGCTTATAGTGTAAGATATGGCTAGATGTATTGGCGCAGCACGTCTCACACGGAAATATTATAAAACGATTAGTATGAGCCTACAATATATTATTAAAAATTTAATAATTTTTACTTTTTATTATTAAAATAAAGCTAAATAAATATAATTAAAACTTAAATTATATTGCTGTAATGTAATATAAGATACAGCTTACAAATATATGAAATATATATTATTTTTTTATACTTTTTAGCAAAAAACATTTACCTACTTTCACAACGTTTTTATTGACACACATTGTCAGAAATTATATCATTCGTTGAAAATAATGATTTCCAACGTTTACTGTTTATTTGTTTAAATAATTTAATGTTCTAATGTTATTATGTGGCAGAAAATATTTTAAATCTCAAAATTTTAGTGATGCATTTAAGAAGCATCTCTAAAACCACTGGTGTGTAGAAAAGATTTTTTTTAAATATTTTATTTTATTTTTTTTTTATTTTGTATTATTGATTTATATTTTCACACATTTAGAACTACTGGAGTATCAGAAAAGATCAAATAGTGAAATTGTATTTTCCAAAAAATTAGCAAATACTAACTTACATTGCTTTAACACAACAAGAAATGCAGGAAAGGTATAAATTCCTATATTATATCTTATTAAATTAAATATAAATATATTTTGAAGATTGATGATTTTAAATTTTTATTGCAAAAATATAATTGTTTTCCGTTATTTTTAGCCTATTAACGATTGCTCAAATATTAATTTAAGAAACGTGAAAAGTAACCTATACAATCAAAATACACCTGTTGAACCAGTTGTAAAAATAACGGTCTTACTAAAAAACCCTGCAAAGAGACTCTCAAGAAAGTTTACTAAGCAAGAATATTATAAGAAAGTTGAAACTACAGTATCAAATCACGAGAGTTCATTGAAAAATCTACATTTACGTACTATTCATGAAAAAAGAAGTAAAAAAATATATGAAATAAAAAAATCCGAAAGTGATATTTTGCATTACAAATATAATACTAACTATGCGGTCTATGAATGCCCGGATTTAGATTTATTGAGAATGGAAACAAATAATCGCAAGGATATAAAAACAACTAGAATAAAAAGAGCAAATAAAGACTGCAATTGTGAAAATAATCATTACAAATTAGAAGATGAAAATGAAAGAAAAAACAGAGTTACAATTGTCGGCCAATTAGGGCTGACACAGGACGAACGTTACGTACTGAAATGTGCTGCTACACTAAACAATAAACCAAGTAAATATAACACATTATATATATATATATATATATATATATATATATATATATATATATATATATATATATATATATATATATATATATATATATATATATATATATATATATATATATATATATATATATATATATATATATATATATATATATATATATATATATATATATATATATATATATATATATATATATATATATATATATATATATATATATATATATATATATATATATATATATATATATATATATATATATATATATATATATATATATATAAATTTAGGTGTCATTATGGATCAGCATTTGTCTTGGGAATCACAAGTGGGAGAGGTAAGTAGAAAAATTTATGCTGCATCGTCGAGCCTGCGTAGGCTACGTAATTTCCTACCACTACCCACCAAAATTGTGTTGGCTAACTCACTCCTATTACCAATTCTTGATTATGCTGATATTTGTTATCTTGACATTAAGGAGGAGCTATTGAATAAACTTGAGCGGCTTCAAAATCTTTGCATTAGGTTCGTATTCGGTGTACGTAAATATGAACATATCTCCGAGTTTCGAAATAAGCTTAAGTGGCTCCCTATTCGCCTTCGCAGGAATACTCACATACTTCATCTTCTCTATTCAGTGCTGTTTAATCCTTCTACTCCCCCATATTTGAAGGAACAGTTTAAGTTCCTTCATGACACCCACTCCCGTTCCTTACGTTCCGATAATAACTTACTACTTGAAATTCCTCTTCACTCTTCCTCTTTTTACTCCAATTCCTTTACTGTAAAAGCTGCCAAACTATGGAATACTATTCCTATTAAGATCAGGCGTGCTAAAAGTTTACACATTTTTAAAAAGAGGCTTAAAAATCATTTTTTAAGCCTGTAATATTGTATTTTTTTAATTCTTAATTATTTTTTCTTTTTGTTGAGATCTTGATTTGTACGGGGTATTGCTATGTATTATTTTCAATTTAGTATAATGTATGTCATATGTGTAGTTTTATATATAAATATATATGTATCTATGTGTATGTATGTATATGAAAGTGTGTATGTATATTTATATGTGTATGTATGTGTATATATGTATATGTATGTATGTGTATATATGTGTATGTATGTGTATATATATGTATGTATATGTATATATATTTATGTATTTCTTTATTAATGCACCGCCCATCCTTATACAACTCCAACTTCCAAAGGTTGCCTGGAAGAGATCGCTTTAAGCGATAAGGTCGCCTAGTTGTACTTCTTTTATTTTATTATTTACTTTTTTGCTCTTTAATTTAAGTTGTGCAATAAAGTATATTTATTATTATATATATATATATATATATATATATATATATATATATATATATATATATATATATATATATATATATATATATATATATATATATATATATATATATATATATATATATATATATATATATATATATATATATATATATATATATATATATATATATATATATATATATATATATATATATATATATATATATATATATATATATATATATATATATATATATATATATATATATATATATATATATATAGACAACATTTTTTGTTACAGTTCCAACTAACTTTTCACAAACGATGAAAAATCCCGATCGTCCTTTAAAACAAAATACGTTCAATGAGTAAGTTATTACCAGATTATTTTACATAATCCAATATGCCTCTTCAGTCAATACATAAATACCTAAATAAATAACATAAATGATGAAATATATTTATTTCAGTACAGTAACGCAAGCAACTCAAGTAGACTTTAATATGTCACAAACAAACAAAAAGTCATATAAAAATAGGTTTGTGCAATGTGATTGTAGTGCAAGTAAAATTGATGCTGCAGTGTCGAAAGTTAATCTACTCAAAGAATGTAACAGTCCGTTAGTCATAATATCAGTTTATCCCAGACAAGGTGAAACAGAGAATGCAGATTATTGTCCTGTCAAAATTGTACAGCACCAGAATATCAGCAAAAATAAAATTCAAACAAAACTCGAAACGGAAGGATTTAATGACAACCAGAAGCAAAAAAGGGACAGAACTCCTTTACGTAATAAGGCGGAAAGACTACGGTACAGCAGATCGCCATCTCCTGCTACCAAAATAGAAAAAGTCAATACAAATAGGAATAAAGATTCTTATGCTTTACCTATGAGTAGCGCCTCGAGGAAACCGAGCCCTGAAAATAAAAATATTAAGGTTCCTAATAAACCTAACGAGTTCAAAAAAGATATGTCCAGCTTTAATGAACAAAATAAATATAACAAAACTTCTAAGAAACAAAGTAACAAATTTGAACGTAAGAATCAAAAAACTAATGCGGAACAAGTTAAGAAAGCCTTGGTTAGCAATTTTATAAAAAATATTGATACAATCGATAAACAGCAGCCGAAAAGGAAAATTATAAATGCCAAAGACGATGCTTCAAAAATAACAATCAATATAGACGGCGATAACGAGTACTATGATGTTACGTTTGAACGGAGCGACCTCGATACCGGCGTGTCTGTTAGAAAGACAGCGAAGGATAGAAATCAAGGAAAAGCTGACACTAGTTCTATGCGAAATTTTCTCATGTTATCTGATGATTCAATCACAAAAGCAAGTTATTCTCGAGTAATATATTTAATATACATATATATTTTATTATTAAAAATTATTCAATAAGCAATTCTTTTGTTATGATTTTTTTCAGGAACCAAATCACAAGCAAAATGTGTACATGTTAACAGAATCAAAGTTAAACGTTCGTGATAGCCTAGAAATAAAGCACAGGTAAAAAAAAACATTTACTACTTAAAATTTTGATAAATATTTTGGCATGAGTATCGAATGTGACGGTTATTCTTTTATATATATAAATATTCTGCACTTATTTTAGGCGCGAACAAGAAAAAACAAAAAAGAATAAAAATGATTGTGAAAAAAACTCATGTTTAAACGAATACGGTAAGAAAAATGTAGTTATTAAAAATGCTTAATTAACTCAACACAAAAAAGACAATTTATATTTTCTTTTATAGCAGCTCTGAAACACTTTCGAGGAGACAACTGTTCTATAACTGATCCAAACGAAAGAGATAGAGAAATTAGAGAACTACTCGGAGTTTTACGGGATAGCAAAAAGTCTAAAGTATCTATGTGATATCTTATAGTTAATATATGTATACTTATTTAAAAATTTACGATATTATTATTCACTAACTTCTTTTTTATAATTTATAGATAACGCCAGTCAAACAAGACAAAGATAACTGCGTTAAACAATGGTTTAGTCTTTTATTTTATTTTTTTATTTAGTAATATATTAATAGAATGACATAATTTGAATATATAATTTATAATAATGTGTTTATTGCAGTTCCGAAAGTATAACGACAGAGCTTAGCATTGGAAATTTTTGTAATATAAATAAAAATACAGACGTCAATGAAAACTTGAATAATATTGTACCATTAAAAAAAGAAGAAAATGTTATAACAATTCCAAATTATAGTACTTTACTGAAAAGTAGGTATGATGCTTGTTATACAAACAATGTAATAGTGCCTCAAAATCTTATATTAAGCCGCAATATTCAAGTGTTTCTGCAATTAGATGACAAAATCCATCCAATATTTCTAACTAGAAAGCAGTATAAGAAAGTTAAAAGAAATGTACAATGTTCAATATCAAATAAGACTAGTATCGAAAGAAAACCTAGAAACAGTACAAGGATGAATGGCGTATTCATAGGAGAGGTTAAAGTTAAACCAAGAGTTCTAAAAACCTTACATTATGACCGCGAAGTGCAAACAGATTTATCCGAGATTAAGAAAATAGCAAAAATAGCAAAGCGGAAGTATTATCGAAATATGAAAATATTTAATGAAATTTTAAATAAATCAAATTCCACAAGGTGTATCAATGAAGCTTTGGTTTCTGAATGCAAACACTCCAAATATAATGACTACATTTATAATAATTACCGCCATGTTTCTTCAATAGAGATAGACTGTAAAGATGTTGAACACGTAAAACCAGCGACATCTTCAACACAATTCACATGTTATGAAAAGTGGAAAAACATGTCTATGTAATTTTAAACAACATAATTCTATACAAACATTATTTAAAGGCAGGTATTTTCTACTTTCTAGATTTAATGATTGGTTTCAGGAATGTTCAGACTGGTAGATAGATAACTATTGGTGGGTGACAAAGTCTTTCCATTTAATAAAAAAAATATAGTAGAGTGAAATTAAGCATATATTCGTAGCAAATGGCACTCAAAATGTAACAAAAAAATATTTTCCTTTAATAGTTTAGTACGATTTTCTTATAATAAGAACAAGTTGAGAGAAGTTAATAAAATCAAGCAAAAGCAAAGAAATCGAATTTAACCGCTATTGCATTAGTAGAGATAATTAATTGCTTTAAAATTAAATTAATAAATAATAAAATTAAACTATACTAAAATGTATAAAAATCACGAAAATCAAAGAACTTATTATGTAAACTATACTACTAATAAAAATATTTTATTTTCATGTAACTGTATAATCAAACGGGAATTAATACAGGATATCGTAGATCTGTCACACCCAATCTTGGCACTTCGGCAATTTCTTTAGAATCTGAAAGAATAGGATTAAATAACTCCGTTAAAGCATCTGGTGCTGGTGACTGTAAGACTAAGAAACCTCTTTTACGACGGCTTATATCCTGTCTAGTAATGAAGTCAACTCAGACTTCAGTGTTAAAAGCAGAAATTCGAGGAAAAGAACACGTACGACTGAGCAACTCTATGGACTCATATTATATTAACACTTCTCTTGGGGTAAACTATTTTTTTGTTTAAAAAAAAATAAAAAATAAAATATGAGGACTGTCATGGCGTAGAGGCGTAGCGTCTGCCTGTAAACGCGACGATTTGTGGGTTCGATCCCCACTCGGGAAAGATGGATTTTTCTATTTCTATTTTCTTCGCTATGGAAAGTAGGCAAACACCACTCAACACATAACTTATGCCTCGAAAAAGGCAGAAAGCAGGGACGAAGGAGCGGAGTTCCTATGGTTCCTGCAGTCCCCTCTGCAAACCCTGCCATGTGTAAGATAAAGCGTGAAGATATTATCTATCTAAAAAATAAAATGTATGTGTTTAAAATTTTACTACTTTGTCAGTAGCTAGTATTAGTAGTAGTAGTAGTATTAACGTTGAATATTATTTTGATTTCATGTATTCTAGGCATTTCAAATGTCGTCTTCGCTATACGATACTTCGATATCATTCTACAGCAATCACACCACTATGCCAATAAATAAAATAAAACGAGGACTTTTTACTTCAGTACGAGAATTTCTGACGGGTCGAAGAACTTAATTTGAATATTTTATTAGAAAATTGATAATAATAATTTAAATTTGTAATAATGTTACTTTTTGTGATGTGTTTCTTTTTATAATGTGAATAAAGAAGTTCTATTTTTTTTCATTTGTATTGAATCTAATATCCTATATAACACGATACAATAATATATGTAACATTTTATATACAAAAAAAATATTTAGTTCAATAAATAAACACAGTTAAATAACTGGAATGAAAAATAAAATTTAAAAATTTTTAGTTTCGTACCCAGAAAGAACAAATTATAGAACTCATTAAAGGGGATACACCTGCACACTGCAAGGGAGTATTATATTTAACTGGTTTCAAAAATTAGCTCACTTTTTTGTTAGGCTTTAAAATAGTTAGTATTGAAGGTCTTCTTATGATGTTGCCAATCCTGTCTGTAACTCCCTACACATATGGTAGAATTGCTGGTTGTCTCTACACTGGGTGGTTGGCTCGGTGGTCTTTTAATATTGTAAATTAATACTCTTATTAATAGAATTAAGATAGTTTAGAAGAACCCGCATGCACGCTTTTAAATTCGTAGCACCTAGTTTCTAAAATTTAGTGATGAGAGATTAGGCAAGTACGTAAATTTACGTCACGAGTGTACACTGCAGATTTGGTATAAGTATAGCTACGTCATTAATCAACGAGACAAAGCTATGCATTCACTAGAAAAGTAAAAGTTTCAGAAGGGCATTTAGTACTTAAAATGTTTTTATATTTTGGGAGTAATACATAAAAACTTCGAATCATCTATAGTAGCTATAGCTACGTATAGCTGTAAAGTCTGATCTATTTATTATAATCAGCAAAAAGGTTTTTAAATTTAGGATATGGGTATTTGGATTGTCTTTCAAAAAATACAGACCCAATAACGCTGAAGATAAGGGACCTAAATGGTACAGAAAATACAGAGAGAGAACATGAGAATAAAATAAAAGATGAATGGGATAAAATTTGTGAATACTTTTAAAATATAAGAGAAATGACACGGAGACTTAATGACAAGAGATATACGACGTAAACGATTTAAGGGACAAGAAGAAATTTGTAGTACTTTAAGATATAAAACGACCAGCAGGGCTACTCTCGACTCTAATTTGCAATAATTAAATTCTAATAATAAATTTTATGTAATTTAGCTTGTGCCGACCTACATCATAGGTCCAAAAGAAAGAAGAATACAGTATAATCAAAATGGTTTGGATAATGGCATTATAAAACAATTTATACGAAAATCAATGAGAATTTTAAGATTTTTGGACTCATATCATATGTGAGCGGAAGCAACAGACAGTTTTGTAAGCAGAAGAGCATCCAGATGAAAGAAGTGTATGGGATCACTGGCACAGTCATTGAGAATAAAAAATGACATTCGACATGGAAATATGTTAAAAAACCAATACTGTATATATATTAAAATACTCAGCCACTTTAATCTAGTCAGGTTAAAATATAGTTATCTATCGATCTATCGATGTAGGTCTTTAACTAGTTATCTATCTAGTTAAAGACCTACATCGTGGGGTACTTGTTACAAAAATATCAAAAAGATGGCTACATAAAGTACCTATGTATATGACATATCGTTTACGCTTTGTACGACAGATAACCAAACGGATTTAAAGTCAAAATCGTGTACTGATAAAACACTGAATAGGAACATTACCGTGTACGCAATAGAAGAGACAGATATACTACGCACTATGGAAGTATATTGACGAACGTATTATGACATCGAGGATTGATTGATTGACTACGTGTCATGTGACCTGAATAAATATTGAGCAGGAATCGGGGAGCGGAGTCTTGCACTAGATTTTCGTAGACTAAACGTTTGTTTTTCGAACTTTAAATTTATTTACTGTCATGGATGTATCATTAAAAGATTCACAGAGGATTATATATGGCTGTCATTATTAAAATATTATTTTTCAAATTGTAATGTAGCTGTTTACCGTGGGACTGAGAACTGACATATTATTCTTTTCATATGGCGTTCCCCAGGTTTAAGGTAGACGCCTTAAAGACATATGGTTGTTTTGATCATTTAATATAATTTATTATAAAATAAATTATATTAACTGATAATAAAGGCAAATGGGAATATTTTAAAATTATTTCATATAGTCGTTTACGAGTAGGTATCATTTCTAATCACAACCAGATGTGACAGCTAAAAAAAATGTTATTCTTGTCTCACTCTTTCGTTTGTCGCTGTCAAATTGTACATTTTCACATAAATAAGCATAACCTCAATTTGAAATTTCTAAATTGCGATAATATTAGGGAATAACATTAGTCTAGCCAAAAAATATGCTTTTTGTTTTTTAGTGTACTGGAAGGAATTTATGTAACATGGCTCTTGTAAGACGTATTGCACCTATAATATCGAAGTCATTTAAAAATATTCAATTTATTAAACAAGGTATAATATTAGAAATGTATAAAATGTTATTTTACATATTTCATAATAATATATACTCTTTTAATTTAATAACGTTTTACGCTTATAGAAAGACAAATACAACGATGGGTAGCGCCGACCTTAATAGAACTAAAATTGCGTGAAGAAAAAGCTGGAGGCAAAATTACAAATCCAAGAAATACATTTTTAGAGTGGAATCTAGAAGCAGAATTGTATGGATTTGCAAAACGTTTGAATGAAGACTTTGACACAGATCTTCTGCTTCAAGCATTTACAGATCGTTCATATGTTATTAAAGAAGAACTGAAACAAAAGGAAATTGAATTTGATTTGAAAATGAAAGATAATAGAGAACTATCAGAAGAAGGTATAATAAATTAAAGCTTGTAATTGTTGATTATAACTATTAATATTTTTATTAATAAAAGCATATTTCCAGGTGAAAAATTTATGAAAGACTATATTAATATTTATTTAGAAACAGTTTTACCTAAGTTTCCTATGGAAGGTATTACTGCAGTACGGGATTACCTCATCAGTGAAAGTTTACTTGCAAATATATCATTACATCTTGGCACCAAAGATATAATTTTGGCAGCTGTAAGTTGATTACATATTTTATATAGTTCATGAAATATAAAAGGACCACAAATTAGAAACATGTAGAAACATTTTTATTTAAAAAATTAAGACAAAATCTACTTAACTTTTGAAGAGACACTTGCTGTTTTACATCAAAATTTAGCAATTAATTACCATTTTGAAATGTAGAATGTAAAAGAGTCGTACTTATTTTCATAAATGTTAGCTATTATCATTTGCAAATTCTCATGAATAAAGCATGTAAAAATCTATCTGCATCTAAGTAAAAGTATCAATATAGACTATCAAACATAAATAATGAAATAAAAAGATCCTGATTTTGAGTTGCTTCCATTTCTATTCAATGTAGATAATTTAATAACAAATTATTTCTATTTGTATATTAAATTTGTGTTATAGGAATATCCAGTTGATAACCAAATATTAGCAAATACTTTTAAAGCTATAGTTGGAGCATTAATAAAATCATCTGGGGAGGAACAAACAGCACATTTTGTTAGAGATTTTGTTATTACACAATTACAAGGTACTATTCAATAAACTATTATAAATTTTCCAATAGCATGCATAGCATATGGTATGGCCAATAACAAATTTCTTTATTATATACAATATTTCTGTTTTAGATAAGGATGTCAATGAGTTTTGGCACATAGAGAACCCTTGGATTATGTTAAGTGATTTGATTGCTAAAACTAACAGTGAACTAGAACCTCGATTGATTGGAGAAGTCGGAAAAAATACCCTACTTGCTTGTTATAGAGTAGGACTTTATTTAGACAAGAAAATGTTATCCTCAGGTAATTTAGACAAAATTTCAACTATAACAATAATAAACAAATTTTTTAGACTATCATTATTTAAAAAATTGTATGTAATAATACTAGGATTTTTTTAAATGACAAAGTTTATCCTGTTGTATAACATGTAAGAATATTGTAACATCCAAATTTAATTAATAACTTTAAAAATATTTCTTATAGGTTTTGGTGAAACAATAGAAATAGCAAAGGAAATGGCTGCTAGAGAAGCTCTGAAAAAGATTTTTGGCACTCAGGAGAATATGTATCCAATTAATTTTAAGCTTAATGGTATACCAAGATCTAATTCTAATAAGAGATACAAGATATCAGCTAGTTAAAGTATTCATCAAGTGTAGTGTAGAAAATTGTCTTATAATAAAAAATAGATTATGAAAATATTTTTTTATTATTCATACAACCACAGTAGATTATTATTTAACAAATTATAAATTTCATTATATATTAATGCTTAAAACTAAAGTTAATTATCAAATGAAACTAATTTTATAAATAGTTATCAACAATCCTAAGGCACATAAAATCACAGTATAAGGTTTATAGAAATTTTTATTTTGTCAACTAGAAGCAGAGTCCATTATGAGGTTGCCATGATTGTCTTTAATTCTGACACGTCCAGATGCATATCGAGTTTCTGATGTTCCATCATTGTATACTAACTTTACGGTTCCATCAGGGTATTCACGACGCTAAAAAATACAATAAATTAAATATCATTTATATTTGTCACATCTCTAAGTATATTATAATTCAATTATATATATATATATGTATACAACACTTTCTGTAATAGCCCATTCTTAAATTTTCTTCATGGTGGACTTAAATGTATTTTATATAAAAAAAATTTTAAGTAAGTATAAAAGTAATTTAAATGTTATTTGACTTATGAGTGGGAAGTGAATCCACAACCACCTTAGTATATTTAACACTAATTTAATGTTGTTTATATTAGAATCAAGTTTTAATTACATGTAAATAAAAAGTTTGATAATTAATTGTTTACCTTGTGATCTTTTGCATGAACTTCAACTTGTCCATTAGCAAAAACAATTCGTCGGTCACCATTAGCTGAAACAGTGAGGGCAGCACCATCAGGGAAACGCCATTCCTCTCGCACATGTTCATTTTTAGGATCATAGTATCTAATACTGCCATTTGGTAATCGAATTTCAGATGAACCATCCTTGTATCGCTTTTCCACCTGACCACTAAGAAGTTGATGTTAAAAAAATAATTTCTACTGAAAGTAGCTCTATTATATAAAAAAAATGTTTACTTACTCTGGGAACTCCAAAACTTCTAATCCATCAGGATGTGTTGTGTGATATGTTTTTGTTTCTGCATAGTAATATTTTATTCTGCCCTCATTGAAAAAGTTTTCTTTTATATCTCCATTGTAGTAAATAAATTTACTATATTTTCCATCTGCTGACATCAATTTAATATTACCATTAGGAAATCTGAGTTCCTTTGATCCATCAGGTTTGGTTATTTCAGTTGGACTTAATTTAGTTTTAGTTAAACTAGTTTTACTTGACTGTGGCTCTGGGCTTGGAGCAAGAGCATCTAAGTACCTTTCTTTACTTATTACAGTTCCATATTTAAGACTAGATGATGACCTATTACTTAATATAGACACAGGTGATTTAGATCTGTTATTTGAATTTTGTTCATGATTTGAGATAAAATCATTTTCATCACTAATATTCAATGATTGCTTGGAACCATTTATTAGCCCACTACCAGAAGTATTTTTTAAGCCCGGTTCACTGTCTGCAAATCCAGCAGAAGGAGATTTTCGTGAACTATTTAATTTTTGAATAAAAAAATCATTATTATGTATTGATTTGTCTGAAGTTTTGTTTGAATGATCATACAAGCTAAAAGATTTAGTACTAGACTCTGGTGATATAGATTTAAATCTCTCTTTATATATTGTTTCTAACTTATTTTCATCTTCACTTTCTGAACAATTATCAGACATATCTGAATCATCATAAACACTGATTTTTATGTCTGACCTATCATCTTCAGACATGTACTTACTGTTACGTTCCAATATATTCTGTTCTCTTTCACTAAGTGAATCTTTTTGGCTGAAATATTTGGCATATCTAGAAGTAACATGTAAATTGGGGACACTCTTAGCCCTTGGTTTGGGTACTTTTGGCAGATCTTGAATTTTCTTTCTTCTACTTTGTCTTTCAATTTCAAAAGCCTTATATTTTATATTAGAATCCAAATCTACCTCAGATCTAGAATCTTTCGAGGCCATGTTGGAAAGCTTCTTGTTTATTTGTTCCAAATATTTAATATTAGTTAGTCTTCTTGTCATTTCATTACTGTGCTGTATTCGCTTATTCTCTTTTTTTAGCTTTTCTATTTCTTCCTCAAGATTTTTCTTATCTTTATCCATTAACTTTACTTGATTTCGTAAACGTGCAATTGTTGATGTAGACTTAGCATCTTTTACTTTTATTTCTTCTTTTAAATCATTAATTTCTTTTTTTAATGTGATTACTTCATCTTTTTCTTTTTTGTTTAATCTGCCTCTCATATCTCTTACATATCTTTCATATATTTGTTTTTGCTTATTTAACTTTTCTTTTTCTTCTGCTAAGTAATACTCAGATAATATTTTTTCTTCATTAAACTTCTGCTCAAACATTGTTTTCTCTTCATAAAACTTTTGACGTTCCAAATCTACTTCTTCACGCATTTTTATCAAATTAGCATTTTCTTTTCTAAATGTTTCAATTTCATCTTCTAGTTCTTTTAGTCTATCTCTTAGCAACTCACTTGTTGCAATTAATTTAGAATTCATTTCCATCATATTAGCATTGATAGTTTCATTTTCAGCTGTCACATTGTCATTTTGATCTTTTTTTTCTTCATAATTTTGTTCATTACTTTGAAAATTTTGTACTTTTTCTATTAAACCTTTTTCATTTCTTTGGCAATTTTTATTGCAACTTTCATCTAAGTTAGTCTGTGTCACTGTTTTGCAGGAGCAGCAACTCGATATACTAGAACAATTTTCACTAAATTCTATACACTCACTGTTACAAGTTTCAGTATCACAGTCATGTGAACATTCATTTTGTAATCTTTGTTGCACTTCAGGGAAAATATGTAATAAATTTGGGTTTTTAGATAAATATTTCTGCATAACTAATGGTGTACTCTCTCCTGAACATTCTAAGTTATTATTCCTTAAAAAACGGTTAAAAAATGAGTTATTTATGTTAAAACTTTCATGACAAACTTTATTTTCCAACAATTCAAACATATTCTGCTCTGCTATTTCTTTTTCCAATTTGAGTCTAGCAAAATCTTCATCACAACTTACATCTGACACAATACTTTTTGCTGGTGAACCAAAGTTTTTATAATAATCACTTTGTTTTAATTTCCTTAAGAAGTCATCCTGCTCTTTTGTCAACACTGCTGCCCATGTCTTGCCTTTATCTTTTGTTATACATTCATCTGCCTTTGGAGTAATACAATTTGATTCATTTTTATTTAAAATGTTACTGTTCATATGACTTGGTACTTGTTTAACAACTTCTAATTTTTTTGTTGGTGGTTTGATTAAAGGTTCAATCATATTTTCCTTCTCTGTTTGATTTTCTTTACTACTCAGTGATTTACTATTAACTTTTATTTCTGGACTTTTTAAGTTTTGTAATTGAGTTGATAAGTTGCTTCTTTTATTTGATTTTTCTTTTAAAATTGTAGAATTATTTTTAGGTTTTAAATTTAATGTGGTAGCTTTCTTTTTCCAAGGTAGAGACTTGGTGTTTTGAATAACAAGGTCTTTTTTTTGAATACCAAATCTTGCAGTACCCTCTCCTCGTTTAAGAAATGGTTTCTTGTTACTTTTTTTACCCAAAGTAACAATATTTTTTTCTTTATCCATATCTTTGTCATGTTTGAGTTTTTCTGTTAATAGTGTTTCAAAATCCTCCTTTGGCGATAGAATGGGCATTTCATCTAAAGATATTTGTTTCTTAGTAGTTTTACTTTCTTCATTATTAGAAGTAGATTGAATATTTTCACTGCTTGTTTTGGCAAAATTTGAACTTCTTGTTGCAATGGGTGAATTGGATGCAGATTCCGCTGAAATATTCAAAACTGAAACACCTTCAATAACGTTATGTAAATGTTCTTTTCTAGATAAACAGCTAATATTTAATTGTGAGGACCTGTCATCAGGTGGTTCTCGTGAAGACTGTAATAAACTACTAAACGTATTATAGCACGTGCTATCACTGAAATGACTTACGATCTCAGTGATACTCGAGGAGATTTCAGGAGAGCCTTGATATTGTAAGCGTTGTTGCTGTAACTTTCCTCGTTGTAATATTTGTAACTGTCTAAGGCGGTGTAAACGATCTAATATTTGTGTTGGTGACAAAGAAACATCGCTTTCCGAATGAGACTGATCCATTTTTATTTTAGTTACATTATTTTAGAAACAATTCCCCAAAAATATAAAATATCTTATTTTATAAATATTGCGCTTTGTTGTGAAGTTAAATTTTCAAAATCTTGGCAGTTGCACGCCCGAACAGATAACATATTTTTATAGTTCAGCATGTTTACACGATTGACGAGGTAAAGGGGTAAGTTAAAAATATCCACTTAGTAGTGTATTCAGGTTTTCAATACTGTTGAAGAAGCAATTTAGGAAAGTATCCCTTATACTTTCCTAAATTTTTTCTTTCGCTTTAATCAGTACGTATTAGTCTAGGTCTATATCTTATAAATGAGAATGTTAAATGATTGAAAGTACTAAATATCTTAGTGCTTGAAAATGTGCTATGGCAATAAATCCCTGGGGATATAAGTTTTTAAAATGCATATTATACAAAAAATTATTAAATAAAGAAAAAAAGAATAAAGAATAAAATGCATACATATACAAAGTTAATATTTATATATAAGTATCGAAAAAAAAAACAAAAAAATGTAGACATAATAAATTTTTCATCATCATCATCGTCATTATTTGTCCTGCATGAAGGAATTAAATAAATCAAGGGTTTTTAATAATCCTTTTATATTTCATATTGAAAATTTTGGTCAAGTTTTTAACCTGGTTACTAGTCTGTTGTCAATTTACTGTCACTTGACACAATAAATGCCAAAATTTCTGTCCAACTTCATTCAAATAACATCTGGCTATTTGCAGTATAAACAGATTTTAATCACGATGTCTAAGAGAAACAGTTTCCATCGGGCTCCTAAATTTAAACCCGAAGTTAAAATTGTCAATCGGCCAAAGCCAGCTTTAAGCATAACCAGTCGAAAGGAGAAAATTGAAGTTCTTTCTGAGCCCATTAAATCTGTGTCTGATAAAAAACTATATAAGTAAGTATAAAAATGTTGAATACCTCCATATATTTTAATAAAATATTATTCTGTTAAATTAAAAAAATCAAAGTAATTTTTCATTTAATGACAATTGTTTTCTGTGTTCTGTCTCTCAATTTTCTGTTTAGTGACAATTTTATTTTTACAAAGCACGACTAGAAGTTGCATAAACTGCGTTTTTTTATCAACATATATTATGTAATTAATATTATGATTGTGTGAATTAAATTGCTTTTTTGTTTACTATCTTGTAGAACAATTAGATTAGAGAATGGTCTAACAGCACTACTTATATCAGACCCAAGTAGACCATTTATTAGTAATGAGAGTGGTTCAAGTGAAGAGGAAAGCAGTGGTACAGATGAAAGTACAGATCAAGAGAGTGATGATGGTAAATCAGTACAGTCTGCTAGTAGTGATCAACATGGTACCAAAAGAAGAGCTGAATTCGATGAGGAAAAGCTAGTAAGTTATGGATGTACTTTTAATATAAATTATTTTAAATTTGGTTGGCTGGAAATATATGGCTATTAGTTTCCTAAAACCTTTTACAACATAATTATTTGTCATAACTAGTTAAGTCAATAAAATATATAAAAATGATAGTTTAAAAGAAATATGAGCACTGTTGTTCATATATTTTTGATGATTTTTAAAGTGTTAATCCACATGAGGATAGAAAAACTGTTGTTCATATTTGTCTGTAAATATGACAATTTCTGTGTTAGATTTCCACTTGTGGTGAAAGAATTATATCATTTCTGTTTTTGTGTCAAGCATGATGTTGAGTTCTGTCACTTAACATGAATTGCAATACTCAGTTCCCAAATATCAGTGGATTCCTCTGTCTACTACTACTGAAGCAATAAACATATTTTTTTACAAGTTATCCTGCAAACATATTCACATATTTTTAGACATTAATATGAAACAACAGAAAAGTTTTGTAAATATTGAATGTCAAAAAAATTAAAATTTGATGATAAAAATGCGTTATTAGAATCGAAATTAGTTTAGTTTTTGTACTTTTTCATGTTAAAAAATAGTATCTTAACTTAACCGTGTAATCACATTATTAGTTTTCATTTTATATCATGAAAGAAATTTTTTAATGCAATCTAAAAAATAAACAAATTCTCTCTCTCTTCAAAAAAACTTTTATTAGTTATATATAAAAAACTTTTATTACTTAGGTTTTTAATGTTATATAGTCATCTACTCTAGAACAAAAATAAAAATAATGATCAAATAAATACACTATTCATTTACAATAAATTATAAATACAATAATTTTTCTAACTATAAACAATGATAAGTAATGACGGAACGGACATCCAAAGAGCTATGTTGCCGTAAACAAATTGCGCCAAATTTAAAAGAATTAATATTCGCATTCGCGAATGTCGATAGCACATTCGTATTCGCGAATGTTAAAAAAATGACATTTGTTACATCACTAATATGTCTCTATATATATAGATGACTTGGGAACTGTACAATGTTTTTAAAATAGTAATTCAATATTGCACCACATGTTCTTGATATAGTCAATTATTATTTGTGCAATATGACATTGATCTAGAAAGTCTTGTAATCTTAAAAAAATCTATTATTATAATATTCCCATTTTGTAGGAGTTTGGTTCATGGCCAATGATTGCTAAATACATAGGTTGCAAGTAAATTAATTTTTGTTGTTTTCATTAATTATTGCTCACATTTACATTTTATAAAAAAAGAAACAACCCCTTATACAAATTATATACTTTAATCTTTTCAAAATTTTGATCTCTATACATTGTATACTTCGTAGTGTACCCACATACTTGATTTCAATTACACCCATTTAAACAACTTTGAAGTAATGTGAAGCTATTACTGAGTTCTGTTTACACAAAAGTTATATGGTGAACTTAATACCATTTCTTGTTAGATAATCAATAATAATCAAAAATCAATAATAATGAATCATCAATAATAAACCATGAATAGCTGTAGTACAGCCTGGTAAGGCCAAATATATATTTCTCCTTAATTAGCATTAAACCTACAATATTTAAAATGACCTTTCTTTTGCTCATTTCCATTAGTTAATCATAACAAACAAATTATTTCTTTTAATTTAGACATTTTAATAATACTGAAACATTTCTAAAGTTGTATATACAATAGAATTACTAGTTTCTTTAAAGTATTTGTACTTATATTTTTTCAATTATCTTGTCATACTAGTACGTTACGTCATTGGCTACCCTACAAAAGATGTAGACCGAAGCAATACTGATGCTTCAAGACTTTCAATTTTGCAATACAATATTTCTACTAGGTGCACTTAATATTTCATTTTTAATAATTGTGATTTAAATTGGAATAATGCACACATCTATGAACCCATTTTGTCAATGTTTTCAAGAAGGTAAATTTGATACATAAATTCCTTTCCAATAATGAAAATATTTTCACACAATATTACAGTCAATGTTAGTCTTTGAAACTTTAGATTTTATATATGCGTTTCTTCCAAGAAGATGACATTGATGATGTTTGTATGGAAACGTCCTCATTTAGTTATTTTTGTGCCTTAGTTTTATAAATAACCAAAAAGACAAATATATACCTACAATTTACATATTATTTTATATGCAGTACGTTTAGTAAACTAAAGTTAAGTTACTAAAGTCATGCTAACTTATCATACCTTTGGCAGGTCGGTAGCCAAAGACGCAATGTATTTAGATTTATGAAGAACAAGTTTGAACAAATATCTAGAAAGCGGTGCAAGATATTAATAAACCAACTTTCACTTGACACGGTATGAGGTGTTAACATCAGTATACATATACAACTTTTACTAGATACCATGCTTAGAATTCATAGATTACGTTCTTGATATTGTAGGTTGGCAGTAGCATAAATAGTCTAAGTAATATAATTTCCTTTTTTTCTGTCTCTGTTTCGTTAACCTTGATTCTTGATCCATTAAAATTGTAAAAAAAATAACAAAAATATAACAAAATGTTCCCACGTTCGTAAGATATTAGCGGGGCAAAAACTAAGTTATCATAGTAGGTATATCACAAATATACAATAGTAGACATATAACAGATATCACAGTGACTTTTCTAGTGTGGCACATACTAGTGAAATCGAATATCGGTTTGAAACCTACCTAAGATATTTTTTGTTTTAATGATATTCAAGTTAATTTTTTATTATATTTATGTTATATACCTACATAACTACCTTTGTAAGTTATTTAGTGATTACAACAAGGCCCAATTTGGATTTAATTTGGTTAAAATAATTTCAAGTACGACTCTTGGTTCACGAGAACTCGTAACGTAAAACTAAATATCTAGTATCATATAGGCAATAGCTGTACAACTGAAACCGTATAAACTTTAATCTAACTTTAATCTTCAATAAACTAAATCACATGATATTAAAATATTATTAATATCTTAAAGGTACATCCTATACGCGATAAGATTGAACTCATCTCAATACGTGCTTAATTCTCTAAAGTGATAAGATTATATTTAATTTTAATACATTTAAATGAATAATTATAAAGACTTCATAATATTTTTAGATAGTCAATGTTATCTTTTAATCATAAATTTGTAATATTCAATTACCTTAAATGGTAAAATATATATTTGTTACCGCTATTTATAGATAAATAAGTGTGCATCAACCGTTGCATTGTAACTATGTACGTACCCATTGCAAATTACTATTAAAATACGTTGGTCTACTGCATGGCTTAATGTTCCATATATAACAATATGTAATATGAAACATATTGTTCAAAATTGCTGTGCGATCTTTAGTTGCGTATGTTGGTAAAAATATGAAAAACATTAGTTCTAATATTTTAGGAATTATACACTATTACAATATATATTAATATTATTAGAATGACGTTACTTTTATTAAGACTGAATAATTTTTTTGTTTGTCAATATTTAATATTTGTTACGATATTATATATCAACGAACTAAAAAAATAAACAAATCAGTTTAATGTTTTCGGATCTACTTACTTGGATTATGATTTTTTTAGTCGATTTAGGATTTTTTTTCTAGTTTATGCAAAAATATAATATAATATAGTGTGACCTATTATTGTTATTACTATGACTTATTTGTCATGTACAAGAAAAACGAGTTAACAAGAGATGTTTTAATTGACTATACACTTTCATCCGTCTATCTATCCGTTGTTAATCGGTCATCTGTCATTCGTCATCCCTCAATCGACCAACTAATCGACCAATCAAGAAAATTAATAAATAACTTACAACTCGTTTTAATTAACTTCTAGTAGTAAAAAATTACATAAACATAAATACCTACCGTACCTAGGTACGGTATTTACAAATATCTCGGTATTTACAAAAAATCAAAATAAAAACATTTTTTTACCATTTTGTTTATTTTTAATAGACCTTTTGACTTTTGAATGAGCAATAATAAACAAATAATATGTAATTGACGAATTAAATCGTGAAAGAGTAAAAATCTATTTAGAAAGCAGTAAATAATGTAATAAAATTCTATTCAGGCAGCGTGCGCGCTTTCTGTGGGAGTCGGCAGTTATAGCGACCCTCCAGACATACAGGGTCTAGCGCACTTTGTAGAACACATGGTGTTCATGGGCAGCGAGAAGTATCCAAAAGAGAACGAGTTCGATTCATTTATTAAGGTGAATAGAGAAAAAACATTATTAATTATTATTAATAACAACTTAAATTGAATTACAATCCAAAGTATATTTATAGTATCATATTATTTATAAACAATTGAACTCAATGTTATCCTGTTAATATAACAACAAAAGTGTGTTTATTTGTAAACTTTGCCTGCTGCTTTAGTTTAGTAACTTTTGTCTTAAATTTTTTCTAACTTAGAAAAAAGGTGGTTCTGACAATGCATCAACGGACTGTGAAGTCACGACCTTTTACTTCGAGATACAAGAGAAACATCTGCCGCAAGCTATGGATATCTTCAGTCAATTTTTTGTTAGTCCACTTATGAAGAAGGAGGCTATGCAACGTGAAAGAGAAGCAATACAGTCCGGTAATAACAATGATATATATATATATATATATATATATATATATATATATATATATATATATATATATATATATATATATATATATATATATATATATATATATATATATATATATATATATATATATATATATATATATATATATATATATATATTTTTTTTTCCATATGTATACAGTGACTCAGTCGGGTTCTCTTTGCCTACATTCTATGTGTGGGATGCAGCGTGAGAATATAGTGATTCTCTATTTCATTAAAGTGTCCTCTATTATTATATTACTTATTCACTTGAGCTAATTAATTTTACATAAAAAAGACAATGTAATATCTAGTTCACCTAAACATATTACTGACCAACTAATAATAGCCTGTTCGTTATACAACGTAATATAGTACAGTTGTTTGTTTATAATAAACACAACATATTATCATAAAATATCAAAATTTGAAGACCGTCATGGCACAGAGGCGTAGCGTCTACCTGTAAACGCGACGGTTTGTGGATTCGATTTCCACTCGGGGAAGATAGATTCGCAAAGCGCGGCGTTGAGTTCCGCCACTTAACATGCAATGCCTCAAAAAAAGCGGAAAATAGGCACGGAGAAAGCAGGGACTAAGCAACGCCATGTTTTAACACTAGGTTCCTATGGTTCCTATGGTTCCTGCAGTTCCCTCTGTCTACCCTGCCATGTTTGAGATACAGCGTGCAAACATAAAAAAATCAAAACACAATTACTACACGCAAAATTTCTATTACAGAATTTGCAATAGCATCTCCATCCGATTCCAATCGGAAGGATCAGCTTCTTTCCTCCCTTTTCCCGGAGGGCCATCCAGCAGGTACATTCACTTGGGGCAATCTTCGTAGTTTACGTGATGATATACAGGACGATGAGAAATTACATAAAGCTGCTCACGAGTTTAGGAAACGTCATTACAGTGCTCATAGGATGACTGTGGCTGTGCAGGTTTGTTTAGTGTTTATATATAAAAGAAGAGTATACGAGGATCAAACTGAAAGTTCTTAGAAAATCAAAAACTAAGCATTCTAGCAAGTTATTAGTTTTATTATAACTTTTCAAAATAGCGTCCATTTACATCAATACATCGCTGCATTCGATGGAACCATTGAGAAAAGCACCTTGCCCACTCGGCCTTAGGGGTCTCTTCAATAGCGTTTTGAAACGCAGCTACTGCTTCTTCGGCGTCCATAAAATGTTTTCTTCGAAGTTTTTCTTTTATTTTCCGGAATAAATAAAAATCGCAGGGTGTGAGGTCGGGGCTATACGGCGGGTGACCCAGTAATTCCACGTCTAAGGTCGCCAAATAGTCGATCGTTTGCCTGGCGGTGTGCGACGAGGCATTGTCGTGATGAAGGAGGATCCTGCTGCGAGGTCGTTTCTCTCGAACTTCTTCCAAGACAAGTGGCAAACAGTTGTTAGTGTACCACTCTGCATTAACCGTTTTCTGATCCTCTAAGACAACTGTCGCGTAATGACCTGTCTTTCCGAAAAACGAGGCCACCATCTTTTTTCCAACACTTCGACCTCTCTTCACTTTAGTTGGCAACTCTTCGGAAGGAAACACCCACTGAGCAGACTGTCTTTTGGTTTCCGGATCATAACAGTAAATCCAGCTTTCGTCACCCGTTAGTATGTCGAACACAGCATTTGAGTCACCTCCGTTAAATTTTTGGATCATTTCTCGGCACCAATCAACACGGCGGAGATTTTGAGCCTCGGTCAAATTATGCGGTATCCAGCGGGCACAAAGCTTCCTGACCGCTAAATGTCCATGGAGGATTTTGTGCACTTGACTCATACCTATGCCTAGACTTGTCCGAATCTGCTGATAGGTCACTCTTTTGTCAGTCTCTATCATACGCCGCACAGCACTGATATTATCTTCAGTCGTCGCTGTAGAAGGCCGTCCCTCACGCAAATCATCGGTGAGATTAGTTCGACCACGTTTGAATTCATTAAACCAGTTGTAAACTGTGGCACGAGATGGGGCTTCATCGTGAAAAGCCAATCGAAGTCTATCATAACTTTCTTGGTGACTTATATGACATCGAAAGTCATAAAAAATCATTGCACGAAAATTTTCTCGGCTTAAATTCATTCTAACGTGCACAGACAATTTTCCATTTGCCGCCAAATCGTAAAACAAATGACAAATGAATGAAATGTATACTCAATAGTATTGGTAGAGTTCTATTTTCAAAATTTAAACTTATTTTTTTAATATAATGCTTTTAAGTTGCCAGTTCTAAAAACTTTCAGTTTGGCCCTCGTATATTACGTTGTAAAAAAATTAAGTGCTACTAGTGATTATACTAAAAAAATCTTTAAAGTATAAGCGAATTATTTTTTGTGCTAATAAAAACCTTGCTTGGTCATAAATAATCGCAATGATGTCATATTTTTTGTTATTTTTGCTAAAGCACATTTTGTATTCGTATATTGAATTTAATGAGGAATATTACACCTTAAAATGAGATCTTTGTTGGCTTCTTTCACACTATGATAATAAAAAATAAAAAATTAAAATAATTTTCAGGCGCGTATGGATCTTGCAGACCTAGAGAAATATGTTTCAAACACATTCGGACAAATCCCCACGAACAAGTTGCCAGCTGACGACTTCACAGACTTTACATTCAAACCGGAGATGGTTTCACCGAAATTTAAGGATATATATTACATGAAACCAGTCAGCGATACTACAGAGGTAAACTGTTATTTGTATTTCTTCATTAATTTTCACACAACACGCCATGTCATAAATTACTTTATTTACATGCAATCTGATGTTTGATGTTAAAGTAATCTTACAAACGGAGAATTAATTTTCAAATTCTCCGCTCAACTAGGTAACAACCACCTAGTCAACAAATAGCAAAACCTAGTGTAGGTTTGTACGGTTAAGTAGAATATAATAAATATTATATTTAAAAAAAGTCTTACTAATAAATAAGCATCATATTTGTCTTATCGATTATATGATCCATATATTCAAGGAAGTATATAATTGTGTAAGGACATAATTACTGTACTAGTTTCTTTTTCCTAGGTCCACTTAACTTGGTGTATGAGGTCGTTGCTTTCCGAGTACGAATCGAAGCCGCATCAGTACGTATCCCATCTACTGGGCCACGAGGGAAGCGGCAGCCTGCTCTCTTATTTACGGAGAAAGTAAGTATTAATATTATGTTATTATTATTAAGTAATTTTTACAATATAGGACCAGAAGATATGAAAGAAGGTCGTCATGGCGCAGAGGCTGAGCGTCCGCCAGTAAACGTGACGATTTGTGGGGTTCGATTCTCACTCGGGGAAGATGAATTTTTTATTTTTATTTTCTCCGCTGTGGCAACTAGGCAAAGTGTGACGTTGAGTTCTGCCACTAAGCACGCAATCTTAACACTAGCTTCCCACGGTTCCCGCGATTCCCTCACCTATCCTACTATGTGCCGGATAAACAGTAAATTTTTTAATAATAAAAATAATTAATGTTATGTTTTGATTATCCACAGTGGACTCTGTTGTGGGATCGATCCCACAAACACTGTACCAGCGCGTCACCATTTCATTCTATTTAATGATAATGTTTTTTTAATTAAAATGTTTTTCACTTATCCTAGAGTATGGGCGCTCGGCATCTACACGGGAAATTCGGAGAGTGGTATAGATTATACATCTATGTACAGTCTGTTCTCCATACAAGTTGTCCTCACTAAAGACGGACTTGATCATGTCGACGAGGTACGTAATAAATATAAAATTTTAAATAAATATTATAAAGATAAATATTATAAAATATTATAAATAAATATTATAAATGTTTTCATATGGCTAGTTTTAATAGATATGCTGAACAATTGAATTTTACATACTCGTGTATAGGTACTGTACTCTATCTGTGGAGTAATTGTTGACATCAGATATATGAACTAGACATTTAAAATTTACTTCTATTTTTCTGTATTTATTTTAAAACTTGTATCTTTTAAACTTATCACACTCGTCTATGTTTCCATAATTACATATACCGGATACAAATACCAGATTGATGGTAAAGTATAACTGAGAACCCGTATTGAGTTTATTGTAATATAATAAATTAACAATTAAAAATACTTTTATATTAAACAAAAAGGATAATGTTTTTGAATAATTAAAATAGATTAAATTTTTCTTGCATGCAGGTGCTTGAAGCAATATTTTCGTACATTCAAATGCTCAAACATATTGGACCATCAGAACGAATTTATGAGGAACTAAAGGTTTGTGAAATTGAATAATTATGATTTTTTGAAAGTATTTATTATAATTTAGTGTATCGATGTGCACGTTTGCGTTGTGGGTTCTTCACTCGAGGGAATTTATTAAGATTTAATTTTAATTTTTTTTCTACTTATTTTTTCTTTAACTTTTGTAAGGACAAAAAGCGACGCTACGTTTTGCTACTCAATAAGTCATATCTCTAATTGAAGTGTGTGTGTGTGAAAGCAGTAAACAAAATATCTGGTCACTAGGTTCTCTCTACTTACTGCTATAGGAAATGCCTATACAGATGTAGCAAAAACCTAAAATTTTGCTTTATATTTATTTTGTTTTTTATTGTGTTAGAACAAATTTAATTTTTTGTTGTAATAATTTTAGACAATAGAAGAAACAAGTTTCCGATTTGAAGAGGAATCCCAACCAGCAGACTATGTGGAGTCCTTGGCAGAAAACATGCATTTCTTCCCACCAGAACATTACATTACAGGCGATAAACTGTATTATAAGTTTGATCCTAAGGTACATTAAATATTTAAATGTTATTCTCATAAATAATTTATTATGAGATGTGATGCAATGATAAAAAATAATAAAAAAGATTTTTTCAAACAAAGTACTTCTTCTTCTTCTCTTTATTTATGGCGTTTCGAGCGTGCCAGTTGAGCACAATTCACTTCGCCAATGTCACGTTGAATGGAGAACACACAAAGGAGAATGTACGGTAAAAAAGAGATATCATTACACAGTTGGAGAATGCATGTTTAAAAGAGATCCAGTTTAAATACTTCACCTATAACAAAATCACAGATATATACAATATATACAGATAATAAATGGGGTTAGTAATAAACAATATATTTACATGGGTTAGCTTATACTTTAATATTATTATATTTAATATATTCACACAAAAATTTACACATCAAACAAAGTAAATAATTAAAAAATTGTTTCGAAATAAAACGCCATTTGTCAAGTATGACGCGAGCATACACTGTCTATTACTTTTTCTTTCGTATATATGATGCAAGCGTACACTATCCTGTGAGAGCGGGAAAGACATATATGCCTTTCTCATTAGGTTATTTTTTTGAATGAAAGGTGACGGCTTGACAACGTTTGATAATATTTTTGTAGTACGTGATCGTGACGTCATTCGTATTTAATTATGACTACCTCACGCGTTACACAGCACGTATAAATATCGTGAAATAGATAAAAATGATCCTGTGCCTAAACTATTGATAATTGTTAACTAGTTTTTGGTATACAGTTTTAAAATATTTTACCCTATAGATAGTTTTGACAATGCCCGCGTTGTCAGATACATCCCGTATATATTGTAACTTGTCTACCATCCACGTTCTTTATATACTTATTTTTAACAGTAAAATAAGTATAAATAAATATATTTTTGAATTATACAGGGTATAACAGAGCTGCTTGACTGCATGAGGGCGGACATGGTGAATGTGCTCGTGCTGTCCAACAAGCACTCGGAACCTATACACTATGACGCCAAAGAGAAGTGGTTCGGCACTGAATACAAGAGGATAGGTGAACTATATCATTTGTTTGTTTATTTTACTATTTTATATTGTTGTTTGCGTAAATAATAACGTTTTTATTAACGTTGTGTCTTCACGCTTTATATCGCACATGGCAGGGTAGGCAGAGGAAACTGCAGGAGCCGTAGGAACCTAGTATTAAGACACTACGTTGCTTAGTCCCTGCTTTCCGCCTTAAGTAACGTTTATTTTATTATATTTAGTAGAAAACTGTTGAAGCGTTGTAATGCAGTGACAAAGCATCTGGTAACAATACGGATGTGAGATATTGAGGGTTCGATTCCCGATTTGGCATTGATTTAATTTATTTTTTGCATTTTATTAAGAGTTTTTTATCGTGACGTTGGGTTCCGCAACCCAACGCGCAAAATTGCTCGAAAATTTGTGAAAGGAAATAGCATATATACATAGCAATCTGTTTTTGGTTACTGGGAAAGAAATAAATTTGAATTAATAACTTTTCGTTAATTTCTTAAGTTGTTATTGATTTCTTATTTTATGTCCGTGTGATGTATCTGATATTTTTTACTGAGAAATGCAAAAATCAAACCATGATATTGCAGATTTAAAATAACTATGGCCAATTTTACCGATCACAGATAAAACTTCAGATACTAAGTTGGTAGTTAATGCTATTTATTAGATAAAGACTAAATTGAAACTGGTCTTTATCTTGTAGATAGTTGTATCAGAGACCTGTGAAACCAAAATTGGTTGTTTATCTGCCAGACAAGTAACATACCTATATCCTATCTGGAACTTTATCAGCAAGTGATGAAACCGGCCCCCAATGTTTTATTTTATTGAAAAATATTCAATGTATCATTTATTTGTTTTTATTGGCTTCACACTTCATCTTGCACACGGCAAGGTAGGCAGAGAGAACCATACTAACTGTAAAAGCTTAGTGTGTGCTTCTTTCAAGGCATTACTTGTTGACTGGCGGGAGACAAAGAAGAAAATGAGAATAATGGTATTCGGCACGTTTATATGCAGACGATATGCCTCTACCCCACTATAGTTCTCTATGATTAAAGATATAAATTGTATTTTGTAACTATATTTATAATATTATATTATTTCTTGTTGCAGAAAAACCGAAAGAATGGTTAAATAGATGGATGAATGTGGAGCCCTATAGTGAATTTCATTTACCAAAGAAAAATATATATATAACAACCAACTTTGACCTCGTCCCGCCCGCGCCCGCTTACATTGAGGAGGCGGAGAGACTCGGCGTTGATTTAATCAATAGCTCAGTCAAAGATATTCACAAGAAAGTGGTGGACAGTGAAAAAACGACTAAAATATTGTCGCAAGGGGACTTAATAGCGACTGTTAATAATTTTAGGTGCGTAAAAATAGCCGAAAGTGAAGGAGTATATCTCTTTGCCGTTTTGACAGGATAGTGCACGCTTGCGTCAAACTTCACAAATGGCGTTTTATTTTGAAACTTATTAATTGTTATTATTTACTTAGTTTGAAACAACTAAGTAAATAATTAAAATATTTAAAACGAAAGAAAAACTATTTTTATTTTTGAAAATGTTACTTGATTTATAATTTTACCTAATAATAAAATTATACTATGCCTTTTTTTCGGTAATAATCAGTGTTACACGACGGCAAATGTAAGTTATATTTCGTTTTGTAGATTAGATCAACCAAACTTGCTGCGGAAGAACCGCCACATGGAGTTGTGGTACAAACCGGACTTCAAGTTCCGTTTCCCCACCGCCTTGCTCTACTTCTATTTTATAACTCCGCTCAGCTTGCGATCGCCAAGAGAGTAAGTTTATTTTTATAAATTATAATTCAAAAATGACACCTTCAAGGTATAAATGGTAAAACAAAATATTTTAAATTTGATTTATTATTTGTATTCCAGCGCATGTCTCATTGATCTCTGGACTGATGTGTTACAACAAGGACTTAAGGTATGTATTTTATTCTCTCCTTTTTCTCTTTCTATTTTATATTCATATTATATTATTTTTTTGTTAGTAGTAAAAGTAACTTAAGTTTTTCTTTTATATGCATTACAACATAGTGTCAAGGCACTGCATTCTCCATTTTTTAGAATTGAAATAAAAATAAATTATTTCTCCATGTCGGATCGAACTCACAACCATCGCACTAATGCCCAGTCAGATATCCTACTGCGTCTCAGTGTCTTCAATCGAATGTATTTTTTACTTTAAAGTAAAGAAAGACGGAGAAAGCAGGGTCTTAATAACGGAGTGTCTTAACACTAGGTTCCTATGGTTACTGTAGTTCTCTCTTCTTAATTTGTCATATGCGGGATAAAGCGTGAAGCAAAAAAAAATATAAGTAACTTTAATAAATATCAAAAGTTATAGCCATTATTTCTTATTAAAAGGAAGAAGTATATCCTGCGACTATGGCGGACCTCTCGCACTCGTTGTACGTCTCCGACAAAGGGTTGACGTTGAAAGTGAGCGGTTACAGCCAGAATCTGCACGTGAGTTCATTTACTTTTAATATTTATCTAGAAAACTCAAGGCTTTACTATCCACTTAAAAAATGTGCCATGTGCAATAACGTTGGAAAATATTAATTATGGTGTTTAAAATCGAATTGAAATGATCTTGTGAAATTAACAGACAATAGTATCTTATGTACAGAATAATATAATATATTTTTTTTATAATTTCAATATATATATATATATATATATATATATATATATATATATATATATATATATATATATATATATATATATATATATATATATATATATATATATATATATATATATATATATATATATATATATATATATATATATATATATATATATATAACTAATCACTAATCCTAAATATTTGTTACAATAATGGCTTCTTTGATTTGTTCTATTACATGGTAACCAACTACAATAATACTAATTACTACTATATTATAACATTAACTTAATCATTTTAATAGGTGTCCAATCCGAAACCATCCAAAAACGTATATTACGTAATTAAAAAAAGTAAATAAATTCCTATGACTAATTATTTATTCTATATTAACAACAACAAAAAGAACCTTTTTGTTTGTGGGAGATGAAAGAACAAAATCACCACACGTAACACACACACACACACATTATATATATATATATATATATATATATATATATATATATATATATATATATATATATATATATATATATATATATATATATATATATATATATATATATATATATATATATATATATATGTGTGTGTGTGTGTTTGTATGTATGCCGCAGCTGCTGGTGGAGCTGGTGTCGCGCGAGATGCGCGCGGGCAAGCTGTCGCCGCCGCTGTTCGAGGCGGTGCGCGAGGTGCGCGCGCGCTCCTACCACAACGTGCTCATCAAGCCGCACAAACTGGCCAAGTGAGTAAAGTGACTTGATGAAGTCTATAAAATATTCTATTAAATATAAGTCTATTAACCATTATTAATAGCTCGGCTTTTAGCGTGGCAAATGAGAACAACTAAGAGATATTTATGTCACATGACACATCTTAGGCGCCCCACGTAGCTGTGAACGTGTACTTATAAATAATTAACATCTAGTAATATGTCCCTGATTCTTCTTAGATAAATGTACGCTAAAACTTTTAAATCGAACCTAGGAGTTCCTAATGTTAGAATGAAAGCCTAAGAGTATCCAAATGAAAATTATCTATATTAATTTTATCAATAGCCCTGAATGTATATCTTTTGAGATCAAAAGTATTGAACATATTATTTATAATATTTATTATTTTTTTTTCAAATAGTTAAAAATTTTATATCTTTATATAGCTAAAATAATGATACTAAATAATAATTTGTTATAATAGAGATGTGCGGATGAACGTGCTTCTAGAGCCGTACATATCTCCGAGGGACAAAGCCGCCATAATACACAATATAACGTATTCAGAACTGAAGGACTTCACTGACAAGTTGTTAGGAAAAATGTACCTACAGGTAAGGATTGCACAATTTAAATATAAACAAAAAAGAAATCTATTTTTCAGATCTTCTCTTTTATAACTACTTCAAAAATTATTCAATTATATAATACATATGTCTTTATCTTCGTATCTTTTGATTGCGTGGAAGTGATATTTGAATTCCTCGCGATTTGAAAAATTGTACGATAGACGGACAATAATGATGAATTTATTTTATAAGTGTTCCATGTTTTCCTTTAGGTATACTAAAACTATATAATAAATATCTTATATCTTAAAAATGAAATATCTTATATCGAAATCACCAGCGACATTTTATTTATATGTGTACATTAGATAATTTAGATTGAAAATTAACAGTAATTAAACTCAGTAGAAATTTAAATATAATAAATACATTTCAGGTACTTATACAAGGAAATCTGGCGTGGCACGAAGCCATCACGATATCAGAGAATGTTCACAAAAATATAAAATGGGAGGGACTCTCTGAGGCAGAAATACCGGAAGTAAATATTCTTTTTTGTCACATTAATACTATCAAATTAATTAATTACACACATTTATGTATTAATAATTTGTTTATATAAAAAATAGCGCTTCCCTAGCACTTCACTTCATATTTCTTTTTTAGCTTCACGCTTTATCCCGTACATGGCAGGGTAGGCAGAGGGAACTGCAGGGACCGTGGGAACCTAGTGTTAAGACACTCCGTTGCTTAGTCCCTGCTTTTTCCGTCCCCGCTTTCCGCCTTTTTCGAGGCATTGCGCTTGAGTAGCGGAACTCAACGCTGCGCTTTGACTAGTTTGCCAGAGCGAAGAAAATGCAAATAGAAAAATTTATCTTCTCCGACTGGGGACCGAACTCAGAAACCGTCGCGTTACAGATAGACGTTGCGCCTCTGCGCCACGACGGTCCTCAATTACGATCCTATTTACATAATTATTTATTTTTTTTTACTTTTATTTATTAATAACAGATAAAAGTGCACGAATTACCACTAGGGGAAAAACGTGTCCGAGTAGCGAGTCTCAACCCCGCCTCTACCAATAGTATAGTGACCGCCTACTATCAAGGGGAAGTGGCGAGTCCTAAAGACACGGCCACGCTGGAGGTCATTATGGTATGTAATTTAAAAAATATATGAATTAAATTAGGTTTAATGAATTAATGAATATTCATATATTATATAAACTACAGAAAATTATGGATAATGGTCTTCCATTATGTATAGAGTTTGGTCTATCTTTGCTATATTTAAGTAAAGTATTTGTTTTTTTTTCGTATTTTTTTTATTTTCAAAAATATTGAGAGATCATAGTTACTTATATAATTATATAATAATTAAAAAACACCTTATTTCCACGGGCTAGATACTAAATTCGGGTATAATACAATCTAAAACCATATTTATTTAATATTATAATATGTTTATAGATGCTAATGGAGGAGCCAGCATTCGACGCGCTCCGCACTAAGGAGCAGCTCGGCTACAGTGTGTTTAGTATGATGAGATACACCTTTGGCGTACTGGGATGTTCCCTTACTGTTAACACGCAAGTGGATAAATTTAGGTTTGCACGTTTTTTTTTAATTATAGTAGTATTGTTTTTTTTATCTTTAACTGGTCAGGTAAAGAGTTTGTTAAGAATTCGTTCTAAGATTTCCGTCCTAATACAAGACATAGGGGGCTTTCAGTGGCAAAACTCAACCTCGCATTTGCTTGAAATTATAATAATTAGTTCAGTCGAATTGTATGACTCTCCATATATCATGACTTACCCAGTAACACTTTATTGCACAGAATAGTTTATAAATATTAGTAAGTGTAATGTAAATTAAAACAAAATATGAGCTATTTTGAACAAGTGCAAACGTACTTAATAATTAATAAGTATCAAATTCAAAAAAATATTTTATATTAGACTTATCTAATTCAAATCTAACGAAACGCTCACCAAGATATGCGGATAATAGAAAAAATAATCGTAAAATTTTAAATTAGCGCTCACATCACACTACTATAACTGCACTAGAATTAGTAACTTTAGTAATTAATGTACATTCATATGTGATAAATGCAAATTTAATTTCTTATTTACACTACCTTAAGACAAGGTGAGTACACAGATAAAATAAGTAATAGTAAAATAAATAACATTGTATATAACAATCGTCATACGCACACAGCGTGTCATACGTGGACCAGCGTATAGAGGCGTTTCTGAAGAAGTTCGCGCGCGACACGCGGCGCGGCGGAGAGCGCGCCCTCGCGCCCGCCCGACGCGCGCTCGAGCAACTCAAGCACACTACTGATTACGAACTGAAAGAGGAGGTACGAGTTTGCTGAGGCTACATTGTGTACATCGTTCGTATCGTTTGTAGCGTAAAATTCACAGCGCTTGTTCGAGATCTAAAGTTTTTACTTGTGTTTGTTTATCATAGTTTAGATGATCTGTTATGAATCTATGTCGTATGTTTTAGTCTTTATACTCAATCACGGTCTTCATAATTAAATTTTTTTTTTACACCAGCTTAGCGACATCCAGCCCCCTGCATCATTTTTTTATTTTTGTTTAAATGGCTTCTTTTCTATTTTTGTCGAGTGTTCTCCACTCAATATGTCAAAGGACAGAGTGATTTGTACTACAATTACGTAACGTTATTACTAAAGATCGATAAACTGATGAAACGAACTAGGATTTATAATTTTATTTAGTCTTACTTTTAAAATTTACCACATGTGATGAATTTGATTTGAACGTCGAATTGCTAGAATTAATTACCTTCAATCATCAAACTCGTTACTTTTTTATAGAATATTAAATTATTTATAAATATAAAAACAGTCATTTTGATATAAAACATTGAACGAAACATAATATACTATTTTTAATAAATTTTTATGATTATGATTTTTATACAAATATTGTCAATTTCACAGGTTGAAAGAAATTGGCGTGAGATCGTTAGCCAAGAGTACCAGTTCCAACGGCTGTTTATTGAGGTAATAATCTTATAATTTGTTTAGTATCACGCCCAGAGACTGAGAAAATGTACCTTATCTCAACGCTGCACTTGTCTTACTAAATCTTGCAATAGGATATATAAAGTAACATCTCGTTGTATTGTTTATTTTGTACCTATTTAAGACAAATTGCAATGACAGATCATAATATTTTGTGTACAAAAAATTGTATCAATTAGTAAGAATATTTCCGCATTTTTTTTTAATTAATATATATTGATAATGTTTAGGCTGAAGCGATACAGCAAGTGAGAATTGCCGACGTCAAGAATTGGATTGAAAACCACTTCTCTACTGGTAACAAGACGCTTTTTAGAAAACTCTCTGTACAGGTTAGTAAATGATACATTTTCCCCATTTTTTATTAATAAAAGTAATAAAAGATGTTTTAGTTTATTTATTTTTATATATTTCGGCTTCTTCAGTAATAACAATTTTGAATGGCAAATTTGAATAATTCAAGAGACTGTCCAGACAATTTATTTAAAAACTCTTTATTAATATGTATATTATCTGTGGCGTTATGTTTCATAAAATATACTTTCGATTTAAAATTTTCAATCTTTCATGACATTATCACTATTGAAAATAATAACTACATATACGAATAAAAATAACACAATTTACTAACTTTGTGTTGATTAGGAAAAAGTTGTTGATAATATATGATAAATAACAAAAATATTAACATTTGTATACACAGATTGTTGGAAATAAGCCCAAAGATGAAAACGATATCGTGGACAATACAGAGCCGAAGAGCTTAACCCTCCATTACTTAGACGCGAGCGACTCTGGAGACCCGCAAGAAGACGACGGGGACTTCATCAAAGATATTGACCAATTCAAAAAGGATTTACCTATTATTAATGTTCCTAAAGTTGAATTGCCTCATTGCTAACTTAACCTGAAATATTATATATAAATGTACGCTTTGTACACTTATTATATGTCCGTTGTTGAAACTGTTATTGTAATTTTTTTTATATGTATATTGTTTATTTTATGTAATTTTAGTTCATTTTTGTACTAGACATTTCATGATGTATTCGAAAGCCGAATTATTTGTGAAGCACGTGACTTATAATGTTGATCTTTAAAATAAATATATTAATAATAGATATTTATTATTGAATAGATTATTTTAATAATATAGTTGACGTAATACGAGCTATTATGTAGAAATAGCTGTAGACATTTTTGAATGGTTGTGTACATAAATAATGCTTAAAATAATCAAAACGTGTTTTATTTATAAAAAGAAAATATTAAACGCAATGGCTGATGTTTATAATTAACAGTTAAAATAAATTATGTATACGCGATTGATTTGTTGTAATAATTGACAATTTAAATTCCGCAACTTTACCTCAATAGTGAAATTATGATTGAAAAGGAATTCGGGTATTATTTTAAGCATTTTTACGTACCGTTCTGGTATGTGTTTTTTGTAAAATATCAATTTGTTTCTTCAATTTATTATTTGAACAAGAAATTAAAATGATTTCGCAATTTTAATTATTTTTATTTTTATCTCGAAATATGACGTATTACGTGCGAAAGAAAGGAAAGAGTTTTTAAATGACCATTTATTTTACCATTATTTTTTTAATATACAATTTGAATACGACCGTCGCGATCTCTCAGGGTGGTCCCTTGTCGGCGCAAGTATCGCTGCAGCATCACGTAGTCTACGTCTACGTTTACCAAGTTTTCTCGATTGTCCGATAACATCTGCAATATGAAGCATGAGGCATATGAGAAAAAATAATTACGTTGTTTAATTCTATAGAAAAGAAAAAATATCTAAGAAAACTTAAAAAAAGTTTTACTCAGCGGGGTTCGAATTCGCGCTTCGTGTAAAACCGTCCAAGCGCTCTAATATTTAAACCATGCGTTTTTCCTTACCCTTTCAAACGCAAATAAACTTTTATATATATTTTCTTTAAGTATTTTCCATATCATTTGTGTGGATTAATACTTTAAAAATCATAAAAATATATAATTGAAATGTTTTTGTCGATAGTGAAAGGGAATTTTCTCAGCTCATCGAGTGTATGTAAAATAGACGACCGTCGTAGCGCAGAGGCGTAGCGTCTGCCTGTAAACGCAACGGTCTCCAGGTTCATTTCCTCTGTTCATTCCCTCGCGAGAAGATGGATTTTCTATTTCCATTTTCTTCGCTCTGGAAACTAGGCAAACCGCGGCGCTGAGTTCTGCCACTCGGAACTGGCGGAACTACGCAAGTCACTACGCAATGCCTCGAAAAATGAAAAGGAAGAAGAGAAAGCAGGGACTAAGCAACGGAGTATCTCAACACTAGGTTCCTATGGTTCCTGCAGTTTCCTCTGCCTACCCTGCCATGTGCGGTAAGACAAGAAAACAAGAAAGAGAACTAGGGACTAACGAAAGCGTGAAGACATAAAAAAATATCGTACCGTATATCCGCCACCGCCATCGCCAATATAGTTCTGTGTGAGCACTCGATAGGTCGCCTCGGGCTGCAGCGGCTCGTAGCGCGGCACGTCGCAGCGGATGCAGCGCACAGTCGCTGACAACACGCGAGAGCCTATCGGTGCTGACGCGTTATACACGTTACGCATTCCTATTAAGTAAATGCAATATTTGTAACAATTAATAAGAAAGTGTTGTTAATATATAATAATATTATGATCAAAAGTATGTAGTGATATTTATATTAAAAAATATTAAATAGGTAAAGCTTTTGTGTACTGGATACTGAATAGTTAATACACGTAGATGTATTAACAGACGTGGGTATGATAAATAAATCTAAACTATCAATTATCATGAGTAATTAAGTTCCATCGAATAGATGTACTGAATTTTTTGGATGTCCATATTGAACAAATATTTACAATTAAATAGACGCGAAAAAGTAACTTGTGTAACTGATTCATTACGATTGTATTTTTTTAGCAGATAGGGACATAGAAGGTAAAAAAGGTTAAATATTAATGATTACCTGCAATTTGTAACATTCTGCCACTGTAGAAACTAGTAGGGTTACTTTGTGTCACTCCCACAGAAAATTCTAAGGCTTCTAATAAATATTTACCTTTAAGATCATATACTTGCACGTAATTTTCAAAAGGCATTGACATTAAAAGTGCCTCTGTTGTAATATCTGTGGAAAAAGAAATAAATGAAATAAAAATATTCTTTATTTCTAAAAAATTATACACCGACTCTGGCCACTAGGCTAAGTGCAGTGTTTAGTTCCACCAGTCAACATATAATGCCCCGAAAAGGGCGGAAAGCTGGGAATGGAACCTCTAAATACTAGACTCCCACAGTTCCTACGGTTCCTTCTGTCTACGCTGCTATATTCGGGATAAAGAGTGAAGCTATAAAGAAGAAAATAGGAAACTTAACCATGTTCATATAATAAATATATATAATTACCACCAGAGCTTATACTAGCGCGAAGGCCGCCCGCGTTTATCATACACACATGAGCGTGTCCCCAAGCGCCCTCCTCAGCCAGGGACATTACCTTAATATATTAGAAGACAATTTTTAATTTTTACAAGACACACTCTTACAAGACTAATATAGTTAAATTAATGAAATGAGGTTTTGCATTTACTTACCCACGATTAAAAAAAATGCAAATATACATAATTTGTAAAGTGATTGTTCTAATAAATCATTTGATATAAATATATTTTTTGTCATAGATTAAAATATGTAATTTATATTTACGGCATATTTATATGAAACTACAATATATATATATATATATATATATATATATATATATATATATATATATATATATATATATATATATATATATATATATATATATATATATATATATATATATATATATATATATATATATATATATATATATATATATATATATATATATATATATATAATTAACAGTATCTTACGTCTTCAAGAAAGCCATCGCAGGCCCAGCTGCCGATGTTGCACTCGCCGCTGTAGCACCCAGTGTTTAGGTTGGATATAGAGAAACCGAGAACCTCTTTGCCGATTGCATCCACTTCTTGTCTCCATGGTTCTAGTAGGCTCTCTATTCTGGGATCTAAGATGTAGGTATATAACGAAATATGTTACATTAAAAAATAATATAAAAAACAAATTTTACAATAATATTATAAATAACGCCGGTTTACTTTAGTATATAAAATTATAATTGTATATACTAGAGCAAGCCGTCCATTTGTCTTACTGGAGGGGGTAAAAATTAACTCCCCTGAAATAGAAACGCCCAACCATCGCGTATAAAGTCCCAATGGAAAATGAATCTCGATACAATCGTTTCATAATTAAGTATCATAAAATCGAGAGAATTTCACTACTTTAAATTATTCTTTAAGTTGAAATCAAAGAAATATTTAAGTAATTTTACCATCAAGATGAACTTAATTATATTAGAATTCATGATTACCTATATATATATATTTGAGGACCGTCGTGGTGCAGAGGCGTAAACGTCTGCCTGTAAACGCGACGGTTTGAGGGTTCGATTCCCACTCGGGGAAGATGGATTTTTCTATTTCCATTTTCTTCGCTCTGGCAACTAGGCAAAGCTCGGCGTTGAATTCCGCCACTCAACACGCAATGCCTCGAAAATGGCGGAAAGTGGGGACGGAGAAAGCAGGAACTAAGCAACGGAGTGTCTTAACACAAGGTTCAAATGGTTAGCTGCAATATGCGGGATAAAGCCTGAAGGTAGAAAAAAATTACCTATATTACTTACCTCTCACAATAGAGGTACCGAGGTAGATCGGTTGGCCCTCCCAACTGACTATGTTGCCGGTGTTGTCGAAGTAGAGTTTAATGTTGCCTAAGTACCGAGTGTAGGCGGCTGCTTGCACAATTAGTACCTATATCAAAATATATATTTTATTATAATATAAAGCAACTTAAACTACAACATAATACACAAAAACCAAACGCTCTCTATGTTTTGTTTTCGTTCAAGCTTATGTATATTGTAGTTTAATTAAATATATATATAATTCAAATACTATACTCATTCTAACACATATATTATGTAATTGTGTTCAATTTTTATTTTCATATTATTTTATACATGTATAATATATCTAGAGCCTAGCAAGTAGCATCCTTTAAAAACTTATTACAACACTTTATCTAGAGATCCTGTATATTTATGTAAGCCAACAATTATTAATTTGTCATAGCCGAGCGGCACCTGACTCAAATCCCATTCCGGAGAAGAATTTGTTTTTATATCCTTGCTATGATAAGAAGACACAGAGTATGGCCAAGTTGAGGCACTTAAAACGTAATATCTGGAAATAGACAGAGGGTGGTACACAGAGAGTCTTAACACTTAATATCCGCTGTCTGAGCAGCTACGTGTACTACATAGTTTGAAGCTCTACAAATATAATAAAAAAAAATTACCTTATGGCCACTATCTTGTGTGACGATCGTGGGATAATCCCCAACTGGAGTGGAGCCATCAGGAGTATCTCCAGAAAACAATAGAGAATGTGAGTGACCACCCACTATAATATCCACTTCCGGTGGCATTAAAGAGGCTAAAGAGCTGTTAAAATTTTTTTACTTATTACGTATAGTCTCACAGAAATACATACATAAACTGTCTCTACATGAATAATAGTAATATGATCGAGGTAGTAATTTCTAATATACTAAAGTACATATATCACATGTATACGATATCTTTATTATTTCAGTCATAAAAAATAAATTGATAATGGTCTACCGACATGTCACTATTGTAACCCACATGTGAAAGTACAATGATAATGTCGACTCCTTGTGCAGTGAGGTTAGCAGCTTCTCGGCGGACAGCTTCTAGCTCGTCTTCCATTATAACATTACCTATTGGAGCTGTGAACTAAGAGAACAGAAGAAAATAAAAGACGAACGTATATAATAATCATATAACTAGTACATAAATATATAGTATATTGCACGCAATAATAATGAAAAGATTTTGTTTTCAAATTTAAAAGAGAATACTCTTTTAAATTATCAATTAATAAATGACTAGTACGTCTCCAGGAAACTGCATGCGCGACATAGTTTTAAGCGCTATCTTCTTTTCCCGAGCCTATTTATTTTGGTTTTATTTTTTGCTTTCGGACAGGATTTGTTTAAATTATTTCCCTTACGCCATTGAACATCTCTTTTGTACCTATACTATGTGCACGGTCAGATCTTTTTCATTTCACACAGAGGAGGTTTAATTATATCATCTGACTAAAATAAAGCGTATGGAGGATTTTGAACATTGTGTTTTGCTTCATACAGTTTGTTTGTGTAAATTGTGTTTTTTTTTTACTCTTTTTGTACTCTTTACCTTACTCCATGGCGCAAAAATAAGAAATTAGAATACACAATCGTTTAAAAATTATAAATTTCTAATATCAAAAGTTATATTTTATTTATTTTTAAATGGTATTGACGGCCAGATAAGAACCTATTTATGTATGAGAACATAAGGTTTAATCGTTAACTTCTAGAATGATGAAAGATGTCGCATGGAATGATTTGAAAAAAATAGTGATCAGTGTGAATAATTTTATGATTATAATAATTTATAGTACAGTAGTATTGTTCTTGCGTGCATCCATGCTAGTGATGTCACGAATTTTCGCGATCGCCTTCGCACATTTTTATTCGTACTTGAACAAAAACAAAAATAATGATAAAATAAATACTCTATTCTCTTCCAATAATATAAATTTTTTTTCTAACTATAAAGAATAATAAGTAGCGACGGAACGGACATCCCTAGTGCTATCTTGTAACAATTAGGGCCAAATTAAAAAAAATACTGAATATTCGCATTCGCATTCGCGAATGTCGATAGCAAATATTCGCATTCGTATTCGCGAATGTTAAAAAAAACATTCGTTACATCACTAATCCCTGCGTGAGTATGTGCGTAGCTGTGTAAAAATTATATATGACGACATTGTTCCTTTTTACAAATTCTAAATATAATGACATATATGTCTAAGTGGACGCGTCGTGCGCCTTTTTATCCATGCTAATATTGCAAAGCGCTGATTTTAGGAATTAATGTCCGTTTTTTAAAAAAATATTTTTTAATTTGGATTGTCAGTCTAGGCTAGTATAAGGCAGTAGTTCCTCCTAAGGTGGCCATAGAGATGTCAAGCCCAAAAATAAAATATAGAAAATTACCATGTTTATGCTTATTGCACATATGTTCTTACCGTTTTTAACAATATTCCAATAATTCCAATTTTTCGTTCCTTCCTTGTAATAATAACGTGATTTTTTACAAATGGTGCAATTTCGGGCTCAAAAGTAGTGTTTACATTTGCTCCTAGCATTGGCGACTCGAGCTTATAAAGATAAGGATATAATCCTTCTATGCCATTATCAAATTCGTGGTTACCCAATACCTAAAATAATTGAAAATATCTTGTCAGTTTAATTATTATATAGGTGCAATGCTACTAATAGAGAAGCTAGAGAACTTACATGAGCGTCGTGAGGCAACATATTCATAAAATGTTGTGTGACATTCCATCGTAAGAAATTATACCATATGGTACCCTGAAATGAGTCACCGGCATTAAGTAATACAGAGTCTGGTTCGGCTTCCAGAACCTCCATAACGGCTGTGTAAAGACGTGAAAACCCGCCTATACAGTCTCCTTCCAGAGAATTGCATGGTCCTCCACTTAAAGCTATTTGGTCAAAGCTTTAAAATAAGAACAAAAATGAAATAATGATGTGTACATATACTTGTTGCGCTATATAAAAATAATTTGTTTAATTAAAAATGTGTTTTTTAATTAAGTGAAATTGGCAGAAAGGACTGCTTATTTCAAAAAAATCAAAATCAAAATCAAAATTCATTTATTCATGTAGGTATCACAGATACACTTATGCACGTCAATATTTTTCTACTACCATTTCGGAAAGGTGCTTTGTCATGGAGGAGAAGAAATGGCGAAAGAAACTCCTCAGCACATCTTTTAAATTAAAAAAAAAAACAATTATACATACATCTAATGTATTACAAGTATCGCCTAGCCTGAGCGGAACTGGTTGCAGAACTGATTAACTCCATGCGTCTTTGTCATTGATATAATCATCAACCCTATAATAACCTTTGCTAATAAGTTGTGCTTTTGCCCGTTTTTTAAACAATTCTATTGGCAAGTCGCGTATCAATTTCGGAATTTTATTAAAAAAAATTACGCTAAGCCCTATAAAAGAACGTTGAACTTTAGTCAGACGATACGAAGACGTAATTAATTGATGCCTCCGCCGAGTTGAGCGATTATGAATGTCACTATGAAGCTTGTACATATGTAATTTTTTTTTTATAAAGACTATATTATTATAGATATACTGAGAAGCAACTGTCAGTATACCTATTTCTTTAAATTTTTCCCGTAATGATTCCCGTGACTTCAATTTATAAATAGCCCTAATAGCTCTTTTCTGTAATATAAATATTTGATCTACACTGCACGCTTTACCCCACAGTAAGATGCCATAACACATAATACTGTGAAAGTATGCAAAGTAAACAAGCCTAGCAGTATCGACGTCAGTATATTCTCTAATTTTTCTAATTGCATAAACAGCTCTGCTCAGTTTATTCGCGAGGGCTGCTATATGAGCACCCCATTTAAGTTTACTATCTAGGGTCACTCCCAAAAAAACTGTGGTTTCTTCGATATTTAATTTTTCATTATTTAATTTTAAATTTATATGCATTTTCTTAACGTTTGGTAACGCAAACTCTATGCATTTAGTTTTTTTAGGATTTAAAAGTAAATTATTTATAGTGAACCACTGAGACACATGAGAAAGAGCATTGTTTTACAAATATATCGCTAAATTATTTATTTTTTTTTAATATTTTTAAGTATTGATATTGATTGCTGATTTCTGACTTTACTGAGTGTAAGATTGTTATCAGATAAATACAATAATCGGCTTAGCAGGTCACGCCTACTTTTAGTGACCCAGTGTTTTAATGAATACCCTTTTTTTACTCGTTATCTCTTCTCTACATATAATAAAACAATAAAAAAATCGTGTCTGTACATTAAATATTTTTACTGTATGCTTGAATGTTTGTCTGTTTGCACACGCTAATCTCAGGAACTATTGGACGGGTTTTGATGAAACCTTTTTTGTTATATAGCTATTAGTCCTGGCTAACATATAGGCTATCTGTTTTTTGGAAATTCGCTCTTTAAGGCGGTCAACATCTAGTTATAAATAAATAATAGAAAACGTAGTTAAAACACAATTACATTTTATAAACAATTTTACTACTTTTTTACGTTATGTTTTGTCAAATTTTTCTCTTTGTAATTATTTAGGTACAGACTTTGTACGTTGCTTTTGGCGAGGTAGAATCCTTTGATCTCTTCTTGATTTTGTATTAAGTACAGTTTTAATAGAATATAAATTAGAAATTATTTAATAAGAAACTTAATAAATATGAGATAAACAATTTTATGTTTTATGTATATGATGTGATTGCTTCACGCTGTATTCCGACGTATAATGGGGGAGACATAGAAAACGTAAACGCAACCTCGCGTTTTGTCTTGTTACTGGCGCGAAGAAAATGGAAAATTAATTCATTCTCTTTCAGCGGAAACCGAGCCCACACAGTAATCGCGTAGGTAATATAATAAAATAAAAAATATTAAATAAAAAAAAATAAAACATTTTAAAAGAATCACTTACTGTGCATGAAAGTCATTGTAGTGTATAATATTTAGATCGAATAGTTCATCGTTACTTTGAGCCGCGATGGCTTTGATCACAAAATGAACTAATATTAAGCCTATAATCATGTTGACGTATGCGGTGTTTGGTATGCCCCACTCGACTCACGAGTGTTCAATGCAAGGAGCACGCGAAAATACGGATTATCTTATTTTAAAAATTAAGATAATAAATTTATTACTCGTAAATATTATATCTAATCGAGTAATAAATAGTTCGATCACATTTAAATGAGCAGGAACAATTCGCTTATTATAGGTGTTATCATCTTATCAGTTTCATCTTTCCCCATATTGTTTATTACGTAGCCGATTTAAGTTGAATTCAATGTATTATATGACGAAGCCGTCTTTGCACTATTCTATACATAAGATCTTGTATATCTAGTTTGTCAAAGCTACACAAACCTAGTAAAATTTTACATTTTAAAATTTTACTAGGTTTGTGTAGCTTTGTTGAGTGCTATGAGATTTTTTGTTTTTGCTCATTATGAGAAGAATATCAGAATAACTTATTGGTAAATATATTAGGCAAGTTTTGAAATCCATGAAAGCCGATTTTTGAATAAGTATTATGTGAAAGTTTAGAAACTTTTACCAAATTCGTAAATTATAAATTGACGTGTCCAGCTTAGATTATATCCAAGGGTGGCGAGATTCGATATATTGAAAAAAAATTATTAGATACTATGTTCCTATACTATCTAATATCTTTAAAAGTGATATATATATATATATATATATATATATATATATATATATATATATATATATATATATATATATATATATATATATATATATATATATATGTAATGATATCCTGCATTCTTTAATAAAACATGAGGAAAATAGATCACCAAATATAAACTTACAATAGAAGTAAAGAGAATTAATCATACCTAATTATTTTAATATTTATGAAGGAAATAGGCATTACAAATTTATGAATTCAAACCAAAAGAGCCCAAACGCTCACTAATATAAACATGTCTATTTTTAAGCTTTACTTTACAAGTACTAACAATCATGGAAATTAACAAAATTAGAATAGAACACTCGGCACACAAGTACGATTCACACGTGGCTGATATTTTTTAGCTTCAGGCAAAAGCTTGATCTCGCATAGCAAGGTAACTTAGTGTACTCCGTTCCTCACTTTTCGCCTAATTTTTTTGACATTGTGTTAGGTGGCGCAAAAAAGGCAGGGCATTGTATTACCAGAGGGAGATATAAAATAATTTTAATCATATTTTATTTGATATTTTAAGGTATTATCTAATATCTATGCGCTTACGGCAGACTGTAAATAATTGAACATATGTTCAAATTTTATAATAATAAAAATCACAACGACAATAAAGGATTTATATAAAAGCAATAAAAAATTCAAAAATATTTCACAACGTTTATTCGACAATACAATTAATACATTAAGTAAATACTCAGAACATTATCATCGGCATGTCTTTAGATTTTTAAAAGCATTTGAAGCTTTTACTATAAACCTATGTGTTGAAGTAACCCTTTCGTTATTTTACATAAACTTGAAATATAATCTCATTATTTTGTACAGTTTATATGAAAATCTGTTTTTATTTATAAATCATTATTATCATATATTGGGGTATTGATAGAACAAATTTAATAATTACAATTTACTGACTAATATAACTTTGCTTCTAAACATTAAATATATATTAATTAATGTCACATAAAGGTGACATTTTTAAGCTTTTGTTTAAATATTTTGTTCGTTAAGAACATCAAATTAAACAGCTTTAGTAATCTTATTTCGATAAAGGCACTTTAGTTATAGATAACTTCATATTACTGTTTTTAAATCGTTCTTTAATGGTTAATTATCTATATTTAGTAAGAAACGAATTCTATAAAACTTATATCGACATTTCAAATGTCTATGTTAAAATAAATAGCAAAATATCACAAAAATAATACGAACAATAAATATTATATCAAAATTTTTATGTAATTATTTGTATTTTAAAATTGATTAAATTATATGAAATAAATAAACATGTGATTATTTCAACTAGTGTTGTAACAATTGAATATTATTCCACTTTGAATTTTATTAGGGAAAAGGACAGTGTTTTTATATTGTATTATATAGAAATATATTTTTTAAATTACATTCAAACAAAAATAAATATTAATAAAAGGTTTAATAAAACAATAGACCTTAGACAATATCAACTTTTAGATAAACAAATTTGAGAATAACAAAGAATTACTAAAATTTGTTTTTTATAATCTATTATTAGTTAGCCATAGTAAGTTTGTAGGTATTTTAGAGACAGTTTTATTCGCTTCTTTTACCTTTTATGAATAATAAGTAAAATATTATTTTAAAATATTTTTGCATTATATAATAATAACACTGCCTTTCCACTTATTAATAAATATGAAAAAAAATATGTTAATTACATCTAAATATATTCATTAAATCTAGTTTCTAATAGCATCTAGTAAACGATCAAATATAATAAAGGGAATTTATCTTAAATATAAAATTGTTATTAATCTAATAACAAATAGAATAACATTTAGGTTCACAAAATGCATTGATTTAATATAAAAATCAAAAAAGGATAAGATAGATCAGTTCTTTTTTTATAGCTTACAGAACTTGTCCCTGTCAAAAAAAACTATAGTGTAATAATAAAGGAGAACGCGTTATTTAAAAATGTTATTCTAATTGTCTGCAAAACAAGTCGCTACGAAATGTCTACTTAAAATATTTCATTAAGAAATTACAAGCGCAATATTTCCGTGACGCCTGGCGTTAATCTAATAAAACTATTATGACAGGCGTGGGAAAAGTGATAGAGAATTATTATTATAATTTTATTACAATAGAATGATTTCAAATTTTTTGTATAATTCATATCAATGTACAGGTATATCAATTTTGTAGTAATAATTTAAAAATTATCAATATATAGGCGTCGTTGTTTTGTAGGTTTTTCGATTGTCTGTGATTTTTATACAATTACATGTGGATAGTAAAGTTTAATAGGACTCCTTTTCTGATTGAACAGATGAAACATTCATATTATTAATGAATTTTTTTCATGTTGGAATTTGAACCCGCAATCACTACAGACAGACATGTACGAACATGGCCAAAAGCCACGAAATCATTATCCATTAAATATTGTTGAAAATAAAAGTTTATTTTTTGTATAAGACATTCTAATAACAATAACAAAACAATCAATAAGGAATAACTAATAAAATAAGTTATAATAATTCAATATTTTCAAAGTGACTCATTTGTTAGTTTGGATTATTATTCAAAATCTCTACAACATGCTACAAAAAACTCTAACTTAAGAGTATGGAGTGCGGGGATTCACGTTGATCATTTCTGTTGTGCTGTGAAGAAAAAACAATGTATAAACAATAAATTTATTGAACATGAAGTAGAGATGTCATTGAAAAATAATAAAGTAAACATGTTATGAAAATAAACAACAAGGTTTTATCGCGAATATAAATATGAGGAATTTTTAATGTATCGATATACTAATACATATAATACACTATCATTCAAAACTTCTGCTTCAATTAGTTTTAACTACTGTAACATTTTTCTGTGTTCATGAAAATAAGTATAGAACAATATTATATAATAGAAAAATAAAATACAAAAGCTACTGGGCTTGGCTAATATAAATAATAGTATTAAACAATAACACAGATAAAAATGAATTATAAAAATGTCTACTTAATTACGCAAGTTTAACTTATGAATTCAAATAATATAAAAAAAAAATTAAAATAATTCAACAATTTGCAACTTACGAAGCAACTAAGACATTTGGAGTTATAGAAACTTCCTCCACATAACTGTGACGAGGAATGGGTGGTTGAAATCTATATTATGCAAAGCCTTAATGAGACAAGTATTTGACATTAGTTTTAACAAGTACCTAAATATCTTGTCAAAATGAACATTTTTTATCCAAAAATAAACTTCTTTTGAGAAATAAATAAAAAAATAACTTTTTACCCACAAGTGTTGTTATTATTTATTATGATGTATTTTTGTTTCAATAAAAATTAACATATACCCATGGTATGCCATGGAGGGTATCAAGCTCACACTGACACACTACAATACCCATAAAAGCATAGCTTTATGTCCAGTTAATAAAAAAAATTATAAACAAAATACTATGTAGCCATAGCAGAGGAATAATAGTAGGAGGAAATAGTGATGTAAAAAAAGAACCAAACCCGTCACTCACCTCTTGGAGCACCTGACATGTATGACAAGCAGCACGATGCCGAGCAGCAGGCACAGCGCGCCCACCACCACGTACGCCACGCCGAGGAACGGGTTCTTACCGCCGAGGAGGGATGTAGTCGATATTATAAAGGATTTTGTACCATCGAAGTCCTTTACTGGATAGTCTATAAACAAATATTTTTTTTTACTGTATTTTTTTATTATTTTGTAGTAAATATGTAGGTTTGGATTGTAGCAGTCAGTCAGTCAATGTCAACTATATTTTAATAAGAAGAAAATAATAATTAAAAATTCTATTTACAAATCGGATATTATGTCATGTGAAGGGGTCATTGTACCTTCAATGTCCTTGTTCCTATACTAGATAATCTGCTCATTTTTTTATATACAATAATGTGTAATAGTTTTATGTTATTTAAATAAATGATGAGGGTATTATTTGTTAAATATATAGTATCCAAAGAAACACCATCTTTATAAAATGTAGAAAACTTACGTGTATTGCATATTGCCTATCCCGCTGTATATAAGATACAGGATGCAACAACTAAATAGGATATACTTACTATATTCAACACGCAATACATAAGGTCCCTTTACAAGTCCGGGCCCAAAGCCTTCCTTGGAGTGGTCGACGCGACGGTATAGCTTCCGGAAGGTGGGCAATGCGGCTGTCCTCATCCACACTATCAAATCCTCGTTCTGCAAACGAAATCTACGTGAAATTTTATGAAGATTAAGAATGAGTAAAGTATTTTAAAATATAATAATCCTTTATTTTCGATTGGATATTAAATATAGAGTAATTTATACTACAAGTACTATATAATGATATTAACCATAAACTATAGTAATTACAGAAATTATAATTAAATGAAAGCAATCTTATTCCCAGAAAGTATTTTACATTATATTAACCTGGAATCCATTATTGTCAGTATTGTTGGGATCGAGCATCCATACTGGAATGCGCCAGTTTATTGGTTTTGTGAAATTCTTAAATGCTGAAATAAATTAAAAAATATTACTTGAAAAGACATTTTTTAAATATAATTACTAAAAGTATTTTTTATATTTTATAGTTGACTGCTTAAATAGTCAATGTATTTGGCTGTTTAAGCAGCCAACTACTAGGTAGGTACTTTCCATTTCTACTCTTTATCAGTGACCAACCGATACTCCAGATTCTGTTATGTTTGAATAATGAGTATAAAGTTTCAGAAAAGTTGTAATTTTGGACAAAAAATATCAGTTATGGTATAGTATCAATTAGATAAGTTTGCTACTCATCCAATTCGGAATAATAAATGACTAAATAATACTAATCAATAATAAATAAATATTAAGATTATTATAAAGATAATAATAAAAAAAATACACTATAATAGTGTATTGTTTTGTATTAAAGAAGTTGTTGTTAGAATTCTACAAAATTTAATATAGTAATATTAAATTATTACTAATAATAATAATAACATCTATAGATAGTGTTTGGAAAAATATATATAATTTTTAAAATGAATATGTACAACATTGTTATGTCAGGAGATTTAGATGTTGAGTTATTTATTATTCTATAGATTATAACATAATTAAATGTAAGGAATTGCAAAAACAATTATTTTTAAAACTTTACCTCCATACCTTCAAAGCTATGCTAGAGAAGAAGAGTATGGAAACTTCCCATGTGGTGTTATTTATTAGAGCAAATTAAAAATCATTGGAATTTCAAATTAACAGAATTAAGAAACAACAACGTTGTAAAAGTACTAATATATCTTACCAGTCTCTAAATCTCCAGGTGGATTTCTGAACTTAATTTCTTTATCAGAAGTCCAAGCAATGCCAGTTCTAAGCACTGGAACATCTTTGTTCAAATCTTGGGACTCTACTTGTTAGTGTATCTAGAACAATATTAAACAATTAAATTAATTAACTAAATACTTTTTATAGAACTTCACTTTCAAGAAAATATTACAAAACATATCATTACATTTTACATATTAAGTTCAGCTTTTCACATACCATTATTTTAAGGGAAAGGAAATTTATTAACAAAGATTTATTATAGAAGATAGTATACCATTAAAAAGAGAATTAGCAATAGCACCACATGGTGCAATGGGCATTTTTTCCGATTTTCCTTCAACATCAGCATAAGCAAATGGTGCACAGTCACTGGAGGGTGTCAGTGATAAGCGTCCTAGAAGTTGGTTATCGTCTCTAAAAATATTAAAATAAAAAGGTTAAATTTATAAATTATGTTTTCTAAAATAACTTTCAAGCAATGAACACATCAACAAGAGGTAGGAATTGTGGCATAGTGGAACATTTGGCTGTAAACACTATAGTTGTTGAATCCCCATGGGGAAAAGAAATTTTCCTATTCACTATTCACTACCAATTTTGGAAATTTTAATTTCTTTTTATACTATCTCTATTTCTTTTTATTTCTTTTTATACTTCCAAAAACATACAAAAAGAAATACACATTTAATGTATAGATTGTTTAAGAAATATTGAACATTGAAATAAAATAGTACCTTGATTTGACATATCTGCGATGATTTTGGTAGTAATTGCTGAGACCATAATAAAAGTATACATCTCCTTTGAAATCCTCAGTGAGGTTAAAAGGAATTTTACAGGTACAGGCACTCAAATTGTTTATTTTTATATAATCTGCACAGGTGATATTTTCATCTTCTTTCATACAATATGTATAATCAATAACATGCTCTTTTACCTGCAATTTTATTATTTATTTTTAAATTTTAATATCAATTAACAGCTATAAAACAATTTAAATAGTATATATTATGTAGATCTTTTATATGTCCAGTTACTATGAATATTTATCGCTCCCAAGATGGATTGGTAACAATATTGAAAGCCTATTTATGAAGCTTACCTCATCAGAAAAGTATAGTAAGCCTATTCCAACTGGTATAAATGCTATACCTATTACGAAAAATGTTGGAAGAACAGTCCCTGCTGTTAAGATCGGTTGCCATGCAGGAAGCCGTTGCTGCTTAAAAGCAGACTCTACAATACACAATTGATTAAAAACAGTAATCAATAATATAAATTAGTAATTAAGACTGTGATGTAGTCATAAAAACATTATCAATTTACCAGCAGGTCGTCTTGATTTTACGTTTTGATCAGAAGTATCACTCGAAGTCGCCATCACCAAGTTTTATTTTGGTAAACAAAATTAATTTAAGTAACGTAGCCAATACAGAAAAACGAATAGTAATCTGAAGTTAAACAGTACTACTTAATCAAATCAATAATTCACAGTAGAGTTACTCATATTACCTTGATAATCTGTGTACTGTATATTAATTTTAAGACATATGGACACAGATTATACACATATATAAATTAAAAATATATCTTTATTCAATTTCAATTTTTGTAAGGATATTTGGAATATTGTGGAAACTTAGAAAGAATTATAAAAGGAAGAGGAGAAGAGAAATAAGAGAAATGACACTCTGTTTGTTGGAATTTTATTTTACATATTTAGCCATGTAATTCCACAGTGTATACTTTGATAATCTGTTATTTTTATTTTATGATTTTTTTGTAAACTAGCTAGATAAAACTTCGATATAAGTTTTGTAGTTCCATACCTCAAAAAGAAAAAGTAATTTACAGATATGTCAAAAAAATTAACTCGGTCAAGTGAGAGTGGTAGAGTGGTACTCGCAAAAAAAATTTACGCACTGTAATTTTATTGGATAATAAGTATTTTTATGTTTCATGGTGTACCTATCTTTACAACTCTTTGTATGAAGTCTGTAGTTAATAGATATTAATAATTTTTTAAACCTATTGGTTGCGCGTACGTAGGCCATATATAATTTCCAATTACTTCTTTACTATTCTTAAATTAATAATTCCAATTAATTTGATTTTTAAAAGAGAGAATTTTATCCAAAATGTTTATATAAGTTGCACAAAATTCAAAATAACTAATTACTTAATTTAGATATTTTTAATCTTTAAATAGCCATATTTTTTTATGATTAATGGGTACTTTTATTGTGGATACTTTTTCGGATTATTATAATCATATAATAAACCAATAACTTTGTCTTAAAACATTTCTTATTTAAGTAATCATTTCATTATTTTTTTTTTGGTAAAGGAGCAGCCCTAAGCATTTAATTTTATAATACTGATAAATTATCAGTCATTACTGGCTTTCTTTCAACAATCACTATTACTTTAATTGACTCTAACATCTTAATTACTTTGGACTTGTGGTATTGTCGAGATTAGAAATACCTGGAAAATAAAATACCTATCCAAAAAAAGAAAAACATCATCACAATATTTATTTTTCAATTTGTTTTTTCCATTAACTTTCAAATACATATTTTTTATAATTTAGAATTATTCATGAACTTTTTGCATAAGTTGAATAAAGTGAAATTAAATTGTACTAAACATTAGGTACAATATAACTTTCATTAGTACATATTTTTACTTCCATTGTTTTGCTTTTTTTCTTTTCTGTGTCTTGTACTTCACATACATAACAAAAATCATGAATAAAAAAATTAATGAAATTATTTATTAGTTTTTATGATTTTACTTTCAATGGAAGATGTAATAAATTTTCGTGGGCCGTCATATATACTTGGCAGGTAATCTAAAAAAATATCAATTTTTGTTGCGAAATATTTGTTGCAAAGCATTTTAAAAAGACTTTAATAACTGCAATTTTACCCCAAATATTAAATTAAATATTATGAACTTGGTATGCAGAATGAAAGTGTTGCAGCTTAATCGTTATCGACACGACACATTCTCGTTGCAATGCATTCTATAGTATAATTAGTATTTAAATTAAAATACAAATCGTTATATAAACAACAAGTCATGTATAAATTGTCATAAAATAATTTATAATTTTAATAGTTGGTACCATTATTTAAATCATTCAAGTCTAGTAATTCTCTTTGATAGTAATTTCTAAAAGTATGAATCATTTTCGAATTACCAGTTGTGAGGATTCGATCAATTGGAAAAACAAGAGATTTCTACAAAATTAAGAGAAGCTACCGCAGATCTTACAGAACCCGGTGTTGCCTCAATGCCACTATCTTTTAAAAGAGACTTAACCCAACCTATAATAGTTTTGGAGGCCGGCTTTACATCTCCTCTAGTAGTAATAAATAAATGATCTATATCTTTTCTAAATCTTGAATTCACACGTAACAATTGTCTCAATCAAAAAACTAGATTTAACTTATTATGAGAATGTTTTTTAAGTCTGAATCCAGACTGCCTATGGTTATGAGTGTCAGTCTTTAAATCAAAAGCGGGCCATAGAACTATAGAGGTATTTTCGTCCACTAAGCTACAGCTATCAATTCGTAACAAAGTTAGATCTTGTACTCTACGGCCTAATGCTAGTAACAAAAGAGTAGCTACATGTCTTATAACAAAAAATATATTATTTTGATCAAAGGCATATGTAATCATATATTGTAATAGCACTTTAGGGTTCCAAACAGGTGGCTTAGCAGGTTTTTCTCTCGCAACAGAAATTGCTTTTAACACATGTTTTATAAAGATAGGTGTGTAAACGTTGATATGACTGACTTATAAACTAAGATAGTTCTATAAGCAAGCCCTACATCGCAATGTAAATGGGCTAAATATCGTGCTATTAGATCAGCACTAGTGTATTTAAAGTTCACTAAATGTGTCTTACACCAACGCATCCACCCGCGCCACACGGGCTTCTACGTATTAATCGTAGAGCTTCTCCAGCTTGACATGAGGAGGTTTTTCTCTTGGCATGATCAATCTGTCAAAATGTCTGGCCACCCAAAACCAGTTATGTCTGTGAATGTAGGTTTTGCACCTGGGGTGGCGGCCTCCTAGTCTTTGTATCTATGAGAAAGTCTAGTAGATTTGGGATAATGTACAGAGGTTGGCACGCTCTCCGTTGGAGGTTGGCCTGCCAAAATACCTTCTTCCATTTTGGGGCAATCAGTATGAATCGCCCGCTGGCTCGATTTAGGTGCTCCAAAAACCCTGGGTATTAAATTCGGTGGCGGAAACAACCAAGCTAAATCGTAGTGCCAGCGATGGCAAAACGCATTGTGAAAGTGCACTTTGCGATCGGATATGTCTAGAGATATATAGGTCGGTACCACATGAGCTGTTCTTGACGCAAATAAATCTATCTCGGGTGTGCCCTACTGAAAGATTTGCCGAGTCGCAGTACTCTTTAGATGCCATTCGGGGCATGACTTCTTTCGAGATAGCGCGTCGAACTCGACATTGTATCTGCTTGGCAAGTAGTTTGCAGTGAGATGAATGTTTAGTTTGTCTAATATTGCCAAGAAAAATGGGTTTGTTGTAAAAGTCTCTTTGATTTTGTACCTCCTTCTTTGTTTATATAAGAAACCACTGTACGTTTGTCGGTTTGCAAAAGTATATGTGCATTAAGAACGTGACGTTGTTTGTGTTGTGTGTCGCCGATTTGAGCAGCCCAACCTATGTCGGTGGTTAAAAGGTTAGTCACTAAATTTAAGTGAATTGGCATAGAACTTCCTATAACTTGGCATCACCACTCCATCTCCAATCGAACTGGGGGGGGAAGTTTTACTTTTCGATATGGATGCTTCGCCGACAGTTGTCGACTGTAGTACTACAGTGAGTGACAAAGAAGGCGACCTCTTGGAGTCACAAAAGTTGCGAAGTTGAGTCTCCCCATTAAAATTTGGTTTTTTGTTTGTTTGAGAGACCACTTGCTTTACTGCAACTGCTGTTGAAGTACTTTGCGAAGCGTTAAGCACTTCAGCTCCGACAGAGACTTTACGTTGCGTTTTGTGTCCTACATAACACCGAGAAACCCGAGGTATTCGGAGGTAGTCGGAGGTAGTCGAGGTAGTCGGAGCTAACACAGACTTCTCGAAATTGATTATTCAGCCGAGAAGTTTCAAAATTTTTATCGTAAAAGCAATGTCTTCCGGCAAGTGCTGCTTCGATTAGTTTGCTAAGAGAAAGTCGTCCAGGTATATTACACATCGAATTTTGTGATCCCTCAGAAACTCCGCAATCCAATTTGTTATCATAGCAAAGGTTTTTGGAGTTGACAATAGGCCAAACGGCAAGCAAATCATTTGGAGCAGCTGGTGCTGACTTTTTTTGTGAAATTGCTACATGGAAGTACGCTTGAATCAGGTCTATTTTTGCCATCCAATCCTGTCATTGTAAAAATTTTGGCACTTCGAATTGATTCATCAGATGAAATGAATGATTTGACTTTGACAAACTGATTTAATCTTTTCAGATTGAATATTGGTCGAAAGATTTGATCTGGCTTTGGCACTAAGAAAAACGTGGATAGGAAACTGTGGCTCTGCTCCGCGGTTTCTAGGACACCTGTCTCTAATATAGTCTTTATTTGTTCGGTCATAATTGACAATTCTGTAACATCTCATAGTACCATTGCTTGGAAAACTAGTGGAGGTTTCAGTATAAAAGGTATGCGGGTTCCATTTAACAGGCGGCATATTTTGTCCAGTGCACCTAATTGCACCACACACTTAAAATTTGCTTTAGACAGCCGCCACGAAATAGCCCGTAGTCATGTCATGTTTGCTTGTTTTTTGGTTTACTTTTATTATTACTCGATTTGATTTTGTTTTGTCGCAGTTCACTAGATACCCGCTTTTTGGAATTTGTAGAATATTCTTGTCGAAAAAATGTATGTTTCACATCACTATTTGCATATGGTTTTCGATTTTGATATACATTATATATAGGTAGCTCATCTTAGGTAACTCTTGGCAATTTATTTAATTTGTCTACCCCACCTATTTTTTGAAGGTAACTTTCAATTGCCTGATCATTAAAGAGTAAAATAGTGCTCGTAGGAATTTCACGTAATATGTCAGTGTACGTTTTTAAAATTTGACACAGCTAGGACTCGAGTCGAGTACTTATACAATCGGCCCTTCTACCGCACACTATTTGTAACAAGTCACCCTTACTTTACTATAAGAAGACTTATTCGAAAACAAAGATTCTATCTTCTCAAATAAAGAACTAGAAGATAAGACGTTGTTCGAATCATTGGACCAGTCAACTAGCGATTGCAAAGCTTTACGCAACTCTTCCTTTTGACAAAGTAAGGCATTAGTCAAGCCAGCAAAGGTCCTTTCTAATAAATATGAATGTGAATTCTCTTTAAGCATTGCCGTCTCAAAGCGGCCTTAAATCGTCGTTTACTTTTATTTCAACAAAAGCGGGGGTAGTTAAATATTTCTTTTGTGCACCCGTAAATCGAACCGCATTCCAATCACCACATTCAAAACGTTGCAATTACGTTAATTTTTTAAGAATTTTTTCATATCATTTTTAACATAAATTGGATCTTTTACGGTCGTACTAATTTCGGATAAAATCTGAAGTTTATTTTTATTCGTAGCCTCGGCTTGATCTAAATGTAAGTTATTTGTAGCAGTTGTATTGTTTTTTTCCCAATGAATTTATATTTTCATTACTATTATTCTTTGAAATGAGGGTTGTTAGAAATGCAACTTGCTGCGATAAAAACTCAAATTGTGCTGGCAAGGCAGAGGGAACTGCAGGAACCATATGAACCTAGTGTTAAGACACTCCGTTGCTTAGTTCCTGCTTTCTCCGTCCCCGCTTTTCACCTTTTTCAAAGCATTGCGTGTTGAGTGGCGGAACTGTGCTGTTGAGAGTTCTCGATCTGTGTCTCTTTGGGCTTGGTTCTTCGTTACTTGAAGAATCAGTTTCACTATCTTGAGAACAAGGAGTTGAATCACGAATTCGTTTCTGAGATATCCGAACCTCACTGACGTCTAAAAATTAATTGAGCTGCAAAAATAATAATACAAATCATATTATTTTATTAGATATGTAGCAGCACTTTGTAAGGGGGTCGAAGATGGAAGGCTTGCACGCAGCGATCCCTGCCAGCCCTACCTAGGGCTGCAACATTCCATCAGCCACGAGCACCATACGGGAGCACACTGCTAGGGCGTCCCCCCGAGGCGACGCGCACCAGTGCGTCCCCGCTGGTGTGACAAGTGGAGACGAATGCGGCGTTGGGGACCGCCACCCAGCACGCCATGTCCGGAACGGCGGGAAGTGGAGGACGGAGCTACAAATAGCTGCGTGGAATGTAAGAGGAGGGATGGACCAGAAGATGAATGAACTATTAGATGTGATGGATGAGCGAGATTTGGATGTCATTTGTATGACTGAGACCAAGCGAAAGGGCAATGATGCAACCGATTTGCCGGGCAGCCGCGTCGCTCTCTGGGCCGGCGTTCCAGAGAGCGAACGCGGGTGTCAAGGTGTAGGTGTATTATTGTCCTCTCGATTGGTAAGTGCAGTGGTAGAGTACGAGGCGATCAACCCTAGACTGCTTTGGGTTCGCTTCAAGCTGGGGATTACAAGAATATTCTTGTTGGTGGCATATGCGCCGGTATCCTCAGCTTCATTGAGCGAACTTGAGGGGTTTTGGGAGAGTGTCAGGGATGTTCTAGGCAGTGTTAGAGGAAATGAAAAATTAATATTATGTGGAGACATGAATGGATGGGTCGGAACCGCGAGAAGTGGTTACGAAGGTGTGTTAGGTCAATATGGTGACAGAAGAGTGAATGAGGCTGGAAAGCTCATTTTGGAACTTTGCAAGGAAAGGAATTTGTTTGTGGCAAACACGATGTTTGACCACAAACAAATTCACATGTATACATGGGAGCGCATGGGAGAGAAAAGTATGATTGATTTATTCCTAGTGGATCAGCGGATTCGAAAACAAGTGATGGACACACGTGTGTTTAGGGGTGCCGACTTGGGAACGGACCACTATCTAGTAATTGCTAGATTTAGGGGTTTGTTCGTAGGATGGCGTAACCGCACAAGGTGTTCATACTTGGAATCGAATTATCGTATAAGAAGCTGGAAGCTTCAAGATCCACCGATCAGAGAGGAATATACAGAAAGGGTTTCCAAAAAGCTAGACAGTTGTGAAACAGGAAATGAAAGCGTTGAAGTATGTTGGCAGAACCTTAGGAACTGCATGGTTGAAGCTGCGACAGAGGTATGCGGTACAATGAAAAGAGGCTTTAGTAAAAAGCGTGACGAATGGTGGGATGATGAAGTGAGAGATGCTGTAGAAAGAAAGAAGAAGGCATGGCAGGATTATAAAGCCTCAGGTAAGAATAAAAGTATGAGAGAGATTAAAAAGAGAGAGTACAAGCTGTAAAAGCACCAAACGAAAGCACTGATAAAGATGAAGCGTGAAATAAACGAGAGTAAAAGAGATGAAAGGTTGACGAGCAACTTCCGGGATAACACGAAGCTTTTCTGGCGAGAAGTTAGTGATTCACGGAGTTGTTCGTCAACCTTTAGAATGAAAGGGGTGCTTTCGAAGGACGGTGAGATATTCACAAACAGATCACACGTTTTGCAGCGATGGGCGGAATTCTATAAGGAGATGTATGAATGTGATGACGCTTCTGCCTCAAGTAACAGCGACAAGCCGAGTCTTGATGTAGCAGATGGCGAAATCAGTATAAAAGAAGTTGAGAGTGCAATAAGAAGCTTGAAATGTGGTAAGTCAGCGGGAGCGGATGGAGTTACTGCCGAGATGATCAAATATGGTGGACCTCGCATCTTGGACTTGTTCTGGTTTCTGTGCAATTTATGCTGGAAATCGGGGGAGGTCCCAGATGATTGGCAAAGTGCAGTCATCGTGCCTTTGTATAAAGGCAAAGGTTCACAGATAGACTGTGCAAGCTATAGGGCTATCAGTTTGATTAGCTTAGGTGGTAAAGTATATGCAAAAATTTTAGCGAGAAGAATGCAAGAAAGATCCGAAAGGCTACTGTGGGAGGCCCAAGGAGGTTTTAGACCTGGAAGAGGATGCATGGATCAGATCTTTTCCATCCGCATGATCACAGAGAAGTTGTTGGCTGTAAACCAAAAGGTTTTCTGTGCTTTTGTGGACTTGGAGAAGGCGTTTGACAGGGTTGTGAGAAAGAAATTGTGGGAGATACTACCCCGGTACAATGTGAGCGGACCCTTGCTGCAGGCTGTAAAGTCTCTTTATAGAGATCACTCAGCCTGTGTGCGAGTAGGAGCCGACATGTCGCCTCGGTTTGGCATCCAATCGGGTGTCAAACAGGGCTGTGCCATGTCGGCTTGGTTGTTCAATTTGTATTTGGATAGCTGTCTCCAAGGACTGAAAGAAAGTGATATGGGTGTAAAAGTGGGTGACTTGAAGGTAAATTGCTTGTTGTACGCAGATGATGCAGTGCTTATTGCATCATCAGAAAGCGTGTTGCAGGCATTGGTCACCGTTCTGAAAGACGGGTGTGAAACTAATGGTCTAAGCCTGAATGCAAGTAAGACAAAGGTTCTGGTATTTGAAAGAGACGAGGAAAGGACAGATTGCAAGATTTTCGTGAATGAAAATTTATTAGAACAAGTGAATGAAGTAGTATACTTGGGAAGTATGTTAAGTAGAGATGGTAGATACGAAATGGATGTGGAAAGACGTGTTGCTGCCGGTAACAGAATGAACGGTGCCTTAGCTGCGTTGTTGAGACGGCAGAACGTCAGCATCGCTGCACGTTTGGCCGTACACAATGCAGTTTTGGTTCCGACGCTGTTATATGGCAGTGAAACGTGGGTATTACAGAAGAAGAATGAAAGAAAGATGAATGCTGTGGAGATGCGATCTCTTCGAAGGATATGCGGAGTCAGCTTAGCTGACCGAATCCGCAACGAAGAGGTACACAGGATGGTAGGTACCAGCGAGGATGTCACAGTAAGAATGAAGAAGAACGTGCTCAGGTGGTTTGGGCACGTCGAAAGAATGAGTGACGAAAGAATGGTAAAAAAGATATACGATGGAAAAGTGTGTGGTAAGAGAGGTAAGGGGAGACCTCGGTTGACTTTCGAAAACACAGTATCGAAGATACTGGAGGAAGGTCACGTAAAAAGCATGAGGACTCCCCGGAGAGCATGCATGAAGAGGTTAATGACAGTGGACGAGGCGAAAGAGGTATGCAGGGACCGCAGCGTTTGGCGCTCCGTTCTCTCTGACTACCCCGCTAGGGATAGAGCGTGAAGATATGTATGTATGTATGTACTTTGTAAGACGTCCCGTGAAACAAGATGTGCATGCCACAGAAGCAACGTCTGTCCGATAAAACTGTATGCCGCCACTAGTGACGTCATCGAAACGAGATTAGTCCCGAAAAGGACTGTTTTGTTACGTTTGTTAACGTCATAGTCAATTAAAACACGAAGCGTATAGTTCTGAAAAGAACTGTTTTTATTTTCATCTGCGAGCATCTACTATTTATTCTTTACATCACATGACGAGTTGACACGGCGAACTTCGGTGCAGACATCCTCTCTCCGCGCGGCGCTTGAGCGAAATATTCGACGCCACGCGGGGGGCAATATTTATAGTATCGCGTCAGCGTAGGCGACTCGGCAAGATGCGCGCGCAGCTCGACGCGAGATGGATGCGCGCGCAGCTTGGCTCGTGACGTCAGCATCCGAAGCAATATTTTTATCCAATTATTTTTATTGTTTTATAAACCGTTTTCCTATTGGACAATTTTACTTAGATTTTTGTATATATACTGGCACATTTTGAAAATAAATTGTCAAGTGCCCTACCCAGTAGGGAATAAACTCCTCCACTACAAACAGTGTACGCAAGCATGGTCCGAGTCTCGCAGGAGGCGCCCTTGCGACACTGTGCTCTTATTTGTTGGTGCCACTCCGTGGTAGCCAAGCCAAGGTCGGAGCTCTTTTAGCTCGGCCTCCCCACGCCAAGGTGACGCTGTAGAGGCCGCAGGGCCAACAGCATACTGTCCATCAATACGAAGAGAACGAAGAAAAGAAAATAAATCATTCCTTCCTTCAACCACTAAACTGGAGTATTATTTCCAAAGTTGAGCTCTCCTCTAAAGATATAACATCAATATATGACCCTGTCATTCATCAATGCAAAATACTTAATTGAATAAAACATTACAAAAAAATATTTTTTTGATATTGTGTGTGTGCTGTTGCTATTAAATATTGAAAAAAAAAAACACTTAAGTTAGAAGTAAAGTTTATAATAGAGGTACTGTTAGTAAGAATAAAAACAAAAGAAGATATTGAAACATCATCAATAAAACTGTGATCTGTTCATTGCTTACCGAGTTGTTATGTTCCAATCGTGAAAAAATATCAAAATATATCTTTCACATTATAATTTTCCTAAAATTATTATTGATATTAGACTCTACTTACTAACTCTTTGAAATTTGGCGAAATGCATGATATTATTGTCTTGAAGTTAAATTATAATTTGCCCTGTATGACTAATAGGAAAAAATAATATACTTATATAGTTTTACCTTCATTGGACTTAATTGTGTTTATTTCCTTGATAACATGTGTATTAGTATATTATTTTTTAACCAACTTCCAGAAAGTAAGAGGGCCATGTTTACCAAGTAAGGTATCCTCTGTTTCGCTATCTTTAGGTTTTTAGTATTTCCACTTCAAAGACATTCGTCCGAAATAAATGTATAATATGTACATTAACTTCACTTTTATATAGCTTCACGCTTTATCCCGCATATTGCAGGGTAGGCAGAGGGAACTGCAGGAATCATATAAACCTAGTGTTAAGACATTCCGTTGCTTTCCGCCGATTTCTAGGCATTGCGTGTTGAGTAGCGGAACTCAACGCCGCGCTGTGCCTAGTTTCCAGAGCAAAGAAAATGGAAAAAGAAAAATCCATTTCCTCCGAGTGGGAACCTTCAAACCGTCGCGTTCACCAGCAGACGCTTACGCCTCCGCGCCACGACGGTCCTCGGTTCAGTTTTTATTTTAATATTAATTAATTTACTTCGTGGTAAAAACAGCTTTGCTGATAAGTTCTTGAAGTTATGGTTCTTGTTTCGGCATCATTTTTAACCTTAAGAGAGGTGAATATATAGTAAAACATACTATGCATTCAAATATTTTAATTTTTAAAAAATATAAAAATAAAAGTTATAAACTATAAATAATTAATTAATTATATTTAAATCTTTAACAGTAAGATTTAAGGATATTATTTTTTTCTGGCCAGCGCTAATGTACAGGATCAGTTATTATGTCCAAGATTCTTACAGTCACATACATATATTCGATAAGATAAAAATTTATAAGATACTGTTATCACCTTTCCTTGGTAATACTGCTCGACCTTTGGGACGCAAGAAAAAACCCGACACATGACAGTTGAAAATTCAAGGCGGATCATTTATTTAATAAGTTTCATCAACAGTGGTAATTACAATAATCCAGCAACAATAAGAATTCTTTACTAAATAATTTTCAAACTGAATACATAAACAGCTTTAACTGAGTACATATGTATGCAATAATAGAGATAGATATATATATATATATATATTGTAGAATAATTTTGTGCAAAAAGTTATAAAACTATTTACACAAATTTATTCTACAAGAAACAGAAAGAAATGACATCATACGAGGGTCAAACTGAAAGTTCTTAGAAAATCAAAAACTAAGCATTCTAGCAAGTTATTAGTTTTATTATAACTTTTCAAAATAGCGTCCATTTACATCAATACATCGCTGCATTCGATGGAACCATTGAGAAAAGCACCTTGCCCACTCGGCTTTAGGGGTCTCTTCAACGGCGTTTTGAAACGCAGCCACTGCTTCTTCGACGTCCATAAAATGTTTTCCTCGAAGTTTTTCTTTTATTTTCGGGAATAAATAAAAATCGCAGGGTGCGAGGTCGGGGCTATACGGCGGGTGACCCAGTAATTCCACGTCTAAGGTCGCCAAATAGTCGATCGTTTGCCTGGCGGTGTGCGACGAGGCATTGTCGTGATGAAGGAGGATCCTGCTGCGAGGTCGTTTCTCTCGAACTTTTTCCAAGACAAGTGGCAAACAGTTGTTAGTGTACCACTCTGCATTAACCGTTTTCTGATCCTCTAAGACAACTGTCGCGTAATGACCTGTCTTTCCGAAGAACGAGGCTACCATCTTTTTTCCAACATTTCGACCTCTCTTCACTTTAGGTGGCAACTCTTCGGAAGGAAACATCCACTGAGCAGACTGTCTTTTGGTTTCCGGATCATAACAGTAAATCCAGCTTTCGTCACCCGTTAGTATGTCGAACACAGCATTTGAGTCACCTCCGTTAAATTTTTAGACCATTTCTCGGTACCAATCAACACGGCGGAGTTTTTGAGCCTCGGTCAAATTATGCGGTATCCAGCGGGCACAAAGCTTCCTGACCGCTAAATGTTCATGGAGGATTTTGTGCACTTGACTCATACCTATGCCTAGACTTGTCCAAATCTGCTGATAGGTCATTCTTTTGTCATTCTCTATCATACGCCGCACAACACTGATATTATCTTCAGTCGCCGCTGTAGTAGGCCGTCCCTCACGCAAATCATCGGTGAGATTAGTTCGACCACGTTTGAATTCATTAAACCAGTTGTAAACTGTGGCACGAGATGGGGCTTCATCATGAAAAGCCAATCGAAGTCTATCATAACTTTCTTGTTGACTTATATGACATCGAAAGTCATAAAAAAACCTTGCACGAAAATTTTCTCGGCTTAAATTCATTCTGACGCGCACAGACAATTTTCAATTTGCCGCCAAATCGTAAAACAAATGACAAATGAATGACATGTATACCCAATATTATTGGTAAAGAGTTCTATTTTCAAAATTTAAACTTATTTTTTTAATATAATGCTTTTAAGTTGCCAGTTCTAAAAACTTTCAGTTTGGCCCTCGTAACACCGTGAAATAAATTCTTAAATATATTTATTCTGTTAATAAGAAAAAAAAATAATGAAGAAGTATAAAATAATACACTATTAAAAAATACAATACAAAAGGCTAGTATCAGAGACGCTGAGTTATGTTTTACAAATGGATCCTAAGCCGCTTTCTTTATTTAGAAGTCTGCAAACACAAGATATAGGAGAATTGTTACTCAAAATAGTCAGTAATAGGTAGTTAAACTGTATGAAATATATCACTTTTTAACCAACTGGGAAAACTGATAAAAAGCCTTAGTAATATCTCATCATATTATAAGAAATGAGGAAATGTCTCCTCAGAAATTAGTTCTTTAGCGTGATAGGTATTTTTCATAATCCTAAAAAGTATAAGGTAGCGTAATAAAAAAATAAAGATAGCGAATCCTCCCTTCCAATTTTAGAAATAAAAAAAATACCATTAGACAAAATGGGGTTTGGTTTGTGGACAGTTTACCTGTAAACAATTTTTTTTCATGTTTTCATTTCTCATCTTCGGCAAGACGAAGCGCAGTTTCGAGACATTTTTTTATTTAAGCCTATATAATTTCTTGAATTTGGGTAGTATCTACGAATGCAAGTATTAACAATAGCGACTAATAAATGAAAATAGCATGGCTGAAGTTAAATTACATGTAAGATAGGTTACGATAGGTAAATCTATGGCATCCACTTTTTATTATTACTTTATTTTTATAAAGACTTTTTGAGCTAAATTGAATACAGCTTTACATATTGTTCCAACTAATGTTCAACGGTTATTTTGATCTTCTCGTGTTCAGCAAAATATAAATAATATAAAATATCGTTATGTTATTTGAATTTCAGCATTTATATAAAATTATTGTGATTGAATGCAAAACAATAAATGCATTTTTGTCTCTTCAAAATTAAATTTAAATTCATTTTCTTTTGGGTTACCCACTATTAAAAGTCAATTAATAGGTCTGGCAGCATTGTTCTTGACATTTTTATGTTTTGTGTCATACGGCATAGTTGGTAGTTGTGTCAGTTAATAGTGTAAAACAACTCATTATACTGTTATAAATATAAACATCTGAGGCGTTACAAATACTTGGAAACAAGTTTCATTAATAATTAAGAATCACAATGTCGAATGAAAACGCAAAAAATGTAAGTTTCAATATTTATTTTTAGCATTTATGGATAGTTGATTGTCAACGTACGCTTCAATCCCTGTGTGATTCATACAAGACATATAAAATTCCTGAAAATAAAAGAATTTGGGATACATTAAAAAATGTCATCAGCAAAAGAAATTTTCTATTTTGCCTACACAGAAAACAGTTAGCAACGGATGTATGTGTGTCAGTGTTCACAGCACGCAGATGCCGGTTGAATATTTATTAAACGATGTTCTACTTTGTTCCCTTGCTGGTTATTAAAAAAATTCTTCTCAACTCTGTTCTTTAAAATATTTTAATTACAATATCAGATGTATTATTTGAATATTAAAACTATATATAAATAAATTATGGCAATTATTATTATTATTTCATGACATATATATGTTTTAAAAAATTTTACTAGTTGTACAAATTAAGCTATAAATATATATACTGTATGGTTATAATTGAAGAAAAATAATACCATATTACACCACTTTACAAAGTAAAATAACCCACTAAAATCATATTGTGATTGTAATATTGTAATTGTTTGGAAAAAAAATATGACTGTATTAGCTAATTAAGCTATATTTCTAGATCAGGCTAAATCACAACTTATAAAAAGTTACAACAACTTATGTTGCAGTTTTCAAATTATTTACATATATAATGATTATAAACCATAATTTAGATTTTTGTTAATAATTTATTTTAATTTTTCTTTATTATTTATTTAATAACTTGTTAAGTATTTTTCTATTTTTTTTGTAGCTATAATATAACAATACATTTTTATTTTACCTAATGAAATTGTTCCATAGAAAACAGGCATAATATTAGATACTCAGAAATAAAACATCAATGAAAAAAAGTTATAATTTAATTTATTTCAATTTAATAGTTTTCTAATTTGGAGACACCAGGATATGTGGGATTTGCAAACTTGCCCAATCAAGTGCATAGAAAATCAGTGAAGAAAGGATTTGAGTTTACTCTTATGGTTGTAGGGGAGAGTGGACTAGGAAAATCCACTTTGGTTAATTCTTTGTTTCTCACAGATTTATATCCTGAGAGAGTAATACCAGATGCTATTGGTTAGTATTTTTTTCTTTTTATACCATCTACTCATAAAAAGCTTTAAATTCTTTAAAATAGTCAATGATAGAACCTAACAAACTGATTTATTAACTAAAATTGATTATACGTTAATATGATTTATTTAAATATACATCATAGTGATATTTAATCCATTGTTACTCATGGTTTGTGTAGTTATATACTTTGAATTAATATTATCTGTTTTAGATTTCACTATTTTAACTTTAAATATTTTATTTATTTATTACATACAATTTAACTTATTATTATTTTATTATGTTTTATTAGAAAAGACAAACCAAACAGTTCAATTAGATGCTTCAACTGTTGAGATTGAAGAAAGAGGTGTGAAATTACGTCTAACTGTAGTAGATACACCTGGGTATGGAGATGCAATTGATAACACTGATTGTTTTCGGGTATGCAATTTGTAATGTTTTTAAATATTGTTAGTGATATTTCTAATCATAATATTGTACAAACAGGATAAAGTCCAAATTCCATTCCATTACATTAGTCATCATTATTTATCACTTAAATGGTGCAGTGAAATATAAATTTGTTTGAATTATGATGAGTAAACTGGTATTAATTAGAAAACTTGACAACTTTTAGTTCCAATTTAGATAAATAAGAGCAATGTAGCGATATGTAAATTAAACATGACAATCTCTTGGTGTTATGAATCATTGTTTCATTTAAGATGCAATAATTGTGTTATTATTCAAAACTATTTTTTGTTTCCTTGGTCAGGTTAAAAGATGTGTATGTTTAAATAAAATAGTTAAAATCATTACTAAATGTTAATGATGAAATTATTATTCAGTTCAGATAGGATTAATATAATTATGGAAAATGAAATGCTATATAATAATCTATCTATTTAATTTAGTGAATATAAAAAGAATATATGAAATATTTTAATATTCTTTACATTCACTATAACTTCTTACATTAAGTATAATAATTTCAGTCAATTATTCAATATATCGACGAGCAATTCGAACGGTTCTTGCGCGACGAAAGTGGCCTTAATCGACGTAATATCGTCGACAACCGCATTCATTGTTGCTTCTATTTCATTTCACCGTTTGGACATGGGTACGTATAATTAATAATATATGTATATATAAATGATGATAACAACTTTCTAGGTCTTACGTTCACTATTAATATTTGCTTTTATAAGTGATATATTTCTAAAACATTACAATGCTTTTCTGTTGCTAGCAAGACAAAGATCAGAATATTACATTAAGTAAAATGTACTGAAATTATTATTATTAAATATTTTTAAATGGCATTAAGTTCCCTCAAAAAATAACAAAGACCTACAAAAACGCCTTGATATTGACCATTTAACTGATTCTCGTATAAATTATATGTAACTGATATTTTTTTTAGGTTGAAACCACTGGATATCGAATTTATGAAACAATTACATAACAAAGTAAATATAGTTCCTGTTATTGCTAAAGCCGACTGTCTCACAAAGAAAGAAGTGCAACGATTGAAGTCTAGGGTATGCTTACATCCTGTTTATATTTAACATTGACATGTTACAAATGGATACTTGAAATTCTTTTCATTCTATTACATACATACATAAGTTACGTAAATATATAAATACCATAATATTTTTAACTATTATATACAACTAGAAAACGTTATTTACATTATATATAATTGTAAAAAATTGAACTTAAAATTTTATGTTGGGAACAGCAAAAATATATGTGCGTCTAGTAATATTTTAGAAAGCTTTATTTAAAATTTGTCTTATTGTTTTTAGGTTATGGAAGAAATAGAAAGGGAGGGAATCAAAATTTATCCTCTTCCAGATTGTGATAGCGATGAAGATGAAGATTATAAAGAACAAGTAAGTATAATAGTGGTTTATTTATTTCAAATGTATTTATATGTATATAATAATATATATTTGACGGTATAGTGAAAAGCTTAGTAAAAGAAAAGGTGAAGCAAATTATATATAAATTAATCCCTACAATGAACGAATGAAATAAAAATTAACTAATCCAAAACAGGTCTGCCATCATACATTTGTATCATGTGTCCTCGTGGCGCAGAGGCGTAAGCGTCTGCCAGTAAACGTGACGGTTTGGGGGTTCGATGCTCACACAGGGAAGATGGATTTTTCTATTTCCATTTTCTTCGCTTTACTAGGCAAAGCGCGACGTTAAATTCCGCCACACAACACGCCATGCCTCGAAACGGCGGAAATCAGGGACGGAGAAAGCAGGGACTAAGCAAAGGAGTGTCTTAACAGTAGGTTCATATGGTTCCTGCAGTTCCCACTACCTACCCTTCAATATGCGGGATAAAACGTGAAGCTAAAAATGGAAATAAAAGTAAAAAAAATATAATCAGGTCCGCCAACTGAAAGCAGCGGTTCCGTTCGCGGTGTGCGGCGCCGGCCAGCAGCTGGAGGTGCGCGGGCGGCGCGTGCGCGGCCGCCTCTACCCGTGGGGCGTCGTCGAGGTGGAGAACCCCGAACACTGTGACTTTATCAAGCTGCGGACTATGCTCATGTTAGTATTTTATTATTTTATTTATTAGATTTCAAAATTTGGCGGCACTCAAAGAAAAATCTGAAAATTAACATTAAACCGAATCACATACATTTGCCAATTTTAACGAAAGAAAAGGTGCAGTAACTACTATGCAACGCTTTGTGAATCCCAACTCTCACTAAAACAACACGTTTTGTACGTAGAAGTGGCTATTGTGCTCCGACTTGAGACATTCTTATTGCGGTGCTAGCACGCCGCTTCATCATAATTTGAAAACACTAAGAAAAAACGCGTTCCAAAGCAAATAATATATTTTTTTTGTGGATTTAAATAAATATTCATGTTAAAAAAAAATCTCTTTTTTAAAATGATATATTTAATAAAATAAACATAATATATTTGCAAAATTTGGCGGCACACAAAAGTGCCGCGGTAATGTGGTGGAGAATCAGTGCTCTAGGGAATATAACAGTTAGTACATTTACATATACATTTTATTTGTGCATCTAACTAACTGTTGGTTAAAATTCCAATGAATTAAATGTCAATTAGTGACTCACAATAGTCAATGGCCGATAAGACAAAGGCATTGTTACTTATCAGTTATATATACATGTGTTTATATAATTCAATTTACATTACTGGTCACTATACACTTTAGTACAATTCGTTTGACGATAATTCTTACACAAAATTACAATTGCAAATTTTAAGAATACTTTTAAGAAAGACGGAATGGAATGGTAGATAGAATTTCCTTTGTCTGTTCACGATTTGATTGTGCCATAATGATGTTAGCTTAGTGCTTACTATTACTTTTTCTACAAATTTCCCGCATTTAAACCTATAGATAATTAGAAAGTCAAGTTGAGCAACTTTTTCTTTTTACTATACCTATATAATATTAAAGGATTAAAGAAAGAAATTTTATCCCTATATCGTTTTGAACATAGTTTTACAATCAATCGCTTACTACTTTTAATGTTACTTTTAATGTTTATAAAACTCTTTCGTTACTGACATACTGATTGATAATCGCATCCAAAACTTCTAACTTGTAGAAATTAGACATGTATTATGTAAATTACTTAAAGAAAATATATAAAAATGAAATCGGTGCAGTATTTCAACTCGCTCTTAATGGAGACCGTTCATCATGACGCTGTAACGAAATTCTTATTTTTACAAATTATTAATTTAGTACCTCTGTAGGGATTATTTTACAAATTACCGCTACCGCTACTCAAAATTTATAGCTTGGATGGTTTCCTTATTGTGGTTAAACAGGGGGGGGCTGGCAAAGTGAAGCGTTTATTTCCGCCACTCATAACGTAATGTTATAAAAAGGTGGAAAGACGGCGAAAGCAGACACGAAGCAACGGAGTGTCTTAACACTAATTTTCTATGGTTCCTGCAGTTTCCACTACCTACCCTGCAATGTGCGGGTGGGCAATATAAAGCATGAAGATATAAAAAAAGCTGCCGACAGCTACAAGCTTAATATTCAATTTTTATCATTACAGCACACACATGCAAGACTTGCAAGAGGTGACACAAGAAGTACACTATGAAAACTATCGCTCCGAGCGACTTGCGCGCAACGGACAGATACCCAAGCGGCACACGTATGTATAAACTATTGACTTTGAAATAGCGTCTTTATATATAAATAACAATTATAAGAACCATCATCGTTGTTTGCTTTTTTTTAATCAGTATTATAAAGGGATGTTGTGAATCAAAGTCGGAATTGGACTTTAAACTTTTAGTTTATTGAAGTTGAAACCGGAGTTGATGGTTGTAGATGTGTTAACATTCTAAGGGCGGGGTTGCTTATAAAAATATAGGATATGTAATAATAATTACTTAATAGTATGTTCAAAAAGGTATTAAGGAATGTTCCTTGCAACATATCAATATCGCTTAGACAAAGGCGTTTCCTGTGCGGCAAATTTAAACTTGTTTGTACATACTGGATGATATATGATGGACCGTGATATTGTGCCACATACGTTTTTGATTTCCGATAGAAAAGTATGGGAACCGAAGTCGGAATCGATTATGTCACGTTGGTAAATCCGACCTATAGGCACCATAGCTGAAGCTTGTCTTATTATAATAAAAAATGTATCTTTTTATAATAAAAAGATCTCAGACGTTATAATTTTTATATATTCTTTAAACATTCAATAGAAAACATCTGTTCATAAAATACTAATCTTAATAATAAGTTATGATTATCAAATAAATAATTAAATCTTCTGTTAGTGTTTAAGTATGTACCAAGTTATTATTTTTTTATAGTTCTACCGAGAGTGGCTTGAGTGAATCTGATTCTGGCCTCACTAACGGATCTAACGACGATGCTACAGAACGCGAACGCGCTCTTCGTGAGAAGGTAATGCATAATAATATTTTTTTAGCTTCACGCTTTTATCCCGCACATGGCAGGGTAGGCAAAAGGAACTGCAGGAGCCATAGGAACCTAGTGTTAAGACACTCCGTTGCTTAGTCCCTGCTTTCTGCCTTTTTTGAGGCATTGCGTGTTGAGTGGCGGCACACAACGCCGCGCTTTTGCCTACTAGCCAGAGCGAAGAAAATGGAAATAGAAAAATCCATCTTTCCCGAGTGGGAATCGATCGAACCCTCAAACATTATGCATTAAATATAGGCATTATAGATAAAACAATCTCAGTTTAATATTGTTACGACATTGCATAGTCGAAGATGGGAGCTTATAAATTATTATAATTTATATACTTAATGTTAATGTTTTGCGTTTTATAGGAAGCTGAATTACGACGTATGCAAGAGATGCTGGAACAGATGCAACGCCAGATGCAGCTGCAGGCGGCGGCCAACACCACTTCCGCATAGTGCACCCACGCCGCGCAGGTCTTTTTAATATAATCTTGACAAACAATTCCATTATAACTATTAGATATTAATTTAATTATGACTATTAGATATTAATTTAATTTAATATATATTAAATTTTTGTATAAAATTTATAAAACTAACTAAAACTAAAACTTAATAATTATGTTATCTCTTCTGATATAAAAATGGATACTTATGATTTTGTAAATAAAAATATATAAAATCACTTTACAGCTGGAAACAAGTAGGGTGGTCCAGCTGGCGGAGGCTTGTGACGTAGTTACCTCAATACTACGCGTCATACCCTACTGCGTGACATCCACCTAAGGAAATATGGACTTTGTAATGTTGTACATCTGTCTCTTTCTCTCTCTTACCATACGACATATGTCCAGCACTTTCTTTAGCTTCTGACATTTTATACAATCAATTGCAAAAATTCCAGTTACAGTTATTAAATGTCATGTTTAAAACTCAGCCTGTGGATAATAAGAGGTGCTTAGACAGATTACGAAAGAAACATAAAATACCCCAATAAATTTAAGCTTATACTTATTAGATTTTTGATACAGATTTTTTTTCATGTATGCATATAGCAATAGTGTTGTTACTAAATTATTATCCACAGTGAATGTTTTCAAGTAGGTTAAAAGATTTTTTTTGTAGTTGATTGCACCTCTACTCATATATAAAATGTTTCAGCACAATGCATCCTCGTTAAGTGATTACCCACACTCAGAGATGCCAATTATATTTAACTATTATAGTTAAATATCTAATGGACAGACTGAGTGTGTTTTTCTGAGCAACTTTTGTGGACATGGTAGATCTGGAAATTTAACAAAATACTATCTTATCAATTACTGTACTAATTAACTTAGTTAATAAGCTATATTTACAGTACTAGTTGGAGTAGGTCAATTTGTAAAAGTTCACTGTCCATGCCATTTACCCTTAGATGCTATTAGATAGATATTAAAAGTTCCATATTAATTTCTCATGTTTAATATAATACTTAAGAATACTAAAATAAATATATTCCTCCTAATTAGAATATATCAATTATAACAAATTATTATTGTAATTAATTAATCAATAAATATTAGTTTTATATCATCATGTGTCATGATGGCTTAGAAGAAGACTAGAGCTTTTCACTCAGACAAATATGTTTTCTTAATTTGCATATATTTTGATTTCAATTTAAATATTAAAACAAATTTAAACCCGAAATATATGTATTTCTGTTCCATTGTTCAATTTTTAAAGTTTAAAATTGAAATATGATAATTTTATACTATTACGTTATAATTTTTGTTGGAAATTCATAATAAAACAAAATCTTCGCAGTAACATATAAAATTTTCATATAATTACAATACACCAAATTAGTAACTAGTGTTATAATTTGTATTTAGTTCTTATATATATTAAAATGGTAATAATAATAATCTATATTAGGTATTGCTTTAAACATATATTTTTCATATATTTCAAGAATTCTATTAAATTAGTGTTTATTGAATGTATTTGCAATAATAATCGAATATACTTAGATGTAATTTTGCTTATCTATGGCATGTTTTGTGCATTATGATAGTATTCAATAGTAACTTTATTTCGCTTTTACAACATTGTTAATTAAAATAGAAATATATAATGAAAATTCCAGTCCAGTGCTCAAAAGCGTTTATAAATTTTATATTTTTTTTTTAAATTTCATAGTTGCAATGACAATACTCGCCTAATTAATTAAGTTGTTTTATTTAGATTACTTTTTATATACAGTATAAACAGTTTTATATACTAAGTGTGTAGGAATTTACAATAAAATAATCACATGATAATATGTTATATAAAAGTATAACCAGTTTTAAATATTAGAATGTATTGTTTGTTTGTATGTACTGATTGAAATAACTTTGTTTGAGATTTTCTCTATTCATAATAAATTGAAAGGATGTGGATTTAAGTTCAAAAAGTTATTGAATTAAAAAATATCTAAGAAGCACATATAACTTATTAGTTATTAAAATTTAAATTCTTTGTTGATCATATGACAGGACATCTCTATTGTCCTTATCTCTTTTTTATGCATGACACATTTTAAGACTTGTATTTTTATTATATTTCAATGATAGTACTATTTTCTTATTGTTTGACTGATTTTGAATCTTCCGTTTATACTTATCGAATTATATTTGTATTTTAACTTGTGTTTATTTAAGAATGTAAACGTCATGGTATTTGATTTATAATTTATATTCCATAGCTGTAAGTGAAGATGTAGTGAAATATCTTGATAAATTGGAATAGAACATTTTGACTAAATATTGTACTTACATTTGTAATGTAATCAAATCTCGAATACATCCAATTTGGTTATATCTAATTTTTTTTACAGTAAATTTAGAAATTCTTCTTTGAAGATATTAACATAAAACTCCATTTCGGTGCATTTATAAATTTCGTAGATATTGTAAGTAATTAAAAATATACTGGTGATGAATAAAAGTAATAATACTAAATTATCAACATAAAGTAATTATTGGCTAGAATATCATTGTAGATGTAATCAGTGCCAAAATTATGATTCGATCTTTGGTTCTGAATGTCGTCTTAAAAGGGGTAGTTAAAGAAACGGAATATTTACCACTTTTAACCAAATTATTGCATTAAAAACCTATGTAATCATATTTTTATATAAAATAAAATATAAATAATCATTGGTTTTTTTATTTGCCTAAAATCTTGATTTTTATAATACATTTTGTCTACATTAAGGTTTACATTTTGTCTACATTAATGTCGCTAGGGATAGAGCGTGAAGTTATGTATGTATGTATGTATTTTGTCTACAATGTTGTCACGATTATAATTAAATATTATTTTTAAAACATATTCAATTTTGTGGAATCTGGTGGTTTTACGCAAAAATAAAAGCCATGATAAATTATATATTCTTCGAATCAAAAAAGGACATTAATAAGTATAAGGCGAGAGTTCAGATATAGGAATATAGAAACGCTTTTCGTCGTTTTATGTATATAAATCACAAAGCAAACGGCGGTTTCGCTGTAGTATTCTAATAGGACTATTTTGTTGTACGTATATATTCCAGCAAATTAAAATTTCTCAACTTCTTCACTGAATTTTTATTATGGATTGAATACAATTAGCATGTATCGTAGATTTAGGAATTCAAGTCTCTTGACTGTTTATATTGCTTTTTCGAATATTTTAGTTATAATATTTTAGTAAAAATTAGTACATAGTTATTCTGTAGCCGCATAATTATTTTCGTATGGCAATTGTAATAAATTTCATGTAATGTCATTTGAATTTGGCATATTTCGACCGCCATAGCAAATAGCTAACGATTTATGCTGTATGTTGTCAAACATTAAGATTTTCTTATTTATAAACCCTTTCCCTGAAATATGGCTATAGTGGAAGATGAAGTTAGAAATGGTTCAGAAGAAGAAAATGAAATCGAAGTAGTGATAGAAGAAGATGATGCTGACCACGATTCTGATGATTCCGATGTAAGCATTTATTTGATTTCTTAAGAAGAATGTAACAATAAGGTTACTCTTATTTTTTTCTGTAAAAAATTGTGTCTTTAAATTACCTACCTATAATTAGCTTACTTTTAAATTTGCTTTCATATAAATAATGTGTATATTTATAATTATGACATTCCTGTATTACTTATATTTTACGACAAAAAGTTCTAATTGTTTGCATGTAATAATTTTCTACATACCTTCATTGAAAATGTACAAAACATATTTACGTAGTAAATGCACTGTTTGGAGATAATGTAACAAATAAATATTGAATAAAATTTTTTTTTTACCTATACTTATAATAGACATCTGGAATTATGCTACTTATTCAAATACTATTAAGTAGGTTTTATCTAAGTAGCACAATTTAGAAGATATTAGTTTTTAACTGTTTATTTTGGTTATACTTTTTTATTTTAAAACCAAATTTTAACAGGATGATGATGATGAAGAAATTGTTGAAAAAAAGGTAGCTGAATTGGAACAAAGAATAGAGGAGGATCCTTACAATTATGATGATCACATAGAGCTAATACAGGCACTTTGGTATGAAAGAAAACTAATATTTTAATATACTTATACTACTAAGTAAACCAAATCTTTTGATTTCATACAATATATAGACATATACAAAATGTAACTTAGAGAAGTTAACATTATGTAATAATATTATATCGTTGTATAGGAATCTCTCAGAGCTAGATCGGTGGAGAACTGCATTTGACAGGCTCTACCAGCTTTCATTATTAAGAGCAGATCACTGGCTTTTGAGGCTGCAAACTGAAGAAACTCTGGCTCATTCACCTCAGTCACGAGAACATATTGCCAATTTATTCCAACAGGCTACTCTAGATTGTTATTGTAAGTGAAATGTTATTATAATCTTATAAGGATTCATAACTCTTAAGTCAATGTTTGTGTTTGAGAATGATTTTCAACATTTTAATTTTTTATTGTTGTTAGTGTATCATGTTTTGGCTAGTGTTAATCTTCTCCATGGTTCATCTAATATTGAGACTTATCTTAATATGAAATATTAAATATATGGAAACAAAATAAATATCCTAAGTTTAACAAATGTATATTTATTTCCAATGTATATAGTAAAGTAAGTTTTTTTCAGCAAATGATTCCAATAATTTGTTTTTAGCCATACCCATTCTATCTGAATGGTGCTCGTGGTCGCTAAGTGCCGGCGAGGCAGTTTCTGCGCGGGCGCAGCTTGAAGAAGTCTTACGCCGTGCTGGTGCCGATCCTCTATCTGGGAAGATATTTTGGGATGCTAAATATGAATTGGAAAAGGCAAAATTAGATAGTATGAAGTAAGTTGTAAGTTTATATAATTATACTTTGAGTTGATATTTGATTATTTCAACAATTATAATAGCATACTATGTGTTCCCACATTAGATTGAACTAAATGTTTAGGAACAAGTAAAGAAAGCTATTTGGGAACAAGTAAAAATTGTAGTGTTCCTTTACCTTTTAAAAAACTTTGAAAATGTTTTTAATTTAGCCATTTATTTTCTTGTTACCTTAAATGCTCTTGTTACCTTAAATTGTTTGTTGCTGCGTATGCAGAGTATACTCTATACAGGTTTTCTTTTTTTCTATGTATATTTTTATTATTCTCATTTTTCAGTGTGTAAAATAAAATTGTAAAATGTTTTTAATTTGATTTTTTTAAATTGATATGTTCTGAATTATTCTGCTCCAAAGAGAGGAAAACAGATATTTGATAAAAATTTTAATAAATCCTATAGTCAAATTATTCATGTCTTAGTGAAAGTGACGCAGACTATAAGGAACAACGTAACAGAGTGCTCTGGTGCTTAGAAGAAGCAGTATCTCGACCTCTATTAAGAGGAGATGAGGCATGGCCTCAAGTGCAGGAGCTAGCTTTAGCTTTGCATGACCAGGAGTATGTTGATAAGGTAAACTTTAAACTTAGATTTTATTATAATAGTAGGGTTTAATTATAATATAATATATTAATAATATGTTTGAATATATATCTGCTATGGTGTATGTTTTTAAAAAATAAATTGTATGTGTTATGCTCGTGGAAATTAATAAATTTAAATAATGGAAAGGGCCGTCGCGGCGCAGAGGCGTCGCGTCTGTCTGTAAACGCGACGGTTTGTTCGATTCCAACTCAGGGAAGATGCATTTTTCTAATTAAATTTTCTTCGCTCTGGCCACGAGACAAAGCGCGACGTTGAGTTCCGCCGCTCAATACACAATGCCTCGAAAAAAGGCGGATTGCGAGGAATGGAGGGTCTTAACACTAGGTTCCCACGATTCCCTCTGCCTACCTATGCTATATGCGGGATAAAAGCGCGAAGTTATATAAAAAAATGAAAGCTTTGAATTGCTGTCTATTTACACATATTTTCATTGTTTTTTTATTTCAATCAGTAAACATTAATTATATGTATGTATATAACTAGATCTGATCTAGACGTTGCATGCACTTTTGAAAAATCCTTCACTGACATTCCAGTCTCCACAACCAAAATTCTTATATCTTCCACAACCGTCGCTGAATCACTACTTAAGGAGAGCGTACCAGAATGTCACGTAGAATTTAAATTTAAATTATTTACTTCTACAGATATTGTTAAAACATTTATGTCCCTGAATATGAAGAAAACAACCGACTTATGGGGCATTTCTGTAAAATTAGTTATGTAATAGACGCTGTTGCTCCTTACCTTGCAACTATATTTAATAATTGTATAGAGCATGGTGTGTTTCCTGATTTAATGAAATTTAGTAAAGTCATACCTATATTTAAATCCGGTAGTACAGCAGATCCCAACAACTTTAGACCAGTATCTGTACTACCCTCGTTTAGTAAAATTTTTGAAAAAATAATATTAAATCAAATATTAGTACAAGATTATGCACATTAAACATGCATAATGTTATGCATGAAAAACAGTATGGCTTTACTAAGGATCGTTCTACTGCCGATGCTGGAAGTAAGACTGATAAAAAATATCTACGGAGTTTGGGAGAACACAGGACGCTCTTGGTATGTTTTGTGACTTGTCCAAAGCATTTGATTGCGCCCAGCACTCCACATTGGTCATGAAGCTACACCATTACGGCACAAGGGGACGTGCACTCGATCTTCTGACCTCTTATTTAGCTAACAAAGTTCAGACGGTTGAGATGAATGGCAAGAAATCTCCTGGCTCATTAGTCAGTATGGGGGTCCCACAAGGGTCTATTTTTGGACCTTTCCTATTTCTAATCTATATAAATGATCTGCCTCATCTAGTTGGAAGGGACCATAAGATAGTATTGTGTGCTGATGATGCTTCATTGATTTTTAAAATAAAAAGACGACTAAACGTATATGATGATGTAAACAATGCTCTCTCAAAAATAGTACATTGGTTTAGTGTTAATAATTTACTACGGAATAGTAAAAAAACTAAATGTGTAATATTCAGGACGCCAAATACCAAATTAGAAGCTAATGTACTTTTGAGTGGTAAAACTGTGGAACCCGTCGATTCTACGGTATATCTAGGTATCACCATTGACTCTAAATTACAGTGGGGGCCTTATATTAATGGATTCTCGAATAGGCTCAGCTCAGCAGCGTTCGCATTGACTGACTGTGGATACGGCTCGCCTTGTTTACTTTAGTTACTTTCATAGCATTATGTCAAATGGCATTTTGCTTTGGAGTAATGCATCCCCTATTAATCCATCTTTGTCCTGCAGAAGCGGGCTATTCGCGCAATCTATAACCTAAATCCAAAAGATTCCTTAACACAAAAATTTAGGGAAATAAATATAATAATCGTTGCATCAAAATATATCTTTGATAATTTAATGAATGTAAAAAAATATTAACGATTTTACCAAAATCGGTGATGTACACAATATTAATACAAGAAACAGGCATAAACTTACCGCGCCTGTAACCAGACTACATCGCACCCGCAATTCTTTTATGGGACTGTGTGTATGCTTCTACAATAGGATCCCAGAAAACGTGTAAGATTATTCTATATCACAATTTAAAAAAGTTGCGAAACAACGTTTGTGTTAAAGGTTATTACCATATTAATTATTTCATAAATGATAATACGCATCGGGAATGAAATGCTCGTTGCTAGTCATTAATGAGAATTGTGAAATTGTAAATATCTGGAAAATTAAAAAAAGAAAAAGAAAAAAATAAAAAAAAGCAGATTAAGTTTGAGTTTCTTGCGCCGGTTCTTCTCTGGTCTGAGGCATTAACTTTAGCGAACGGGTGGTAAATTAAATTAAATTATTTGACGTTCAAATGAAACTAGTACTTCTTATTTTGAAGAAAATTGTTTAACTTTGACTTTATATTTTTTTTCAGGTAAAAAAACAACATGAAGCAGCCGTAGAATATCTACAGAAAATAACACCTTACGAAGATAAGCTATTGACCATAGAGTGAGTCATTGTTATTATTGCTAATGATATTTACGAAAAACATTGTCTTCAAATATACTATTTTCAGAGATCCTGATGAAAAAAGTAAAGTATATCAAGAATATATAGATACTGTGAAGGAACTGTCCAAGGAAGATAAATATTCCGAATGTGATAGTAACGGAATACTTAGGGTAAGGGCTTAATATTTTTATCTTAACATTTTATTATTACGTTGGACAAAAGTTGTGTTTATTTTAACTTTTTCTTAAAGGTTTACCTGAAATCCATTTCCATCCTATTCTAATCTTGAATTAGGTGGTATTTCTCTCCCCTTCGTTTTATTATTGTTTATATTTGATGAATGCTATTAAATTTTTACTACTCCGATAAAATTAATTTTACTATTTCCATTTTCTTCGCTCTGGTAACTAGGCAAAGCGCGGCGTTGAGTTCCGTCACTCGCAATGCCTCGAAAAAGGCGAACGGAATGTGTTAATACAAGGTTCCTATAGTTTCTGCAGTTCCTTCTGTCTATCCTGCCATGTATTGGATAAAGCGTGAAGCCAAAAAATAAACTATAATATTTTAGCAAATAAGAATTTAGACGCTGCTGAAGAACGCATAACGGCCCCAACCAACCCAAACATTATCTGAAATGTTCTGTTTTTTTTAATAATAATATATAATAAATTTGTTGTGGGGTGGTGTTGATAGTGGTGCTTATTAATCTCAATTCTCAATAATTTCATCTAATCTCAATTTTTTTATGTCTTCACACTATCCCGCACATGGCCTAGTAAGCAGAGGAAACTATAGGAACCTAGTCTTAATACACTCCCTACTTTCCGCCCTTATCGAGGCATTGCGTGTTGAGTGTCGGAACCGAACGCTGCGCTTTGCCTAGTTTCGTTAATTCAAATATTATCTCAATTCTCAGGTGCTATACGACCGCGCGACAACAGAGTGCCTGGCGAGCCGCGCGGCGCACGCGTTGCTGTCGGCGGCGGCGGCGCACGCGCAGCGCACCGGCTCGCGCGCCTCCGTGCGCCGCGTGCTCGACGCGTGCGTGCGCCGCGCGCCACGACGCAGCGCCTTCTGGGTGCTGAAGATGCAGCAGGCGGAGCACGAGGAGAGGGACTTTGATGAGGTAACGCTAATGTCGTATCTAAATGAGTAGATGCTAAAGTGCTACAACTTTAGCATAAGTCAAACGAGTTGTGGACTATAATTTGTGTGTGACACGTGATGTTTAAAGTGTCCTAGGTAATTCTGAGTTATGTCAAAACGGTTAAGTTGATGATGTAAGTTTTCTCCACAAGTTAACTATTCGATAACTATTAGTTTTATAATCTAACGGCCTTATTCATAAAAAGTTATAGCACGCTTAAAGACTCGATATAGTACAGTTGTCAAAAAACGTTATTCATGACAGCATTTTAGTGCCAATCAGTTCTATAAACCTATCATAAAGTTATAGAGCCGAGAACCCTACTATAAGAGTGTTTTAACGTCCAAAGATGGCCGATTCATATATCAGCTGATTATAGCTCATACTAATATGAGCATTGATATGACGTCGTCGAGTCACTTGTCATCAAAAGTGTCAATTTCAGTTTCGTAAACAACACAATATAACAATTGACATTTTGTTCGATATTTATTAACTATATTTAGTTATTAACAAGTTTATTAATAATAAATTTTACGTAAGAAAGGTGCACAGAACATAGGTAATATTTGTCCACGTCTAAACAATTTTCAATTCTTCGTCGTTTTACTTCTTTTAACTTTATTTTTTAAAAATTAAGTAAGTTTATAATCTAAAAGAAAATAAACATTCGTGTTTTTGTGATAACAACGACGTAAATCAAGCCGGTATATGTCAAGCCAGATCCAATAATATATTTTTGTACGTAATATTATCTGTGGTCATACTATGTCAAGGCGTTTGTCACTTATCATCTGTGGATTTACTGGTATTTTCGGCAACAAGTCGACCGACTTCAGTATGGTGGCAACATTGTGAACGTATAAATCAAATTAATGACATTTTAGTAATAGAAGGCTTATAGATCGTTTATGAATATAAACATTTATCGAACATTCTATAAGCCTAAAGAGCGTGTTAACTAAAATATGCTTAAAACGTTCTATAAGACTTTTTTATGAATAAGGCCGTAAGTCTAGAAGAGAAAGTACTTAGCACTCTATGGATTCACCGTGCGGGTGCCGGGCCTATCGTGTTGAAAGAAGAGGAGCTCCGAGTAGTGACTCCGGGACAGTCTATAAACATCTCTTAAATATTATTATATTACAATTTTTTTATATTATTGTACTACAAATTTAAAAGTCATTATTTATTTAAATACTAAAATAAACAAAATATTGATGATCAGATACCTCTACAATGCTGCTACTTGATAGTGTTATTTTTATTTCAATCGACGTTACAGGTAAAAACAATATTTGAAACAGCATTAGCTAAAGGCATGGAGTCTTACAAAGAAGCGGAGAACTTGTGGCTCGCGTACTTGGAGCACGCGCGCCGCCGCACTGACTTCGAGAACACGGAACAGGTGGAGAGACTGCGGAGGACGTTCAGACTTGCCTGGGACTCCTTGGCTGAGGTCAGTTCTCTACGTATTATTTTGTTTATTTTTTTAACTTTGGTAAATTCTCTTCCAAAACTACAATTCCTACAATTTCTTTATTTAACCCTATGGATATCTTAGGTCTATGAGAGTTTCAGACAGTTTGCCACAAATTTTTTTTTTTTTTTTTTATTTATTGACTAAAAGCATTTTTGTTACAATCGATTAGAAACACAAATAACATTCCACTTAAACCTGTATGGTTTCTGTGTGGAAGCCGAGTTCTTATACTAAAATTTAAATATTAGTTAATGCTAGTGCTACTTACAATACGACAATAATTTATTTCCTTATTATTAGCATTTTTAATTGAATTTATGAAATAAGTTTTAAGTATATTTATGGGATTTGAATTATTCATGTACACTTCGCGTATTTGAGGAGGGAGACTATTTAATATCACAGGTAACATATACTTATATGTTCTGGTGCCGTATTTATTGCGGTACCTGGGCAGTTCAAACACGTTTCCGTTATTGAGCTGCCGCAGTCGATCATTCCTGGTATAACGCTTTATTTGTAATCTGTTTATGTGCTCATCTTTTAAAATTGCTAAGCATATTTTACTTTGTATGGGTAGCACGTTGCAATACCTAAATAAAGCATCGTCCGCTAGTTTCTGTTTATCACGTATATTTTTTGATACAACAGTCCTCAATAGCCTCACCTGTAAATCATATATGTTGTCAATTAATGTTTTATTTGTTCTTCCATAACTACTAAGACAGTAATTTATAGTAGAATCTGCTAATGCCATGTACAGTACTCTCAACATTTTATAAGGGACTTTGTGTTTCAGTATGGATAGTTTACTAAGTATAGATCTAAGTTTATTACATATATGATTTACATGCGCTGACCAGTTGAAGCGTCTGTCAATTACTAGTCCAACATACGTGTGATTGTTAACAAATTCAATCTCAGTACAGTTACATGATGTCGAAGTAGTGTCCGCCATACTATGTAAGCAGTCGTGGCTGTGAGCGCGTAAGGTGGGAGTGTGCATTGCTTTGTTATGCGATGTGTGGATATGCATGGCTTTAGTTTTATACGCATTGATGAACAAGCCCACGTCATGCGCCCATTTACATAGTGTGTTAAAGTTGTTATTTATAATTTGTTCCGCTACTCTGATATCGGAATGAGCGGCTAGCAAACAAGTGTCGTCAGCGAATTGGTATACGGAGCCCTCTCTCATGGTGTTACACATGTCGTTTACATATAGTAAATACTCTGTAGGGCCCAGAATTGAGCCCTGTGCAGTTCCTTTTTTGGTATTTACTGCTTTACTATATACGTCTGCGATTTTTACAACAGTATACCTGTTTTCGTGGTAATTCTTGAACCATTCGAGCAGAGGACCCTGTACACCATTGTCTTGCAGCTTGGTATATAAAGTATTGTATATAAGGCAATCGAATGCTTTACTAAAATCAATGAAAACAACTATTACATGCATTTTTTTATTAACCTGTAGGTTTAATTTTTTCTAATTTGGATTTTTTTAGGAGCCCTTAGCGCCCTGTAGCTCAGTAGGCAAGAAGAACTCAGTGTACTAAGACTCACTTTATGTTCACCTGATCGATATATTAATGATATAATTACGTTTACCATCGTTTACGTTATATTTTGTAGGCTTGGGGTGAAGAGGCGAACGACTGTGAAGTGCCGCTGTTTTGGGCGCGTATTGAGTACAAGAGAATCAAAGATCCTGCACAAGGAAAAGAAATTTTTGAGGAAATTTTTAGTAAGTGGTTTGTTTATGTACGTAATCACACTCACTTTAAGGTAGAAGTTGAAATTTCTATAAAAAATGTATAATTTTCTTATTTTATGAGATGAGATGAGATGAGATTCTTAACATATAGAATTTTTTAAAGAAAAAAAGTTCTATGCTAAATTAATACATTAATACATTTGCTTCAGAATATGGTGACAATAAAACTTTGTCGAAATACTGGGAAGCACTCATTCACCTTGAAAGATCTCGAGAGCCACCTTCATCGGAGCGCAGGTGAGTTACTAATACATCATAAATTTAATTTGAAATAAGAAAAAACTGTACTAAGCCATGGTCGTCTTGTTGTATTACCTTTTTTATATATTTGTATACCAGAACCTATTTATCAGCCTTTCGTCTGAAATTGAGCTATTGCTTAATATAATACTTCCATTCATTCTTGAATTAGAAGTAATTATAATAATTAACAAAGTAAAACAAACAATATTTATATAAATATATATGTCTGGTATAATTACATATAATGCGTGTGCCTTTAAGACTGCGCGACCTGCACCGTCGCGCGCTGCGCAGCGTGGCCGACTACCCGCCGGCGGTGGCGCGTCTGTGGACCGACTACGAGCGCGACCACGGCCCGCTCGCCGCCGCCGTCGAGTGCGCGCAGCTCTGCGAGGTACTGCCGCCCTGGTACTTCCACCTGGTGCACGTGGCACATTAGTGTTGAGTGTCTTAAACACATTAGGATCGAGTGGCTTAAAAACACTAGAATTGAGTGTCTTAAACATATTAGTGTTGAGTATCTTTAACACATTAGAATTGAGTGTCTTAAACACATTAGGATTGAGTGTCTTAAACACAGGATTGAGTGTCTTAAACACAGGATTGAGTGTCTTAAACACAGGACTGAGTGTCTTACATACATTAGTGTTGAGCGTCGTAAACACTTTAGTGTTAAGTGTCATAAACACGTTAGTGTTGAGTGTCTTAAACACAGTCGAATTGAGTGTTTTAAACACATTAGGATCGAGTGTCCAAAACACATTAGGATAGAGTGCCTTAAACACATTAGGGTTGAGTGTCTTAAACACATTAGGATTGAGTGTCTTAAACACTATGTTCCATTAGTAGTATGTACCATACTATGAGCGGGATAAATCGTGATGCTAACAAAATACAAGGCGTAACGCAGTGTCAGCGTCTGACTGACGTGACGATTGCGGGTTCGGTTCTAACTCGAGAGAATAAATTATGTTCATCTCCCCACTGTGCTAAGAAAGACAAAGCGCTGTGGAAGATAGTTTCGACACGAAACGTCCCGAAATTTGAAATAATTTGGGAAATAGAATGTCTTAATACTAAATTCTCACTGTCCACTCTGGTTTATGCGGGGTACAGCGTTGAAGCTAAATAAATCATTTATGTACATACTTATAATACGTGATTGTACTTTAGTGATTGTACTTTATAGAGATTAGTTGCACTGCATGATTCGTACCCTGGACTTGATAGGCCTTTGTATTTATCTTGTTTAATTATTTTTTATTAAGGAAAAACTTAAAGAATGGCGTGAAAACTACCAAGCTATGAAGGACAAAATGATGGGACACAAAAATAAGGGCAAGGGTGTTCAGAACAAAAAGTCTAAAGTGGACAATAAGAAAAGAAAAGATGAAAAACAAAATAAAGGTAAAAGAAAATCTGACGATAAATCGGAAGGTACTGAAGTGAAACGAAAGAAGGCGGAAATGGAAGTAGATGAGCCACAAAAAGAAGATTGCGGCGGTGTAAAGAGATCACACGATGCTGAGGATTCTGAAAGTAAGTAGAAATAGTGATTATTGAAGACAAAATATCTTTAGTTATGTTAGAAATTCTCATATATAAAAATCTTAATACTATATCGTGGCGTAGTTGTACAGCGTCTGAAATAACACTAGGCTCCCCTATACCTACCCTGCTATGTCTGGAATACAGGTGAAGCTAAATAAATAATGGTTTTTCCTATAACAATACATGTTTTTTAATATGTACTACATAGAAAAACATTGTACTACCAGATTTTGTGTGTGTGTGTGTGTGTGTGTTTGTGTGTGTGTGTGTGTTTGTGTTTGTGTGTGTGTGTGTGTGTGTGTGTGTGTTTGTGTGTGTGTGTGTGTTTGTGAATGTGTGTATATGTGTATGTATTAGTGATTTAATGAATATTCGCATATTTTTACACATTCGCATTCGCAAAAAATTTTGCGAATGTTGAATATCATAAAAATAAAAATTTAGACAGTAACTTAACCTGGCAATCACGGTATCAGTTTTCGTTATGTTATAAGAAACAAATTTTTATGGCAATCTAAGCAAACAAAAACAAATTATCATTGTCTTCTAAAAAGCTTTATCAGTTGTTACTTGGGTTTTTAATGTTACATAGTCATTTCTCGCTTTCTCTCATGGTCCATTAGTGCTGAGGATCGTGACTTCTGCTCTGTTCGTATGACTGTTGCTCACGTACGTAGCGTGGATTGCGGTGCTTAATGGTATCTCTCGATGTTGGGATTTTTAGCATGTATCGCCAACACCACATTTCGAAAGCGTCTATTCTTTGTTTGTCAGCCGCTTTTGGTGTCCACGACTCTGAACCATAGAGAAATATGAAAAAACTATTGCGCGAACCAAGCGAACTTTTGTTCGTGATTTTTCTGTCTTTCCATATTCTGCTGAGTTGGTTCATGGTTGTTTTCGCCATGCCTATTCTACGCCTGATTTCTGTTTCACACGTACCCTTATTGCTGATGACTGAGCCAAGGTATTGAAATTCAGTAACTTTCTAATAATCATTAAGTAGGGTTGTCTGCTGGAGAGATGCAAAACTGTCGACAACCATGACTTTGGTTTTGCTTTTGTTAATGGTGAGACCTGAAATTTGAGCTTGTATTCTGTAGCCTCTCTAGGATGTTATGTATTTCGTTTATTGATGAAGCGAATAGGGTTGTATCATCAGCATATCGCAGATTAGATATCTTAATTTCTCCTACTTTGATAACGCCATCCCATTCACTGTAGGGGTTCGTGCATGATAAATTTACCATATATGTTAAATAGAATAGGGGAAATAATACAACCTTGGCGTAGCCCCTTTTCGAATTTAAAATGATCCGACGTGATGGTATCGACCTGCACCGATCCATATCCATTCGTGTAGAGATTCCTAATCAGCTGAATTAGGTGAAGGCGGACGCCAGCTATATCAAGAACTTCCCTCAATGTACTCCCTTCCTCAAAGCCTTTTGGTAGTCGACAAAGCACATTACGACAGGGATGTTGAACTCATAACATTTGTCTATTATTTGTCTGATATTGACATTATGCTCCCTAGTGCCCCTTCCTTTCACGAATCCCGCTTGCTCTTGTGGAATTTGTCCAGTCAAGGAAAGAACAAAGGCTGTTAGTTATTATACGTAAGAGGACTTTGCTAGCATGAGATCTTAGAGCAATAGTTCTATAATTCCCACAGTCTCTTGCTGATCCCTTTTTGTGTATGGGAGTTATTTTAGAGTATACCCAATTTCCATATGATATTACAGATGGTATGAAGACAAGAAACTCCTATATTCCCGAGAACCTTCTGATGTTACAATGAGGGCTTGGAGATTTATTGTCTTTTAGTTTTTGGATGGCATTTCCACTTCTGATCGGAGAACATCTGGCTCTTGATCCATTTGTATGTCCTGTTCACATCATTGGATATCTCTTTATGTTTGTCTTGGTATAGGTTCGAACAGTATTCCTTCTACCTTTTCTCTACCTTCTCGACATCAATGACTAGGTTACCATTCCTGTCATTTATGATCCAGTATGATATTTTGAAGCTGCCAGTAATTTGCTTGATATAACATCTACTTGAACAAAAATAAGTACACTATTCTCTTACAATAAATTATTAAGGTAAAAATTTTTCATAAAGATAATTAGTAATGACGGAACGAACGTCCAAAGTGCTATCTTACCGTAAGCATTTGCCATATTAAAAAAAATGCTAAATATTCGCATTCGCATTGGCGAATGTTAAAAAAATGACATTCGTTACATCACTATACTTCAGCCAAATTCGATGTGGAATGTTTAATAACAAAGCGTTGCTTAGCAACCAACGTCAAGCAGATGCTCAAAACATTTTTAGAAATATGTACAACAATTATTTTTAATGTTAATGAAAATTTAAATCAAACACTCGCGAATTATAAGCAAAGCTAACAACAAAAAAAACATTATGGCAAGCATATAATGCAACAAAATGACGTAGTTACGTTTCGTTTAACTTTATTTGCGTTAAATAAATATATTTTTTAATTATTTACAAATTTACAGAAATAAAATATCTCAAGTTGTATTTTATATAAATAAGAATAAATTCTAAATATTTGAAAGTTGAAATAGTGATTATAGTACTATAATTATGGTAGTAAAAACAAGATATCTTTCTATTTAGTCTGTGTGTAATGAAACTTCGTGTGAAATGTTAACATTCTTAACTTGTTGTGGTTTTACTACCATTATAATACGACTAAAAATATACATCATACTTATACCTTCCTAAATTTGACGACTGCTTAAAAAACGTTCCAAATGTTACAAATCTGCGATTTTTTTACGTCAGTGCTAAAATATAGGGTTGTTAGGTTTGTAGTAATATTTTAGTAGTAATTAAAGATTTTTTAACTTTTATTTTAAGCTAATTTTTATATATATTATATATTTGCCGGCTAAATTAAATTTTTGGATTCTATATTTAATCAAAAATTTCGTGTTTGAACTGGAAATTATTAACAAACCATGAGTCATCATAATTAGGGTTGATACACTCATAATAAAAAATAACAATTATTATAATTACAACTTTATTAATTATTAATAAAGTTGTAATTATAATAATTGTTATTTTTTATTATGAGTGTATCAACCCTAATTATGATGACTCATGGTTTGTTTACTAAAATTCCACATCGAATGTGGCTGGAGTATAGTATGTATATATAATACATATCTTTCACGGTTTCAACTTAAATAAAATATTAAATTTTACTAGTTTGTTCTCACTGTTTCATTGATATTATATTATGTATAACTTAACATTTGAGTAAATCCTATTATATATTCAAATTGTTCCAGTGGTTGACAGCAAAAGACAAAGAACAGACGACCTGACAGAAGGGGCATCAGGGGGGAGAGAAGCGTGCACTTTATTTGTTAGCAACCTTGATTTTAAGTATGTATTTATTATTGTGAAATTTACATTTGTAAACAAATTATATCTTTTTTGGAAGTATGGACTATTAATTGTGATATTTAGAGTCAATAAATTCTCAATGTTGTAATATATTTGTGATTGGTAACATTTTGGTATAGATGACTAACTTTCTTTTTTATCTTTTTTAGAGTAAATGAAGAAAACTTAAGGAATAAGCTATCGGAATACGGAGACATTGTATCAATGCGAATAAAAGCGGGTGTGAAAGCGTTTGGTGGTTCAATATGTTACTGTCAGTATAAAACGCCGGTAAGATTGTATTTCTCGGTTATTTGCTAGCTATTTATTTTTACTAGACATTTAAAGATCTGTTAGCAAGTCCTTATTCATAGGTCAGTTTCTTGTTTTGTATCTTTAATCGTTGTTTACATTATTCATAATTATTTTAATATTTTTTTTATAATTTTCTCAACTTTCACAGGATTCAGTAGAAAAGGCAATAAAACACGACAGAACGCCTCTGGACGGCCGGCCGATGTTCCTCTCGCGCTACTCCGCGGGCAAAAGCAAGACCTTCAAGTACGCCTTGACCCCGGAGAAAAACAAATTGTTTGTCAGAAATTTACCCTTCTCCCATTGTACGAAGGATGCGCTCACAGACATATTTAAAGAATTTGGCAATTTGAAAGATATTAGAGTTGTTACTTTTAAGTAAGTGTTAGTGATTTATTTCCATTTTTCATTTTATTTATGCTCATATAGAATTGTATATTGTTTTCCGTTAATATGTAAATTGTGATATTGGATTTTGCTTTGCTTATATTAATAAAACCTATCGATGAGACATTTATGTCAGAAATTAATAATTTTCGAATATTTAGCCAATTTTGGTCTAATATTTTTGCCTGTTTATTTGTAATAGCTCGAAACGGCACTTATTTTTTCAAACTAAGAAAATAAAGATTACTACTTTTATGAGAGGTCACGAAGCTTGCTAAATCCCTTGATAATTTAATTAGGATCTATAATAAATAGAAATAAAATACACGATATATTCACAGAGACGGCAAACCAAAAGGCCTAGCATACATAGACTACGAAGACGACGAATCAGCGGCTAAAGCGATACAAAAGTGCAACGGCCTCCTGCTGGGCGGCAGGAGCGTCGAGGTGGCCGTCAGCGCGCCGCCCGCGCGCGCCGCGCCGCCGCGGGACGCCGCACCTCCTACCACTATGTCAGTATACTTGCAGTCGTACACATATAGAGACTATTCAATAATTGACACGATAACTTTTTTTATGTCTTCACGCTTTATCCTCCACATGGCAGGATAGGCAGAGGGAACTGCAGCATCCATAGGAACCTAGTGTTCCTAAGACACTCCGTTGCTTAGTCCCTGCTTTCTCCGTCCCCGCTTTCCGCATTTTTCGAGGCATTGCGTGTTGAGTGGCGGAACTCAACGTCGCGCTTTGTCAAGTTATCAGAGCGAAGAAAATGGGAATGGAAAATTCATCTCTCCGAGTGTCGATTCCCACTCGGTTTTCTCGATCCCAACCCACAAATCGTTTACGTCGTTACGTCGCGTTTACAGGTAGACGCGACGCCTCAGCGCTACAACGGGCCTCAACTTTTTATTTTATTTTAACAAAAAAAGTATCTTATTTTGCCACGTTTTTTATTTTATGTAGCCATACATAAAATCAATAAATACTATTCGAAGGCTATTAAAAACTAAAACAGATTGTTTTTAGTTAGAAAAAAATGTATGCTATACCATTTAAGCATCGAGATTAAAATATGTCGAGATAATTCAGAAATTTCGTACTGTTCGGATGTTAAAATTACCCATGGTATTTATGTATGTATCATATATATTAATGTTCAACTAATCATATAATATTTGTTAATACTTTTAATTTCAGGCGACGAACTCAACTAAGTAGTTTCATACCCCGCGTCCTACAAACGCCATCAACATCTACATCTACGACAACCAATCCTAAAGATAAACAAAGCAATGGTGACTCCAAACAACCTCTCAGCAACAATGACTTTAGAAATATGTTACTTAAGAAGTAATTAGTTAAATATAAGTATATGATTATGGCCTTATATTTGATTTGATACATATACGTATGTACACAATACAGCGCAGCGGTCCATGTAATATTGTATTGGAGAGTGTCTAATGCGATTTGCGAGTTTGTAAACTAAGTGTGAATAATTTTTTTGGTTTAGTTGCATTTAGTTATTTGTAAACAATAATTTCTATAATTTATAAGTAAAATATTGAATTAAACTTATATTTTTAAAATAATATACTTTTAGTTGGTTTATATGGTATATTAAATTTCGATTTATTTTTTATTGTCTTAAAGATGTACTAAACAATATTATACGTTTTACTTACGTTTTATAAATTTTAGACTCCGATCTTATTATAGAATTTGTTCATACATATTTAAATTTTGTACAACAATATTAATACAGCGAGTGTGACTTTGAAGCTACGTAATGGTTTTTAAGGACACAAATAGTAGTGATTCAGGAGGGACTATGTTTTGACATTTGTAAACAAAACTTTAACTACAGTTAAGTGTTGTATAAATTTTTATTTTGAAACAATGGAATAGAGCACTAGTCAGCTATATGAAAAATTTGAACATATAATGTAAATGCAGGTGGTTTTAAATAATATTATATAAATTTTGGGTATGTTTATAATTTTTTGGGTGAATATGTTCTTTTAATACTTTTAAAATTATTCATGCTTAGTTTTTACCAAATGATATTGGTGACTATGTAATTTAAAAATAAATAAATTAAAAATAATCTGGTGTATTTTGGTGCAAGAGTTTTTAAACTTAAAAATTACTGTACAATGCACTGCTCCGGCTTCATCCACCTAATTATTGTAAGTGTGACTTAATTCATTGATTTAAATCATAAATGATTTTTTCGTTTCTTGTAAATTATGTAACGGAACATATATTTGAGTTGTGTTTGGAACTATCTCAAAATTACATTTCAACCAAAAAAATTTTTGTTGTGGAACAAACAAATATAAAAATTGTTTACTTTTTTGTTTGCATTTAATGATAACTTATACTATGATAAACTAATCTTATCTACTCAATATACGATAAAGGACAAACAGTATTGTAGCATACGCCACATTAATCACTGATATCAAACATATTGTGAATGAACCAAAGAGAGCTACATTATCAGGAGAGCGGAGTGATTTGTCACTAGTTTAAACTTAGAATTTAAGTGAAATGAAGGAGACCAGATCAATATTGATTTTATACAATTTTTTCATGAAGATTTATTTTAATTTGTCTAAAGAAACAATATTTTATTCTGAGTGACTGCTCACACTATTTACTCTATGTTTAGGCCAATATGTTCTCTAAAGGTCACTATTTTGTTTTATATCTAAATTATAGACTACAAGTTACATTGATAATAAAAGTACTTTTAAATTGTTTGACTTTGTTTTCTTTTGAAGAAATGTCTGAAATTGTGTATAGGAACGGTTTGACTCTGTCTGCCTTACATTCTAGTTAAGGCGTAATACTAAATAAATAATAAAAGAAAAATAAATGAAAATATATTTATTTATAAAAATACATTTCACACTTTATAATCTCAAAAGAGATTTCTTATACACATAGCAAATAGTTAACAATAAATATCTATAAGAAATTCACAATAAATGACGTCTGATTAAACACAATCCAATTAAACACAATCCAATTATTCCTAACACAAGTGTCTTTTGACTACTTACTGGGAAATCTCAACGCTAACAATTGATATATAATTTTTTTAAGAAATAAAGAATATTTTATTTATTTATTTATTTAAAACACACTTTGTACTTGAGAAATGGAAAATCGAATGTTGGGCTCAAATAAAGACTAGACTACTACAGTTAAAATTTAAAATAACTTTAAACAACTAACGTTATTTAAAATACATACAAATAACAAATAAAGAAAACGACATAAAAACGATACAATTAAAAAATTTAGTTGATCTAAAAACAGTATAACAATACTCTAAGAGCTCTCAATATATACTTTCATATGAAAGTAAGATAAAAATTTATTTTTAAATAGCAACCCATCAAATAGTCACCATATGTAAGCTCTTTAATAAGAAGGTAACAAATTTTTAGAATTTTTTACACCATATTAAAAGTCACCTAAATTCTATTTCTATAACTACACATTGGCCAAAAATGGCTATAATAATTTTGAATTTCATTTTTCTATATTAAGAAACAATAAAGATATGACTATTCAGTTGAAATGTAAAAGTTTTAATTATCAAGTATTTAATTATTATAACATTAATTATAATTTCACAGTATTAAGCGACAATGTTATTTAAATGTTTTTTTTTTATGTTTATGTTGAGTAAGAAACCTTGAAGTTAATAATGAATATTTAACATTAATTATCGTGATCATAGAACATGGATGATTCGTGAAAAGTAATAAATTGTTCAAATCAGCAATCGTAAACCATACTACAAACAACTTTAAAAATAAAATAAGTTTTTTAAATTTAATTTACACAATTTTTTTTTAATATAGAATTAATGTGGCTTTATATTTACAATAATATCCATAATTCTATGATCATAAAAATTTTTGTTGGTAACAGTTGAGTAAATATTGTACTGAAAATTGTCAGACTAGATGTTTTCCGTCTTGCCATTTGCTTTTAGATCTCTCAAACGCTTCCTTTATACAGGATCTATAAATTGTAACATGATGATAATATCAGTACTTAATGTTAAAAATATATGCGATAATTTTTCTACAATACTTTCCTTTCACAATTTATTGTTTAATAGATGTAGAAAGACATTCCGATACATTTTAATATTTATGTGTTGTTGGTCATAAAGGATTTTTTTAGCTTCACGCTTTATCCCGCACATGGCAGGGTAGGCAGGGTAGGAACTGCAGGAACTATTAGAACCTAGTGTTAAGACACTCCGTTGCTTAGTCCCTGCTTTCTCCGTCCCCGCTTTCCGCATTTTTCGAGGCATTGCGTGTTGAGTGGCGGAACTCAACGTCGCGCTTTGTCAAGTTATCAGAGCGAAGAAAATGGGAATGAAAAATTCATCTCTCCGAGTGTCGATTCCCACTCGGTTTTCTCGATCCCAACCCACAAATCGTTTACGTCGTTACGTCGCGTTTACAGGTAGACGCGACGCCTCAGCGCTACGACGGGCCTCAACTTTTTATTTTATTTTAACAAAAAAGTATCTTATTTTGCCACGTTTTTTATTTTATGTAGCCATACATAAAATCAATAAATACTATTCGAAGGCTATTAAAAACTAAAACAGATTGTTTTTAGTTAGAAAAAATGTATACTATACCATTTGAGGCATCGAGATTAAAATATGTCGAGATAATTCAGAAATTTCGTACTGTTCGGATGTTAAAATTACCCATGGTATTTATGTATGTATCATATATATTAATGTTTAATTAATCATATAATATTTGTTAATACTTTTAATTTCAGGCGACGAACTCAACTAAGTAGTTTCATACCCCGCGTCCTACAAACGCCATCGACATCTACATCTACGACAACCAATCCTAAAGATAAACAAAGCAATGGTGACTCCAAACAACCTCTCAGCAACAATGACTTTAGAAATATGTTACTTAAGAAGTAATTAGTTAAATATAAGTATATGATTATGGCCTTACATTTGATTTGATACATATACGTATGTACACATTACAGCGCAGCGGTCCATGTAATATTGTATTGGAGAGTGTCTAATGCGATTTGCGAGTTTGTAAACTAAGTGTGAATAATTTTTTTGGTTTAGTTGCATTTAGTTATTTGTAAACAATAATTTCTATAATTTATAAGTAAAATATTGAATTAAACTTATATTTTTAAAATAATATACTTTTAGTTGGTTTATATGGTATATTAAATTTCGATTTATTTTTTATTGTCTTAAAGATGTACTAAACAATATTATACGTTTTACTTACGTTTTATAAATTTTAGACTCCGATCTTATTATAGAATTTGTTCATACATATTTAAATTTTGTACAACAATATTAATACAGCGAGTGTGACTTTGAAGCTACGTAATGGTTTTTAAGGACACAAATAGTAGTGATTCAGGAGGGACTATGTTTTGACATTTGTAAACAAAACTTTAACTACAGTTAAGTGTTGTATAAATTTTTATTTTGAAACAATGGAATAGAGCACTAGTCAGCTATATGAAAAATTTGAACATATAATGTAAATGCAGGTGGTTTTAAATAATATTATATAAATTTTGGGTATGTTTATAATTTTTTGGGTGAATATGTTCTTTTAATACTTTTAAAATTATTCATGCTTAGTTTTTACCAAATGATATTGGTGACTATGTAATTTAAAAATAAATAAATTAAAAATAATCTGGTGTATTTTGGTGCAAGAGTTTTTAAACTTAAAAATTACTGTACAATGCACTGCTCCGGCTTCATCCACCTAATTATTGTAAGTGTGACTTAATTCATTGATTTAAATCATAAATGATTTTTTCGTTTCTTGTAAATTATGTAACGGAACATATATTTGAGTTGTGTTTGGAACTATCTCAAAATTACATTTCAACCAAAAAAATTTTTGTTGTGGAACAAACAAATATAAAAATTGTTTACTTTTTTGTTTGCATTTAATGATAACTTATACTATGATAAACTAATCTTATCTACTCAATATACGATAAAGGACAAACAGTATTGTAGCATACGCCACATTAATCACTGATATCAAACATATTGTGAATGAACCAAAGAGAGCTACATTATCAGGAGAGCGGAGTGATTTGTCACTAGTTTAAACTTAGAATTTAAGTGAAATGAAGGAGACCAGATCAATATTGATTTTATACAATTTTTTCATGAAGATTTATTTTAATTTGTCTAAAGAAACAATATTTTATTCTGAGTGACTGCTCACACTATTTACTCTATGTTTAGGCCAATATGTTCTCTAAAGGTCACTATTTTGTTTTATATCTAAATTATAGACTACAAGTTACATTGATAATAAAAGTACTTTTAAATTGTTTGACTTTGTTTTCTTTTGAAGAAATGTCTGAAATTGTGTATAGGAACGGTTTGACTCTGTCTGCCTTACATTCTAGTTAAGGCGTAATACTAAATAAATAATAAAAGAAAAATAAATGAAAATATATTTATTTATAAAAATACATTTCACACTTTATAATCTCAAAAGAGATTTCTTATACACATAGCAAATAGTTAACAATAAATATCTATAAGAAATTCACAATAAATGACGTCTGATTAAACACAATCCAATTAAACACAATCCAATTATTCCTAACACAAGTGTCTTTTGACTACTTACTGGGAAATCTCAACGCTAACAATTGATATATAATTTTTTTAAGAAATAAAGAATATTTTATTTATTTATTTATTTAAAACACACTTTGTACTTGAGAAATGGAAAATCGAATGTTGGGCTCAAATAAAGACTAGACTACTACAGTTAAAATTTAAAATAACTTTAAACAACTAACGTTATTTAAAATACATACAAATAACAAATAAAGAAAACGACATAAAAACGATACAATTAAAAAATTTAGTTGATCTAAAAACAGTATAACAATACTCTAAGAGCTCTCAATATATACTTTCATATGAAAGTAAGATAAAAATTTATTTTTAAATAGCAACCCATCAAATAGTCACCATATGTAAGCTCTTTAATAAGAAGGTAACAAATTTTTAGAATTTTTTACACCATATTAAAAGTCACCTAAATTCTATTTCTATAACTACACATTGGCCAAAAATGGCTATAATAATTTTGAATTTCATTTTTCTATATTAAGAAACAATAAAGATATGACTATTCAGTTGAAATGTAAAAGTTTTAATTATCAAGTATTTAATTATTATAACATTAATTATAATTTCACAGTATTAAGCGACAATGTTATTTAAATGTTTTTTTTTTATGTTTATGTTGAGTAAGAAACCTTGAAGTTAATAATGAATATTTAACATTAATTATCGTGATCATAGAACATGGATGATTCGTGAAAAGTAATAAATTGTTCAAATCAGCAATCGTAAACCATACTACAAACAACTTTAAAAATAAAATAAGTTTTTTAAATTTAATTTACACAATTTTTTTTTAATATAGAATTAATGTGGCTTTATATTTACAATAATATCCATAATTCTATGATCATAAAAATTTTTGTTGGTAACAGTTGAGTAAATATTGTACTGAAAATTGTCAGACTAGATGTTTTCCGTCTTGCCATTTGCTTTTAGATCTCTCAAACGCTTCCTTTATACAGGATCTATAAATTGTAACATGATGATAATATCAGTACTTAATGTTAAAAATATATGCGATAATTTTTCTACAATACTTTCCTTTCACAATTTATTGTTTAATAGATGTAGAAAGACATTCCGATACATTTTAATATTTATGTGTTGTTGGTCATAAAGGATTTTTTTAGCTTCACGCTTTATCCCGCACATGGCAGGGTAGGCAGGGTAGGAACTGCAGGAACTATTAGAACCTAGTGTTAAGACACTCCGTTGCTTAGTCCCTGCTTTCTTCGTCCCCGCTTTCCGCCGTTTTCTAGGCATTGCGTGTTGAGTGGCGGAACTCAACGCCGCACTTTGCCTAGGTGCCAGAGCGAAGAAAATGGAAATAGAAAAATTCATCTTCCCCGAGTGGGAATCGAAAAAAGGATTCGGATTTTATATTTATCCATAATTGTGATTTTTTCAAGAATATATTTAACTAAATATTTACTAACAAATTAATCATTCATAGTAATTCTAAAATATATTATTATAATAAAAAGAAACTGTCAAATTATTTAAAGGGATTGCCTTCACAACAAAGCATCTACACTCTCAACAAGTAAGAAATCATAAAGATAAAGTGCAAATAAAAATATATAAACATTACCTAAAAAGCGATTGATGCAATAAATAGGCGGAGACATGTCCCGCGTCGACGTAGCGCACCTCCGCGCCCGGCCAGATCTCCTCCAGCGTGCCGACGTCCTCGCGGGGCACGTACGCGTCGTGTTTGGCACATACCGCTAACATTACGGAATCACTTAAATACTATCAATTAAACATAGGTGAGAATAATAATATAGGTGAAGAAAGTAGGGACTAAACAACGGAGTGTTTTAACACTAGGTTCCTATGGTTCCTGCAGTTCCCTCTGCCTACCCTGCCATGTGCGGAACAAAGCGTGAAGACACAGTAAATAATATGGGTTTTTTAGAATTTAACAAATCTGTGTATTAAGTCAAGTGGATACAGATTATAAATAATATAGAAGTAAGAAATTATATTTTCTGTTTCTTTTAAATACAGTGTGTAATAACGACACGTTATGTCTTACGTCTGACTTGGTACTGGTTATACATATTTTTTTTTTCTTCGCTCTGGTACTCTATTATTTTAGAAAACAAAAATAAAATTACCTATAATCAAAGAAGTGTCAAAAGGCACAGAGAAGTTGCTCAAATGCGTACACTCGTCCATAATTCCTCGCATAAACTGCAACGCCTCTCTATCCCTCCAGTGTATTTTGCCTATGTCTATCTTCTTTCCACTAGATTTTATGAATGGCAAGTTGACCCATAGGTCTGACGTCAGATCTGATACGTTCCATGATTTACGTTCTTTTGTAACGGTTAAAGCATTATTATTTTTATCTTTTTCAACCGCAACTGTATTTTTGTCATCTTTGGTGATTATTTTTGCTTGGGTATTATTCTGTTCTGATATTTTCAACGGTTCGGCGAAAACTTGCTTTGAATCTGAAAATTATATTCATTAGTAAGTAGCAAGCTTTAGGTTAGGTTAGGTACATTGTTCAAAATATTACACCTAATTGAGTGCAAGAAATAATATAGAAAATATAAACAAAAAATCTATACTATCAAAGAGAATTAGAAGTAGAATTAAATTAAATAAATTTAGCGTACAATACAACAGCATAATGGAGATAGGTTTTACCTCGCGTTTGATTTTTAAGTAACAGCTGTTTAATTCTACCATCATTTAGCTTATTTATATCATCAATATCTTGGGGTTCTAACTCAAAATTTTTATTAGAAGTTAGTTTATCATATAAACATTTACTTAATTTATTATCATCGAGCAGCCTTTTCAAATCTTCTTTAAGATTAGTTCCCTGTGAGTTCGACACAGTATCACTAGACACCTTAGCTTTTATTTCTACATTATTATTATTATTATCTACTTGAGCACTGCTTTCGGCACTGTTAGATTCTTTGTATGTAATGTCTAAATTTTTAAAAGGATTGTAATTAATAGAGTCTGTTACACAATCTTTTTTAATGTCTTTGTTTATATTAGGTGCTTGGCCAATATTCTGAGAGTAAGTGCGTGCAAATTTCTTTCCGGCAAGAAATGCTTCGTCGACTATCGTCACCATTTTCGACAATTTCTCTCTATAGACGCCGTCGGATAAATATTGATCTTCTAATAGATCCCAGTTTATCGAGTGTGACATAACACCCTAAAATATTAAAAAAATCTTTAATAAAATATTAAATAATATATTAAATGATGTAACATAAATATGTTATGTATGGAATTATGGCCGAAAGAACTAGTGGCACAAGGTAGTTTTTTTTATTTAAATCGATTACAATTTGTCTGCAACCTTGAGATTTACATTCTTATTAATTGAATTATAAGTAAATATTTATTATTATGGACAAACTGCAAATATATTACTTTAGATTTGGACGTTTTGTTATATCAGTTCTTACAATAAAAAAATATAGTAGGTACATGTTAATAATAATAGTTTAACTATTAGGTATTATTTAAACATATTCGTTTGTTTAGTTGATAAATAAAATATTTTCAATTAAACTATTTATGTACAATTTATAAACATGAAGTTACGTGTACCTGTAAGAAAACTGCGGATGCTGTAGACCAAGAGAGGCAAGGCACTAATACAAGGGGTTTAGGCCAGTTTGTAGCCGCTAAAGACGCCATCTGCATAAAATATCATTTATCATTAAAAGCCTTTTTCGTGCATTAATCATTTAAAGTATCTAGCGCAATTAAGGTAAAAAAAGAAACTTACATGTCCACCCATAGAGAGTCCCGTCACTCCTAACGGCCCAAGCCCGTTTCTTTCACACCAATGAAATAGCACCAAAGACTCTAGTATTAAGCAGCCGCCCATCACGAATATGTCCGAAACATTGTGTAGTGACGAACGTCTGTAAATTGGATAAATACTTATATACAAAAATAAAAGGCCATTGAGTAGTATTGGGACAGTATCTGAGTATTGGTTGAGAAAATTTGAATTTTTTTTACAAATTATTCCTGTTTCTTATGACCTACACTGTTGTATGTAAAATATAGTGCAGCATAGAAAAGTAAACGAAAATAAGTCTTCTAATAGTTTTTCATCAATCTGTATCATCTTGGTATCAATAACGTTAGGACCAATTTTTAAATACCAGAAATAAGGTTATATAAATGTTTTTGATGAATATATCCTTTTTAATTCAATTTAGCTGTTGTATTGCTGATTAGCCTCACATTTTAATCAAGTGAATAATGTATGATTACAAATAATTATAGTATTTATGTATAGTTAATGTATGATTGTAACGTAATAAGAGGTGCAATTTTATTAATAAAATGCCAACATTTTTTTTTATTTAAATCAGCGAAACGAAACAGAAAATAATTTAAAATTATTTAGTTACGTTTTATTACGCGATACATTTTATACAAATATATACACTATACCTACATTTGATTTTCACAATATCAATAAAGTTACCTCATATTTTGTCTCGTAACTATTGTCGTAAATGTTACTTATAGACTATTTTCGATATATTTCCTTATTGTGTCAATTATTGTAGTTAGCACGGTAATTAGTATTTGGAAAAGTAAGGTATCACAAAAAACGCTCATAAATGTAGTAGTGTATTCACATATTAATGTCATCTAACATTGTGTCGTTATTTTCGACATTGGTCGATAGTGATTTAATATATCCTGGTAGCTACATGAATATTTATAAGCACACTTCTGTTAATGTGATAATTTTAATTGCAACGGGATATTTTTTGGCTTTACACCTTATCCCAATAATATTAGTACCTTAAAGGCATCTTATATGTCACCGAAAACATGACTTTGGTAAAAAAAGCAGTTATAATTAACTTTTTTCTTTTTTTTTAGCTTCACGCTTTATCCCGCACAGTAGGCAGAGGGAACTGCAGGAACTATACGAACCTAGTGTTAAGACACTCCGTTGCTTAGTCCCCGCCTTTTTCTGTCCCAGCTTTCCGCCTTTACCGAGGCATTGCGTGTTGAGTGGCGGAACTCAACGCCGCGCTTTACCTGGTTGTCAGAGCGAAGAAAATGGAAATAGAAAAATCTATCATCCTCGAGTGGGAATCGAACCCAGAAACCGTCGCGTTTACAGGCAGACGCTTACGCCTCTGCGCCACAACAGGTCCTAAAAATAATTATATATTAACTTATTAAGTATAATTAACTTATTAATGAAAAAGTTTTCTAGCTTTTAAGTTACAATTTGAGACTTCAGTAATTTGTGTAGATGTTTCAACTAGTCGATGATTAGTAGGTTCATAAATAAATTATAAAATATAATTATAACAAATTATAATGTTTATCCATAAATACAGCAACTTGTCTGAAAATTTTACAATTTATAAAAATAGCCATCTAATGAGAAAGAAAACGAAAAAAACAACACCAATGTAAAATTTTAAAAATATTGTACTTAGGACTTACACTTGATCTGTGGGCTTTCGAAGTCCATAGAAGGGATTTTCTAGAATTATACCTCCAATACCTGCTTCTTTTAATAAAGGTTTTACCATCAGATTCCGCCGTCGCCAGAAAAACTAAAATATTTAAAAACATATATTTGTAGATTTTAAATTACATATTTAATATTTTTGCTATTTTCAATTGTTGTCAATTCCTATGAATTGACAATAGGAAATTACGGCACTGAGAAAATAAATAAAATTTGAAATACATTAATTTATTATAACCCAAAGGCAGGCATATTATGAAACCAGTAGTATATTACAAACCATCAAAAAAGTCTTATAGATTCATGTACATTCATATAGATTCATAGATTCATGGTGCTTATATAATTAATTTGTTGTTTGTAATGTAATGCATAAATGCAGCCAAAACATCTAGTTCACATAAACAAGTTAAAAATATCTAGATTATATTAGATCTGAAGATTTATTTAGAGTATTGCATTATAAACTATTTAGGTGGTACTAAATATCTTGTTTATTTAATATATACAATATAAGAAAAAAATATAGTGTGGGTGAGAATTCTTTATAAATTAAAAAAGATCTAGAGCATATTTAGTAATTTATATTGAAAATAAATAATCATAATAGAATACTATGTTCTATATTAGAAAGTACACATAAAATTATGTAACATGTACATTGCATAAAACTACATTTTTAAAGTACTAAAGTAATACTTTAAGTTATGTATAAAATTGCTTAATTCATCATGCATAATATTTACAATCTTAGAATTATTGATCACTTTAAATTCAAGTAAAGTCAGTATAGTATTATACATTCTTACATGGTCTCCAGTTCCAGCAAGATGTAAGCACATTGGCTTACAGCGAGTATCAGGCCAATGTACCGGTAATAGTATTTGAAAATGAGCCTTTTGAGCTACTTTGGGTACAATTCCTGGCAAGTGTTTCTCTAGTGGAGTCAAGAAATATCCTTCCAGGATATGACAGTCTGACAGTTTTTGTTCCTGTATTATAAATAATTAATCAAGGAGCTGAATTTTAGTTAGGGAAAGCTGAGAGTAATTTAAAAATGAGCTCACCTTCGTTATAGTTACTGGATAATCTCTTTCAACTAATTTAAAGCATTCATCGCGATTTGACACTACTTTTCTAAACTCAAATAACCTAAAATATAAAACTTAAATTGATATAGGGTGGGTGTAGTTATATTATTTTTCATTTATTTCAAATTACAATGTAAAAATCATATTTCGCTATCAATTAACGTCCAATTAACCCATACCTTTTCAAATTTTCCGGCTTTCCCCAACCTTTCGTAAAAAATTTCGTTAAAAGTATACTTCGATAAACGGCGTCTAATTTACTTGCGGACATTTTTAAATAATAAGGTGATTGTAAAGTTTGTTATTTTAATTTATAAAAGTATTTACGCCGTTCATTGTCCGTCAATACATTATATAGAAGAAAATCGCAAGGTTGTCATTCATGTCAATATTGTGAACTGGAAAATTGTCAATGTCAATAATATTATCTAACTAAGGTCAGCTGTTTATGTAAAAATTTTTACGTTGAGAAACAGTGATTTAGAAACTTAAAATTTATTTTATAATAAATAAATATAAAATTCTATTAAAATCTAATTGAATAATTGTTATACAATTAAAAGTTTATTCTAATTAAAAAATCATGTTTTTATTATTTTTAAAATTTCACAAATTATGACTGCAGTCGTAGTGCTGAAAATTGATATTAAACGAATTTTCCGTGTGAATTATTTTAATGAATTCTATAAATGTACACTAAGGCAATTTCGATTCGATATTAGAACTAAAAGTGTGACTTGTCAGAAACATTTTTCCCTGCTTGCAAAAATGCCTTATTCGAATCTTCAAATTAACAAAGTCTAATATAACATTTTTTATTGATTTCCTAAAGGCCAACATATTTTTTTGTTCATTACAATAATAATCTAATGGATTTTAAAACTATATGTTAAAATACAGTTGTTGTAGTCATCATCATCATTATCTGCATCATCTGATTTGTTTGGAAATGGAAGGAAGGATGCGATGAGATGTATATGGACGGGACGGGGCTCTCTCTACAGTATAATTCTCGTTGTATCCATTGATTTTTTTGTATAAAGGTATAAACCCGGTCGTGGTTTGTTGATGTATTCTACATGGCTCTATTTTATTGTTTATATATTTTTTTCTTTAGTAGTCTCAATTTTGCTATTATTCTTTTTGAAGAATTGAAAATGACTGGATGTTTTGTTTTTGGGGAGGCCTTGTAACTGCGGTACTGGTAGATTTTCCCTTCACAACGAAAATTGCTCATTACATATCTACTCTCTGATTTGTATTTATGTGTAGGTATTTGTTTATGGGAAAGACAAGGTGAGTGAACATTCAGATGACCTGATGGTAAATTATCACTGACGCCCACGCCCCTTGGGTAACACTAGGTGTTAGAGGCAGTAGGCAGTCACGCAAAGAGCTGAGGCCTAATAGATTAATACTAGGTGTGTCTCTAAGGGGAGTGATCTCAAAAGCTGGTGACACGACAAATGCATTTTAATGAGTTGGTTTACCAAGGTTCCTTTCACTCCATAAAGATTTCTTACTGTGTTCTAGACCCCTTATTTTTATTTAATATGTCATTAGAAAGTGCTTATCACGTTTAGTCATATTCGATATGGCAGCATTTCATTATTTTTTATGATTCAGCTGGTCTACAACGGTTCAGCATTACATATGATAGTCTTCAAAATCCATTACAGCCAAGACCTGTCCTGATCTAACAGATATACAATTACAAAAAAATCATTTATAACCGTGCAGTACGACCGAAGATGTGTGTAAGATGTGTGAAATAAAAATAAAAAAGTCGCCATACAGATACTTTTTTATTAAATGTATAAATATTTAATCTTCAAATATTAATATTTTTGTACTTATTTCAAAATAATATGTACCTATTAAAATTAATCATTAAGGATTCGTTATACAAAGTGACGAATTCAATAAGTAATATTTATAAACCTATTTAATAAGTAATATTTAAAAAAATGAGGTGGTACTCGAACTTGTGCCTTTTGGAAATCGTCCATGGCGATAAATCCAAACGTACATATCGTATATCATAGAAATTCTTATACGATTGTTAGGTACAACTTATTGTTGTTGTTAACATGATGCGAATATGCTGATATACTTAGTTATTGTTATCTCATAAGTTATAAGAGGCTGACGTAATCAATGTGGGTCGACTGGCTCAGTTGCTAACTCAGAAAAATATACTACCCAGTGTCCGGCACCATACGTTTATGCTAATATTGATATTTAGGATGGATAATAGGTGTGTAATATAAAGTGAATCTTCTTTGATTCCAATCTATCTTACTAACGATCACAATATCCCTTTCTTGGAAAGAACAAAGTATTAAGTATTTTTTATTACCAATGAATATGTAAAATGAATTGGTCCAAATTATGTTATATATGTAGTTCTCTCGTAAACAACTTCTTATATGGATATTGAAAAACATTTCAAGGACAAGAAAATAGAATATATTAAGACAATGTTATTATATTTCATAGTGTACAATAATGTTAGTTATGAATATATTTTGATTTTTAAGGATTTTTTTATTTGTGGACCTAAAAAATCACACAATGTATTTTAAGTAGTGAAATAATAAAGACCATCTTTTTCCATGCTAACCAGACCAATTAAGTTCTATTATAATTACAATAATTTCTAACAGGATTCGTACCTGTTATTACAGAGATCATAGCTGAAATCCAATCAACTTCACCACTATAGTCTTAAATTGTGGTAACCTGCCACACCATATTTATAATACTTATACTATTTTTTATCCTATTGTTCTACAATCAGAATAGGGTCGAAAAGGAACAAAAGCGGTAATAGATATTCAAAAAGAAATGACATCATTATAGGCTTAAGTGTATCACTACATAGGTCTTATCCATATATGGGGAAAAAGGTGCCTGAACGAGAAGGACCTTACAAAGAAAATATGTAATGTAATTACAAAGTTTATTTTATATATTATTTTTAATGAGGGTTTAAATAATTAGATCATCAACTTATTTAATCCAAATTGACTTAGGAAATACGAATAATTAATAAAAGACGGATATAAATTAACAATTTAAAGTGCAGATTTTGGCTGTGCTTAGTCAGGCAAATTTGCTATGCGTAGGCGATGCCAGGTGGTATAAGGACACTGTGTACCTGTAGAAGGCACGTTTTCCTCTTCGCCACACACACGGACGGACAGTTGTAAGTGTCTCCAGTGGTAATTAATATAACAAGCAAGTTATTTTCATTAATATATTTTTTGTGAGTGAAAGTGAAGGCAAATTAAAATATTTGTAGTATGTGTAAAGTGCTTTTAATATAATTAAAATGTTACTTTATATTTCGCTTTATCAATAATACTATCGACTAGGATACCTAATTAACAAATAATAGCCACAAAGTATTACTAATGAAATTGTTTATGAAATGATTAAGTACTCAAATGTATATTCTTCACTTCATATTATGTAGTAACAAATTTTATTTCGACACATTTTTTTAAGTTTTAAGTTTTTCTTTATATGATTCACTTTCAATTTTAACTTTTAAATATATAGATACCTAATAAATATTACTAACTTCATACCAATATCTATCTAGCATTAAATTATACTCTGTACTCCGTGCCCTGGATATAATACCTAAGCAGTTTCAGATTCATCATAGTGTACTAAATATACACTAATAATATTGTAACTTTTCTCTCCTTAAAATATGTATAAATAAAAAGCTGAAAACAATTTGTCACTATTGTTTATGAAAAGACCCGGCAACTTATGTAATATACCTACATAGATATCAAGAGAGGATAATGTATCTTCTTAATTACAGATGGAGGGGAAAATATTGTTGGTAGCGTTTTTGGCGCTCGTCGCGTTTGCTTTTAGTGTTGATGGTGAGTAATCTTTGTTAATAATAAAAAAAGTAATATTTTAAACCAGAATATACAGATAGGATTACCTTTTTAATTTTTATAAAATCTTTTTTATCCTAAGACGATAAGTTTCTCGGTAGATATTTCCGCATGACACGAAGCTATGTCATTATTAGCAATTTTTGCAATAAACAAAGCTCACATTGTCACTTAACCACGCGGAATCAGCCTACAATAATAAATGAATAACAATGTCTTCTCAATGAATGGCGATTGCAAGTAGCTAATATTCCGTGTACGACATAACGCATGCGTATTATAAATGTGTGGGTGCGTGATATATCGTAAAATACTCCTGAAGTATCGTTCAGTTATATTCTTACAGCCACACTTTTTTTATAAATTGAATAAATAACAAAACTTTCTTTTGGTAAGTAAAAATTGTGTATGTCAGACAAGTGTCGTACTCGCGCGTCTAAGATTCGTACCAAAGTCATGATTGTACTTATTCCGCTGAGGAAAACGGATGTATAAAAAAATATGTAGTAAAAGTGTGTATCTCTATGTATATATTTCTAAATTTAGGATTTTTGTCTTTATCATTGGGACGTAAGCTATAGGTATTGATTACATTAACGTTTATATCTTTTGGTAGCGTTGACTACCCTAAGAGATCTCACCGAGACCGATCTGGCTATTAGCACCACGAGATTTATAGGAAATGATCTTGACAGACACACATACTGACAGAGAGACAGACGGACAACCAAGTAATCATATATGGCTACCATTTTTCCTTATCAGACACTAAACCCTAAAAACACAATATAGTCGTTTATAAAAATAACTGTTTATTAAAAATTAATATCTGAGTATTTTTTACACATTATGTTGCATAATATGTAGAGAGAACAAGAAGAATAAGAAAGGTTGTAATATTTTTTAAAAACAAAATTTATAATAATTGATATAAATATTATATATACAATAATTGTATCAAATTTGATGCACAAGTATGTAGTGCATACTTGCATGCCACCTTTGTTTGTACGTGTAGTTATTCTGTGATCCTATTTACTATTATAATTTATACGATTTCAATACAAAGTGAACTTGTATATATTAAAAGTATGATGACAATTTTTACGATAAGTCTCCGTAATGATTGTTCAATATATAGCTGCTTGATTAGTCAACTCAAGACTTTGTATGGGACTTTATAAGGGGAGTACCTATTTATAAGAGTACTGTACAAATTTTTATCACATATCATATTATCTATGTATCTCCTTGATTAGTATCGTTTATCTATCTCTCATATACCTACATAATTTGTCATAAATACAATTTATTCAAAAATATATTTATTTTCACATACCCTTATAATCTAGGTACACAATATTATTATTCTGTTCGAAATTGCAAATAGAATCTTGTAAATCTACAATATTAAGTTTGACTTGATTAAATGAAGTGATAACGCTTATTTTAAAATTCAAACATATCCTAATATGTTTGAATCCCACGCTCTTAATAAATAATTATATTTACATATTGGCAACTTCATTAATGAACCGAATGCGTATTGTTATTTTCATTAAGCTTCCGAGATCCGTCTAGTGGACAAGGACAAAAGGTCCAGTGTGGGCTGACAACTCGTTTACACCCTTATATGGTGACCTAAGGTTGGATGTCGACGCCTCACGGTCTCATAATGTATTAAGATTACGCAAAGACTTTTTATAAACTCATATCTCGCTTTATGTTTTTGTGAATATCGTGTCATCATATTAATGTTTGCTTAATATTGATTAACGAGGCCGTTATCTGTTTTAGGAGGCATTTAAAATATGCAGGCCTCTTTGAAAGTTAATAATTTGATGCTAGTGTTTGGAAAAAATGTTACATTATTGTTTTTCATAAAAGAAGAATCAAAATGTTTAGCTAAAATAATCAATTCTAAGCTTTATTGATATTATTACTTAGTATAATAGTTCATTATTTGCATTACGCAGGTCAACGGTACTACAACCCGCGGGGCTACTACGGTCACAATCTGTACGAGCACGGGCGGTCCATATCCGACGAGCTGGTTAGATGTGGTCCAAACACATGCGGAGTGGGCGCTCACTGTACTCATGGCAGCGTAAGGCCAGTCTGTGCCTGTCTTCCAGGATATTCCGGAGATCCATTGTCACAGTGCGTGAAAATTGAATGTGTCGGTAAGATCATTTTTATTGATATATTTACTGTAAGAATCTTAAAGTATTATTTAATATTTATGTAGAGCAAACAAAAAATAATGGACGTAATGTCCCGAACAAGGATTAACGAGATAATATTTAACGGCTATTTATTACCTTCTTCTATAAGTGGGGTGGTTTTTCTTTTGGATAAAAGAAAACAATAATATATTTCTAATACAAACTCATCGATTTCGTGAGATAAATGTATCCAATTAAATAAACTAATATTGATATAATATACATAAGGTTATTATTACCGCTTACTTCGTCATAGGTTCCTTCAATTTTTCCTAGTGGTTTTTATATGAATTAATAGAATAATTTTTATTTCGTACAGATGACAGCGAGTGCCGCGCTCACCAATCATGTGTAAATCAACATTGTATCAATCCTTGTGAAGGAGCTTGTGGAGTCAACGCTAATTGCGATGTAAGTATTATACTTATAGATATTTCGTGAAATTTTTAAGAGCCCAAAAAACAAACCGTAAACTTGATTTTGTGATTTTTTGGTATTGGCATTATTATTTATAGATCAACAAATAAAATCACTGGAAATCTTAAGTGATAAATGGTAAACAAATGTTTTAGGTTCGTCACCATGTCCCAGTATGCACATGTCCTGCTGGATATACTGGAAATCCTTTCTCATCCTGTAGAATCGCTGATCCAGGTACCATAGTTAAATAACAATATATTGTAATAATATTTTGTATAAAAAATAAATATATTTTTATTCATTTAATTAACTTATTTTAGAGGAAGCCTGCCATCCGTCACCCTGCGGACAAAACACTAAGTGTCACGTCGCCAACAACCAAGCCATATGTACTTGCTTGCCTGGATACAAAGTAAATAATTTTATTGTAATATGTTTTATATAAAATTTCTTTGTAAAATATTATTACCTTATTTATATCTTAGATATGTTTTACGAAAATGTTTTTAGCGTACCAAAAACTATTAGTGCAATTAACATTTTTAATTTACATGAGAAAGTTTTATCATCAGATTCAATATCTATGGCATGCGAAATAATGATCTAATTCAACACTGTAAAATGTTATAGGGTAGCCCACTTTCCGGCTGCAGACACGAATGTGACTCAGACAGTGACTGCAGCTCACACCAATCGTGCCGTGACTTCAAGTGCGTGAACCCCTGCAGCGATTGCGGTGTAAACGCTGACTGCGAAACCGTTGCACAGCACCGCGCTGTTTGCAAGTGTCCAAGGGTAGGTCATTCTTGTTTTTTTTTTTTTTTTTTTTTTTTAGCTTTACGCTTTTATCCCGCACGTGGCAGGGTAGGCAGAGGGAACTGCAGGGACCGTGGGAACCTAGTGTAAAGACACTCCGTTACTTAGTCCCTGCTTACTTCGTCCCCGCTTTCCGCCGTTTTTCGAGGCATTGCGTGTTGAGTGGCGGAACTCAACGCCGCGCTTTGCCTTAGTTGCCAGAGCGAAGAAAATAGAAATAGAAAAATACATCTTCTCCGACTGGGGATCGAACCCAGAAACCGTCGCGTTACAGGCAGACGTTGCGCCTCTGCGCCACGACGGTCCTCATTCTTGTGTGTTTGGATATATTTAACTACAATTTTCACAACAACATAGGTATTGAGAAACGATTCTCAACGTCCCATTTGTCGAAGTGGAGTGAGAATTTCAAAATAAAGTAATGACTTCTTGTAGTAACGTTCGTTGATACCAGTTAAGAATTGACAGTTGAAAAGAAAGAAAATAAAAAAAAAATACTAATAATAGAAAAAAACACAAAATTTCTAATTTTTAATATTTTGTTTAATATATTTATTTATCTATTAGGGCTACCATGGTGATCCTTACAAAATCTGCTCAGCGGAATGTACTTCTGACAGTGAATGTCCAAGTTACAAGCCAGCTTGCGTGTACAACGCGTGCATAAACCCATGCACTAACGCTTGCGGTGTGAATGCGGACTGCAATCTGCGCGGATTAACGCCAGTGTGCTCTTGTCCTAAGACTATGACTGGCGATCCCTTCACATTCTGTAGACCTTTTGAAGCGCGTAAGTTTCAAATAAATATTAAAATAATAGATACTAATTGACCTTAAATAGCCTTAATACCGACTAGAAGTATATCTTAATATTTTCTAAATCTCCTTCAGAGATTCTTCTTCTTCCTTTTAATTATATTAAGTTACTTGGTACTAAAAATCCTAGAACAAAAAAAATGATACTGACAGTTATGCTTACATATTGTGAAACTTAACTTGATAATCTTGTTAAGAAGACTAAATTTTTGCTTCACAGAAATTATTTCGCAATATGCTTGAGACTTAACCTTATGAAGGTTTAAGTTACCTTCACATTTGTAGGTCTTTTGCGGCACATGAGTAATGTTTACTCGTCTGAATATATTATTGTGAATAAAAATAGTCATGCCGTAAAGCAACCGTTACACAGGAACTTCATTTGCAAAATAAATATATTAAAAATTGTTTCCTAATATCTATTCATATTTTTATTATATTACTAATACGAATATTTATATAAATTAGGAAGGGTTTAATAAATAATGGTAGGTAGGTAAAAATATCAAAATAATTCCCTCGTATGGAAGTAGATTTCGGTATTACTCTATAGTAGGTATACAGGTATTATAGTACATTTCTGTTTACTAGTTAAATTGAATCCTTAAACAGCGCCTAATAGCAAATAATTAAATATATTCTTAAATTTACTAATTTAATTATTAAGGTGATCTCTGTGAGCCCAACCCGTGCGGTGCGAACGCGAAGTGCACTCCGGGCCACGACCGCACTGGCGCCGAGCGGCCCGTATGCACCTGCCCTACTGGCTACCTTGGTAATGCACTCGTCGCTTGTGAGAAGGTAATAATATGTACATTATATTCAATAATTTTTATAGTTGTCACTAACAATTTTATTTGCGCTTCCATTTAAATCTGCGATATGAATTAGAAAATTACATTTTTAATTTCCCATAGAAATTTCCTGAAAACATTTTATTTAATATTTATCTAGTATTGAATATTAATCATCTGATTACGATGTCATAATAGTTAATTATAAGTTAGTCATTACGGTGTAGAATATGAACGTGTTATAGATTTATAAAAAAACAGAGACGTTAATAGCTTCACGCTTTATCCCGCATATTGCAGGGTAGGCAGAGGGAACTGCAGGAACCATATGAACCTAGTAATAAGACACTCCGTTGCTTAGTTCCCGCTTTTTCCGTCCCCACTTTCCGCCTTTTTTGTGGCAATGCGTCTTGAGTAGCGGAACTCAACGCCGCGCTTTTGCCTAGTTTCCAGAGCAAAGAAAATAGAAATAGAAAAATCCATCCTCCCTAGTGGGAATCGAATCCTCAAACTGTCGCGTTTACAGGCAGACGCTTACGCCTCTGCGCCACGACGGTCCTCACGAATGCTTTAATTTTAAGTATTACTACAGCTCCAAAATATTTTAATTTTTATTTAGAATCAATTGTATTGGATAATTTACTAATAAATACTTTTTTATTAGGGTGAATGTGAATTAGACGCTCAATGTCCGGATCATTTAGCCTGTGTAGGCTATCAATGCGTAGACCCATGCCTCGGTAACACACAGTGTGGTTCAGGCGCCGTTTGCATGGCACGTCGTCACATTGCTGTATGCACATGCCCCGGCGGTAAGTATACAATGTAATACATGATATATAGCCTGATACATTCAATTGATACATAATACAAATATACATTTCTTTCATCCCGTAGATCATCACGGTGACGCACTCGTGAGCTGTTACCAGTCTCATTCTGAAGCAGTATCCACACGCTACTATAGATATAAGCGCAATGGTAACTTCACTGAGAGTGTAGATCCACCACAAGTCGCTGCCAATTTAAACAGCACTGCCGAAAACGTTGCGAACGAAGAAAAAAAAGAATAAACTTGCCATAATTTAATAAAAAAACTGTATTAAAATACTGTAACATTGATCCTTTGTTTTAGAATATACGATATCTCTAACACGGGATCGATAAATCATGATCATTTTAAAATAAATATTGGTTCAACATACTTAATGTGTTTTTGATACCCAATAATATAATTACATATTGGATTTACAACATATCTACCTAATTGTTATCCGAATATCATTATATCATTTGTGTATAGTTAAAATATAAGTCCTACCTACTCAAACATTTTATAACATATTTTATGTTCAATATTATATATCATAAAAATATTTATATTTTAATTAAGTATTAATTTATAAAATTGTTACGAAGTATGCGTTACATTTTCACAGTACAAAAAAAATGATCTTGCAGTCCCATAGTGGATAAAGCCCAAGATGTTCAAAATCTCATTACTCAAAAAAAGGCTTTACGAATGACATGAATACATAGTTGCTTAAACACAATCGATAACTCACATTAAACTTAAGACTGGAATATGAATATCGTGTCGTAGTTATCATGTCATAAGTTTATAAATTAGATATTATCTACATTTCCAATAATAATAGTAAAATATTGCACGCACACTACACCACAGCATTAAAATAATTTAGTCTTAGCAGACGTTAACGGTCATTAGACAATGGTAATCATATATTGTCTAATGACCGTTAACGTGTGCTAAGGTTAAATTATTAGCTTCAGTCCTGTTAAAAGACTTATTTAAAGATGCCGAGCTATATAATAACACTTTATTATTTAGTATGGAAGGTGTGAAATTTTCCTATTCACAATAAACAAAAAGAGATAAACAGATTGGCAAGCGACAATGTGCGCATTTTAAGACGTAAAAAGTATGAGAAGCCGCCTGAGATGGTTGATGATATTCTACGAGAAGAGCGACATATACAAAGGCCGTAGGGTTAGGGAAAATGCCAATTTAGTGCTCATCTCTATTACAAATTATTTTACCAATGTCGTCTTTTAAGTGCGTTCTAGAAATTAATTGATGGTTTTCGAATTATGGCAGTTTCAATCATTCTGGCAGTTTATTATTGTCCAGTTCAAGATTATTTACTTTAAAATAATTATGTAAGGCAATATAAATATCTACGTCTATTAAGGCTCTAGATCAAAGAAAAAAATTAGACGATAACAAAATTCAGAAAGGGTTTTCAGTAGATTTTTGAGACGAGCCTTCTGTCACTACCTCAATTGATCGTTTGACGTTTGCATTGGGTTTGCTTTGTGCCCTTGCTACTGAAAGATTAACTGCTACACGTACGATTTCTAGTATTTTAACCATGAATAATTTTATCAAAAAATAGGTCAATCTTGGCAAATTTTGAAAAAGTAAATGCAGTTGAGTTAAAATAAAATTAAAAAATAAATCTATTGTGTATGTGACAAAAGATTTTCTGCGAAATCGTTATTTAAATAAGCAAACCAGAGAAAAATCAAGTTTTAGTTTTTTATCCGAGCAATGTTTGATATCACAAGCATTGATAGTATTATTTATGAACATTAGTAGGTTCATGTATGAACTGAAGCGCCTACTGAAAAAACGTAAGGACTTTGCTTTCTTTATGGAGCTTTACTTTTGAATGTAAGAAAGATTTTTGTAACAATACATTCAGCCAAATGAGATTTCAAAGTACTTCTAAATATTTTTGCGCTAGAAATATTTATACAGTACACAAATATTGATTGACAAAAAGCAAAACACACTATATACCATTTTGAGTGTTGCTAATGAGTATGAATAATTTAATTATGCTTGTAATTTTACATAATTGGTTCGATAATGTTTTTATACGATCTTTAAAGATCAAATTTTGATTGTTAATCAACATTTACACTGATTTTGCTTTGCTGGTTTAAAATAAATTTGTTTGTAGACTAGAAACCCGCATATAAATATTCTTCGCATTCCAGACCAAGCTTTTTTGAAAACATGCCAAATGCAATCTTCATATATTGTAACTATATCATCTGCGTAACAGATTATTTCATGATCGACATTGTCATGTATATCATTGATATACTTGATAAAGAGCGTAGGTCTTAAAATGCTTACCTGTGGCATACGAACCTTATTTTACATATAACATGTTTCAACTGCCGGTCCTCAAGTCTAATCTTGAAAAACTTAATACTCAGTACTAATTTTTTTAAAAAGTAATAGGATTGTGATAGTATCGAATATTTTGTAAAGTAACATTTTTTTGATTTTGTAAGGATATTATTTTAGACGTTAGATTCAAATCTTCTAAAGCTACATTGATTCAAATAATATTTTATTTACTTTAGATATGTAGCAATTCTTCGACTAATAACTTTTTCAGCGTAAAGTAATTGTTCAGCGTAAAGTGTCTATTGATATTTTGATACATAAAAACAGTAAGCGAAAGTTAGGTGGCCATTATCATAAAGTCTACGCTAATGATATTGTAAGCATATAGTAATATAACTAGGATTGGTTAAGGACTGTCCTTCGTCAAAGTATAAAAATGTTTATTTCATTTTAAAGTACGTGGCCATACATAAGGTTACCGGCTTAAATTCAATAACAACGTTCATGTTTGGCCAATTATTGAAGATTTAATGGTTTTACTTTATAATATATATTAAGCATATTTAATATAGTAGGAATTTTAACTCATTATCATCACTGTCAGTCAAGTACGCCTGCAATGAAACTGCAATAGTGTAAACAAATAAAAACACAGCTGTAAGATATTTTTTTTTTTTTTTTTTTTTTTTTTTTTAAACTGGGACTTTTCGCTGACGTTTGTTTTGGTTGACACACGTGTTAGTGAGAGTTTTTATTAGGGTAGTGTTTTTTCTTTCCATTTTACTATAGTGGAATTTGTTTTGTGTTATAAAAGGTTCCATTCTAACAAGGTGATTGTTTGTAGTGAGTATTTGTGTTGTTTATTTAGGTTAGACTAGTTTACGTACATTTAGGTTATCTTTTTCATTATGGATCCTGATCCTCCACCTGATCCCCCTGATCCTGGTGGAAATAATTCTGAGTCGACAGTAACACGAAAAAGACAAGGGGAAGCTTCATCCTCAAATAATATAATTAGTGCAAAGAAGACTATTATAGATCCTAATACCGCGACGCCTTCTATCCAAAACTTATATGTCCACCCGTCCCTTTCTGAAAGTCCGAAATCCTACATAGATTCCGATAAAGGCCCTTTCATTGTGTACGTGTCGAGGGAAATACCTGACCCCGCAGCCGGTACTACCATAAGAGGTATTACTAATGATGGAGTTAAGAATGTTGGTCGGAATAAGATCAGCGTTCAGTTCTCTTCTGCTACTGCAGCGAATTTGTTTTTAACAAACCCTGTGTTAAAATTAAGTAAATATGTTGCGATTATTCCAACTTTCAATATTACTCGAATGGGTATAATTAGGGATGTTCCTGTGGATTTTTCTCTGGATGAACTAGTTGAGTCATTGGTGTTTCCCTCTGGTTCTGGACTAGTATTGAAAGCAAGGAGATTGAATAGGAAAAATATAAGTGAGGGAGTAACTACATGGATCTCGACCCAGTCGGTTGTAGTTACTTTCCGAGGTCAACAGTTGCCTGATAGGGTCTTTTCCTATCATTCATCTCTTCCCGTTGAACCCTACAAATTTCCCACAATCCAATGCCTTAATTGCTGTCGTTTTGGACATGTTAAATCTCAGTGCAGATCTCAGCCAAGATGTTATAGGTGTTCCCAGTCACATACAGGTGATGCATGTGACAAAACTAAAGATAACTCAAATTGTCTATATTGTGGTAGTAAGCATTTTGCTACTGATAAGGATTGTCCCGAGTTTGCAAGGCAACAATCAATTAAAATTGTTATGGCTCAGGAATGCATTTCCTACATAGAAGCAGCTTCCCGTTTCCCGTCTGTCCAACGATCCTATGCAGATATTGCTAAGGAATTGTTCTCCCCTCCTATTTACACAAATGTAATTCCTCATCAAAAGAAATCTTCTACCACTCCTTTCCCCAAGTCCTATCGCAAAACTGTTTTGCAATCTCCCCGTCCCCGCGCTCCTCTAGCAAAGGGATTTGATAGACAAGCTCATCAAGCCCTAGTTGGTAATTGCTCCTCTTCCCTTCCCAATGGTTGTGCACTTGGGCAGGCTGTTGATAATTCAACTGATTCTCGCAAGGATCTGTTAGTTGCTCTTACAGAAACCCTTGTAAGCATAATCTCAACCTGCGATGAACTTCCCTTACCGTCCAACGTTGCCCAAAACCTACTCAAAATATTCAAAATCCTAAACAATGGCTCCACTGAACTTCCTCCAGTGGAACAGTAAAAGTGTTCGGCCTAAAAAGCCTGAACTACTTCGTATTGTTTCACTATATAATCCTGTTATTGTTGCCCTCTCGGAGACTTGGCTGTTGCCTGATGACCGATTCAGGGTGTCAGGTTTCTCCTGTCTAAGGGAGGACAGGAATGATGGGTATGGAGGTAGTGCCATCCTTATCCGGCACTCCTCGCCTTATTCTCGTATCCCTCTCCCTTCTCACAGTCAACAGATTAATGCTGTTGCTGTGAGAGCCTTTAACATCTCCTTTCTTTCTGTTTATATTCCTCATCCTTCCTCTTCCCTCTTCCTTGAGCTAAAGTCTATTATTTCTTCGCTTCCTCTTCCTGTGCTGGTCCTGGGTGATTTTAACACCCATCACACTTTGTGGGGGTGTTATTACTGTGATGGATTCTCTCCTTCGTTGGTGGATATGATTGATGATGTTGATCTCTGCATCCTCAATGATGGTTCACCGACCCGTAGGGTTAATCCGAATCAGAATCCTAGGACTGCTATTGATCTTTCCTTATCATCTCCTTCTCTTGCTTCCTTACTATCATGGTCCGTACTTCCTTCCACCTATGGTAGTGATCATTTCCCAATTCTTTTGTCGATTGATAATCGACTTCCTTCCCCACTTAATACTTTCCCGCTTCTAAAATTTAACTTAAAAAAAGCCAACTGGAATGAGTATGCTGACTCTGTGGACCGCATGTCGGATAGTCTTCCTGAGTCTGTTAATTATGAGAATGTCATTTTTTGCTATGATCGGTTTATTTCTGCCATTTTATCTGCAGCCGACTTACATATCCCCAAAAAACATTCCATTCAGAATCGGTTGCCTTCCAATCCCTGGTGGGATCAGGAATGCTCTGATTCTGTCAATCAGCGAACATCTGCTGAGGTGTCATACGCAGCCTGTATGACAATGGAAAATTATATTGAATTTAAACGAAGCGATGCTAATTTTAGGAAACTTATTTGGAAGAAGAAAAGACTTGGGTGGGTTAATTTCTGTGAATCCCTTAATCCTCGCACTCCTTCCTCTGTTGTGTGGACAAATGTTAAGAGATTTCGCCGATCTCTTAGCAGTATCCCTAGTCCTAACTCCAATAATCCATCTAAATGGCTTAACGATTTTGCTGACAAATTGGCTCCTCCTTTCGTTCCGTCCTCCGATTTATTCTTTGAGTTGCCGATTGAGTCTTCAGAGGAAATGGATGCTCCCTTTTCTTTGGAAGAGCTCAAAAGCGTCTTAACGGATTTGAAAGACACTAGTCCAGGCGAAGACGGTGTCCCCTATTCATTCATAATAAAATTGAATGAAAAATCCAAACTTTTTTTTTTGGATTTAATTAATATTATTTTTCAATCAGGTAACATCCCCAGTTCATGGAAATCCCAGTTTGTTATCCCTATCCTTAAGCCTGGAAAATGTCCTTCTGATCCGAATTCCTACAGACCCATTGCGCTATCATCTACATTAGCAAAAATTACTGAACGGCTTTTGAAAAACCGATTGGAATGGATATTGGAAAGCAGAAATATATTAGCTCCCTCTCAGTTTGGCTTTAGAAAGGGGGTTAGTACGGTAGATAGTCTCAGTATTTTTACTACAGACATTCGACGAGCTTTTGCCAAAGGAGAGTATTTGGTGGGTGTTTTCCTAGATGTTGCATCTGCTTATGATAATGTCAATCTTCCGTTGCTCAGGCAGAAAATGCAACAGCTGAGTATTCCGATGAGGATGATTCATTTCATTTGTAATTTGCTAACCGGTCGTACGGTATCTGTTAAACACCCGCTTCTTACTGTACCATCCAGACTCGTCTGGAAAGGTCTTCCTCAGGGTTCCGCTCTTAGTCCTCTGTTGTATGACATTTATACACATGACCTCGAATTAGCTGTTAACAATTTTTGTAACATCCTTCAGTATGCTGATGACATCGTCCTTTATTACAGCTCATGCTCTGTAGAGGACATAACTTTTCGCTTAAATTCTGCTTTGCACTATCTTGATCAGTGGTTGTCTAATCATGGCCTTGCTCTATCCATTGCAAAGTGCCAAGTGGTGGTATTCTCTAAAAAGAGGAATATTCCAAATTTTCATATTATGTATGATAGTACTCCTATTCAGGTAACGGATACTGTGAAATTTCTTGGCATAGTACTCGATAAACGACTGAACGGAATTGCGCACGCTGAATATCTCAGTAAAAAATGCGAAAAAGGCATTAACGCTTTAAGAGCTGTATCTGGTGTGTGGTGGGGTGCACACCCGTATACTCAAAAGCTTCTGTACGGTGCTATTATCCGTAGTCATATTGATTACGCATTATTTGTCCTGGACCCATTCAACAAAGTAGCCACAGAAAAACTTAATCGCATTCAGTACAAATGCCTGCGCATTATCCTAGGAGCAATGAAGTTTACTCCTACCTATGCACTTCAAGTGGAATGTGTTGATCCCCCCTTGCCTATTCGTAGACAATTCCTTGCGGACCGATTTGTGGGTAAAATGCTGCAGCTTTCGTCCCATCCTCTGTGGTCTAAGCTGACTGAGCTAGCTGACCTATTATCCCGTAATAAGCCTTTACCATTCCTGCTTAATAGCTTCCTTAAGTTCACTAATCTTCCAAATCCTCTGTCACGTTTTCCCTGTAATCCTTTGTATTGTACACCGTACAATGCATTGGTTTACTTCCCACATATTATCACAGATCTTGGCTTGACCAAGGGTGAGCCGGGCACTAACACAAAATTTCTAGAGGCAGTAAATGAAAAATGGTTGAATTTCTTACACATCTACACTGATGCGTCAAAGCTTTCAAAAGAAGGCTGTGTTGGTGCAGCTTGCTGGATTCCAAAATTCAAAATTATTCTACAATTCAAATGTCCTCCCGAGTCCTCAGTGTTTACAGGTGAGGCTGTTGCTTTATTAGAAGCAATCCTGTTCTCACAGTCCCATAACGTTAAACAAACTGTTATATTTACTGACTCACTAAGCTGCTTAATGGCTTTAAAGGGTAACCCGTTTCAAAGTAAATTAAGATCTTCAATTGTTTTAAGGATTCGTGAAGAATTATACTCATGTCATCTCAAGGGTTTGGATATCACTCTGGTTTGGATCCCAGGCCATTCTGGAATCAGTGGGAACGAATCTGCAGACTCTTGTGCTAAATTAGCTGTCCAGTGTGGTACCTTGGAACATTTTGTGAATTCGGCTCATGATCTGCTGTCTCTTGCAAGAACTCATTTGGATAAGTCCTGGTCCAAATACTGGGATTCGACAAAATCCCAGAAAGGAAAATATTACGCATTTCTTCAACCTGATATCCCAAAGCGTCCTTGGTTTTACTCTCAAAAATTTGCAGAACGGAAAGTTATTTCAACAATTTGTCGTTTACGCCTTGGACATTCATGTACACCTATTCATCTAGCCAAGATCCGGGTCAGGGACCATTCACTGTGTGAATGTGGACTAGACGACGGTTCTCCTGCCCATATCCTTTTCTCTTGTCCCAAATTAGCTCGCCCCATTTATGATGTCCTCCCTCTTAAAGTCCCTCGCCCCCTTAATGTTCAATGTTTGTTAATGTTTGTGTTTAGTCCTTTGTGTAAATTTTTGTGTAAATATATTAAATATAATAATATTAAAGTGTAAGCTAACACTCATGTAAATATATTGTTTATTACTAACCCCATTTATTGTCTGTAATTATTGTAGATATCTGTGATTTGTTATAGGTGAAGGATTTAAACTGGATCTCTTTTAAACATGCATTCTCCAACTGTGTAATGATATCTCTTTTTTTACCGTACATTCTCCTTTGTGTGTTCTCCATTCAACGTGACATTGGCGAAGTGAATTGTGCTCAACTGGCACGCTCGAAACGCCATAAATAAAGAGAAGAAGAAGAAGAAGAAGAAGAAGATATTTTTTAATTTTTTAAGCGTTCATATTTTTGTCGTCATAATAAATCATATCTTTAAGATATGTATTGTATTGTTTAGTTTTGAATTAATTAATGAGTGGATTGCGTATGTGAATTAAAACGAAAAACAAAACTTCATTTGACAGTTAGAAATTGACACTTCAAAACGCCAGTTATGGTTGACATTGACGGGTTGATTGATACGTCCTGTCGTTCGATTATCGAATGATGTGAGAAACAGTATTTTTATTGTTAATTATTTAACGTAATTGTAAATATTTATGCAAAACTATGTCTGATATTAATATGGAAAAGTTTGCAGTACCAGATTTTGTTCCCGATCGATATGTAAAAGAGTTGGCAAAGTCATGTGTCGGAGGGGAGGAGCTAGCCCAGCAAAAGGAGAAAATTAAAAGTTTAGCAGATGAAACTGCTAGTGCCCTGAAGAAAAATGTGTACGAAAATTATATGCAGTTCATTGAAACTGCAACAGAGATATCTCACTTGGAAACTGAAATGTACAAATTGTCGCATTTGCTAAGCGACCAAAGAATTGTTCTCACAACGTTATCCCAAGCTTCTATTTTAGGTAATGAAAACACGTTATCCCGAGAGTCATTAGATAATCACAACTTAGAAGCTGAGAGAGCCGAAGAAGAACGAAAAAATAAACTTAACTCTATATCAGAAAAAGTGGAAGGCTGTATGAATTTATTAGATGTCTCAGAACGACATTTATTACATGAAGGTGATCTCCTGGAGATAGATGCTGAAGAAAACACTGCTCTTCAAAGAATGCATGTTTATTTATTTAATGATTGTTTAATGTTAACATCTTGGATTTCAAACCGGCGGGGGCCAATGCGGTACAAATTTCAAACTAGTTACCCTATTAGTACTTTAGCTGTAGTGAATGTTCGTGACTTGGGAACTGTAAAACAGGCATTCAAGGTGCTAGCTTTTCCTGATACTAGAGTATTTCAATGCAACAGTTTAGCAATTAAAAAAGACTGGCTTGATAAATTTGATGTAGCTAAAAAAATGCATATTGAAAAGGAAAATTCTAAACAAAAGAAAAAAGATTCCCAAGATAAGCTTAAACATGAATCTTTAGAGTCCCCAAGCCTTTCAGTTGAAGAGATACCTTCACCTCAGGTAACTCCTTTGCCTGATTGGTTAGCAGATGTTACAGAAGAATTAGATGTACTTATAGTGGAGAGACATTTTCAAAAAACCTATGAACTAATGATATCTGCTCAAAATATGTTGAATTCATCAGATTTTTCTAACCATCCATTAAGAAATGAAATATTGAAAAAAATAGAGCAAAAACAGAAAACATTGACAGAAATATTGCTAAAAGAGCTTGATGTTACTCATAATTGGAGTCCAAGAGGAGGGCTAAAGTCATCGCGCCCTCCTGTTTTAATACTCAACAAATTTAATATGACTAGTCAAGCTTGTGAACTTTTTCTAGATATATGTAGCCATACAGTAAGAGCTCATGTAAAAGGTGTTCAACTTGAAGGTTCTATTTACAGTTATGTTAAACAAGTAGGTGAAGTGTTTTTCTGCTCACTGAGTGATGCCTTAACTGAATTTATTTCATTATTTCCTAAAAATAAATTAAGTGCTTTCATAGTGTGGGCTAGTATGCAACTTAGACTTTTGATGAGTCAGATCATAAAGCAAATATTTACACCACAGTGTGCTTTAGATTCTATTTTGGAATGTGTTCAGAGTTTACGTGGGCAATGTACGCTATTCTGTGAATTTGGTTTAGATTTAAGATTTCAGATGAACAGCTGTTTAAGGACACCTATAATAAAGGCATTAAGAGAGTTTAAGGAAAAAATTATTGACTCAATGAAAAATAAGATATCAGAAGATAAGTGGACCCCCGTAAATATGCATACAAAAGCTGGAGTTAGTAAATTTTTAATACAAATGGAAAATTTAGGCCTTATCTTAACTAAATATGTGATAAATGAGACGTGGGTGGACTTATCAAGTAGCACCATATGGTTTGCACAGTCTGTACTTACTGTGCAAAATGTTGGCCTACAAATAGTTACAAAAGATATGATGGATGTTGTTGATGACTGTATATATGCTATATTCAATTCACGCCTTACGTTTACATCTAAAAGTGATTCAGGATATATCCAAAAAAACCTTAAATTCATATTAGAAACACTAATGCTACTGATGATAAAAAGCTATAAAGAAAAAATCGGTTATGACAATGAAAAATTACTAGATTTAGCAAAGAAATATGGTGTCAATATGTCAAAGAAGTCTAACATCACAAAATATACCAGTAATGAATATTTATGAGAATAGTCAAACCCAAAGTTCTGTTAGTGTTGGTGTAAAAATTATTTTTATTATGCTGAAGCTTTAATAATGTAATATATAGACAGTAAGCATGCAAGATTTTTGTATCTTTATTTAAACTGATCAAATTAAAATTTATATTATATGCAAAGTTAAATAATATGAAATTTTAATAAACCAAAACACATGGTTCTTATTGTTTTATTTTATTATTCAGTAGTGTATGCTGTTTTTCTTCTATAATGTATAAATGTGTATAAAAAGGGAAGTAGTTATTACAAATAAAACAAAATATATATTTTATAATATATTCAAATTAAATTTTAGACACAAACAAGCAAAATGTTTTAAAATTAAAAATATAGTTATTATTTGGATAATACATGTAACATTCTTCACATCTATCTTCAGTTCTAATCAGACTCCATTAATGCTTCAATAAATGTGTTGCCATTTATTAATTTTGTGGTAAGCACTACAAATTCTACATTGGAATCTTCTTGTTGGCTGATATTTCTTAAAGCTGATATTTCATGGTATGTGCAACCTCCAATAAAGAAAACTAGAACTACTTTCGGATTTTCTATAGAGGAAGAGTTTTCACTAGAAATAGAGTTACGTCGTGTCATACGCGGCTGTAGGCTCTGTAGTTCATCAATAGTCGGTCCTGGCAAAGAGCCTAGTACATCTGCTATTCCTAAAGAAAAGCATTTTAAATATATTTAGTAAACTGCTATTCATTCATATGGCTATAGTTTAAATATATGGACATAAATGAAATTGTTATGCCTTAGTAATATCAAAATTCACTGTGTTTTTTTATATTTACACTTCAATGAAACATAAGCAAACATTTTTTAAACGTTTTTCTGCTTGTCTTTCTATTTGTTCGGACTAATCTCTGGAACTCGAGACCGATTTTTATGAAACCTTCGCTAGAAGACAGAGGCGAATTATTTCTAGAATTTTATATTTATTTTATATATATATTTTGCTATTTATATATATTTGCTATTTATTTTTATATATATTTTGCTATTTAATATTGAATTTTATATATATTTTGCTATTTATTTTAAATTTATTTATTTATTCGAGCAGTAAATAATCATTCAATCAATCAATTATTATTTCCATCTATAAGCATTTTTCGTAATTTTAATTAGTTAAAGAGATTCAAAAGGGCAAGTTTTAATTATTTATACGCATATTATATTGAAATAATTCTGAGAATTTTGTGAAAAATCATTTCGTTGTTCTATTAAATGTTTTACTTCAGTACGTTAGCTATAATCAACTAAACATTAAAATAGTATTTTAAAAACATATATAATTATTAGGATTTGTAAATTTGACAATTTAGCCAGATATAACATTCATACAGTTGTTTATCTACTATGAAACTGTACATTAATTATAAAAATAACGTTAATTTATTTTTATAGCCTTGTTAAATATGCGTCATACATTTAATCGGTCGCCGGCAGAGTCAAATATTCTATTGCATGTTACCGAGATAACGATTACATTAAATTTTATCAATACTGTGTAGTATTATCGCATAAATTTGTAATAATTTTTGTATATTTTCAGTTTGTTGCATTACGCTGCTTGGAGCTAGGTAGGGACTAAGAATTTAGTAACAAAGCATTCTGTTCTTTGGCTTTCGTTTCGATTTCAAGATATTGTGTTTGAGTGACGGAACTTAACGCCGCGCTTGTATTCATTCCCCTGTTCTATTGCGCATTGATATTTCTATGCAGTTTAATTTTTAATATTACATCGATAAAGAATGCTTAAAATTTGTGGGCAACAATAACAACAACTAATAATTATAAATTAAAAAAAATAAAGTTGTGTTTTTATTTAGAGAATTAGATAGACAACGCGCTTATTTTTCGTGGTAAAATATTACAAATAGCTAAGAAGGGAAAGATTTTAAGAAGATCATATAATTAATAAACTCCTATTAAACAGTATTTTTATGATTTTTAATCTCTCACCAGTCCATCCTTTATTCTTAGCAATATGTTCGCTGAGGCGTACACTTAACGGCACATATTTGCACGATAGGAAGCTCTTTTCCTTTGTGTCTAATTCGGATTCATCCATAGTCAGATGTAAAGCCTAGAATAAAATAATAAAAATCTTAAATAATAAAAATAAAGTTGACAAAACATAGTTGACTTATATATTGGTAATTTTAGTAATTTAATATTTTCCTTAAACTAACTCATCATCACTTGTCCAAATAATAATATTTGTTTGTAGCTTCATGTTGTATATGCAGGATATATGGCAAGCAAATTAGACATAGAAATTCAAGTGTTTCATATATTAATTCATTATACATTAATTCATTTCATACATAAATTCATTATACATCAATTCATTCAGAAGAAAGGCAGAAAGCGAAGAATTAAGTCTCTTAACACTCCGTTTTCCGCCCGAATTAGACAAATTTCCCGGCCGAACGCAACGACGCACAGAGAAGAGAAAACAATCCATTTCATAAGTGGCAAATATAACTCACTATACTAATATACAACTATTCACATTACTTTTAAAATAATTTGAAACATAAATTGTACTTGTAAATAAATCTGCGACGTTAAAAAAGGTATAAACATATTTCATATTTTTAAGCTTCACGCTTTATCCCATACATAGCAGGGTAGGCAGAGGGAACTGCAGGCATCTTAGAAACCTAGTGTTAAGTCCGTTCCTCGGTTTGCGCCTTTTTAAGGCATTACTTGTAGAGTGGCGGAACTCAACGTCGCGCTTTGCCTAGGTTTCACAATGATTTGCATCGTGTGGACAAATTAATCTTCCCCAAGTGGGGATCGAACCCACATACCGCCTCGCTCAGGCAGACGCTACGCTTCTGCGCCACGACGGTCCTCCATGTATCTTATACATTATTATTTTTATACTTTTACAAAGCCATAAATTTATCGTAATTTATTGCTTTTACTCTACAAACCTTCCTCAACACAGCGTATTGTCCGTGTTCCAGATTGCGGTTTTAACAGTCCGCATTTTTCGAGGTTGCAAAGAGTTAGCCACGTTTTAAGTCCATACACTTGTACCAGCTCGCGTTTATAGTATTCTAGAATTTTTGGCTTCAAACCTGATCCAGTTACACACTGTAGACAAATCAGACGAAGCACCTGAAAGTGTATACAATTATTTACTTAGTTTTTATAAAAAAAGTCCTTAAGAAATGGATATCACTAAAAAATATCTAAGACTAATTTTAATTTTGACTGAAATTCTATTACTCTTGTGTTATTATGTCAAAGTAAAAATTAACCTGAAATCTACTGTTAAATACTTTGATTATTATGTATATGGTTTAAATATTATGATTGTGGGTTCAATTCTCATTGTAAATGATAAAGCGTAGCGTTAAGTGCCGCCACTCAAAACATAATGGCGGTTGAAAGTTCAGAACCAATAATGATACAAAATTACATAAATGCTTTATAGTCTATAAGTTTGTTATCAAGAAGAATTGAAATATTTCTTATCAAGAAGAATTGAAATATGTGAATATTTTTTTGATTAAATACTAAATTTACCTTTGTTATTGGAGCTTTTTGAGCAATCAAATCTTCTATGAAAGAACAAACCTTTTCATTATCGATACAATTTAAAAAATCCTCCTCACATTGTATAGTATCATGAAATTCAAAGGAATCTGTTATCTGAAAAAATAAATTTAAAAATATACAAATAATAATTTATTTAGGTAAACTATACTCGCGTCTTTATGAGCTACTATTCGTAGAAATCAATTTTTTTTTTCATTTCCTAGTTGGTGATCTAATGCCAAGATAAAAGCATGGCGTACAATTTTAGAAAATAGAGAATAAGGATCAGCGAGTAACAATATTAGGAGTAATGTATTAACACTAATTTAACACAAATTTTAAGTTACCAATTACGTTATCGGCATAGACATCCATATCATTAACTTAGTTCTCTATTATTGAAAATGACTGACTAATGAACATGAAAACGGCTTATTTTCCTTAAATATTTGTATACATAAAATTAAAATGTATATAGGTATGTATTTTTTACTTACTTCCTTAATATATTCCGCTATAGCGGTATGCGTGGCCAGCGACTGTTTATTCGCTAACATTTGTGGTAAACGAGACACGAACTGCTTGATCTCTTGTACAGATTTATCGTTGTGTCTCTCATCTAGCTGTGTTTTGATGACACGAGCCTTTTTTGATAGAGCTGCTCCTACCTGAATTTAGTTTATTAAATTTGAAATAATAATATAATTAGTATTAGTGATTTAACAAAGAAGTCGTAAACCCAGTACCGAGACAAAATATTACTTCACTGAAAAATATTTATTAATAACAGTTATTATTGATGTTTCTCTCATATAACAGAATTTATGATTTGGATACGTATATAAATTTAAATATTTTAATTTATTTCTTAACTAGATTCAGTTTCTTGAGCGTGTAAATTTTGAAACTGCTGGATCGATTTTAATATAGTTTTTTTTCTATTAACCTTAATGAAGACATCTATGGGGTGTATATCCCCATGGATATATCTGATTTTATTGACAAAAACAAATTGTGTTAAACCACACACATTCTATTTTACTATTACGTTTATTAAACACTATACATTTTTCACATTAAGGAACGAAAATATTTGAGAAAACTTATAGATATGATAACCGAAACTGGAAACTACAAACTCTCTTAGATAACATAACAGAAGAGGCCATTTCCGTCGGTATTAACGAAAAGTTAGGTATACTTGACGTTAATCAAGTACAAATATACCAAGGTACTATTTGGTACCATTGTATTCGGTCTTTGATGAGGCAAGCGCGGCGTTCCGTTCGGCCACATAACAAGTAACACCTCAAAAGGCGAAAAGCAGGGAACAAAGTATCTTAACACTAGGTTCCCACGGTTCCCGGGATTTCCTCTGCTTAGTCTGCTAATAGCGGGATAAAACGTGAAGCCAATAAAATATATATTACCGTTGTAAAGTTAGCATCACGCAATTCAGCAAATAACTCTTCACCGGAGTTTAAAATTATTCGTTTTCTTTCCCGAGCTGTCACTTCGGGGCTTGCGTCGTCGGGACTCACAAATTTGTGGCCGGGGAATGTGGCAGTGGAACTTTTTATTCCATATAATTCATCTGTATAAGATTTAAACAAAAAAATATATGTATAGTGTTTTTAAATAAAAATAAATAGTGTGAAGTAGTAATTAAAGTTCTATTTTATATAACTTATAAATTTCTGTCCACTATTTCACCAAAGATATGTATTACAACATCACATTACTTACTTTTAATAAAAAAGGTTTTATTCTAATATAACATATATTATAATTATAAAAAAATCTCTTCGATTATTCTGTACAATAATGAGAATTTAAATATAATCAAATACATAGTTTGTGAAGTAGTTGAAAAATAAAAGATTTTTGCATAGTTTTCAGAGCAAGTGTCTGCTAAAGTAAAAAAAAAGAGAAATAAAATATGTATATTAAACTTATTCACCTATGAGTCCTTCATAAGTGAGTTGAGTGCACATGACACTAGTAAAATCTATTGCTCGATCAAGTAATAATAACTGATCAATACAAGATGTGGAAACTCCTCTCGGTCCTAAACCTTGCTCTTCTTTGTTTAATCGGCAGAAAAGATCCCAAACCTATGAAACATTTATAAAAATATTGTATTACAAATATATTAAATTTTATTAAATCTTAATTAAAAAATTCATTAAATCTTTATTAAAAAAATCATATTTCATGTTAATTAAATTATTAACATGAAATATGTTTCTAACAATATAAATGAAAGAGAAGAGAAAGTTAAGATTTTTGAGTTTTGATCCAAGCAAACTGAGACATTGCATTTTCTATCTAATACAACATAAAAAATTAAATAAAATTATTTTAATTTCAATTAATTTAAATAATTGGGAACTGACCTGTTTAGCTGCTTGACCCTTTCCATATACTCTCGGTATTATTCCATAAAGTTGTTGAATAGTGCGTAAGGCCTGTGCAGCATTATATAGGCAAGTTGGATCTCCTTCTAAATAATTTTCTCTGTTAAAAATTACATAATTATATAAATATTTATACTAAATTGGTAACAAACATAAATATTAAAGTGAAATTCATTATTACTTATTCAATTTTGATAACAATGTCAATGTCATGAAAATGTTACTTTGACAAATAAAAAACTTACCGAAAATCATTTTGTAGCTCTAATGACATAACATCACTATCAAATGGGAATATATCACATTTAAATTCTTGTAGAGTAAGATTGGAAAGCACACCTCTGTTTTTTAAATGTTTCTCACATAATTCACTTTTTCTAGGCACAAAAAATAAGTGAAATTCTACAGGAGAACTTTGTTTAGACCTGCAAGAATATTTTTTAATTAAATATATTGTGCTATTATGATTATATAATTATTTATGAATGTTGTTATAAAACAACATTTTTAATCAATTGAAAAATACCTTAATGACAGGATATAGTCTGCAACTAGATCCATCAATACCAATTTCGGCCTAGCAATAAATATAATATGTTTAACAGATATTGTAGGCAAGCTTCCTGGTCTAAGAGGAAACATATCAGCAACTTCATGTTCCATGAGTAATGAGTATTGAGCTACAAGTCCAACTGGTCCTGCTAACCACTCATCCCAAATTGTGACCTAAATATTAATTAACATATATTTTTTTTAAGATATAGACCATATTTAATTAATCATGTAATCGCTTTTTTCACGTATGTGTATTTTAATCGATATATAGTAGTTTTGCACCTTATAGTACAATTTCGCTTATAGTCGCACACTATGTTGCAATTGCTTTAATATTTGAAATTAGATTTATAAAACAAAAAAAAATATTAAACTTACTTTAGGACCTTCGCATTGTTGAAGTAAATTTAATAATTCCTTTCTCATATTTTCCTGTAAAATAGACACATTTAATCTACCACCTGATAGATGTGTGCTCATTTTTGTGTCTTTCATTTTGTATAACAATAATAAAATTTATACCAAAACAGTTCCTCTGCGAAAATATTTTTTTTACTTCTGTTTATGTACAATATTTGGTTGTCATATGTCAAATGTGAAGTGACAAAAATAATTATTATGTATACGTCTTGAAACCATTATGTATACGTATTGTACTATAAAATGTGTAAGTATATCTACTTATTGCTTAAAGCTAATAAATAAATACCTAAATAAATTTAAATAATAAAAAATATAAAGATTTTTAAGAATTTAAAAAATTAGCGTGTTATACAAAGGGTAATATTAATTATTACAGTTCAGTGTTAAATATTTGAGTTCCATTAATTTGAAATAAGTTGGTGATTCTTTCTGATTCTGATATGAACATGTCCCATTATTAAAATGTTTTAAATTTTTACTGACATTTTTATTAATGTTTAATTTAATAATTTTTTAAATTAATTTTTAATACGAATCAACCGCTTGCGGTTTTGACTGTCCGACGGATGTTCTCAGACTTACTGTAGTACGTATAATATCAAATATGCATGTGTGTACTTCTACTTTTGCCTGTCGAATAATTTTATTTACGATAAATTACGAAAAAAATATCTGTTTTCACACAAATAACAATTACTATTTTATATACAATATTTTATTGGGGTGGGTGGTAGTTTTGTGTCTTAGTATTATATAGTGATAAATTAATATACATATATTTTATATGGTAACATTCTCAATTAGTTTTCTTATCATGTCAATTTATAAAATTTTCTCCGATTTTGGCGGGTAATTTTTGTATAGTAGATTCAAAATTAATAGATGGTAAAGAGTTTATAATGAATAAGAACACAAATTAAAAATTAAAACTAAAAAGGCTATTTTTTAACATTTGATCTGTTTAATAACGTTATAGATATGCTATCTCTAGAGGCTAAGGAGTAAGGGCCAATAATTTACACAAATGTTATTATAATTGTATTTATCATTTATTTGGGTCCATTTAATTAATCTAGGTCTATTATTAGATATACAAGACAATAAATGTGTCTTTAATCATTTAGAAATAATATACCTAGCATACTATTTTTAAGTAACTGAAAACACATTTTTGAATAATTTCTAAATAATTGAAAACACAATTGAAAACATATAACATATTTTAAAATTTTACTTCTTACCGAACTTAATAACACCCACATTCTTCATTCATCTTACCATATTAAATAACACCTGTTTTACGACCAATTTGTATTTCATTAATATTAATAATACCAATTAATAATAATAATGTAAGGAATGAAGACAATTAGAGAATAAGGTGTCTTGTGTATTAAACATTTAAAATTTGCATTATTATTGTGTGAAATAAAGAGAAGTATAAAAAAATGATTAAAATATTTCAAATTCTAGAAATCTATAATCATATAGATATTCTGTCTCTATCAATAAATTAAATTAGATACATATACGAAAGATAAAGAGGAGGAAAACGCAAAATGATATTTGAAGAAGAGTATATTTTATTATTCCGTTCGCTCTAACCAAGCTTTGTATTTGAAATAACATTCCATATAATCTAGCCAATCAGCCATTTTCGAGGCTGTACGTGCCTAAATTTCAGAATAGGTTGTATATATCAACTCAGATAGATATATTCATACTTCAGGACCTTATCACTTGCGTCCCGCTAGCAGCCGAATGCGCGCGGCGCGACATCGATTTTTCCACTAAACAAGCCATTTTCAACCATCAGTGAGATTGTAAACACGTTCTGTACCCGTAACATCTCTGAATAATTACACTGAAACAAGTAAGACATGTGAACTCGCACAAATAATGCTCTACGTTGTATTGGCAATTATTTGTGATGGCCGCGCAAAATAAAGGTGCGTATTTGATAAATATTCATAAATATTACTAGAGATTTATATTCATATTAAATTTGCTACGCTTTTTTTACAATGTAAATATTATGATAATACAACACGGTGGCGCTTTGTAGGCCAGTCTAATTGCTCGAGTGTAACATCGTTTTGACATAAAGATAACAGCGAGTGTGGGCGAAGGAACGGCCATGTGATATTTGAAAATGTTTTTATGCCATTAGTGATAAAGTCTATCTGCAGTTCTTGTATACTGTGAATCTAACTAAAAATCTATGTATCTGATTAAAAAATATTTTAAAGTTACTTAAAATATATTTAAATTCGTTAATTTAAATTCGTTATTATATATAGTGTAAATAAGTTAAGATAATTATATTGACAAGGGAGGATAGTAAATGAATGACGTATCACGTAGCCGATTTGATTAATGGTTACAAGACACTGCTTGGATACAACGTTACTATATGTCGCCTGGTTTACCTATATTTTCATATTAATGGAAAAGCTCTGCAGTACATAGTATTATTATATCGTATTATATTTACATTTTAATTATATTTGAGAATTTAGCAGACGCGTGCCTAAGCGATTAATCTTAGTCCAATGGTAGAACAAACTGACGGCTCAAAGTAATGATTTCTTGGATCGTGTTTTTCCATTCTACTATTTCTGTTTGTGTGTTCAGTAAAGATTGTATTACATTACCTACTATTTTAGATATTTTTTATATTTTGTGGAAACTTCTATTGTAGATATTTCTTATATTGAAAAAGAAATATCAAAGTCAAAGCTTTACCCTGTTTTTCGTTGCGAAAGACAAAATCATCTACATACCAAATAATATATTTAATAACGAGAAAAGTTCTTTGTATTTTTGTAAATTCCTAAGCCCGCACTTTGACGACTTCTCTCGTTGATCGACACAAAGTTCTTTAGCTCTATAATGGAAAAGTTTGAATGAAGTGTTATTAGTTTTTTATAATGATAAACTTTTATTTGGTATTATTACACAAATAAAATACAAAATTCATAATAATATATACCTTATAGTATAATCCAGTTAAAATGTTATTTTGTATTGTATTCCGATATAATAAGATAATGGTAGTCTCATATGCCATCTCTATATATTTGAATCTATTGTTCGATTTTCAAATGGTGCAGGTTCGAGTCCTGTCTTGTTATTTTTTTTATACATTTTAATTTTTTTTCCTTTTATTGTGTTAACAACATAAAACTAATTTTGAACTGTTTTTTTTATTGGCACATACTTACATACATCTTTTATAAGTAAGTAGTAATCTTTTAAGTAATAGCTTAGGTTTGGCTAAATATTCACTATAAGATATTTATGTCAACATTTTTGTGTCGTAAGAGTTAGCGACGCATGTAAGCAACTCGTATCAACAAGTGAATTTATGGATTTTCTTTAAGTTATAGGCTACCAAATGTTCGCTTCATTTAGAACTCACATTATTTTTCACTTGGACAAAAGAGTTTTAGGTGTTATATGAAAGATAAATAATTTTTTTTGTAATACACATACTATTGTTATTGTGTAAGGTGATTTAAACGAAAAAAAATCAAATAATTAACTTATAATTATTTTATTCAGATATCCAAGTATTTATTGCGAATATATATTATTTTGCAAGTAATAAACAATTAATAAAATTATGAATAAAATTAACATCAGAATCGTTTGTGTTGCACGTGACATTTTTTAATTTCAAACTTCGCCCTATTTTCAAGACATTGCTGTTTCTAGTGGCCTTTGTCCTGTTATCAGAGCGAGTAAATGAAATATTATATTCCCAAAATTGAAAACGAATCCACAACTGTCGCATTTATAGTCAGAGAAATGTAATGTAATGACAATTACAGTATACAGTGTAGAGTTAATATTTTTTGTTGTATTAACATCTTCGCCCAATGTAGATAGACTTTTCGGATATTGATTCTAGAGCTAGAGCTCTACAGTTACCAAATTCAGGAGTCAAAAAGTACATTTTACATAGCTTATTAACAGATAAAGCCATGGCGAGCCGGATAAACTAATAACAATAACAATTAATGGTAGGTCTTTCATAACAATAGCAGACCCCAGATTGTATCTACTGAGAAAATCATATAAATGGAACTTGCCACGACAGTAAAAATATAAACATATTTTTTTTTATTAAAACCTTGATTGAGTCTGAGAAATAAGGTGGTATGTAATATATATGGATATTGGAAGAAACTTGATTTGAATAACATGTTAAATTATCATGATCATTTTAATTTTTGATTAAGTATATTGAAATAAACTGACCTAATAAACTGTCTTTAAAATATTTTTTAAATTATGTAACTGATACTAATGCATGTGTTACTAACAGATATATTGATATATATTCTTTATCTATATCTATAGCATTGTAACAAAAAATGTGTTTCTGGGAAGCCTTTCAATTGTTGTCAATTTGCAAACTGACATATTGCTTCAGTTTTATTCTACTATCTCCACCTTATTTTTATAAATAAAGGAGGTGTTAAATGGATGCCTTGTTCTATGATACAATTTGAAATATGATATTGTGCAGTTGAAAGTGGGTCGGAAGATATGCCGGCTACTACAGATCCCAATGTTGAGCAAAAGGAACGTCTAATAGCTGCCGTGAAGAAAGAAGTAAAACAGTTAATGGAAGAGGTAATATTGAAGTTAAAGATTTCTTAAAGTTAGTAGTTTTTTGTATCTCTTATATGATTTCATGTCAATTTTAAATTCAATTCGCCTTAGATTTTGTGAATTAACCGATATGCCCTATGTTTTGTGCCTAAGTTTTTAATCTATTTGTATACTAATAAAAAAAAACAATTATGCCTCATATAAGCAGTACTGCTTGCATATGTTGCTAGGTTGAGTAGAAGAATTATATGAAGTTAACGCGAGTACCATAAAATCAAGTAATACTGATGCAAGTGCGCTTTCTCAATCTATGTCACAACTGAAGTTTGGTTTAGGCTTGTTTTGGCGTTCATTATACCTAGTGATTCATCCTGAAATCTATTTAATAGATGTATTTGTTATTATCAATTTTCGTTTTCAATAACGTGTTTGTTATAACATTTTATCTTATATTGTAGTATATACTAAAAGAGTATGTTACGTCTTTAGCATTTTTATTACTTATATATGAATGTAGAAAAAATATAAACAATATCTTCTTATATAAAATTACAAAATTGACTTTATTCTCTACATCTAAGAAACTTAGATTTCTTTTGAGTCACAAACTTTGTCTTTGGTTGAAAGCCATTAGTGTTTTGCCGCACTTAACAAGATATGATTTCCCTCTTGAGGAAAAACTTTACGGAGCTCATTAAAATCAAACTGAGTATAACAATTTTATATTAACAAATTGAATTTCAAATAAGACAGCAAATAATTCTTACATTATATAAGTGAATCGTTTGCAATACATAAAATATTGTAATAAGTACTGTAAAATATTTTAAAAATAGGTTAGGTTTTAAGCGACAGTGTTATTTTTCTTTCTCCTATATAGAGGATAGGCAGAGAGAACCTCACATGATGACACTCTGTTTTCCGCCTGAATTCGAGACATTTTATATTGAGTGGCGGAACTGAACAGTCAGAAGTTTTCCCAATGTTCACAAGTCTGATAGATTTATTAAAATTTTATATATATTTTATTGTTACCTAATTTTATTTATATATTTGGATAGTTTTACGTTGTTCTTTTTAATTTATAAATGTTACTTTTGGGTTAAATGTCTAAACATGGAATACATTTTAAATACAGTTAATGATTCTTATCAGGCTGTTACCCGAAAATTCGTTCACGAAGAAAGCGGTGGGGTGACTGCCCTATGCGGTGCAGTGGAAGCATGTCTCGGTCAAGGGTTGAGAAGGCGTGCTCTTGGCCTTTTCAAGACAAGTTCTACTACGGCTCTTTTGCATAAGATTGCTAAGGTAAGTTTATTATTTTGAAGTTGGCATATTTTCATTCATTCACATATCAAAGATCTAAAATATCTGATATTAATTCGAAATATCATCAACGTTATTTAGCCGTGATGGAAGTCTTTTTACACATTTCCTAAATATTTAATAACATAATCTGAAAGTATCTACACGTAGTAAAGACAGTATAGTTATTGGCTCAAGTTTCATAACGAATTGTAAATGTAAATAGTTTAGAAATTGGCAAAAAAGCTACGCCAACGATGTTGCGGCACGTAGTTAATTGAAATAGATTAAGAATCATATTTTATTTTAAGGAGCTGTACTGTACTGTACGATTGGCGTGTATATCGTAAATGTGATGTGAATTCTAGTAAAATAAAGTACACCATTGTGTCTTAGTCATGATATTCTGCCCTCAAATACGCTAACTATGTAAACTATATAAAATATATTTCAATGAGAATGAAAATAAGTTTATATAAAAAAAAATAAGGAAGCAAAAATTACTTTCTCATTATTAACTGATAACATAGAAAAAAAATCATAGTAAATGTTGTATACGACATGTAACGTAAAGGGTTTGCGTCCGGGATAAACTGAGCTTACGACGAATTTACGTCCGAAGGTTGTTGGGTCTGGGATTAGTGTAGCGAACGATAATATATTAAGTGGAATGCTACCAACGTTTCAACTAGGCATACAAACTTATAGTACTTTATGTAAAATATTGTTTTTTATAATTTAAAGAATATTATATATTTTGTAATATTATGTACTAAAGTTTGAACTACTTAAAAACATAAGGTATAATTTATTTCTTATGAAACGATATATAATCGATTACGTCGACGATCGACGCCTCCGATACATTATGCTATTAAGGTTCCTTCAATTATTTTTATCACCATATGCGTACCTATTTTCGTCATATATAATTCCGTAGCTGATTTTTCATTTGTGGAAAATTTAAGATCGTCAATCCTTATTCATCGTTTAATTTGTTAAGACAAAGGTGCGAGATTTATGAGAATCGCTTAATAAAGGCGAGAATAATGGATGTTTTACTCAAAGATAATTACCAAGACCTAATTTTATTAATTTGAATGAAGTAAACAGTACTATTGACAAATTCTTCACTTTGTTTCCCAAATTTAAGAAGGTTATATATTTATAGTGTTACTATAGATTGGTATAGGGGTGTTTCTCCAGTGATTTCACTTGCAATGTTTCATTAAAGCTAACATCAATGATTATAGTGATATGTAGGCCTAATTTTGTACAACTCTCTTCTCAATTACTTATTTCCTTACACGAGTAGGTATATATGTAGGTCATTGCATTGATATTTGTACTTTGAGAATCTTTCGACGATATCGCGATACGATATGACCTTTTAATAATACACTATGAAACTCTTTATCGAAAACTTCTACGGCTTAAGTCGTACTTTATACAAATATATTTTTAAAAGAAAATATACCTTAATTGTTTTTTTAAATATGTTTACTTAATACTTCTAATATGATAACTATATTGTAATTTAAATGATTATTGGTAAATTATAATAATAGTTCTTTTTTATACAATATATTTATTGCACCAAAAAAACTTCCTAATCGTTTAAAATTTAAACACTAATACAGTATTATTTTTAGTTCTTATGTAACTTGATAAAATAATTGTGATTTATGTTTATTATAATAAAATTATAATAATGTTTAATGTCAAATTATACATGAATATATTATAATAGAATAATTATGCTTTATCATTGATGAATTCTTGCCGTTATATACGAGCTACAATGTAATACGTAGTAATGAATTTACAGAATCCGTTTATACGTCGGTTTTTACGTAGTACGCACGAGCTGGTAAAATCGATGCGGCAAATGGATACGAGCATATTACACATGTTGACTCGTGTACCTAAATGTTTTGCTATACTTTAATATTGTTACGAATTGAAAGCTTAAAGAATGCTAAGTATTTCAAATTGTAACTATTTACCAGTAATAGTAGCTATTATCTTATGCTCCTAAAGGACTGCTTAAAAGTTTAAAATATGTACATAATATATGCGTTTAATTTAGATAGGTTATCTGAAGGGCGGTGTTGGGTTCGGCACACAGGTATACGACTTTCATAATTAATTTACGTACACATGTGTAAGTACAAATATTACCTATAAGCGTATAAAACAATAATATATAATAATGGAAAAAACCCATAGTGAATTATATTATTAATATAATTATTAAATAGGGCTTATAACGTCTATTGCATACATGAACTATTAATTTCACAGTACCTACCTAAGACTTCGACGGATGTGGATAAATACATATATGTATGTATGATCGCGATACAAACCACATTATACGTGTTGACTTTGTAAAGTGTGTCGGGGTTGATAGGTTTGTTGACTTTTGCCAACATGAAAGCGATACAAAGAAAAAATCCCACTAATCTATTGTTTCTTTTGAACGAAAATTTTATCCTTAAACTCAATATCCTTGCTGACCTAATTCTGTCTTTCATTTGTTTATTAAGAATATATTTAAATATTTTATGTTTAAGTATTTTGAACAAAAATATTGCTCATCATGTTACATACTGCGGCATAAGCCCTGTTTTCATTCCCTGTTCACATATATGAGTTAACCCTGATCGCAGGTGCATATGTATAACTAGGCTTCTGTATTAAAATTTACTATAAGTGACAACGAAATATTTACATGAACACATCTATATAATTTATAATTTGATTATGGTGATGGAAGCGTACCAGATGGGCATATGTCACTTTACCAATATCGAATTGTATGAAGAACACGCGAAGGATTGTTCGGTAAAAACAGATTACATACAAAAAATAAAAATACACATTGAAAAGAAGTCCAGTCAAAAAACTACAGGTGCATATGTACTAAATATGTGTTGAATAATAAATACACTGAAGGTATAATGTACTGAAATACCAGATATTTTTTACTTTATCTAACATGAAAGTATACAAAGTATAACGGAACAGCTTCAAATACTTCATCATGACCTCACTACATGTAGACAAATACTGTAGTATATACAATATCAGAATGTTTGCGTTCATACATCTGGGAATATGTGGCTTACTAATAAGTTGAAGGCAAGTATTTCAATAGAAAAGTCCCAATTCCCAAATCACTAGGATATAGGGAAACAGCGTACCTATTTCTAAAGCGTAGATAGAAAGTAAATACTTTTACATTGGAAGTAAGTTTAAATGTGTACAGGATATCATTGAAATGTCTTTTGTTTGTGCTTTCGATATACTCAGCACATAGTACTGTAGCTGATATAATATGTACTTTCACAGTATATGTAGTGTTTCGTTAATTCACAAAGAGTATCTCTTCCCTTTATTCTTTCACAACTTTACTCGTCTAACTGTAATAGGTGAAGGCTACGCTGGAGTACGATACAGGCAGCACATGTATAACTACTGTATTTCAAAAGCTTTTATTTTACTTGCTCTATAGGTTACTTCGTTTGAAATCTTTCTAGTTCTTTTGCTTTCTTAGAATGTGTACGATTTTTACTTAGTAAAAACAACAATTAAATTAAAGCGCCCTTACATTTATTATTATTATTAACCAAGTATATAAAATTTTATAAAATTCTTACAGTACAACCAAGTATAAAAGTTACATTAAAAAATTATATTTTATTGTTTTAAGCGAATAAAATGTTAAATTTAGTGTAAATTATTTTCAAATATTATTAAAATAATAAGTAATAACCAGCAATAGAGTGATAGGTAGATTTTTATTGTTATTCAATATAAAAGTTATGTACGCAACTTTTATTTTTTGCTAGTTATAATCTATATAGTTAAATAAATGTACCTACACTTTTGAAAAAAGGCATCTCTTAAAAATGCTAGAATTTTAAAATGCCGCTTTAGTACGATTAATCTTCAACAATTTTTTACAATGGATCAGACGGGCCTTTCATAACTTTTAAATTATCTGCTCGGTTCAAGTAACTTCAAAATCTTTCAGGTCATCTGATCTGACATCCGTTTTAATAAAAATGACATTGACATTGATTTTGCGGAAAAGGTTTGGTACTTTATTATTTTATATTTTGTAAAGAATTTTGTAATATTTTTAAAACATATTCAAAGTTAATACAACATATTCAACTTTGTATAAGCATTTTACAAAGCTTTAACAGTAAAAGTTAAAAAGTAATGGTTATTTAGCCATAATTTCTGTTGTATATTAATAACAGCCTTATGTCTAATCTGTATATAGATTTACGAAACGATGTTATAAAATTTATTTCAATGGAAATTTAATGTTTTACGGCTCTTAATTATAAAATGTATGTCATGACATTTTCTACCTTATTCAATGTTAATGTACTGCAATTATGCAGATTATAAAGATATAAAAATCTCTCTTTAAAATGCATAATTTAAAATGGAACCTCATCCAGCATACAACACTTTGCAGCATGTAATTTAAATCTACCGTCGTCCACGCCGCCCGATTGCAGGGAGACCTAATGCGATTTTGTGGAGTAATAGCATGGCTGTGAAATTGATTCTAAACTTAGATTGAAATGATTTTCCCGTAAATTTACTGTATTTTCACGTATGTCTTTTATACATTATAAATTGTTTTATACGCAAGAGTACATACAATTTGTTCTTTTATTAAATTTGTTGTTTCCAGTAATCTCCCTACAGCATCTGCTAACAACGAATTAATTGTATAAACTATAAGAATCGACGCAGCGTCATATAGAACACATGGCTTAGTGGCCAGAGCGCTTGCACAATTTTTAAGTGATGTGGGTTCAAATCCCATTGCTTTAAGACATTTATATGTTTTCTTTAAGAAAAATTGAAGAGATTTCTTTTTTGCTATATTTCAATACACATACACATAAATCTAAGAGTTAGTTGTAACCTTATACATACATATATCGTTAGTAAAACTAATAAATATTTCTATTGATTAATTATACTACGTGAAATAACAAAATGAATATTACCACTAGCACTGTCCAGAAGCAGCGCTAGTTTCAGCACGCGTGCTCTCAGCTGAAGGGGCACCGGCTACTCGTTCTGCATCGGGTGTTGAGAGAAGACCTTCAGCGCCACGTCCTCCTCTTAATAAGAGGGGGTCGGGCTCTTTGCTGGCGCAGTCACCGCCTCAGTCAAAGTAAGTGTACTTTAATTAGAAAAAAACATTTAACATTATTTTATGAATTCCGCTGCATTTATTTACTTTTCGAATTGGGATTGCATCGTTATATCCGCCATAGTAGAGTCAAACTAGTTGAGACGTCAATTTCGTATATTACCTAAATAAAATCTGATTCAAGAGAAAAGGTAGCCGTTCTGATATAAAAAATTGCAATAAAAAAAATTACCGTGTCATTAGTATTTCGCTTAAGCCTGTGGCGCTCTTCTAACTATAAACATGGATTTATTTTTATGTATATCCAATAAGCAATCAAAATTGTATATTTCAATCGATAAGCTTAGGGTGTTGCTTAGACAATTAATTGTACTAGAGTTTTCATTACTTCAGTTTTAACAAAAAGAAGCACTTTAAATAGTAAAAAAGGAACGATATGTACCTTATACATAATGTGTTACTTTGTTCTTTGTGCAGCTCCAATACAATATAAAGTATGTAAAGTAATATTTTACGTGAAATAACTACTAAGTAACAAATACCTTTTCTAATATTAAATATTCATGTTTAAATTGAATATATAAAATCAATTTTGTGCCAGAATATTTATTAAGGAAATGAAATTGTCGCTGATTTGAGATATTGAAGTCATTTATCATGGAACGTAATCACATTGTCCGTGTAAATCTTGATTGAAATGCTGAATAATATGATACATATCGTACTACTAATACTTTGTAAGGGAAAAAGTTCTTTAATATTTTATATTCTTGTTCAAAAAATGTTATTGAAGAAGAAAAACGGAATTTGAATATGCTAAACGCGACGTTTTGTAGGTTCAATTCTCGCTCGGTAAGAATGAATAATATTCATTTTCTTTGCTCTGGTAACAAGTCAAAAGACCAGTGTTAAGTTACTCAACTCAATACACAATGCCCCAAAATGCGTAAATCGGGTAACACCCTGGCCTACCCTCCTTTGTGCGAGAAAAAATAGTAAGCGTGAAAGAAATAAGTTTATGTTTTCTCTCTTTACTCTGAATGTCATTAATGCTAAGATTTCCTTGAGTCCAATACACTTGTGTCCTTTTTGATAATGTCTATTATTTTAACATGGAATATATGGAGAGATTTTACTCTATTCTTCATTGGTTTCAGGATTATAGTATAAAGAATTTCACATTTAAAATAAGATCTAAATTAAAATTAAATTAATTTCATTTAATCATTAAGGGAATTTTTGTGTCATTGCTTAATTTTTGGAATCAAAATTTCTTGGATAAATTTGTATGTGAACTTTCTACTTACTTCTTTTACTTTGTTACTATACCCAACAGAAGAAGCATTAAGCAGCATGCATTATAAGCCTTCATTATATAAGTTAAATAACCAAAAACAACGAAAACGTTTTACGTTTAGTATTATTATGATTAATCCTACCCGTTCTACGTGACCTTAGTTTGAAATTTTGCCATTCGGTGAAACCGCACAGGCGCCTTCCCAATTAATTCTGTTAATGGTACTTCAATAGAAACAATAATCCTATTAAGGCAATTTATTCACAGCCCAATAGGTATCACAACATAATAATTTGAGAAATCTTTGATTCAACTTGTGACTTGTTTTCAATTTAAAACTAAAATAATAATTAACATTACGGCTAATTCTTCTTAAATATGTATTTCATTTTACTCTCAACTTTTTTTTCAATATTGCTCTTTTTACAGATATACGTTTAACGTTTAGTGTCCAATACAGTTTAACAGTATTTAGCCATTTTTTAATACAAACTTTTTCTAATAATTAAAAGCGAAAATATTATAAAGTGCCTTACAAAAAATGCTTATTGCAGATTTCAAATGCATATTGCAGCAAGTCAATTAAAACCGAGACCGCATTGAATGCCCACGCGATGCGTTGAGTTGATTGAGTTTCAGCTATAAACTAGTTAACAACGATTTCATATGTATCTGTTCTATAATACATCGCTTTGAAGCTCACAGTTACTAAAGTTAGTTAACAGTAATGCACTTATGTTAAATGGATGTATGCTGCGTAGATAATAAAAGATGAGACTGATTTACTAAGTGATACAGATTGTTATATATGGATTAATATCTTTATTATTAATATAGTCATAGTCATAGTCACATCAAGTGTCGTGTTCACTATTACTTTACTGTATTTTTCTCCTACTTTTCGATTTGTCATCAAATCGAGGGAAGTAATTTACTCAGCCTAAGGAGTCGAACTCACAATATTCGAGGTTACCTTCAGACACTGTGCCGCTGCGCAACTACGTACTCGTAGTTGCGCAGCGGCTATCATAAACTTTTTTTGTGATTTCATGACTTCTATATAAAATAAATATATAAATATATATAAATATTTTTTGGATCGCACCCGGTTTTTGCTTCAAATAACAGAATAATTGCTTTCTCATGTGACAAGACATAAAAAATATTATATTTCTTACTAACGATAGCGGCTCAATTGTTAACACTCGTATGGAAAAGTAATAAAAATTGTTTTATGATTTCGTCAAAAAAGATCGACTATTTCTTAAAATAGTCTCCTGAAGTATTTAAATGGTCATATCGTAAAACGACGTAGACAACCTATAACATTTTTAATCACTTAAATTACAACGAAATTTATTAGGTAGGCATTAAGCATTTTAATTATATTAACTTAAATTTCACAGCTAGTCACATTTTTTATTTTACGTTTCTTTTGTGATAAAAATTAATTACATGTTAATTCCGAGTAGAGTTTTCAACTTGTAGCTTTGTTTGTATTTTATAACGAGCAACACTTTCACGGCAAACTAAAAGCCAACTTTACCCAATTACGCGCTGCCGTCATTTTGGCAGCTGCGACATTTTAATTACAAAACCACATCACATACCTTTTACTGAGTAAATACCACGTTAATTGAATTCAGCTAAAGTTCAAAACCAATGGTACTATTATTCAAAAATATGATGCCAACACTTCTGTTCTCACACTAGTTAGATGTTGCAATATATTATAAAGTACCTAGTAATATAGTAGCTAAGGTTACTTGTTCACGGGAAGAATAGATGAATATGTTTTCTGTCGTTTGTGCAGATTGCAGACACGTGCATATCAAGTCTGTGAGTTTTCTATAAGATGTAGGACACTCTATTATTAAAGATTGTATAGAAAAGTTGTTATTAATTTATCATATATAAATATATATCTATGTACACTGTGCTAATGTATTTTAATACCATATTATTCTTTCTGATACCAGTACATTCTTCTTAAAAGCTCCATACATTAGCTAAATAACAACTTTAAATTAATAAGCTATATAAATACTAAAAATCGACTAAATCATTATCTAAATTACAGTGTTTTCAATTCTTTTGTGAAGTTAATTAATGAAAGCTTATCGAATTACAGTTGCTGTAGTTTTATTGAAAAGTTAATTACGTTATCTTTTTATCTTATTAAGTAATAAAGTATCTTAGCCCTCGTCTAGCGTCTTCGAGCTTTACCTACCTAGATGTAACGTAGCGCTATAATTTGTAATCTTTTTTTATATTTTAATATTATTATTTTACAATACCATTTTTACGACATTTTTGCTTTCACGTCTTTAATATTGTTATAGTTACTTACGATCTTATATATCGATAAAACGATAAAGCCGCTATTTCATTGTAATAAAAGATTACTTGTCTGTTTCTGTTTACCGTCAGTTTATGATCGATCGTAAAAGAAAACAATAATGAGGGTTACTTTTCATTGGCACGTTATTTATTTAAGTCATAAGCATTAGTAGAGTGCTGTAAGATATAAAAATTGGAAAACTTCGTAATCCAGGGACGGTTAATGAATTTTCATAGAAACTGTTGGAATACATGATTGAAAGCTCAGTAAAAGAAATGCCCGCTTTTTTGTCAACTATAGTGAAGTACAACATTTTATTCAACATTTTACTGAAAAATTAAATAACATTTACATTTTCTTTCATATATTACATATATTTCATATTTATAATTTGTTTGGGTGAGTTTTATAAAATGTCGTATGTATTAGTTCTCGTCTTATTTAGCTTCTAGAGCAAATTGTGTAACGTTTTTTATGGATCTTGCAAAAATATTCTAATTTGTTGTCTTGACGATTTAAATTTTCTTCTTTCTTCCATTTCCTAAGATTTTTTCACACAACATAGAACACCTGTTTTGTCAACCAAAATCAGTTGAGTCACGCGTCCTCCTTCCTTTGATGGAGATTCAGAGTATATTTGTGTTTAATGTGTTTTTAATTTTTAAAATCGACTGAAACTTCCTTTATTTATATTTATTTTGGTCTGTGTACTGAATGCACGTAAATAAATTCATGAGCATTTTATTACTTTGACTATTCGCTCTTTCTGCAGAAGAAGACTTCAGCGCTCTCGTAACTGTCATATTATGAGAAACAAGTATTTACTTCGATAGCTTGAAAAACATAATTAGAACACAACAACAACAAACTTTTCTTTAAAACTTTTGTCACACAAACGACAAAATAATATTCTTTACATAAATAGAAAACAATAAACAATTTTTTTTTTGTATGTACCTGCTTATTTAACCTTGCTTGATTATGAACTATAAAGCCAATTTTTAATAATAAACATTAATGTAATAAAATATTAGTATCGGAATTAGTATCGGAATATTAGTATCGGAAGTAGAAAAAGCTATAAAAAGCCAAAAAATGGACAAAGCACCCGGCCCTGACAGGATCACAAACGAACTTATGAGAGGGACAATCACAGAACTAAGCCCGCTACTAAGAAAAATCTTTAACGATATTCTACATACCGGTATCATCCCTAGCCAATGGGCAGAGTCACATATAATACTCATTCACAAGAAAGGTCCAAAAGACGATATCGGAAATTACAGACCCATATCTCTCATCTCAAATGTATACAAAGTTTTTGCCAAAATAATTCTGGACAGAATATCAGGTACACTCGATGAAAATCAGCCTGTGGAACAAGCGGGCTTCAGGAAGGATTTCAGTACAATAGACCACATTCACACTATCAAACAGCTTATAGAAAAATATAATAAATACAAAAAACTATTTACATTGCCTTCATAGACTACGCCAAGGCTTTTGATAGCCTCAGACATGATGTCGTATGGCAAAGCCTAAGAGAGCAGGGCATCCAGAACACCTACATCAACATCATCAAAAATATTTATAGTGAAAGTATAGGTAGGATACGATTGGAATCAACAGGAGATGCTTTTGCAATAAAAAGAGGTGTCAGGCAAGGTGACCCACTTTCACCAAAGCTGTTCACAGCAGTGTTAGAACAGATGTTCAAGAAGTTAGATTGGGAGCATCTAGGTCTAAACATAAATGGATCACGATTGAATCATCTTAGATTTGCGGATGACCTGGTCCTATTGGAGGAAGATCCAATACTACTGGAGTCCATGATACAAACTCTAGCAGACAAAAGTAGAGAAGTAGGCCTAGAGATGAACTCCAGCAAAACTAAGATGATGACTAATTCTTTTCCCAGAGACATAACAGTAAATGGACAGAAACTGGAATATGTAGAGGAATATGTATATCTTGGCCAGATAATATCACCAAATGACCAGATGTCGAAAGAAATAGAGAAAAGAATTGCAACAGGGTGGAAAACATACTGGGCTTTGAAAGAAATCACAAAAAGCAAAGAAATATCCATTAAAATCAAGAAGAAGACCTTTGATACCTGTATTCTACCCGCCATTACATATGGTTGCGAAACCTGGGCTTTGACAAAACTCCATAGGGAAAAACTTGCAAGATGTCAAAGAAGTATGGAGAGAAGCATGTTAGGATTAAAACTTAAAGATGAAGTAAGAAATGCAGACATCAGGCACAAAACGAAATTAACTGATATCCTGGTCCGTATCAACTTAAATGGAGGTGGACTGGACATATGCTTAGATGTAAAAAGGAGAAATGGAGCAAACAGGTGACAATCTGGTACCCAAGGGATGGCAGTAGGGGTCGAGGTCGTAAAAAGAGAAGATGGGAGGACGACCTGAAAATCACTTTAGATCCACTCTGGACAAAAGTGGCGGCTGACAGAAAGCAGTGGAAAGAGTTGGAGGAGGCCTTTGCCGTAAGGCACACCGAACTGAGAGACTTTTTGTAGTGAAATGTAAATTTTAATTTTAAATACTTTGTTTTAATAAAATGTAAAATGTCAAAAAGTTCGGAAATAAAGGCTATATTATTATTATTATTATGTAATAAAACAAACCAGGTTCCTTCTGCAATTACGTTTATTAATACTGAGTACAAATCGGATATCAAAAGCTACAGCATGACTGCTTAATGTTCTCTTTAGAATGAAATCCAAGAATGGTCGATCAAATATTTATACAACATTATTTATACCCTCACACAGTTGACCACTTCCGATACAATCTATTCAAATAATTTAATGTTGCCAACTAAACTATTATAATTTAATTTTTGAAATACAATTCCATAATAAAATATATAATTAATTGTAACAATTAATAAATTATTATAACATCGGATATTACCAATATGAAAATTAATTGATAGACAAATAACGAGTGATATTCAGGACAATATTTTATTTATTTTTATGCAAAAAATAATAAGGTATTGTTAAATTACAGTACAATTAAGTGATAAAATAACAAATCACAACATTAGTACCATAAAAAAAAATTTATATACGTAATAATATTATTATGTTGTTAAAAACGCAATTTAAATTTTTATATAAAAATTCATTGGCCATGTCTGTATTCCAAGGTTATAAGTTTTAAGGCATTTTATTACAATTCTGTTTTTATTTCATCTATATAAATTAACTATACCTTATTCCAAAAGTAGTCAAAGAACGTAAGTAAATAGTCTTAGTATGAAATTTTGTCTCTTTATGCCTTCCGCATTAGGAATCAATAATCTCTCATATAGAAAGTAGAACATATTGTTACAAATAATCGAACTGCTTCTAATTTTGATAATGAATTACATATGTTAGTATTAAGTTTTTTGATTAATATATTTCATTATACATTTGAAATGACGTATCGTACGTGTCGTCCTAGATTATAATCTACCTTTGTTCCAAATTCTATCCTGATCCATACCGCCGCTTAGCTAATTTTCGCATTTATAAATTAGTAATCACAACGTGAAATTGGCGAAGTGAATTGTGCTCAACTGGCACTCTCGAAACGCCATAAATAAAGAGAAGAAGAAGAAGAATTAGTAATCTTTCTGATACCAGTACATTCTTCTTAAAAGCTCCATACATTAGCTAAATAACAACTTTAAATTAACAAGCTATATAACTACTAAAAATCGACTAAATCATTATCTAAATTACAGTGTTTTCAATTCTTTTGTGAAGTTAATTAATGAAAGCTTATCGAATTACCGTTGCTGTAGTTTTATTGAAAAGTTAATTACGTTATCTTTTTATCTTATTAAGTAATAAAGTATCTTAGCCCTCGTCTAGCGTCTTCGAGCTTTACCTACCTAGATGTAACGTAGCGCTATAATTTGTAATCTTTTTTTATATTTTAATATTATTTTACAATACCATTTTTACGACATTTTTGCTTTCACGTCTTTAATATTGTTATAGTTACTTACGATCTTATATATCGATAAAACGATAAAGCCGCTATTTCATTGTAATAAAAGATTACTTGTCTGTTTCTGTTTACCGTCAGTTTATGATCGATCGTAAAAGAAAACAATAATGAGGGTTACTTTTCATTGGCACGTTATTTATTTAAGTCATAAGCATTAGTAGAGTGCTGTAAGATATAAAAATTGGAAAACTTCGTAATCCAGGGACGGTTAATGAATTTTCATAGAAACTGTTGGAATACATGATTGAAAGCTCAGTAAAAGAAATGCCCGCTTTTTTGTCAACTATAGTGAAGTACAACATTTTATTCAACATTTTACTGAAAAATTAAATAACATTTATATTTTCTTTCATATATTACATATATTTCATATTTATAATTTGTTTGGGTGAGTTTTATAAAATGTCGTATGTATTAGTTCTCGTCTTATTTAGCTTCTAGACGTTTTTTATGGATCTTGCAAAAATATTCTAATTTGTTGTCTTGACGATTTAAATTTTCTTCTTTCTTCCATTTCCTAAGATTTTTTCACACAACATAGAACACCTGTTTTGTCAACCAAAATCAGTTGAGTCACGCGTCCTCCTTTCTTTGATGGAGAGTCAGAGTATATTTGTGTTTAATGTGTTTTTAATTTTTAAAATCGACTAAAACTTCCTTTATTTATATTTATTTTGGTCTGTGTACTGAATGCACGTAAATAAATTCATGAGCATTTTATTACTTTGACTATTCGCTCTTTCTGCAGAAGAAGACTTCAGCGCTCTCGTAACTGTCATATTATGAGAAACAAGTATTTACTTCGATAGCTTGAAAAACATAATAAGAACACAACAACAACAAACTTTTCTTTAAAACTTTTGTCACACAAACGACAAAATAATATTCTTTACATAAATAGAATATAATAAACAAAAATTTTTATTTGTATGTACCTGCTTATTTAAACTAGCTTGATTATGAACTATAAAGCCAATTTTTAAAAATAAACATTAATGTAATAAAACAAACCAGGTTCTTTCTGCAATTACATTTATTAATACTGAGTACAAATCGGATATCAAAAGCAACAGCATGACTGCTTAATGTTCTCTTTAGAATGATCCTTCCAAGAATGGTCGATCAAATATTTATACAACATTATTTATACCCTCACACAGTTGACCACTTCCGATACAATCTATTCAAATAATTTAATGTTGCCAACTAAACTATTATAATTTAATTTTTGAAATACAATTCCATAATAAAATATATAATTAATTGTAACAATTAATAAATTATTACAACATCGGATATAACCAATATTAAAATTAATTGATAGACAAATAACGAGTGATATTCAGGACAATATTTTATTTATTTTTATGCAAAAAATAATAAGATATTGTTAAATTATAGTACAATTAAGTGATAAAATAACAAATCACAACATTAGTACCATTAAAAAAATTTATATACGTAATAATATTATTATGTAGTTAAAAACGCAATTTAAATTTTTATATAAAAATTCATTGGCCATGTCTGTATTCCAAGGTTATAAGTCTTAAGGCATTTTACTACAATTCTGTTTTAATTTCATCTATATAAATTAACTATGCTTTATTCCAAAAGTAGTCAAAGAACGTAAGTAAATATTCTTAGTATGACATTTTGTTTCTTTATGCTTTCCGCATTAGGAATCAATAATCTCCCATATAGAAAGTAGAACATATTGTTACAAATAATCGAACTGCTTCTAATTTTGATAATGAATTACATATGTTAGTATTAAGTTTTTTGATTAATATATTTCATTATACATTTGAAATGACGTATCGTACGTGTCGTCCTAGATTATAATCTACCCTTGTTCCAAATCTATCCTGATCCTTACCGCCGCTTAGCTAATTTTCGCATTAATAAATTAGTAATCACAACGTGAAATTGGCGAGGTGAATTGTGCTTAACTGGCACTCTCGAAACGCCATAAATAAAGAGAAGAAGAAGAAGAATTAGTAATCACAATATTTCTTACAATGGTCGTGGATTCGGTGAAGGATGGTAGAATATCAGTAAATATATTTTTCCCCGACAAGGTAATGTAAAGTGTCTCCAAAAGTCTACAAAATTGACGTTAAATGCGAAATAAATCACCTTAACACTTAAATTATTTCTACCTCACCATCATAAACTGTTGTTACATACTAAACATAATAATTTGCCAGGTACTTATGGATACGGATAGCTCTGTTCGAGCGTCAGTTAGCAAAAATCATCGAACATTTAGTCAACAACGCTACAAGGTACTACGAACGGGATGCTTTAGTAGCGGATCCTGATTATGGCAGTATCTTAAGTTCGTTGCTAGTTGGACCGTGTGCTTTGGAGTACTCTAAAGCAAAAGCCCCTGCTTGTTTCTGGACGGATCCTCCGGCAGATGAACTAGTAAGTAATGTATATAAAATTGTGCTATTTTTAAGTTGGTTGCATCGGTATTTGAAAATATGTAACGAAAATGTAAGATACCCGTTATATATAAGGTTTTGAAAGCAAAGCAAACGGAGTTGTTGTAGAGGGTCAGTGCCTCTGGTTGATAATTGTTGGCAGTTAAAATTCTGACAAGGCTCAGAAATTAAATGACTATATTTAAATAGGTTTGCTCAGCCTTTTTCCTTTTAAAATTAACATAACCGTTTATTGCCAATATTATCATTGCTTCCATCAAAGAAATTATTAATGAATATTTGAAATGAATAAAGTTTTCATCTACGAGTTTGAAATTAAATACACTCCACTTAGTGTAGCATATGGTTTATAACTTATGGTAAACGAATGCCATTTACGGTATGAACGAAAAATTTATATTTTGCTTTAAGGAGGCGAAGCCGTACGCGCTTAGTATATAAAAATAAATACAAAGTGTTTTATGATTTTTGTTAGGAAGACAATTTGCCTAGCTAATTTGATCATTATTATATTATATAGTAATAATGTCCGATATTTTCTAAAATAAATTAAAATTATAAAACAAAAGCTGTAAGAAACGAGACCTTAGTTAACCTTCGAAAACACAGTTCGACACTGTGAGGTGTCGAACTGTGGAATACTGCTGGAGGGTCGCGTAAAAGGCACGATGATCTCTAGAGGTCATGTATGAAGAGATTAATGACAATACATGAGGTGAAAAAGATATAGGTACAGCAGCGTTTGGCGCTTTCACTCTGGTTACCAAGCTAGTACTACTGTGATGTTTATTTTATACTTTTCGATACACCTACACAGGTGCAACGGCACAGGATGTCAGCTGGCACAACAACTCCGCCGTCCGTGCGACGACCCATACTAAATTTCAGAAGAAGTTTGAACGCATCGTCGGACGACGGCACTGCTACTACTTCAGGTATTTTTTACTATGTTTAATGTAATAACTATTTTCAATATACTTATGTGTATTTTGACGCGTAAAGATTAGCTATGTGCCAAGTAATTAATGTTATATAATAATCGGATAAAAATAATTTGATGTTGTCCTGGTGCAGTAGATAGCGTATAGCTGGAAACGTGTGGTGTGGTGGTTATGGATTCGATCTCCACTCGAGGGACTGTATTATTTTCATTTTCCCACTCTAGTTGACAAAAATACGACGTTAAGTCCTCTATTTATAAATAATAGTTATAAACTTTATTATATTTTACATAACACAAAATTCTCAAAAATTGCCCATAAAGCTTTCACTTTACGGAGTAACGGAGTGTCTTGAGTTTAGGCAAAATCTGTATACCTTGCTTTATGTGAAATAAAGCGTAAAATTGTTTTTTTTTGTCTTTCATTTATGGGATCTAACCCATAGACCGCCACGTTTACAGGTAGACGCTGTGCCTTTGCGTTATGATGGTCCTTACACCATATTATCTTATGTGTTTGCATAATCGATAAAATTTGTTCGTGTTAATTTAATTATAATTTCTAGTTCTTATTTCAAGCAGCAAAGTTAAATGTAATCTAATTTTTAATTATTTCAAAGAATAACTGATAGGCTAGGTAGGCGTTGTAATTACAATCAAGTAAGTTTGTAAGCTTCTACTGAAATACTTTCTTGATTAATTAAAAAATTAAGGCTTAAGTTTAAAGTTCATTTTTAATACCTTAGTTAAATAATTTTTTTCCTATAATATCTGCAATCAGTCGCAAGACTATAATCGGATGGGTTCAAAGTAATAATGGCGATTAGGCGATGAGATCAGTGTCACATCTGCCTCCTCAGAGCACATCCTTCCTCTTAAGCCTTTTCGCTGTACGAGAGGATTTCAAAAAGTCCTTGGCTAGTGTATTTGGATGAGTTGACAGTCGAGTACGATATTTTTCTTTAAGTTTAACGAACTTAACCTTATTATTGAGTAAGGACAGCACGCAATTAATAAGTTTCATGACTTATATACCTCCTGTGTACGCCTAACTCAATCCGAGGATCACATAAATAATTCAAGACTTGTATACATTTCCTTTTTTTCCAATTTTATTTTGATTATATTCTTATACTATTTTTAATTTAATCTTAATTAAAAGTCGTTAAAATTTATGTCGCTTTCATATAACTTATAATGTTATTGTGCCAGTTTTTAAGGATATTTTTTTGCAGGCGCTGGTAATACAACAGTTTCTAATGCCAAGGATTACGTGGAAAGCTTACACCAGAATTCCCGGGCCACTTTGTTGTATGGCAAAAATAATGTTCGTGTACAGCCGGTGGGTACTACTATTACAGTTAATGAATACTTGAGACTCATTTCCTAATAAGAAAATAATAGTATAATAGTACTTATTTCACAATAATAATTTCACAAGTAATATACATATTCTGAAAAATACTGAAGTAATTATTATGAAGCTTGACTGACTTTAATTTGGAATACACCTGAATACAGAAAGTTTAAATATAATATGATGTTTAAATATATCGTATCGTCTAAGTCTAGCAATATCACAAAAAACTAATATTTTTTTTGAAGTTGGTAAAAATTTAGGGATTTCACACATTATATGTACATGTATGTAAATCGCTTTTTAACACATATAGTATGGAAATTTTTAATACCTACCTATAAATAATAAAAACAATAAGAGTAGGTATTTCAAAATATAATAAAATAATGTCATACAAAATAATAATAAAATGACTTGTAGAAGGACGTCGAAGAGCCGATGCCCGGTTATTTAAGTCTACATCAAACGGCCGCAGGGCTGGTTATTAAATGGACTCCAAATCAACTTATGAACGGATACGCTGAAAGCGAAGGAATTGATAAAAGGTAATAAGGTTTCGCTATTTAATTTCTTTTGTGGATTGCATTCGTATTTGTATAGATAGTATTTGTATTGAGAGCTATCGCTTGTAATATGTTCGTTTGGTTCTTTTGTCTGAAAGTAAGAGAGAATTTTCATTAATTGTTGGCCTAAATTCTTTTAGGTCTAATAATATCACAAACAATTTATTTGTCTTCATTTATAATAAATATAAACATAGAATATTTACGAATGTCTATTGTCTCTTACAAAGATATTGTACTTCTTTTATTTATTTAATAATTTGGCCTTTTTATTATTTTTAGAATTTGATTTCATACACATATATACATGGGCGTATCTATTATAATAATTCATTCCAGGGATTTTTTTTTTTTATAAAACTAAATATATTAGATATTTTAGATGTTTCAACATTAGAGAAAAAATTTAACTTATTCCTACGCTCATGTATATATATATAATTTTAATTTTCATGATCTGTAGCCTTTGTTTTGAGCTTACACCATTCTAGTGCATGTGAGTATCGTTGGCACCCAGTACATTCGTCCGCGTGTCGCCACGCGTGTGTTCTGTGCAGTGCGGCGCCCTGCACCGCGTACAGGCGGCGCTGCGGCGGCCCGCTTTGTGTCGATTGGTATGTACGTGTGGCGTGTGCTTATATTGTTTACTTTCTGATGCTTTTTGTATAAGTATTTTGCATATTCTGTTTCTATTTTTATGATTTTAAAGTGCTCATTCACACTCAGATGAGAAAAAATATTTAACGAAAAAATATAAATATCTAAACGCAGCGATAATTTCAATCCGCGTCTTTTGGAAACTGAGCGACTAATTTGTTACATTTCAAATTTACTTTCTGAACTACTTAGGCGCATATAGTCAATTAAATATATTTTTAATGGCAGATAGATCGTTCATCCAGTCATTTTGTGTATATGACAGGTACCCGAAATTGCAATATGATAATTACATTATATCTATCGTTACATAAGTTCGCTAAATTATAGTTATTTACGATTCGTAGTCTAATGACGCTACTATTTGTATAACGCATATGAACAGTGACGTGCACAGGATTATGACATTTAATATGCGGCGGAGTGTTCGGCCACAAAAACTTTTATACATTTTTAGCCACAACCATGTGACGTATTTTTAAGTTAAAACGATGCCAACAGAACAAGTCTTAGGGTGTATTCACATATATCTTCTAAGGCAAATAGCGGTCGATCGTCACGGCGAAAGAACTTCTAATAAATAAAATAATAAGCTAAAATGTTATAACTACTTATAACTCGGGAACTCACCTACTCTTAGTCCCAATTTTAATACTAAATCATATAATTATAAGTCATATGTTATATGTTAGGGAAATAAGTGTTCAAAATAATATATTACTTCTGCTTAAATAATTATGTATAGGTACATACTGTAAGGCACAATAAACTTTATACTATTGTAAAATTTTTAAGTACAAGTCTCGTTCTTAATATGTGTGTCATCACGCACCATTTATTATTGTTAGAATTACTGAGAATAATAGGCAATCACCTTAAGCCTCTTCATTTAAGGAAATTAATATATAAAATGAGTGATTTAGGGCTTCTTTAAGAAGAACATAATAAGCCTTGAGAATAAGTAGATATTTGCTATTTATCATGTCTCATATACAATTATTGTGTAGGTATTAGTCTATGTAGTGCTTCCTTTGAAGTATTTCTACTATTGGATTTCCAATATATTATGGCGTGTTAAATGTATTTTTGTTAACGTGTCACGAATATACATAAGTAGTTTACATACAATGTTTGTATTACAGTAAAAATTTTTTCTTTTTAAAATTTTTAATAAAAAGTAAATTATGTAAATAATAAATATGTTAGTATTAAATCACTAAAAACATATAAAATAGTTTAGTTAATAAAAATATTTTATTTTTCATAAATACTGTATATGATGATTGTTTTATTATTATTATGTTATTAACATATTATTCGATACTATTATAAGAAAATATGAAATATTTTAGAAAATATGATTTTTTAAATCTAGCAATGATAGGACTCGCACTCCAATTAGGCCATACGATCTTACGCTACTTTGAAATTTATTAAGAAGCTAAGAATGATAATTTTTCAAGAGAGTATTGTGTAGAATATTATATAAAAAAAATATGACAATATTATCCTTGAAAATAGTTATATAATGTGTTATTTCTTTAATTATATTTTAGCGTATACTGGGCCATGTCACTCCAAGTATGCGTGTGGGAGGTGGTGTACGTCCACGTGCATCGCTCACAAGCCAGTGATGCTCTCATATTGGTCGGACAAGACGGGGTTCAACGACCGCCAATACATTTTCCAAAAGGTATTTATTAAAATCAATGCTTTATATATTTTTAGGTAATGCATAAACACGTTATATCTTAATTGTTTGTAAGGGGTGTTTTTATAGTACATATACAAGTTATCTGCCAGTTTCGGTGCATGATAAGTATTGTCTTTCATTTTCAATACGTTGCAAAGCGTACTATAATTTTTTTTAATGTTATTCTCACCAGGAATAAAAATATTTTGTTTTAAATATACTGCATAATCTATAATTTGAAAGCAAAGCAATTAATTTGTTCTAAATTCACAATATATTTAAGAGTTGTACTACATGAATGCATAAAAACATGTACCGTGATAGTTAACGTATATTAAGATTTTTTGTAATTTAAAGTAAAATAATGTTAAATTAAATGTGTCAATGATTCTCACAGGGGGACATTTGCTGTCTTTCTTGAGTAATTTGGAGACAGGACTATTACCACATGGACAACTGGACCCCCCTCTGTGGTCACAACGAGGAACTGGCAAGGTAAGGTTTTTATTATACTTACCTTGACGCTTTATCTCTAACGAAAGGAGTGTTGCATACAGCTGTTTCGCCTCTTGCATTGACATTAACCTCTTCATATATATCCTTACGGTGATACTTATCAGAAACTGACTCGTAGGTCAATAACATCTCTGCCTACTTTTTTTTACACTTTTTTTTTTCACTCTTATTTTCACTTTTCCCTATGACTTTCTCACAGGTATTTGAGTCCTTGTCGTCGTTACGAATTGGGTCTGTTAAGCTAACTCCGCATATCCTCCGAAAAGATCGCACCCTAATTACTTTTCTTTCATTCTTTTTCTGTGAGATCCATATTTCGTTGCTGCAACAGCGTCGACAAAATAAGTATATTATGTACACCTTTCAGAATGCAAAATGTCGACGTTTCGTCGTCTCATCAATGCAGCTAGGGCAACAATATGCCATACGGTCTCATTCATTCACTTGTTCGTTATATGTTATATTTTAAATTATTGACCATAGTATAAAAATGGAATTATTGATTTAAATTTTTATGTTATTGAGAGAGAAACAATAGACTTACTTTGTTAACAATACAAAATATATGTTGTGCTTTCAATATACTTATATGTTACTACTACATACATATGTACTACAATCCATTATTAACTTTTAAAACATGTTGTTGTCTATTGAAATTTAATAGGTGAGAGTATAATTGAGCATCACATATTAATAACTCGTTTTTATACATTTACAATATGTTTCATGATAAATGAGATACGGCATTACTTTATTCACTTTTCGGTATTACTTATATAGAATATTAATACGTTCCATGATTAGTTATGTAAAATTAAATGAAGAACCTTGAACAACACAACTATTGCTGCTTATATTATTTTCTATTAAAAAATACTGTATCTATATGTTGCGAATTATTATTTACTAAAAAATGGCTTTAATGTCGGGTCCACTAGAATTTTAGGTTTGCTATGAATTGTGGTTTTAGGAGTAATAGAGTACTATAATCTTAATGGCTTTTAAATTTATATAAAGTTTATAAAAACGATTTGATTATATTAAATTATTTATAATAAAAAAACGATTTAAAACCATTACAAAATATTTTTTTTACTTAGGTATTTGGACGTGGTAAGATACGTAGACGTCCAATGCCCAGTTTGTGTGAAAGTGGAGAATCCGAAGAACCGGATTGGGAAGATGTAGCTGGAGACTATGTTTTCCGTATCGTGAATAATGCTATAGCGGATAGAGAAGGTTTGATATGTTTATTTTTTAATAATTATGTATCGATTATAATATTAATTGTAAATTGCGTATAGCTATAGATTTATACATTTTTATTGCATATATTTCTAATTCTTATAAATTCTCTTTGGAATCTATTCAAATTAAGTTGTTTTCAATGCCCTAAAGTAAAGTATATACATACATATAGACATATTATGTTAAAATTACATTTTTTCATACTTCTGCTGAATATAGAAAATGAAGAAAATAATTATTATATATAAGATATAATAATATAGGACTGTCATTGCGCAGAGGCGTAGTGTCTGCCTGTAAACGCGACAGTTTGTGGGTTCATTTTCCACTCGGAAAATATTTTTTTATATTTTCCATTTTCTTCGCTCTGGAAACTAGGCAAAACGCGGCGTTGAGTTCCGCCACTCAACACGCAATGCCTCGAAAATGGCGCAAAGCTTGGACGGAAAAAGCATGGAATAAAGCAACGGAGTGTTTTAACACTAGTTTCGTGTGGTTTTTGCAGTTACTTCTGCCCTGCAAATAACCGTGATGCTATTAAAAAAATAAAAAAATAGAAGAAAAAATGTGTATTCTATCTTGACATAGATTTTTACTACATAGTACTTTTAAATACAAACCCTCCAGCAATGCGTCACTCCCTACTGGAGAGAGTGGTGCAGTCGCCGCCGCGCACGCCGCGCCGCCCGCTGGCCTCCACCTCCACCACATCGTCCGACTCCTCCACCATGTCCGTGGACTGTCCCGCAGGCCTGAACGGACACACTGCACCGGCGGCTAACCCCATTGTAGAGGAGGTATTTTACTAATATATATATGCTTTTTTGTGTTGTCGAAAGAAAAGCTAAATGAAATTTTTGCGATATGCGATCTGGTTTGCTGCAAAATTCACTTGTAAATAGGGTTTAAGCATATAAGCAAATAGCATCGTGATATATTTTTATTATTTTTTAAATTGGTAGTCCACATTAGGCACATTAAAAAACAATATTTAGAAAACGTCGCATAAAATAAATAAAAATATGATCTTGTACAAACGAATAAATTCTGAACTGATCTTAAATAATTTAAAACACAGGTAGCTTCAATAGAGCTAGTATGCAGCACAATGCGTCGCCAGATCATATCGCGCGCCTTCTACGGGTGGCTCGCGTACTGCAGGCACCTGTCCACTGTGCGCACTCACCTCAGTGGGCTCGTCCATCCTAATATTGTGCCGAGAGGTAACGATCACGATCACGAGTTTGTATGTATTTAGTAAATTTTAGAGGACCGTCGTGGCACAGAGGCACAGCGTCTACCTGTAAATGCGACGGCTTATGGGTTCGATTCCCATGAGGGGAAGATGGATTTTTCTATTTCTATTTTCTTTGCTCTGGCAACTAGGCGCGGCGTTGAGTTCCGCCACTCCACAAGCAATGCCTCTAAAAGGCGGAAAGCGGTGACGGAGAAAGCGAGGACAAGCAACGGAGTGTCTTAATTCTAGGTTCCTATTGTACCTGCAGTTTCGTCTGCATACCCTGTCATATGGAGGATAAAGCGTGACGTTAATTTTTGTGAAAGTATTTCATATGTACTTAATAGAGGTAATACACATATTAGTTTCTGCGATACCTCCTGCCTACCCTGTTTCAAGCTAAACAATAATTTGTAAAATTTTCAATTATAATGCGAATTTCGTTACTATTCCAAATTATTATATTCCCATATCAATAAAAATAATTACTAATTAACCCAATATATAACAGAAGGCACAGAATTTGGACTAACAGAAGAATTATGGCGATCCATGAGGGACAACCGCGGGGTTATTAACGACCAGGACGAAGTATATAGAATAGTGTACTATGGAGGAGTTCAGCACGACATAAGGAAAGAAGTCTGGCCGTTCCTTTTGGGATATTATGAGTAAATTATAATAATATTTATTTTATTGTTATAATAAGTAAATTAAATTGTAAGAAATAATATTGGTAAAGTTATAGCTTCTACCAGTTTTGGATAAGATGTTTAAAATCTTTTTTAAAATCGTGTGAAATATTATACAATAAGTTCTTAATAATATGCGAAAAATCAAAATGTTTTTTTCATTATTAAATCATTTTTATAGTTTTTATGTATTGTATGTTGTATTGATATGAAACATTAAAAAAACTAAGCTCAACAATTGTTCACAACAACAACAACAGATTTGGCTCAACAGCAGAAGAGCGAGCCGAACAAGATATAACATATCGTCGTCAATATGAGACAACTATGTCCGAATGGTTATGTGTGGAAGCTATAGTGAGGCAAAGGGACAGAGAGGCAACTGCGGCCTCTATAGCGCGGTTGACGGCCTCCTCTGGGAAAAAAGCTGAAGTTATTGAACCAGAGGTAGCTTTTTTAAAAATATTCTTTAAATTTCGTCACGTTTTGTGAAATGTGAAAAATTAATTGTTTTCCAAGTAATTTTTGCAAGTATCAAAATGTACTGTATATTCTTAAATTTATAACTTAGAATGATTTTTATGAAAATCAATGGCTGGAAATTTCGAATCGTTGAAATCAATGAAATAATAACTAGACTAGTATTTTTTATAATTTAAAGTAATGACACTTATTAGACATAATGATTATATTACTTTTTTGAGATTCGTTTTATTATTACTTAACTTGGTTAGTTATAAATTAATTTCTTTTAATAATCTTTAGGTATTTGAAGATGATTGCAGCGTGATATCAGACAACCCACCAATTGTATCACCCGAACCGAGCGACACTGAGCAGAAGAAGGAAAAACCGATACTATCAAGAGCTCCCAGTATAGACGAGGTCGATAACATTGAATTGGATTCCGAAGATAGAACCAAAGACACTAAAGTTAATGGCGATACAACAGATAGTCGAGACAGCGTTTCAGAGTTAGAAGACGAAGAAGTTCATATAAAGAGCGTTGTAGAAAATCCAGATATGAGACGAGAAAGTATAGCGGAAATAAAGCGGCTAGCTGAAGGTATAGTTTCGAAGGGCGATGGTAGGGGGTTGCTATGTAGTGTCGACAGTGCTAGTGTTAATCTCAACGGCAATGACGCCAAGATGGAGGAAAATGAGCCAAGTTCACACAGTCAGCATACAAGTGTTATTATAACTAACCCTTCGGTAGATCTCGCACCATCTGGTTCACCGGCGTCTGGTGGGACAACTGGTAAGCTGTTTTATGGAACTGAGGTTATATAATACATATAACGTTAAAGTCCATTCACTGTTGTTTGGTAATGTGCTTGTTATCAATTTCACTATATTTATTATTTAGTCACTGTCTAAGCTTCAGCTTATTCTTGTAAAAAAGTCAACAATAATTTTATTTTAACATAATTATTGCATTATAACGTCAAAAATATTAATGCAGTTTTTTATAGTTGTGATCTTTTTATTTTTAATATTATAATCATCTATCGTGATACGTCGGTTCAATATGGAGTGAAAATTAAACCGGGGCAATTAAATCTTTTTATTTCTTCGATTTAGTAAGAAGACGAAAGTGGCGTTAAGTTCCACCACAAAATACACAACGACTCGAAAATTATAATAGGCTACTATTATTCTAGGAGCTATTATTATCGTTCCTAGAATATAAGAAATAAAGTGTGAAGTATAAAAAAGTATTCAAACTATATACCTCATAGAACACAGCAGGCTAATATTCTTTATCTAATTAATTAATGACCCCACTCGGAGAAGATGGATTTCTCTATTTCCATTTTCCATTTCCTTCGTTCTGGAAATTAGGTAAAGCGCAGCGTTGAGTTCCGTCACTCAAAACACAATGCCTCGAAAAAACGCGGAAAGCGGGGACTAAGCAACGGAGTGTCTTTACACTAGGCTCCAATGGTTCCCGCAGTTCCCCCTGTCTATCCTGCAACATGCGGGATAAAGCGTGAAGCTAACAAAAACTCATCTACTTTTATTATTAGCGAACGTAAGCCCAGCGCGCAGTCCGCTAGGCGTGGTCCGCGAGGAGTCGCAGTCCGCGGGCGCGTCCTTCGACACGCTGGAGCCGGACGCGCGCCCCGACAACCGCTCCAACTGTGTGTCCCCGGCAAGCTCTAATGGAGGGGTTTATTCTGTGAGCTGGATATTTTTTTACTTTATTTCTTAAAGGTTACTTTATCACTTGCGTTCTTAAAAAGATTTATACTTACACATATAAAATCTTTATGACTGACTCGTATGTATAAAATTTTATTGGCGTTAAAAATTTAGGCCATGCAATATTTTAATTAATATAATCTATGCACTTGTTGTACTCAAGCTTTCAACAGAACTACACGTACGTACACTCACATTAGTAAAAAAACTGACGAATCCACTACTAATAGTATAGATAACCAGAGGCACTCAGTATACTTAAGCACACGTCATGACTAGTCAGCACTCATTGTACTCTATCTTGTACTTAAAGTCATATTAAGACTTGTGAATACACATTTAATCTAAGCCTAATGCTGTTCTTAAGTTATATAATAGACAGTATACGTCTACTTAGTATTTCAACTATGTGTAAATATGAATAAATTAATCTTTATTTACTTCTAGAACGAGTTAGTGGAAAGTTTCGCGCTTAATTTACATCGTATTGAAAAAGACGTGCAACGATGTGATAGAAACTATCCTTTCTTCACTGATGAAAATCTGGACAAACTACGGAATATTATGTGCACGTAAGTAGTTTCGGCGTTACTGGCGAGTATAGAGAAAAATTAAGAGAGTAACTTCCAATGCTACAACGAGTATTAGATAAGACAGGTTTCTTCGTTTTACACACAAAAATACTAAATATGTCATATACTTCAAAACTGATTAAGCTATATCTGGTTATCAATGCTCAGACCAAACTGCTGTATCTAGAATCTTCTAATTTTTGCTGTCAACAAAGCTCCTAATAAATTAATTATTAAAAATCAATTCCTTGAAGAGTAAAATAGAGGTTTAAAATTTAAAGAAAATATAATATCTTCAGATAATTTTAACTATTAGTAAGAATAAATTATTTAGAAGACAATCGTAAACAAGTATAATAATAACATTATTTGAACGTATTAAAATAATCTATATTACAGCTACGTGTGGGAGCATCTAGAAACGGGTTACATGCAGGGCATGTGCGACCTGGTGGCGCCGCTGCTGGTCGTCATGAAGGAGGAGGCAGTCGCGCACGCGCTCTTCTCCCGCCTGATGCTGCGCGCCAGAGACAACTTCCCCTCTGGACAGGCTATGGACGCACATTTTGCTGATATGAGGTTCAATACACTTGTAATATAAATTCAAAAATTGATGAATTCATTAATTTTTGAATTTGTGTGGTTTTTATCCAATGAAAAACGTAAGATAGCGTTTTTTATGCCTTAAGATTACTCCTCTTGTGGTAACATAAGTGTAAGTAACTAAAACTTAATTTAAAAAATATAAATAAAAGAAAGTATTAAAAACTAAATTAAACAAGAAAAGAAAAGAAAGTAACAAAATTTTTGAGGACCGTCGTGGCGCAGAGGCGCAACGTCTGCCTGTAATGCGGCTAACGCGACGGTTTCTGGGTTCGACCCCCAGTCGGGGAAGATGGATTTTTCTATTTCCATTTTCTTCGCTCTGGCAACTAAGGCAAAGCGCGGCGTTGAGTTCCGCCACTCAACACGCATTGCCTCGAAAACGGCGGAAAGTGGGGACGGAGTCAGCAGGGACAGTAACGGAGTGTCTTAACAGTAGGTTCATATGGTTCCTGCAGTTCCCTCTGCCTACCCTGCCATGTGCGGGATAAAGCGTGAAACTAAAAAAGAAAAAAAATATTACTCCTATTGTGGTAACATAAGTGTATGTAACAAAAACTTAATTTAAAAAATATAAATAAAGAAGAGAAAAGAAAAGAAAGTAACAAAAATGAAATTAAATAATAGAAAGAATGATATTGTATGAAGAATATAATTATCTTAATTTCAATAGCAATAAGTATGCTAATTGAGAATATATTGAAAATTATAAAGCTTATATGTAATTACAGGTCAATAATACAAATTCTCGACTGTGAGCTTTATGAGCTGATGCACGCTCATGGTGACTACACGCACTTCTATTTCTGCTATCGCTGGTTCTTGCTGGATTTCAAACGGGAACTTCTGTATCAAGATGCAAGTATTTCTTTATCATTAATTGATTACTTATTTAGAAATAGAAAACAATCTATTGTATATAAAATAAATGAATCTATTGTATATAATTTTTTTCACCCAACATAATCTTTCCTCCGCAATTTCAAAGTGCTTATTCTAATGAAAGATAACCTTTTATATGTACTAAACAGATTACTGTTTTTAAATAATCTTCATTATTGATACCTGATGTAATTATCTACTTACTTAATAATTTCTGACAGTTAGTAAATCTAAACAGGTATTTTCGGCATGGGAGTTAATCTGGGCGGCGCGGCGAGTCGCGTCCGAGCACATGGTGCTCTTTATAGCGCTGGCTCTACTTGAGACTTATCGTGACGTTATACTTGCTAATGCTATGGACTTCACCGATATTATCAAGTTCTTTAATGGTAACCATTTATTTATTATTTATTACTAACTCGATTTGGCTAAAAAAATGCCTTTGTTATACATGTATATAATGTTAGGATAGAAGAAAATGTAAAGGAACATACAAAAATTTGATAGAAGCGGGATTTGAAAATGCTACTCTTGGAAATCGTCCAAATTCTCCAACCACTATGCCATGCGTTGTCAAACTGCGTTGAAATTCTTATATACTTTTAACAATTTGTTAGGGTGTTAGCACGTTAGCACTTACGAGGGCCAAACTGAAAGTTTTTAGAACTGGCAACTTAAAAGCATTATATTAAAAAAATAAGTTTAAATTTTGAAAATCAAACTCTTTACCAATAATATTGAGTATACATTTCATTCATTTGTCATTTGTTTTACGATTTGGCGGCAAATTGAAAATTGTCTGTGCACGTCAGAATAAACTTAAACCGAGAAAATTATCGTGCAATGATTTTTTATGACTTTCGATGCCATATAAGTCAACAAGAAAGTTATGATAGACTTTGATTGGCTTTTCACGATGAAGCCCCATCTCGTGCCACAGTTTATAACTGGTTTAATGAATTCAAACGTGGTCGAACTAATCTCACCGATGATTTGCGTGAGGGACGGCCTTCTACAGCGACGACTGAAGATAATATCAGTGTTGTGCGGCGTATGATAGAGACTGGGTATGAGTCAAGTGCACAAAATCCTCCATGAACATTTAGCGGTCAGGAAGCTTTGTGCCCGCTGGATACCGCATAATTTGACCGAGGCTCAAAAACTCCGCCGTGTTGATTGGTGCCGAGAAATGATCCAAAAATTTAACGGAGGTGACTCAAATGCTGTGTTCGACATACTAACGGGTGACGAAAGCTGGATTTACTGTTATGATCCGGAAATCAAAAGACAGTCTGCTCAGTGGGTGTTTCCTTCCGAAGAGTTGCCAACTAAAGTGAAGTGAAGTGTTGGAAAAAAGATGGTGGCCTCGTTCTTCGGAAAGACAGGTCATTACGCGACAGTTGTCTTAGAGGATCAGAAAACGGTTAATGCAGAGTGGTACACTAACAACTGTTTGCCACTTGTCTTGGACAAAGTTCGAGAGAAACGACCTCGCAGCAGGATCCTCCTTCACACCGCCAGGCAAACAATCGACTATTTGGCGACCTTAGACGTGGAATTACTGGGTCACCCGCCGTTTAGCCCCGACCTCGCACCCTGCGATTTTTATTTATTCCCGAAAATAAAAGAAAAACTTCGAGGAAAACATTTTATGGACGCCGAAGAAGCAGTGGCTGCGTTTCAAAACGCCATTGAAGAGACCCCTAAGGCCGAGTGGGCAAGGTGCTTTTCTCAATGGTTCCATCGAATGCAGCGATGTATTGATATAAATGGACGCTATTTTGAAAAGTTAAAAAAAAACTAATAACTTGCTAGAATGCTTAGTTTTTGATTTTCTAAGAACTTTCAGTTTGACCCTCGTAACCTGGGTTCGCTTCTCACTTGGAGAAATAATTCATTTTAAATTTTCCGTGGACCTTTTTTCTCAAATTGTCTATGCCTATTGCTTTATGAAAAAGCTGAAAATATTCCAATGTTAAAATAGAACTAGAATAAAAAAGCACTTTTGTTTTTCAGAAATGGCTGAGCGTCATAATGCCGCTGCGGTTCTATCTCTAGCAAGAGATCTAGTCTTGCAAGTTCAAACTCTAATAGAGAACAAATAAAAATTATTAAGCGACAAATAAGAATTATAAACTACATATATTGGTGTAAGATCATTTCAACTGATATTAGTTGTTCAATTATTCGTTGCTAATTGCACTAAATAATCACTTATTAAGTCAAACAGACGCTTATTTTTAACATTTTTTATATACTTCCATTTATGTATACAATAAAGTATTTGGTCTATCTATAATTGAAACGGCGACCATATTCTTCTCTATACTCTTCTTTACTAGAACTATAAAAAGAGGAGTAAAGTAATATAAAAGAAAAATATTTTGCATTATACAGTTGTTTTATTGACAGAAGATTTAATTCGAATAATACGCCAGAGGAAACTCTCGCATTTAATACGTGTCATGTGTCACCGCGAAAGTGCTGCCATAGATAAAATTTAGTTTTTATTATATAAAAAGTTTATATATATTGTAATCTATATTATAGTTCTAATTTTCTTACACCAGTGTAACTAATATTACAAATTAATAAAGTATTCTTATAAGATATTAGAGAAATCATAAATAAATATTAAATGATATAATTATATCTTAATAGATGATTCCAACGATGTTCTTAGTGAAACTAATTATATATTATATGTATGTTTATATTGTAGTGTATGTTGGAAACTTTATAAGGCGTAGTGCACATTGAAATATGTAACTATACATATAACGCCCTCTATATGTTACTGCTTTATATAAAACAAATATGGTTCACATTTTTCTAATTAGTCATTTTTATTTCAGGATATAATGTTCAATTTATAAAATAAATAATTAAATATATATTAAAAAAACATTGTGAATTCTACATTGCTATAACAACAATATGCACTACGCTATGTCTTAGAAAGGCAATAAAATAGAAAACGATTTACGAAAAATGATATTGTATAAATATATTTTGATACGTATCATCTACGATTATTCTTCATGGAATGTTAAATTCTCGATGTCTAAATATAATAGATATTTCATTATAATCATATTAAAAGTAGGTGTAATGTGTCTTTGTAGAACAAAATCATGTCTGAATACAAATTTGTATCTTAAATTACACTAAACCTTTGATAAATACAAGAAAAATCAAATAACTCAGTCTTTTATCATGTAGAGTTGGCGTAATTAATGTTATATTTAAAAAGTTCTTTATAATACACACTCTTATACATTTTTTGGATGTGAATTTGTTCTGAGGAGTCGAATTCAACAACATAAGGCCAAAACCAAGTGATACAAACATAAATTTTATCATAATATTACACTAATTTATAAGTATCGAAAACGCTTGCTTGGGCAAAGATTGCGGTATATTTTTAAATTAAATGCAGTGGATGTTTAAATATTTTGATATACAAACCTAAACATTAATAGATATACGTATATATATCATTGTTATTGTCAAGAGACAATATGTTTAGCACTTGCTAGTACAAACATTATTTTTGCATTTAAATACGCCAAAAAATTAATAATTTAACAGAATCGTTTATACTAAATTTAAGTCGTGAAAATTCTATTACTTTTAAGAAATAAAAATCTATTGACTATATATAAATTACTTAGTAGGCTTTATTATGTGTTTTCATATTATGCCTGTTTAGAGACTGCTTTTTATGTCTGATCATGTGGATACTATGAAGGTTTAAATTTATATAAATGTATATTTTGATTCTAATACTATTTATATGTATATTAGATAGCTTTGAATCATATTTTAAAAGATATTTCTTTAATAACGTTTGCGAAAGGAAAAGGTTCCTGTCGTCTTCTGTATATATAAAACTGTACATATAGGTTTCATAACCAGAGATCAACGCACAGTCCAAACCGGTGAGTCTAGAATCTAAAAATTGTTTTTAGATTTTTATATAGCCCAGAAAGAAGGTACTACGGTACTAAGTAAATAATACGGGTATTTTTTTGAGACGCAATATGTCACTTGAAGTTTAAGCGAAAAGGAGAGAATTTATGCAGAACATTTGCTTTTAAGTTTTTTTATCGATAGAATCGAGAATTAAACGGGTTAATTTGCGATTGAGAACCGGGTATATAGTATGTAAATTCAAATATTTGTTACACGTTTTAAATATTAAATTACATTTATATAAGCACTACAAAAGAATAATTTCTTTTGTCAAGGTTAAAAATCAGTCTCCTTATATAATATATTATTCATATTGTATATATATAGCGACTAGCGGCTGTACATATTATATCTACATGCATATTTCACAGCAATTCAACACATTTCCTGTTATTATTGTCGTTATCATTTGATAAAAATAGACATAAAAACACGTTTCTTACGATATAAAAATATATATAAATAAATAAATAATTTATGAAATACCTACTGCTTTTCAAGTACTTAGCTCTTTTTAAGTATAGAAAGGGAAGAAACTGCTTAGCATTCCATGGATTCACCGTGCGGGTGCCGGGCCCGTCGCATTGTAGGAAGAGGAGCTCCGATCAGCGCTTGGGACTTGCGATCCAAGTGTAGGTTTAAAGGGGCCCCTTTAAAATGCATTAACGCTCACCTTCACTGTCCGAGCACCTCCCACTACCTAACCAAATTTTAAACGATTCTACCAAAGCCGCCTTTGAAGTGCGTTCTAGAAATGAATTTATAATAGTTCTATACAGGCCGAGATCTTTTCGTATACTATAGAGAGATTTCGCTATTATACCTCTCGCTCCTACATCAACCGCATATAAGCTAACTCTAAACCTATTCCTAGTCAGTTCATTTGTAAGATCGAAATATTTATTAAGTTTTAGATAGTGATTTTTTGGGATATTCGTTTCCCACGGAACTGTAAGTTTTACCAATACTACGCGTTTTAGGCTTCGAGAATACAGAAAAATATCCGGTTTGGATGAAGAAACACAAATATCCTCAGAGATACTATACTGTGTCCTTCACAAGTGTCCAATTAGGAGCTAGTTCTAATATAGAGAAAGGTTTTTGTGTGGGTTTTTTCTTTCACAAACTCTATTGAGCGTTTGCTGGTTGTTATATTTCTCAGAGCTCTTACTACTGATAGACTAACGGCTTCACGCATATGGTTAGCTGTCCCTACTGCCTCTTTACAGATGTAGCAAGGTTGATCGGTAGCTTTACCCCATCTTTCTAAGTTACTTTGATCTGGAAGAGTCATTTGGAACGCATTTAGGTAGAATTTTAATAGTGCTGGAGACCAGTCGTGAATTAGGGTGCGCCATTTTAAAGCTAAAGGGATACAGAAATCTCCTATAGTTAGCCACTCGTTTTGCATTTCTAAACCCAATGCGTGCACCTTGTACTTGTCGTTCTCATCTTGCTGAATAAAAGATTTTATTATGTCTATGTCTTGAACTTCCCTCTTTGATCCTAACCCTACTTTACTAGATTGTGTTCCTATCATAAATCGCTTATAGAATTGAAGTCTTGACTCGAGCTCTGGAATTATATCTATAGTATATCAGATTAACTAAATAAAAAGAAAATAACTGTTAAACGTCGGGCTTAACTTAAAGGTTTTCGATATTTGTTTCAATATCTCGTGACAAACGAATGAATTGACTATTTATAATTAGTAATAATTATACTAAAAATAAAAAATATATCAGGGCATTATTCAATAATAAAACCTCATGTGTAGTACGTATGACAACACTCTATTATTATTTTACTTTATTACGTGTGTAAGATTTGTTTACCAAAACGCACATGATCGAGGTTTACCATATTTACCAGTTTTGTTAACCTTTATAAGTAATACTTATGTATATCGATATATTCATATCGTTTTCCCCCTTGTGCCTTGTATCAATACCAAAACGCTAAAATTATATTTACCTATTCCTTATATATTCCTATGATATACACGAATAAATTAATGTTATTTAATAAATATTTAATATTTCTACGGCAAAAAATATAAATATATGACCTTAATATTTCATATTTAAATATATCACATAATGTTATATAGTTAAAATCGAGTTTATTATAAAGACTTTTAAAACCTTTTAGTTTTACACTATCCCTCATATAGCAGGCAAAGAGAAACTACTGTCTAGTTGACTCCGTTCTCCTCTGCCAGTCAGAATTTTAGACATTGCGTGATTTGCTTAAAAAAGCCGATGCTACACTTAGTCTCACAGCAGCATGATGGGGTGATGAAAATCCCACCAAATTTTTCCCATATACGTGCTTATTTAGCATTTTAAACATAATTTAACAGTATACTACCACATATTAATAATTAAATAAATATAAGAAAACCCTTGTAAATGTCTAAGTAAATCTCTCAGTCTTCCCATAATCTATTGTAGCGTTAATTAAAAAATTACAATGATTTGCTTTACATATTTATGTATTGAACAAAGTTATCCAATATGTAACTATTAGTTATTTTTAATATTTTAAAAATTAAAAACTTGTAATACTAATGTAATTAACTAGCATATATCCTAATGATATATTGCAACATACTATTTACGTAGCCAAATCGGATCGTGACATATTTAGCCATACTTTTTTCATTATTTCTATGTATAATGTAATTTAATACTAGACATGAATGAATGAATGAATAAATACATATTATATTATATATGATTATAGTGATATTATTCAATTTTAAATGAAACTGTTTTGCCCGTTTAATCGCATATTAGTATATCTATAACCTCTGATTTCTTGAAAAATATTCGAAATAAATGTTCCCAAACAAAGATATCACAGAGAAATATATAAACGCGATAAATCCGGCTAAGGTATTTTATATAAAAATACAAATATTTTAAAATATTGGACTACGGGTAAAAAATATGATAATTGCTTTTTTTGCTTCATTTGAGGACAAAAGTGACAACTGGCGATAAATCACATTGATATGAAGATCAAAAATTGATATATGTTACATTGTTATAAAACGTGCATCTTGGAATAACTGAAAACATGTCGATAATACTTAATTTAGAACATATATCTATAGATTTTAATGCGTATATGTGGCTGCTATACTGTCTTATTATATTTGTATTATAGATATGTATGTACTTGTACTATTAATTAGGGCTTTTATTGTCTATACTTTAATGTTTTATTCCAAATATATGTGATGTTTATACGCTTAAGTAATTTACCGGTAAATACCAGGCCTACGTCCACAAGCGAAGCTTTACCGAAACGTGTTTTAAACACACTGGTGTCAAAGTTAGATGTTTCTTATAAATAAAATTATGAATTATAATATATATATATATATATATATATATATATATATATATATATATATATATATATATATATATATATATATATATATATATATATATATATATATATATATATATATATATATATATATATATATATATATATATATATATATATATATATATATATATATATATATATATATATATATATATATATATATATATATATATATATATATATATATATATATATATATATATATATATATATATATATATATATATATATATATATATATATATATCGTTTTCTTTTTAAAGTAAATTTTGTATGGCTGTACATTTTTATAACTCTCACTTGTTATTTAAGAAGAAATGAATATTTACCAAAGTTTTAATTTATTATGTATAGCGTGTGTATTTTTTCCGTTTACCAAGAATTTCTGAAATACATTTGTATTAAATCTTTATTATTAAATTAATATATATATGTTTTGAAATGTTTTAAATGATACAACATTATTAAAATTCGAATAACTAATACAAAATATCAAAAGTTATTTTAAATTCTGATGTAAAAGTAACTCAGTATATTTTATTTAACATTATAAAAACTTATATTTATTCTAATATATTTTTGTAGTTATTTATGCAATTGTTTAATGTTAAAGCAATTTAACTTAAATATCGGATCCAAGATTAATTAATAATTTTATCTTAATGTGATTTTCTTGTGTTTATTTAAATTAACTTATATCTATGTAAAATTGTAAATTCAGCTACATATTAAAATACTGCTTTATTTATACACTCATTAATAATGTGAAATAACTTTTGATATGACAATTTTATGGCTTAAATAACAAGAACAATGTGTTTAAATGTAAGTAATTTCTTTACATCTTCATGTGTAATTCATACAAAGTCTAATGCAAACATCGCGATATTATAAGAATGTAATTATGTGTTTTAGTTATAGCGATTTGTAATAAACAATTATTTTTGTGAAATCATCTCGTCATTAAAGAGTTTCCATTAAACTGTTTATTTTATTTAAAGTTAAATCTTACTAAACTTTATACTTTTTTGACTCGAGGAGTCGTGACGCACAGGCAAATAGGCGAGCGCGGCGTTGAGTTCAGCCACTACCACTCTATACGCACTGCTTCAAAAGGGCGGAAAGCGGGAAACGGAGGACCTTAACACTAGGTTCCCGCGATTCCTACAGTTCTCTCTGCCTATGCTATGCCTTAATAATCAGGAAAAAACGCCGAGTAAAACAATATTTAAGTTTTGTTTAAATTGAGTTTAAGTACTTTTTAGCTTTTTAGCTTGACGCTTAATCCCGCATGTTGCAGGGTAGGTAGAGGGAACTGCAGGAACCATATGAATCTAGTGTTAAGACACTCCGTTGATAAGTTTCTGTTTTTTTTTTGTCTCCGCTTGGGTCGAGGCATTGTGTGTTGAATGGCGGAACTCAACGCCGCGCTTTGCCTAGTTTCCAGAGTGAAAAAAATGTAAATATAAAAATCCATCTTTCCCGAATGGGAATCGACCCCTCAAACCGTCACGTTTACAGGCAGATGCTTACGCCTCTGCGCCACGACGGCCCTCAAGCACTTAAACTAGATTTGAATAGATTCAGAGAGCACCAGTAAGGCGTAATTTTAATATTTTTTTTATTTAACAAGTGTAGAATACAACATAATAATATATTACTATTTGCGTAAAAGATAAGGGTATATAATTTTAAATTCAAACATTACATTTCAGTTTTAAGCGTCTTTTCATATTATTCGAAGCAATACATTGAAGTTAAAGCAAAAATGCTTAATCATCTAACTAAAATAACTATAATAATACCTATTCTAGAAATATAATGTGTTGATATCACAGTGTTCTATTAATTTAAACGGGAAAGAACCCTGTGGCCGCTATTCAAAATCTATGTTAAGGACTTATTAGAGGTCTCGACCTTATTGTTTTGATGCAATGGAGTCATATGGTAACTATATTTTCATCGAAGGCTAATAGTGTTTGTAATTTCTTTTGTATAGCAGAATCTAAAAGGAATTCGAATTGATTTTTCTTAATAAGTGTTTATAAAGTAATCTCCCGAATTTATGCGATGACTGAGCAATAATTTAAAAGTGTAGAATACACAGAACATAATAAGATAAAGTTGAATTTGCATAAGTTGAATATAGTTTTCGATATAAATTTATGTAAATTGTTTTTATTTGGAGCCGAAAGCTAAAAAAAATAACAAAACAAACAAAAATACATATGAAGATCTTTGAAGTCATACAATCTATTATACCTAGTAGTTTGTGACTGACTATCCATAGTTTTTCCCTTGATGAATATACATTGTAGTACATATATTTTTTGCAAGAAATGTGCTTTCCATTGAAATAGATATTGTTCAGTATTTTGGCCCCCTTTTAAATCGATCTGAGGCCTTCATCTCAATAGCCAATTGTTATTCTATAGTCTGGTTGATTAGTAAAACTATGAAGATTTCTGACATCTTTTATTTGCTCCTACATTTCTATAACCTCATCAATCGTTATTTGATTGCTTTGACTATAATATATTATAATCAGAGCAGTCAAGTAACGATTGATGAGCCTTATTGCACATAAAACATAGTATAAATAAATATGATTTGTCCTTATCAAGTATGTGTTTGATAAATATGAATATAACGCAATCAAAAGGAAAAGAGCAAAAAGAAAGTTCTTTTTGGATGGGATTTGGAAATTAGTTCTAAAAGACTGCATATTTATATACTTCAAGCGACCAACCAACATCTTGAGGGAGAATAAATAATATTGGAAACGATCTTATATAGAAATGCCGGGATCTGCATATCACGTTGAAAACAAACTGGTCACCAATTAAGTTTAACGTGAAATTGAGATAAATGGTCATACTTTTGCAAGCCGTAAACAAACCTTTTAACCATTTAGAAGTCACTCTAATTTGTTAAATACCTCCCCGTTCACAATCAAATAGCATACATAGTCGAACAAAGAAAGGAAAAGATATTGCGCTATTATACCTTCAGTTTTGTTAGGAATTAAGTACTAAAGACGCTGATTTTATGAAAGGAGAACTCCATGTACTTGATGTTCTCATCGATGTCAGGAACTCAACAGGTATTCGGGGGAATAAAATTATTTTCTTTGCTATTCGGTTGGATGAAAACGTAAAAAAATATATATTAAAAATACTGATGTAGAATGTTTAGAGACCTGCCCTAGTACGTACCGAACATTACTTAAATACCTTATGGTTTTAATTATTATAGATATACAGGTGAAGTCGCAACCTAAATTATAGCATAGTTTTATCTAATCTTCATAAAATAAAATAAAATTATTAAACAAGTAATATTTTTGAATATATAAAAAAGATTTTTTTTTTCACTTAAAATAAAAAATTAAATTATTGTTTCAAAAATAAAATACCATTTGTCAAATTGTTTCAAAAATAAAATACCATTGGTCAAGTAACAATACTGTCATAATGGCAAAGAGATATACTTATTTCTTATTGGGCTATTTTTTTGAATGAGAGGTGACAGTTTGACAACGTTTAATAGTATTCTTGTAGTACGAAATGTTAACGTTATTTGTATTTAATCTCAAGATAACAGAGCAAGTATAAATATTGTGAAATGTAAAAAAAAATCATGTGTCTAAATTATTGATAGTTCTTGACTAGTTTTATGTATACAGCCTTAAAATATTTTACCCTATAGTTAGTTTTGATTAAGACCGCGCTACCATATACATCCTGTATGGCAATAACAACGCACCGAGAATTAGCTTTCTTGGAAAGTGAACTTGGAAAGATACAGAGACGTAGCTGGAATAATACACACATAGACACACACATTTACACAAAAAACACACATTCAAACAAGCACGCACGCAAGCTAACTTACCTCTCTAAATTTCTTACAATATTTAAAATAATAACTGTTTACACTACTATTAATCATAATACAGGTAAACTATTCTAATGCAGACGTTTTTTTTTTCATTTTCATTTATAAAAAGTACAATGACATACATAGGTATATAAAAATCAAGCCTGACATACTGTTCAGTATATAATATTGCAGCTTAAAATTTAAGTATGATGTGAGTTGACTGTAAGTTCTGTCTTGTCAAATTTCAATGTGTAGAAATCCGTGCGGAAGCGATTTTTCTATCTATCCTGTAATATGGCACGATAAAGTTCATAAATAATATATCTAGAAGAAGTCTCTTAATGGCTGAAAAAAATTACTATTTTAAACAATTCCATATAAATGAATATCAACTATATTTTTAAAGTTCACAAAATAATAAAACTACGTGTATATACAATATTCATATTCATAACTACTTGTCGAAAATCTTAAAACGGGTATGTCACGATACCATTATGCTAATTATACATATATATGAGGCATCTTTTTATATTTGACGTAGAATAAAGAAATCGAGACACAAAAATATGGGATTTTTATCTTATTCATGAATGAATCACTATTCAAGTAGGTCAGTGAACTGATGTTGACGATATCGTTTGTAACATAACAAAATAATCAATTTACTTACATCATGGTGAGATCGATGAAGAACTTGTTTATATAGATCACGAGGGAAATACCTCGTATATGGATATATTGTGTTTTGTGACGTGTGGAAAATTATAGTAAAAATAATTACAGTTCCTAAACAGATAATCATCGTTTTGGACAATGTAGTACAACTTGTATAAAAATAATTAATAACTTACAGTATAAGATCTTCACGATAGTTAAAATTAATTCCTTCATTCACAAAATTGTGAATTATTATCTATATCTTTTATACTCATATTATAAAGCTTGTTTGGTAAAAAAACTAGACACCCTTTTGTCATAACTCACAAGCTTTTGCTTTACAGTGAAAAATTATTTTGTGCTTAATTATTGAGGAAAGCTTAAAAGAAAGATTAATAGTAATTTAGTGTGAAATCAACCTCCATAAAATTTTCTAAAACATATACAAATTACAATATACGATATATAATAGTAAAATCATTATGTGTCAAAAATACAAAGATTAATTATCATCTTAAGCAAATAATAATAGATAAATAAATGAATAATATTTCAGCTGTGGCTTTTTCCCATGCCACATTTCAAAAGGTGTTTGTATAAAATGTAAAGCTTTTGTTGGTGTTATATTTATTAAATAGACAGCAGTTAACACTGCTTCACCCCAAAATTGCTTATGCAATTCTGCACCATTTATCATAGAGCGAGCTTTTTCAGTAATAGTTCTTACCATTCTTTCAGAAACGCCATTTAACTGTGGTGTTCCCGGATATTCACCACCGTTGTCGCAATATAAATGAACTAATTTCGTGTTGAATTTTGCTTCACCTTTTGCAACGAAATCTTTAAATACTGTAAATACATCTGACTTATAAGTAATGAGATAAGTAACACAGTAATGAGTATACTGATCTACAAACAGTACAAAATAGTTTTTATTGTCAACTGTAGGAGGAGTGATAGGACCACATACGTCAGAATGAACCACAAATAACGATCGCTTAATATGACTTTTAACTTTAAGATGATTAAAAGGTAATCAACTCTGTTTACTATTTATACAGGCTTCACATAAATCATCATTTGGTACTACTCTATCTATTTCTTTTATATCATCATCATCAATCATGTCACAATTTTTAAGTTTCAAAAAATTATTTTTACTTATATGACCTAAACGTTGATGCCATAATTTATAGTCGTTCTTGTCGCTATTTTTATGAGAAACGAAGTAACATGTATTTATAAATACCTTAAAATTTAAAGCTATCAAATTATTAGTACACTTACCTTGAATAATTACCATACCATCCTTTTTAATTTTTGCACCATATTTGTCAAAAATAATAGTAAACCCTGCTTGCTGCATCTTTATAACAGATATTAAGTTATAAGGGACATTAGGACAGTAAAGCACGTTATCTAAAAATCCTTGAACGCCCAAGTCACTGGTAACCTTTATAGTTCCTCTTTTTGTAGCTGTAATGTATGTACCATTCTTTGCAACTGAAATTTTAAGTGGTATAATTAAACGAGAATAATGAATAAATAAATCCTGTCTATTTATAATATGGTCTGAAGCTCCTGAGTCTAATAAAAATGTAACTTCATTGACATGTTCTATGGGTTTCTGTGCTCCCAACATAAAAGCAAATCCAAAAGAATTATTTGATATAAAGGGTTGTTGAGTCTCTATATTTTGTAAAGTTCTAGTTCGTGATGCTTGGTTATCACCCATCATTCTTTTAAAGTGATAGCATTCCTTTTTAACATGACCTTTGCGGCCACAATGATGACACTTCAAATGTCTTTTGTTTATTTTTCTATTATCTCTTTTGTATCTGAAATTTTGCGAGATCGATGAAGAACTTGTTTATATAGATCACGAGGGAAATACCTCGTATATGGATATATTGTGTTTTGTGACGTGTGGAAAATTATAGTAAAAATAATTACAGTTCCTAAACAGATAATCATCGTTTTGGACAATGTAGTACAACTTGTATAAAAATAATTAATAACTTACAGTATAAGATCTTCACGATAGTTAAAATTAATTCCTTCATTCACAAAATTGTGAATTATTATCTATATCTTTTATACTCATATTATAAAGCTTGTTTGGTAAAAAAACTAGACACCCTTTTGTCATAACTCACAAGCTTTTGCTTTACAGTGAAAAATTATTTTGTGCTTAATTATTGAGGAAAGCTTAAAAGAAAGATTAATAGTAATTTAGTGTGAAATCAACCTCCAGAAAATTTTCTAAAACATATACAAATTACAATATACGATATATAATAGTAAAATCATTATGTGTCAAAAATACAAAGATTAATTATCATCTTAAGCAAATAATAATAGATAAATAAATGAATAATAGTGTAAACCAATAGTTTATTTTGCTCTTGTAATAAATCCGATAGTACTTCACCGTGTCTGTTTACTACTAGTATTTGCGTAGTTGATAGAAATGTGTTTACAAGAATGTTGATATCAAGAGCATAGGATACCATGAATATTTGAATTAGTTAGTGACATTAAATTAGTAGGTCAAATAAGTTGTTGAAATCAACAGTAGACCTTATATATTCGTAAGTTCGTAAGTTAGCCAGTCAGCCCTAGCGTAGGTGACAAATGTAGTAAATACAAATAAAAAAATAAGGAATAACTTTTAAAACCTTATATAAAGTGTGGTATATTTCTAGTGAACAATATTTATTGACAATATATTTATTGGAATATTAATCATAATAGATAATACATACAAAAATTTACTCGATTATTTACTTAAAATATGTATGTTAAAATAAATAATGACGTGTTTATATTTAAATTGAATTTTTATTACATATCATAATAATTTATCACAAATTACTTATAAATAATTATTACAATATACAAAAGGAACATCTACGTTGACAATTTTTATTCGATTGTACAGTCTTATTATAAAATTAAATTAATCAAGGAACTATGTCATTTTGATATTTTTTATTTAAAGATAGTATTTTTAACAAATAAATTAAACATAATTTTGTTAAGTCTATTATTATAAAATTATAACCCTTGATTGCTTAATGACAATATCTTTAACTGTATGTACTTTACATTTTTCTATACAATTAACGTATGTAATATGTAACTAATTAGTGATAAAATAAATATAATATATTTACGTTATAATAGTTTGGTATTCTCTTGAGTTTTCGTAGCTTTAAATACTTCCAAAACCTTGTCTAAATCTAGATAGGAGGATGGAAAGGGCGTGTAATGCGGCCAAGTCTGGATTTCGTTGTACAAAGCTTCGCCAGGACACTCAGTGTTTCTTATTTGTCTGTGTCCTATAAGTTTATAGTCCTTTTTTATGTAACCCATATCAACTCCTGCGGCGATTAACGCTTGTGCAGTTTTTAACTGTTGCAATGGCGGTGCTGTACCTGAATACAACGCAAACAGAAAATATCAAGATTAAAGAAATTACTATTATAACAACAGGGATTATCTGGAATATTACTTAGTTTATCGAGAATATTTTTTATTAGCATGACTCAATGTCGAAAGCCTATCTAACAGGTAAAATATGATTGAAATACATACTTGTCCAGTCGCCAATAAGGCAAATGCCAATACTAAAGTTGTTAAAGTGTAATGAGTGGGCGCCAAGTACGTCCCATCCTCTTCCTTCGTAAGCTATGCCATCTCCGCCTACTCCAAAGCTACATGTTTAATAATATAATAATTAGAGAATAATTTAATATTGCATCGTGCTTATTAACAAATTATTTGTGAAAATCATAAATAAAAACAAATTATTATTATTACCATTACTTAAACTACAAAATGTAAATAAAATATATGAGATATCAATAAATACTTTATATATAAGGTAAAAATTTAAAATGTATGTAGAGTGACTAGTATTTACTGTATATTTTACTTACTTATAACCAATATCCGCCCAATTTCTTTCATCCATATGAAAATTTTGCATACTTCGCATGGCCTGTTGACAACGTATAGTGTCATAGCACGCAGCAGGTGAATATGAATGATGTATGACGACATACGTCACTGGAGTAGACAAGGGCTCTCTATACTTAGGTGCACGTGCACGCCATTGAGAACGGCGCATGTACGGGAAATTGTATGATACCACCTCATTTCCGGATTGTTCTTCTGAAAGTATTTTTTTAATATTTTGGTATTATTTTTATTTATATTAATTTCTATGAAAGAAGCTAAATATTTGTGAATTACTGCATAACAATGTGTTCGTGATGCAATTAAAATAAACCTGATAGTCATGTTAAAACCGGTAGGATAAAAATAATATTATTTAACTTACGAAAAATCGAACTCGGCGCTCCCACTACGGCAGTCATTGCTTGCAGTAGCACTGCGCCAGTCATCAAAAGCACCATTGCCTCAGATCTACCTCTATTCGTCACTAACACTAGTAATATCTGTAAATTTATCAACATTATGGACCAGATATTTTTCTTTGTCTATTTGTGAAGCACGTTTCATAAATTTCATATGTTTTGTTGTGTAGGCTTATCTATACAATAATATTATTTTATCTATAAATTATGACGTACGTAGGTAGGTACATATATAAGTGTGCGTAAATTTGATTATCTACATCGGCTGTAGTTTATATCTATTTGCACTTATTAAGTGGTGTTCAAGTATATGAAGTATCTATATAGAATATATACTTGTATGATTTTTATATCCATGAAAAATAAACGTAATATACAAAAAATGTGACTATTTGTTGTATCGAGACTCGAACCTGTGCCTATTGAATCACGTCAAAGCGTTCTAACGAAGCTACTAATCTATTACTGAAGAAGACCGATTTACAAAGAATTTCTCTTTTTGCACTACTACTACTACTACTTATTACTTTTCTACTATTACTTTTTATCTCGATATCCCGGAAATACGCGTTTATTTCTCAAATAAAATATTACATATGAATTTTCTTCAGACAACATTTTTTTCATACAAAATGATTCGAAGGAATATTTGTAAAATATATGGATTATTTGTTAGAATTACTCCTCTCATTAAATGTCCTTATTTCATGTGACGTCGATAAAAAATTTTAAACGAACGCATTTCAGCTTACACCACCAGCTACATAACTATTTGTCTTGACCTAAGGGCGCAAGGCAGCAGGAGGGTCTACAGTCATATAATAAAATGAAATATAAGAATTACGTTTTATCTTACAAACAGGTTATATCGACCTACCCTACGTAAATAGAGGCAACCTGTTTCGAAAACACTTCCTTTTCCGCTTGCCGTAAACAATTGATAACGTTGAATAGTTACTATCAAATAATAAGCTCATTCAGACACACACTGACAGACACCTTTACATTGAACTATGATATCTTCTAAATATTTAAAAAAAAGAATCAATATTATGACTAAACCAATCACTGAATACTCCAGAACATTATAAGCATTTATATTTTTGTACACTCAATAATGTGTGAGAAGCCAAAACAGAAGCAGTTTAACCGTACGTTCTCCTTTGTGTGTTCTTCATTCACCGTGACATTGGCAAAGTGAATCGAGCTCAACTGGCATGCTAGAATGCCACAAGTAAAAAGAAGAGGAAGAAGAAGGTATGTTTATGTAATATTTGTTAATGAAATTAATTCATACTCTTCATGGAATTTTATACTACCTGATGAGATCGACTGTTAATTTTAAGTATTTTTGTTTTAACTAGTTGTACTGTGAGACGGACTTGAGACTAAGGTCGAGGTGCAATATGACTGTAAGGACAAAGAATATATGTTATATGTTCAATTTTTAATCTGAGCATATAACATTCTTCATTTGCCAACTCTAAAAGCAACGTTGAGTTCCACCACATACCGAGTAATGTCCCGGATTCGAACCAGGAAAACGGAGGTTATTTGACACTAAGTTCTCCCTGTCGACACTAAATATTACCCGGATAAAATATATGCATGATAAAATTTGAATCTAAACGTTATTAATTATGACATGTACTACCAGTATTTTTAAATATGGTTTAATTAATTCATTAGTTTAGGCATGTTTTAAATTATACCTTGCATATTAGAGGTAATAAACAAAATTTATGATATAATTAATTATTTAGTAGGTATAATACAATCAGTTACAGAAAAAAATAAAAGTAGGTAAGAGCCTAAAATGGAAAAGCAATATGGACCTAGAATGTGCGATAGATTTGCGTACATACAACGCGATGAGTAAGTAAAAATATAACACAATAATTTATATAAATAAAAATCACCGTTAAATAATAAAAGTCACAATTCCGTACTATTAATAATAAAAAATCACGTTTGTTGTATAGAGATTCTTAGTATATTCTTTTTAATTTTAGTATTTGTTATTATACTGGCAACGAAAACGCATTATTTGTGAAAATTTCAGCTTTCTAGCTACCATGGTTTGTGAGATACAACTTGTCTATACAGCCAGCGACAGCGAAGGCTTAGTAAAAGTGTCCCGGAACCCTAAAAAAAAAAATCTCACTGGATAGAATAAGATATCTTTAAAAATGATAAGAACAAATACGATAATCAAACGAAAAATATTTTAACCGATACATTTCTTCTATCTTCCGTCATAGCAAGATAAAATGTAGAGTTAAGTCACTATCTTCTTCATTTTTGTGGTAGATAGGTGTACATTACTTTTTTCGTTTTATTTTTGTATACTTTTGTTAGGTACAATAATAGACTTAAATTGAAATTAAATACGTATTTGTTATTATTTTATAAATATAAATATATACTATATATTACTGATAATTTAAAATGTTTTCTGACATACCTATAAGAAAGCAAATCGATTTCAGATTTCACAGGGAATAATAACAAAACAAACGAATTTCGGATAATTTAAACACAGCCGGCTTATACTTTGGCAATAACGATAGTGTTATACAGAATAAGTTTTATAGTCATGTATATAGTGAGCTGCTGCCGAGGTTAATCCCCGTCGTCTCGGAGATAAAAAAAACGTGGAAATTGTACAGTAACCATTAGAATTGATTGAAAGATAAATGATTTGACGATAACTAATAGGAAACGAAAATATTTTTTGTCTGATATTATATTTCTAACAATTTCTTATTTTGCTATTACATTTGAAAAATATGATGTATACAAGACACTGTGTTTTACGTATTGTAATTAGACAACAGTGTCGTATATGTCTGTAATAATAATCCACACATAATATATTATAATAAATCACGCTAATTCATGACATGTCACCTCTACATATTATATTAGTTTTAACTTAAGTAGTAAATTTTAAACAATCATTTCATTAATTAATTTATTTCTTAGTATTTTCTATTCGATTGTACTAAAATTTGTGTACGCACCAAAAACATTTTACATAATGCATACAAAAACCTTCCATTGTAGTTAGACCTCTACTCTGCATATACATATTTAATCGCAATCGTATTATGTCGCGTTTAAGCGTATATTTAAATCGTCATTAGTGTAGCTGTCATTTATGTTAAACTGTGATCCATTGTAATATATAATTAATATAATATTTAAATAACTACATAATACATAGTAAGTTACAGAATTTTACAAGAATATATCATATAATAAGAAAAAGGGATATGAGTTATTGGCTTATTGATTGTTACTTAAACATTATGAAGTACTGTATTGACAGTCATGTCATAACTTTAATATTTTATTTGATCTTTTGGGTATCTACACCTCAGTTCCCTTGCAAAAGTATCCATTGTAATGGAATAGTGAACAACACAGAATTAGAATTTTTTGAGTTTATTATCGTTTTATAGATAGTGTGTGACAGACAGGTCGACGTCTCGCTTAAAATATTAAACTTTCAAATAACATAATAAGTACACAAAGTGATTTGAAAGAAAGGTTATATGTTTAATATACGAATCTTATATCAGAGTAAATCTGTGAACATTGAAAGTTTGCGATGTGTTGTTTATTTTAAAAAATAAATGCAATTCATTTTATTTAAGCGCGAGAGGCGAGCATACATGAGCATACAAGAATCTAGTAAGTCTATTTGGGCTTTAGTAACTTGTCTAAATTATTATAATTTATTTATTTATTTAAGCTTAAACACTTCCTTACATTTTTTTTAACAAATTTTTAACATTTTTTTCTGAAGTTTTAGTGCGTTAGTAAGTTTTCATTATAGTATGTGTTAGTAATTTAATATTAGTTTTAAAACAGTAGAAATAAAAGTTTATTCACTGTAAGGACCGCCTATCGCGGTGTAAGCCTCCTCCAATATTTTCCACTGTTCTCTGTCTCTTGCAGTTCTAGTCCACATATTTCCCGCCACTCTGGCTATGTCATCACTCCATCTTTTTAGCGGTCGACCTCGTCTGCGTTTCTTATAGATAAGAAGCCAATTGGTTATAATTTGTGACCATCTATTATCTTTAGCTCGTTGTATATGTCCTGCCCATTTTCATTTTTGTTTTAATATATGTTCAATGACATCCCGTGCTTTCGTCTTTCCTCTTATTATTTTGTTATTTATTTTTTCTTTTAGTTTAATGTTCATGAAGCTTCTTTCTATACCTCTTTGACAACATCTGATTTTTTTCATATTTTTTTGAGTCAATTACCAGGTTTGGCAAGCATAGGTCAAGCATGGAATCAAGCACATGTTCATTGCTTTAGTTTTTAGTTTTACTGGTAGAGAGCTCTTAAATATTTCCTTCATGGACCAGTATTTATTCCACGTTGATTTTATTCTGAGATCTATTTCCTTGTCCATGCATGATCTAAATGATATAAGATGACCTAGATAAATATTATTTTCTACGTACTCCAAGGGTGTTGATTGAATAATAATAGGTATCTTAGATGAATTTGTCATGATCTTTGTCTTCTCTTGATTTATCTGTAGTCCTATTGCTCTGCTTTCGTTATTTAGAGATTCTAACATATAAGTTAATTTATCAGGTCTTTCTGCTAGTAAAATTATATCATCTGCAAATCTTAAGTGAGATATATATTTTCCGTTAATTTTGATTCCAGTTTCTTCCCAGCTAACCCTCCTGAAGACTGATTCTAATACTGCGATAAACAGTTTAGGAGACATTGGGTCACCTTGTTTAACCCCCTGCTTTATAGGAAAGGGAGCTCCATTTGTCTCTAAACGTATTCTTGCTATGCTGTTCTTATAGATGTTTTTAATAAGTTCTATGTAGTCATTATTAACTCCTTGCTCAGCCAAGGCCCGCCACATCGAGTCATGAGATATACTGTCAAAGGCTTTGTGACTTTGAAAATTATTATAATAATATAATAAATTATGCACTCATATATAAACTATCGTATTACTCCACAATAACATCAAAATGAGAATAATTTATTTATTCGTTACAACTCAAATGTAATGTAAGGATGCTTTAGTATACATAGATAATTTGACCAAATATTACCTCATATTACATAAAACTACAGAATTTAAGGAAAATCGATTTTAATAATTAAGCTAAAGTCGAGTAGTTACCCCAATTTCAAATGCAACACCTAAAAGAAAACATAGGCGCATTTATTATGTTGGCATCATTTTTTGAACACAATAATAATTATTTTGAGAAAATCTTGTTTTATTTTGACCTCTTTTAAAGGGGACAAGTGCCCTCCGTGGTATAGGGCAATTGTCTCATTGATAGTTAAAAACGTTTCGTAGCGCAGATACCTTATAGAGGGAGGGGTACGTGATCTCACAATAGCGTTTTGAAATAAAAACAAATTTATATCGACTAAATATTTATATCTTCATTATATAAAACCATATTTGTCATGAAATATTATATATTATTAAATTTACTTCTATAACTACAAGACTAGGGCCACTATACTTTTTGGTATCAATTCATGCTAATAATGATATTTATTCACAATTTTAAATAATTAATAGATATTTTAAAATTCTAAGTATAAGTAAATAGACTATTTATAAAATGCATTTAATGAATTTATTGATTATTTAGGAATACGAAATATTGCCGTCATCGTCAATCCAGTGTATGTTATGTATTTTTATATATCCAGTATATGTTATGTATGTGTAAATAATGTCACTTTTACTTTTACTTATTTTTATTCATCTTTTTACCTATTACTAAATCGTTTTTTATATAAAACTTAATGAAATATTAAAGTGAACATAATTTTAGTCGTCAAATAATTTTTAATGCTTAAAAGGAATAGGAACCCTAATATTTAATCTATATAAAATGAATAAGATTTTCCTTCGTTTTTTAGCTTCACGCTTTATCTCTTTCATTGCATGGTAGGTCACAGTAACCATGAGAACCCCTTGCTAAAACTCTCCGTCCTCTGCTTTTCATCTTTCGAGAATTGCGTGTTGAGTAGCGGAACTCAAAGCCTAGTTGCCAAAGCAAAGAAAATGAAAAAAAAACACCCTCCAGAATGGGAAATTAACCCACATATCAATGCGTTTACTGGATGACTTAAAAGGTTTAAAAAAAACCCGGTTAGTTTACAAAGCCGACCCAGAAGCGTCGGCATAGCAGAGTATTTGTTAAAATATTGTTCTGTCAGTCAGTGCGGTTAAAAATTAGCATACCAATGTGTGTGTGTGTGTGTGTGTGTGTGTGTGTTTTTGTATTAAATATTCTATAGTACAAAAAAAAAACAGAATTCTAGAAAATCAATGAGATATAATGAAACGGATAATCACGCGAAAATAAATTATTTTTAAGCCCCGAAGCCACCAGTTTAAGAAGAGATATGATACCTGATTAATTTAAACTTTATAAAACAAAAATCTATTTTGAATCTTAAATAATTAATGAAATACAGGCCTCCGCTCACTCCTGTTGAAATTATATTGTTTTATTGTTTCTGATAATGTCTCCCTTCTCGGATATCCCTGTCCCATACTTTATTTCTTTGCTAAGCACATGCACTAACAAGATTCGCAATACACAGTATTGGATAAAGTAAAACAATCAAGGAAGACGACCGACGTTTGACGCTTTTCATTAACATGTGATATAAGTATTAGTGCATAACGTACCCTTGGGTACACCACGCCACTTCATCAATGAACTGACATATAAAAAAACGGATAAAATAGACATCTAAAGGATTTCGTTATTTTACTTATGAGTTTGGAAATCCTAAAGAGTATGTGAGTAGATACAAAAGTAGGAAAAATAAAGAAAAAGAATTATAAATTGGTTTACTTGTTACGGAGCTGCGATACCACAGCCAGATATACACACACACACACACACACACACATACACAGCGTCAAACCTATAGCACTCCTCTTCTTGCATTGGGGATTAATAAAGTGACTTTCATTGACTTCAAAATATTAAAAGCCGTAACATGTATTTGGTATACCGCATGCACTGTAGGGTAAGGTATTCTGGGTATACATAACTAAATAGATTTAAAAAAAATCATATAGCATTAAATGATTATTTTCTTTATTATAATCAAAAAATATTAAATAAATAACAAATTGTGGACCGTCATGGATGCGCAGAGGCGTCTGCTTATAAGCTCAACGGTTTGTGGGTTCGATTCCCACTGGAGGAAGATGGATTTTTTCATTTCTATTTTCTTCGTTCTGGCAACTAGGCAAACACAATGCCTCAAAAAAAGTGGAAAGCGGGGAACAGAGTGTCTTAACACTGGATTCTCACGGTTTCTGCGGTTCCCTCCTTGTTCCCTTGCCTGCTATATGGATAAAGCGTAAAGCTACATAAAAATACATAATAATAAATAAAAACACATTTCCACTTAAACTTATAATGCAATTTCTATTTCGTGGAACTTTTATACGTTTCTTTATATTTTTACAAATCCTTGGCCTTCTGAAAAGTGGTCCCATTTGGATATAACATTCAATAGAGCAGTACCAGGACATTCTGTGGCCATAATCTGACTGTGCCCCTTTAATTTGTAATCAGTACTTATAATTCCACTACGTACTCCGTCTTCGATAAGAGCTTTAGTCGCATACAACATTTTGGTCGGTGGCTCTTCAACTGAAAATAACAAAATTCAAAGCATCAGTAAATTATTCAATAATATTAAATATAATCCAGGTGAAGTAATTTTTGTATAGCAATATGAGAAATTTTCTTCATATTTTAATATTTAGGCACTATGTTTTTTTTTTCTTATTTAGATATTAACAGTTATTAATTTTATACTGTAATTACGTTTACGTTTCAAAAATAATTAAAGTCACCTCTCCAATCTCCAATGAGGCATATTCCTATGCTGACTTTATTTGCCGGCCCGGCGTGTATGCCGACTGTGCGCCAGCCTCTTCCTTCGTAAACTCCGCCCTCACTGCCCACGCAAAAGCTATAAGAAAATAACTACATTGTATTAAATTCGGAATTAATGTATGTTTTATGAAATTTTCCGAGTTTTTTTATGACAGTTTGTGTATGACAATTTTATCATGTGGGAATCGAACTTATACTGTTTACATTACTCATTTTAACAGTTTAATGCTTGACGGTGGAGCTTTAATATTATGATAAGAACAAAATAATTATAATAAATAAAATTACACAGGAGTAGGTGTGCCTCGTATTTCAACTACGCGGTTCAATTCAATACGTTTTATTTTAGGTAGGTACATATAGTATAAAATGTAAATGTTTTTACTACAGTGACCTATACACATATTAATGTTACAATAGTTAGTGTTGTGTTAAATAAACTAAATCAATTACGAAATTTCCCAGTAGTTTTAAAATGTTTAAAATAATGTTTATTGCGTGAATAAATATATTTATAAAGCCTTCGTTAGGTTTTTAATCTTTCTATATAAATTAAAGCATATTTGTATAAAATCAAATTTTTATCTGCCGCATGTACAGAAGTATAGGCAGAACCTTTTTATTATTTGTTAAAGCGGCAAACCTCACGTAGTACTTTAACATCTGCTAGAAGTTTCTAATTTTTGACAAAAAATTCACAATGATTTACAAAATACATAAGTAAGACTTACTGGTAACCTATATCACCCCAATCCAAGCTTATATGATAGTCCTGCATGGATTTCATAGTGATTTTACATTGTGCAGTAGTATTGCATGCACCTGGTAAATATGTGTGGTGAATTATCACGTATGGCACTGGTGTCTTTATTGGCTCAACATATTTTGGTGGAACAGCTCCCCAGTCTTCTCTTGTATACAATGTATAGGATGTATTGTTTTCTGTTTAAACATATCTATATTTTAATTCTATTTAATAATTACATTATAAACAATAATGGTTTGTATCTGAATATTAATGGGATGGTAGAGAATTTAATTCCATCATTAAATAAATTATTGAGTTTCATTTCCCCGCTGTGAAAGAAATAAGACCAGAGTAACAGTAAAATGGTGTCAAAGCAGTGAAAAGTAAATAGCAAAATATACAAATGGTTTTTATTAAATTCTGTATAGCATCGTAAAATAACAAAAATGCTCTTAAAAATTATTAAAATTACTCACCATTTAGTGGGTGGCTATGTACGATAAATACTTTTATAGCAATTACCGCTACACACGTGTATATGCTTAAGGCGCTCATTATAAATAAAAGTTTTTACATAAATACACGAGAGCGCTTATTCCGTATTCAAGAGAGTCTATGTTAAACGCTGCATATACTTCCTTTATATGATCATTTCGCGGTACTTTCCCATAATACGTACATATACATATATAAAATAAATATATATCACAGTGCACGTGTCTATGTTTATTTAATTTTGTAATAAATACACTAATATGATTCACTAATATATCTATATGTACTACTATTACAAGAATGTTTACAATTTCTATGGATTACTTGACGTGAGTTTAATAAATATTTTTTATGATTTTGTAAGCTTATTATTGGTTATAATTTTAGCTAAGTTAATTTGACATGATGACTTGAAAGATGACACGTATTCTAGCCATATTTGATATTATCTTTTAAGTACTTTTGACATTATTTATCGCGTAATTGCTTTGTTGATACAATAATATGCCAAATTTATGATTTTTGCGTATTGATTGATATTTATGCATTTTGTATAGTTCACGCAGGTTGACAAGATATGTGTAAATGTAATGTTTATAGGTTTAATCCCACTGATAATAATAGTAATAATAATAATATATTTTCAAACATTATTATGTACAAAAATAGATTAAACGATAGTTAACTAATTACTACAGGAATTAATTATATTTATTTTCCCGTCTTAGGTCTATTTTCGTTGAGCTCCGTCACTCAACACGCAGTACCGCAAGTTCATGTTTATCAAGCTGAGCGTCATGACACTTGGTTTTCTATGCCTTCCTTACTATATCTGGTGTGACTATGCACTTTACTATATTCAATTTTGTTATAATGATATGTTCTGTTATATGATGAATAATATTAGCATGTATAATTTTCCTTCATATTAATAGGGTATAAATTCTTATACTTATATTGTCTTGAAATAAAGATACACAATCATACGTAAGACACAATGTAGAATCATAATATTTGCAATTTTTAATAATTTTCGACATTAGTGTACGTTGCTTTGGCACAGATCTATGTACATCAAACTTTTTGCAAGTTTTTTTGTTGGATTCGTCACACAAGTCCGTTTTTACGTTTTCATGCCTTTACTCTCGGCAGACTTTCTCTCTTTCTCTTGTCCTCTCTAGGGTTCTCTTTGGCAACTTATATTGGTCATTTGATTTTTCATTTCTTATCACAGCAATATTAACGTCAAGCTCTGAATTTCATTTCACACACTTACTTGTTATTCCAAAAGTATTACGTTAAAGTGAGCCTTTTGTGTACATTACAAGGAGTTCAGACGTTGGATGACACAAATTTTGATGTATAAAGATACTTTGAAATGTTCATTATCGCTTGCTATCGAACGAGGTTCTCTATCTACTTTGTCAAATTTGAAAAGATTCTATCAAATTAAAAAATACTTAAAGAAAACATAAAAATTTGAACGCAGCGGGACTCGAACCCGCGCCCTCCTGCGCGGGTTCGAGTCCCGCTGCGTTCAAAATTTTATGTTTTCTTTAAGTATTTTTTCTATCCTCAGTGTGGATTGACACTTTAAAAATCATAAAATAAATTAAAATATGTTTTAGAAATATCCTAGTCTTATACAAATCCAAGATTTTATAATATATCATACCTCTATCGCGGACAGGATATTGAGTCTAAGTAATCGTTTGTTCCTGGTCAGTTCGTTATTCCTTTTTTATATCTTACTTAAATACATAATAAAATTAGTTCATTACAATTAAAAAAACATTTTCGATATAGAATCGGTGTCAGCGTAATGATGACGCTGTAATTGTTATTATTTATTTTTATCAATAGATCGAATGTCGAAAAGGTATTTTAATGCTTACCGTCACATTTTATATCATTTATAATTGGAACTAAAGGATGATAAACAACCTAGGGGAAGAACCTTACAAAGTACGTAAATACGTATTAACATTAGCTTTTTTAAAGCTTTACGCATAGATTGATTAGATAATATTAACCAGATGGAAAATATTATTTTCAGACAATTACGGATGCAATTTATAAGTATTATGCGATTCACAGTTAATGATGTCTATTTTCAGAATGATATGAGGCTCATATTTTTTTAAGCTCCCGTTGTATTCCACACACAACTGTGAAGGTAGAGAGGACCTTGTGATGTCATATTCTGGTCTCCGTTTTTCACCTTGCAAAATATTATGTATTGAGAGCAAAGGAAACGAATGTAATTTCTCCTAGACTGTGATCTCTGAGAGTTATCCCAGAATAGGAATTAAACCCACAGGTTGTTGACATGACTAAGGCGGCTTTATCGTTTAAAGCGATCTCTGCCAGGCACCTTATAGTTAAAATTTTAAACTATAAAAATTAGAAGCAAGAGAAAATGGTATTTGATTTATTATGTCCATTTCATTTGTACTACTATTAGTAGGTAGCCGAAACAAACAAGGGCTTATTTCGCAAATTTGAATCGATATTGCTTGTAAGAATTCTTGGAGTGGGGACACTTTCAGTAATTTAAGAATGTTCCAGACTTTTTTCGAGTCTTCCTGTTCAATTAGTTACTTGAGGATGTGACGTTGTTGACAATCTCTATGCAATCTCAATTATTACGAATTTTAATGTACTCTATGCCTATATCTATGTTAATCTACTGTAGCTTTAAATCAATAATATAAAAAATAATGAGATAGTAAAGATTTAAAGAGGCCCCTTTAAACGTACTACTACTAACATACTGCTCTAACCTCACTAGCATCGAACACTAAGTAGTTTCTTCTCTCTGATTTATATATTATATTTTTTTTTAACTGATATTCTGTTCGAAGAGATGTCGAATAAAATATTTTACTTCTTTTACTCGTAACGAGTATCTTACTATATAATAACATTCTTAAAATAAGTAATTGTATAATTTTCCTGTTTATGATATAGCAATTATATCAAATTAATAGATTTACCTATTATTATTACTATTTGTTTAAACGTAATTAGTACTTTTCTCCTATTAATGATTGCATAAAGAGTAAAATTATATAAGATTTTTTCCTTTACAAATAGTAATATTTTATTTTTATCTCAAACTTAATATTATTATAATAAAAAAAATAGCATAATTATTTACTTACGGAATTCCATCGTGTTTAGGGAACTATCAAACAGCATCAAAATATTAACACAACAATTAGGGGGTGGTTATCCCATAACAGAGAAATCTTTATTTCTTTTTTTTTCTAGGTTCACGCTTTATCCCGCATATTGCAGGGTAGGTAGAGGGAACTGCAGGAACCATTTGAACCTAGTGTTAAGACACACCGTTGCTTAGTTCTTGCTTTCTCCGTCCTCAATTTCCGCCTTTTTCGAGGCATTGCGTATTGAGTGGCGGAACGCAACGCCGCGCCTTTCCTAGTTTCCAGAGCGAAGAAAATGGAAATAGAAAAATCCATCTTCCCCGAGTGGGAATCGAACCCTCAAAACCTCGCGTTTACAGACAGACGCTTACACCTCTGCGATACGACGGTCCTCAAACTTTATTTCTTATTTTCTTAATTTGTGTTACCTCGCCCTGCTATAACAACGTGCGGAGTTCCAACACTTAGAAGATTTCTATAGGAAAATTGGTATCTTGACATTTTACTCTCTCTCTCTCTCTTACTCCTGCATTACTATATGCAACCGTGTGTTGAAAAAAAGTGTTATTTGCACCTCGAACATAACTTATTTGTTTTAAGTAAATTAACTATTTAATCTTAAAATACTGAATAATTGACGTCAATATTATTTTGTGAGTCATAGTTATCTTTTTATCGAGCACGTGTTGATACCATTTTAAAATAACTACTAATATTGTAGTAAACAATTTGTCATATAATAAACATTGCGTATTGTTATGAATTTGTTTTCAATTCCAACAAATCCTGGGGGAACGCCCATATATATAATTACAATTTATTTGTCATACTTTTTCTATGATAAAATGTGATGCAATTATTATATTTTTTTATATTTACTAACATAATATATCAATTTATAAATATAATTAGGTACCATAGCTTAATATGAGATTTTTTGTAACATTATTATTATTTTGACGGGAATATTACTTGGAAAATAACTCAATTTCCGAAAATAATCTAAACCTTATGAACGTAAGCTTCATCGTTGAAAAGATTATCTAAAAAACCATGATACTGTTATTACATACAGAGACACTATGCGGCGTAAATTGATAGCATTATTTTTTAAATGCTTTGTTTTGATTATCATATTAAAATTATAAAATAAAAATTGTGACCAAGCTTTCTATTATAATGTTTGGAATAATACAGTGCTTATCATTTCACATGTAAACATTTTGCCACATGTGCACAAAGAAGTTTCATTTCAAAAAAAATTAAAAAATATTAAATTAATTGTAAAAATCTATTTATATGGATTATTTATATTTGCTTACAAATTACCTAGTTAAATTATTTGTAGTGTCAAACGAAATAATGTAATGAACGATAAATTAAAGATGCTTTATTTTTATTAATAATTTATTTTGGAATACAGTTTTACAATAAATTTTATTAACTAAAATGTCTTATTAGTTTAACATAAGCCTAATATTGGAATTAGTGAAAACTCAAATAAATTTTAATTGGCAGGTAAATTTTTGAATTTACATATGTGACGTACAAGTTAGTACGAGTAAGAAAGGCTACTTTCTTGTGACATGTACGGAAAATTAACTACATATTTTTTGCTCTTTACACAAAAAAAATGGAAGTTATTGTTAAAGAAATATCGGTAATTGAAAAAGTAGCGTCATATTTGATATATTTACAATTATTTTTTAAATGCATTATCTTTGACTCTTGTGTGTCAAATTTATTTACACTTCCTTTGTAAATCTGTCCCATGTAGAAATTTCATTGTATAATGCACTACCGGGGCATTCAGTAGGCGTTACCTGGCGATGTCCAATCAGTTTATAGTCTGGGCTAATGAAACCGAGTTCCACACCTTTAGCGATTAGCTTCTTAGTGGTCTCTAATTGGACAGCTGGTGGTACAACAGCTGGAAAATAAATAATTGCAGTCATATCTTTTACGTACATTATACGTTTTTTATCTTAATTTATATATCTATTAACAAAAACATGTTTTTTTTTAATTGAACCTGTACAATAAGAAGAACCCTTAGAAAAACAAGGTATATAACAATACTACACATTACTTCCGAAAACAATGACGTAACGCAGACTATTAATAACGGTTATTCAACTTACTATAGGTTTTTTCCCTCTATACTTTTCTTTGAACTGCTTGGACTTTGAACTACTCAGAGAACTAATGGGAAAATAATTATACAGCTTTAAATGTCCACGCCGCTAGTTATATATATTATGTAAAAATAAATTGTTTATGAATGTTAGCAAAAATACTAGATTCTAATAATATTACTTTATATTTACATTTAAAATATGTTTTCCGACGCAACATCTATCTATGTATGCTTCTATCAATGTAAACTGCAATAAATCGGTTAACACTTTCTGTCGCGTCGACGCGTTATTAAATTAGTTCAATAACTTTTTTTTCCTCCAATTATAGATAAATGAAAGAAAATAATTGATTTAGAAAAGAGAGCACTATTTTTAATTTTAAAGTAAAAAAAAATATTGTACGGAGGTCGTTATTTTAATAGTCACATATAGGTGGTTACACCGATCCTATACTAGGGATTAAATCAATACTCCCACAAAACTTTTATGTACACAAATTTTATGTGAGAATATTTGTCTCATCAAAAGTTTATGACTTACAGAAATGTTCATGAATTTACTACATTCACTAGATTTAACATACCATTTTTTAATACTTACAAACCCAATCACCAATGAGCACTATGCCAATACTGTTCGTGTTGACACCGTAAGCGTGAGCTCCCACGTATTTCCATCCTCGACCTTCATAAGCAACTCCATCACTCCCTACTGCGAAACTGTATGAAAATATTATGTTAAATTATATCTTAAAGTGTAATAAACATCTCCATTATAAATTACAATATAGGTTTATTACTTTTATAGATTAAAAAGGGGCAAATTACTTAATATATATACTTAATTAAATGTAATTGACATTCAATACACAATATGGTTGTTTATTTGATCCCTTCTCACAGGAATTTACTATTTTCATTTATTCTCTTTTATTCCGTGGAGTCGTGACTCAATATACAAATCTAGAAATCATATCACGGTGGTTGCAGTTTGACATGTTTTCAAAAATACAGATTATAAATTTGGTAATGTTGATAAGATTTTAAAAAATTATTATTATAAAAAAAACATTTTTTATTACTGTATGACCTATATTGTAGGATTTCTGTAAATTGTTGTGCCAAGAAAGACGATATGCAAAATTAATTGAAACATTGGATAGCATTTTAATTTATAAGCTGTTAACGGAGGACCGTCGTGGCGCAGAGGCGCAACGTCTGCCTGTAACGGTTTCTGGGTTCGATCCCCAGTCGGGGAAAATGGATTTTTCTATTTCCATTTTCTTCGCTCTGGCAAACTAGGCAAAGCGCGGCGTTGAGTTCCGCCACTCAACACGCAATGCCTCGAAAAAGGCGAAAAGCGGAGACGGCGAAAGCAGGGACTAAGCAACGGAGTGTCTTAACACTAGGTTCCCACGGTTTCTGCAGTTTCCTCTGCCTACCCTGCCATGTGCGGGATAAAGCGTGAAGCTATAAAAAATAAACTGTTAACGGAATATTGTGAGTTATTAAGTTTATTTAGTTTAGTAAGTGAATAAATCAAAAATTGTGTATTAATATGTGTATCAATTTATCTAGCCTTAATAATTTTTATCAATAAAATAGATATCTTAGCTAATTTCCTTAAATCTATGAGACATCGAAGTTACGATGCTAATTATCATTTTACCTGTGATGACACAAGATTGTACATAAACTCTATAATGTATATAATTGTCTTTAAATAGTTATATACGTAAAACTTCTTGAATTGAAACTATTAGTGGCTTTCATAACACCACTGAAAGAGCACAGGAAACATAAGCAACACAGTAGAAACTTCTTACGATGCAGTTATTATTCATAGTATTAAAATTGATTAAGTAAACTGTGTTTACTTATTATCATTGAGTATAAATTACATCAAATATACGTGTCCTCCGATTTAAATAACTGATAATTATCGATAAAATCATGTCAAAAAAAATAATTATACTAAGATAATAATAAATTAAATTTCTGAGATTTTAAGATAAGAACATAAAAACGATTTACTTGTATCCTATATCAGACCATCCATTTCCTTGCTGATGTGTGTTTTGCATCGACCGCATAGCTTGCATACATTCCACTTTGTTTAGACAGGCCCTGGGAATGTACGTGTGATGGATTACTACGTATGGCACTGGCGTACTCAGCACCGAATGCCCTTTAGGTGGTGACGCTCCCCATTCTTCTCGCGAGACTAATTTGAAATCATCATCTGTAAAATTGAATTTAATCAAAGACTTTTTGATAGATAGTGCTTTGCAAGTGCCAATAAAAATATATAAGATATAATACTTTATTATAATAATTTCCAAATTCTCAAGCTATTAGGTAAAAATTCTCGAAGTTCATTGCAATCGATAATAATAATAAATAGAAGTTAGATTAGGCTTTACTTGTGCGCCAATATATTATTACGCCAATATATTATTGCTCCACAAACCATTGAGTGTATGCATGTTTAATAGCAACATAATTAAACATAGTTTTATATAAAACTTAAAACACAGAGAGTGACTTTATATATTTTAGAACCAATAGGCTTACCACTTTTGCCGACAATTCTCGGTGGAGGAAGACTAGAAACACTGACCAAAACACTCAATAATAGTACAAGTGAAGTCACTCCCATCTCTAAAAATAAAACAATGCTTGTTTAAATAATATAAAACATAATTATATGATATACATATGTTATTTTATCAAGATACTTGGCGCGACTTTGTCTAAAACATAAAATATTCCACTAAGCAGGTTTTATGATTGACCTTGTAAATAACACACACAAGTCATATAAACAAGTTGATTAGAAAATGGTAAAAAAAAAATTAAATTGTGAACTGTAATATTATACGAGGACATTGTGGATGGGACAGAATCAGACTGTATGTCTGTACGCTTTTCATTTTAGGAAGACAAAGCGCGGTGCCTTCTCCTCCACTCATTATGTAAAATTTGTAATTTAATCAGAAAGTAGAGAACTCAGTATACTAACAATAAGTTCTATCTATATACATATCTATAGAACCCTAGTTCAAGGAATAAAATAAGTAAGAATGATTTATTACTAATAAGTACGTCTTTATAATTTTTTCAAAATGAAGATTTTTGTTTCGACACAATATTCGACACAACATCTTTTAATCAAATAGTTAATATTTGAAAATATTGTATCACACATCAAGAAAAGCTAGACAATTTTTGAAGACGTGTAAAAATTTTAACGTTGTGGAATTAGAATTCGCGCCACATGGAAACCGTCTAAACACTCCGATCACTACGTTAAACTTTTTCGTTTGTTCTCAAGATACTTTGCTATTATTATGATATAATTTGCTATTATTATGTTATTCATGTAATTACAGTTATATTTATTAATATTTTTAGAGATTTTCGCTGATGTGGAATATCCCTTTATAACAATCAAAAATAGTTAGTTAATAGCATTATCTCGTGCTAAATGACTTATAATGATCGTCAGAGATAGCTTAATATAAATACAAAAACTTACCCGATATCTAAGAACAAAACGTTGCGAAAACTTTAAAATAATACTGTGTTTACTTTAAAAACTTTTTAACTAATGCGTCTTGAACTCCTTGTGTTTATACATATATATTTATAACATACCAACATTAGATAAGAAATCGGTTCTTTACAGATATTTGGGAATGATATCATACTATGACTTATGATAATGTAATTAATGTGTTTCCAAGTACATAATTGAGGGAAAATCACTTTTACCGCTACTTTCAGATAGTTATATCTTATCAATTTGAAAATGGAAGCTCTTATTCTTTCCCCGTGATATTTATTATTCAAAAGTACGTAATACTAATAATTTATTTGCTGATTAATTATTATTGATTATATATATTTTCTGATTACATAATATTCGTTAAAGAACCTATGATGTAATTTACGTCGCGTAAGCTTTAAAATACTAATAGAAGAGAATTTTACAATACAACAGTCTGTTTTTCACTTTACTTTACCAGATATTTGAAATTATGTCACGGTCACAAACCCTATGTCATAGTTTTTAAGCAATATAAGAGGACATTTAGATAGAGTGCATATAGTGTTAAAATTCCTCTTGAACTTTCCATATAGTATGTAGTACAGTGGTGACCAGTGGAAATTCAACCTACAACCATCGAGAGAGTCTAACATTGTCCCACCATGGCTCTATAAATTCTGATTTCCCTAAAAATTTACTATAACAAAATTAAAATATTCAATTATCATTTTTTTAGGTAAGTACGTCTTAACTGCGCCCCGATGACGACAATCCATTTTACCTACCTAATTTATTTACTAAGCATTGATTGTCTATTAAAGATGCCTAGTTACACTTCAGTAGCCATTGGCAAGGAGTGTCATTAGGAAACGAAGGCGAGCCCGGAAACATGGCGCCATATTATTACTGGGAAGAAACTTACAGATATAAAATATTAAGTTTACATTAATATGGCAATCGATTTTTGTTTTATTATTTTAAAATAAATTATAATAAAATCTCGTATTTTATAATTAGTTGAAGTTGAAGTCATTTTTATATTTCACCCAATTATTCATATGTGGAAATTATAAAAATATTCAAACACACAACTTAATTTTAAGCCATGTCTCAATATTAATAATTAATTTTCATTACATTCCATATCCAAATATAAAAATTATTTAAATCTAATTATTAATAAAAAAGAACATAAAAAAATATGTTTGCACAAATTAGTTGTACACCTAACTTACTAGGTTTCATGTTGACATAAATTTACTCAGCTGGTTAGTGTTGAGAGTCTGTTTTCTCACGGGACACTTTTGCCGGTAACGGTTCCTCTCAAGCGGACACGATAGTACTTGCAATTCTTAGGGACAGAGTACCATCTTTTGACTGAGACATTTTAACGAAACGATAAGATTATTGCTGTCAAGAACAGTAGAGCTAACAGCATTTATCTCACAATCTTAACGGCACAATGTGTTTTGCTAGAACGGGAAAATGAAAAATAAATCACCCAATACGGGATCTAACTTACTCATAATAGTATTTACAGTGAAGCTGTGACATTTTAATGAAACAATAATGTTTTCCTCTTCCATTTACTTTGGGGATGTCAAAGTTTGATAACACCAATTCTAGAAACCGATTTTTCTCCCTTAGAAAACGAATTCAAAATCATTGAGGTAATGGGTATGTCACATATACTTCATAGGCATTATAGTTTCTATCAACACATATTTTATTGAATATGAATTAAGATGTTCATTATATCATGAATGATGTCTGTTACTCGTAAACAGAAGGCAGGAAAAGCATTAAAAATAGAGGTTCTGACGTCTGCGTTTTATTTAAAATCGCGACCGGCCGTCTCGATAAATTTGTGATAACGACGTTTCCGCAGTTAATAGTTACATTGAATCTTGTATAATACATTTATGTCCTTGTGAGACTTTGTTATAAATTTTTTCTATTTGTGATTTTCTATGTACACAAATCTATAATGTTTGTTTGACCTTACTAAGATTTTGATGAAAAATATTTCTGTGTCACATGGGCACACTTGAATATCTGAAATAAATAAAACAACGTTTCCTTATTCCTTTTGGTTTCGATTTGATGTTATAATAAATGAAATAATAACTTATTTAAAATTTTATATGTAAAAATAATAAATCCATATATTTTACACTGTCTCTTTACTATTACAGTATTATTTTAATAAAAAGCAAGTAAATGTGTAAACATACTTTAGATTAAGCTTATAAGTATGAAATTAGCCAAATATCTTATTTTTAAGGTGTCACACTCCAAGAAATGGAACCCTCGTAGTTTCTTGTCTTTCAGTATGTCCTTGTATGTCCTCTTCATGAATCAAGCTCATACAAAGTACCTTGAAAAGTTATGCTTTTTTTTTAAAGCCTATTAAATATAATATATACAATCGAAACCTTTATAATATAGCAAAATTGAACAAATAATATTTGTATATTAGTCAATTATTTGTTTATATAAATATATAAGCGTAGCATTTGAACAAGAGACGGAATGCGATAGAATCTTTGTATATGTGATATCACTATGTTGAGAGAGCTCCCGAATTATACATTCTATATCTATAATATACATAGCATCCCGATTCTCCTATTTATAAGTTCCAGTGTGTTCTGCTGAAATTCCGCTAGTCGGTAAGCACGCGCGACCAACGCCGCGTCCTAATTATTTTTTTCTTATGTCTTGTTCGTAAAAAGTTTCATAAAAATCCTAAATTAATTTATTTTTATAATGATCAGTTGATAACTTAGTGTGGTGTTTAGTGTTTTTCTTTGAGTGCGTATCACTGTTGTTCTTTACACAATACACACCTACATCTAGTAAGATAAACTATAGATTATTTTAGTAAGCGGATGAATGCATTTTTGTTCTTTTACGTCCGTGTGAAACTGAAAATATATTTACGTGCGTCTCTTTTGTATTTAAAAAAATAAAAAGATATAAATTATCATATATTAAATGTGTATATTTAAAAAATATGCAGATATATCTATCTAGGCAATTTAATCGTGCCAGAGAAATTAATAATTATAAAAGCTTTCAATTTAATTTACAATTATAAATGTTGAATGGTAAATTTTATAAGCATAAGAATGCAGTATAAAATAGACAATACTGTAATATAATGTGTAACAAAAAAAAAGAATACAAACATTTTTTATAATAAGTATAAACACATATTATTATTTTATTAAAAAAAATAGTGTTATAGAGACGTTTAAATTACAGTTTTAAGTTTGATCTGAAGTAAAAATTCCATCCCTAAAACTGAAAAAAATACTGAATTTTAATCTTATCGTATAGGAAATTAAATGTATTATTATAAAAAATCATTTTAGACGGCCTCTTGGAACTTGGAGCGCATTAGATTAATATAAGACTGTAGCCGCAGTAGTAAATTCGATGCCATCTCAAATTTATACATTTTAATTACTATATTTTTTCTGTTCCTTATCTGTTAGGAGTAACTAAGCATTTGAGCATTTACATTTACCTTAGTGTCATACATATTATTTTTCAAGGAAGCATAATAATATATTTTTTTGCTAATAAAAAGCAAAGGAAACGAAATAATAATATAAATAAAAAATACACGTCAGTGTAAACTAAGTTTAATTTTGACTGTAATTGTTCGAGTGATTATATATCTCAGCTTTTTTATTAACAAAAATGTGCTAAATTTCTATTATAATAAATATATGCAGCATTTTATATACACATTAAACTGCACTTGATTTATTGATAGTAAAAAAAAACAGTAAAATCAAGTTTAAAAAATACAAAAGATTAAAAGACAAACAGAACAAAAAAGTATTTACCTCCATGGAATCATGCCAAATATAACATACATATAACATAAACATATTTCAGAACAAAAATGCCAATCGGAAACGTAAGCAGAGATAATTCTACTAAACGGGAGTCGTTCAGACCGCCATGGGTGAAAGACAAAGATGCGGATGCGCCTCCACCATGGACTCAGAAGAAATTGAAACCAGTGGAAAGTACGACAAAGAGCGCAGACGAGACTCCGACTACAACACCAACTGTAAAAACACTCAAACGTAAGCTTTAGAGTTATTACTATATTTATATATTTATTTTAAAATATTTATTTTACAAATATTAAAATTAATCCAATCCAAAATTGGATAAAAATTTAAAACATGTGCGTTTATTTTCCTTATGTTGCATAATTTAAAATAATAGATTGACAAATTTAATTATATTCATTCATAATAAAAATTGGTAGCATAGCGTTGTAGTGCACTTGAGATTGTAAATATATATAGATTATGGACTAACTGTGGGTTACAATGACTATGATTATCATTTAAGGAAAATAATTGCCAGTTTTTAGCCTAACTAGACAGGAAATAAATAAAGACGTTGTGCTTGGATATAATTTTATTGTAATTATTAATGTTAATTTTAAGTATATTTTACAGTTATTATATAAGTCACAGTTGGTTTTTTTAATGAATTATAAATGTATGTAGACAATTCGGCTAACGTTTCCTAAGCTTCCAAAGAAAATATAATGATTTTTTCCGTAAATTCTAATACATTAAATCTCTGTTGAATATATTTTTAAGCAAATAAGTACACTTTTAAGTTCCGTACATCAAAATGAAAACAAGCCACCCTCGGAACAGGAGGGAACATCCTGCCTGTCAGTATGTTTGAGCAGTGTCCATTTTCTTAAAAGCTTAATTGATTTGTATGTTGCATAATTTCTTTTTTCTGAAAATTTAATCGATAAGGCACTTTCAGCTGCTTTAGAGTAATGGAATTAGACGATTGAATAGAACTTGTAGTACAAATAGAGTAAAAATTCAGACAGTTTGAAATTTATATCATGAAAGAAATATCTGTGTTAAATTTAATATGTTTAAGTTCACGTCGCTTTGACAATTAACAAACGTAATAAAATCACTTTCAGTTCTGTTGGTAAATAATCCAGTTAGACAAAGCTCTGCAGTTTTTATTAGATTAACATGCAAACTGACTAAATTTTCCCAATATGAAAATCAATCGATACCAAAGATATATGCAAAATTTCCATAAAAACAAAACAATTATCATTCGATATCGGGTATTCCCCTAATTTTTATCATACAAATATATGAAGAAAGTGTGACGTTGATCCTCATTATATAAATATATTGTGAAGTTTTTTATAAAATATTATTCAAACTTCGAGACGTAAGACACGGCCTTTAAGTATCCCTACCATACGCGAGGTAAAACAAAGTTATTTATTTTTTTGTTATTTTCTCTCAACACGCGTTGTACTTGCGTTAAATATTTATATGCTATATATTTAGAGCTAATAATAATTATAGAATGGATTGACTCAGCTGGCATCTTCTCGTAGTGAGTACATATGTTGACAAAGCACTTCGTACTAATTTCTATCAAATAATGAGTAATGTCTGTTTTTGTTCATCACCCACAGCCCGGCTGTTAATTTATTTTAATTTTGCTTTTTAATTTTTTATAAAATTACACTCACTGAAATAATAAAAAAAAAATCAATTACATATTTATAGATTGGTTATCGTGACCATTGAGCTGTCAGATTAAAAGTGAACTCAAATCATAGTACAACGTTTATAAATATTACAAGACAAAGGCCTTGGTCGCGACTGTCTGTCTGTTCAAGGTAAACTAGAAAAGTGCTGAAATTTTGTATATCAAGGAAAAATGATCTTGAAGAAAGTTTTAATAAATAATAAGTATAGTAAGTTTAGTATATAATGTGGAAACCGATAATATTATCATAATATTAGTTTAATGTTTAGAAAAAAAAAATTATGCCGGTATTGGTATTGTGTTGAATGTATATAACATTTGTAAAATGTTAATTATATAAATTAAACACATTGTAAGTGTTATTACAACAACAACAGCTTGTTTGCTGCCAAACGAGGTGTTTCACACATATTAACGTATTTGTTCTATATTTACACGAAATGGGAAATATGATTATGAATAAATATATATGTTGGCCATTGTGATTACCTCCTGCGCTCGATGTACTCGTAGATATTGAATTAAAATATTAATGATATATATTGAATATGAAATATATTCAAGCAAGTTAGACCGATATAAGCAATGAAAAAATGTAAAATGAAAATAAAAATTAAATAATTTCAAATGCTAGTCAGAGTCGTGAAAGGTTCCGTAGCAGCTAAAACGCTAATGCTAATATAAAGTTTCTAGTTCGTTAAAATTTTTACCAATGTTTGTTCTTACAATAAAATTATTATAATACATATTTGAAAGAAAACAATCCTAATAGTCCATATAGGTTTGATATAGCTAAACAAGTGATATATATTCCAGTTTGACAAGAAATATTTCCAAAAATATTATCAAAAATAAAATACTTGAAGTATTCAAAAATTAATGTTGGCATATTGTTGTTGCTACCAAGCGAGCCGCGTCTCGTGGTAATTATAATTATTATTTATTTAGCCACCCGTTAAAGATTTATTATTAGAAGATAATAGTTCAGGGTTTATGTTTATGAAATTAAATGTTTATTATTTATGCGAGATGATTGAATTGGTGAATCATGGTATACGATTTACAGGATGTAAAAACTCGTTCGAACCAATTTTCTTTAATTGTATATCATCATAATTAATTTTGAACACACACACATATATATATATATATATATATATATATATATATATATATATATATATATATATATATATATATATATATATATATATATATATATATATATATATATATATATATATATATATATATATATATATATATATATATATATATATATATATATATATATATATATATATATATATATATATATATATATATATATATATATATATATATATATATATATATATATAATTAAGAGGAAGCCCTTAAATTTGTGTTTTTTTTTCTATTTTTGTGTAAAAATCTTAGTTTGGAGAAAACATCTAATTAGCAAATTACAAAACTATAGTTGTGTTGTTGACCGTGACATATGGAGAGATGAATATAAAATGGAGATACATAACGAATAGAAAATTGTTCCGTTTTTTGTCATTTGGCTACCGAACCCTAATAACCATCAACAACTAAGATGCTGTAGCCGTGGGCGCGCGCCTCGGCTTGCTGCAGAATGTCTTTCCTATTTGCCCTGTTCCTGTTTTACAATTTGTTGGAATTTATACGCTCAAGGAGTTTCAAGTTTTGTGGTTCGGTTCTGCTCAGCCATTTAAGTTTTACTCTGCCTCAGTTTATTCCACGAATTTCCATAATTTTGGTTTTTCATTGATAAATTAAAAAAATATTTCATTTATATCTTACAATAAACAAAGTGTGTGAAATGTAACAAATTACAAGAAAAAGGTATAGTGGGATTTACAATAAGATTTATTTAAATTTTGTATAGAAATGTAAAACATACATCATCACAGTTTTCAGTAACCATTTATGAAACAGCAATATTTCAACTAGTTACATATTATGTATTTCTATATACATTGATAAATTCGACTACATGTGACGTCAACACCTCCCCGAAACTTTGGCAGGGACTCGGGATCTTAGTATGGCTCTACAGAGCAAAAGTTTGTTAGTCTGGAGTCGGAGAGGTGATGTGTGGTGTTTATTTTTGGCAGAAATATTGAAAATATATATTATTGAAACTTCTTTCGTAATTTGTGAATTTTGAATATTTTAAAGTGTCTTGGGTTGACCACATTTTTCGTTATTTGGACTTAAAATTAAACAGGTATAATTGATTCATATATTATTGGATAAATAAATTAAAATTATTCGCTTATTTCTAGTTCTAGATATAAAACTAATGTAACGTATTTTATCCATCATTATATTGACTCGTAGTACACTTCTACTAATTAAAATGGTATATGGCTTGAATAAATATTAAGGCGAGTAAGCAACTAAACATTACTAAAAATGTATATATATCGGTAAATAGTTAGGTACATTAATTTTCGCTACAACTTAAATTTTTTTATAATAATGAAAGTCAAAGATAAGCTAAGTACATTACATTAGAATAGTTTACAAAGTAATAACATTTGGAATTACATAATATTTTTAATTGCTACTATAAAAAGAAAACCAACAGATGAAGTATGGAGGTACCTAAGGAAATTTTCCGGTAATTAACGCTATGAGTGGTTAGCGTAAGCAGTTATTGACATTTTTAGATTCCATAGTATTTATTTTTGAAAAAAGCTCTATTATATAACACAAATATTACGATAGTTGTTCTATTTTATATATTCATGTAACGTAAAAATTGACTAAAACCTATTCCTATGCCATGTCGCTATGGCACATACATATTATAGGAAAACTGTTCTTCATTAATTTATTGCATATCATCTTGTATCTTTCATAATAATATAAAGTTAATTAATAATGTTAATTCTTAATAATAAAACTTAAACCTAATATATTAAAAATATTCTTAAATTTAAACCATATTTAAAAGGCTTTTCAATTGTCACGATAGTATTGTATACGTACGTATATTACTACAACCACTCATAGTACACATGGATGTTTTATCCTGATTCGCTTTGGAATAAATAATAATATTTTTTAAATCAATAGGTGCATTATATTATTTTATAAAAATGTCATAATAGATAATTCATTTAAATTTCACTTAATTTATAATATACAAACAAAATATATTAAATGTAAAATGTTAAAGCGACATTCTCAATCCTCATTTGCACTTGCAACTTGCATGCTTCAAGAATAAATAATTACGCAGCGATATATTTAGATTTATATCGTGTATAAATAAATAAATGAGCATGAATTGTGAAATATAAAGCGAAATCGAAAAAAATCCTGCTATGACGCGGTACAAAGTGTTTAAGTCGTGATATTCTCAGCCGTCGACGCAAACGAGGCGATATTTTTAGAGAGGACAGACATTTTACAAAATAAACGAAGTTGTTGGGGTTACTCTGTATGATTTATAAGCTGGGTGCTTATAAATCTGTTCTAATGTTATTTCAAATTTTTGTTTTGTTTTAGGATTATTTCATTTAGAAACTGTTGCTTTTCTTGGTAGAGCTATAAAACTACTTCGTTTAAATGTTTACTTGAATTTAGTATTCAATTTTTTTTTTCTCTTCTAAAAGCAACAATTTAACAATTAGTAAAAATAGCGGCGGAGTACGGCGAAGTGATTTAAAAAAATCATCCTGTGATATCATGTTCGTATAAATAAATCTAAAATTTTGTTTTTTTAATCAAAATATAGTAGTCACAAGGGTTCTTATAATATGTAATCGTGCTAAAATAGCGAAGGTCGGCCATCCACCATCTTGGCAGCGGCCATGTTTATTTACGTACGCAAATGCCATCAAATGCATTGAAATGAGGACATAAACACGTGTTTCCAAAATTTTACAATTTTTTAATTATAACATTATATTGCATACAATTATACTTGTTTTAACAGAAATATATGTATGAATACTGTTAAGAAATAATTCAATAAAATTAGCAACCAAAAATCATCAAAGCAATTCATTGTATTTTAAAGTATATTCTACATTATAAAGTACTTTAATGATATTTTCAGCTGTTCTAAAAAAACAATCTACAGTCAGAGAAAAGCCAGAAAACGGAGTTTCTGTAGAAGTTGAAGAAAAGCTAGTGAAACCGTCTGCAGCTAAGCTTGCCGATAAGACATCGCAGTCATCCGACATTAAACCAAAGTTTACTAGGCCGACCGTAAGGACTATAGATAAACAAGCAAAACTTGATGATAAAATCGTTGAGAAATTACCAGAAAGGCCGATTCTAAAGAGTGTTAAAACTATTGATGATAAAGCTAAAGAAAAATCTGTTAGTATTGTAGACAAAAAAGTTACTGATAAAAATGAATCGTCAAAACCAAATAACTTGATTAATGAAAAATCTACTCCTAAACAAAAAAGTAGTGTTAATGAACCTGTTAAGGTAAGTGAAAAATCGAAAATCGATGAAAAAATTGACGATAAATCAAATAAAACGTTAAATAATACAGTAAAGGAATCTAAAAAAGCTGAAAAAATTACTGAAAAACCAAAAACAGAAGATAAAGAAGATAAATCAAAAATGGCTACAAAACCACCACTAGAGAAAAGTAATTCTAAGGTAAGTAAAATGAAGTAGAGGATATTTTATTTTAATAAACATAAATACAGAATAATACAAATCAAAACTGTACAGACCAGATTAATACAGACCAAACAATACCATAATTTCAGTTGCGAATTTCAATCAGGAAATAATCTCAAAGGCAATTAAATCTTGGCCACCGCAATGAAGTAATAATGTAACTAGAAATAATTTAAATTTAGTACTTTGCACTGTACAATCATTACTATACATTTTATTAATAAATATTAATTATTAGTCAAAAGTCCAAACAGTCCAAGAATGAGAGACGTTTAATAATAATAATAATAATAATATATCATAATTTCAGCTTCCGCCTCGTAAACCATCACTCCAGAAAGCACCTTCAAAAGATGATGTTGCGCTTAAGAAATGGAGAGATCCTCTACATGAACGAGTTAAAGAAAATATTGATAAAACTTTAGCAAATGAAATTCCAAAAGGACATACACTTACTAAAAATGAAAGCTTAAGAAGTAAGTACTGAAGTACTTCTAACATAATAATAATAAATTAACTATAATAACATCGGCTGAATTAAATATTAGCTCGTCTATTATTGGCTAGAGATGCGTATCAATCAAAGAACACAACATCGGAAATGAATTCGTTGTTGGCATTCTATCAATAGATCTTGGAACAAAAAGATTTAAAACTTTATTTATACTATCGCGTACATTCATTAGTTAACCTTTATTTGTAGGGCTTATGTTTTTTAAATATTTTTAAGTGTAATCGTACTTAGAAACAGAAAATCAGAAAATCACATAAAAATTTGAACTGTCGCCTCATGAAAGTCGTCCAAGTGCTCTATCTCGCAAGCACCGTATTCAAAATTTGCGTAATCACAATATAATTAAAGTAAAAGTAATCACATAAATATAATTTCGCTTAAATATAGATTTACATATAGCTAATATGTAGATACATGTTCTATATTTCACTGAAGCTATCCCTTGAAGATTTTCTCATTAACATTCCTTTTGATCTCTTGTGCTAGGCTGTGGTCTAAATCAGATTCAAAATAGTCTGAGATGGTTCCGCATTTGGCGCACACGCCTATCAGGTGTAAAGGAATACGTACGTTGCACTAACGTTTCTTTAAGCAAAATTACATGATTTTCCTACCTCTGTGATTTTTTCCTACTTAAATTTTGGTAATTTATAACTATAAATTACTTGTAATTATTCTACGACTGTGTAGATACTAATTTTTAACCAACAATAGTGCGGTGACCACAGTGATACTATGACTATAACGGTTATCGGTGAATCAAAGTTGGATGAAGGTGGGTAATACTACTAAACAAAACAATTTGTAACACATTATATCTTATTCGGATATATTACTTAGAGTAATTATTTTTAGTTTTTAACATTTATCACTAGTGCTTACCACATTTTATTTGATTAAAGGTTTATTGAAACCAACACCACCACCGATGCCGCCCCCACTACCACCAAAACTCCCACCTCCACCGGAGTTTAAAAAAGCACCAATTGACCCTACAAAACTTAAAAAATTGGAGCAACTGCGCAGTAGACCTCGACGTAGACCAGATTGGACTGACATGATGAAAGAAGTTGAACAAGGAAAAAAATTAAAACACGTTGTTTGCAATGACAGGTAAATTTGTTATTTATTTTTTTTATTTACTTCTTCTAAAGATTAAAATTACTTAATGACACGTTTAATAATTGCAGATCAAGTCCAATAATAACACGGGCAGTAGTAGTTAAAAACAAAGATCAGTTTATATTTGAATCTGAAAAACCGAATTCACACAATGAGCTACTAAAAGAGATAAACAAGGGTGTTAAATTGAAGAAAGTCAAGACAAATGATAGAAGTAAGCCAAATTTGGAAGGTTTGAGAAAGTTCAGAAGACAAATGACTATTGAAGAACAAGTACAGAAATCCATGTCTCAAGCCAACCTAGCCGCCTCACCGTCAGGTGTATCAATTGCGGAGGTAATAAATATATTATTATAGTAAATATTAACTATATTGTTAAATGCAAACTTTTTGTTATGTTATAACACTGCGCTTATTACAAAAATATCATCCTACTAGGCTCCACCAGGTGTCGAAGAAGAAGAAATCGACGAAATGGACGACATCGATAAAGTGAGAGATGACCTGCAGTCCACTAAGCAGCTTTTAGCAATTGAACTAAGGTAAAAAAGTGAAATTTTTTAGCAATACGCCGGGCTCACGGCCAGTTTGAGAGACAGTGCCGGTCATGTTCGAGAGAGCACTGCCAGTACCTAACTTGCATCCAAATTGTAAGCTTAAAAGCACTGTCAAAGCAAAGTCTAGCTAAATTTAAGCGTATTAATAGATATCTTTGAATATCCTTTCACGGAGAGATGTAAGAATCGATTTTAGAGAAATTAAGTCGAAATCTTATATCATATAACCAAATAAATATATGTATAATAATTATGATAATGTTTTATTGAAATATGTATAATCATAAAAAAATCATTTTAAAAATTGATCTTAACGTAGGAAAATTCTCCTAATATTACGTTTTACACTTGCAGAGCAATGAAAAATATCTGTTCTAGATGATGAAAAAGTAATATTTTGTATATAATTTTTTGGATTTGTTGTATTTTTCTGTACCAAGAAAAAAATTATTTAAGCTAAACTTGCCGATAAAAACTGATTTAAACGTATAATTACAAAAATACCATTTTTTATATTTCGTACTATATTTTACAGAAACAAAGAAGCTCAAGAAAGAGAAAATAAGCGTTTACTAACTAGAATACAAAACCTTGAGGCTGAATTAGCAAGAGAAAGAGCCATAATAAAACAGGAACAGCACAAAACGGTAATATCAGTAACAGATGCATATGACGAAAGATTAGTGAATAATCTAAAAATGGAAGTTGAAAAGGCGAAAGAAACCGCAGACAATCTTGAAAAGCAATATTTGGAAGCGGCTGAAGAGCGGGACACTGCTTTAACTGAATTAGAAGAAGTTAAAAGAAAAAACGCGGAATTAGAGAAGAAATTAGAACAGGCTCTTTCGGTACGTGTTTAATACTTATGTTTACTAATATTCTCTTTGCGCCTAATTAATACTTAATATTTGCTTACTCCCTAATTTACAGGATAAGATAGAAGAACTTCTTAAATCAGAGGAACCTTTGTCTTTCTATCAAAAAACACAACTTGACTTTTTAAAGCAGTGTAGGTTATTGAACATAGATGTTAACTGCCCCGAAGCTCAACAGCTACAGAGCAAACTTGCGGACGCTAATAATAATCTTGCTAATAACGCTTTTACTAACAATAACCAAGATTCTGAGGTAACAAATAAACTCTATATTTCTATGTTTAATAAAAAAAATCATGCTAGGCTATCTGGCTACTAAATGTATATAAATAACACTGTACTAAAAAAATCTTTTACAATTTAATCAATTTTTTTTTATAAAATAACAATGACATATAAAATAACGCTTTTTTTATAAAATAACATAGACACGGATGTGTAAACAAATACACAAAAAATATTCTAAATTTATTTTATTTATAAGTAAATATTTACGGCTTTCGATTAATACTCTTTAATATTCAAAAACAAATATAAAAACAAACCGTTTTTAAATTTCATCTGGCGTGTTTCAGGGTATTATTCCAACAAATGTTGGATCAAGACGTTCCAGTCACGCCATCAAACAACTTTCAGTGACAAAGGATGACAGTTTTGAGGAAGAAGAAGAATCAGAAGAGGAAGAGGTGCATAAAAAATTACGCAATTACTTTCTAAAGTAAAACAAAAAAATAATTTTGATATCAAATCAAGTATTGATTTTATAAAAGCAATCAAGTATTGATTTTCCATTTTACACATTTCTTTAGAAAATGCTACTATGTTAACACTAAATGGTTACTATTTTATTGTTATTTAAATATATTTGAATTCGCTTATAGGAAGAAAGCGAGGAAAAGAAACAAAAGCGAATAGAAAAAGAAATCCGCAACATGAGAAACAAGATACGACACTTAAAGGAGAAACAAGACAACATGAAGAGAGAGAGAATGGGTTACAAGATGGCTCTTAAAAATCAACAGGCGTGTCTAAAGTAAGCATTATATTATATAGAATTGTATTTATTATGTTATAACTGTCTTATAATAACAGTTGCAATTTATTTTTTACTAAGACAGTTAAAGATCATTATTATTGAAAATACTACATACCTACATATTAATAATAATGTATATTGAAATGATAGCTTTACATATATTATTATAGAAACTTTTTTATTACTTTAAACATAGTGATAGTAGTAGCAAGAAAATAAAATAATAAAAATTAAATTTGTCATAGTTCACTAAATTTAAACATAAATCATTATTTACAGAGACGAAAAGCGTAAATTCAAGGAGCTAAAACGAGAAGTGGATAAAATGGCGGCCATGATGAAAGAAGTTGGTACAGATGATGATGATGATGACGACGATGAAGATGAAGATTCAGATGAAGAAAAGAAGAGTGAATCCGAAGAAGACGAGGAAACAGAGACCGAAACTGAACAAGACACTGAAAGTGAAACTGAAAGTGAAAGCGAGCCAGAGGTGAGTATCCTATATAGGCTTTTTAAAAATATCTGAATAGCACTGGTCTGGTTTACATTAAAGTTAAAGTAGTTAATAGCGTAAACCAAGACCACTATAATAAAAATGATTTTGTTTTGTTATTTCAGGATGCACCTTTACCTAAAAAGAAGGACAATCTTACCAAGCGTTTGAAAAGACACGAGACAAGAGTCAACGCGTTAAAGAAAGGCAACACTCTTCTCATGGCGAATGTCGATCGACTTAAAGACGACGTATTGATACAGAAAGAAAAATCCCTTACACTCCAAAAGGAATTGGATTCACTTATTGAAGATTTAGATTAGATAATTGAACACGTCACTAAGCTTTGATGCATCTTTCTAAATTTAAGTTTAATAATTAGTTTATATTGCTTTTAACTATAAGTTTAATAAATATTTTGCATATTAAATTATCCAGAAATTATAAAAATAGGGACATATTTTCCTTATTTATAATCTTACCTTATAAATTTTTGTAACTACGTAATTCATACTATTTATAATCATTAACAATTTTTAAAAACCGAGTATGACGTACAACCTTAATTTAAAATATACTTATTAAATATTTACTTTATTTTCAAAAATTAATATTATCATGTCCATAGTGATATTGTAACTAGATAATTCATGTAAATTTTCGTAAAAGTGCATTCTTATCTATTTAAAACTGAAAATTATTGAGAAGAGATTATTGTAAGTTTACAAAATATATTAATTAGTAACTGGTAACTTTATGGTAATCTGAAATTATTCAGTGATTATAAATATTTCTGTAAATTATTTATAATGGTTGTTTTACCGCTAGTTTTGTAAATAAGCATGTATTTTGTATTAATAATATTATGCTTCTTTTAATTCCTGCTATATATACTTCTGTATTATGTTAATTACACTAATAAATATTTGTCAAATATACGACTTAGATCCATTTTTTATAGCTTTAGATAGAGAAAAGATTAATAAAACTCCAAAGAAAAAATATAATGAATATTTACTCGTTAATACTTGCTAATATGTTATTATATGGAGAGAAAAAAATTATGAGAGGTGAAATACAGCGACAAAAATTGCACTATTCCAAAATGCGGTTCAATCCCCAGAAGCAATTTAAATTCTTACAAGTATACTGACATAATCATTTTATATGCAATGCAACTAGGTTTCTCCTTTACAGATTCCAAAAATATTCAAATAAAAAGCATATGCAATCAGTTCAGGGTTTTTGGCGATTGGCTCCAGAAAAGGGACAGCTAAATATAATTTTTAAAAATATTTGTTTGTTTTAAAATCATGTAAATAAAATATGATCTTAAAAATACAATAGTATTAAAATTACATTTTTGTTTATACGTATTACAAAAATTATAAATAAATTTGAAAACAATATTACTTTTAAATTTCAGGAATCTACTTTATAATGCTTAATTTGATACACTAGTAGTAACGGATGTTTTAATTTTTTTAATTTTCTTAGAATGGCGTACCTACTCTATATATATTCAAGTGATGAAAACAACATGAATTATTAGACATCGTACATTCATTCTTCATTCTCATTTTTGCTTTGTGATTACTGCGTAAACAGTTGTGATTCAAAATATTATATATTCTTTTATTATATAAGTCACGAAAAATATATAATTTGTCCACTTAGCTGGTTTTTGTACTATTAAAATATGTCTTTCCAATTCCTTTACATATTTTTGAAAATATATTTTTACAGGTCTTTTTTATCATGTTTATAATACTTAGTACATATATTGCTAAAGAAACTAGGATTCCCAGAAAAAAAGAAAAAAATTAAAATAAGACCATAAATGTGACTGAACTACCATATGATTTTTTTTGACTTGACTTGACTTGTTCAATTGTATTTGGTACCTATATAGAACAATGTTCTTGCTGTTCGGATTATATTTGATGACATTCTTTAAATATATTTAACACATAAAGCTTATATTCATGATACGATATGGCAACATTTACAAGCAACGTCAATTTTAAATTAACAGTTTTAATTTGTTTACGTTATGTATTGGTATTGGTTTTATTTAATAATATAAGTATATTTACAAAATATAGACAAGGAATTATTTTAAGAGTTTCGCGTTAATTGATTACACTGCTTTGACTAGAAAATGGCACCTACTGATGTGGATGTACAACAAGCGGTTGGAAAGCCAAACCCGCGCAACGATCCAACTATGTTCAAAATATTTCAAAATGTTCAATATAATGTAGTCCAACACAAAAAATACATTAAAGAAATGACAAAACTCTACAAAAAGGTAAAAACAAAATTTTATGTATTGAAATGAAAACACTTAAACATTTATTAAATCGGTGATTTATTTACAGATTGATCAAGATATTTTTAGAGAAAGTTTTAAAAATGCTTTACATTATCTATTTACATTTGGTGATACTAGTGCGAATGTAGACCGTGTTGTTCAATTTGTAGCAAGTTTTTGCACATCACTGGATGATGAAGAAGAATTTCTTATGTTTATTTTTGAAATAATTTTTGATGTAAGTATATTTTATCCTTTAATATTTTTTTACTTTGCCATGCTGTATTAATTTCTTAAAAATATGTACTAAATATAATATACATAACTTATTGTTTTATAGTGTCAATGTGTATCTGGTCAATCGGTCAGATACCGAGCGAGTCAACTGCTGGCAGCTGTACTTGCAGCTCTTGGTGATGATGCCTCTTTAGATGATGACTTGTGTGATAAGTTACTTGCATCACAGGTAGATATTTTTATTGTTCGTCTATTATCATTATTAAAAATTATAATTAATGGTAATGCAACATAATCACACTTTTTAATCACATCAATATGATAAGATCTCTTTATCTTATATCACAAAATAATATACTTATAGTTCTCTTTTCATATGTATTTTATTTTTAAATAATAACTTTTTACAAAATGCCTTCTATTTATCAAAATAAAATGTACAAATTGATCAGTAGGTTTTCCTTATTCCTATTCCTAAATGTCAAATTACAAAGTTCTTTATGTACCAATAAAATTTTATAAATATTTAGTGTACTAAAAGTTAAGTTTATCATATTGTCAACATTTCTAATAGGGTCAATATGTTCTTGGAAGAATAACTATATTTTAATTACATTAATAGCATTGCTCAGGCAAAACAAATATTCTGCTAATCAACATACAATATCTTTAAATGATACAAAATTAGAAAATTGACATATACTTATTTTAATGCTATATACTAGAGAAAACCTTGAAATGTTATATTAAACCTTGAAATAATTTTTTTGATCTAAATGATGTGTAAATCACATAAAATTGTTATACAATTATAAATGTCTCCTAAAACAAAATTTTTTTTTAAAGCAGAACTAATATCTCCACCAGATTGACCAGAACTATAAAAGATATTTATTATAAAAATATATTTATTTTTTACTATTCTTACAATAATATGCTTTTATAAAGTTTTATTTAGATTTTTTCATTTTGTAGTATTTTCTATAGCCTGTAAAGGTTGGGATTTGATTTCCGCTCAATAAATGAATTATTAAATTTCCTTGTTTTTGTCTCAATTTGTAATTTGTCGAATTGGTCAGAAAGTGGGGAAAGATATAACTGAACACCTTAAATTTATTAGGCCTGCCATGCTATATAGAAAAAAGACAGAATAAATCGATTTTTTTTATTATAGATGCAACGCCTCCAAGACACGCGTGGTGCAGGTACGATGTCGAGCTGCATTGGCATTGCAACGTTTGCAAAATCCTGTGGAACCAGATGATGAAGTTACAAGGGCATATCGTTTTCATATGAGTTGTGATCCAAGTTCCTCTGTTAGAAGGTAATTTGACACAACCAAAGATAAAACTTTATTGATATCAGCTTTGTATATGACATATCTGCTTTGTATATATGATATATAATCTTTGTATAGCTTTTCTATACTAATTTTATATAAGTACACCATCTTTACATTAACAAATAAGGATTCAAAGAGAAAACTTATATATAGATTATAAATAGTGTGATTCAAATCTATTTTTTTTATTTATTAATTTTATTGTATATTATGCTTTTATATATTCATAGGTTTATTTCTCACACTAGTAGTTCCACATTTTAGAAGCCTCACCCCCATCTTTTTCTACTTTTGCTTACCTAGCCTAATTTTTATCCAGTTCATGCTTTTTTCTCGTAATGGCTTATTATTTATGCATTAACTTATCTATTCCATTTATTTCTTCCCACGTTTCTCTTTTCTATTGGATCTCCCAGTTTTGTTCTATATATCCAGCTCACCTCCACTTTGGCTTAAGATACAAGAGCATATTTATTTGCATGCCGACCAGACAGAACCTTATTATTTTTATTCTTATTGCATAGAACTTAGTTTAGCTTGCATATGTTACATCTAAAAGGACATAGTTGGTGGTGGATTTTATAATTTTTTGAGATTTATCAAATAACATTAAACCTTAGATTTTGTCCATTTGCCTCTGGTGCTTAAGATGTATTGCATAATACAATTCTTAATAATATTTATTTCAGTATGCAGGCGAAACCACAAACCGTAAACGTAAACTAGATAGATGATCCAAAAATATATAAATTATTTGAAAAATATATGTGAAAAATTGTAAAATTCAATTTTTTAGATCTAAAATCATTTAAAATTGGTGAAAATTTGTTGGTGAATTTTAATGTTAATTTTAAATAAAAATAAAAAAGAGTTATTAATATTCATTGTTATTAATATTCATTCCGACCAACCTGTTATTCCGCACATGACTACACGTTTTATTCCGCACATGGCAGACGGAGGGGACTGCAGGAACCATAGGAACTTAGTGTTGAAACACTCTGTTGCTTAGTCCTTGCTTTCTCAGTACCTGGTTTCCGCCTTTTTCGAGGCATTGCGTGTTGAGGGGCGGAAGTCAACGCCGCGCTTTGCCTAGTTTCCTGGGCGAAGAAAATGAAAATAGAAAAACCCATCTTCCTCGAGTGGGAATAGAGCCCACAAACCGTCGCGTTTACACGACGGTCTGGTTAATATTCATTATTACTAGAAAAAAATGCAAATTCTGTATACCTAAATTATCTTATATTGTTTTCAGAGCTATAGTAATGTCTATAGCGAAATGCACGCGCAACGTTCCGTTCGTCCTCGAACGTCTTTGCGATGTCGATGAAGCAGTGCGTCGTGCCGCCTTCCTACATATATCTGCTATCAACGTTACACAGTTGAGGGTTAGGCAACGAGTTCTTACACTAAAGGTGAATTGTCATGTATGCTTACATTATGTTGAGAAATAAATAAATAAAATATAACAAAATATTTGTAGGGTATTTACATAATTATAGTTTGCTGTAACAGTTTTAAAATGTAATAAATGTACATATAGTTCCCTTGTTGCCTCTCCTTCTCCCTACTATGGGAGAGTGTTAAGTTAAAATAAATATTATTCAATATATAATAATTAACTTTTACGTCTTCATTCTTCATCTCACATTGGATTCAAACACCTAGTAACATTTATGACAGATTTTCTAATATCTATTTTATTTTATAAATATTGCATACATATCTTGTTTAGTTGGAAAAAATTTTAAATAATGATCTATCACCTTAAATATGTTAAAATTTTTATCATTAAGTTAAATTAAACTATTGTTTAATAATGTCAGTTACATTTTTTTAACAGGTTGGTCTGAATGAGCGTAGCCCACGCGTTCGGCGCGTTGTAGAAGAAATCGTTATTCCAAGTTGGTTGAGTAGTTTCGAAGGGAATATTATAGATCTCCTAAAATCTAATCAGATTGGATAATGCTCATGATGCTAAGGACTCCCAGTATGTGGCTGGGAAGTTGCTGGAGTCACTGTTTAAGTAAGTTTTTTTATGTACAAGATGTGGGTATACTCGCGACCTTAATTTAAAGCATAATATTAACTAGCCTTTATACACTTGGTGTAAATATAAAACAAGTAATATTTTCAATAATATTGATGATACTTTTTGATAATACTTTTTTGTATATAGCCTTCAAAAATTTTACCCTATAGCTAGTTTTGATAAAGGTCGCGTTGTCTACTCCCTGTAGACGGAATTATGGGCACCATACAAACGGCGTCTGACTGTAAACGCAATAATTTTAAGTTCGATTACTTTGAACAAAGCTGAATTGTAGGAACACAATGGGAAACAGAGTGTCTTATCTCAGTAGGAACCTAGTCTCTACTGTGCAGTATAGAAATACAGTGGGAAGCTAAAAAAGCACCAGGATTATTAGTTCGATTATTTATGGACGATGTCCACGCCACACATGTAGCGAGAGGTGGTCGAAAAGGGCACTTGCAACTCATATGTACATTTATGGAGATCCATAATATAATTTAAAAATAATTAACGTTCTTCGAACCTTTGAAATTCCCATACACAAATTATATTAAATATTAAGGTAAAGATTTATCTTTTTTTATCTAATTTTTCTTTTATACATTAACAGGCGTCTCCCGATATCAGAATTACTAGAATGGCTACCAACAGACAAAACACTAAGATTGATACCCGCTGAAAAGCTTAGTAAGGAAACTACTTGGTACTGGCGTCATCTTGCGGAACATTTGCAGAAAATAGAAGATGATGAAACTCTAGAGACTGTGTTACCTGATCTTGTTGTTCTCACTGGATATATAAGGGCGTAAGTTATAATTATTTTGTTGTTACTTAAATTTAATTGTTAATAGTATATCTCTTGAAATGACTGGCTAAAATAAAAATATTTGTAATTTTTTTATTTTGCTAAATAAACAAAGAAGCCAATGATAATCAACCTATTTTAGTACTTTTCAAATCTAACTTTGTACTGTTTTATCAGATATTATGCACATTTTCGTGCATAATATCTGATAAAACAGTACAAAATTAATTAATTAATTATGTTCATTTCAGAGTGTAATGCCAAATTATTTGACGAAAATCACATCATTTTTAATACTAAAAACGCCCTCACTTGCGTATATTATGATAAAAAATCTAAACCTTAGATATAAAACAACGTATTTTTATATATTATAGCATCTACAAAAATACTTTCTTATATAGTATTTTGTTATTAACAAAAACATTTATACCAATCAAGTTTCAGTTTCTCATTCATTATAGTCATCCAACTGACGTCCCAACAAATGACAATCCTAAAATATCCTCAACATTTTTTTATATACAACAAAGGTAATTTAAACTATTTTAGAATCGTCGAATCGCCATGCCCCTCCGAAACAGAAGACCCGGTGGGGTTCAGTACGAGACAGTATGTGCTGCAGGAGCTAGGTTCAATGTTGCGAGTGTACGACGCGAGCGACCCCGCTGGCCGGACCGCCTTGCAAACGCTTGTGACTGATATGCTTACTGGTAAAATTTCATTATAGTTAAACCATTATATATGTGGGAACCGACTAATAAATAAATCAAAATATCATAATCTTGTTTTTCATATTTCCCATTCGCACTTTTATAGGCATGTGGAAACTCTCGCTAGGCCTGCCAGAGTTACATAACTCTGTTACACATGTAACAACAAAGAGGATATTTGTCGAAAGTTGTTGCAATAGCAAGTTTAGTATTAAGGAAGAAGAAATATATTATCACTGCTTTTAAGACATACAATATACTCGTATTCAATATAAAACAACTGAAGTTAATGAAAATATAATACATGTTATAACAGATTCAAAGACCAGCTTTAAAAAATGCGTCCAAGTGGTATCCCTTTACGTAATGTTTTATGACTCAGTTCACACGTTTGAAATGGCAACTATAGTTATAAATACTTATTAACTTAAGTAATTTTGAGATTTATTATATTTATTTCATATCAAAAGTCGTTGACGCAAGCTTGACTTTGTTTGCTGGCTTGCATTCACTTTAATTAACGTATTAATTTTAGAAATTTATTTTACAATTTTAATAGAGTAAATTATTAACTTATATAGTTTTAGAACTATCGTGACTCTATTAAAACGCCATTGATGTGGAACGACATCAAATCCTACCTACAAAAATGTCTATATATCTTGAAAAACTTAAATTTAAAAAGGTGTATGACTTTTCTTATTACTAAGCGTTTTTATATAAACGTACAAATGCAGACAAATATTGCAACACGAAATTTGTAATAATTAAAAAATATTTTTTTTTTGGCTTTATTTTTTCATATAAAATTAAAAAAAAAAAGCAAAATCTACTAAATATTCTAAATTAAAATAAATTTGACAGGTGATTACGGCCCCCTAAATTCGGATGTGATACGTGCGTTTGTATCTGCCCTCGAGCTGGCGATCCCAGAAGTGGCTCTCCGTATAGAGGTCATATGTGGCATGGTAAACGCCTTGCGGGAGCCGCCCGAGGTCGAGGAGGAGCCGGTGCCGCCGCCGACGGTTGATTGTACTGAAATAAAGCTACAGGTACATTTTTTATATACAAAATCTATATAGACTTAGGGCCGGATTCACCACTTGCTGATAAAGTCCCAGATAGAAAATATGTGCTTTGTCTGGCAGATATGCGCCAAAAGTTTTGGTTTCACAAATCTCATATATATAGTATATAGCATATATATAGTATATAGTATTGGTCTTTATGTTTTAGACAATATTAACTACCAGCTTACTCTCTGAAACTATCTGTAATCGGCCTTTAATCTTTTATACTACTTCGTTCTTTATGTCAAATAGAAAATTCCGTGAATATGATAATATTTTAAGTCATCTTTAATATTTAGTAGTAAAATTAAATTACTTACAATTCTCTAATTTTGTAAGTGGTGTAAATTCATTGTAAGTTAATCAAATAAACATGATAATACCATACCGTATTAAACAATGACAGGCTTCATTTACCTTAGTTATATTTTTTAATTTATTAAAATGTTAACCTGTAATATGCTTTTAATATAATATATTGTCTATGTATCCAGAGTAATCGAGATAGCTCTTACCACAGTTGTCAGCATGCGTAAAAATACAAATTTAAAATAAAAAAATATTAACTCCAATAGACTTTTTGAATTACGAAATAAATATAAGATAACATTTCTGTTATCTTAATTGAAAACGCGAGACAGAGATAGAGCAACAGAGAGAGTAGTGCGCTCCAGCTAGTCCGAATTTAAAATAACAAACGAATGACAGAACCTGATGACGCTCTAAAATAATAAAAAATATAATAAGTATTGTGAAATGAAATTTTAACGTATATTGTAGTATTATAAAATAAATGACTTTCCAGAGAGCAAGACTGCGTGTATCTCTCAATGTAGCTATAGAAGCACAAGAAGAAGCTGTGAGGGAGGAAAATTATGCACTCGCTGCTGAGTGTAAAGCTAAGGTAAATCCATTTTTTATTGTTTTTCTTTAAATGTTTTTTTAAACTTATTTATTTTACTTAGGAATTTTATTTTTAGGTTGCAGATATTCAACAAAAATTAGAAGAACTGACATCTCAAACTAAAGCGCCACCGCCACAACCCATGCCTGTATGTTTGTATAAATGTATCAGTTTTAACAATAAATTATATATTTAATGGTTATTGTTTTATAAGTAATATTTTCTTTGTATTAATTTTAAATATATTTTTAGACTATAAAGGAAAAACAATGTGACGCGGCAATATTAAACAAGTGTTTAGTAATATTGAATAGTGCTCTAGACACGCCACAGCTGAAAAATATCACACCCATGTTACAGTTAATATTCTCTGAATTAGAGGTAATAACCGTTTTATACTTATTTATATAAAATGAATAATTATTGTTAAAATTTAAATATGTATTTTTTATTTATTAATATTTCTAATATTTCCTCATATGTGTTATTAGGCTGAAATATTTCAAAACCCGCAACTGTTAGACAACGCCCTTGAGACTGTTGCGCTATATGGGATGCTGGATAAAGATTTTGCTAAAGATCATAAAGCATTTTTCTTTGCTAATGTAAGTAATTAGAGTTTTGTATTAAAATATATATTATCTGTATTATTTTATTAACCATGAAGATAGCTTCTCTAGTAAATTTGTTAAAAATTTAATATGGATACTGCTACTTAGGTTAGTTTTAGGTTGCGCACACTATTGTTAGTGCGCGCAACTTCGTCCGTTAAAGACAGCCTCAAAGACAGTGTAATTTTTAAATAAAATTAAAATAATTTAGTATTTTGTAATATTTACTGCATATAATAAAAAAAAAAAACAAAATTATTATTTTGCTGTAGTTTTGTTTATGTATTGTATTATAATATTAAATTCCCATTCTCCAGCTGATAGACACAACAAACGAACCAACAGTAACAACAGTACTAAAATGCATAGTGGACTTGCTCTGCGTGCACGGCGCTCGCGTGTTCGAAGACGAAAATGTACAGGATGAATCCAAAACAACTAGTAAGAAGAGAAATACGAGTCATTCCGTAGACGCTGTAGATGCTGATGGTAAATTATTTTCAATTTATGATATGTGATACTAAAAAATTATGACTACGTCTGACTGTAAATAGTTTTGGATTTTTTCTTTATCGACAAAATAAAAATAACTTATTGCACTGCTATGATGAGTTAACTTAGTTCAAGTATGTATGTAGTATTTTTAAGGATAATACAGTAGTCTGAATGGATTATAAGCAATTAAGCATGATGATTGTTTTCTCCGTTCGCATTGCGGGACTTCAGATCCACATTGACGCAGAATATTTACTTCTTTGATACTTTATACTGTAGTCTCTATATCTAAATATCTTATTGCAGGGACAATATCAGAATCAGCTTTATCTTTGTCTCCTACGCATAGTACGGTAATAGAATTACTCTTGAAGATAATGGATAGTGCAGTGAGTATATTTTAAAATCATATTTTAAAATAATATAAGTAATAAGTATATATAAAAAATTTAATTACATTTTAAAATATGAAGAAAATCTTTGTAACATACAAAGATTTTCTATGCAACAATGATTTCTATAGTATTCAGAAGTGAAATATTTACATTTTTATAATAAATTTATTTATTTTTAATACATTATTACGTTTTCTGTTCTGAACGATAAATCATAATTTTCCAGTGTGCAACATACAGACTCATAATAGTCGAAGGGCTATGTCGTCTCATATACCTCGGGCATCTCGAGTCACCGACTATATTAAGTCGACTGTTATTATTATGGTTCAATCCTGCTACAGGTAAGATGTATTATTTATATTTGTTGCTAGCAATTAGCAAAGAAGCATGCTTCAATAATTTGGACGCTTTGAGATCATTTATATGTTGGAAAAATAGTATAGTAGTTCCTTAGTTGTATTTCCAGGAAATTTACTCCATGGCATTATAGAAAGGTCATATAAAAGTAGAAAAATTATATATTGATGACAGTGGACTAAAGGTGAAACAAAAATAAAAGTATTATTACTATAATTCGTAGAAATAACCTATTTTTCGCTTTTAGTTTTAATTTTACAAAATTTAGTAAATTTAAACGTACATTGTGTAAATGTTAGAGCTAATAGCAAAATGTCTGCAGAGCATTATTTATTATGTAAGCGTTTATAGATTTTTTAGCAAAAGGTACAATACGTTATATAACTCTTATGCTATTATTGCTTATATTTAGAAATATCCATAGGATTAAGATGGACATATTTTATTTTAAATTTGCAGTCGAAGAAGATAATCTACGCCAGACCATAGGCATTTTCTTCCAGACATTCCCTACAAGTGTGGAAGGAGCTCAAGAACAAATACAGGTATAGAAATGAATAATTTCAATATAAAAAACTGCAGCCTAAATTATAAATTTTAAGTAATCAATTTTTCGTATTACTTTTTATCTATTTTAGTCGCTTTATATAAAACAGTATAATATGTCACTTAAGCGTTTTTTAAGGATTTAATAAATACCATGATTATTTTTAAATTTTATCCACTTAAATAATTTCTTTGAGAATCTAGAACAACAAAAATTAACTGCCGAGTAACTTAATAACTACCCTCTACAGTGACGCCAAGTTCTATATAAGACTCCTCTATTTTTAGACGATAACAAATAAATAATTTTAGAAGGTATATAAAATTAGTAATGTGTTGGGATTCGAAGCTGCTCCTCTTTTTTTACTTATTACTGCTTAATTAAAATAAAATTAAAAAAATACAATACGCTGTTTACTGTGCTGGTTATGGAACCATAACAAATAATTTAAATGTATTTAAATAATATTTTTATAATTATGTTTATTTTGCAATCAGAAAGCCACACTGCCAACTCTCCGGGCGCTCGCCAATGCACCTTCAAATTCTCCCATAGCAGAAATAGACCAGGAGGCGGTCGTACGATTTATAGTCTCATTGACTAAAGTTAACCATGAGGTATGTTTATTTTTTCGTTTAAGATAAAATATAAAGTATTTAGTTTTAAACAGTGTAATGTTAGTGTGATTATTTAACGTGTTTTGATGAGATATTCTTATTAACAAAATTTTATATTACAATTATTATTTTTTATTGTAATTTATATTTTTGACCATTACCAATGTATCTTTAATAAAAATTATTCGTCGTGTGTAAACTTTTACAACAGTTTACTATTGGTTTAATTTGTTCTTCCTATTGTCTCTTCGCATTCCCCACGTTCTAAAGAGAAGCCAAGATATACGTGACTTGATACATACATTGACTCTCGAATATCTAAGCCTGACTGACTAAATCTACATCAAAAGATATATATTTATGATTTTTTAAAGAGTTAATCCATACTGAGGATAGAGAAATACTTAAAGAAAAACATACACATAGCATACAACAGAGTATGATGACGCAGCGTGATAAAGAACGACTCGGTGGTCAGAACGCTCGCGCGGTTCGCAGGGCGCGAGTTCAAATCCAGCTGCGCTTAAAAATTGTGCTTTTTTATTTTTTAATGTGTCGAGTCTCAAAACTCAACGCCGCTCTTTGCCTAGTTTCCAGAGCAAAGAAAATGGAAATAGAAAAGTCCATCTTTCCCTCATGGGAATCGAACTCACAAACCGTCGCGTTTACTGGCAGACGCTATGCCTCTGCGCCACGACTCTCCTATATTTTTCTTTAAGTATTTAACAAGAAGTGTATTTTATGACAGTTAGCAGACAGTCAAGGCGCGATGGCGTTGACGCTGTGCGGGTACTTGGTGCGGCGCGCGGCGAGCGCGGAGGCGGCGCTGGCGTGCCGCATGCTGGCGCTGCTGTCGCCGCCGCGGGAGGCGCGCGTGGCCGCCGGCCTCGCCGCCACGCTGCGGGACCTGGCCCTGGTACTGACTGACCCCACACTTCATACTAACATACTAACTAGCTAATATAATATATAATAACTAATATAACTATAGTAATATACAGTTATATTACTATAGTTATATTAGTTATTATTAGTTACTGACTGATATAACTATACTAATATAACCATTTTTTGAGTATTTTGTTTTGTGAAATATTATACATATCTTTTAATAAGGTGTATTTCATAATCAGCTACAACACAATAAAGTAAGATTTTGACTATCAATTTATGCAACTCTAATTCTATTTGGCTTCAAAACTAACGGAGTTTCATAGAAACTTAATAAAATAAAAGCAATTGTTTAATTTGTTTCAAAATGCCTATTTTTTAGTAATTTTATATAAAAAATATATAATAAACATTTACTTGTTTCAGAAATTACCTGATAAGCAGTCGTGTCGAAATCTTACACGTTACTTAGGAGCTTTGGAAGCTTTAGAACGCGCTAGTCTTAATAAAATGTCGACAGGTAATAATATTTCTCGGATATTTTTTATTAAATTTATTTGAAGTAAGTTTTATCTTCTTTATTTGCTATTAAAGCGATCGTCGTGGCGGTCAATTCTCACTCGAGGAGAATGAAATATTTTCGTTACATTGCTCTGGTAACATAACAAGCCTGGAGCTCCGCCACTTTGCACTTTCATCAGATAGAATGTGGAGAATGGAATATCTTGACACTACTTTTACTTTATATCACAACACATCAGACTCTCCGTCTATAACCTTCCTAAGTTACAATAATTTTATTTTTACTACAATTGAAGTTGAAAATTTGACCCCTTTTTTACGACACTTGCGCTGATGAAAAACATTGAGAAAATGGCAGAACGCTAATTTATTCAATAATAATGCTTTTTAAATACATTAAATTAGTAAATAAAGCATTACACACTACCATATGCTTGACAATATAACATTGATATATCTTTTGTATAAAGTGAAATGTACGTTGCTATGGTAACGTACATTTAATATTAATTATAAAAAACTTACCTCTATATTTGCATAATGTTTTTATTTTGACTTGTCTAAACACAAGGTTCCATTTACATATTTTTTTATTTGACTAGGTCCCCCTTAGGTCCCCCTTTGTCGCTATAAGCGGTATGAAACTGTTTACAAAATGTCATTTTTATAGTGCTACAGTAGATATAATGTTTTGTAGGTACAACCGATAATACAATTCCGGCAGAAGACTCCATCGCTACACTTGGACGCAGTACGGCATCTTTGAGTAAGATCTTTTTAAAATAACATGACATCAAATATTTTATTTAATAATTTGATGATTTATTGTACTTTGTATTTTATTTTGTACTGAAGTAGTATACTTTGGAATTGGCTATTTGGTTTATAAATATAACAATATATTAATACTAATATTATTCTACTAAGTGCAGGTTCAAGTTTATATATGTTAGTTTTTTAAATGTATTTAATTTTTACATGTTATCCTATTTTCAGCGCAACCTCTGGCGTGGAGTACACATGTAGTGATTAACGATGTCCTAACGGAAGAAGGAGAGATAGACGATTCATCGCCCACTGAGCAAGCACCAAGGACATCAGACGGTAAATGAAATATAGGTTGATACTTAAGAAAATGATTAAAATAATGTTTTAAAATTTTTAAGTATAAGATTCGTGGAACATGGGCATCTTCGAAAGGTGGTTCTTAATGTGAATCAATGTTAAAAAATATCTAAATATATTAAAAAAATGCTGTTCTCTTGCCATTACATATACAGGTGTGGATGTGATGACGACCTTAATTTCAAGCATAGTATAAACTAGCCTTTATAAAGTTGGTAAAATTATGAAAGAAGTAAAATTTTCAAAAATAAAAAAAGTATTTTTTTCAAACAAAATAAATAATTAAATTATTGTTCCAAAATAAAACGCCATTTGTCAAGTATGACGCGAGCGTACTGTCAGAGCGGGACTGAGATATATCTCTTTGTCTTTTGGTTATTTTTTTGAATGAAAGGTGACAAATTGACATTTAATAGTATTTTTGTATAAATTATAACTAGCATAAATTATTAACATACCTCAATAAAAACGTAAAGCGTTGGATATCCAAGAAGTCTTCAACATTCAAAAATCACTGTTTAAAATATTCCTTTTCTAAGTATATTTTCTTAGTCTAAACTTAGTAACTTTATATACATATGTTATTTATGGTGTCTCCTTTTTTTGTAAGACAAATAAGTGAATACAATTTTTAAGATATGAAGATATTTGGATCTCTGTTAATTATGATATTTTAAAATTAAATATATTTTATTTTAATATATAAACCATCTGACTGAGTGAGTGAACTGAGCTTAAAATTGATTTTGCTTTAGTAAGAAATATAAACTTAAATTATTTTAAAGCTTATCAAATTGTATAAATACTATTACCATTCTTCTTTTATATTTTAATAATCAAGTAATGACTATGAATTGTTCTAGATTATAATATACTAAGGTCATGTACAATTTTGTAGAACAACACAAATCCCCAGAGGAACGTAAGTCGCTACCTCAAAGTTCTGATACGGACACGGTTGCGACCAAAGAACCGACGGACAGCGGCTCCGAGAGCAGCGGAGTGTCTCCTGTCAAGAAACCTAAGGTTACTAAAGGTACTTTCATTGTATTTTAACTTCGGTAAATATCTTCGATAATTTAAATAAATTCTGATAATTTAATATTATAACGGAAGCCTGCAATTAATTGGTACTGTAATATGAATTATTGTACTACAATATATGAGTGTGTGTGACATTTCTTTTCCAATCTAGCCAATATCTACTAGGTTATAATCATCTTAGGCAAATTCAATCAAACTTGTCGACATTATTGTAAAGATTACTACAAAAATCATATAGATTGTTATTAAATTTGAATCCCCAACATTCGAACGTTTTATAATTTAGAGTTATATTGACGGCTTTTTAAAATAAAAATATTGTAGGTAAAAAGAAGAAAGAAACTGTTAAGAGACAAAGCTCTGGCTCCTCAGAATCTACAAAACGTGGGAAAAAATCAGCCAATGAGAAAAAAGAGAAGGTGCAAACCGAAAAGGGAGTAAAAAGGAGTCGGAGTCAGCGTTCTTTAGTTGATGTTGATAGAGGTAATAATATACTATACTAGCATTATGAAATAAATATAATATTATAAAAAATAAATATAATATTAGAAAAAATAAAATTAAAGCAAAAATATCCCACAAGATATTTTCTTTGAATCAAACATACTTTTAAGGTAAATGAGTATAGATTTTTCTTAGACTAATATGGTAAATTTTAAAGACTAGCTAACCAGTTATTAATTTCACTATATAACATTAATTAAATTATAAAATTTCAGCTAAAAAAGAAGCAGAAAACAAAAGTAAGAAAGAAGTCTTACAACAATCCCCGCCATTAGATGACTTTGATGTATCAAACGTCACTGTACGGAGATCTACCAGGAGTCTACAATCTGGTTCTAGTTCTGAATCCAATGGTTCGGGCAAAGGGAAGAAAGGCAAAAAGCCACAAAAGAAAAAAGGTCAGTTGTGTTTTTGTTTAAAGAAATTGACATGTCAGCTGTTTCCCTAATACTCCGTGGTCCCCGCTTTCCGCCTTTTTCGAGGCAATGAATTGAGTGGCGGAACTCAACGCCGCGCTTTGCCTAGTTTCCGGAGCGAAGAAAATTGAAATAGAAAAATCCATCTTCCCCAAGTGGGAATCGAACCCTCAAACCGTCGCGTTTACAGGCAGACGCTTACGCCTCTGCGCTTACGCCTCTATATAAATTAGTTATAATTTTTTTTTCTATAGAAGAACCTCCCCGACGCTTAACTCGTTCTTCAGCTGGATCTAGAAGTAGTGCGAGTTTCATATTAGACGATTCTGGCGATGACACCGAACTGCACACTATTGTATATGATAATGATATTGTAAGTATTCTAATTTCATTTTATTTTATCATATTAAACTGTGCTATGTTAATATAATGCTCCAATTAGACACTGTACCGTTACCGTAATAATCGATATTTATAATTTTGTAATGACTTAAACTACTTACGTATTTTTAATTGTAAATTATATAAAGAAAGTAAGTAACGGAGTGTCTTAACACTAGGTTCTTATGGTTCCTGCAGTTCCCTCTGCCTACCCTGCCATGTGTGGGATAAAGCGTGAAGCTAAAAAAAAAAAGAAAAAAAAAATAAAATAATATTTTATAAATTTACAGCAACAAGAAATTTTGAATGATTCAAGCGAGTTAATGAATAGCAGACGCTCGTCTAAAGGAAACGTTACCATCCCTGAAACACCTGACGTGAGCGATGAGTGAGTATTTTCTTTATTTAATTGAATTTGTCAAATCTTAGTTACGGAAGTTCAATAACTTACTACAATTTAGTAATTCAGACTCCTAGAGTACTTTATCTCAATAATATGTATTTCATACAAATACATATACTGTATTTATTTATCTCTTGGGTAAATGCAAATCTAATAAATTTTGATAATGTATACAATTAAATTTTGACGTTTTTTTTACCACCTATGTCGATGATATACATTTAATTAATATAATTTAGGACAAACATATAAAAATGTACAAGACCAACTAATAGTCAAGTGGAATATGGCGTCAAGATCAAACGAAACTGAAATGCATTTCATGATACGACGAATTGTTTATTCGAAAAAAATAATAATTGATATATAATTGATTATTAAAAAATTTGGTATAGTTATAGTCAAAATCAAACAATAAAAAATAAAAAAGTTGTGTATACACTCGTATAAATGGATGTATGTGTGTGTTACATTATGGTTATCATTTAATTTTCAATATTTTATTGCAGATCCGAGTCAGAACCCGAAATACCAATAAAAGGAAAAGGGAAACCTAAAGGGAAGAAATAAAAGATATTAAATAAGATATATTTTTTATTATATGAATAAACTTCAGTTATTTATACAATAAAGTGATATTCAACTCTATTATTCAACTGATTTTTATAAACTTATGTTTAATAAATGCTATTATAATAAAATACTTCTAAAATAACAGTTTTCATAATAAATATAAGACTACACTTTACTTTTTGCAATAATTTAGTAAATATTCCATTTCTTATATAGGAAATCTATAACAATAATATAATATGAGGACTGTCGTGACGCAAAGGGAGCAACGTCTGCCTGTAAACGAGACGGTTAGTAGGTTCAAATCGCACTTGGGGAGGATGAATAATTTTGTTTTGATTTTTTTCGCTATCTCAATTATGTAAGCGCGGCGCTGAGTTCCACCACTCAATACGCAATAAACTAAGCTGTTGTAAATAATAAGAAGTTATTCAACGAGGTTAACATTTTCCACTGACATACGTAAGATCTGGAATCTAAGAAAGAAACGTTATTCCAGCTAAAATGTAATATATGATATAATATAAAGAAGTATGATAGAATATAAAGTCTTAGTCAATCGTTACGGCAATAAATATAATTAAAATAACTGAATAAAAAATCTACGCAAACATAGTTGCGGGCGGTAACTAGTATATTCTAAATAATATATTTTGGAGGCGTCTTTTCACTTAATTGAAATATTTTACTAATATTTCAATTAATTAAAAAGAAGCGTCGTTATAACATAAAAACGTCGTATTAACATAAAAAAGTTATCCTGTTAGAACTCAAAAGTTATCGTGCTCTGTGTCCGCCATTTTTACTCTGCCAATTGATATGTTGATAGGAGTCATCACGGGGATATCCGTTCTGCGACTGCCAATCTTTGTTCCATGGCTTCCATCTGTCGTTTTGACCGTGATTTGACTTGTTGTGGGACCACCTGTTTCTAAATAAAATTATTTAAATAAAAAACTCACAATATTATATAGTAAATTATTATTTTTAAATTGTTTCTTTTTTTTTATAAAAGTTAGAGCATATTGATGATTTGCTATAAATTAGTAGTTTGAGGGTCTTAAAAAATATTAAAAAGGTAAAACATAGAAAATATTTAATTGAAAAATATAGTACGAACTTGAATGTTAAGCACTTTGTTTTAAAAAGCTGTTAAACTTACGTGCTATCATAACTCCCTGCCTTATTCTTCAACAATTGATGTCTATTAATAATGAATTGGGCAGCTCGTTCTCCGACCATTACAACCGGCGCAGCAGTATTACCGGAGGGCACCGTTGGTATAATTGACGCGTCTGCTACTCTTAGACCTGATACAATAAATAAAATATTAGATTCCCTTTACATTAAAGTTGTAAGATATCGTAACTAAAGATGATCTTGAAACTAACTTGATAAATTAAAGAGGATGTAAAAACACAGAATATTTACATTTGTACATGTGTTACAAATTTAATTGTAACAAATAAAACATTGTTAGGTCATTCTTTAAAGATATATGAAATTTTAGTGTTCTCCAGAAATCATCAATTGAAGTGACATACTACTACAATATATATCTCATTGTACCTTCTAAAGTAATAAACACGGCAATATTCTTTAACCCCCACAAACTCTTAATTGCGTCCAATATCTATGTCCCTGTCACGATCACCAATTTGTTTCGAGAGAACAATTTTAACAAAAAAATTAAAATATTAATAATAATAACCTTCTATCCCATAAACACGTAACTGAGGATCTACAACGGCCATGACGTCATCACTGGCACCCATCTTGCAAGTTCCAACTTGATGGTTCTCAGGTGCGGTGTGTAACTTTGCTAGGCATCTTAAGAATTCATCAGAAGGCACCAACCCACCAACGCCACATTCTGCACCGTAACCTTCTGAGGGTCTCATACCGTATTTTTCACGAAGAATCTGTGAAACCGTTTATTACCTACGTTTTAGTGAAGCTTTAAAAATATTTTTTTATAGCAAGCAGGGTAGCAAAAAGAATTTTCACATTGGTATAGTTTAAATAATTTAATGATCAGTACAAATGGTCAGAAAAGCTAAAGAGCTTAAGACCGTGAAGAAAATTTATTATATAACAAATTAAATAAAAAAAAAGTTACAATTACAATTCGTACAAATAGGAAACCTTAGTTTTACGAAAATCAAAATGTACCATTTAGTAAGAGTTACAATCTCTCTAAAATCATAAATTACCGTAGTATTAGCCAATCTGTAGGCAATTTTGGCAGCATCGACCACAACATCCAGGTCGTGTTCGTTTATGTAATAGTTTGGCTGCAGCAGTGGATGTTGTGCAGGATCCGCGGATTGAAGAGTAAGGTAACCGCGACTTCTAGGTTGGAGGGCCACTACTTGTATCCTTTAAAAAATATATATTTTCATTACTGTTAAAAAAATACATTTAAAATTTTTTAACAAAATAAGAAAAAAAATTAAATGAAATAAACTTTGCTTATAAGATGTATATAAAAATAATAATATGTTAAGTAAGTTTGAAATTGACTTACGAAACGGTCCTCCTGTTTTCTTTTTTAAGCAACTCGTCCGGGTCTCCAAGAGAGCACTTGCCGCAAGAAGCGTAGTAACCTCCAAAGAATAATTGCACATCTGGCTGTCGACCACCCGCTGCCGCCAGCCGCGAATTCACTTTACCTGTTAGCTATAGAATAAATAATATATTAGAAACACATCAGCAAGGACAAGTAAAGTAATTAGTGACTAATTTTAAATAATAATTAAAAATATTAAATAATACATTAGCAAGTACAGTATGTGATACAGTATCGAAGATACTGAAGGGAGGTCACGTAAAAAATATGAAGACTCCCCGGAGAGCATGTATGAAGAGGTGAAAGAGGTATATAGGGACCGGAGCGTTTGGCGCTCCGTTCTCTCTGACTACCCCGCTAGTGAAAGAGCGTGAAGATATGTATGTATGTATGTATGTATGTACAATAGCAAGGAAAAGGGAAGTAAATTAATTGTGTTCAATATAAAAAATGCGTACTTGGGATAATCCAGTGGCAGACAAGGGCCCTTTCCGTTGCAACATATACTCCATAGCACTTTCCCATGATAACTCGGGAACATCAGGCTCGTCCAAATCGAATTTTAAGGAAACTCCAACATGGTTGTGGAGGTTTTGGCCAACACCAGGCAACTCTTTTACTATGGGAATATTAAATTTCTCTAATGTTTCCTTTGGCCCTATACCTGAGAGAAGCAGTATTTGAGGAGAGTTGATGGCGCCTCCTGATAATATTGCCTGTGTATGAAAAAAATTTTTGTTAATATACCAATTCGTTTACTTTAAGACGAATATTTTTCTATGTTACTGTTTATGTGTATTATTTATATATATTTAAATATAGTTAAAAATAAACGTACCTCCTTTTTCACTTTAACAATTTTCTTCTGTCCATTTTTAATGTATTCTACTCCAGTAACCTTTTTAGTATTTGGATCGACTATAACTCGAGAGCCGAGAGCATTTAATAATACGTGTAGATTTTTCCTGTCGGAAGCTGGTCGAAGATAGGCTCGGGCAGTACTATATCTGGAGCCGTTACTGAAATAAATAATATATGTATACAGAAATTTACAAAATATTTTTTTTAATTAAACCCCAAAGTATAAAATGCACAAAAAACGGTTCATCTGTTGCGTGACTGATACTTATAGAAAACATAATATTTTAAGGCAGCGAAACTTGAACCCGCGCCCTGTGCAAACCGTGCAAGCGCTCTGACTACTAAGCCATGCGTTCTTCATCTCACCGTGTTAAAATTCTTATATGTTTTTTATATAAAACTAAACCTACACATAAATATAAAAAAGTAAACCTAACTCACTCATTGTACGCCTGCGCAATAGTAAATCCAGTGCTTGTCTCGCCATTCAGATCGTTAGTTGGCGGATAACCCATTTCTATACCAGCTGAGACCACATCGTGTGCAAATTGCGGCGCATAGAGAAACTGCAATAAATAACAATATTTTAAGGTTTTTATAACATTTAAACTATTGTTATACTGAGTAGCAAGGATATACATTTAAAAATATTAAACAACGTACTATATTCACTAATCTGGGCCTGTATCTAGTAACATCGCTAATATGCGAGTGTTATAAAATTGAATGATTATAGAGGAAGACCTTAGTATATATAAGATTACCTACGTTTACAAGAACCAATCTGCACTCGACGTTACTTGTATTACACTTCATGTGTATAAATTATTTTATATGCCAACGAAAAATGAGCCGCGGGCAGAAACAAGTGTCAGCATATATAAATTTATTCAATTTGATAAAAACACTTTTATATATACCACATTGTAATGCTAACTTCTAAGTACATAAAATTTAGCTATTAAATTACTAGAATACCTTAGGCTCTTTAAGTAATACAGTAAGTAGTTACAATATACCTAATATTTAATTAAAATATTTATATTTAACTTTATTATAACGTAAAATGAAACACAATGTTCGCTGATGATGATGTCATTGAAAACTACGATGAGGGCATCGTTTCAATTTTTAAAATGTATTCATAATTTTAATCATAACTTTGTAAAGTGTAATTAAAATATAATTATTAGTAAAATGTTTCCTGTTGATTCTAATTTTTTAGCACTTAATTACCTTTTTAACTAAAACATTTTAAAAAATTATGCCTTATTTATGCTTATTTTGTATTAATTTCTTTGATATAACTCGAGCTGCTTTAAGATGTGCTCGAGGTGCTTTATCTTATAAAATAAGTTCAACACGGTCCTTGTGAAACCAGTTGACGGCTAACGGTACTTTAATATTCAAATATAAAATGTCTATAACACCTATATATATTTGCAAATCATCATTTAAATGTATTAAAGCCTTTAGTGTTTTTAATATATATTTTGAATAATTTCTGTTCACGTCTTCTTGATTTTTTTTTGTTTTAGCTTCACGCTGTATCCCGCACATGGGCAGGGTAGGCAGGAGGAACTGCAGGAACCATACGAACCTAGTATTAAGACACTCTGTTGCTTAGTCCCTGCTTTTATCCGTCCCCGCTTTCCGCCATTTTCGAGGCATTGCGTGTTGAGTGGCGGAACTCAACGCCGCGCTTTGCCTAGTTTGCCAGAGCGAAGAAAATGGAAATAGAAAAATCGATCTTCTCCGACGGGGGATCGAACCCAGAAACCGTAGACGTTGCGCCTCTGCGCCACGACGGTCCTCACGGTCTTTTTGATCATTATATTAATTTAAGAAGTGTCTATACCTATAAAGTATATACCGGTAAGTACGCGAAATATAGGACTGTAAGCATGTTTAGTAAATTAATACAAAAACGGGTTAGCGAGTAAAATCAGGATAAGAGAGTTAGTAGTTAATAGTACCGTGTATATATTATTCAGTATAAGCATATTTTCATATTTTACCCGCATTTTATGGTAATACCTACCTAAATTAGATATCATTAAAATTTCGTTGCAACCGGCTTTCAATGCAAATAGTAAAATAATGTATTTTATTATGATTTCATGCATGAATTATTTTGATATTTTAAACGTAATGTGTTAATTATCTAGTAACACATTACATTTAAAATATCTTGATATGTCTGTATCAAGATTATTAACTGTTAAATGTGAGCCAAATTTTACGTTCTTTTTTTTTTTAAATATGTATATATTGCTACCTGGTGTAACCCTGTACAGGGTGTACAGGGTTACACCAGGTAGCAATCGATTTTATACTAATACTTATCTAATTTATAATTTATTTTACTATGAAAGAGGGAAAAGGACACAAAAGTATCGATCTGAGCCTACAATGTATGTAAAAGTTGTAAACCCTAGGAAATTAATATTATTTACAAGTTTCAGGCATAAGGAAGCGAATATATTATGTAATTCTTAAAAACATAATTATTTTTAAAACTTTTTGCATTCAAAAATACTTAAAAATCGTTAAACAGATAAGATTTCAGCAATGATTAAAAAAACGACGCTAAAAATTAGTATAATATTTTTAACAGTATTTTGTTCAACATTTGTTTTATTTAGACTTTTACCTTAATGATTTACATATGAATTTACTCAGTTTTTAATGAGTTATGTTTTTCGTAGGAATTTGAACGTTAGTGTTATTAATCATAAATGCTAAACTAAAAAAGTGAATCTTTAAATGTTAAAAGACAAAATCATAGTATGTGATTTAATATGTAAATATTAGAATTAACATTAAAGTTACAATGACGCACCGATGAGTGATCAATTGATTTTTATGAAAATCATCACTGTTCACTGTACTTAGAACCTTCTCTTTTATGTCACTACCGGATGCAAACAAAATAAAAACATTGTTTATTTTTAAATTTTATAAGAACTTATGAAATTCTAGGTACACTACAATTGTATAAGTATAAGTACAATGCATAAGTATAATGTCTGTGTGCACAGTTTCATGCACATATACTTCAATACTTATATATTATTGTAAATTTATATTTTGATCTTGGCACTGCGTTGTAATAAATGGTATGAAATATATTAAAATGATTATATATTCTGTTTCCACTAAGTATATACTTATTTTTAAGTATAATAAATTTTTGATTTCGGCAATATAATGACACCTAAAAGCCGATGTATGTGACAAGTGACTAGTTCTGAACATAGAAATTACTCTGAAAACTAACAGAACACAGTAAACAGTTTAGTTTACAGTTTTTAGTATTATTTTTAAACTATACTTAAATATAAGTAAAAGACGTACTCACTTTTTTTCGACATTTTATATTTCTGATATATATTATTGATAAATATTATTTATAAAACGCTGATACTTACTCTTTGCACTGGTAGCGGGCCACCAACGTTATGATAATGTCCGGATACCCCATTATCTATCTCCCTGTTGTCTTCGCTTTTGAGGAAGTAAGGCAATACTTCAAACCAAGACCAGCCCTCTGCACCATTCACTGCCCACCCGTCATAATCAGAAGGATTGCCTCTCATGTACATCATCCCATTTACAACTGAACAACCACCTTTAAAATTACCAAACAGTTTACATTTCAAATCAATAGATAAAAAACTGGTAACACTTTGAAATTTAAATTGCTTTACTTTATATTACAACAAGAAATATTATTACATTCCACGTGCTGCAGGAAGAGGAGCAGTGTCATTTGAAAAGTAAGGAATTTATAAAAATCCAATAAAAAATTACTTGTGTAGTGTATTTGTTGTTGAAAGTCGTCTAAATATATTACTTATTAAGTAATGTATTTAGATAATTTTCATGAAAATTGACGTAAGTGTAAGAATAGAGATATCTTAATTAACACCTTTAACAACTTCGACTGTTAGTTTATTTATCATTGTTCGCCTTAATATACATCATGTCATATACAGATAGTATTCTTTCTCTATTTAAAACCAAAAGTCACCTAAAAATAATAATAATATAACCATTAAATTCTTGCTATACCAAAAAGAAAACCATTCCCTCCCAGTAAATAGCAAAAAAGCAGGAAACCTAATAAAAAAGACATTTTGAATTCAAATTGAAAGTAAAATATAGATCTTGAAACACAAAAACTTGCTTACCAAGCATCTTTCCTCTCACCCATGAACAAATGCCATTTTTGTCCAAACAAGCCTTCTCTTGAGGTACAGTGACGTAATTCCAATCTGTTTCGTCTCGCCCCCAGTAGGAACTAGTAAAACCTGGTACAGCAGACCCTATAGGCTCATCTCCGCCTGCTTCTATTAGCAATACCTGACAAAAAAAATATTTTAACGCTATTGTTATTATTTAAAGAGATATTTCTATTTATATATTACAAGGCTCTAATTCTTAGAAACTAGTATATTTCTTTGTATTGGATAGCCTATTTAAGTAAATTCCATAAAGGCTCTATTCAAATGCAACAAAATAAAAAAACAAAAGGCCAATTAAATATTTCTTATTTTGACCGTGTTGCAAAAAAATCGTTATATTTTTTCATTTTATATATAACGTTTTTGTTTTTTTCAAGGCGACGCGAGAATTATTTAAATATTCTGAAGATTGTTATTTATTGAATTATTTGTGAATATAAATGTAGTGATAAATAATAAATAATATTGGGTAAGCCGCGCACATTAATACTTTTAAGGGATGGTAAAGTTTTAGAGAACTTTTGAGACAAAAAGCGAGAATTTCTAGAATATATAGTTTATCAGCTATTTTACACCAATCTGCCTTATCGAGATGTTTCAAAGGGTACGAAAATTAAAATCATAGATCAAAAGTTCTAAGTGTGCCTAATTAAAACGCTTCCACAAAAAAAATATATTATAATGATGATACTAATTAATAATAATATACAAATACAAATATCTATTATTTAAAGATTGCTTATAAAGAAATAATAGCAACGTATCCATTGCCATTGCACAATGTTAAGAAAATTGTATCTATTAAGACATCGCTATGCTATTGTACCATATAATGTACATAATTATTTGAACATATTCACACGATACGGAAAAGTCATTGCAATTATTATACAAAAAAAACTAATAATTATATAATTAGTCAAAAATGCCAATAGACACATCTAGCCTTGCATTGCCTAAGGTTAATTATCAATAGTAATTAACCGAATTAGCTTTCTCATATAAAAAATATAATATCAATAAATATGAGGTCATCGTAGACCGACTGTAAATACATGGTTGTGGATAAAACAATTATATTCCGCCACTGTGAAACCAACGATGGCTCCAATTCCTTTAAATATCGAAAACACGTAAAGTATGATTTAATAATATGTGTAAGTCCAAAATAATTCTAATAACTTACTTCAGTTAAAACTATCTAAAAATCTCATACTCTGTTTATCACAAGTACCTAGTTATATATTTCGACAAATAATTATAAAAAAGTCACGTCATATATACTTGTATATATATTATAACATTAGATTACCTTCCATTGTGGATTTTCAGATAACCTTGCGGCAACCACTGCACCTGCAGTACCACCTCCGATAACTGCAAAGTCATATTCACTATCGGGTTCTTGTATATCGATGACGCGGTTGCAGGGATCAGCCAAATCACATCTACCATTGATGAAGGACTCCAGGATGCTCATAAAGAGTAGAAACTGGCCTGGACAAGAATCTGCCAAAGGTGGACCAACCTCTCGCAAAGGGCAACCGCATGACTGTAAATGAAATGTCAAATTTTAAGGGCAACAATTTTATATACCTACTAATTACTCTATCTATATTTCTACTAATTGCTCTATCTTTATATTTTTATAGTTTCTATCTATATTTCTACGTACGTGTATCGGAAAGTTGGAACGTGATATAACTTCAAAAAGTCAGTTATTTTTCATTTTTGCATATAAGAATATTGTATTTTGTGGCAAAATACTAAAAAACGTAGTTAAAAAAAAGACTAAACAACATGCTTTTATATCAACCTAAAAGATCTTACCCACAATGTAAAATAGCTTTTCTCCAAAAAAGTGTTTTTAGTTTTGAAGATTTTTTTTTTTTTACTTTTTCTTGAATTCAAATTCAAAAACAATTTATGTATATTTTTATAACTTTATCTTCTTTACCAGATACGTAAGTTTCATTTTTCCATTATATATTATTAAAATATTTAAATTGAGACTCTTGATTAGTGGCCTTATAAAGGAGATCAGGGTGACCACGGCAAATAAGTCATTATATTATAGCAAAAAATACATTTTGAAATAATATTATCGTAAACAATATTTTTATAAATATTTCAGTATCTATAAAATGTAAAAAATGTAAGCTTACCTAGTTTAGTCTACTACCACTACATCAAACTGTTAAATATTGCTTTTTATTTATATTCTTAATATGTTTAAAGACATAACATGTAATGTCCATTTATTTCAATCTTTTATAAAAATTCTATTTTACGATATTTGATGATTTGGTCGAATTAAATTGAAAATTTTGAGTGAAAATTTAATATCATGAGAATGGCGTCATGAAATGTTAGATAAAATTATTAAATTTTATCCATTATTTTATAGAAACTTTAAAATATGTCATTATTATATTTAAAAAAGAAAGTCGCTAACTATCTTGCAAAATAACAGTAAGTTATTTTTAAACTGTGATTTTAGTAATATTTTGTTCAAAATGAACGAAATTAATAGGATGAGTAACGTTTTGATAAAATAAAAAACATCTTCACGCTTTATCCCGCACAGGTAGGCAGAGGGTACTGCAGGAACCATAGGAACCTACTGTTAAGACTCCCCGTTGCTTAGTCACAGCTTTCTGCGTCCCCGCTTTCCGCCTTTTTTGAGGCATTGCATGTTGAGTGGCGGAACTCAACGCCGCTCTTTGCTTGGTTGTCAAATCGAAAAAATTTGAAATAGAAAAATCCATCTGCAGTGGGAAGCGAACCCACAAACCGTCGCGTTTACAGGTAGACGCTACGTTTCTGCGCCACGACGGTCCTCATAACGTTTTAATTTTAATGAGAATTAAGACGCCTACTTGTATTTAAGAACATCTTGGCAAATAGGGTACGATTTTAGAAGCTTTTTTATTAGGTACGTCATTTACATAGCGCTTACAATGGAAATCGACAAAATCAATGTATCTAAATAATTTTCCTTATTATGCAAAAAAATATAATGATATTGTAATATTACTATAACAATCTATGTATATAATGTAATACTCGCAGATATTTGAGTGGGGCTCGAAGTAACAACCGCTTTTTATAATATGACGATTACCCACCGCACCATAATGACCTCTAGAAATCATTTTAAGTTTCTATGTCCATTACAAGGGTATGCTTAATATTTATAAGTATTTAAAAATGCAATAAATAAATTTCTGCATTTGATTACGTCAAGCTATGTCCACAAATGATATTCTTGTGAAATAATTCTATTAATATGTATTTAATATGAAATATTTCAGAAAAATATGTGTGACATACAGGGGAATTGCACAACAAATATGAGATTTACAATATTATAGTATTTTCATTAAATCATAAGAAAAATAAAATTAGAAACACCAAACAATTAAAAATATTATAAGGGTGCAAAGACCGCGAAAATATAATGTAAATCAATCAAAGAAGCCAACCATCCTAACATATGTGTTTTAAATAGATGGTGAACTGCGTAGTAAAGTGACGATGAGAAGAGATGTATATTAAAGTAGCTAATCAAGTCTACATCAAGAAGTACAATATACTGTATAAATTTTAGTAAATATTACTATTAATGATATTTTTATATGTCGTCCTAAAACTTGAACTCTTATATGGCTTGGTCTGCAGAAATTAAAAATTCTTATTAACAACGTAACCTTGACATATAAATTGCTTAATAATATAGAAGAGGGAAGCATTTTCGTCCTTCAATAACTATAATGATAAATAGTATATAATATATAGATACCTATATTTTTTATCTATGGCGTAATGACTTGAACTGAAATTAAATTATGGTATAATCTTGGTTTTTCCCATCGCAATAACATCATTATGATATTATTAGTTTTAAACATCTTAATTTACCTACTGCTTTATTACTAGTCATCAATTTATTCGAAAGATCAATCATCATGTTATAATTCTATATAATTATTATTACTATTCAAACAAATAAATTTAATTAAAAATCTAATTTAGATCTTAGATTTACTGGTAATTCTGCACGATAAAATACCCATATCCGACATAAAGCAATCAACGTGTCTATATTAACTAAAGACGAGCTTAGTCAATTATTTTGAAAAAACTTTACTACTACATAATGTCTCGTGTCGAATTTTATGATAAAAAAATTAAATATATTACTTAGATGCAGATTTTAAGTTTTATAACATTCAACTTTTTTCTTCATTCAACTTTTTTATTATATAATTCAAAAGTAAAATACTATAAAGCTCTGAAAGACACGATGACTAAACAAAACACTGGCTTTTCTGTACTGCCGTTGTCAATAATTGAAAAAAAATATTTATTAGCTTGCGCTTCGTTTTGTTATCATTTACACTTTTTAGGGATGGTAAAGCTAGATATGTATTTTATTAAAAGATATTTTTTTTGTAACTGACTGATTGACCGCAAATGTTTTTCAAGGAAATACAATTAGCTGACATGTAAAATTTGTTTATATACTATCAGTTGAACTGTTCAACTTCGAACACTGACTACATTTTTCACCAACTCGCCTATTCGAGAGCTTTAAAACGGCACAAAAAGTAAGATAAGGTCAAAAACTCGTATCTCTAAGTGTGCGCAATTAACACATTTCGACAAATGTTATATAATGATGAATATAATTATATAAGCAAGACAACGTCCAGAGATTCACCAATTTCAAAATATTAACAAAATTTTAGTTTGTTGACTATAAATTTTATTTTCCATCAAACTACAGTCAAGAAATTGGTATGTAACCTTAGATGCGTGATATGACTGGCTTTGTGTGGTATGACTATTAAACTTACATTTTCTGTCCTTATGTCAAAATATTTAGTGTTCATCCCACTCCCCAACACCTGGTATTATTATTGCTATGATAAAGAGCTAACGTGAAATCTTTGATCTACAAGAAAAATAATTATTACGTCTATACCAAAACAATGCTAGTTAAAGAAGCACACAAAAAATGTTAGTCGGTTTGAATTCTAATGTTATAATCATCGTTCGCTCTTTATATTATTTTAACGTAAAAAATACTTAATGATTGCGGTTAAAGTAAAAACTGTTAATGTAGTGAAGGATCACGTTCGTTTTATCTTAAGCTAATCTTAATACGCGTAAAATAACAATTATATATGGTTAAGTTTAGAGGTCGAAATATATTAAATATTTTCATAGATCACTTTGTTGTCGAATCTATCTATTTATATCTATATATTAAACACGAATGTAGATTATATAATCTACATACGTGATGAATAGCAAACTAATTTCTTTTGGCTAACAAAGACCTACCTGTCACGTATTTGATATCGAAAGTAAAAATCATGTAATGTCTATTCAATAAAAAAATATAAATATTTTAGAATATGTATTAATTAGGATTTGAGCGGTCCAAACGGGTTAAAAAATTACGAAGTCATTCATCAAGCAGCATCGAATGGTAACACTAACAACATAAATAGGTAATAAAAACAATTATAATTATTAATGACGTATTCTACGGTATAAAATTATCAAATATATATATATATATATATATATATATATATATATATATATATATATATATATATATATATATATATATATATACATATATATATATATATATATATATATATATATATATATATATATATATATATATATATATATATATATATATATATATATATATATATATATATATATATATATATATATATATATATATATATATATATATATATATATATATATATATATATATATATATACTTAGTCTTGCCATAAATATTGTTATAAAGAAAAGCACGATATTTTTTTTATACGTAACATTTATTCCTTTCATAGTGAGTTAGTTTAATACATCAATATATAACTATTAAAAATATACAATGTTTATTCGAAGTGGTCCCCATTGGCTGCAATACAGTCTTTTAAACGTTGAGGCCAGTTATTAATAGCAGCACGAACTCTTTCTAGAGGAAAATTCTTCACTGCCAACCGAATGGATCGTTTTAGGGACTCCAAATTATCATGGCGTTTAGAGCAAGCCTTACTCTCTAAAACTGACCATAAATCATAATCCAATGGATTTAGGTCAGGACTTGACGACGGCCAGTTTTCAGTGCTGATAAAGTCCGGAACGTTAGTTTTCAACCAAGATTGGGTGGATCGAGCTCTATGACCCGGTGCCGAGTCTTGTTGAAAGCACCATTCTTTGTTATTGAACATGGTGTTAGTTAAACACTTAACTACCGTCTCAAGAATGGTATTTTGATAAACTTGTGCCGACGTTTTAATACCTTTTTCACAAAAATATGGCTCAGTCACCCCTTCATAGCTAACACCCCACCAAACCATCACTGAAGTGGGATAATGCCCACGTTGTACTCTGTTTACTAATTGCGAAGCTTCTTTAGAGCTTCCAGCATAAATACGGTCATTTTGTTTATTAAAATACTGCTCAATTGTAAAAATTTTCTCATCCGTAAACAAAATTTTTTTGTGACCTCCCTTTGCGTACCGCTTAAGTAGTTGTTTGGATTTTACCACCCTATTCTTCTTTAAATTATCAGTTAAGAAGTGACCAGTACGTCTCTTATAGGCTGCAAGTCCTAAGTCATCTTTTAATATACGCGACATGGTTCTAGGAGCTATCTTCATCTCCCGAGATAAAATCTTTTGCTTACGGACAGGATTTCTTCGAATTCTTTCCCTAACTGCTTTAATCACCTTTTTCACACGAACGGTACGTGGACGGCCAGATCTTTTTCTGTCACAAACAGAGGAGGTATCATTGTACCTATCAATAGCCCGGTAAACAAACATTTGACTAATACCAAGCGGGTGGAGGGTTTTAAAAATTGCACTTTTCTCCATACCTACTTTATGTAAGGCAATCATAGCGATTCGGTTCTCTTTATCACCCCACTCCATTTTAATATAACAAAATATTTAACAATATAATGGCGCGAAAATAAGAAAACACATCAAGCAATCATATAAAAATGACAGATTCCAAATTCAAACGTAATATTTTCTTTTTTTGAATAGTAACAGTATTTATGGCCAGACTAAGTATATAATATTGTCATCATTTATATATACTCTGTTATTTATAATTATATTCTACTTTCCAAAGTCACTTTCCATTCTACCACTATTTGCCCCACATTACTTTCCCCGTGCGTTATTAAATGTATCGATTCGAACAAGTATGAATACGCATTTCATGTTAAAGAGGCAAAGGAGGAGAAGTAGAGGATGTGAAAATAAAATAATCCATCTTTTCCGAGTGGGAGTCGAACCCATACTGACGCTGCGCCTCTGCGCCACAACGGTCTTCAAATGGTCCCATTTCATGGTAATTTCATTTTATACACATAATAACGTCATTGATCTGCTTTGTAATAATAGGTCTGCAGGTAATATTTTCGTAATTTAACAACATTAATTGCTATTTTTTTGGCGAACAGTAAATACACTGTTCGCCAAAATGTAATATGACGTACTTTAATGTTTTTACTATTATATAATATTCTATTGCATAGATTTGAATTACTGAATTAAGTGAAATTAATAATTGTAGTCTAGGTATTCCTTTTATTTATTTATTTTATTTTTAGCTTCACGCATTATCCCGCACATGGCAGGGTAGGCAGAGGGAAATGCAGGAACCATATGAACCTAGTGTTAAGACACTCTATTGTTTATTCCCTGCTTTCTCCGTCCCCGCTTTCCGCCATTTTCGAGGCATTGCGTGTTGAGTGGCAGAACTCAACGCCGCGCGTTGCCTAGTTTCCAGAGCGAAGAAAATGGAAATAGAAAAATCCATCTTCCCCGAGTGGGAATCGAATCCACAAACCGTCGCGTTTACAGGCAGACGCTACGCCTCTGCGCCACTCCTTTTATTTCAGACTTTTACAAAAAGCCATAGCAGGAGAGAAAATCTCCATTTGACATTACCGAATTAGGCTCTAACTTGCAACGTTAATAGAAGAAGGAGAAGAATAAATATACAGAATGATATGAATTTTATAGATATGTATTTGATCCCGTATATATCTACATTCACTTAAGTAAGCTGAATACAGTCCGTTTTAAATTTTTATGCCTACGAGGATACCTTCTTTCGTTTACACATTTTTGAAGCACTCCGCCTATTATTGAAAATATAATTTTTATTTACAATGTACATATTTAAATATGTTTTAACTTCTTATATCGATATACTAAAACAGATTTTTATTTTTTTATTCTTATAGTGTACATGTGCTTTCCTACCCTTATACCCACCACTGAGACGTAGGTAAAATGATTTAAAATAAAATTACTCTAAAAACGTTATTTAAAATAACTAAAATTTAAAACTACTTCCGGTAAGGTCACATAGAACTGCGTGCAACCAACACTGCAACCAATAAAACCAATGACGCGAAGAAGATAATGTAATTTTTTATTCAATGAATGCACTGTGATTTCTCATTTGATAGACGAAAATATTTGTTTCTCCATAAAATATTACATTTTTAAAAAAACATAACTTTAAGAAAGTATAACTTGTATAAAAAGAACTTACTTCTGCTGCCCTTATCATAATGTCCTCGTGATCAGCGTTAATCTGAAAGAAGAACATTGCATTAATTAACTGACATGTTGCTAAAAATATTCTTATATCTATTAGTTCCTTTACCAACTTCGTCCTTTAACTAAAGTTCGATTCAAGTTTCATTTTATATTCACACCATATGCTATTTTTTGCCTTTATTTTTACTTTGGAAAGGAAAAACAAAGAGTTAATCCGTTCTTTACTTTGTGGACGACTAAAGATCGAGATAAAAGTCAAACTACTGTCTGTATACGGGTTTGGCTTCGGGAATTTCCAGCATTTCACTCGTAATGAGGGAACAATCTCATAACGTTTTTTCTATGTTAATTATATAATACGTATATATAATATATTTTACTAAAGTAATTGAAACTTTTCTTCCCTTAATGTAGAATAACACTTTAGAAATTATAACAATGATATATAGTATAGGTACTGTGTCTATTTAAAAAAAATAAAGTGACTGAATAGAGAAACGATTCAAAATATGGGAATATAAACTAAAAAATTCAGTAACAATAAATAAATACAATATTTATATGTTGAATTAAAAATAAATAATATAAACGATTCAAATACAGTTAGATATTGTGGCAGAATACAGGCTATTTTCATTTTATTTTATGTAAGTATATGGTAACTGGGTATAACTTTGTTCATTGACATACATGAGTTTGACTATTGCAAATTGGCTACACTTGACCGCCACATGATTGAAGTAAAACTCTGTATTAAAGTGAAACTAGGCTTAAACATAACGGGTTGTTTTATCGATTGACACAGTAAGGAGATATATAAAGTTGAAACAAAATATAAAATGTCCCCAATTTTCAACTGTTTGAAGTATAAACTTGTTATATCTCCAGAACTTTAAGTTATTAATAAAAATAAAATCATTTATGACACGATCTTAAAAGAAGAAATAATGTCAGTATTTAATAACTTAAATTTAATTCAAAATAACTTTAACGTTAACTTTTGTAATTAAGTATGAAAAAAAAAACACTGAACTCACGTAGTTACCGCTTTAGTTCACTTTTCAACAATAACAAATACCTACCTAACAGTAAATCGAAATGCCGCCTGCCTCGGGCTCCACTTTGAATACTAAACAAAAATTTTAACAAATATATTTAACGTTCATCTTTTTTTTATCAATAATCCCAAACACTACACTACCTTAATATCAAATGATTTCTTCTTATATAATTTAAATCGTAGTGATTTTTTTTAATACTTCCACTTATGACAAACATACGTGTTTGTGTTATTTTATATTAAAAATTAATAAAATGATTAATAATTGATTATTAAATTAAAAATTAACAAAAAACTATATACAATACCTATAAAATTAAATTCCACAAAAATCACTTGACGATATATAACACGTTCACGGACGAGCATGCGCGAGATGCGCTTGAACCGCGAGAAGCGCTACCAATGAGACCGGCTGTACAGCACACGCTGCTTTTGTTTATATTGATCTCAGGATAATCATGACTTTACTGTATATTACAATTTCGTGATACAGAGATTCATGGTTAATGACTCAACAAATAATGTATTATGTATAATTTTAAATGTTCCTCCAAAGTCCTGTATATCATATACGAATATATTATATTTTTTTACGTGCAATCCATTAATGCAAAACTTAGCAAGCATAATATTAGCACTTTTCTAAAATCAATTATTTTATACAAAGAAAATATTACAAATATTTTTGTTAAAACTACTCATTTGGTAGAAAAACTTTGGTAAACTTGTTGTTGTTATTATTTTAAAAACGCACGTTAGTATGTCACTGACCGAGTTTATGAGACGTAGTCAATGAGTAGTGATTACCAACGCACAGAAAAACAGTTACGTGAAGTTGAAATACACTTTCAATCCTTTAATATTATTAATAATTATTAATATTTAATGCGTACTTTTTTATTCAAAAGAGTAGATTACCATAACATTATAGAATCCTTATAATTTTATTGTCTTTCTGTTTGTTTGGCAGAAGTGACGATAGACGAGTCTACTCGCACTTTACCGATATTTTTTAGCTTCACGTTTTATGCAGCACATAACAGGATAGGCAGAAGGAAACGGAGAAACTGTGGGAACACTCTGCTCTCCGCTTTTCGCCTTTTTCCAAGGCATTGCGTGTTGACTTAATGCCGTGCTTTATCTGGTTGCCAGAGCGCGAATGGAATGGAAAAACCATCTTTCCCGCGTTGGAATTGAACCCACAAGACGTCGCGTTAACAGGCAGCCGCCTACGCCTCTAAGCCACGACAGTTTTATACTTTTTTAACATTTATATTCAAAAAATATTCTTTAGATAAAGAAAAAAATAAAAAAAACTATTATTTTTTTAAATAATGAATATATTATTGTTGATACCAATAACATTTTTTCAATCATTTTTAATACTTTATAGATTGCATACATATATTGCCTTTCTTTATATTAATATAGTCATATCTAGGCATATGTAAATAAAATAGCCCTAATTTGAATAGTGTTTATTACCACTGAATTATTGAAGTATAAAATTTGTGATATTTATAAAAAAATCTAATAATAGAAATACGCTATGTGTTAAAAATCATAACTCAGTAATAAAAGCCAAACATAAAAAAGCTAAATGTAAATATTATCTTTTATCCTTGTTCATTTTACCTTGATAATTTTATTATATTAAAAATAAGGTTTTATATTATATTCTGAAATATAATTCATACATCACAATCAGAAGCATATGTTATAAGATATATAGAAGAGATATATAAATATATATAAGGTAATGTAAAATTAGAAACATTTATTCTATAGATATTAAATATATCTTTATATTGTATTTTTTGTAAGTATATAAATTCAAGATGACTGGCACACCTAGAGATTGACTCAGTACCAATATCGCTAAACTTAATGCATCTTGAAGTTTTCAGACAAAGTGTTTGTACAGAATAGCGAATATTTTTTTTTCAAATCCGACGCCAAGGCATTGGGATAAAGGTAGAAAATGTCTTTGAGCTATTATTTTCAAAAATACAAGTTTAACTCTTATTTAGTTAAAAGTGCTAATATATTTTTTTTAAGTTGACCTTCATCAAAGTTTGTTAAGTACAAATATCTCGGACAAAGAATAAATACAATATGAGCAAAGCCGCTAATGGAAATCTGATATATACACTGTATAAAAATGAACATTGTCCAAAGAATTATTTTTTTAATTAAATACACTGTCTAAAGTATTGTGTGAAACGAACATTGTAATTAATTATACCACATATTAAAAAATTTGGATGATTAAAAAAAGATATTTATTTTTAAATTAACCCAAATAGATAAACATTTACCTACAAAAATAATGAGGTTAGTTTTACTCTAAACATTTGTATTTTCTGCCATGATAGATCGTTTCGGTACGCCTTCACACAATTCTATATATTTTAATTCCACTTTACAATTGTTTTTTTTTTCTATTCAGAGTATTGTGAAAAATTGGTGCGTTACAATTTAAAAGGACATAATCCATTATAACGTATTATATTGCCGTAGTTCTGAACACGTGTGCTAAAAATTAGCTCTTACTAAAGAACAGTTACTAACATAGTCTAAGATAAACTAGGTCTAAGAAAAAGATTTTAAATTCTTTTTTTTTACATATTTATGTATATTATTATATGCTATTTTATATATATGTTATTTTTTGTAAATATGTTATTTATTCTTAAATTTAGTTAGTAACCTTAAGTTTAATTTTCTATGTTTTCTGTAAGTTTTTTTTTTCAATCCTTATTGTGGAAAAGCACTTAAAAATCAAAAATCAAAAATATTTAAATAAAGAATAAAATTACATTAATATAAAAAAATATTAAAAAATAAAAAAAAATCGAAGGTAGTAAAATTATAAGCGATATTTTATAGTTACATATATTATTGTATAAAGAACTTATTTAATACTTTAAAATTATTTAAAATTATTATATGTACATACCTGTACATACCTAATTTATTTTTAATATGCAGTCAGGTTTTTAGACAATTTCTTACATTCTAAAAACAGCAAACTTATCAAATAATAAATTAATTTGATAAAAACCTAACATGATATAATAAAATAGGAAGAAAAATTGTGTCCTTCGTATACATTTTATCTCGACCCGATTTAATAGAGTATAGGTAAATTAGTTTAAAAAGCGGTAACATTTTAAAAGTATATAATATTCGTAATCAACAACCCGATTCATAATAAAACTGTAAGAAGAATCAATTATGTAGCAGCATGTTCACAAAACATTTATGCAGATATAAGACAAGTTAATTTTTATTTTGTTCTAGTAGAGTAAAGTGTAGTAGGCAACAACTTCGTTAGCATTATGATACTTATAATACTAACTACCAGATTTTCAGGCTTAATTGCTCCAGATCCTTGATATTTCTGTATTATAATTTATATTAAAAATGTCCATCATAAATCTTGTTTAGGAAACAACATTTGTTAAAACGCCCTTTCTTTATGTGATTCAGTTAAGCTGGATATTACGATTTTTCATACGATGTTCCAGATCTCGTATATTCATATGTCAAAGAAAAGGTTTATTTTCTTATTTTTTATACTTTCGATTACTTGTTATAGTTCTCCATCAGGTATTCCAGATCCTAATTATAAAATAGTATTATTTAATCATTTTTGTTATGGCATTGCATAAACTCTTACACTTCAGCTACTATGATTTTACGTCAGGTGTCCACTGTCCAGTCAGTCAGTTTTATATAAGATGGCCAGTCTTTAAAATTGTTTAAAGCTCAGCCAGATCTCACATCTAATCGCTATACAAGAAAAAAACATAAATGCTTAAAATAATGGAGTATCATTTCCATTTACTATTCAAATAACGTGATACAATATTGTCTATTATTTAATATTTATGTACAATATTTTAATAGTATAGTAGAGTAGTACCGTGAACATAGATGATGCCTTAATTCAGCTTAGTAGTAGTTCAAGGTGGCTTAGCTGAAAACAATCGGCAGTACGCAAATAGCAAATAATTTGAAAGAAATGATAATAAGTATCTTAGTTATTATCTTTATTGTTCAGTTATACCGTTAACGGTAATGTCAACGACGTTAAGAGCAAAATATTGTAGGATATGCACCGAGGCAGGAGGCTTTAAAACTGATGAACCAATGAATAATAAAATACATAAATTAGTCTAGAAAACATGGCGGCTTAAATTCGCACACCATTTGTAATTTCTTAGAGAAAGCAGGAAAATTGTTAGCTTACAAGGAAAATCTCTACTGAAAGTGTAATGTTGCGTGACATCTATATGAAAATAATAAAATAATTAATTTAAATCTTCATTATCACCGCTAAATTATGTTAACTTGAAAAGATTAGATATTTTCTAAAAGAAATAAATATAATATTTGTGTGATGGACGCCCCACCTAACGTCGCTCGTGACTGTGACAACCGAAATCGATTTACATTCAAAGAGTCTGCATGGCATTGTTATGTACCGTTAACACTGTTATTGATATATTTACGTTTTATTGTAAAATGACAAATCAAATTGTATCAGGACAGTTATATAAAATGTAGTTAGAAAATTAGCCCACTATTTTATTGTTATTATTTGTGGAAGGGGTTTATTTGCGCACACTTGGAGTGGCGAGTTCTTGACCCCGAATTTTACTTATACCGTTTTAAACTCGATAAGGCAAGTTAGTGAAAAATTTAGCTGATACTCAAAATTGGACAGATCAATTATTAATGGATTAAACCAATTCTTCTCTTCAGCCAATTCAATTCGCTTAAAAAACATTTGCGAGCGTTTTTTGTCAGTCTCGAAAATTCTGTCTTTTAACAAAAAAAAACATCTAACTTTATCGTCTATAAAAAGTGTTAAGTTAATAGAAGAAATGTTTGCGTGAGTAACGATAGTTTTAATTTTATAATTAAAAATTTGCACACGATTTATGATGTATATCCAGTTTATCATAACTCGTTTTATTTATTTTCCCATTCATTTTTATATCTGTCGTCATTTGTTGTAAAAACCTTTTAAGCTTTATTTCGCTAATCTTTTAAGTAGTACAGTAAAATGATATTAATCTTTAAGATATTTTACCGTCTCATTTTCTTAAAACTTTTTAAGCCCACTATTTAGTGATATTTTTTGAGTAATGTTTATTTTGAAATTAAGAACACGATTTTCGGACTAAGTGGTCCATAAAACGACTATACATATATATATATATATATATATATATATATATATATATATATATATATATATATATATATATATATATATATATATATATATATATATATATATATATATATATATATATATATATATATATATATATATATATATATATATATATATATATATATATATATATATATATATATACATATATATATATATATATATATATATATATATATATATATATATATATATATATATATACCGTCGTGGCGCAGAGGCGCAACGTCTGCCTGTAACGCGACGGTTACTGGGTTCGATCCCCAGTCGGAGAAGATGGATTTTTCTATTTCCATTTTCTTCGCTCTGGTAAACTAGGCGAAGCGCGGCGTTGAGTTCCGCCACTCAACACGCAATGCCTCGAAAACGGCGGAAAGCGGGGACGGAGAAAGCAGGGACTGAGCAACGGAGTGTCTTAACACTAGGTTAGGTAGGTAGTTCCCTCTGCCTACCCTGCCTTGTGCGGGATAAAGCGTGAAGCTAAAATATATATATATATATATATATATATATATATATATATATATATATATATATATATATATATATATATATATATATATATATATATATATATATATATATATATATATATATATATATATATATATATATATATATATATATATATATATATATATATATATATATATATATATATATATATATATATATATATATATATATATATGTCGGAGTGGTCATTAATATGGGAGTTGATTTGACAACGAGGCGGAAGCACTAGGACTTCTCATTGCTTCGACAGAGTCCGGTCTTACGTTCGTGCGGAACGAGTCGTACAATAAACAACCGATAATACTTCGCTTATACTACGCTTCACAGGTGAAATTGAATGTGTATGAATTTGAATCTGTAACAGTATATGATAAAAGGTGTTTTTCTTGATCTCATCAGCTTTTCACTTGTTTCTTCGTGATGTTCTGCATTCGAAGATTCCTCCTAGTTGTGTTATACAGATTCTTACTAGCAGTTTTCAATTTCACCCGCAACTTAGATCTGCAGACTCATAGCCGGTTGCGGAGAATGTAAAGGTTACTTAATTGGAAATTATGTTCACAAGTAATTTCATAAATTCACCTCTTTCTTATGTAGCTATATTTGAGCAGTTTTGTGTATGACATATTGGATTGTAATAAACAAGAAAACGCGTTTGGCAATATGATCCAATGTTGTTCGATTTAAAAAATTTTCAGTATAATTAGCAACATAGTGATGTCATATTATTCAAAGATAAAATTTCCTGTATTCTCAAAACTTTTAAGCCATAATATAGGTATACTTCATAGCTCTTAATTATCTTCCATAATATTCAGTATAGTAATTAATATTCTTATAGATAAACTAACTAGCCACAGAAGAGCCACCAAAAAATGTTATTAGTTTAACCAAAAAAAAGTACATGGAATCTATCTAGTATAGATATGTCGTTTTGTCATTGGCAGGCTATACGATATTTACAACAAATTCATAGCAATGTCTAATACTACTAAATAGATGAAATAAATTCCTGTAAGTAGACGAACATAAGGACAAAAGCTATTAAATGTATCGCCTTACTTGAATTTGACGGTAAAAGATTTTCTACATTTTTAAAAGCGATACTATTGCTATTGATGATAAATTATCATTATAATAATTTAAAATATCAATTTCATCTATATCAAAAAGCATGAATTTAATAAAAGTAAAATGTTTTAGTGAAATGCGATGAAAGTCTCAAAAATTTAAATGAAAATTTAGCTTTTAGCTTAAAGCAGTTATGGCTTGCGTTTAAAAATATCATCAGAGTACTTTAAGCATTAAGTTTATTAACATTTAAGTTCTCAAACGCATTTAGTTTTAAACTAAAACTGTATATAGACTTGTAAACATAAGTTAACACGTGGAGGGAGTGGAATCATGATCCAGTGCTTCAATTAAAGTTTTAAATAAATATATATCCAGCTTTCAGGCCATGATATTTTAATGATTACTTATTGTTGTAATTTATAAGTTAATCATTATCATGTTTGTGGCAACGTTTGTAATCTCATTGCCTCAGTAACAGAATTCAGAGTGTGAATAATAAGAAGTAGTTCGATTGTTTTTTTCACGAATAGGTATGGGTCACAGAGATCGATTTTGAGACCCAATTAGTGGGTATACACTAAAGTAAATACTCGAATTACTTAGTACTAATCGATTAATATTCAAAATTTAAATAAATCGAATTCACAACACCTAAGGTAAAGATACAGAAACTTGACTGATACTAACTGTTTCTGCTATTTTTCTAACCTTAGTTCTGGATAACAAACCTTTATGCGCGTGGCTCTGCGTTTTATCTATGCTTAGACAATAATAAATATATCCAACTTTTAAATAAAAAAATGTTCTCCGATCAACGTGACATTGGCGAAGTGAATTGTGCTCAAGTGGCACGCTCGGAACGCCATAATTAAAGAGAAGAAGAAGAAATTAAAAAAAATATTTATCTTTAAGTGCTTCCTTGCAGCTAATATTCTTTAAAGCGAATTTGCTCTAAAATTTCTCAAAAAAATGGTTGCCTGTTGTTTTACGGGCGAAAATTTTACGTGACAACGTCTTTTTCTCGGTAGAATATTTATTGATATGATTAATAATTATAATATAAATTGCACAAATTTTAACTATAGAAAATATATTTTGTTTACTAAAACATTGTACATGTGTCAAGTGATACGCGCGGCGGACCGATCATAGTTCGGTGACAGTTGACACATCGTTACGTTACCTTTTTCATATGTGACTCCGAGCCGCAACCTAATTTAAGACGTTGTCACGTCAAAATTTGTAACATATTTGACGTAACGCGACGGTTTCTGAGTTCGATCCCAGTCGGAAAAGATGAATTTTTCTATTTCCATTTTCTTCGCTCTGGCAAACTAGGCAAAGCGTGACGTTGAGTTCCGCCACTCAACACGCAATGCCTCAAAAAGGCGGAAAGCGGGGACAGTTCCCTCTGCCTACCCTGCCATGTGCGCGATAAAGCGTGAAGCTAAAAAAAATTAACATAATGATTTCTTTCTAATATTTAAAGTTTATGGGTATTTAGGTTTGGTTTTTTATGTTATTATTTAATATATAAGGAATATAAAAATTGTAATTCGATACATCCACACTTTAAATCCACGCATTTTACGATTTTTGAATGAAACCTATGAAATTATAAGAGGCAATAACGTAATAGTGTGTAATTGCAGATTTATTTTTCCATGAAGGCTTGTTACTTACGTTAACGAAACAACACTATCAAGAGACTGCTTATGGTCACATATGAAAGTTAGAAGAACCCAGAATTAATTATATAATTACTACACTAACCGTCCGTTAAGATTACTTTTTTTTTTTTTTAGCTTCACGCTTTTTATCCCGCACAAGGCAGGGTAGGCAGAGGGAACTGCAGGGACCGTGGGAACCTAGTGTTAAGACACTCCGTTGCTTAGCCCCTGCTTTCTCCGTCCCCGCTTTCCGCCGTTTTCGAGGCATTGCGTGTTGAGTGGCGGAACTCAACGCCGCGCTTCGCCTAGTTTACCAGAGCGAAGAAAATGGAAATAGAAAAATCCATCTTCTCCGACTGGGGATCGAACCCAGTAACCGTCGCGTTACAGGCAGACGTTGCGCCTCTGCGCCACGACGGTCGTCTAGTCTCTATCTAGTGTAGATATGGAAAATGAAGTAGGTACCACCACATGTGAAATTTTTTTGGACCTAAAATGCTATATTATCATATTCCATGCCTAAGCCGTTGCATCGATTTTGATCAATTATGCCATAAATATAGATGGAACCTTGATAAAGGATCCCGATCCCGAAATAATGCGGATAAAAACACAATGAAAATGAAAACACATAAAATCAGAGTAAAGTGACATTTAGCGGCAGTTAGATAATTTAGTTTATAGAATACCATCTTTTAGTAGCTTCAAATCATTTTTGAAAATATAATTGTTTAAAAATCCTTAAAATGCTTGCTTTACCATGCTTGCCATCAGAGAACGTTTTCATTTTTAGATTCTGCAGATCTTTTATATAAATAAGTAACTTGTGAGCTTTACCCTCTCAAACAACACTGAGTATGTGTTTTAACACTAGGTTTCCTTTGCCTGCCTGTTGTAATAAGTTTTAATACCTATATACAACTTTCGACGGAGCATGATGATGAACACATGACTTAGTTGTCAGATCATTTGGACGGTTTCCATAAGGGGCAGATATAAATCCCACTGCGTTCAATTTTTTATATGTGATTGAATTAATGTCTAAGTATCTGAAATAAATATTAGATAATTGTGAACTATAATTTTAAAATAACATGTAAAGACCATATTAAAACTTAGTAAATAAGGTGACTAGCAACGAATAAATGTGTGCTACCCAAGACATTGAAGCAGCGGTAAAAGACTATTAAATGGCGGAACGCTTCTTGACTTGGAAATATTACAGGGCGAAACTCAACACCGCGCTTACAAAAAATCAAATAACATTCCTCCATGTGGGAATCGAAACAACAATCATCCCCCTTTACAGTAACCACTGCACCACAGGCCTCAATAAATTAAGTGTTATAATTTTATATAAACTTCATGATTTTTCTTTAGACTAACCATTTATTGTAATTTATTTCACTTTAAACATTTTATAAATATTATAAAGAGATGATATTATTAGTGTCAACGTCATTGATTACGTAGACAGTATTTTGATAAAATCTAAATGAAGGTAATAAACATAAATTGTTACAATAATTAGGGTTACGTGGAATAAAAATACAATATTTTGTAACATTATAAGAGTTTTATTACATTAAGTACAAAATCGCTCTAGCATCGCTATACACAGGTCATTCAACTTTATACAGTTTAACATTTTTTTTGGCTTTTTATTTACGTTTTGTATAAAAATATATTCAGGCAGTGTTTGGGCTAGGTCGGAGGTAGAATTTAGTGCCAGCCGTGAGCACCGTGTCCGCTGTGGGCGTCCCATGGTTCCTCAGGGGCGGAGGCGGCGGCTTGCGCAGCGTGGGCGTATTGGGAGAAGTGGGCAGCACGAGCGTGTTGGACCTCAGGGGTGTCTACAACGTATTGGCCGTCGTGAGTGAGTTGGATGTGGGCCTGGGGTCCGTTCCATTTTCCGTAGCCACCAGCGTAACCAGCGCCGTAAGCTGCACCCGCACCGTATCCTGCACCATAGCCGGCGCCGAGTCCGGCACCGACGCCGGCGTATCCACCGTGAGCGGCCTTAGCAGCAGCTGCGGAATGCGCGGCGATGTGAGCGGCCTTCAGGTGGGCGACCTCGGGAGTGTCAATGACGCGACCGTCGTGGGCGAGAGGAGCAGGGCCGTATTTCAGGAGACCTGCATTAAGGTTTTAAGTTGAACAAAAAGCGAGACATTTTTCTTGGCTTTAAATATTTACACACATAAAATATTTACAATTAAACTAAAATTATATCCTAATTTATTTTATTAAATTTAAAAATAAGTTGTATTTTTGTTACCAGCAGCGGGAGCTCCGTAGTGGGCACCAGCGCCGTATGCTGGTCCAACGGCGTAAGCTGGCCCGGCGGCGTACGCTCCAGCAGGGGCCCAGGCACCGTGAACGTTGGAGGCCTGTGCATGTGCGGCCAGATGGGCGGCCTTTGCGTGCGCTACCTCGGGTGTATCCAGCACATATTTGCCATCAGGGCTGAGCTGTACATGTGCAGGTGGACCGGGGTAGAAGGATGCTTGCGCGAGGCAGAAGAAAGCGGCAAAGATGATCTAGAACAATATAGGTGTTGAATGATTAAAGTGCATTGTATTATACGACTTATTTTGTAGCAGTATAACAAATATTGTCTGTAAATTTAATCGAGAATTATATTCCCATTTACGTCTTGCCAAAAAAGGTTTAAATATCATGTTCAATACTTATGTGTAGAATTATCAGTGTAATCAATCTGTATCTCATATGCCAGAGTGAGTTATTATGGACATAGACCAATTACGTGCAATTGACGACAGCTGTGATATTTATTGATAGCTATTTCAAATGAACATGACAGAAATATCATAACTGAAATTCCGACATGAGAACACCTTATTCATTATATTGTCATAAGTATGTGCAACTTTTAAAATAATCCAAATTTTTAGGCTTCTTAATGTTTTTTTGGAATATTTTTACACGGTTCACTAAGCTTGTATTGATCTAATTGCCTTAAGCAAGTAACTATTACGTTTAGTACAGTTATCAAAGTATAAAAAAATAGTTTGTAAATTTTGTAATGTTTATAAAAACTTTCTTAATTCTTACTTAAATATAAATGATCATTCGAAAGAAGATTTTTGCGTTCCGCTTAAAACCTAATAATGAGGTTTGCTTCTCTGTTTTTCACACAACTATTTCATCGCAACTGATGTAAATGTCTAATTGTGCACTTTGTCTTATGATAATCTTGTTTCAACATTAAACTAGATCTCTGTGTGTGAATGAACAAGGTACAAAAAAGTTAACCGAGTAATTGTTGTGAAATTGGATGCAATGAGGAAACGTGTCGAAAATTTATATTTCAAAACATTTCAAATGAATAAGTAAAAAAGTAAAATAACTTGAGTTTGAATGTAATCCAGCGTAATATAATTATTTTATTATTTAATATAACTTTGTAGTAATTCATGAAATATAGTTATTCATCTAAATTATATCTAAGTAAAAAAAGTTGCAACACTTAATAGTTTATATAATATTATATATTATAATATAACCTAAATACTAAAGGCGTGGTAGGGTATAACGTAATAAGCGTAAGAAGGAAGCTAAGAAACCAACAAATCAAGACAATATTAATTTATCTTACAAACACGGAACGGAACTTTATGTAAAATGTAGAACAATATTTAAGAAATAGAAACGTTTATAATATGTTCAATTATAAAATAATAAATATTATAATCGTGACAAAATTTATAGGCCTATATTAACAGTAGCCATAGTTGACTGACTGATTATTTATCACCTAGATACAGACACCGATAGCGGCGTACTACAACATTAACAACACTATTATCAACAAAGCCTATATTAACTTGTATTACACAGTGAATAATAAAGTATATCATATTACAAAATTTACCGCACGCTTATTGAAACCTTGTCATAAAAGCCAACCGCAAAAGCCAGCTTTGTACCCTAATAAAACATAATATTAATTTTTAGTCTACTTTATTTAGGCTTCAATTTAAAACCCACATATTGGAAAGAGGACCAAGTGTTAAAATTCTTTGTTCTCCATTACTATCTTGAGAACGTGAATAAATAAAAATATTTATTTGAAATGAATAATTCAAACACTACGTTTCGAAAAACGCCACAATTTTTCAGTATTCTAACAATAATGTTATACAGCAAGTTCCGACTGCGAATGTATGACAAATTGGTAATACTGATGAAACTATGAATATAATAAAATATCTGTTCGTAATCTACTTTATGTTACTCGAATGTGGGTTGCAAATAAAAAGATATTTTGAAAATCTTGTTAGTCTTCTGACACTGCTATTTGATTCTATTAAAAAAAATGCTACATTAATTAGTATAGAAAACGACATATGCTCATTTCATAGAAGAGACTATAAAGTTTTTACACACACAATAATAACTTTAATTTGAAAAATAGGCCAGTTTATACTATAAGCAATTTAGTTTTTGCCGCATATTGCGCACCTTGAACGCGTAACCGAGTTTTATAAACATCGAAATCATATTGTGACAAATATTTGTAAAGAAATAGAAACCATAATGTACATTATAAAATAAGAAGCCAAATGTAATACTTGAAATAATTAAATTCTTTTTAAATTATATAATATTATTATAACTTACATACACATTATAGACATTATATTCATTGTAATTGACTATCTTTTGTTACATATACATAGGAGGTGGACTACTTCGTGAATTTGAAATTCTATTAACTGCGGTCAAAGTAAAGGTCTAATCTAATTCCCATTAGGAGCGGCATGACTTTTAAAAGATCCTTTAACCTTTGAGTATATGGCAGGACCGACTGCCATGCGTTACCTGACACTATACCTAGCGGGTGGCGATTTAAATTATAGTATTTAGTACTAGTCGTGTATTAGTTTCTGTCTTGCACTGATTTACTGTAGCCTATAATAATAAATATTGCTCCAGCAATAAAACAATATCACGTTGCAAAGCAATTATATCTTTTCATGGGTAACAAAACACAAGTGTATAATTTGAGGCGTGGACCTCATATCGACTTGCCTTTGCATTTTGTTGCAAACGATATGTTGCAACAGTTTGGAATTATCATTCAGCGAACTGGTGCACAACAAGCCTGTTGCACTGTATTACTCAAGAAGGGAAGCGGTGGGCGTTAGGAAGTGCTATGGTAACGAAGGTTATAAGTAAAATTTCTGATGGAAACTATTATTGCCGCGCGTCACGCTCAAGAGGTTGTGTGTACGACCAATTTGCGGTCGACATTGCATGATTGCTATGACCAAGTAGAGAAAGCCGACAATATTGGGTGCCTTGCGCTTCTATTGCACCCAGTCTTTATTTATGGATATATAACAAAAAATATCCGAACTATTGCTTTCGATTTTGGTTCCCTGCGCATAACTTAACTGTCAACAGTTACTTCAATATATGAAAAGAAAAACAATCTTAACGTACCCAACCAATAGTTATACGTGTTTTCGTTTCAATAATCTACAGTTTAAAGAACATTATGATTTAGTATTTTAAAATACAATTGAAAAACATATATTTCTTCACATCGTATTAATTTTATTCAAATGAATGCTTGTTGAAACAATGACTAACAGTTGATTCTATCGGAAATAGCCGTAGGCGACAATTAGCCGGATACTTGAATCAATTAGGATCTTCAGACAAATGCCTTGTTGTTTCTTAAAAGTAGCCTTGACATCGTATTTATACATTTATTAGATGTAAATCCGCCTTTTATCCGCCCGCCTTCGGCAGTATTGTGCGGTCGAACACTTATTCATAGATGCTTATACTACTATATTATCTTGTATATATTATGTATAGAAAACATATTATGCATATTAAATTGTATATTTACAGTAAATTTTGAATGAAATGTTGTCGAGCGTCTCAATATAGAACAAATGACACAATTTCAGCTATTGATAATTTATATGTTTGTAATGTTAAACAACCTTATGCCTATTTTTTACTAAATTGTGAAGTCAAATTCGATATAATATACAATACACATATAATATTCATTTATGAATAAAAGTATTATATCGAAAAGTAAAATTAGTAGTATATATATATATTATATATATATATATATATATATATATATATATATATATATATATATATATATATATATATATATATATATATATATATATATATATATATATATATATATATATATATATATATATATATATATATATATATATATATATATATATATATATATATATATATATATATATATATATATACATATATATATATATATATATATATACATATATATATATATATATATATATATATATATATATATATATATATATATATATATATATATATATATATATATATATATACGTATATCTAAATAGGCTATATATATAATATATAAATAAGTTTTAACATATACTCACCATCGACTGCATGATGATAGTTCTTAAACTAATTCTGGAGATCTCAAACGAACTGACTAAACGCTACTGTAAACAGTACTCGCCTAGAAATTTTCGCCTAAGCGTGTGTACACAACCACCTCTAAAGTCGGAATGCTGTTGGATTGAGACCGCCCCCTTATATATGTGACACCCCGCTTGCTGGTACGTAATTGGAAACAATTAAGTGCAATGCCGTAATTTTAATTGTGATGCGTGATCGCTTGTTCGCCGTGAGGGATGGTTTTGAGGGTGAAAATATTAATTTAACATTAATTCAACCTATCAATAAACCGTTTAATATATTGAAATTATCCCATTTGTGAATAATATTTTTTAGTCTAACAATAGTTATTAAAAAGTAATACGTCCGTATAAATTAAAATAAAATAAAATCATAAAATTTTACTATAGATATTATTAGTATATTTTTATATTTATATATATTCAAATGTATATATATATATATATATATATATATATATATATATATATATATATATATATATATATATATATATATATATATATATATATATATATATATATATATATATATATATATATATATATATATATATATATATATATATATATATATATATATATATATATAAATTCCATAAGTAAAAGGCCAAGAATAATCAGGTAGAACAAAAACGGGACGACGCGACGCGTTGATGTCTTTTGTATAGTTTGTTATTATACATAAAAGTAGACCACACAGACATTAACCGATAATGGATTTTAAAGTTATTATAAGGTTTAAGCAATTCTTTTAACAGTGTATATTATTTATGGCTCATACATAAAACATTTTTCATATTTCCCAATTCTAAATATATATTTTATTAAAAAATATGATTAAAAAATATTGAAATGGTCTCTAAATCTTTAAATTCTTTAAATTTTTTATCACTTTAGTAACAAATTTTTACTCTGGATGATTTACACAGCGTATTAAAATTGAAATGTTTCTTAAAGTTATATTTCAAATCTCATTATTTTTATTTTAGCTTCACGCTTTTATTCCGTACATGACAGGCTAGGCAGAGGGAACTGCAGGAACCGTGGAACCTAGTGTTAAGACACTTCGTTGCTTAGTCTCTGATTTCTCCGTCCCCGCTTTTCGCCTTTTTCGAAGCATTGCTGAATGCTGGGAATCGAACCCGTCACGTTACAGGCAGACGTTGCACCTCTGCGCCACGACGGTCATTATATCATTTTATTTAATAGTAATCATAATATACTCGTATTTTTAACTGTTCAACGGATAGTTTATATAAATTTATCCTAACTGCACACGTTTTTAACGAAAATGGAGAAGCTAGTGTTTAAGTCCACTAAACGTTTTTCAGTATAGAATAAAATTATATAGTTTCTAATCATATACTCCATTCAATCATATGTTTAGTACTATAGTAAATATATAACTTAAAAAATACAGCACAAACTTTAATATATTTTTCTGTTAATTCCATCAGCGAGTTATTAATAAAATTTAGAATAAAAAGGTAGCTAAATGTGTAAGTCGAACAAAATAATCAAAATATAATGATTTTAAGGACAAACACACTTATTTTAAAATGGAAAATAAAAAAATAGACTTTCTTGCTATACTTTCACTTTTAAATGGTGTTTTGTTACCCTTGTGAATTAAAAAAATGCATTGAATTAAAAATATACACGTGACAAGATCGGAGAACATATGCAATTAATAAACCAACTTCTTAAATTGATATACATATAAATATTTTATTGTTTATAAGCTCATATATAAACTACATATATCATAAATCACTTGTGGAACAATTTTATTATAAATAATTATATCTGAGCATTGAATATGTAAAAAACGTTTGGCAAATATACATATATTCATTACTTATGTCTGTATTTAATAAAGTATATGTTTAATATTTAATTCTGCACTAATTGCAGTAGCATGCGCTTAATGAACTGGTTTTGTGCCTCGACGGTGTTATTGATCTCATATTGATGGATATTTCAAATAGTTCAAATTTATATACATAATTTAAGTGTAATCGAGATCCGTAATTGTGTATATTAGTTTACAAGCAAGTTTTACCTATCCTCATGTCATCTAACTATACAGCAAATATATCAAAGGTTTAAGTATTTTAAATATTCCTTTCCTTTTTTACTAGTGTATTTTTTATTATTAACAACAAGACTCTTCGTAATGAAATAAAAAAAATCTTTGATAATTTTAATGAATTATAAGCTTTGCATATGATTCATTTCTCGGAACTTTTGCAAATATAGGTGGGTCTCTCGGTCCGATACAATTGTTATAGATCAAGGCTTTAGCCCTATAACTATGGCCGTTAAAGTTTAACTTTTATCACAAATCTATGAAACATGACTAGAATCTATATCGTTTTCCTTACAAATAATTCATAATAAAGCAACAAAAAATGTAATATTATTTAGATAAAATTATATACATCATCATGTATATCAAATATCACCTTTAATCTGAACAGTTAAAATATTTCCATTACTATAAATGTCAAGCAATAGCCTATAAAAAACATACAAATACGTGTACTGGATTCTCATGACCTTGACGTCCCGTCTCCTCTCTTACCCTTGCAGCCTTACAACTTATGTTCCGGTCGATCGACTGCACTATATTGTTTTAGTATAATTAATATAAAATACTCTTTTGGATTAAGGAGTGACAGGTGTTTTGTATAAGGTCTTTGTCAATATAGAAATATTTTTTATCAACTTCTCTTTTCTACATCCCATCATCTTCAAATTCAAGTCGACATTTATTGAGTGGCGGAACTCACCGCCGCAATTAGTCTAACCAAAGTGAAAAATGAATATAACCTGTTTCCTAAATTAGAGTCAAAAAATGAATATAACCTGCTTCCTAAATTAGAGTCAAAAAACAATTGAATAAATTAAAGTTATAATTTTTACCAGCTTTTCGATTTAAGTTATTGTCTTACAAATGAAAATAAGTAAAAATTATTATAGACACATAATATACTTTAATTAACCGAGGTGTGCCTGACCTCTCGATGTAGTGCATTACATTGAAACGATTCTAACAGTTCTTAAGATTAAAGCTTTATTTTATAGAAGATTATATTCTTTATTTTATAGAACATACCTACAAGATCACCACGAAAGGCAAAGCTATTGGCATTCGTAAGTAAATGGGTTGGTTTTTGATGTGGTCAGTGGTCTAATAAGCGAAAAAAGGCCCTAGATTTTCGCGCCCATTTCTTAGTTCTAAGTGTATATATCTATTTATATACATAACAGTGTTTCAAGAGAGTATTCAATATCCTAAATTTGTCACTCACTCTAGTAAGCCAACCCATTTTATTTTACTCTAAACGAGAAAGTAAAAATAAATATGTGTAATCATTCCCTGTGTCGATCCGACCATACAACAATCGAGTACGGAATCAGACCCTATCCCTGTATACCAGTAACTACTTATCACAATATCTCTATGTGTCGCTTTGTATGATGTGCGTCAACCAAATTTAGTAGAGGATGATAAATACATGCCTCAAATAGTTACATATCATTTATTATTCATAGAAACTGCTGTCCCATCAGATTAGAAGAAAAAAATGGAATGTACACCTGTTTTTAGGTACATCTACTTAAAATTTGGAAAATGTAAATTTGTTTATTTGATTTCTCTTTTAAACAACTCTGAAATAATTTAGCAACCGCGTCAAATGTTAGACAGAGTAGCCTAAATCTAAATCGTGACTCTCCTAGCGGCTAGACGATTATCGAGTAGATAACTTATAAAAAGCAAGTTCATGTATTTATTTTACTATTAATAATTTTATTATTTGCTAGAATTTCAGCCAGTGTTGTAATATTTACTTCATTGTTCAATATTAATTATGTACTGTAAATAACAATCATTATTTACAAATTTTATTATTGTTATCTTTTTTTAGTTACTAAGGGTTTTTAGTAATATATTTTGTGATAATTTTACGTTTTAAAGTACTTAAAACTAAACTTACGTGATTATCTTAGTATTTTCTTATGTACATTTCATTAAAATAATAGGTTACTTTTGTTACATAAATTAAATACATTGTTTTTATTCTATAAAATACTTGAAATATAAATTATGTTTGTACACGCACGTAATATATAGGTCAAACGTTTTAATATTATTTAACAAATAAAAAACAATAACGTAATCAATATTTAATTAAATTTCATTGTTAAATAATATATAACCATCTAAACATTCTACTTGAATTAAAAAAAGAATAAAACGTATGTGCATTTGAAAATATTAATATGTCATACTTGTCTCTGTCGGCGACTGTCGCTGGATTTTTTAAACTGCCAAAACTTTTTGTTTGCGATTCAGTTTGGATAATTACTAAACAAAAGACGTAAATTGTAAAGTACAGGAGGCCATTTTCTAACTGATTTTAGCCATACTAAGTACGGCGTTGATTTCCGTAACTCAACATGCAATGTTTGAAATTTAGACAGAAAGTGGAGACCGGAATGTCTCGATCCTAATCTGCTATATGCGGGATAAAACGTGAATCTGTTCAATAATTCATTACCATAAAACACATTTCTCATCGGTTGTCATAATAATTAAATTTTGTAATTATAATAAGATGAAATAAACTTTACTTTAATAAGTAGTGTCTACAGTATTTCACTTATTTTAATCCACAGCTGAGATAGAAGCAGCTCCATTTATTAGACATCGTGTTTGTTAAACGGAGGTATGGCAGACGATTGCGTAATTCATAATTAAAAACACAAACTAATCTCTAGTGCCTAGTTTATTTGTATTTGCTACTTACAACTAAGAGGCGTGGCTTATTATAATTACATAAGCAACCTTACAAGCAATTATATAAATAATTTCCTGCAATAAATCAAGATAAAACAAATTAGTGCATATTACACAGATTTTATTTTAATTTTTATAGATAATTTCTAATTATACTTAGAAATATTTTTATTGGTTGAAATATAACAATTTTTTATTATTGCTTATTGGTAATAGTTGTTTATGGTAATATAATTGTAAGTCTGTAAGATGATTATCTGGTGATTTTATTTTATGAAAACATTATGTAAATTATACTATCTATGGTACTCCAGAATAGGGATAATTTATAACTATTTATAAATATATCATTTTAAAACAAGTCTGATCTGTTTATTGCATTTGTATACTAATTTTAAAATTACGTAGGTTGGTTTAAACATTGACATGCTCAATGTGACGACTAGCAAACTGTTTTGATAAAATTTTCTAATTTATAGGTTTTCTAGGAGCTTAAATATACTGTGGAAATAATAATAATGTAAAATATACTTTATTTTAAATAATAAAAATTGGATAAACAAAATAAGTGACTACCGACACTTTAAACCTGTGAAATTAACTTTAAAATTTGTATTTTAAAAGTTACACTCATCTTATAAGTTCTCGGGAAGATACACGCAGTAAGTTGTTACAAAAAAAAGTAGGCGTTATCTGTTAGATATAACATTTTCAATATATTTAATACACCTTTATTACCTTTGACTGTTATAAAGAATTATTTACATTTCTGTACTCTGGTATGACTAAGAGTGGTGTAATTTCCACCACTCAGTCAATTCGAGCATTAATTGGAAATAGTATTTTAACTAAGTTCTCCCTACTTTTACTGAATAAAAAGAGAAATCAGAAATAGCACTTTTTTTCTATTAATTTATTTAGTCATTTTAAGTGCAAGTAATTTTTCTAGATTATAGACTGCAGTAAAGTTTTCAATTGAATAGTAGGCGGCGGCCAACAGCAACGACTTGTTAAGATATTTAATCAATAAATCACGATGGTATATTTATTAATATTATTAACAAACTGTCATTATTAATATTACTTTAGATTAGGATATGAATAAGCTAGAATATGGAACGAGGATTTGCTCTCATTAAAACAATATTCAAATTAGCGGATATATTAATTGTAATAAATGTTAATACATTCAATAGTAATTTTTCATCCAACTACTTCACTTACTAATTGCTTTGTTTTAATGTTACAATAAGCATATTGATTAGATTTAAAATAATTATAATTACATAAACAACAAAAAAGTGGTTACACAAAAAGTATGCACCTCATTGAAAATATAATAATAAATAACATCAAGGAAACTATAGACGCCGCACATATGGAATAACAGGGCTTCTCAATTCTTTAAATTATTAACATTAGTAATAAAATCTTAATTCTAATCAAATAACTTTAAGTTAATTCTTTTAAGCTCTTAACAACGATATATCACCTTGTAAACAATTTATCAATTGAAAATTATGTATAAGTTAGTGCAATAATTAGTAACTACATAGCAACGCCCTTCTAATAATTTACATTAAATGTACAAGAGGTTTTATTTCATTTACGCGGATGCTAAAATATCTATAAACTTTCGCTTTTATATATTGCGTTTCATCCATTGGGATCCAACGTTTGCGTGTAGACAAAATTGTATGAAAAAATGTTTATGAAACTCATTTATTTATAAACGTACGTATTAGTCCTAAGTAACATGATTATCATTCAAAATCTTACAACATAATAAATAATATAAGTTGCGATTCTTTTCCGCGGCTATGGATTTTTATAAACCATATTAAAAAAAAGGAAAAAAGTGCAACTTATAAAGAAAGGAAATTTAAATTTGTAGGCCAATCCTCTAATCTTATATGTTTATTGCTTTACTAGGTTGTTGTGTTTGTGTTTACCTGTTGATTGAATGTTTTTGATTACCTACGCGGAAAATTGCACACAAAATATATTATAAATGCTTTTATTTTACTAATTGCATTGAGTTAGATTTTGATATTTTCTGTACACCAACTTTACCTGGATATATCATATTAACTTCAGCTTGATCACCTCAACGTGATCTTGAGAAAAATTGACTTGCTAAAAACCATAGTGATATTTTCGCTTCACTCAGCATTAAAAATCGACAAAGCAAACCTTCTGAGTTTTCTGAAGAACTGACACTACAGACGCTTCAAAAGTGCCTGTAACAGCTGAATTTAATAAAGAATATTTTGATTTTGTATATAAAACGGGTTATGTTTTATCCTTTTGGTCTACCGAAAAAAAATATTAGGTAATTTTTAACATACTTAAATTTATCTTGCTTTATTTATACACACACTCACTTAGATAGTGAGTGTGTGATACATTAGGTGGCAGAAACTCTAAAATAGCCGATATAGTAAAAATCGTGATGTAGCGCTAAGTCCTGTCCGGTAACACATTAAACAAGAAATTCCTTAAAGAAAAAATAATGAGTCATTGAAATTAATTTCAAGGATAATAGAAGGAAAATAATTACTAGAAATACGTGAAAGGCAACATATTTCCAGAAACAGACCTACAATAATGATTATGAAGAAGCAGGATATAAAATTATATCGTTTTCTAAATGTATAAAATATCGATAAATCATTTTAACTTAATTTTAGGGAATAATGTGGCCTTTTTAGAGTTACTTCAAAAGGAAAAAAAATAATTTTATCTAAAATGGGCGAATACAAGGGTCATATAGTATAGAATCCTTCGTGCACCAATACTAGAAGCACTTGATCGACATTTTTTTATAAAATTACTTAAACAATTATCTACGCTAGAAGAGATTATTATTTGTTATTATAAATTATAATTATTATAAAAAATTACCTTAAATTTACAATTTATAGTATTTTTTTATTATTATTTTTATTAGCTTCACGTTTTCCGCATATTGCAGGGTAGACAGAGGGAACTGCATGAACCATGGGACCTAATGTTATGACACTACGTTGCTTAGTCCCTGCTTTCGCCGTCCCCTCTTTCCGCCTTTTTCGAGGTATTGCGTGTTGAGTTGTGTAACTCAACGCCGCGCTTTGCCTTTATATTTTATCTTTCATTGCAAACATAAAAATTAACTCCTCCGTGTAAGTATGAAGTACCTTATAAGTTTTAATTACGCGATAATTTTATGTGAAACTTGTATATTTTATATGATGGATGGATTTTTTTACGGCTACGAACTCTTGATAAAACAGACAGAGAATCAGACAACAATAGGACAAGATTCTATTATTTCTCAATTAGATTAACTAACATTAGTTCTAAATAATTCTTAGCTTACCTTTAACATTTAATGTTAAAAAAATAGTAAATAATTAAGTGATAAAAAGAATAGCTGTTGCTATAGACAAGCAGTCTAATAATAAAATATAAAAACGTGATATGTGAAAAGCGTATAAGTACATTTTCTAATTAAAGTGTCATAAATTCCTTAAAAGTGACAAATGAAATATTATTTTAATAAAATAATCAGGTGCTTGTCGCGATACGGATATGTCAGAATTAGTAATAAACATAATTAATCTTCCAACGTATTGATATTTTGGTTATGAATTACGTAGTTGCCGACAATTATTAAATGCTTATTTTTAAAAATATATTTTTTATAAATTCTTATATTTAGTAGTAGGTAGTTTAAATTTATTATGTATAATCGTTATTTTACTATAGCTGAAATATGTTATCCAATCGTCTGTGATATATGCTAACAAAACCCCATTTTATTTTATTTGTTTTATAAAGTGCTTAAATTTAAAAAAATATTTTTTTCGATCATATAAGGAACCTTAAAATAGCACTAGGCTTTATTTAGCGTATGTGGCTAACAACATAGTTTCACGCCATATCCCGCAAATAATACATTATACAGGACAAACACAGTGTTAAAATATTCCATTTACCTCTCTCCAAATCAGACATTTCATGTTGAGTGACGCAACTCAACGCCGCGCTTTATGAAAATAATAGTAAAATTAAGCTATTATATACCTACTGCATTGTTGTAAAATGAATGAATATTATTATATTAATTCAATCATTAGTGGCCATTAAAAATTTAACAACCGTAGCATCTTCACGCTCTGTTAAACGATAAATTCAAATCATAAAAATATGTATCACAATCAAATTAAATTTATTCGCTCATAGAAATGTAAAGCCATTATTTAAATGTAATTTGACTTTAGTTTTACCTTTTACTATTGCAAATTTTCATGCATTACTGCTATGCACTTTACAAACTATGGCATTACAATTTTCGACCCTCAATAACATCAAGATTAATTCAATTCTATTGTACACTCATAAATAACTCTTATATCACAAATTTTAAGGTTTATTTTGGGTATATAAAGTTGATATAGCATTGTTCTTGGCTGGAAATAAAATATATGCGTGCGCAGACTCTTTGATTTTTCGGTCTATTTATTTCTTAGTCATTAAGCAGTTAAAATTGTTTTCAATTGCTTCAGTGTAATTTTTTTGCATGAATATCTAAAACTGTCATCGCCACGTTAATCATAAATTGTATACATATATAAATTTTCGTCGTGAGAAAAGATATTAGCAATTGTATTTATAACACAATATTCATTAAAATTATTGATTTCTTTTCTTCACCTTTATCCTATATATAGAATTATAGGTAAACAGAACCAAGTGTTACTCAATTTTTTATTCGTAAGATATTTATTTTAATATATTTAAATAGTATTTTAGTTTTAATTATTTGTGGCATTTTCAAATTTTAAGGGAGACAAAAACGCTAACAGATTATATATAGGAAATATTTTAAAAAATTATGTCTGTCTGTTTGTACGCGCATGGCTTTCAATCTACTGGACTTTTTTGTATAGCTCTTAATTTTAGATATACACACTAGGCACACCTGATTTATAAGCATAGTGGACCAACCGAGCTGTAACATATACAAAATGGTTCTATAGTAGAAGCTGCTGATCATGATTAGCATTTCATTGACAAATGAAAACCAAATATCCGAACATATTATGAGGATCCATAATGCCCAACTAATCTACATCATATACGCAAATAGGACCTTAACGAAAATAGTAGTTAGTAATAATTAGTGTGAACAGTCATTGAAGTGGTGGGTTTCTAGTGAACGAATAAAATGTTTAATAAATTTAATATTTTTTGCATATATAGAGTATTTACTCCATTAATAAGATAAGTTTCACAGAAAAAACAATACAGAAACTGGTTATAATATAATTAAAAAAAAAAAACTTTCCTAAGACTTGATTCAATATACCACGACACGTACTTGACCACAGTTTCGACACGCATTTGATGGAAGCCTTATAAAACATTTTTTATTGGACCGGAACAATATTACACGAAAAAAATGTTCACATTCAAATAAATTTAAGTAAGAGTAGTATTTAATGTATATATATATATATATATATATATATATATATATATATATATATATATATATATATATATATATATATATATATATATATATATATATATATATATATATATATATATATATATATATATATATATATATATATATATATATATATATATATATATATATATATATAAATGATCAAATGTTAAGAACATAGGTATATGATGGACAAAATTTATTGCAGATACTCTCTATAATATGATATATAAAAAAAAAATATAACACATAAACATAGATACATTATCTCATTTAAAACCAGTGAATAGTCTATATAGACTGATGATACAAATACCGATATTGATGCCATATTGAAAGTCTTAGGCAGATATTATATTATACTTATAAATAAATCGTCATGTTTTAAATTAAAAAACTACCCAAAATAGAAGGCGTTTTTAAAAATACCAATTGGAAAGATTAATTCAACTAATGAAGATCTATTAAAATAATAAATATATTTATTATTACACCGTCACTTATAAACAATGACATAAATTGTATTACATACATGGCAAATTGGACCTCATTTTCTGTAGTAGGGTACAATTGTCTCCGAACCACATCTAGCTGTCTATCAGTATGACTCAATAGACAAACAGCCATCAAACATACCTTATACCATTCACTTGTAATTTGAAATACCGACGTTACTAAGCTAAGAGCTAAAAGCACTTTGGAAATGATACAAAAATACTTTTACAATACTATATATTAAGTTACTGTTTATATTTATTAACAACATATGCATATTTTTGTAATTGCTGAAACGATTTCTATTTTACGAGAACCCCAAAAAAGTATTAGCGCTGTTCGCTTAAGAATAAATAAGTGGACTATATAAATTGTAAATATTCGGTACTTTCGGTATTTTTTTCTAAATACCCTTACAACGTTCTTTTCAAAGGAATAGAATCCCAATTTCCCAAGCTTTGGGAGTTATAAAACTGTATTTCAAGTAAATCTCTAAATTTAGCGTCTCGAGAGTTTTGCAATCTAATAAGTCAAGCCCTAATTAATTTTGATTTCATAAATATATAACACTTCTTGTCGAATATAATCATACATTAGAAGTGATAATTATATGCCGTTATATTACTATACCTTTAGGCGATTTTGTTTGGCCTCTCAAAAAAGAATAAGATCAACAAGATATTATTTCAATCACGTTCTAACTTAGTGATTTCACTTTAAGTTTTAATTTGGGACAGCGGGAGATTTGAACAGAAATTGAGAATTTATAAGGCTATTAGCAAAACGTACATACACCAACATTGTTACCGCGTAACTAAAAAAATATAATATATATAAATTTGAATATAATATATTAAAAACATGAACCCGTCTTCCCCGTTGATAGCCGTTGGCAGCAAGCAAGCTGACTAGCCTAGTCGCCCAGTTGCGCAAACTAATGTTTTTCAGAGTAATCTCACTGAAATCGTTACTCCCAAACTGGTCGCGCCGCATGCCATGGTTTAATAGGAACCTTTATTTGTCTATTATTAAAGTGACAAGTTGTTTATTATAGTATTGCTTGCCTTGCCAGAACTGGAAATTGAAATGTTTATAAAATATGTCACAACCATTGGAAAGTGTACATAGTTCATAATATAACACTATGTATATACATATATTAACAGGCAAATTGGCATATGTTTTAGTAAATAATATTATTTATATAAATATATTTCGAGAATTCATTTCATGTTTTTTGTGAATTTTAGAATTTTATAATAACAAGCGCAGCGGCGCAACGTTTGGCTGTATGATTGTCGATGCTAGATTTCTTCGCTCTGGTAATAAGACAAACTATACTGTTGAGTTCCGTTACTGATCACAATGTCACAAAATTAGACGGAAAGGAGAGGATTTTTATTATATTTTATAACCCACATATACCTTGGTATATGTGGGTTATAAAATATTATAAAAAATCTATTTAACAAAAAATCAAAAGACATTTTTAATTAATATGTAGGTTAGCGTAAAATTTATGGAACATCTGACAAACAACTATAACAAGCCAATTGTAACTTAACAAGGATAGTTAAAGTTCCGCTACCCATCACGCAATGTCCTGAATTCGCATAGAAAGCTGATAACGAAGTGTCGTCGCACTAGAGTAGATTCTGGACGAAAACTATATTCAAGATCAAATTCGTGAAGTCCACGTAAAAAAACGTAAACGATTTGTATATAGTACTTTTGCGATGATTCTCTGATAACAAAACAACTTATGTTGTATATTTTATATGTATAAAGTGCATTTTGTTGCTTGTATACGTCATCAACACTTAGGAAAGTACCGTAAAAAAATTAAAAGACTTAAATTTGCTATTAGTCACCGTCTGTTAATTCTAAGATTGTAAAAAAATAACTAGCAATACTCAATTAAATAATTTTATGTCAGCAGTCAAGGAAAGATACATTCTCACTCTACCACATTGATTTGAAAGTCTATACTTTTACAATTTTAAATACAAATATAAAATAGAAGAATAAATATATAAAATAGCTTTACGCTTTCTGCCACTTAATGCGCTTTGTTTTTATACTAAAACGTAAAAATAAATAATTAATTCTTGTAAGTGGAAATAAATCCACTACCATCACATTTACAATTAAACGTAACTGCGCCACAAAAGACTCGACATAAATAATAATTTACAATTAAGCGACAATTATGATATGATAAATCAGTAAAAGGTGATGAAGTGACGCATTTTACATGAATGTACGTCCTGACACCTAAACTATTACACAGTTGTGTATTTCAAGGTATTTCGTTTCAATTAAATATTATATATATACGGTATCAAATCATTTCGGATGTTTTCTCGAATATTCTTCCACTGTATAGTAGTTTATTTTGTCCTTGTAACAAGGACCTCCGTTTCCGCGTAACAATCCAATAAATCATAAATCTATCTACACTTATACCAAATACTTGTTTTTTATATCTACATTAAAGTATGCCTTTCTGGTATATTTTTTTAGCTTCACGCTTCATCCCGCATATTGCAGGGTAGGCAGAGGGAACTGCAGGAACCATATGAACCTAGTGTTAAGACACTCCGTTCCTGCTTTCTCCGTCCTTGCTTTTCGCCTTTTTTGAGGCATTGCGTGTTGAGTGGCTGAACTCTTTGCCTAGTTTCCACAGCGAAGAAAATGGAAATAGAAAAATCGTTTACAAGCAGACGCTTACGCCTCTGCGACACGAAGGTCCTCAATTTAAAATTATGTAGTTTAAAATTAAATCGTATGTTTGATAATTTGTAAGCGAAAACCTTGTTTTATGTTTTTTTATTTATTATTACCATTTTCTATTTTATGGCACTTAATAATAAAAAATCGGTCAATATCTTATGTAACTAAACTATTATAAATCGATCGCCCGTGACGTTCAAGGATAAACTGAATAACCACCCAAGCAGCACCACGACGACAATACTTACTAGAAACTGACATATGATAAGTGTTACAAAGACTTGTAACAGAATACCAAAATATTGTAAAACATTAAATTTAAATATAATTAAATAAAATATATTAATTGAATTCCTATTTTTTCATTATTTAAAATACAAGCGGAGTATAGGTTTGATTCCTTCTAGGTGAAACGTTTTCTCTCTTCTAAAATGATATGCGACATATATAAAAAAAATTAGCTTAAATCCTTGTCCCTATGCTAGGGTTGGCAGAGGAAACATCTGGAACGTAGTGTCTGCAACTAAACAGAACAATTTGCCTAGTTACCAGAACGAAGCAAATTAAAATGAAATTATCCACTCTCACCAAGTGGGAGTCGAACCCTCAAATTGTCGTGTTACAGGCTGACGCTGCGGATGTGTGCCACGACGGCCCTATTTATTTATTTATGTAAATTAAAATAAATAATAAAAAGAAACTATTTTGTGCAATTTCACTAAGTTAAAAAATTTGGTATTGCCTATGACATTAACTTGAACATTTGACATTTCAAATAGTTTACATTAGTATAATTGCAAACATAGAAACACTTTCAATATCTCTAATTTACAAACTAAAAATAATATATAGCTTGAGAAGTATATAAAATATAAGTAATTTTGAAGGCTGGAATACTTGATATAGAATCATAATAGACTACCCGAGGTATAAAAAACAATAAAAAGGATCGTTACCATTAAATGTGCCGTATCAATTTTATGTAGTTTGTGTGTGTAAAACGCACAAAATATTTACTTGAAATAATTAAATCATCGACTCATTTGGTATGAAAAGAACTACGCAAACAAGTTTAATTGTTTTTTCGTAATATATCTCGTCGTCGTCGTCGTCGTCAGCCAATCGTTGTCCACTGCTGGACATAGGCCTCCCCAAGTTTGCGCCCAACATCCCGATCCTCCGCAACCCTCATCCAGCCTGCTCCGGCAACCCTGCGTATGTCGTCGGTCCAGCGGGCCGGAGGGCGTCCTACACTACGTTTGCCAAGACGCGGTCTCCACTCCAGGACTCGTCTGCTCCAGCGGCCATCGGTTCTGCGGCAGACGTGGCCAGCCCATTGCCACTTCAGCTTGCTAATTTATTTGTAATATATCTATATGTTATTTAGATGTATTTATTACCAAATTTCATAATTCTACATCTTTGCGAAATATTTAAAACCTAGTAGAATTTCATACAAATTTCAAAAATAACAAACTCTCGAGTCTTTTTCTTGTATTGATTTAAAAGTATTTTCTGTCTACGAAGAGATCAGCAAGACAACCTGACCTCTGCCAAGGTCAGACAGACGGCCAAACGCACAAACGTCCAACAAAAGTCGAGAACATCTGACGTGAACTTCTACGAAATTGGATGCTTGGAGCTAAAGTCACAAAGTCCACGAGAAACGTTGAAGAGTACCTTCAAAGTAGCCTAGTATTTTGTATATCTACATGCGAGTACCTCTGTATTGCACTATTACGATTCACTTATTCATTTGCTACAGATGTCATCGAATAACTCAACATGAAATAACTCGATACAATAAATTATATAGCATTAATGTTTTCATAACATGCACAAACTTTAAACAGAATAAATCTTTATAATCTAATAAGTAAGTACAACTTGTATTGAGTCACTTTTATGTATATTATTATATTGAAAGAATAGACAAAATTGTATTATCACTCTAATCAGTTATACAAACGATACAATATGACAAAGTAAATTTTTAGTGGAAGACATTTCAAGGATTAATTTGAATTATCTTCAGTATGGGTCGACTCTAAAGAAAATATTATTTCAGGTCAAATATAAACCCCATAGTTGTGCAATAAGCATATATTTAACGAATTTAATGGAAATAAACATTATAATAACGCTTAAAACACAGACTTCGTAATATTTTTTTATTTTCTCGTGCATTGTCTAGCCGTTAGAATGCCGCAACATTGAGCTTTCATAACCAAATTCCACCTGTAATATTTTAAGCATATGCACCAAGTTAGGCAAACTGTATATTCTATAACGACATACTCGTATATGTGTAACAAGCTGTGCAAGCAACTAGTGCATTAAACCGGTGTTATCGCATTGTGTACTTAACCTTGCACAGTGTCGGTCCGCGGGGCCCTTTCACCTAGCTTCTGGATATTTCGACAGATCTACGTGATACAGAATTTAATTGATATATATTATCATCACCATCTATAGTTAGAACAATATATATATATATATATATATATATATATATATATATATATATATATATATATATATATATATATATATATATATATATATATATATATATATATATATATATATATATATATATATATATATATATATATATATATATATATATATATATATATATAGACTTCAAACACGTCGCAGGGAATAGCGCTTCTTCTTGTAATCATTACTAGAAGGAAAAAATATTTTTATGTTTCCACTTTGGCATGACGTCCTAGTTTGTCGTCGGATGGGAATCAGAGATACTACATTCTCTCTGCAATCACTGTTGTATGCCGAATAAAAGTGAAGCTTAAATTTAATGTACATGTTAATCAAAGCAGGGATCTCTAGGATTAATCACAATCTTGGTTTTAATACACAAAAAAGACAATTCTATATACAATATATGTGTCCTTCCCATTATTTAAATATAATCTATCAATATATTTATCTTCACGTGGTGTTGTCTAACATGTCATACGATCGTACTGCAGTGCCAACGACAAATTTAATCGTATGATATTATAAATTTAAAATAATTTAGAAGCGCGTTGAAATCTAATATATGGATGCCTTAGATTCTATTCTAAAGCATCCGTATATAAATTTCTTAAATATACAACATTTTTTAATAAATAATAATTGCTTTATCTCAAGTTGTTAATAATTTCATTCATAAAATACTTTTATTTTTTATACTATACGTTAACTTCATAATTTATAATTACAGGCATTAAAGTTTTACAGCCTCGTCGTACATGATGAAATCCCTACATACAAAGATTGTTATCGCACTTCGTTAGAATTCATAGTATGTATTATTTATTCATCATTTAATTAACTAATGAGAATTTTTGTAATATGAAGTGAGAATAATATTTGTTTTCAAAAACATAAAAAAATTTTTTGGACATAAATAATCATTTAAATAAAGTGCTAACATAACCTTCCAAGTAAACGTATGCGTATCAATAATTAAAAATACGTGCTTTGTCAATTTGCTAATAATATACTAATGTAACGTTTGCAGTTTTATTTACACAAGGTAATTGTTATCTGTCAATTTATCTTAAAATTAATAGTGTTGTCAAATTGAAATAAAAAAAAATCATTATATATTGTTTAGCAAACATGTCAGTAACAATGACGGAACTATACGTTAATAATTACCATAAACTGTAAATTACATGTCTTTGAAGTTTAAAATTATTTTCTGTTAAATTATACATTGAAAGTGTAAAATTTTTTACAAGAATAAATCGAATATGACATATGTTATATTCGATAGCGTCTATAATCAAACACTAATGATGTAATGTATTGATCGCAAAACTTTGTATTTTTTTTATTTTCTGGGCTCATTAGATCCTAATTAAAAATTAAAATAGGTGATTGTCAAAAATTATCCTATAGTTCATGTTTCTGTAAACATCTTTCAAAAATTAGATATTGGACTTATTTATTATATTGTCAAAGGACTAATTTTAAAGCATACAACAATATATACAGGTACTTTAATCTAGTCATACTAAACTTCGCCTACTATTGATCCTAACGCAATATAAACTAGCTTGTAGATTGTTAGTATGGAAATCTATAAATCACAACGAATAGACAACTATTCTCAAATATATGTTGCCCTTCCTTGCTGATTAACAAATTTGAAATAATTGGCATAATAAAACCAGGTCAAATAACCAGTAATTATGAGTTTAAGTGTTGCGTTTCCTACTACTCAGTGATTTAAGATCTCGCCTGCCTTCTTAATCTTAATATATTAACACTACACACTTGTAACTAGCCCCTACTACATAATTATATCAACGTTGTATATTTTTAAAATAACACCTTGGTTTGCATGTTACTTGGAACTGCGAAGGAAATTAATGTATACAAATACGGCAATGGTGACTGAGTACTTTTAAACTATTTAAATATAATAGAAGGCGAATCAATTTACTCACAATTAGAAATAAAATCACGACAGAAAACATTATATTTGGCCAGAGGCGTACACAATTAAATTTGATTAAGAATCAAAGTGTCTGCTATGAATGTCGACATTTACATACGATACTTAGCGTCCTAATGGTTTTGCTAAATAGGTACATGTAAATTAACATATGCATGATATTAGTAATTTTTACATATTAATTTCTTTTTTACAATAATATTTTTTAAAAGTTGTGAAAAATTAAAACAAGACTCTGTTCATAGTTTCTCTCGAAACGTTAAAGGTATCTGAAACGAATATGTTTCCAACAATAGATCAATGTGAATACGAGTATTGAGAAGATCCATTCCATCAGATCAGATTAAATGTAATATTTGTTAGCCGTGAAGAGTTGAAAGTTTGAGTTAGAAATGAGATCGTGACTATGGTCAGGTAGGTAGGTAAGATAAGCCTCATATTCTCGATAAACAAATATATTCCTAAAATTATCCATGAAGCCAATGATATATAAAAACGTATTAATTTATATAGGGGCACAACATCTTTAAATTCTTAGGCTAAGCCAAAATTAAGTTAGCTTATTCCGCAGGATTGGTTGAGGCATATAAGAAACCATTGGTTTTAGTTTGATATAATAATTGCATCAATTGATAAGTGAATGCCAACTGAGTCTACTCCTGACCAAAGACTATAAATGAACTACCCAAAGATTATAATTGAACCAATAAGAAATTTCATAAAATTTTTTTAGTTGGTGTGCGTTATCTGTCACTTTAATCAATGAATTATTAATTCTCTTGCTTTAAACTACCTATTAACAACAATATACATAATTCCACACTATATACAATTTATCTACATAATGTAATATCCTCCTTTGCTTAACAGATAAGAATGCCTTGTACAATTTCGATTGCAAGATTCTCCATTAGTATAACAATGTGTTGTATGATAAAGATTACTAATTACAAAAATATGTTTTTGTGCTATTTTATTTTTTCATTCTTTTGCTTACTTTTAAGACAGTAATTGATAAATTTTGTTAACTAGTGAATCAAAATTGACGACACAGCAACAGCTAAATATTTACATCTTTTATTAAGATTTCAGTTATTTTTTATTTCATGCTCCTCTTAACCTGTGATAGTCTAACAGAAGTCCTTGCACCGATCTATACTAAAGTAAAATTGTAAGCTTGAATATTCGTTAATTCTGTATCGTACTGTGCTGTTCTCTACTGAACTTCATATTTACATTTTGTTAACAAGCTCCACAGAGTCCAACAAATAAACATAATCTCGTCCGCATCATGTTGCACATAAGTCGATTTAAAATATTTAACGAATTATAATTATTTTATACTTAAAGACAATAGTAGAACATATATTTTAGCAAAACTAGTTAGATTTTGTTTGTGTTTATGTCGAAAAACCGAAATATCTAGAAATGTTGATCATGGCTTCCTCATTGTGAAAATATTAATTTTATACAAAAGAATTTTTAATTATATAGTTAGTCAATTGTTCATTTTGATATATTATTATTATTTACTAGCGTATCAAATCAAATACTGAATATACAGAAATTAGATTTTCCTTTTTTTTGATAGATTCGTACTCATATGGACAGTTGCTTTACCATGTAAATACTGAAAAGTATGCTATATAAAATTTTGTTCTAGTAGGTTTCCATATATTGGCTAACTTTTGAAATTTGTATAGGTGTCATTTATCGAAACATGGTGACACAAAATTCAACGAAAATACGAAACTAAAACTATTAAAATACGAAATCTGACTAGATTTCGTATTTTAATAGTTTTCAAAACATTCAATTTATTTTTACACATTATGCCTTCAGTATTATCCTGTTTACCCCATCTTCACTGCTTGAAATTTATATAATTTACTTTTTAAACAATTTCGGTCTTGATTTCCAGGGTCAAATTTGCATCAGTCAATCGATTAAAGAACAAATAGCGCCTAAGAATTAAACGATGTAACGCTACTTTTTCATTTGTATCGATATTGTAAAGATATGCAAACGTGGATGTGTGTAATATTACCAAGTTGGGAAAAAAATTCCTCTACTTAACTATATAGTACTATAAAAAATATAGTATTAAGGAAATCTTAACCACGTAAATAAGTATAGTTTAAATAAAAGTTTATAACGTCAAAGCCACTACTAAAAACAAATATAATTTAAAATTATAAATGAAATCATTTCATATATTTATTTCGATAGCATAATCATGATTATTGACATCAAATTTTATAGCCCTTTTACACTAATTGTATATCAGGTTTGATTTCCAATTTTGCTGTGGAATCCAATTCCATGTAGTCCCTAGCTGTCATGATGTCCTTTCCACATCACCAAAAGCAGATTTAAGTAGTTCAAAAAATTAGATAAGCTGGTACTCCTTCCTTTCTTTAATATTTTGAAAACTACCTTTAAATTGATACACAGTCTAAATATTAATATAAATAAATATAAAAAATATAACATCTACCAAAAATATAAAAAATACAATTACTACTTATATGCCTAAGTAGTTTTTTAATAAATTTTAAACAGAATAGATAAATGCGTTTAGTTTACACTTTACACTTAAAAATCAACATATTGCTGTGCTCTAAGGGATCTATAGGATCTATTTGAAATTTCATAGAACCCTCGAAACGCAAATCTTACTCTCATTACATCGATAGAATTTTTATATCAACATCACATAGCTTTTCATCATCATCATTTTATATCAACATCATATAGCTTTTCTGGGGCATTATTAATATTCGTCATATTATATTCTTCTTATAGTTATAGCTATCGGCCAACGAACGACGATACTATCAAATTGCATGGTCATTGAGGATCATGAAAATCTACCACCGTTTTTAAAATATGCGTTTTAACTGGCTATACATTGAAAATCGACGAATGTGTGTTTCCCTGTGGCCGCAAACGACCCGCACTCGTATGTATATCAGTCAGTAAACTACATGTACGCAGAAAACCTCTAAGAGCGTACTTTGAGTATACATTTACAATAATAGACTGATTTTACACTTAAAATATTTAATTTTTACAATGAAATCTATACTAAAATAATGAATTATTTTATTTTATATTCATAAAAGGGTCTTGATTAACAGTATACAATTAATATGCTATTGAGTATAAGTAGAAATTTAGGTTTCAATAAAATTGCCCTTAAAACTGTTTGATTTCAACATTTAAACTATCCTAAAAGTTATCATAACTAAATTATAGATTTGCAATAAAATTGTGATAAAATATTACGAGTATATGAGGTGCATGGTACTGAAGCTTCAAAAAACCTTTAGGGTTCGGTATTAAGTATTTTCACTGTTTTTTAGCATTGTTTAAACCTTTTCCAACCGATAACAGCAACGGATGCGATGATATGTATCGGCTGACTTATTTTTTCTTCTTCTGTCGACATCGATGTTAAGAACTTGCTGATAGCAAATATAAAGATTGCTGCGAATATTGACCACTGTCTAAAGGTATTTTTAAAGGTAAAAGTACCTTACTTTGCGTTGTAATTTAATATTTGCGTTGTAATTTAATATTTAATATTGGAAGAAACAGAGGTTTTTTAAATCCGTCAGTTTGTCTGTCTACGCACCCGTCTTCCGTCATTTTACTCATATGGATATGTCAAGCTGAAATTAATATTAAATATTGAATTCTATAGTCCCTTAGAGCACAGTAAAGAACAGATACTTCACAGAAATAAAGAAAATAAAATGAAATATCTAATTGTTAATATTAAGAAGTTGTATTTTGTTGCCCTAAAATTATGGGATTGAAACTTCCTTCTTTGTGTCAAAGATTCGAATAATCAAATAATATTTTGCCAAAGTTTGGCCTATTAACTACACTGTCCGTTGACCTAGTTAAATAGAAGTAGGTACTACTAAGTGCATTCCATAGGTAATTTCTTTTATAACGATAATAAATCCTAATTTAGTCGTTTTCTTCTCTGGTTTGGAATGGATTTTTTAAACAATCCATGTAGTAATATAAATTGTAAAGATAGTGACGTCTACTACGATAAATGATCGTGGTTTTACTTGGGATAAGTATTGTAAATATTAATTTCAAGATTGACAGTTTGATGTCAAAGACACGTAAATTAGGTTAATAGGTGTGATGTACCTGCGGTCAGACTCACCTCAGACACTTGTATCAGAATGCGTCATGTATCTTACACAATTCGTTTCATTTGAAAACGCGGGTAAGGCTGCAGTAAAAGCACATATCTGCTGAACCAGGCCGATGAAACAAAATTACCTGCAATTTTTAATATTAATACAGGCCTAGGTGGCCATCGCCGTTAAGTCAAACACAATCCCGTTAAGCCACAATAGATTTAAGGAAATATTTTAAATATTTCCTTTTTCTCCGTCTAACCTGACATATTAATATTTTTAGCGGTATGACGAAACTTTTAGTAATACATTGCGATAAGATAAGGCCTAGTAGATAAAACATAGTGAAGACACTGCGTGTTGAGTAGCGGAACTTAAAATAAAGAGCGATTATCTTCGTTTTACCAGAACTGGGAAACGCAGAAATAATATAGTGTGATCGAATCGAATCCACATTCAACGCCTTCTCAGTCACAATTAACTCTAATCTAACTCTAGTACGTAACTAAATCATAATTACTTAAAAAAGTCTTTTGTTATTAATTATACAGATAATATTATTAGGAAGGTAACTTGAGAAGTCAACTGCTAGGCTATTAATTGTTTTTATTATCGCGAAAACTTATTTTTTTAAATTCTAACTTAGTTAAATGTAATAGATAGTACTTAATAAAGTCATTCAAAATATAACATTACTTGCACGTCGCTTATAATTATACTTGTAATATTTCATAACGCAAAATATTTTTCGATTAATAGTTGTCACAACTTTCCTTTCGTTGGAAACAATTGCTCAATAAATCGTTCTAGATCTGATTAACCATTTAGCTCAGTTAGTATAGTTCGGCAAGAAATCATTTTCCTTTATCGAATAAGCTAGTTGAGCAAAAAAATGTGATTATACAATTAAAATTTATTGTAAGCCTTGACCTTTATTTAAGTAGGTATGTTCCCATTTGTAAATGCGTCTAATAAAATGTCACATTTATTGAATTTAACAGAAAACATACAAGAATTCTTTAGAAAAGTGAAACCGATTCACACCACTTAACTACCCTAAGTCTAACACGCTGATGCTACGTCTGAGACAACATGCCACTTTGTACTTTTAGCGAGAGACGAGTAACCGACCATTGGCAAATGCAAGTTATGTTTTTTTCTATTGAAAATAGGGATATCCGTTAGTCTTATTCAATAGTCGATTTATAAGTCCTTCCAAACTTCATTTTATAGTCCAATTTTAGATTTCACGTTATCCATAGTTCCTATACATTATCTGCCTACTATCTTTGGGTGATTTTTTGACTCATGCCTATATCCCCACGGAAGTCTTCTAAAGACCGTGTTAATTTGAATACAAAAATATTAAAACATATAAAATAATATAAATATACATAAGCGATAAGGACAAAAAATCGTTCAAATATTTCAATCGCAACCACAGTACCATAAATCACTTTTACAGGTTACCAGGTTCACAATTATAAATTTAATTTACATCAAAAAGGTATTCATACTATGGTATATATATACATACCGCTTAATATGGACGTATTTTAGTAAATATAGTAATTGATAACAATGTATTTACTATTTGCACGGATATGTAGTCGTTTATTGTAGTCATATTCATTTGATGCTGCATTAAGAAGCTAGTTGAACATACAGTATCTCTTGCCACGGTAGATGACTTCTCAATAGACTTCTTCTGGTTCTGGTTCTCACTACACAAATATGCTGGATAAACCGTTTACATAGATTAAGAATATTTTATAAATAAATTTATACTTAGTTAGTAAATAGTAATTTGTAATTTATTCACTGCCGTGTATAATTTACAACACTACATAAATCATTGCATCGCCAGATATTCATAAAAGCTTCATAAAGACGGAGCTTGGGTTGAGCTCGAGAATAAATATATAATAAAATAAATAAAAGATAATCCACAAGGTTTATGTTTAAGGTAACTTCTGTCAACAAAAACTCAAGTAGGTGCAAAAATGAATAATTCACAACCACATAATTTGTAGTGCTCAGTAAACACATTAGATGTAATAAAAAGTAACATTAATAATTGTCGTTGTACATAATAATACTTAGTAGTTGCTTTATAATTGAAACGTTTTCTTTACTTTAAAATTATATAAATATTTCAAGACATATGATAATTAATATAATTTTCTTTGATCAGTTATTACTTTTAATGGGGTAAACCAGTCACTAGATAATATTTTACAACTAAAATGTTTAACATTGACATATAAACTAACATTACTATTTAAAGACATTAATTCTGTTCATATTTGGTCCAAACGTTTAAGAAAAACGTGCTTTTCTAAAAATACTAAATTAAGGTACCAAGCTGATATGAATGATCTATGAGATTGTGGAACAATGAGATAAAAAAAGTAAGTTAAACAATATTAAATATTAACTATATATTGTGCTAGTAACTGACTGTCTTTTATATAAAATAAGTTTATTTAAAACAATTAATACTATATGTATTCTTCATTAAAAAAAACTATATTTTTTGTACACCTAAGCAATCTTTAGGTATGCCTTATTTCAATTTTTTTACTTTTTTCTGCTTATTACACACAAAGTAATTAGTCGACATTCTTACGGTACGGTCGCGTGGTCTACGCACCAATGCCCCCCGGAGTTGCATTAATTGGATTAAACTATCATCAAGTGTTGCATTGTAATCAGTTTCCGCTTGCAGTGCAGACCGGAAGGCAGAGTGATGGATTTTGACAACATAATTTTGCTCTTTAATTTCCTTTATAATATATAAAAGAAGAAGATTATAAAAATAACTTCACTTTTAATGTAATAGAAAAGATTGACTTGATAGTCGTCCAATGTAGAACCTTGAGCTTTCCTCCTTTCTTGCAAATTGAGCTATAATATAGAATTATATAATATATTACTTAAACAATATTATTTTCTTAAAAAAAATTGAAATAGATACTTTCGTTTCGAAAAATATTCAAATCTGGTTATAAAATAGCGATAGATCAAAGTATAATAAGTAGAAATAAGATAAGTAAGGGAAAATTATATTTAATATTTATGCCCATCGCACTTGATGCGCAACATGTGATCAAGATTTTGTGAAACCAGTGGTCACTTTTTAGGCATCTTCTATTTTCTAACTAAATTGAATAAAAAAAAACTTCTAACAAATGTATAAGTATTTACACCTGACATATTCACTCGTGTAGGTTTCATATCTACTACATATATCGTTCAAAGTTAGAAATTATATTTTAAAAACCAACAACGTCCACAAGCCTTCGCCCTTTTATAAAGCATAACTCAACTGTCCCACGGAAGGTTAAAATTTTTTGTTTGTTGTTATAATACATATATTTGTTACATTATTATCAGTATTATATATAGTACAGTGTAAAGCAATGCTAATCTAAAAACAATATATGACAATTATTATATGATATCCTATTAAAATCAATGCATTCATAACACAAATCATATAAAGCGACAAATATGTAATTTGTGACAGATATACTAGCTACCAACCATCGTAATTATATTTTCAATCAGTTCAAATCAATATGTATGAAATCGAAGGAATGGCATTTATATAATTATTATGTCTATATTTACGAACCGAGACAGCTAAATAAAAAGGTCTGTACGCAATAATGACAATGCGTTTATCGTAATTGTGCCATTACCAGCTGGTTCCAGTACCAATATCGGCATAAAGGCTCTCTTAGAATTCTGATAATTTTTTTTTCATCGTTCTATACGAAAATTTCTATACTAATCTTATATTGATATATACTTTTAGTGCTATGAGAAATTCTACCGAATCTTCTATTTAACGAGATATATTATTGATTAAATTATTTTCATATTAAATTAACGTATTTGTACAATACAAATAAGACAAAACATATATAGTTACACTTACACTTACTTTTATTTACACTTTATAAATCTGTCTATCAAGACATATTTAAAAATGATATTAGTATAAAAATTCATTTAAAAAGCCTACCTACCCATTTCTATTTACAATACACTGTTTTCAATAATAAGTTACCAGTACTGAAAATTGCAATATTTAAATAAATTTTTCACAAAATTACATCAACCTTTACCTAAATCTATTTATTTATCCTTTGTATGTACATGCCTTTATATTAAAAGTAACAGTGTATGTGTAAGCGGTACGAAAATCTAATTCTCTGATATAAACCTACCGCGCCCACTGCTAACGTTCTCTTTGTACATTGAACAAGAAAATGACAACAACTCTTCATACGCAATACACTCCATGGCTCTACAAAAGTTCATACTTAAAATATAAAAGGAGATCACTTAAAATTAGGTAATAGATAGTGATTGAAACCTAAAACACGTAAACATAGTATACAATCAACATAGTAGAAAAACGTAAACATTTCTAAATGATTATAAGTTTATAATGATTTAGAAATGTTTACGTTTTTCCTCTTTTAAATAATAATTTAAAAGGAAAAAACAATATTGTTTCTATGTGAATTTCTTTATATATCGTACAAATTATTGAAGATAAAACACTTATTTAAAATATTAAATATGTTGATTTATATTTTAAATAAGACGTGCTTCTATACGGGTTATAAGACATACCTGCTCGAGTTTAAATCGTCAATCATAACTCATACTTATTATATTTATAGTTTGATTAATTTCATCCGCATCAACACCATTTATCTTTTACAGATTTTAATTACAGGTTATATTAAAGTATATAACCTGTAAATTATTATTACAAATACTGTAAATACAACATATAACAGTTATATACAGACATACAACAGTTATATACAGAAAATGGTAACAATTTAATTTAATTTTACGAATATTGTCAATTTAAATATACTTTTAATACTGAACGACTCAGTCAACCTATAAATTTAAAATTATGTATAAACTAGAAGCAATAAACGATAATGATTTAAACTTAGGCTTAATAGTTAACAGTTCAAAATGCAATATTTAATGTTTAAGTATATTATATTAATTATACATTCAAAGTCTATATTTTATCCAATTTATATCATATATTTTAATTTTATAAACTTCATATTCATTAGTAGGTATAATAAAATATTATGTGTACCTAAGTTAGAATCATTAAATATAATTTCTTAGTGGATTAATTTTTATTATAAAGACAATTATTTATTATCCTTATTATCCTTTTAGGATAAAAGAAATAATTTAATAAATATGTAATTTAATTAATCTATTGTTTTGCCTAGAACTTCGCCTTTGTCATGTTTCTTATCTTTAGTAATATGTACTAGTATTAAAAATATACAAAGAAAAACGTAGTTTCAAGATACTAGTATAGCTTTACCTTACGGAAGTGAGGTAACAAAAAAATTTATACATTTACGATCCTGAGTTGAGCTCTACCTTATAAGTATAATGAGAACCCTAAACTATTAAACTGTCAATTACCATTTTTGGATAGATAAATACTATATATCTACAAAAAAGTGACTATACAAACAAAAGACAAAAACAAAAATAAAACAAAAACATAGTAACAAATAATTAATAATATCGATATGTTGCAGATTCCCTTAAGCGTAGACATTCTAAAATGTAAGATACCTTTATGGTGCATAAAAACTAAGGAAGTTTTTGAAAACGTTAAGTGATTTTTCTTCGCTTCTGGTGAGATTAAAACACGGTATTTGAATTCCGCCACTCAATTTCTTGAAAATACAGAGAGTGTAAAATGAAGTGTCTTAGTACTTAGTTCCTTTTGTCTGCCTTACTATAGTCTAGGAAAAGCTTGAAGCTGAGTGAAAACATCTATATGTATGTAAATGGAAAATGCTTACCAGGTTTAGCAGGTTTTGTTAGGACAGTATTTTGTTACTTCTTTTAGTTCAGATGGACTGCTGTGATGCAACATCTAGTTTAGATCCTTTCTAAACTTATCAGCCATTCCGAAGATATACTTGTAGAAAAACCGAAAAGATAAACACACAACAGTTTAAATAACCGTATCCGTTTTCCATTACTATTTTTAAATTTTACCTAATATTTTTTTTATAAGTATTAAATGCAGTGACCCAGCATTCATTGTGAATAGTATAGATAGATCATATATATATTTTTATAGATTTTCTACTAAATACTTAATGTGACACATTTAAAAACAACTATTTCCGTTAAATATTTTAAATTCATTTGAAGATTAATAATAATAATAACAAACACTCCTGTGCTGAAAAGTCATGATTACACAAACTCTATTATGGAAAGTCAAAATTTTAGCATTCATTTGGCTATGACAGGATACGTAAAGGTTAAAAAACAAATATTATTTAACTTATTTGCGTATATTTTCAGGACTTTGCGTACTGTGTACCATAACCTAACGCTACACTTATTTTACCAGACACGGAGTTCCTCATACCAAAAATGAAAACAAATAATCAATTTGACCGAATCTCCAACTATAATAGATACGTGTTGTCAGACTCATACTTGACTTACGTCGCAATACTAAAGGTACATGTTTTAATTTAATTTTACTATAAAACAATTCCTTATACGCAAAAGATAGCTGGCAACCCTATTAGTGAATGGGTGATACCTACCATCACAGTGTGGTCTAAGTACCTACATGTAATCAAAAGATATTAGGGCAAGAACGCGGGATTGGGTGTGCCCCGCCTTCTGTTATAAACGTTCCAGACACTTGCCACAATATAAATGAAATAAACTATACAAAACGTTCTTAAATAGATATTTGTTATAGTACAAATTATATTAATCGATATCATTATATACAGTTTGCCTTCAATTGTTACAAATAATCTAATGTTAGATACATAGTACCTCAATGACAGCACAATTTCTTGTTTAGAAACAATTTTTATAATTATGTTTTCATTAACAGTTATTTCATTATTTTTACCATTAAATAATAGGACACCTGAATGTGGAATATATTTCTTAGTGATTCTATTTTGAATTTTTTGCTCACTATAAATATAAGAAAATTTCAACTCACAAAGTTGGTAAAATTAATATTTTTTAATAACATGATTACTAGTCAATCTTTTTATTAATAATAGTGGCCTTATTAATAGTGAGTAGTGCCTACATGAGCAAAATATACAAACAAAGCATTCATAATTTTCTACTTACCGCCTTAGGTGTGACGCCTCCAATTGTTCACATTACGATTACATCAAATGACTCATAACAATATTTATTCAATTAAAAAACTCGTAGTTCTCAAATATTTTGTATTTTGAATATGCCTTCATAAAGTTAAGGTATTAAGTAAGGTATTTCAATAAAAAATACAACAATTATAATTTTAATTGAAATTTGAAATGTTAAAGCCGTCGTGATGCAGTGACAAAGGGTCCAACTGTCGGTCTGAATCACGACGGTAGTTATGGCCTACACATAGAAGTTTAAATATAGGTTAAATTAAAAATTTTAACATTCTTTTCTTTAAACCTATAAATTCTCACTTTGATCAAATTTCAAAGTCTAGATCAGAAAAGTACCATTAATAAGAATTAACAAAATAACTATCGTATACACTTACTTTGTACGAAATTAACTATAGTTTAATTTCCTAATAGTTTATTTATTTATTAATTTATCTAATATTTATATAAAAAAAAGTTGATTATTCATGCCTTTGTCAACGGGAAGAAGGTAGGTTTTGATTACACGATAATTTTCATACAAAACGCATAAAATCTCAACTTTAGTTTGCGTCGGCTTAGACTTTCGCTATGATTCATTTCTGTATTTAATAATAAGCATATAGACAGACAAGTTGACAGATATTTAAATAAGTGGTCCTATAAGGTTCCGTTATTTTTTTTTTTGTTATGCAGCCCTAAAACCTAAAAAGAAGAATGAACTGTTGTTGTTATTAATCAACAATTTATTGTGAAACAAGTATTTTACATTATATTGTTATATTAAATGATTCATAAAAAATAATAAAAATACGCGTCATTTTTTACTTGTACATATCGCATATCACTTACTAAGACTGGGTAAGGTATGATGACACCATTTTCTCTCTACGATGCAAGCAATGCTCGTCAGTTTTCCCTTCATTATGGGAATATTAAGTTAGGTAACCTAATTTTACGGCGCCCTGCAGACTAGAGTTGATTGGAGTTGTTGAATGGAATTGGAAATATGTCATTAGAATTTTTTCTGTATTCTCATCTCTCGTTTTTTCTTTGTGTCTGTACGATGATAATAAGTTCTTCTTTTTTCATATTTTTGTAAGTTTATTATACTTAAGATCTAAGAACTAAAAGGAAAAATAGAGTTAAAATAAAATAAATAAACATTTAAATTTCTTTTCTATTATTTATTTTGTTTGATTTTTTCATTAATAAGATTATATTACAATATAATAATTAATGATAATAATTATTAAAACTAGAAGTCGATTGTGTTATTTAAATATATAACAAAAAAATTTAAAAGAAAACAACAACAGTGCCCGAGACAGCACGAGAGACACACTCGCGGTCCGCGCACCTTGTTTCACCTCGCACGAAACGTTGCTAACTACCTGCGATGATCCATGACTATACAATGGTAAAATATAAAAATAATAGTTACAATGTACATAATACGTGTTCGCTATCTACTAGTTTGGTACTTATATAGTATAGATTTTATGTCACTGGCGACATAATAACATTCTTAGTCCAACTAGCAAGTGGTGGGAGGTTGGAAGAGAACCGATGCACCTAGACTTTATACTTGTACCTGTTGCCGATGCATTTGTACGGTATGTTAACGACTTACTCGATTAAAATATATCTATAGTTGGATGTTTAGATTTTAGGCTAATAACTGACAGCATGGCTCATCCAGAGGCTCTACGACAATGATAAGCTATAACGCCTAACTTTAAGTACCAACCATCTAATGCACTCAAGCTAAGTTACAGCTTACAAATCAATTCCTTAGTGCTTCGCTCCCAGATATTGCTACGACCTTTGTAATGTACAACGGTGGTGATACAGATACTACATTTTTTTCGGGTATAAAAGAGTGTTTATATATTACTATCCTATATATAAAAAATATCACTGGACTTACACAACTAATGTAGTCGACCAATATATAAAACAGTAATACCTGCATGTAATTTCGTTGCGATTTGTAGAATTTAGAATATTTGTCCATTATTTTAACAAACAGAATATCAATATTATATTTGTTAAAAAAAACATTCCGACCACCGCTGCACTCTCACGCGTGGTCCTCTGTAAAACTATACGGAGACCAGATGACGAGTCTAGTTAGGCTGTGTCTATAAATTATTGTCATAAATTTTGGTCAGCTCGGGAGGTTAGTGTCGAGTACAGCCTCGTACACGTAGGTAGGTACAAGAGATGTTACACATCGAATACAAAGAAAATGAGCAAAACAAATCACTCTAAATATATAAAAAATTATCAAACATTGCATACCGACGTTATTGTCAAAAATAGTAAAATATACCTAACATTTTATATTCATTTTTATTAACATCTGGAATCATGAAAATATCTAAATAATAAACCACTTAAGGACTCGATAAATATGAGGGATCACATCTCGCGATCGCTATAAAAATAATGTGAGAAATAAGGAGTACAAATAATAATAATTAACTAAATTTGGATATTTATGACTAAAATCCTCGTTAAATTAAATAATATGTATTCGCCTATACATATATGACTGGTAAGCTTAGTCGAAAATACAGCAATGTATTAAGAACACTAATTTAAAGAAAAATAGCACTGCTTCCCCCAACACGCACACGCACACGCACGCGCCTCGCAGAAGTAACAAGCTTTGTATATTGTATAGTAGTCGACTATGTACAAGACGCCACCGCTTCACCGCGCTCCGCCACCGTAAGGCAAATCTCGTGCTTTGTTATACATATATATATATAAACTTTATATTTACAAATAATAAATGACAGTCAGTTATACGACATCCAACAGCACCTGCTCTTTCCATGCAATAAAGCGTGTCACGTATAAAATTTTAAAAGTTATTTATCCCAGGCATTATGTACCGCGTCAGGATCGCGAACGACATAACGGATAATGCCCAGCAAATATATGGATTAAAAAACATATTCATATATGCAAAAATAACGCCTAAATTAAAAACTAATGATATGAATATAATAATTTTGACTATCTAATATTATAAATAATAATATATCTCTGTTCGATAGTCGCAAGCGTGTGGGGGCGCGCGGTCGGCGGCTCTTCTTCCGTAGGGAAATACGAACGCAGTTCCCGTTTATACTACAAAGATTATCTTAGATTTATACCATACGGTACCGCGGTTTTCATTTTCTATTTAGGATTTTTTCAATCTTGAATTATCTTGTTAAGAGTGAATCAAGATGAAAAAATAGCTAAAACAACTTTAGAAACTTACCATAGACTACATATTATACAAGAGTAGATCGAAAATACTAGTATCATAGTTTAAATCATGCCTACTACTGGACTCCGCTCTGCTTTTATATGAAGTACGCACAGTATACGATGGACGGCCTAACTTTGTGGATATTCGACTTAACATCGTTACATATGCAAAATCTACAAAACAAATGATCAAAATGTTAATATTCCTACAGACGTTAAAAACAACCCTAATGCAAAAATTAAAGGCAATTAAAATTATATTATAAAATAATTAGTTAATTTTAGATCTAATGCTACAAAACTAAGATCATAATTTACAAATTAGACATGTGACACACAAATTTATACTGTGCTTTAAAAATATTTAGTATCAAGTTATTTACTAGTGTCATGTGAATTTTGCGAGTTAACTGTCTCCGGTAACAATCTGTGCATATGTTGTTAATATAAACCAACAGAGCGAAGTTACTTTAGTAAAACTCTAATAAAAGCGTCTCATGCTCACTTCACATTAAACCATCCTCTCGGCAATCACAAACAACTTATCTTCTTATCCTACAAATATCATTTATACCTGCAACTGTATCTTTGACACTAAAGCAGTTTTATATAAACACAATAATATACACTGATTGACGTTTATAAACATTGTTCTGATCTTTAATAGATTTTATAAAACACAATATTTTTTTAACATTTAAAATGAAATAAAGCTGTGGTCACAGGGTATTATTTTAATGTGACTTGTCATATATAAATAAGAATAAAAATAAATTCATATTATTTGTACATAAAAATATGTATATAATAAAATTGTATTTATCTCTTTTTCATTGCTTTAGAAAGTTTTCTCTTGTTGTCATACTAATAGACATTTGATAAAAAATATTAGTACTAACAAAGGTTCAATAATTTATTTAAATTAATTATTGTGTGTCATGAATATAATAATCTATGTATATGTAACATATTAAATATCTATCTTAGTGTCAGAAACACCATTGCATTCATTTATAAAATAAATTTGGAGTGCTACAAACTTAATATTTTAAATAGGAAACGCCCTCCCGGCTCCTATTTATTGGCTAAATCAAATACTGTCGTATTTATGGAAGACAACGAAAATACAATATAATAAAACATATTTTTTAAACAATAGCATAAATAAGTGATAACTATACGCATGGGGAATTGTTGCTATCACGAGCTTTACTTACAGATACAAATGAACTTGTGGTAGTATCAATGCCTTCATCTCAATGGCGAGCAAATTCGAATGATATTTTTCTTAATGAAATGAGAAGACAATAACGGGAGGGCTAGACAGTCTCAGTAATAAATGAAGAAGGTGAAATGACGCGCTGCCGCTAGAAGTGATTTTTATCTTTAAATAATTGAATGGAATAGTTTTATTAGTATTTATAGTAGAGGTTTTGTGAACCGACGATGAGAAAAAGTACTTATATCGCTAATGTGTCATTGTGCCGTTTGTGTTTTACATTTATAATTACTATAATACAAAACAAAATTAAATATCAAAGTTTTATATTTTGACGAGAGTCAATATATACTTCTTTTGGCAATTTATACAAGATATTATGTCAGTTAGATATTGTTATCATGTCATACCTATTTAAACATTCTAATTCCCTAATTATTTTTCACAATACGTTATATAGCAGTCGTCCAATTCGCCAATTCTTAATATTTTGCGCTAAACAAACAAAGACCTATGTAGCTACAACATTCTGAACGTATCTACAGTTTCTAAGAATTTATTAACATACTATCAGAACTAACATACTGCAAAATTTCGTGTACATTACTCGTATGTACATAGGTAAGCAGACAAGACAATATAATTTAATTTACAATTGCACTATAATATAGACGATTCTTATTCAGTACTCATCAATATCAAAAACAATACTAAGTATATTTAATGTGACTTCCATGTAAATCATTCGAATTTTCTTCCTTACAAATCTTATGTCTAGTGTGTTATTTTTAAAATGGTATTGTGAACTGACATGACACTGGGACACTTCTTACACAAGTGAGTTAATTCTATGAACTATTGTCACTAGGCACTAGTAGCGACAGCACTAATTGGGCAGCGTATATGACATGAGAGGAGATTGAGATATGTTGTGAAATATGAATGTGTTTCGGAATATCGCATACAAAACTGCTGTTTAGTTCTACAATGTGGCCTAAATAAATTTAAGCAATCTAATATAAAAATGACATGGTCATCTCTGTGATAGTCATCTAACTACAACTTGTAATAATGTATTGCCAGATGCGTTGCAATTAAAAATCAATCAATTTTCATAAATTTGTCAGTGTGTGTTTAAGGTTTCATTAAATAATCATTTTCATATCTGGCAACACTATTAAAAGATTTAGTGTGATGATCATTTAAAGTGATCCGGCGGGAAAGCTAGCGGAGGAGTTGCTATGCGCGAGCGACAACATCGAGCCCGACAGCGATTGTTCCTCCTCGCCGTAACCTTCTCTACTACCTTCCGCAATTGCCATCGCACTGTAATTATAATATAAAAAAAACAGTTAATAATTAATTAGTCTAGGCTGCAGCATAGAGTTTACACAACAAATACACTTTCTAATATGAAAAATATTTAAAATGTAGCTAGTATATTTACTGTTTATGTGACTTCATTTATTTTTACTTGTCTTATGTTCTTACAAATAAACTAGCTTATTAATTTACAGATATTCACAAAATAACAAAAAATTAAATAAAAAGAAACGCATTAAGCAAGTAAATAAATATGATGTATATAATTTTTTTGTAAGTCATTCAAGTCCATAATGGAAATAAAATAACTTTATTTATAATTTGTTCTATAAAGACGGTAACAAAAATAATCCTTACCTAAAGCCAAGCCGTGCGCTCTCGCTGTCGAAGTGCTCAAGCTCGCGCTCGTGACGCTCGTGCAGCATCCGCGTGCGCTCGGCGCGCTCTGCGACGAACTGCGCGCACTCCGACTCCATCTGTTATAAATAAATTAAATATATTTTATATTAAATAATATCATTTATATTAAATAATTTTGGACTACTCATTTATCTAGGAAGGCTTTTATTAAATCACGATTATTTCTATCAAATAATCCCTTTGCTCAATTCTATTTAATTAAGGGAGCAAAGGTATAGGTAGAAGCTAGTTCATACTATTACTGCCCACAAATATTTCATACAAGTTATTTTTTTAATGAAAAGTAACAGGTTGACACTGTTTAATAGTACTTTTGTAGTACGTAGTAATTTACGTCATTCATATTTAATAATGACTACCCCACACGTTACACAGCACATATAAATATCCTAAAAAAATGGAAATGAGAAAAATGATCCTGTACCTAAAGTATTGATAATTCTTAACTAGTTTTTTGTATATAGCCTTTAAATAATTTTACTCTATAAGTAGTCTTGACAAAGGCCATGTTGTCTGTATATGCTACTAAAGATCATGGAAGATGTTGTAAGCAAATACTATGAAATTTTAATGGGTAAAAACACGAGACAGTCTGTCAGGTGCCACTCTTAAATAAATTTCCTCACATAAAACACATATAAAAAAATAAAGTGTACGTAAGAAATACTACCTTGGCTTCCAGAAGTGCGCGCCGTACAGCAACACGCTCCTCGAGCTCACGTCGCTCCCTGTTCCGCTGCGCCTCCGCCTGCATCTTGCTCTTGCTCTGGTATGCAGTCAGCATGTCCAGCTCGTGTACTAGTTGCATTTTGAGTTGCTGGCACTCCATCTGTAGCGATATGACAGTGACATCGTAATTAATAGCACAGGTGCTTAACATGGAAGTGAATAATCATTTCCATCCTAAGGTTTATATGACAGATCCACCACAAGTCTTGATATACTTGATAATAATAATATTAAGCGTTAGTATAGCCAAAGCAAAATAAAAATAAATTTACCATTTGACTCTCGTCAAGTCGCACTGTTTGCTTCTGCAACATCTCACTGATACTCTGGTCATATTGTTCTCCGAGGAGAACAAGTTTACGACGCTTCTCATCTTTGAGCGATTTTATCACTTCCTTTTGTTGTTCCTAAAGAATAATTTGTAATATTAAAGTTAGTTGTAATTGCAATTAATTATAATATGGCCAAATATAAAAAATATTTCGGTTGATGAACAAATTAATGAAGTTTTAGGATTTAAAAATTAGTTGCTGAGAAAAGCACCCACTTAATATCTTAATAATATTAGAAATATTTATTTAACATAATTTTATAAGTTTATATTATAAATCTCACCTTAGGCGTCATTTGTAATATCTGCGTTTTAAGTGCTTTGTACTGGCGCGTCTGTATCTTGCAGGTTTCACGGAATTGTTTGCGAATTTGCATTTCCTTTTGCTATTTTAACAAATACACACAATGAAATGTTACTTATCAAATCCAAATATAAGTATATAAATGTAAATTCAAATGGTATTGGTAAAAGAGTATTGGTAAACATGACTAACAGAGGACTGGTCAACTAAGTTAAATTATTACATTAGAATCATTTTACATTTACCTTCCTGGTTAATGCCACGGAATTTCTTTAGAATATAAGTGAAAAATTAGCTGTCTTAAAATAGTTTTCTTATCATACCACATAACGACATTTCTACTCAATGCACAAAAATATATCTACTATATATACATAAATAGTTTTATACTTTTAAGCTCTTGGGCTGTTGTTTGAGCTGCAGCGCGTGCTTCTTGCGCAGCTCGTGTTCGGCGCGCTGCATGTAGTCGCGCTGGTTCGCCAGTTCAGTCGCATGCTGGTTGGCTAACTGTTCTTCCCTATAAATTCATAATTAAAATTTCTCATTAATAACTTATAATAAAATAATAACGCTTGTATTGTTATTAATTTACTAATTAGAATATTTACAGTGTGCAATCAGAAGCCAAAATTATGAATTTGCTATTTTAATCATCAATAACAAGTAAACCTAAAATTCTAATTTGCAATGTGAAGTTAATTTAATAACTGAGAGAGTATTCAATAAATAACAACAAAAGTAAATATTTTTATAAATATCGAAAACAATAGCTTAGCACATCAACATTGCTTAGACATCAAGCAAGCAATGTTTATAAATTTATATTCAAACTAAAAAAAAGTAAAAAAAGCAAAAAAAAGGAAAAAGTAGCTTCGCTTAGCTTTTATTTAGGTGTTTTCCTTTATAAAAAGAGTATTCTTGAAAAAATTATATACAATAGTGGTCATAAAAATTACCTTAGAGAGTGTACTCCTTTTTGTTGCCTGTATTCAAGGTCTTGCGTTTTTTCATGGTGACGTAGAAGCATTGAATGTGCTTGCTCTAACTGTGTTTGGCGCTTGTTCAATTCCTAAAATAAAATAAAATGTAAAATATTTTAAAATATCTCAAAGAATGTAAACAATAACTTGAAAATTTTCTAAAGAACTTTTTTCTTGTTAATTTTTAATCGGACTCTAATAAATTTAAAACTATAACATATTCAACCTACATATTCTTTAATATACAGTAACATGGTGTAAATAGAAATTAACTACCTCTCTAAGCAACTCCTGTTCCTTATGATGCAGAGCGAGCATACGACGTCGACGGAACCGTCGCAACTCAAGTTCGAGATACTCCCGTTGAGATCGCACTAGCCGCGCTTCTTCAACCGCCTCCGCCTGCTTAAGATTGTCCTTCTGGGACCTGGTAACAATTATATATGTATAATTTTTTTTATTTCTAAATCCATATTTAAATAAATATATTGTTATTACACTGTTAGCACTCACTGTAACGTAGCATCCCTTTGCCGTTTAGGCGTGGCGTCGTCCATACTGAGTTCCTTTTTCCACCTCTCCTTATTAGCCTTGTATTCGCGCTTGCGTTGTGTTTCGAACGCCTTTTTCTCTTGTTCTTGACGTGCTGTTATGTCCTTTATTAGCTTCTTTTCGGCTGCGGCATTTTGTTTTTGCTTCCTCTCTAATTCTTGCACATGCTTTGTCTAGAAAATAATAATCCATTTGTACTATATTGATCCATATTTTGTTTTTGTTTATAGGCAATATTATAATATTACTAATAATAATTATATATAGCCATGGTGTCAAAAATATAAAATAGAATTAATAGAAACAAAATTGTTGAGAAAAAAGACATTTTTAACGACAATAGGAAATTTTTGATCGCCAATTTATGGTATATATCAGTTTGCTAATATAAATGCCACAGACATGAGAAGAACCGGCGCAAGATAAAAGATAAATGGTATTGGACTTTCTTCTTAAATTTCTTGCCATTTCAGTAATTTACAGATTTACAATTATATATACTTGAAAATAACACTTGAAATAGATTGCAGCAGGCATATCATTTCAGGCATGTAATAATTTACAAAATAAAAATACTAACCTTTAGTACATAGACAACTTTTCAAAATTATTTTTAATTGAGACGTAAATGCGACGGTTGTAGGATAAAATGGACAGCACCTGGCTTAACTTTAAGATGTAGGATACAGAGTGGGTAAAATAATAATAACCTGCAACCGCTCCAATTCCCTGCAAAGTTGCTGCAACAGCGAGTCGTACTCGCGGTCGAGCTGCGCCTTGTGTGCCTCCACGTCCGCCTTGCAGCGCTCCTCCAGCTTGAGCAGCGCGGCCTGGTGCTCGCGGCGCATGCGCTTGTAGCCGGACATCTGTTCGTGCATCTCCTGGAACATTTTGATTTAAATATATAAAATATATATATAGAGTTAAAATATATATTATATTAGTTATATATATTGTATTAGATATTATATTTTCATTGATAAACTAAACTGCTCATTGTAAGACATCACATTACAGATTAAATTAATGTATTACTTATAACGCTTAATTGTTTGTATTTTTGAGACTCAAATGCCTTAATCTGTCGTACGCTTTTTTAATAATTTTACTAAGAATGCACAAAAATGTTGTAACATTATGAAAATATTACAATAATTACCTGATTATGTTCTTTTTGTTGCTTCGTAACGATACTGGTGGTTCGTATTGTAGCAAAGTTGTTCGCACCGTGCTCTGATACCAGAGATATTGCGGCTGACACATTATTGCTAACACCTGGAATAACAAACGTATAATCATAATTAAAATAAAAATAGTTTAACGATTAAATAATAAAATCAATGACAAAAAAATAAAATATTTATATCGACTCACCTCTATGCGACTGCCTCCGCTGAGTATTTCTATTATCGTCGCCGCTGTCCTGCTGCCAGGTCGACGGCGCGTTTACGTACTCCCTGTACTCATGCGCTTGCTTTTCCCTCTCCCTCTCCCTCTGAGCCTCTCTGATCGCCTCACGGTTTGCATAATCATCCCCATAGTCGTCACATAGCGAGTCTCTATTCGCGTAGTCTCGTAAAACTTCTCTATTCACGTAGTCGTCGTGTGAGCCTGGTACTGGAGATTCACTGTCTCTGCGTATGAAACAGCAACATGAGTAAAGCCAACGCTTGCGTGCTCTGAAAGGAAGGAGTCTAACTAATGCGTGAGGTGCGTATACAATGGGACAAGCGTGATGATTGTATAAGCAACATTGATATCTGTTATTGTATTAAAAGTAAAGAGGGTATATTTATAATATAAATAAAGCAAAACGTGAAATGTGTGTGATACGTCTGAGGTTAGTGCAGATGAGTGGGTTAGTAGAATAGTGAATCCATTATAAATAGTTCATTATTATAATATATCTAAAAAAGAAGATTTCTTTTATAAATAACATGTTGATAAAAAATAGTTTAAAGCATATATAAAGCAATACTACAATACAAAATTATCTATTTACAATGGTTCAGTATATGCAAGTGAAGTGGTACCTGGCTGAGTGGGCTGGTTGGTGGTTGTATTGCTGGTATGTCGGCTGTTGCTGGTTTTGGTGATTTGCATTGAGCTGTAATGATATAGGAGTTTTCAATTTTGTACTTGTAACAATTTGTCAAATCAAAAATAACCTAATAAAAATAAAAAAAAAAAAACAAATTAATTTGTGTTTAAAATACATAATAAAAAAATATAAAGTATTTAAACATTATTTGAATTTTTACAATTTTAAAATAGATTTAATTAGGTGGAAAGAGGAGTTCGTATAGTCAGAAAGAGTAGTTTCTGTAAATGTAGGCTTAGCATTTGCAAGTCCCAGTCACTACTAAGAACTACTCTCGGCAACGAGCCCGGCATTCGCATGGTAAATCTATGGAATGCTAAGAAGTTTACTTATAGTAAAGTAAAAATAACAAAGAAGATTGTTAGAACATAAACACGATATTCACCGGTCGCCTCCTCCTCAAGCTTCCAGACGAGGAGCTTTGGCTGGACGCCCCTGCTGCGCTGTGTTCTGATGTTGCAGAGTTTGATTTAGAGCTGTCTCCACCTGACCGCTCCTCTGCCGTCTCTTCACTGTCGCCTAAGAATGTAGACATATACATTATTTTCACTAAAACAAAACATAAACAAAACAAAACAAAACTTAACTGTTACACAAAATTTGTTACGTTCAAAATAAAAGCGCCACTGATTTTGTATCATTTCAAATCTTATTTTTATAAGGATACTCCATTTTTGTTTTTTTTCCTGCTACATGTCCTATGCTGTATAAAGCACCCTACGGGATGGAATGCATTGGAACAACTTTCCGTTCCCTATTGAAGCGGAATTTTCTGAAGCTTTCGAGGAAATGTGCGTTGAGCAGCGAGACTCAACATCGTGTTGTCTATCTAAGTCATCTGTATTAAAATAATACACTCCCATGGATTCATCGAATCCAAAGCCGTCAAGTTCACTGACAGATATTGTCCGAGTCCGGTGCGCCACTATGGCCTCAACTTATACTAGTTAACAATTCTGTATTTTTTTACCTCTTTCTGTTTTGTCAAATACATTGTGTTAATTTTTTTTAACATCTAAACATACTCACCAATAGCGCTTTCATTATCCGCATCAACCATTAGGATCTTCTTCATCTTCCTATAATTCAAGTTATCCAGATCTCGTACTGCCGCCTTCGTCCTCTGTATAAGATCGACGAGCACGTTGGGGGACCGCGGCCTCGTTATGTACGGGTGGGAGAGAAGCTTAGTGGATGAGGGTCGATCCTGAGGATTCTTTTGGAGACACGCTTCTACGAAATATCGGAATATGTCTGTCCATTCCGGTGCCTATGGAGTGTATGTAATGTTATATAATATAAAATTAATTAATTTGAAAAAAATAGTTGGAATGAATCCAAGTATGCCTAAAAGAATTAGTACTACAGTGTTTTGCATAAATTATAAATATTTATCACATTTTCATGTATACCAAGAAAATGTGATAAAAGTGTTATACCAAGTAAAAACAGTATCAAATCTCCATTCAACACATGAGAAGGAAATAATATAAAAATTAATATGTTTCTCTAAACATAAATATAGTAGATAACCACTAAACCAGACTAAATGTTGCGCTTTCAAGCATTATTTGATTGTGGAAACTCAAATAACTTACTTGTAATGTAGGTGAATCATTTTGTGCGATATGATATAGAGCAGACATCGCATTCATATTAAAATAAGGAGGCTTCCTTTCTGCCAGCTCAATACAAGTTATACCAAGTGACCACACATCCACCTGGAAGTAGTCAAAAATATTTGTTTAAATTAGTATAAAATTTTTATTAGTATCAAACATTAACTGAAATATTGTACGTGAGAGACTACTTGATAATAAAATAACATATTGTATTATTAGTGTATGCTTGTATTACGATATTCATTTTATATTGTGTCCAAATATGTACATATATTTATATTAATAGTTTGTTCAAGTATAGTATACCATATATTTTGTATATCGTATCATATATTATTTATTGTACATCCATATATTTCGTGGTGGTAGGTACCACATAACCGAGTTGGTCAGGAGAAAATGCTCTTTGGCATTAAGCTCGCCTGTTATTCATATTTGTTTTTTAGATAACATACAATATAGATAAAATAAATAAACATATCCTTATACAGGTAACGTAGAACATAAAATTTATAAAAAAAATAAACTCTTATTTAAAAAATAAATACCTTTCCATCGTACTGTCCTTCGTCCATAGCTAGTATCACTTCAGGCGCCATCCAATATGGGGTACCAACAAAACTATTTGCTGGGCACTTTATGCTGGCACTTCCAAAGTCAGCTAATTTCACTGTCCCATTTTCTGTTAGTAAAATGTTTCCCGCTTTGATATCACGATGTATACGACCCAAGCTATGCAAGTATGATAGGCCGCAGACGACGCCCTCACATATTGCAGCTATTTCTTCTTCACGTAATGGACGCTTGTGAACCTAGTTAATTTATTAACATTTAATCGTCATGTAACTTTAGACAAAACGTTACAGAATATAAATTATTAAATATGTTATCATTTAGTTGAAATGTTATCATTTTTAAAAAAAAATATTCTAATTCCCGACATTAAAAAGTAATAATCGTTAATTCCATAACATTATATATTTAACATGCCTAAAGCATTCTACAACAACAGCGAGCAACTTCAGCAAAGGCTGTGAAGCTTTTTAAGTATAAAAAAATAATTATGTATTAAAATAATTCTAATTTGAATTTATAATTAGATTAGGAGGACTGCGTTAGCGTACTCTCGGCGTCTGCATGTAAACGCGATGGATCATGAGCTCCATTTCTACTCGTGAAAACAAATTCTTTTCCATTTTCTTCGTCTAGGTAAGCGAGGCGTTGAATTCCTCCACTCAACACGCAATACCTCAGAATGCGGAAAACAGGGAACAGAGTATTTTAACACTACTTTGAATGAAACAAAAAGCTTCATTATTTAATAATAATAAATGAATTCATCACAAAGCATGTAATATCAATTAAAATGCCTATGCACTTCCGACTCCGTTTGTTTTCTAGTAAAATAATTAAATGGTTTTGCTTTTTGAGAATTATGTTCTGTTTTGAATTATAGCTTCACTTTGTTTCAAATATGGCGTGGAAAATATAGGAACCTAGTGATAAGACAAATCAGTTCCTTGCTTTCTGCATTTTGAGGACATTGCGAGAGTAGAGAATAGCTAAACTCGATATTGCGCTTTGTCTCGTTATCATGACCAGGAAAATGAAAATAATTAATTCCCTTAAGCCAGGATCAAACCCACAATCGTCGCGCTTAAAATTACATGTTGTACCTCTATGCTATAACTTTAACAAAGTAAATCCAGAATGTTTTATTGTACAATTTAAATTGATTTACAAAATATTTCTTTAAAATTTCCTATCGAGCGGGTCCATAATACACAAACATCGTCATATTGAGGGGAAATTGTTAGAGAAGCAATAACTATGCTTATATATTGATTCCTAGGAAAACACGCAACTGCGTTGGCGTAGTTTTTAGGAAAAATATGTGGACTGTTATCGTTCTTATTATATAGTATAATCTCATGACTATGCTCCACAAATTTCTCCGACAAAACTAGAATGAAAAATATACGCCACGTTAAACAACTTGTGTTAAAACAATACTTCCGTATTTTGTGTAGTTTCACTGTATCTTATGGTGCTTCCTGAGATGTTTCAGAACTTTAAGAGCTAAGATTTAATATTATACGTTAAAATGTTACATTCCGATAATCATAAAAATTACATTTTTGTAAGCTTCTGTAAAGTAGGACTGTAAAGTATGTATTATATTTATTTTAATATTCTATTAAATAATTTAATAAGCGAATCGTATAAAAAGCATAATATAACGATTAGTAAACAAATAAAAAGCGACATGGACCCTAGAGTAGGTCAAAAGCTCAAGACATATCCTGTCTAAAATAAACAGGAAATAAACTTTACATTATAATAATAACTACATAATTAGCATACAGCTATTCTATCAGAATGTGTTTTGAATTAATGACTCCTAAACGCATATGAAGTACAAGAGGTATATATTAAAAATTATACAACAAAAATTAAAGGAATTATAATAAACAAACTTAACATAGTGTTGTATTTTCTTTTTATTGTTCGTGCGCATTAAAATTCACATTGTGCTGCCTCATAGATTGGCTTAAAACAATTACCCTAATTCATATCTTTCCTGTATCGATACCTATTAAGAAATTACTTACATCCTCTTAATTAATATTATAATATAGTTAAGCAATTATAAAGTTAACAACATCACTGTCAATGAGGAAAAAATCATATTCTGAATATTGGTGTTTTTATAAGGGTAAGTAAGTATGATTTACTTTATGTATATCACACTCGCATAGTCATTTTATGTGTGCATAGTATTAACTACTTATTTTAGTTTTAACTGAAAAAAGTTACAAAAATTTGGATGAAACTTCCGTAGGGGAGAAAAATTATAAAATATCTCATGCACTGGAAATGTACCTAGTACAATCGTTTTTAGGGTTCCGTACAAAAATAAAAAACGGAACCCTTATAGAATCCCTCGTGCTCCTGTCCGTCCGTCTGTCACAGCCAATTTTCCCTGAATCTACTAGACCGAAACAGGTGAAATTTGGCCTTGGATGGTGTAATGCCTTGACCCGAACACAGATGTGTAACGTAAAAAATATTTTTTTGAAATAAGGGTAATTTTGGGGGGATAAATTAGGTAATTAAAAAATTTTTGCTAACCTTACTGAGTCATATATCAAATGAAAGGGTTAGCTATCAGGATCACGAATATATTTTTTTTAATTTTTTAAAATAAATAGTTAACTACTGGGCCAAAAAATTTGAAAAAATTACTGAATGTAGTTTATGGTTTGTAGATTACAGTAAAACCTATATGGATTTCATAAATTGAAAATAAAATGGTAAATTTGATAAAAAATGTTTTTAGGGAAAAAACGTTTTCAGGGGAAATATTTCACTATATTGTGTACGGAACCCTTTCCATGCGAGTTCAACTCGCACTTGACCGGTTTTTTTAGTATAATAAGTATGAGCGATGATCGTTCAGGTACTCCTAAAAAGATTCAAGAAAATACTTTATAATGTGTATAAAAACAAATATATTCAGTTGAAATAAAAGTATACCATATGACTATTTTTTTTAGCTTCACGCTTTATCCCGCACAAGGCAAGGTAGGCAGAGGGAACTGCAGGAACCATACAAACCTAGTATTAAGACACTCTGTTGCTTAGTCCCTGCTTTCTCCGTCCCCGCTTTCCGCCGTTTTTCAAGGCATTGTGTGTTGAGTGGCGGAACTCAACGACGCGCTTTGCCTAGTTTCCAGAGCGAAGAAAATGGAAATATAAAAATCCATCTTCCCCGAGTGGGAATCGAAACCACAAACCATCGCGTTTACAGGCAGACGCTACACGCCTCTGCGCCACAGCGGTTTCTTTTTCGTTATTGTATTTAAATGAAAATATTTACAACAAAAACAGAGTAAAGTAACTTGATTTTATCAATTATCCAATTATACGATTAAGTAATTGACAAGTGAAATGAAAGCATAGAAGATGGTTTATCAGCTTAAATCAACGGATTCAAACCGCATTAGCATATGCTAACGCATATACACGTTGCATAATAGACACATATCTAGGTAATAAATATACAAACAAAAAACAATATTTTAATATCATATGTCGTGACTTATATTTAAAATCGTCTTTAACCTCGCAATATGAGAACCAAATATGTTTAATAAAGGCTATCCACCTTACTACGGTAGAATTTTGATAAATCGATGATACGTACGTAGTATATCTACAGTCTACTGATAATGTGATATAATAACAGTTACGACTGTGTTTGGGAGATGACTCAAAAACTCGTGTATATATTCTGTTAAATCACGTCTCCTTCTAAGAAAAAATGACCTCATTCGGAAATTGCACATATTTTAATCCTCCACAAGCAATTTCTATAGAATTATGATAAATTCGGTAACTACTTTTAAAAGAAAATGATAAAGGATTGAACTAGTTCTAAGAGTTCATATATATATTATAATAACACCATTAAATAAATCTCAAAATATGGATTTTGATGGATGATGATGTGTGATGGATTTTTCAATAATCTAAAAAAAAATAGAACTCTCGTTCCCATAGTTATTACATTACAAGTGAAGTCATTTTACTTATTTTTTTACTGTCTGGAGCAGATTCTTATGATACAAAAATCTGCTTATGTCTCAGAAATAGGTTCATTGTTAATTTTTTTTTGTCTCATACTCATTGTTAATTTTTTTAAACTGTTTTTTATTGCTCCTCTATAAGTATATATGTAATATTCATGAATTTTTTAATGTAATAGAAAATCTTACTTCAATGATATCAGAAGCTGAACCCACACAGTACTCCATAACAAGCCATGCTGTATGCTCTCTCTTGTAACAACCTTTGTATTCTATAGTATTGGGATGTTCCAATTGTTTTAAAAATCTAAAAAAATAGATAAACTGTTAATATAAATAAAATATTAAATGTTTAGTACAATTGAGATATAACAAAGTAAATAATTTAGCAAAAATACAAATAGTTTGATTTCCAAAAATTAAATTTATGGATAATGGTATGTTTTATGGTGTATTACATTTTAGATTACTTGATTGAAATCAGTAATAAGGAACAATGCTGAAAATGCTAAATGAAATACAGCAGCTTCTCCTAAGTATAAAGAAAAAAAATCAAATTTAAACCTCATTTTCTAATAGTTTTATTTAAAAAATTGACAAAACAACTACCTTAATGAGATTTTTCCAATTGATAATGTAAAAAATATTTACTTTACTCTAAATTAATAATAATAATAATGTAATATAAATGTTATATTAAACTTTATCTTCAAACACAATTGTATAACAGATCTTACTTTATTTCTTTTAATATGTCCTGCCATTTTTCTTCACTCTGCTTTCCAAGGTATGACATCTTCTTAATAGCCACAATCTCTTTGGTAAGATTGCATCTGGCATAATACACAGCTCCAAAAGAGCCATGGCCAATTTCACGTAGATCCTCAAATATTTTATCAGGATCATGTTTGCTGAATAATTCAGCTATATCAGGATCTTTCAGACTGCCAGGACGAGGCATTTTTCCCTATATCATTAAATTTTTATATAAATTCTCTTTAAGAATATATTTATTATTGATATTTATTATATTCATGTTATATTGATTGTGCATTTCAAAATGCTACTCCAGCGTACATTATTTATATTTTCATGAATATATTGTTATTAATCAAAATATCTAATTTAGGATATTTGAATTTATAAAAATTGTATAAAAATATCGAAAAAACACAATTAATAAAAATACATAATACAATTAAATATTACAGATTTCTTAAAGTAGTGGAAGATAAGTAATAATAATTGACATAAATACTAGCTATAATTGCTTATTCTAAATATTAAAAACAATTTAAATATAAGAACTTGCTATTTTTAATTTTGAATTGTGAGTTGAGTTTAGACATTTTGTATCTAAATTTACTTGAGAAATCATTCACAAGATTAATAACACAAAAAATAATATATGGCAGTTTAAGTAAGAATAGAATAAAGTTCAGGTTGAAAGAGTAACACGATATAATTCATAAAATAAATTAATATAAAATAAGCAAATAGTAATATTTATTTTCTGTTTCTTAGTTCTATATTTTTACTATTATTATCTTGTCACCACAATAAAAAGAGTATTAAATGAAACATACTACTTGTGCCAGCCGAAAGCCGGCGGTGTCCGTCAGTTAATTAGAGCAATTCTGCCGCCTCGGGCCATCCTCCGCACCCGCTATCTGCAATAGTCGGAAACGACACAGATAACAGACCACGCCAAATTATATTACTTTTTTTATATCTCACAATAAACATAAATAACATATTTATTACTATTGTATATAACCAAGAAGGAAACAAGACTATCTATAATCAAATTAAATGGTATCTTCAGTCAGTCTGAAACCAACCTACCTGGGGACATCCACGATACCGACCCAACAATAAGATAATTGGAACAAAATAGGAACAACCGTAAACGGCTTTTACATTCTTATATACAATTATAAGTCAATAATACCCATTATAAGGGCTACAAAAGAAAATATTGCGAAATACTTGGCACTTACAATACAAAATTTCGCCTCAAAATGGCGTTGGGGTAAAGTATGCGAAGATAGCTTTTTGTTTTATAAGGCACACACTTTATGGTTTTCCATCACTTTCGCCACTCATGTACTACACATCTTATCACTTTTTATTTATGATACTCATTTGTTATAAATATTAAGTCCAAATTTAACAGAAAACTATTTACAACTTTCCCGTACTGGAAAATAATCTCTCTCAATGACTTCGATTAAGAGCGCCCTCTTCTGTCGCATAATGTAAATTTGACATATTTTTTTTTTAAACGACATGACAATGATCATTTTATTTATGTTATGCATAATCTATATAGTTCATCATAAATTCAATTAAAATTATCAATTAAAACATTAAAATATTTCATTAAATTAGTGTAGTAATATAATAAGACAATTATAAATTTAATTAAAATTCAACGTATATAAATTCATATAATAAAGGAAGGAATAGGAATATATTTATCATTTATTATTATATTATTTTAATATATTTCTTCTTTTTAAAAATAGAACCAACCCGTATGTTATACAAAATAGTATGTACGTATTAGTTTAGTAATAACATACATTAATATAAATATAAGAATACATTTTATAAAAAAAATATTTTTATAAGCACCTTTCTCGAAGAAAAATGTTAAATTTTCGTGTAATTAAGGTGATAATAATAGTCAATTTTGACTTTAGAATACTTGCAAGATATTGCATAATACAGAATATATAATATCCAAAATACAGATATATAATATTTGTGTAGTTGTAAAAACTATGTATGTGGTAAGTTGCGCTATGTATATTGTGCGACGTGCGTTGACTTGGACAGCTTAACGTTTTGCCGGTTTAATTTGTTATCTTCTAGCTTTATATACAATTTTTATCTTCTTTAATAAAAGTAAGTCTGTTTTGAAATAATTTAATGTTTTTTTATTGTATTGAACATAATTAAGCTAAAAATCAAAGTGATATGTCTAAGTTTAAAATTTGGTTAGCTTAACTTCAATGTAATCAAAATGGCGGTATAAAATTTTCAGACATTTAGACAACAACAACATTGTTAATGTATTTTATAAATAATCCTTTCAGTCAACAAAAAGTACCTTCTTATAAAGAGAATTATTAAGGAAAGTTTAGTTCAACTGGTTTGGTGAGGCGTATTAACGTAAATTTACGCGCCATAATTTGTATTTCTTACACCGATAAACTCTTCCTTGAAGGGATTGTTTACATTACCATTAACCACATTCAAGTTCATATATGAAGTTATTATTTTATACAGATGGCTGATAAGAAGAAAGAAGGACCTGAGGCAGAAGGTGAGGAAGAATTTTCTGTAGAGAAAGTGTTGGACCGACGCGTAAGGAATGGAAAGGTAAAAAAAGTTAATGCTTTCAAGGCTCATTTTGTCATTGTTGTATTATAGAAAAACTAATGATTTATGTTTTCAGGTGGAATATTATTTAAAGTGGAAAGGTTATAGTGACGAAGACAATACTTGGGAGCCGGAGGAGAATCTAGATTGCCCTGATCTTATACAAGCTTTTGAAGAGGCAAGAAAGAAGAAAGAAGCAGGTAAACTAATTTAACATTATCATAACATTAACATTATTATATGTTTATAATTTTGTTGCTTACACATACCTATATCAAAATACTTTCAGAGGGAAAGGGTAAAATTGAAAAAGATGCTAAGAAAAGGAAATCAAGTGCAGCAACCCCAGATCTTAAAGGCGCTAAGAAAAGTAAAAGTGATGACAAAAAAGCTTCTGGTTTTGATCGTGGCCTTGACCCAGAGAAAATTATTGGTATGTATTATTAGAGTAATGTTATAAATATAAAATTGATGTTATATGTACTATTTGTTTGCCTAAATTATCAAACCAATACATTAACTTGCAATTCAAAATACAAGATTATTTCATGTTAAAAGATATATTATAGCATAGTCTATATTATAATGTTTTTAATTACTATCACTTTAGTTAATTACTTAATTTTATTAAATGGCTTAATGCTATTATCTAAGTGTTAAGACACAGATGTACTTTTATCTTTTTAATTTTATCAACAATATAGAGTATTCAGAAAAACTACAGTGTCTTCCAACTCAACATCCAACCTATTATTTAAGCAGTTGCTTTCTTATAGATTTCTTGAATAGATTTAGGCTTAGTTATTTTCTGTGCCACTACAATGTTTTGAATCACACCATTATTCATCAAACGCAGAATTAATCTAAGTATTGATGTTTCTATAGGTGCAACAGACAGCAGTGGAGAATTAATGTTCCTAATGAAATGGCAAGGTACAGATGAAGCTGATTTAGTACCAGCTAAACAGGCAAATGTAAGATGTCCACAAGTTGTAATCCAGTTTTATGAAGAGAGGTTAACATGGCATACACCAGCAGCAGATGAGGGGAATACAGAAGATTGAGGTATAAATCACAAATGTCATTCTCATGAAATTCTGCAATATTACTTAAAGTACTTATATATTTACGGCCTTATTCATAAAAAGTTATAGCACGCTTAAAGACTCGATATAGTACAATTGTCAAAAAACGTTATTCATAACAGCATATTAGTGCCAATCAGTTCTATAAACCTATCATAAAGTTATAGAGCCGAGAACCCTACTATAAGAATGTTTTAACGTCCAAAGATGGCCGATTCATATAACAGCTGATTATAGCTCATACTAATATGAGCATTGATATGACGTCGTCGAGTCACTTGTCATCAAGAGTGTCAATTTCAGTTTCGTAAACAAAACAATATAACAATTGACATTTTGTTCGATATTTATTAACTATATTTAGTTATTAACAAGTTTATTAATAATAAATTCTAAATAAGAAAGGTGCACAGAACATAGGTAATACTTGTCCACGTCTGAACAATTTTCAATTCTTTGTAGTTTTACTTCTTTTGACTTTATTTTTTAAAAATTAAGTAAGTTTATAAACTAAAATAAAATAAACATTCGTGTTTTTGTGATAACAACGACGTAAATCAAGCCGGTATATGTCAAGCCAGATCCAATAATATATTTTTGTACGTAATATTATCTGTGGTCATACTATGTCAATGCGTTTGTCACTTATCATCTGTGGATTTACTGGTATTTTCGGCAACAAGTCGACCGACTTCAGTATAGTGGCAACATTGTGAACGTATAAATCAAATTAGTGACACTTTAGTTATAGAAGGCTTATAGAGCATTTATGAATACAAACATTTATCGAACGTTCTATAAGCCTAAAGAGCGTGTTAACTAAAGTATGCTTAAAACGTTTTATAAGACTTTTTTATGAATAAGGCCGTTATTATGTAACAATTTTGCATAGTATAATTAAAATAATTTTGCCCTCTTATGTTTCAGGTAAGTTAGTTTCCATAACATGTATTAAACAAAAATCTGTCATGAGTCATGACTCAAAAGTAGAGAAATGTTTGGATATTATTTTTATAAGAATTTTTTTGCACAGACTTACTGTTTGTATGCTACATATTGTAGATATGATTCTTGGATATATAAACACTAAAATTGGAAACATTGTGATAAAGACTAAATCAATATAATATTGATGAAAATTATAATGTAATGACAGTAAATACTTCTCTTAATATTTGGTTGTTTATATTTGAAATGCTATATAAATTAAAAGTAATCCTTGTATGTAGAGCCATTTTACTCTTAGCTAATATTGAAACATTGACATTCTTACAATATAATTTGAAAAGATTCAACTGTTAAAAATAGTTATTAAATGATTTTAACTTTTATAATTTCATAATTATAAATTTCATATTTCTTATATGACATAAAGAAAGTGAACAGAATATTCTCATTAAATATCCTGTTATTTGATTAAATGAATCATAAGTAAACAAGTTAGATGTATGTGATTAGATATAAGATTAAACACAATAAAAAATATTTCCCAAATTCTTATTTTATTTCAATATTAACATATACAATGAGGGATACATTATTATAAAAATGGTAAAATAAATAAAAAAACACATTTTATAGTTGTTTTTTAATTACATAATTTTGAAATAAATGAAAAATGCTATCAATCTATATTTGGTTTAGACACCAATATAAACATATTTCATATAATTTTACAAATTATTTACATATGACTATTCCCGTTGGGGTTGACATACTTTTACAGTAAAACAGATCCATACTAGCGCTTCCAAAAAATTATCAATTGTGTAGTATAAAAATCATAAATGCATACATATTTTAAACTCTGATTGTATGTTGTGGGTGATATTTGAATTATTTCTTTTTACCTAAATAATGTTCTTACAAACGCTAGTGTGATATGTGACTCTACTGTGTAGGTGAGAACTCAGTAGGTTCCAGAATACGGCAGTGCATTTCGCGGATAAGTGGCACTGTATATGCTACACATTCATCCCAACCGGGATTGCGCCATGTACTTTCACGTGTTTCACGACGAGCTTGCAAATCTTTGTAGCCTGTAAATTTAAATTGATGTACGAAAATAATTTAAAAATTTAGTTACTGTATAAAAAATTCATTGGAGTGCCTGTATATATTTATACTAAATATTTTAAAAAAAATCTTAAACTTACACCAGATATGATGAACATTATAAAGTCTGCCAATCTGAGAAAAGTAACCTGCAAATGCTTCATTTTGTGAGCGTCGATAAGTGAGGCCGCGGGCCCAATTGTTGCCCCATTCAATCATTGTGCCTGGTTTGAGACTATATAATATTTTTGTTAAGAATTTATAGTCTTATGTTTTTTAAAATAATATAATTAAGCAACTATGTACCTGTAGGATCTAATTTCATAAATGTTTTTGCCTGGACGTGGATCTCCTGATGGCCAAAAACTAAAGGCAAGTAAATACTGCAAGTGACGAGATCTAACAAAGTTGCCTCTCTCTTTTTCTAAAGCTCGGTAATCCTACAACAAGCATTATATTATAAAAACATAGACATTTCTCTACATCCTATATTTAAAAAATATTTAATACATAATCATATAATCTAAACAGTATACAACTTACTGGATTTTCTTTAAATAATATTTTAGCTTTATCAATTTTCTCGAATCCACCCACATAGCGCCAGAGGTGAAGTGCTTGATCCATGTCACCTACAGATACAGTCCATGATCCAACTAATTCACATCCAAGTTCTGATTTGCGAGATTCAACAAAACCCACTGATGTTTTACTATTTAAAAACAGTGTTAATTAAATAATGTAAGGTCAAGAATATAACTCATGAGTATTTCTGAATTATATAAATATGTATTAAAGTTGTAAACAATATTATTAATATTGTACAACTCTTTCTTAATTTTTATTAATATTAAATAAAATTATTCAAAGTAAGTATAAATTGCTAGAAGTATATTATATTTATTTTACTTTACTTTAAATAATGCTTACAAATATTTATATTTACGAGTTCTTAGATTATTTATCTTAAGGGTCAAGGATTTGTAAAGATAATTCAATGTATAATAATATTTGCAAATAGGAATTTCATTTATACAAATGACAAATCTATTTAGGGAAGGTTGCATAATCACAAACTTATTTATCATACAATGAGAGTATAACAGATGTAAATACATAGTGTATGTGATATACGTACTAGTTTTGTAAGTATTTATCGACTGAATCGGGTCGAATATTGTGAGTATGCAACGCATACACTATCTCCTTGTCGCTAAGCATACGACTATGGGATTCTTTAGTTGGTTCTATCTTTCGCACTAGTAATTTCGATAGCCAGCCATCATCAGCGTTCAATCTTGTACTTGTTGTAGATATTAACCTATAATAAAAGCCATTTTATAGATTAGATTTTTCGTAATAGAATTTAATAACACACAATTTATAACATTTATACCTCGAATTTTTAGGGATTACTGAACTTAAAGCTAAGACTCTATTAAGAGAATTCATCTTTACAAGACACTAATGGTGTTTAGATTGTTTCCAAATTCACTTAATTTCAAGCCGCTAATATATCTACTTGCTGTTATCAATTCATTTGACTAAATCACTTGAAGGTTATCTCGAAAATAGAATTCGGCGAAGAAGTGACATCTGTTGTCGATGACCCAAAATAAAATGATAACAAATTTGACATTGATATACATATTTCAAAAGATGACAGTTCATAATTAAATTGTAGTGCAAATAAGACTACCTATTTTAAACCATAACTCTCATTATAATTTATAGTATAAAATACACTAACTATTTACTCAACGATTACTACAACCTATATATACAATATGATGCTTTCAGGTTACATGTATCTTTGGTGTTGAATAAATTGACACAAAAATAAATTGAAAAGTGAATATTTTCAGTAAGATCATCAAAGTAAATTCATAGAGCTACGTTTGTTTTCTTACGCCATAAATATATACCATTCATTGACAATAGAGTTGACAAATGTCACTTTCATCGTTTACTTGGGAGTAGATTTTGTATTTTTATTTTGATATTTGAAGTTATAATAAAAATTGGCCTTTATTACGAAGAAAATTTACTAATAAGACCCCGTTATGGGTTAGTGTACACAATTGTAACACATATATTTCCTTTTTTTAAGAAGTGGGCGGTGTTGTAAAAATCTCTAATTAGAAATGACAAAAACTTAAAGTTATATCTTTATTCACAGCGTCGAGTGAAGTTACAAAGCTTCAGCAACATTTGTCGCTCCTGAAAGAAGAATATGGTAAATTACAGAGTCACTGTTCTGAAGTGGAACGAAAATATACTCTCGCTGCAGCGTCGGCAGGTGACCTAAGTGAAACCAGTTTCATTGCTAGACTTCTTATGACAGTATCTGCATTATATGGTCGAGAAACCTATTCAGATATCGTTATTAAGCTTCAAAATAAAACAGTACCTGGACATAAGTTTGTTTTAAATGCTCGTTCTGATGATTGGAATGAAGAAGCACTAAAAAATTTGTCAGAATTAGGTATAACTTTTATTCAACCAATTTAGAAAATAAATTCTACTTCTATTGAGAAGAATCTATGGTTTTTTAAAATTTTCTTGTAGATTGGTCAAATCTGCCTGATGATGTTGGCTCAGCTTTGTTGAAATGGTTATATACTGATGTGGTTGATCTTTCACGAGGTGATTCTTTTGCACTTCAGCTTATGAAGTCAGCAGCTAATTTTAAACTATTTGGACTAGTTGGAAAATGTGAACAAGCACTAATTGCATCAGTAGGAGTGAGGTTAGCTTACAAGAGATTCATTATTTAACTTCTATTTTTATTCTTTCTTTACTTTATTTCCTTAATTGAAACATTACTTATATATTTGTTAACTTATATATTGTTCATATATTTTATTGATTATATATATTTTTTTAACTGTTTGTTTGTTAAGTACATTTTTCCCCTTAACATAATTAACATTTCTATTTTTCAGAACCTGTGTCAAATTTTATTCAGCTGCAGATGAAATTGGGGCCTCAGCATTAAAAGAGCACTGTTCTGGACTTATATCAGCTCATTGGGAGGACCTTACAGGTTTTGTACAGTTTTATTTTTATTTACATAATATTAATTAAATCATTCATCTAAATAACTAGAGAAAAGATGTCCCAAAACTAGCCCATATACACTTCTTTGAATCTTTTGATTCCTTCACTATCAATACCCTCATATATTCCTTTCAAAAGCTCCTCATGTTGTCATATCATTTTACATACTAATGTCTTAAGAAGGTTTCTTGAACTCACTCCTCACTAGTGCCACTAACTATTGCATCATCTTTTTTTACTATGAGCATATTTTTCTTCATTTCATTTTTCATTTTTTTCACTGTCACATATTTGTTGGTATCTGTCATGCTGATTTGACTTCCTGACCAATCAAGCTAGTGAAACTGACTCATATCCTGTGAAGAAATTGCATTTTTAAAAAATAAAATGCTTTAAGAAAATGCAATAATGCTATATAGTAAGCAGATTTCTATGAGAATGGTTGTGTGTGTATAAAAAATATAATTTTATAAGAAAACACATTACAACATATTTCAACTAAAGTCATCTGCAGTGATCTATAGTTAGTCTAATGATTCTGTAGATTTCTAATCACGAACTAAAGCTTGTAAATTGCTGTTTTGTAAAATTTCTAATTTTAGTCAACTGATTCTTGATCAAATTTCGAGGACAAGTTTCAGTAAGTTAAGGGTGCATATGACAGACACAATAATTAACAAAAAAAGAGCAAAAAATAATATAAGAATAATAAGAATTCGAAATAAAATCGATTAATTATATTACTTATTAATTATTTTTAAAACTATTTCTTTTTACACCTATACACTCTATTACTCAACATATAACAGGGTAGGTAGAGAAAATCTACAGTCAAAACATCAAGACATTACAAAGGCGAAACCCAATGCCGTGTTCATCTTACGAGAGTTTGCGTGCGAGACTCCAAATATTTGCATTTGGAGTCTCGCACGAACCCGCAATCATAACATACAATTAGTTCCTATTCCAGTAAACAATACAAAGACAAAGGTTACATTATTCATTGGTTAAGGTTAAAGGTAATTTGCTTTCCCTACTTAACTAGCATCTACATTGACAAGGAATATAGAATGTATTATTTTCTTAACAATATATTTTCTCCCATTTCCATAATTTCAGGAGCTATATCTTGCAATAAATTTTCTTAGAAAGATTATTATTATTTTCCATCTACTTTTATTGTATCAATAAATGTATAAAATTTTAAAACAGGCGAAGATTTTGCACACATGTCATCAGCCCTGTTATATCGTATGCTGAAGAGTAAAACTCCACAGCCCTTACATGGAGCGGTCAGACTACTGCGAGAGGACGTAGTGTTTCTGTGCCTTGTCGAAAACCATGCTAATGTAAGTACTTTTATTATATTCAACATTTGTAGAAATAATTTTAGCTAGTTATTTTACCTACAAATTTTAGCCCGCCACTTTTTTTTAAAATTATTACACGTAAAGTCATTGTCCTCCAAGGCCATCTCTATTAGCTAGTAATCGGCTTTCAAAACTCAGTACTTTTGATTGTGTATTATCGGTCAGTTGTCACTTAACAACGGAAGAGTTCTATTTATGTTGATTGAGCGAGAGAAAAAATATAAACGTTAATAATTCTAGGCTGTTAATATATACTGACTTTAATTTAGAAAATCCAATGATAAATAAAACACTATGAAAGCAAAAGTTATAATAAAAAAAACGGAACGAGTACTATATAGGGACTGACATTAGGTTTGCTGGCGGATCTCTACTCGGGCTTACATAAATATATAACTTAGGCATGGATTATTATTAAAAATGATGAAAATAAACTTATACGTGACATTATAAAAATAACCAACTATTTTGATTAATAATTTCATTCAAATGTACTAACTAAATCTATACTTATACCTACTGTTTAGCATATTTTATTATTATTATATTTATATAGTATACAAGGAAAAATTGTATAGGCATTAAATGTTATAATTAACATTGAAATGTTCCATCTGTGAGGTATTTTAATATACATTTATCTTAATAAATTTCTAAAAGAATCAGGCGCTACCTCGCGGAAGTCAATCTTAACTTAGAAAGGATCTAATATGTAGCTTACATATTAATTCCTTTCTTAACGTAATAAATTTATATTATTTAAACTAAAACTTAATTATATTGTACTGCAGATTTAAAGCTTCACGCTTTATCCCGCACATGGCAGGGTAGGCAGAGGGAACTGCAGGAACTATTTGAACCTAGTGTTAAGACACTCCGTTACTTAGTCCCTGCTTACTCCGTCCCCACTTTCCGCCGTTTTCGAGGCATTGCGTGTTGAGTGGCGGAACTCAACGCCGCGCTTTGCCTTAGTTGCCAGAGCGAAGAAAATGGAAATAGAAAAATCCATCTTCCCCGACTGGGGATCGAACCCAGAAACCGTCGCGTTAGCCGCGTTACAGGCAGACGTTGCGCCTCTGCGCCACGACGGTAATAATTATATTTTTAATAACATTTGATTGCCTTGATAAGCAAGAAAATAGGTAGATTACACGTAAAGTACTATCGCCTGCCAAATAAAAAGTTCGCCTGAGTGTTTAGGCAATGGTTGCGGATTTAGTTCCCACTTAAAAGATATTTGATCTGTGCTCATTTTCCACTCTGCTATAAATAAGTTTAATTAGGTGATTAATGGTGTTGAGTTTCGCTTTTCAACACACAATATTTTTAATGTGAGCGAAATATGGATCACGTTTGTTTTATTCTTTCTGTTAATAATGCTATCTGAAAACGCTTTTAGACGCAAACTTTTATATTGTAATGAATTGTTAATGTGCAACGATTTTCGACACCGCGTACACACTTCACAGTTTAACATTACCTAAAAGTAGAGATTTTTAGTATTAATAATTTGTCTAAATATACATTATATGAATAATAATAGGATTCATATTCAGTAAAAAGAAATATTTAGCAAAGTGGTTACGGACGAATTTGTCGAGAGACAGTTATCGTGCCGATACATGTATTATTAATTATTACTGTGAACTGATATCCCTTTAATTTAAATTATTGGTTTTACCGGTCTGTTGTCTGACTAATGCTAACATATAGTATACAGTTTAAATTCTGGTTAATTGTTCCGGAAACTTATGGAGGACTTATGTACTGATAATTTTATTTCATTTTATATATACATAGCCATAATGCATAATACATAGACATACTATGACATGGACCATGATATGGGTATATAACCAAACTAAAGATTTTTGAATACAATTAAAGACATGAGTTCTTATTTAGTTACCAATATTCTGATATTAAGCCAGCTTTGTATAGGAATAAAAAGAAATCTGGCCTTGTAGATTTGACAGATAGAATTATTCTAAGCCAGTATCATTTTTAAATTTTAACGAAGTATTGTAGTAAAATATTTATTTACAATTTAAAAAGGAAAATGATTAGTAACAGCTTCAAAACAGAGAGTTTCATTTTTAGAAGGTACTTCCTTTTGCTACCCACCTCAAGATAATACAGTTAAAATATAATGAAATAAGTTTTGGATACTTTTTAGCGCAAATTACGTTAATTTATACTAATATTATAAAGAGGTAAAATTTGTTTAGTTGTAATGAATAGGCTCAAAAAGTACTGAACCGATTTTAAAAAAATTTTCACCATTTTTAAGCTACGTTATCCACGAGTAACATGGGCTATATTTTATTTTGGAAAAAATAGGGTTCCGTAACATATTTGGGTTTTTCGGGAAGAAGCTGTAGAAAAAAAACAAGAAAAGTATTTGTATTATTATATAAGTATTTTGCGTACGCTGCCTAAACTATAAAAAATAGAAAAATAAAATGTTTTAATTAATTGTGGATCTAATAAATATCTATAAAAAAGTCCGCGATCTATCCTATCTTTGTCGAGTGACGCACAACAACCATTTTTTTATTTAAAAATCTTGATTTTTCTAACTCTTTTTAAACGCTTTTTTTACTCACGCTAATAATCCTTATTAAAATAAATTATTTCATCACTAAATATAGTTTATTTATATAATATTTGATCTTTGAATGATTGAAATTGGACACTTTTTTTGAAGTTATGGTGAAAATAAAATATTACGATTTCTACTGAACCACCATGACATGACTGTCGTCGTCTTTGAATTGACCTAGGAATCATTTTGCTGATTGTGTTTTTCTTGGGTAGGTTTTTTGAATAAATATATCTTAAAATATAGGTTATAATAATTTAAATTCGAATAGACTTGTGGTCTTAACAGCTAATACCTTAATAAGATCTTTGATTTTTGCAATTTTTATACATTTTTAATAAAACTATTTAAACGGACTATTTGTGTATATTATCATTTTGATATATGTATACGAGAATAATCCGTTAAATTTTTCTATTAAAAAAGTTTATACTTTTTTATAATTGTTCCATGAAAAATTACATAAATACAAAAAAATCGTCAGGAACATTATATTTTACAATAACATTTACGATTTTACTGTATTTTTTGACACAACAGACTAATTAACTATCCGGAAAAAACCAAATGAATTAGGCCAGAGATAAGCGATTTTTATATTGTCATAATGTTAGTTTAATTATTTTTTTAGTGTTATAAATATTATAAAAATATTATAAAATAAAACACACAAATGTGATGTGTCTATTTTACTTAATTATACTTTACGGTATGTTTTAAAATAGACTTAAGTGCATATTTTGTAGAAATCAAAGTCGAATCCTTATTGAGTGACAATTTTAATTGTTTTTCTTATAATGCCGCAGCATGAGTTTAATAAATAAGTAAGCTCAGTTATTTGTACATGTTTGTTTTTAATATTTTTACTGTAAGCATCGTTAGAAACTAAGTGTAGACATAACGACTAGGGAGTACCATCTTGTAGAGGGAACAATTAGAAAAAGTTGATTTTTTTATTTTCAAGCTGTACCCTGCAAGTAGCAGGGTAAGTAAAGGGAACCGTAGGTAAAAGAAACCTAGTGTTTATACACTCTGTTCTCTGCGTTCCCTATTTCGAGGCATTGCGTGTCGGGTACAAGTAAAGAGTTTTTCTTGGCGATGCTATTATATATATATATATATATATATATATATATATATATATATATATATATATATATATATATATATATATATATATATATATATATATATATATATATATATATATATATATATATATATATATATATATATATATATATATATATATATATATATATATATATATATATATATATATATATATATATATATATATTATATATATATATATATATATATATATATATATATATATATATATATATATATATATATATATATATATATATATATATATATATATATATATATATATATATATATATATATATATATATATATATATATATATATTCCGTATTCTATGCTACTACTACGCTAGCTTTTAAATCTTCCAGTGGACACGTTTTAATTTACTGAGCTGGTACTCTATACCTTCCTACCTTTGAACTTAGTTCATTCATTGGCGGCGTAAATTAATGTACAAATATTTACACAAACCAATTCATATGTATATATATATATATATATATATATATATATATATATATATATATATATATATATATATATATATATATATATATATATATATATATATATATATATATATATATATACACAATTACATTCAATTTTACGATAAATTATAAATCAAAGTTTTCCATTAAGCTATGTTGACTAGTTTAAAAATTAATTCTTACAATTTCATGTTAAATATGATAGAATGAACACTGTTGAATCAAAAATTATAATACAAGGGTTATTTGGTAAAATAGCTAATGGATCAAATCCATTTTAATAAACATTATTATTATGGAATAATCACATAAACTTATGCCGTTATAGTTGCTATAACGTTCACTTTTATTTTATCTATACTAATATTGTTTAATCACTAAAATATACATTATCTCTAAATATCCTTATTAGCTAATGGGGTACGCTATTAAAATAAGTAAATATAAAGTCCAGTTAGTTAAAATAATGTTGGAGCTATTACATAGGTTTCCTCTACAATAACAATTGATAATTTTAGCTAATCGCATATCGGAAGTGTCTTCTTTGCAGTCTTCGTCGTACACTTCGTATGTAGTGTACACATGTTGCCATTTTCCGTTTATTTTTGCCTGGTCGCCATCGAGAGTTTGTGGGGCGCACCCCCTTTGAACGATTGTTACCGAGGAAGCTGTGGACAAAAAACATAGTTTTATTTAATTAGTAGGACTTTGTTTGATAATTTGATAATAGAACACTTGCATTTCTTTCTACTAATCCTTAAATAGGTAATATTAATAGTACAAACTTGTAATTTTATATAGTCAAATAAACATATTGGACTGAATGTTCTTAGTTAAACAACTTATATTTAATTATTTATAATGATTAATTAAAAAAGCAACTATAATTAATTGAAAAATAAAATGTTTTTTGCAACGTCATATAACCAAATTTAATTGAATCGCACAACTATAGCTTGCTTGTTTTTTTCAAAGATATGATAAAATTTGTACAATATAACCAGTTTCAATTCGAAGGCAAAATGTGTCGTTCTATTTCCAAGTTTAATCATTAGTGCAACACATACGAGAAAGCGTGATTTGATATTTTAGCTTTAGCTAATGGGAAGTAAGTGGTTAACAACCACTGTAGTGATGTAACTCGCACTTGTTAATTGATCTCTACTCTCAGCACTCGCAGTAAAATATTACAGACGCTCTTTGTTTTTAAATTTGTTCTGAGTGCTTATATTGTACATTATGTATATATTAATAGTTGAATCACCGTGGCGCAATTGTACTGATTATAAAAGCGATAATATGGGTCCAATCTCTCTCGGCAATGAAATATTATATTTCTCCGGTCTACAAAAGCAAAGTGCTGTGTTGTTCCCTTTACATGTCATTCAAGAAATTCCCAAAATCGAGAATTTTGGAATTGGGGAAAGAATTAATACTTTTCTTTTTCAACCTGCGAAAAATGTAAAGTTACTAAAATGTATATGTTTGATTTGATAGTAGGTTTAAATGTATTTACATATTTACCGGTAAAAAACTATATTATCACATATTATAAACATTGGCCTTAGAGAGTTACTAAGTAATAAATATTTAAAGCATTTGAAGGAATTGTTATTGGAACACGCTTTTGCATATTAAAACACGTGTTCTATGTTTAACATTTTTCGATGACTTTGAAACATACGCCCATGTTTTTATAATGAGTAACATCAGGCGCCACGGCGAATTCTTATTATTATTTCCATTAGAGTATCAATCTGTTAACTTAATAATTATATGATAGACACACAACAGATCATAACAGATTTTCTAACAGAGTTTTTTAATACATCATAGGATGAAATTATATAAAGCAATATATATATTTTTATGTATAACTTTTTAACTAATTTAACACTTGAAACTTTAAGCTATAAATACTTACACTTCACACTTCTACAAAAGTTTTTATAAACATTTTAATAAAACAACTGAAATACTAATAATTTAAATAATATACATATTATTTATAATTATTAATTACTAATAATTTAAATAATATACATATTAGTATATTGTACAGTGAGATAAATCGTAATTTAATTTTACGTAATGTTGTCAGGATCATAAACAGATTTATAGGCCAAACCTAATATGAGCTTAAAAATTTGAAAGGCCTTATGTGTCCGTTCTTACGTTAAAGTAGCAACTAGATCAGAGCTATTTTGAGTTTAGATTACATTTAAAAATGTATAAGATATTTAGAACAACATAATTTTAGAAGATTTAGAGCGTCTAAAGACTTACATATATTATCATTAAAGGTTACCAGACGGTATTTTTAGTAAAAAAATATTTCTTGAATTTATCAAGATGATAATTATGATTGTGGGATTAAATGATAATTTTGTATAATTTAATCATTGAACTGTTTAAAATATGAAAATACTAATATTGTCAGCTAGATATTGCATAAAAGTCAGTAAATTAGCTAATGTGATTCATTGGTTTCTATTCGCTACAAAATAACATTTACAGTATATTAAATACTTACTGTCATCCCCAAATGAGAGAGTAGTTTGTCTTTTAAAACACATGGTCGAGTGTTCACAATCTACTAAGAATTTATCGCTACCATCGAAATGTTTACATAATAACGACCCATCGATTGCTTCTTCTTCACATTTAAAACAACGGATACACGATGAAACTGAAAATAATTACATATAACATCATATTATTAAATAAAATATAGATATTAATATGGGATACCTATTTACATAAACTATTTAATATTGTGGGAGGACTAGACTATAATGGGTTCGTTGAATTTTAATAAGGCTTTGACAAAGAACCATTTAGCGATGTCAAGGACTTTGAAATAGTACATAGTCACGCAACAGACATTATTAATTAAGTGTAGACATAATCTATTTGTTAAATTGTTTAATTAATTAAATGGAATCCGTTTTGGCGCATTGCCACAGCGTCTGGCTGTAAACGCGACAGTTGTGGGTTCGATTCGCTCTTAAGTATTTTAATATATTTTGATTTTCCTTGCTCTAGTAACAGGGCGACTGTCGGCCATCATTTATTTAAATTTCGTTAAAGAAAATATCACTAAACTATTACATATATAAGCAAAAAGTAAACTTTTTGAAAGTTTCGCTAAAATCGTAAAAGTAAGTAAATTAAGCAAGATTGAATGTTTGACTTTTATTTTATTTGATTTTCTTAAGATTCGTATCTTTGTATTTGTAAAAAGTGCGTCGCACACAACCTTATTATCTTAAAATTCTCTAAATACCTTGCTTTAATTATTGCATTCTACTTAAACGTTTATTTATTTTAAAGAATTATCTTTCTTTCTTCTTGATAAAATTTTATCAGGGAACAACAACAACATATGTTTTTATACCTCAAAAGCAAAAACACAGTACATATTTCATCAAAAAATGAAAATACAAATGCGATTAAAAGGCAATGATAGAGAAATGTGAGGACAATATAAAACTTAATATTTTTTTTGAAAATTCGTTACATAACATAATTAATGAAATAAATTTGTGTGCATTTATTACAATGTTTTTGTTTTACATAATTTTACATTAAGTAAACGCAACAATGTTTTTGGGTAATGAATACTATTAATATTAATATAAAATATTTAATATTTTTAAGTCGTAACTAAGCAGGTCAAACTCTACTTAAAAATTATAAGTATGCCATAAACTCACTTAAACACGAAACCGTTAGTAGATATAAAGAAAGTTCATAAACATAATACATATTCATTATACTACCGATTTCCTTAGTACCTATAGAAATTAAATAGATACCTATTATTTAAACGTAACATTTTTTATTTATTGTCTGTAATATATTTGTACCATATATAATATAATAACTTTCAAATAAATAAATGAATATCCAATAAATTTCAAAAAATAATTTGTTTATATTGTAAATAAATTCTGTAGATTTTATCATAATATTGTGAAACTCACTCTTAATAAATAATGATAACGCCAAAAAATAAATTGATAAATCCATTCTATATTTGTTACACTTATTTAGTTCGTGCCGATAAAGTCCATTGCCAAATTCCCACTACGAAGCGAAAAAAATTTCGAAATTATAAAATTAAACTAAGTGCGCGCCGTACCGGTTATTGCGACCGCGCACTTTGCGCGTATGCGGCCCCGTGTTCTTTACTGACTGAATTCACTGCGGGGATGCAGGCGCTTAGACCATGATTCACAGGAAGGAAGCCCAGTGGCGAAACGGGACATGTTCGAACATCGTCTAAGTAAGGCTCAAAGACACGCACAATAACGCTTGAGTCACGCGATCGATGCTGGCGCCGGCGCGACACTGGCCAACTTTTGACGGGCTGACATTATTTGTATTTTTGTTACTCGCAGTTCAAGCGATTTGAGTTTTGCTTTGTCTTTTATCAACCTTTTACGTCAAATATATTGTATTCAATGTTTATATGATATAAACATTATATATTTTTGTAATTTAAAATTAACATAGGTACATATTTTTTAAAATGTCACTCATAACCAGTTTTTTCCTAGGTTTTGTAGTTTGTTTATTACAAACATGTAGTTTGTTTATTACAAACATGTATATTCATTAACATGAATATTAAGGAAAAATGTTAACTTTGCGAGGGACGTTTCCTTCAAACACATATTTGCAATTTGTATGTATTAAATTAACATTTAAATACTGTTTTGTATAAAATACAGAAGATTATACGTACTTTGTTAATTTATGAGTTTAATGCTTTGTTGTGAAACGTTTCTCTTGATATCAGCATAATATGTCACATCCTTTACTTCTGTCGATAAAATGCCTACATGATATGATCTGGCAATTTTTATTTGTCACACGCGTACTATTTTATATTTAACTGTAGTATTAATAAATTATAAAATATATACGAATAGTAGCTGCGTGATATTTTGTTTGTGTAAACTTTATGACTCTTTCGATGCTACTCATTTACCACATGTTGTCATTTAAATTTTCAACTAGAAGTAGAAAATGAGATCTAGGTTCAAGACTGTATTTTCTACAAAAATACGAGGCAAATTAAAGATAATGAGAAAATATTTGTAAATATAATATACCTACACATTTTTATAATCGCCACCATTAAAAACGATTATTAAAGATATGTTTACCACTAACACTAATTAATTCTTAAAAATGATAGCAGATATTTTAATATTAATATAAAATATAAAAAAATAGGCACTAAGCATATACATACTTTGCTATTTTAATTTTAATGTGCAAATATTTTGACTGCTTAGATAAATATACATATTTTTAAAAACTTTATTATGATTTACTTTAGTTTTATATTTATAGTACACTGTGTGTATTTTATGCGCAAAAAAAATCAATAAGTTGTAAACACTTGTAGAAGGTAGAAAACACAATGAATATGATTTCATTATTTCACTGCTAAAAGCAAGCTTAATAACGAAAAATGATGATTAACAAACCTCGGGACTATTGAGGTGCTGGAGGATTTGAACCAATCTATATAATTCGTAGATAAAGCGATGAATAGCTTTATCTACGAATTATATAGATTGGTTAGTGGTAGTGGTTGGATTAAATATGTATTTTTAAATAAATTTTCACCGGGTCCAGTGGTTAGAGACTGCTAAGTTCTCTTAGATGAGTTTTCGGTCGCATCGTCTAGGTCAAGGCTGGTTTGTTTACAATAGGAAACATCCCCTAGTTCGTCACACACCAGCCAAAATTCGATTCCTGTAGGGAACACAGACACAATCCACGATTTAGGAATATCAGTTTAGGGGAAAATGATACATCATTGAGAAAATGAGCACTTATGCGTTATTTATGCGTAATGCGCGACGTAAATAATATAATTCAGGTAGTAATATGTACATTCATCTTGGTATACTCATATATAACACAGTATAAAACCTTTTACCCATTAAATTTTTAATTAAAATTATTTAAATTATGAAAATAATTTAGATGTATTTTGTGTCATATTCGTGTACAGTGGTTGTGAATGGATATAACAGCTATTTATACGTGTTGTAAAAATTGTTTGCACATGCAACCACTGTACTGTGATAAGTACAGCTCTAACAAGTTACTTTTTATATGTTTTAACATTACAATGTGTACTCTTATGTTCTTCTTTTCCATTTTAATATCTTTCAAGAGTCAAATAAGTCATCAAGTAAAATATTTTTCTGAGATTCTACCCAATATTAATAAATAATGCTGCATTGAATGTTGCGTATACCGCATTTTGCTAGTTAATTATTTGGCAGGGCTGTTCAGTAGCAACCCAACCAAATAAATAACAATAATCTTGTATTAATTCTTTATACTATATTAATGGTAATAGTGGGGTATCAGAAATACTGACTATTGTTTTAAAACAAATATTTAATATTTAGTGCATATTAATGAAAAAAGAAAATACACTTTTGGACTTTTAATGGAAGCCTATATTTCTCATATATGTTTTATTATTAAGTCATTGCCAGACCTCATTACTGCTCCATATTAAAATATTTTCCTTACATATTAATTAATATTATTTTTCCCGGTTATTGTAATAATAGTTGTCATAAAAACAAATGCGCTTTATACCAGATAACCTACTGCTTAATTAGTTTTGTATTCTAGTTACCTATTTCAATTTTACTCTAAAAAGTTTAATAAATAAACTATTAAATAGGTAAGATAAATATCTATGATTAAATTGACCAAATTTTCATATTTTTAACAATATTTGTAAAGAGCAATTAAAATGGAATATTAAAATGAGACAGACGGAAGAAATAACAAAATTTTAAAATAAACAGTGCCAATATATTTTATTGACTGTATTTTTTGTCCTGTTTTATAAAAAATATTGCATTAAGTCTAAGGTAAAAAGCAAATTTAGTAAGCCCGATTTTGTGGTCACATTTCATTTTATATGTTATATTTAGCTAAAGTATCGTATACGTATGTAATGTCAACATGATTTCATTTCCTTTGGGCTTCAAGCATTTTTCTTGGGGATCATTAACTTAATTAATTAATTAACTTAATTAACTAGTAGGTATTCTTACTAGGATCGGATCCACGTTTCATAAATGAAATATAAGTACATACATACATACATACATACATATCTTCACGCTCTATCCCTAGCGGGGTAGTCAGATATAAGTAGGCAAACATTTAAAGATTTACAGTTTTTATCAATTAAAATTTTAAGTATTATATACATTATAATTTTAATATATACACTTTTTTATTACTTAACATCTTACAGTGTCGATACAAAATATCCTCAGAACTTTTCCACACAACTACCATTTTTATTAAAAATACATATTCTGAATGTCACAAAAACAGCATTTAATATATAGCATAACATTACATCACATAATACCATATCACATATATGCTTATAGCATTTATCCTTACAATTTATATTATTACATTAGTATACTTTAATGATAATAAAAATAAAACCGAAAATAATTATTTTGGCATCTGGGAGTTGCATAATTATCTAAATTACATGAATATAAAACATTAATGAAAATTTAGCATTATATTTAAAGACACATAAAAAACATATTTTAGTTGCTTCGTTGTATTAAGATATAGTAATTTGAAGGTAAGCAATCACTGAATTTTAAATTACGTAATTAGTTGACGAGGTTAGTCATTTGTCAATCTCACATTACGATTGATTTTACTGTAAATGTAGATAGGACGACAAAAAACATATTTTATATGCTATGTGTGTTCTTACAATAAGTATGCGTCACCGTCATAATATGCGACGTCAATGCGGCTTACAAAAATGCACATATTTTTGTCACTAAATGTAAAGAAATTAAAAGGACAAGTTTGCCTATATATTTATTTAAATTGAACTAAGATATAAATTATTTTTTATCTAATGCTGTTAATATATTTCATTAAGTTGAAAACCATTATTACACCCATGATGTCAGTATAACCCTCGTGATTCGAAGTTGGAGATGAATTGCAAAGACTTTGCCGACAGTAGCAATACCTGTAAAAGAGATATTTGTTGGTAATTATTAATTTTTAACTCAGTTAAAAAAGCGAATGTTATGGTAATAATATAGTAAAACAATAGGTCAAGTGCGAAGGAGGGAAAAGTTGTAAACCAACTAAAAGTATTACTAATAAAAGTTCACAGACTAAAAAAATTTTTGGATCTTTTTGTTTATTTACATTGTAACTTCTCATTTTTATCTCATTTAGATCTACCTACCTACCTAACTTTGTACAAAATGTGGCATTAACAGAGCATAAACGGCCGTATCTTAATTGCTCAATTGTAGTTGACGTAAAATTTTATTTTTTCTATCCTAGGGAGTGTATAAAATACATACTTTTCTACTACCTAAGTACATATTTGATATAAATGTGTCTTACGCTACGTAGGTACGTTTTTAAAGTAAAATGGCCTTGACAGACATCGTAGAGACATCGTAACTATACATTTCTAAAAATATATAAATTAAAAGCTATCTTTATTACAATCTTATTATAACAAATTATCTTTAGTACAGCAATACTATTGTAGTTCAATACTGTTGAAATAAAGATTAAATACAAAACATATTCGTTACGCGTGTTACTAGTATTGACTGTAATCATAGTCAGGGTATATTGTAAATATACATACATATTATATTCACGCTTTAATTCTAGTGCAGTAGTCATAAAGAACAGTGTAGTCAAATCATTTTGAGTTATTAGATACCAATAACTCATAATTTGACGAATTATCATGAAAAGTATAGGGAGTAAGTAAAGCTAAAGGAGGTCTAGCGGACCAATTGTGAGAGATAAGCATTATTTCCTTTAATTAATCTTGAGATCTACTGACGTCAGGTTACCTTTACTTTACTTTATTACATACCTAGTGGACGTTGTCTTCTCTCCTTTATCGTCGATTTGAGAACAACCCTCTACATAGGGCTCTAAAATTTCTGTTTTAGGTGACCATCGTCCGTTCTTGTAGTCTTGATATTCATTCTTTTGTGGGGCACAATCTCGAAGCACACCAGTAATTCTTACTGAAAACATAAAATATAGTACTAGTATATTAATTCTAAAATTCTTTAGTAGAGTTAACTTCAGGACTTTTAAATTATATTTCTAAAAATTATGAATTACGTTTCTAAAATTCTAATTTCGAGCTTCTCCGTGGTATACAGGTATTAATATTAACTTTGAATGTTACATTTTATATATCTATATAATATATACCTCCGTCTTGTATATCCAGATGAAACTCTTGCTTCATGCACATTGTGGAAAAAGGACAGTCAACTATAAATTTTTCAGAATGGTCAAAATGTACGCAAAGCCGTTTTGTTGTGTTATAATATTGACCAGGCGGTGGATTAATTAGACATTGATAGCACTGTAGTGATGACACTTCTAGAAAAATATAAAAAAAAATTGTAAAACAACATTAGGTACATAATTAAGAATATTGTATCAGTTCCAAAATGTATACACACGTTATCTAATGTATATAATTTATCTTTTTAACGAACGAATTTGTAATGTAATTTACAAATGAAAATATTAAAAAAATACATGCTTAACTTTATTTCCACAAGTTTGCCATCAGGGTCGTCGTGACGAAGCGGTATAGCGTATTCATGTAAACGCGATGGTTTTGAGTTTGATTCCCAATTGGAAACAATGAATGATTATTATTTTTCTCGATTGCATATTTGTAAAACGACAAGGTGCGGCGTTGAGTTCCGCCATTAACACTAAACGTGTAATAGGCGGCAAACAAGGAGAAGGGACTTAACACTAGGTTCTATTTGCCTATTCTGCGACAAAAGCGGGATACAACATGAAGATAAAAAATTATTTATATTATATTTATTTTGAAGTTTCTGAGTACTGCATTTGATGTCTGTCAACTAATTGTTCAGTAACGTTAACATTATGTTTTTCAAAAAGAACAATATTTTATATTTCAAGGTAATTTTAATGTATTTTCGTATATTTAAGAATAATATTTTATAATTAACATTTTTAGTCGTTTTTGTAAATTAAAATTTAATTCGTTAACAATGTTTAATAAAAAGTAATATTTGTAGGATATTAAAATGTTTAATATTTTAACTAAATAATTTACGCTTTATTTATGTTGGCATTTCAAATTTGGACTAGATTGTATTTGATATGTAAACTGCACAATTTACCATTTAATTTTAATTTGAAAAGGAATTGGGAGAAGATAAATTAAATATAAATATTAAATACATACAAAAAAATATATGTAAAATGTCCTTAACTCGATTAAGTATCAACTAGCTTAGAGATAAAATGGAAAAGTACAAGTTAAGTATTTGATGACTATTAGTCATCAAATACTTATGCCTGAAAAATGTCTACTAGGTTATACACATTAACTTGAGAGAAAGACATTGGAAGAGTCACTTGATATTCTACAATTGTATACAAGGCCAACGAGTAAAAGCTGGAAAGAACATCGACGAAAAATAAATATAGTTTAAGGCTCATTCATATGAGGCTTAACTGAAGACAACGTGAAAAATAAAATCTAAATCTAAATAATATAAAATAAAATCTAAATCTAAAAAGTTCTAAATATTTAAGAATCTAGTAGGAATTTTCATACGTCATATATATGTTAAGCTGAAAAATGTTTTTAAAAATAACTATTACAATATGGTTTTTATTGTATAATTTATGTTTTTGTATCAGTGAAGAATATTATAACGATGATTTTGTGGAAATAATTAATAATTTAACTTTTTACAATGATTCGAATGCTCGAAGGACTATTAAAGGGCGGTCATTATCTGATTTACATAGACAATATAATTTAAATAGTGAGACACAAAATGTAATATATAATAGTGAGATACAACCAAATGGGAGTCTTCTCAGAGTTTTAGATCAAGACTATGAAAATTTGGACAATGCCACATTTCTTAATTTAAATAATATCCATTATACAAAAAAGAAACCAGAGACCGTGTTTGGTTCGAAATCTTTGAGGGATTATGATTACGCACCTGACACAGAAATATATAAATTTTCTCAAGCTTCACGTTATGATACAAAGCAAGGAATTAAAAATGCAAGTGAAACTAAGCGTCAAAATCAGTCCGATATATCAAAATCACAACATGTAAGATTTTACAATCTGGAACCTGCTGTAACTCATATAACAAACATAGAAAAAAGTAAAGCTTTATTGCGTGATAATGTATGGTATGTGCCACAAGAATTTCCATGCTGGGAATTACCTGTTATATATGGTGAAATGAGAAACAAGAAAAAGAAATCTGAAATATTTTTAATTTACGGTGGTAAACTGGATAACGTCATTGACAATTGGACGGAAGCACAGAATTTGTATAAAATTGGAGATCCTCCCATATCGCACATTTTTAATAAATGGTGTAGATTACAACCGTGCTATGCAGACCATACTCTCTGTCTGTTTCCAAGTCCTGAAGTGTCAAATATATGCGATAAAGAATACAAAGTTCTAGTACCAACAGTATTGGATCAAATCACTATAGTAAGGACTATCAATTCCATGCGTAATCGCGTCGCTCATGGTTTAGTTAACAAATATTCTCACCTGCCTACTGCAGCAAATATGAAACAAATAAATTACGATTATGATTTAGAAAAAATAGCTGAAGCGTGGCTACGCCAATGCCTGCCTGGTGCCGCGCCTTGTTCTGCTCTTGATGGACTAATGGTTTCTCAACTAGAATGTACGAAATATATGAAATATTGTTGTTTGAAAAAGTTGAAAACTAGATCTTTATGGTAGGTTTCACAAAAATAGATATTTTTATTTGTTGTATATTTATATAATTTTCATGTATAATATATTTATTTTAGCACACCCGCACCGGAATGCTTCGTTCATCCTGTTATCGGATGCATTCACATTTGGTTTTTTAGTGCTGGTAATGAATTATCTAATACGGACGTGTTATGTGGCCGAAGTACCGTAAAAACATTTAATGCAGCTCAATTACTTTGGGCTAAAACCAATAAAATTGGATGTGCTTATGGTGAAAGACCTAATGGTGATATTAGGGTTGTCTGTCAATTTTCTCCAGGAGCGCTATTTCATCTAGACACAAAATTATTTTGCGGTATTATAAATCATGACGATATTGAATATTTGCGCAATAATGAAAACCTTACAAATTTAAATTTTTTAACGTCATTTGGAATCAAATGGAATCGTATACGTATGGACAAGCTAAGTAAAAATATTTCTATGGCAACAGGTACTGTTCCACAAGATACAACTACAACTGCGGCATCTCATTTTCAGTGGGGTGTGGATAGCTTAACAAAAGTTTATGAAGAAGGTTGGATAAGAAAACAATTTGCTCATGAAGCCAATGGTACTAGAGGCCTAGTTGCTAGATTAGTTGCGAGATATAAATTCACTGATGATAGTGAATCTAAATGTGACTCAGATGAACCAATATATGAAGTAGGATCGCCCGGTTCTTCTTGTATAGAAAAAAGTAGCGAATACGATGGACTATGTTATGAATTTAAGGAGCCTACTACAGGGTTTCGAGTTATTGCTATAGCGGCTCCGATAGCCCTATTTTCTTTAATATTATATGATCTTTTTAGTGGAGTTATTAGACAAACAAATTATTAATTATATTTTTATTTATTTTAGTATATGTTGTGTTTAAACAAACATCATGTAAGTATTGTATAGTATAACTTCATAAATATTAATTTTAATACGCAAGACGAGAGCCTCGAATATAGGATTCAATATAAGTTTATCAGCAAAAATGTTTTTGAATCAAACTACCTACTGCTGGTACCTTCCTATAGGTCTGGAACTACTGAACTTCAATGTAAATTCTCACTGGAGACGTTTGAAACGTTTAAGCGTAAACGGCCATAGAAAACGCTAAATTGGTAATCAAAGACAAATGACACAACTTTCAACGTATACCAATTAGAACTCAATAAATGTATAATCCATTGAAATATAGAATATTCAATTTCTTTTTCTTTTATTCTTAAAGTATGCTCCACAATTAAAATTTCAATGATGATAATATACTAACTACTTGCTACAGACATACCTACACTTATATACAAATTGAATTGAATCCAATAAAAATTGAAAATTAAAATATAACAAAATTATTAAAAAGAAATATAAAAGTAAAATAAGAAATTTTGAAAAAAAATTAACAGTAGTTAGTTAGTAGGCCGTTGAAACTAAAAACGATTAATTTTCTCTTTCGGCTCAATCCCTTCGTTAACCTTTTGTTTTTAGCCATGATTTTTGTAGATATTTTTTTGGTTATAATACTAAATCACATAAACTACATATATTTTGTAAGCGTAAGCATTTATAGAAATGCGTCTTGGTGTTTTTATAAACAGCTCTCTCGTATTATTATACGTATATGATTAGTTTGGGGTAATATTAATACTATACATACATATAGGTATACATAGCTTCACGTTGTATTTAACGTATCGCCAAATGCTGCGGTCTCTACATACTTCTCTCACCTCGGCTACTGTCATTAACCTCTTCATACATGCTCTCCAGGGGGTCCTCATGATTTTTACGTAACCTTTTTCAGTATTCTCGATATTGTGCTTTTGAAATTCAACCGTGTTCTCCCCTCATAAGTAACACTTTGTCTATGTTGATATTATAAGTGAATCCGTTTAAGTATTTTATAAGTTTAAAATACTCTAAAATTCGCCGTTCTAATTAATTTAAACTTTAATCTGGCCACTTTGGCCAACACAAAACCAAAATAAATTATAAAATTAAAGTGAAAACAAGTATTTATATACGTTGAAGGTACTTATTTCTAGTTTGAAAAATATCCATATTAAAATATCCCAAGGCGGACAAGCCGATTCCTTTGATAAAAAGTATACAAACATGTATAATCTTTTTAAATGTTATGTTAATACCAATATTGAATGATACTAGCTATAAAATTGTAAATATCTGAAGATTACAATGAGTAAATATTTACTATGTACGTCAAAATAAATATTTAATAACTTATTAAAAAAAATAAACTAAACTAATTATTTTCTATACGCTTACTTATTTTATTTTCAATTGTACATTTTCTTTATAACGCTACAAAATAGACGGAAGTAAATTCAAATATGTTATAAAATAAATTAACAATGCAAATTATAATTAATAAAATCGCTCAAGTAGACCAAATTTTATATTCATTTTAGCACACGTCATGAACGTGTTACTATGTACTTGTTCATCAGTGAATTTATATAAATCTCGGCGAAAAAAGGGTTGTCGATTCGTTGATGTATAGGGTGGACTTACCTTTGAACCGTATAATAATCTATAGTAAAATAATATTTATTTGTGCCATATTCTTAGCCAATTGGTATTCTTATGGGATCTAATCATAAAACAGTAATATAGTTATAGAAATTTCGAAATTATATTTTTATTCTATTAGGTTTATCCTATATATTGAAATTAAAATTGGACTAGTGATGACCCTGAGCAATGAGGAAATCGTCTTTTACATAGCATTTGTATTAATGACCAAGGCTGTGGTTGGTTTGATTTTTAAAATGATTTCCGAAGTTGGTTTTCCTTTCAAATTTGAATATTATGTCGCAGCAACTTTGATATAAATTTATATATACATCTATAAATACTTGGAAAAGCGTAGCAAACAATGAAAAACTACGCACCTGTAGTTATAATACACGTAATAATCGCTATACCTAAAGCGAATTGCTTCATGGTTATAAATAGTGTCGCCAAAAGTTGTTTGGTCCAGTTAACGTTTTCGTAATAGACCTTATCATTGAGTCAGCTGTTTCTGTTAAAATCGTTTGCTTGAACTACTTCGGCTTTCATCAATCTGAAATCAAAATGAAAAATGTGATCATTAAGGATGATAATATACGAAAGGTGTTATAAAGTTTTGACTTCGGTTCCGATAGGTCAATACATCTGATTGACAGAGCTATGGTTTCGACATTTCAATTGGAGATTAAAAGCGGAAGCTCGGATGGAGGCACGGCATCGCTGGTTATAAGCCAGCATGTAGAAAAAATTTTAAACCTGTCGCACCAGAAATAGCTCTATTTCTAATTAATCTATTATATTCAATGAATGGTTAAATTATTTTGTGCCGTATTTGGGTGCCTATTAGTTAAAATATATAAGATTTTTATAAGTAGGTTTGCGTAACCCTTAACAAGTTTAAGTTTTGCCACATTTGTCGAATGTCCTGAATGTTATATGTAACGTTTATGTTTGAAGTGGAGACAACATTATTGGGTTTGGGGCATAGATCAACGGCCATAATTTTTAACGCTCTAATGTTTGATAACTACTCATTACGCTTACAATGTTAAGTGGTACAGATATTATCTCTGTTTCGTTAAATAATTCAAAAATAAATATATTTCATGCACACTTATCATTAAGGTAATAAAAAAAATATGATTTCTTTTAATACAATTGCTTACATATTATATACGCTATATAATTTCATTGTGCTTGTTTCAAGGTTTAACTAACTAAGCCGCTCGTTGTTGCGACATTGTGTAAAGACAAGTTTCAGTGGATAGTAGGCACATAAGCTATAAGTCGCGTTAAAACTAGACCTATGTCAGGCCTAGTCAGCTTCAATTCAACTTTAAATTATTTTAGTTTTTGTTTCTTATAAAAAGTTGCAGTACAATTTATGCATGTATTTTTCTTATTATTAACATTATAACGATAACTACCAAAATGAAAAAAATTAGCAATTACAAGGTCGGATCAATTATAATGTTTTAGCTTTTAAGAAAACAGAGCTCGACTGCGAAAAGGCCTACGTTAAAGTCTCAAGGTCTGTTAACATAGTTTTGTAAATAAATTCTCAATAATTTTATGACAACACCTCAATTTATGATATATTAGCACATGCCTCATTCTTCACCTTTAACTTTACTTAACTTTTTAATCACGTCAAAATTGTAGTTGGAAAACCGTAACTATACTAACAGATACATTACGTGTGTATAAATACAAATATAGTTAAAGTGGGTTATCGTTTTTGATTTCATTAAACAAATAGTATTTCAATGCGAGTTCTTCATTTATGAGGTTTCAAGCTAAAAGGGAACAACGACACATTAGTTGCATGCTAAATACAAACATATATTTTGTATTACCAATAAGTAAATTCTGGTTTTGTTCTAGTTTTGAATGACATAGACTATACAATATAACTTTAACACAATACTATTGATCTTGAAAAATGGTAGTAAAAGTAAAGTAATATTGTTTGTATAAAAATTTCATGCTGCATAGCTGATCTACATTTCACAGTTGGCAATTAATATCAAAATTAAATTAAAAAATGACTTCACGTTACAATTTGATAAAATTTGCTATGATCATAATGTTGTAATACATCTACTCTGACGTAATGGTATTTTGAATAAATAACGCAGTAGTATTGACACACATTCCAATGACCTAACATTGAAAATCAAGTTTAAGTGTACGTTCTTATAAATTTTTAAGTGTGTATTTAGAAATATTTGTTATCGTTTAATAACTGACTCATTGGTATTGTGCGAATCAACAGAAACATTTCTCACATGTTTGATGTTGAATATATAGGTGCGTGTTGAATCATTCATTACATATAATAAACCTGAATAGATTGCCAAAGAATATAATATTTACATAATATTAGTTCATGATAGACCGCCGTGGCGCAGGGACAGCGTCTATATGTACGCTACGGTTTGTAGGTTCGATTCCCGCTCGTGGATAATAAATTTTCATTTTCTTCACTTTTGTATATAAAAAGACAAAAACGCGAAGTTGGACGCAAACTGAATACCACTAGGTTCTTTCTGCCTACGGTTCACTCTGAAGCTAAAAAGAATAAAAATTAAGTGATATGGACATGTGCATTTCTATAAAACTGCTTGTCACGATATTCTTTAAAATCACTTTAAATTTACAATTATACACTTTAAACTATAAATCTAAACACTGATTTTTATGGAATGAAAACTGAAATCTTAAAATACCTGTGTAAATATCTCACAAAAATTCGACACTATTTATATACAATATACTAACACATAACAACAATATTTCCGATATCGTATATTCTTATAAAAACGATCGAGGGACGCGCGTCTCTGTTCGTGGTAAAGTCTTTACTGGGCAAGCCAATAGTCGACTGCTGACTCGCGCCATTCTAGCAAGGATTTGTGTCATTCTACGTAACATGAAGTGTACTTGACCGCTCTAAAAAGAGACAATGTGAACCTTGCGCTGCCTGGCGGCGGAATATGTTTGAAAACGAATTCCTGGCGCTTATTTTATTTTCAAAAAATAATATTGATCTCGTATTCTTCAGAATACCTATTTGCAAAACCGGTTTCGCTGAGATTAAACTCGAGCGAAAAGAAGTTACACATTTAATCTTAACGACGATGTGTCTTATACTCATAACCTTGAAGTATTAAAATATAATCACCTTGATTTTTGCCTATTAAAATAAAAGCTGTAATTATTAATGAACATTACAAAAATTAGGTGGGTATAATACCCACCTATAATATTATTAAAAAAAATACTATATTGGTATATAATATTAAAAGAAAAAATTTAAATTATAGGATATAAATTATGATGTATAGAATATTTCTATGTAGTGTTTTCGGTGATGATGATGATGATAGATGATTGCCCTCGTTAATTAAAGCAATGCTTCGAGCAATTAGACGAGCATTGAGCAAATAAACGAAAAAAACAATTGAACCATGTAGCTAATCTAATCTCTGTCATAAGCCATATTTTGCTCAACTAACGAAAATAAAATTATAAGCCACTCTTTGCATTACTCTGCCAATTTCGAAAATGTTTTCCAATGCTTTAAACCTGATACATATCGTATTTGAAGCGATCGATACTGAATACCGCGTACTGTCAATGATGCCTCACTTGAAAATTTATAGATTAAGGGACTCGTTTTATATAACTAATTATTAAAATTTTATTAATTATAATTTGTATATTTTTTTAATTAATATATTATATTCAAATTTTTGTCTAAGAAAGAAAAAAAGAAATAATAAATAAGAAAGTTATGGATATTGTATTTTGGATCTGGATCTATATATTTATATGTATTCAGGAAGTAGGATGTATCGGTTACGGTCACTTGCATGAAGTTAGTTTGGATTATCCAGTGGTTCCGAACCATTTCGATTTCATTTTTAGACTAAAATAAAAGCAAGAAAATACACACGTTATTGAAAAGAAGCGCGATGAATCAATCAAAATCTTAAAAAGATATTTCAGTTATTCTTTTCCCATATTCTACATATTCTGAATATTTTATATCGAGTTCAGATACGGATATTTTTTATTTGCTTACGGTCACATAACTACATTACACTATACATCCTTAGAACACAAAATATATACCTAACTGCTTAATAATTTAGCTAAAATACATACGATATACATTACAAAAAGTATTATATTTTAAGTATATATTATATTTTAAGCTTATATTTATATAATTCTTAAAATTTTACATAATAATGGTAAGTAATTAGACAATATATTCATTACGAGATTGTCAAAGACAACAATTGTGTAATCGTGAAAGTTGAACATTGTAATTCATCACATTTGCCGTGAATATCGCGACGCCTTGCATTGTTAAGGAGGCGGTACATATATCATTGATCCGATTTGGCCTGTGCCTCGTTACCTTGTACCATGCAACTAAGTAATTGTAGTTGCATACGCATCAGTAATGATAAAACGCTACGCTTCCGTTACCTCACCTGCGTCATTGTTTCCGCGATGATTACTTAATGCTTGAGCAAGCATGACGTGAGATATTTTCAAAATTTTATTATTTTTGTATAAATGCTACGTGAAATTTATCTGGATTCACAATTTAGCAAATTTAATATAGTGGTAATTTCGTTGCTATTTATGCTATAATGTAATCTTAGCGTTTGATAGGAAATAATTTATATTACTTATATTCATAATGATTAATCCGCTGAAGTTAATTTTTCTTCCCTACTATAAAAAATATCTGAAATGTACTTAATATAATATACATGTAATGCTTAAGGTACAAAATACAAACCATATTAGTTTATTATAATATCATGTAAAGCTAATTGTAATATTAGATTACAAACGGCGTGTTAATTATTAAGAATCAAATGATTACAGACGATTTTACTTCTACAAAAAAACAATTTATCATAAACAAAATTATATAAAATACTGCGTTCGGAATATTAAATTATGATCCATTGTGTAGGCAGTAAACAGTTACGAAAGTATTATAATTTGTTGTATAATTAATTCATTCAATTTCATCAATTTGTTTATATAACGTTTCATACATATCGAGTATATTTTTATTATAGTTAACAGATATAGTTAATGCGATGTCATCCCGAGGGGAGTTGCCATTAGAACTGGCACTTCGAGGTCGGAGTTCATCGATTGCTACTACACTACTGCAGCACTGTGCAGATCCGGATGCGCGAGGTCCTCGCGGAAGAACGTTATTACATAGAGCAGTAGATGCTAGAGATGCCTTCTCCGCCAAATTCCTTGTTGACAATGGAGCAGATCCTAGCCTCACTACGAAGTAAGTCGTTCATACTTTCGCTGTTGCGTAAAATTATTATACTTGAGCTCTCTGAGTGCAAAATTAAGTTATGATTTAACATGAAACAGAGTGTCTAGATTCCTTTTGCTAACCTGTTTTTTTTTTAATTTGACTGCAGTATGTGCAGTTAGAAATTAATTTCAACGAAGAAGAATAAATATTAATTAAAAAATTTAATATGAATTTAAGAAAAATAAATACTACTTTCTTAACCTGATTAGAAAATAACGTATGTAAATAACCTAAAATAACAACCAGCGGATTACCCCCGTAAACCTCTTTTTAATTCGCATTGGTTTTTAAGTGTAAATACAATGCAACATAAAGTTTTAATTTTACATAACTTTAATGATCTGTTCATACAATTTTCTATCCATTCATTAATAAAAAAATCGTACAAGCAAAACGAATAATTGAAGTGGAAATGGTTTACTTAAGTAATTCTTTTCCGCACTATGTAATAACCACAGTACTTACTATTAGTTTCCTTAATTTTGTAACTATTTATTTACTATGTATTTATTTTAATTTCTTTCTATAAGTACATCATAAAATATTAATGGTTTTGGTTTACTAATTTATCTGGTAATTGCATGTCGTTGATAACATATGAGACATCTCACAATTTATTTTATTTGCCTCGTTGCCTCTTTCCCATTGGAATTTCGGAAATTTCTCATACTCAATAATAAAAAAGTTTTAAATATTTAAATTAACTAAATACAGCAAAAAGTTCATTGAAACCAAATTCCCCACCCACGTATCTAATGATAGCTTTACTTGTAAGGATTCGTCGAACCGGTTTCGTGATGTTTCGAAAACATTTTATAAATGGCAAAGTGGTTTTGCTTTTATTCATTATTTTACATTGTTATTATCCTTAATATTTTTCTTCTTAACAAGTCGAAATTGTACCAATTATTGAGATAGAATTAATTATTAGAACAAGATGACGTGTCTGATCTTTAGTCGAAGATGACTCAATGAGTTTCATTTAGTCATCTTACTTTTAAGTTTATTTATTTAGAACTACAGCAAAAGATATATCTATATATCTATTACAAGGTCATTTAAAATAAAAACAGTTTTAAACCATGTATTATTATGAAATCTAAAACCAATAGATAGTGATTTATGTATACTACATAAAAAAAATAAAATATGTTATACTAAACGTTAATTTATTTTAAACCAGAATAAATTATTTACCTAGTAGAAGGAAATCTTTTTAGGACACTTATATAAATTTATCCAATATGAAATTAAAAATTGCGTAACATCAGCAGAATATTTTATATTTAACTTAAATATCATTTTATTACTTATTTTTCTATGTAACAATGAATAACAATAATATATATTAAAATTGTGAATTAGGGAAGAAGGCGATACGGTGCTCCATTTGATAGCAGCGCTCACATCAAGTTCATGCGATCCAGAAACTATGGAGCAGATGGTTGAAATCGCAGAAACCGCCGTCAATAAAGGTGCTGATATAAACCGACAAAACAGGAAAGGATAGTAAGTAAAGCAACTATATTTAGTGTGAATTTACTTTATACATATATGTAGAATTATTTACATTTCCCGCATATACAAATTATATTTGAAAACATAAATAACTGTGAGAACAGCTTTAAAGTAATTAAATAAAATATTGTAATATTTTGGTACGTTATAATAAACAACACTATGGTAAAAAAATCATATCAGCACAACTAAGTACAAGTGGCAACATATTAAATATGTAGGTAACATGTTAGGTGTGGATATGAGCAACGTTAAAAGTGTGTAGACAATTACGATACGCATTGGGGAATATCCCATATTTAAAAAATGTTTGATCTCTAATCTGTCAGAGGTAAAGTACGGTCTTACTAACCATAAAGTAAACAATCTCTAATGTATTATGAAACTTAAATCAAAGTGGTAGTACGCGACGAATGCGACTGTATAATACTTTAAATGATTACATTTTGTTATATTTTTCAATAACATTTTATTTAACCTTTGTATTATTTTCTTTGAAGCTTTTTATGAATATCCCATTGAAATGTGTTTCTTAGTTTGATAGTTTCTTTACGTACACATGGGTAGAAGATTTTTTTTTTAATTACAAAAACAATTTGATAATAGTTTTACTACCTAATTTTATTACAGCACTCCCCTCCACCAAGCAGTGATCGCTAGAAATCAAAATATATTTGACCTCTTACTCAAGCAATCTTCTTTAGACACAAACTTAAGAACAATATCAGATGAACATCCTCCACTTTACTACGCTCTTGTCGATGATAGACGAGCATCCATATCTTCAAGCGAAACATTAGTTATGAACGGTTCCAATCCTTTTGATACTCCTGTTACGAATAAAAATGCATTCACTGAAGACCCCGTAGAAGGTAAATCTGAGAATATTGTAGAAAGAGGTTTTGCTGCGAAATTGTTGGAAAAAGGATGTCAACCTAATCCTTTATACTCTGGATCTGGCGATAGTCTACTACACATTTTAGCCCAAGGCTGGTTTGAGGTAAATATAAATTTATTATTACGATCATAATAATAATTTAGTTCGGTAATCAATAAATCAATAATCATTTAAAAAATATTTTATATGTTTAATTATGATTGTTTATAGGAATAATTGTAAACGTCACTTCGTTACCCGATCATGGTATACTATTTTTCCTTAGTAAATAAATCAACATATATGTTTACTAAAGTAATTAAAAATAATATGTATGTATACATTTTATACGAACTGCACTGTTTTAGTTTTTTATTTAATAAAAAATATATTTTGTGTATATAAGTATACACAATTTGATTCGGAGTTGGTGGAGAACTAATTGTGAGATTTTTACATATTACCCACAAATGCAAAATGCGAAATGTAAGTTATAAATCTATATTACTTATCGAAGCCTTTTGCCGGACAAATTTTCTATAAAACTACTTATGTCGATCTGGGATATAAATTTGAATTGCAGTTCAATATTTATTATGAGCAATAAGTGAGATTTAATCAAATAAAAAATCATAAAAACTATGTTAGTTAAATAAAACAAATAAATAATAATAAAATTTCCAGTACTATAATATGCTTATATAATACGGTTAATAGAAATAGATAATATTACTATTAAAATAGTATGGCGCAGAGGCATAGCGTCTGTCTGTAAACGCAACAGTTTGTGGGTCGCCACTCAACACGCAATGCCTCGAAAAAGGCGGATAGCGGGGACGGAGAAAGCAGGGACCTATTGTTCCTTTTATTGCTGCAGTTACCTTTGCCTACCCTATCATGTGCGGGATAAAGCGTGAAGCTAAAAAAATAATATAGAACACTACAGCTACACTATTGAATACTCAGGACTCAGCAGTATTCCTAACATCGCATCTCAATGGGGATCTGAACCATACTAATGAAGCGGGTCTATCGGCACTACATGCAGCGTGCGTCAATGGCCTCACACGGCTTACGGCGGCCCTGCTTGAACACGGCGCGAGGCCAAATCTGCAAACTTCGTATGGCGAGCATGAAGATACTGTTTATAGGTAAGAAACTACCAAAAAATTCTGTAGAAATTTCATTTATTTATTTCATTTATTTATTTATTTATTTACAATGTTTCAATTTACATTTTCTTCATTTATAATATACAATATATTATTACATTACATACACACACACAAATATACAAATATATAAACATTTATTAATACAAGTAGCCAAATTAAATATTTCTAATAATATTCTTATAATTTATTTGATTTTATGTATTTATTGTTATTGTAGATAAAAAAGCTTTTTCTCGAAATTTGTGTGAAATAAAAGTATAACCAAAGTACACAATATCTGCAAAATATATTACAAGGAAAAAAAAATGATTAACATTATAAACACATACTTTACTTTTTAAAACAGTTACAGTTTTATAAATTTGGGGCAAGAAGGGCAAGAAAATCACTTGAATGTCTTAACTTTGGATATCTCACTAGGATTCCCTGTGCGGAGATAGCCAATGATTCGCTCATTTACAGTACCCTCTTTTTATAATCATACTAGGAGAGTATACAATTACATCTTATGAAATTGTCGTGGTTGTTAAGTATAAATTATATATAATAATTATAGACTTAAATAAAATTTATAATTTATTTTGTATATATATAGCTGAAAAAAAAAAAATAAATAAAATAATAAAAAATATAAATAAATAAACAAATAGTAATTATATCTACACATGTAAATACACATAAACACACATATACATATACATACACTTATACATAGACAAATAGTTTAGAAGGTAAAATATCATCTTTAAACAAATGTTATTGAGGGACCTTCATAAAATCCTCTACATCATTGTAGTCCAATGTATGCAGCCACTCACTAAGTACTTTTTTCATTCGAAAACGGGTGAATTTGTGTAGATTAAGATTTTTATTAATTTTATTTGCAATATACGGTCCCAAAAATGCGGAAAATCTTTGGCTGGTCTTTTTCTTCGTAAACGGTACTACATAACAAGCTTTAGTACGTATGCTTGTGACAGATTCCTGTAGCTTATTTTTTGATTTAAACTGGTTCAATAATAATTGTTGAAAATATATTTTTCTGACAGAGTGTACTTTGCTATATCTATACAAGACCGTTGTTGGAAATTGAAAATGTTTAAAATGAATTATTTTTAATATCATACGTTGAGCTTTTTCTACTACTAGCAAAACGTTTTTAGATGCACCACCCCAAGAGGTTATACAATATCTAATTAGCGATTCACAAAGAGCTTTATATATCATAGTTACAAAGTCAAATGTACCTAAATATCTTAGAGTACGAAATATCCTCGCCAAAGATCTAATTCGATGTGCTAAAAGATTTACGAAGGCATCCCACCTTAGATGTTGGTCAACAACTATACCAAGATACTTAATCTTAGAAACATTCTCAATTGCCATACACCCACAAGTATCAGTTTTGCCAACATTACAACCAATAGAATGAAATTTAATATGATAAGGTACATCGGGTTGTGATGCTTTGTTTATACTAAATGTAATATACTTAGTTTTGTTTATGTTCAGAGTAAGTAGATTATTGTCAAGCCATTCCATAATTTTTCTTAGACCGTTTTCGACGATATTTTTAACTTGACGCCAATCTTCACCCTCAAAAATGAGCACTGTGTCATCCGCGTATGATATTATTTTACAATTCTGAATTTGCAAAGAACAAAGGTCATTTATGTACACACTAAAAAGAGTAAGACCCAAGACACTTCCTTGTGGAACACCAAATCGAATAGTTTTCTCAGAACTAGTTTCAGAACCTATTTTAACACATTGAGATCTATCTGTTAGATAGTCAGTAAATAACTTATGACAGTTACCTCTAATTCCCAATTTATACAGCTTATTGAGAAGGATAGGAGCAGAAACAGTGTCGAACGCCTTAGCCAAGTCAAGAAAAACTCCAACACATTTTTTGTTATTGTCCAGAGAAGTAGTAACAATATATATAAGGTTATTTAAGGCGTCTTCAGTTGACCTGTTTGATCTAAAACCAAACTGGTTAGAAGAAAGCAAATTGTTACTCTCTAAGAACTTTTTTAGTCGGTCATTGAGGACGTGTTCTAATATTTTTGACATGACAGGTAAAATCGAAATTGGCCGATAATTACAGACACTGTCTCTGGTACCATCCTTGTAAATTGGGCGGACTATGGCACGTTTAAACTGCTCAGGATAGATACCCTGCTCAATTGACAAATTACAGATGTACGTAAGCGGAGATAGGAGTCTATCAACGTTTTGTTTGAGAATTATTGGTGTAATATTGTCATAACCTGCGGCACTGAAAGTTCTAAGACCTAATATCATTCTCCTTATTTCACACTCATCTGTGGGAAATAAGACAAATGATTTCAGGGTATTGTATTTGAGGGTGGAATTTTTAGCAAGATATTCCTCCGTGCAATTCAACCTACTTAAAATATTTCTAGCTAGTTCTGATCCCAGTTCCGAGAAGTACTCGTTAACTGCGTCAATGGGTATCTGCGACGCGTTTTTCTTGCTTAATAGTTCAATTGCTTCAGATTTCGGCTTATTTAGATTGCAAATTGTCTTAACAGATTTCCACAAACCCTTCAGGTCATTTTTATTTCTGTCTAAAAGCGCTCTGTCATGTAACCTTCTGAGATTTTTGATTAAATTATTGCACGTATTGCGGTACATTTTGTATTGTGCCCTGATTATCAAATTATCTGCGAACTTGGAAGCTTTTTTGTGAAGTCTATCGCGTTTACGAATACACCGGAGCAGGCCTGGAGTTATCCAGGGTTTTAAAATTTGTTTAGCATGTGGAACACGTTTTATGCGAGTATTTTTTTCAATAATTAACGATATTTTATTTGTTAACATTGCCGTAGCAGTGTTTGGGTTATCACATGACATAACACCATCCCATTCAATTAATTGTAAATCACTCTTAGCTTTCTCATAATCAATAAACTTTAGGTAACTTAAAATAGGTGTTTTTAATCGATTACAGGGTATTTGTAAAAAAGTTGGATAATGATCAGTCACTAAAGTTTTTAACACAGCTGTATAAGTAGTAGATTTTGTCTTTAAAAACATATGATCAATACAATTATTTTCCCTCGTCGGGTACGTATGGCTAGGTAAAAGACCATGTGAAGCACATATATTCAGGTATTCATGTGCATATGAAGATAAGTCACTTCCATTGATTTTTATATTAAAATCTCCGGTCAAAATAATATTTTCATAAGAACTATGGCTTTTTAAAACATTATCAAGATCATTTAAGAAGGTTATCGAGTTACAAAAAGATGGAGGCCTGTAAATAGCAATAATTAAGGTATCAAAATTATATTTAATGACCAAACAGTTTGCTTCAGCAAAACTAGGTTCTTCAACAGTAACACACACGTCAGAATTACAATACACAACCACACCGTCATTTTGGTTGAAACTTCGTTTGGTGTTAAAGACATTGTATCCCGGCAACGTAGGTATTTGGTTATTATTTCCTTTGAGCCAACATTCAGTTAATACTATTATGTCAATAAAAATGCTCATTTCACGCAACAATATATGTAAATTGTCCATGTTACACGATAAACTACGAATATTTTGATTTAACAATGTGAAGTAACCCGCTTGGTGCAAATTTAATTTAAATTTTAATTCTTCGGGGTAACACAATAAAGAAATTGTGTCAACGCAATCGACTTCGTCAGACAAATTGAATATTATAATGTAAGTTTGAACACTCCATACGTACATACCCCATAAAATTATTCCCAAGAGAGTTAAAATCCATTTTCAATGTTCGCAAACAACTCAAATTAAAATAGGAGAAATAATATTTTGAATTTGTTAGTAAATGTGGGGTACTAATAGAAAATGTTACACAGAGTAATGAGGTCACCAGAGGCAACTCAAAACATTTATTTTGAAATAAGAACCTAATTATGTATTTTTTACCTTCTTTCAAAAATATATATAATATTAATATAAAACCTTGAATTTTTTTGATATATATAATACGTAAATAGAACTTATATTTCATATTTATATAGTTTAAATATATACTTTTATAATTTATAGAAAAATATTTTATATTGAAATTAGAGATAAATATTATATAAGTATATAGAGGCATATAAGAAGGTATATAGAAGTAACTAAAGCAAACGTATTCAGTATTACTGGCCCGTGGAAGAATAAAGTTCTCTAATATGAGTTTCATTTCGTAGTAAAATGTGTGGCATACCTTCAGACTTCCGGATAAAAACTCTGCCATTGGAAATCCAACAAAATTTGTAGTTTTGAGCTTTTTTAAATTCCCGTGCAAGAAAGAACATTTTTTTAATTTTGTCTGAATAATGTTCGGATATGAATATAAAAGACCTGGACCCAGGCAGGCCAATAGAGTTAGTATTCAAGTGATTTCCTTTATTGCTTGTATTATATGATTTAAAGGATTTGATTAATGATTCTTTCACGGTTGGGTTGTTAAATTCCACTATTATGGGCTTGATATGATCCTTCTTCCCAGGTTGGCGATGGATATCTCTGATGACATTTTCGGCGACGTCACTTTTAAGTTCACTGCAGATGCTGTAGAAGATTTTTTTCAGGTTTTCGTTTTCGGATCTTGGAACATTCCGAATTTCTAGGCAGTTTGCTCTTACTTTTGTATGAATTTTATCCAACTGCATACTTATTTCCTCAACTGTTTTCATTAAATATTCTTTGTCCTTTTCTAGCTTTATAATTTTGTTTTTTAAGTCCCCTACTTCATCATGTAGAAACTCCGTTGTTTTATTGTAGTCTTTACTGTGTTGTTTTAACTCAGTAATATCTTGCTTCATTTGTTTTATTTCGGAGATAACAGTGGCGGTAATGTCAGCTTTCCAGTCAGCTAACATATGCCTAATGTCTTCTTTGAAGGACTTCAAGTTGTTATTTACTTCTTCTAGTGTAGTGTTTTTTCTTCTGGAAACGATATTTTTAATTTTTTCACCTTCAATTTCGGTGTCGGTTATCTGCACTTGTTTATTCATTTTATGTGATCTCTGTGGTACAGCTAGTCTGTGCACTCTACCGTAAAACCGGTTAACTATACGCCAATACTTAGACACGTCTGCTTTCGAAGATCGGATCCACGTATTCTCTTCCAAATCTTACTTAGATTTGGACTTCCTTAGGCCTCCCACAACCGCCTCGTAAATTTCCTTTCTATTGCGTTCTTCTCGCTAATATTTATGCATAAACTTTTTTAAGTCTTAAGTTTTATTTTGTAATATTTATAACAATGTCGTGGGACTATTTATTTTATAAATATATTCCGTTTGTAACCGTGTTATGATGTCTTGTGAATTTTTTGATGAAATTTGCTATAATGCGGTCATGGGAAGCATTAGTCCAAGACTGCATTTTGCAAATTTTGCAACATTTATACATAATATTTACAAATCTCACGTACGTAAATGATTATAATCTAAAGTGAAAAGGTCGTAACAATGCTTTCCTTTTTCCATATCTTTAAACTGTTTTATTACGTATTAAACTTTATCATTATTACACAATATCACAATACCTGTATCATGTATCGAAGTACATATACCTATGAAGTATATATACATATGAATCACATCGCTTCTTCAAAAGAATGGCTTTAGTCAATCATAGAATAATGCAACAAATGAACGCAACGATGTTCCTTTACTAGGCGTTGTACATCATTTATATTATTGATGAACAAAATGTCAACTTGCCATAGAAATTATTGTATAGAAAGCTAAAACGCAACACCATTTAAAGACTAGAGTATTGCAAACACCACAAAATAACTTTTGTGTTTAACGATATTTAAATATTTATTTTGAATACAAAGATAAATAGCCGAAAGTTACTCAAGTTTTATATAATAGTGGACGAAGATAAAAAAAGATATAAGAACAACTTATATTTTGTAAGAAACTCAAACAATTAATTAGTAAAGTTAAATATTGAAATTGTTTCTTTAAATTAAAAATATGAATACAGTATGAGGACCGTAGTGGTGCTGAGGCGTAGCGCCTACCTGTAAACTCGACGGTTTGTGGAATCGATTCCTACTCGGAGAAGATGGGTTTTCTAGTTCTATTTTCTTCGCTCTAGAAACAAGGCAAAGCGCGGCGTTGAGTGCCGCCACTCAACACGCAATGCCTTAAAAGATGCGGAAAGCGGGGACAGAGAAAGCAGGGACTAAGCAACGGAGTGTCTTAACACTAGGTTCCTGTGGTTCCTGCAGTTCCTATTGCCTACCCTGTAATATGCGGGATAAAGCGTGAAGCTAAAAAAAAGAGTACAATACTAATATCAGTACACCAGCCATGGCAATAGGGTTAGAACAAGAAAAATAAGGTTAGAATAATAAAATATAGAATATTTAATGACCACAAATAAAAAATATATATTTACGTAAATTTTTAGCGTATACTTGCTAGAAAAAATTACAACATTTAATAGGTCCTACATTTATCTATCATATTTTGAGTATGATTCAGAAAGAACTGTTACGAGAAACCTTTAAAATATAATAAACTTGACGGTTTAGCTAAGAATTTACACTTACAGTATAATAAATGAAATTGGTAGCTAATAAAATAATTTTCATTGTATTGATTAATAAACATTAAGACATGTAATTACAAAAGCGTGTAAATATTTTCTTATACATTAAAAAGTTTAAGTTATCTGTATATGCACTGTTCTAAGGACGTGTTGTTATAAAACTCCTCTTTCTTCATCCTCAATGTGTTATTTGCGCAAACTGAGAATATGTTAAGCGCCGTAACCGAATACTACTGCACTTTGATATTTATGTGAGAACATTTCACATTAAAGTAAATTTAACAGCTTGTACATCTCACACTAATACACTGAAATACTTCTGACTAACCCGTTGTAACTAGAGTTACTTTCTGACACATTGTAAGAACTTTACCTAACTTTAAATATATTATGTATTTTTGTGTTCTTACGTTTTTATAGTCTTTTTCTTGTTTACCTTTTATTGTTTCCAGGGTAAATTATGTAGGGATTACCAATGCTACTTAATTGAATTATGAAATTCGAATATGACTGTGATATACGTACATACATATATTTATAACTATCATCTAAATATTATTTGGGACAAACTCCACTCTTCACTTAATGTACCATATAAATATTATTTTCAGACAAACTCCTCTTCATTTAGCTGTACTTAACAATCACGAAGGCTCCGTGACAGCTATAATAGATCACAAGCGACTGGTGGAAAAAGGCGATCTTGCAGCCACAGATCGGTCTAACGTCAGTCTTTTGCCTAACTTAAACTTGAAAAACTCTGAGGGTGATACACCAGTCAGTCTTGCATTGACAGAAGGTAAATATATTTTTTTATTTGAATATTTTAATAAATGATTCTCTAAATATATATAAGAATAATTTATTCTGTAGGTCATAAGCATCTAGTCGCACCACTAATAGAAGGTGGCGCGGATCCTAATATACGAAACGGAAAAGGCTTCACTCTGTTACATCAAGCCATCGTGGAAGAAGATTCTAGAACGTCAATATATTTACTTGATCATGGCGCAGATATGAATGCTTTGTAAATATAAACTATTATTTTTATGTCATTTGTAACATTTTTCTATAAACAAGTGCCTATAATGAACACTTAGTTGAAGGATTTAAAACTAGACACTTCTTGTAATTGAATTTTCACTATTTCTTTGAATGGTACAAAATTATTAATTGATAATCGTAATTTTATTTTTACGTTATGAAAAACCTCTTGTAAGCTTTATAAACTGAAGTTGAAATCATTAATATAAGTAAACCCTTCTACAAAAAAAAACCATACCGATTATATCGCTGATATAAGAATTATATTTTTTAATAAAATTGAAATACAATAATATTTTGCATTAGTATTAAGAGCATAATCGACCGCCGTTTGCTCTTAGCAAAAATAATATTAAGTTTTATGGCTTCTTAAAAAGAATTATAATTGCTTAAGACGTCTTAAGACTCCAATCTGAATTAACTACCATTTTTTTTTATATTATGACAGGACAGACGCAGGAGAAACACCCCTTCAGCTATCAATACACTGTCGCCTCGGCCTCGTAGTAGAAGCGCTGTGCGTCCGCGGCGTGGACATGAGTCGTTTAGACGCTAATGGCGTACCTCCTTTATGGGCCGCCCTCGATTCTGGACAGGAGGAAGTTGCTAGTGTGAGTTCGAGTTTTGCTTTTAAGCTCCAATATCTTTCTTTCATGACAGGGTAAGACAAATACTGACGCAAAAATATTCGAGTCTCCTTTTTCTGAATTTTGAGCTTACGTGTTATAGGGCGGAATTTAACTCCGCTCTTTGTTTAAAAACCAGAAAAGCATAATTCCCTAATAGGGATTGAATCCGCAACTATTAGAGTTATGTCCGCTGCGATAATGCTACTAGGTATAAGCCTCCCTCTATTCGGAGCATGTAGAAGTTACTGGAGTGAATTGGTAGTTATATTTTGATAAATAGTTAAACAAATTATAGTATAATAACAGAAATGTAATATGATTTGTATTTTTTTCTTTTTAAGATAAATCAAAATGAATGAAAATGTGGAAAAAAAAGAAATAAATACATCATTTTGTTACTTGATTTGTTACTATTTTCATTGTTATAGTCGTTATTTTTATGAAAAAACTTATTTTATATAGATCTATTTTTATAGATCTTTGAGTACATCTTAGAATACATTTTTATAGATCTTGGTACGTAATGGGGCAGATGCAGATTGCTGGGGACCTGGACCCGATGGATGTTTACAAACTTTACTACACAAGTATGATTCAAATGAATATAGAAGAATATATATTATTTAAATATTTTTAAACAGTATCTTTTAGTAATAATAATATTATTTAATAATAAACAGGGCCATAGATGAGAATAAAGAATCTTTAGCAACATTCCTTATTCGTTCCGGCTGTGATGTAGAAAGTCCTCGAAAAACTGGACCTAATGGTGAAGGCGGAGAAATAGCCGCCGACCGTCAAGCGCCTTTACACTTGTGCTGTACTTGGGGGCTTACGGAAGTTATACAGGTGAAGTAGACAGATAGTGTTTGACTATGAACGCATTGGTTGGCAAGTAAGAACAAGCTTACATTTCAATTGTGGTTATATTCTCAATATGGTAAGACCAAATTAGTATCCATGATTTAAAAATATTTACTATAAATAATAATAATATCCGTGATTTAAAAACCACTACGGCGGTTAATGCATTGTATGTGATTATTTATAAATGAAATAATATTTTTCATGTTATATATTAGGTGCTGAAATATTTTATGAATCTCTCTTTACTAAAACTATGTAATCTATTTCCTTAATAAACCAGACGTTACTAGAACACGGCGCGAACATCAACTCCAAAGACGCAGAAGGCAAAACTCCACTCCACATAGCGATAGAGAACCAGCACGCGGGTATCATCTCTCTACTCCTGTCTCAGCCGGGCATTGACCTCTCCGCTAGAGATAACAAGGGAGTGACTCCCTTTGCCGCGGCACTCACCGCGAGGAACAATAAGGCGGCTCAGGCTATTTTGGAGAAAAACCCTTCGGCAGCTGAACAGGTTTTATTTCTTTTTATGTCTTCACGCCCTCTTCTATGTCTACCCTGCACAAGGCAGGGTAGGCAAAGGGAATTGCAGGAACCATAGGAACGTAGTGTTAAGACACTCCGTTGCTTAGTCCCTGCTTTCTCCGTTCCTACATTCCGCCCTTTTTCAAGGCATTGCTTGTTGAGTGGCGGAACTCAACGCGGCGCTTTGCCTTGTTTCCAGAGCGACGAAAATGGCAATGAAAAATCCATCTTCCCTAAATGGGAATCGAAGCCACAAACCGTCGCGATAACAGGTCGCTACGGCTCTTCGCCACTAAGGTTTATACATAATTTTATTGCATTTATTAATATTATGTGCAACTAGATTTTTTTATATAAATTTACCTACCCTTTTTTATATGTGTACTTTTGAAAGATATGAAATATTTTACGTCGTTATCCTTGACTATAATTTTATTAGGCAACGCTACAATTAATTAAAGGCTAAACATATTCCACAATATTTTAAAAGCTATAAATAATTCTTTCATTTTATTTGTCCTTGTAACATTATATCCAACAACTTATAGGTACTAAACTAAAATTATACGACACGACATAAATGTACCTATACGTCGTATAGGGGATTAGAGTCATGTCCGAGTGTCCCTAATGGTTTTTTTTATCTAAATTTGCAAATGCAAAATAATTTGGTTTTTAAATATTCTGTACACTGCATAAGGAAAAATATTCTATGTGAAGACAGCATAAGGAAGAAAAGAAGCCATCCTGCCACAGCAGCATATGTCATTAGTAGTACGATTGTGAGTTCGATATATATCATCATACTAATTCATACAATATTCTGCGCATTAGTATAACAAAGAGCAACGTTCAATTTCATTAGTCGACAAACAATATCTAGATTTTTCAACGCACTATCTTGACACGGGGCCTCGCGCGTTCTAGTCAGCAGACAACAGACAACAAATATCTAAATTTACGATACAGGTAGACAAAAAAGGCCGCAACTTCCTCCACGTGGCCATCCAAACGTGCGACATGGAGAGCGTGATGTTCCTGCTGTCGGTGGAGGTGGACGTGAACTCGCGCGTGCAGGACGCGTCGCTGGCGCCGCCGCTGCACCTGGCGGCCGCCGCCGGCAACGAGGTGCTGCTGCGCAGCCTGCTGCTGGCCGGCGCGAGGCCCAACGACAGGGATGCGCATAAGTATGGACATTTATATTATTTGCCGACTGATCTAGCAGTCCTTTTATTATTTATACTTTCGATGCGGAACGCTTTTGAGAGCTGTAATCAGTACTAAGTTCTGTATAATAAAATTGTAGGTAGGTTGGGATGTAATGAGAGTATTAGTTAAGATACTTTGCTCCCTAGTATTACTTCATATATACGTATATACATACTTATATTTTTTCAAACTTATTCTAAACACCATTGTTTTTCTCTTCTGGAAGCGTCAATATAATTTTCAGCCAGTTCCGACTACAGTGTCGCCGCCTTCATATTTTTACCTTGCCAACGTCTGCAACATAAATAATATTTATATTATAATAAAAAGTATGATTTCAACTCTCTATTTTGAAATATTTTTTAAATGAAATAGAAAGGTGATTGGTAAAACTGTTCTTATTTTTTTTAATTAACACTTATAGAATATTTTTGCTTAGTTCTCTCTTAATCTATTCAGAATTAGTGAATGGTTCTTTTCCGTTTACGTGGTATAACTACTACTAGATTTGATGTGAAAGTGAATAGTTACACAAATTATGTAAATTATAATATTTATAAGTATATTTTAGAATTTTATTTTTGAAGAGCATGTATATTTTTAACTTTATGGTGTAATATATATTAATCAACAACCCGTCGTGGCGCAGAGGCGCAACGTCTGCCTGTAACGCGACGGTTACTGGGTTCGATCCCCAGTCGGAGAAGATGGATTTTTCTATTTCCATTTTCTTCGCTCTGGAATCTAAGGCAAAGCGCGGCGTTGAGTTCCGCCACTCAACACGCAATGCCTCGAAAACGGCGGAAAGTGGGGACGGAGTAAGCAGGGATTAAGTAACGGAGTGTCTTAACACTAGGTTCTTATAGTTCCTGCAGTTCCCTCTGCCTACCCTGCCATGTGCGGGATAAAGCGTGAAGCTAAAAAAAAAAAAAAAAAAAAAAAAAAAAAAAAAAAAAAAAAAAATTAAAATTTACGTTGTTGAGAACAAAAAAGATTGATGTACTTTTTTGTATGTGATTTGATTTTGATTTCTAGAATGGATGGAGTAGGAAAAAATAATTTAATCATCAATTAAAAAAAAATTACGGTTTAGGTATTTTTTTGAATTTAGAATGAAGGCTGACATTGGTAAGAAATAATTTACATTTAATAGGTTCATTGTCAATGACATATAATTTAATGAATGAAATCCTCAAGTTACAATTGAATTGTGTGAAATCCAAAATGCCTAAATTACAAATAAATTCAATTATAATAGTATGTTTTTTTTAATAACAATAACTTAATATAATGAATAATGATTTAATATAAAATATGAATTAGTTAAATTAAATAGCGACCATACTCACTTCTAATCCGCAGAAGATTCAATTCGAAATTCGGAATTTTATGCGTCATCTATTTCCTATGAAATTGTATGTAATTTAACGCTATTGCTTGTTTAGTCCCGCCGGATTGACTAGTTAGTCACTTACGGTTGTTAGTGTATTATCCATCCAAATTAACAACAGTTTACCCCTATTTTGAGCATTAAAATTAGGTTGTCACTTATTTTTGCAACTAATAGATGAAAAGTTATCCATAGCGCCCATAGCAATGCTCTCAGCAATGCCAAAAGGCTTTGCAGGTTTTGATAAAACAAAATATAACTTAAATTTAAATAAGTTAACATGAATCCTAATTGATTCTAGACGCACAGCCCTCCACGTAGCCTCGAGCACAGGCCAAGCAGGCATAATAAGTGCGTTAGCGGGCGGCGGGGCGGAGTGCGGGGCGGTGGACGCGGCCGGCGACAACGCGCTGCACGTCGCCGCCAGGGAGGGGCACGCGGCCGCCGCACGCGCCCTGCTCGCCGATACTGATATTGATGCTGCTGCTAGTAATCTTAAAGGTAAATTTTGACTCAAATAATTGGTGTTTGTTAATATAAAAGATAATACCGACCGACCGCTGTGGCGCATAGGCGTAGCTTTGTGGGTTCGATAGCGTTTGTGGGGTCAAGGCGTAGCACTGATGGATTACAGTCACACAACTGGTAACAAGGCACACAGCATTGAACTCCGACACTCAACACGCAATGCCTCCAAAAGCGAAAAGTGAAGCCAAAAAAATTATATACTCTTTATACTATTATTTAATAGAACTGAACCTATTTCTCTTCTCTTTATTTGTAGGTAAATAACCTTTGTAAATACTAATATAAAAACCAGTAACTAATAATTATAAGGGTATGTTCGACCATACTCTCTACTGGTACCTTTCTCTTATCTTTCAAGGTTGTTGATGGTAAGGATAGATAAGGATAAGGAACATAACTATAAAATATATATGAAAAACACCTGAAAGAAAGAACAAATTGAATATCAACTATGCATATTTTACTATAACAATGTATATTACGTTATAATTGACTTAGGTCGCAACCCATTACATGAATTGTGTTGGTGCAAGAAAGATAACGCAGCCACTATATGTGAAATATTCCTGGAATTCATGCCGGACTATCCCATAAATAGGACTGATTTACAGGTAATATGTGTAAACTAATTTATTATTAACAAAAATAGAGTAAGAAAAATGCTTAAAAGTTAAAATTTCAATTATGATCTTAATGATGTCCTTTTATAAATGCAGTTAGAGGCATAAACGTTTTGCTTTAATACAAATATAAATAATTATTTTCTTTGTATTTTTTGTGATGTCTAATAATACTTTTCTTATTAATATTTTATACGTTTAAAAGGGAAACACAGCGTTGCTGCTAGCGTACATGAACGGCCAGGGGGCGCTGTGTCGCGTGCTGGTGCGCGCCGGCGCATGTCTCGCGCACGAGAATAAAGATGGCATCTCCATATTCAATTATCAGGTGTTTATGTAGCTCATTTGACTGGTATATACCTATAACTTTTTTTAAACATGACATAACATTGATACAGGAAATATTGTGTTTTGATTTTCATTTAAAATGTGTGTTGTTTAACGTTTAAATATTAGCATGTTGAATGTGGGCTATGGGTGCTGATCTCATTCAGATGAATCGTCTTTTTAGTTTTTTTGCTTTGATAAAAAGTCGTTTGTTTTTCATGTCCCAAAATACAGTTTCTAAAGGTCAGCGGACCGCGGAAATCAAAGCGTCTTAAAATTAAGCCCTAATTAGCCCTTCCTGTCTTTACAATTGTATGCGACCTACAATGTGAAGCTAAAAAATGCCTTATAAAATTTGCTAACTTGTCTATTATCTGTTTTGTTGGCTAGATCTGTCATAAATAGGTTTACTCTACTAGATAGACATTACATTATCTCACTGAAATTGTTACCCGGGGGATGTGGTATCCGGTAAAATATAACGCTTGTATTTCAATGTTTTATCCTACTCAGATGGGTGGGACAAATTGGGTCACAAGATCCGGCCAAAGAATCGAATAACATAATATATAATTTATATAAAGAAAATGAAATTCACATCACATCAACCTATAGTAGACCACTGTTGGACCTAGGCCTCTCTAGAATAAAATGAAATTTATCGTATGATGAATAGCTTACGTATAACTTACAAATATATATTTATAACAGGTGGCAACAAAACAGCTCTTGCACCGCCTGCTGGACGCGCTGCCGGCGGAGGCGCCGTGGGCCGAGAGCGACCTCTGCCAAGAGTGCGGCACCAAGTTCACGCTTACTATGCGAAAACATCATTGGTATATATATATTTATTAGTTATTCCTTATTTCTTATCATGTATTTTTATGACTTTTAATGTGTTAATCTTTAATAAGAATATAAAAAAGGCTTAAAGAAAAGATAAAAATTTGAACGCAGTGGGAATTAAACCCATGTCTATTGCAAATGGTGCAAGCGCTCTTGCCATTAAGCCATACGTTCTTTACGCTGCTAAAGCATATAAAAATTTCGACGCACTTTCTGACCGTAAAGCATGCGTTCTTCATCACGCTGCGTCTTACTTTCTAACGGCTTAAAACCTGTAAGTTGATTGTCTGACTGGCTTACATATATTTTTACTTTATATTTGCGTGAGAAGAAATAACTTAGCGTTCCATGGATTCGCCGGGCCCATCGTGTTGTAGGAAGAAGCATTGGGACTTGCAACCCAAGTGTAGGTTTAAGTGTAGACAATAGAAAATATAATTTTTTGAGAAATTTAATTTTTTTTTTCAGTCGTCATTGTGGAAGAATGTTATGCAATAAATGTTCCAGCCAAGATATTCCTATTCTAAAGTTTGGAATGAATAAACCACAACGTGTCTGCGAAATATGCTTCAACGTATTACAAGTCGGCGCCAGTTAGTTAGCAGTCTAGTGTTAAGCAAGTAAAAGTGTGATAAGATTATATATTGGTATGGAGGAATATTCTTGTTCATAAGCAGGCTCAAATGCAGTGTACAATAATTACCCAAATAATATGGAAATTGTTGCTTCTATTAAGAATAGATCTCCATCAATGCTGCTTTTAATTATTTCCCAAATGTTAGTATGTTTTTAAAGAATGACATAAGTGTATCGATATTGTGTATTTTGTAATTTGATAAACTCTGTAGTCACAGTATTTCATCTACGTAAGAAAATAATGTAATAGGTTTAAAATTATTGTCCATGTAAGGTAAGGTAGTACTGCTAATTTTTATAACAAAACTGTTTGTTCGTAATTTTTGAATCACAATATGCAAGATATTTTAATTTCATTAGATATGAGTTTTGATCCACAATGATTCACTTTACTTCTTTCTTATAGAATGTTAAACTATAGTATGCCAAAGCCACAGAGTGCTTTTAATTCTTTTGACATATATAGCTTTAAGTATGTTACTTATACATTTTAAAAAGATTATTATCTTTGTTATTATATAAATATCTAAATTTTATTTTATTTTTGATAAATTTAATTAGTTGCATAAACATAGTAACATCTTTATATATTCACCATGTGTTAAGTAAATTCCAATTGCATTTTTTTACCATTCCAAAAATATTTGAAAATACTTATAAGTTTTAGGCCACTATTTAATTATAAGTGCCATTTTGAATGGAGTTTATGCATCAAATCCCTCTAAATCGAAATAATATACATATTTCATTTTCTTTTTCATTTTGAAAATTAATTATTTAATATAATTTCACTATTTATATACATGTTGTTTCATTTTTCCTTTCTAAATTTTACTTAATATTATTTATAGTGACAAATAATATTCTTTATTATTTAACTTGGTTGATAAAGAGCCAGTTCAAACCTAAAATTGATTTTCTAACAACCAACAAACTGGAATTTCCAAAAATGTTGTGTCAAGATTTTTTTGCTTTTTGTTGTTAAATATATAAGAAATAAATAAAGAACAAGAAATAAATAATAAAATGTTTATTTATTTACAACAATACCAGCAACCATCTTCTCTGTTTATTAGGTAAAATAATTTACTAATAACCTACTTGCCGCCCAACAAAATATGTTAGCAAATAATTGGATTCAGTGTTTTTTAAAGGCAGGCAATATTTTGATAAATTATACGACTACTTAAGCCTTTTAAAAAGATCTTTGGTAACACAATGGTCAAGAATGTGCAAGTAGTCTCTCAGCTCTTCTTCACAAGTTTCAGCAGTGTTGGATCTGGAGTTCACTCGGTCATTGCACGCCTGGTACTTAGACCACATGTTCTGAGCATCTTGTTTCTGGCTGCATTCCTCCTATTTTTTAATGTTAAGTGTTAATTACAAAAGAAAAGGTATCATATTTAGTATTAAAAAGAATTGTTTACTTACTATATATTTACTTTGGCTTAAATTCAATTATAATACTTTTTAGTTGAAGAAACTCAACCTTTTCTTCTCAAAATCGTTACAAAAAATATTAATATGTTTGTTATTATTTTAAAAGCACCACCATTTAATGATTTAAGGTTATAACTCATTCAGTTGAATATAGTCGAATTGTCACATAATGTGAATGAAATAAGAAATAAAATAATAAATATACTGCTTACTCGTAATTGAGTCTGAGGATCTACGAGCTCTTCTTCTTCTTCCTCAGCTCTGACCACAGGGATTACTTTTCCCGACATCCTTTCTGCAATTATAATAAGCAGTAAGCACAATATAGGCAATATGTAAGGCTCTTGAAACTGAATGTGTAGGTAACAAAAATGAAAAGTATATTTAAGATTTTTTCGAATTATTATACCTAAATCGATGATGCAACAACCAAAATTCAATATCGTATCAGTGTACTGCCAGTTAAAATAATTTATAAAATCACAAATCAGTAATTATGTAACTTAAATATAGTTTTTTATTGTGAATTTAAGAATAGTGAAATTTAAAAATATTTTTTGTTATAGTATTGTTTACTTTATATTTAACGTAAAGTAGTTTAATTATTTTTTTAAATATAAAGACCTTACATTTTTACAAACAAGTGTATTCTTTCCTTTATATTGTGTACTTTTTTACACTATGTAGTATTTAACAAAGTCTTAAAAAATAAAAATATGCTTTATGGTACATATTATCTATAAAGTCAAATCAGCATCCTATTAATTGTTTATTTTGATGTACATTAGTATAAAAATAATATTTCCGTAATTTTTCATATTTTCTGAAAAAAAATAAACCCTTATTTAATATTCATAAACCATATTAAATTATACATTTGATATCTGTTACATTTCATCATAGTCGAGTAGCCGTCACCATGGAGAGTGCTTGCTGTAAAAAAATATTTTATAATTCGATATCGTTGTGTTCGCTATATTAATTTTGTTATTACAAATTAATTGTTTACGTTTAAAAGTCTTATTTTTTTAGTTTATATAATGGTACTACATTGCATACCCGAATTTCTCTTAAAAGGAGAAATCTTTGTTTTTTAACATATTGTTCTAAAAACATTCAGGTTTGTTTTTATAATAAATAACACATACATTCATATTTATGTGCAGCCTAAATGTAGCTTTTTGTGATATAAAAATCATTTTGTAAGGTTTCTAAAGAATTTTAAGGTTATGTTTAATATAGCATTATTTGTTATTTTATTTTTCAGAATGAATGGAGGAATGGAGCACAAAACCCCTGGTCATAACACAGTGCTACACAAAGCACCTAAAAACTATAAATTGCTGATAGATCCGTTCCTAGTTAAAGGAGCCACAAAACTATATAGATATGATGGAGTTGTTCCTGGAGACCCAACATATCCAACTGTACAATGTAGAGATCCAAGATCTCAATTGTCTAGGATATGGAATAAGTTGGAACCTGCTGATTTACCAGTGCCCAGGTATAAAACTAATACATTATTTATAGATCATTGCAATAAACATATAATGTCTCATTACCATATAGGTTATTTGAAGTATTTTGAAATTTTTATATAAGAATAATTTAACATTTAGTAATCAATTAATATGTTATATTAATTTAGCCAAAAGTCCCGTTAGATTAAATGGACTTTCTTTTTCAAGATCACTAGTGTTAATTGCAACTTATTACTTCTAAGCTTCGTTGATAAGAATAAATGACCTGTTTACCTTTAATTGAAAAGATTTAACCTATTTTAAAATAGTGATTATACTTATAAATTAACCAGTAATGTAAAATTTGGTCCTGTATTTGGTTATAATTTCCTTTGTTTTTATTAGATCATTAAAAATTTGCTGCCAACACTCAAATATGACAGTTGACAGATGGCGGGAAATTTAAATTATTTTTTTGTTAACAGGTTTAAAATAGATAAAAACTATGTTGGAGTGCCACCACAGCTTGAAATTACGATTGGGAATTTGAATGATAATATTGATAAAGCCTTTTTAGCAGAAATGATGACAAAAGTGGGGCCGTGCGAAGAATTAAGTATATTTTACCATCCTGTTACAAATAGGCATTTGGGTTTTGCACGCATAGTATTTCAAGATGTTAAATATTCAAAAATATGCATTGAAAAATATAATGGCAAATCTGTTATGGGTCAGGTATGTATATTTATTTAATTTAATTTGCAACTAAGTGACTAACAACAACACAAGTATGATTCTGTATCAATAAAAAATTCTTATTTTCTCTTCTTCATAAAAAATATAAAATTCTTATTTTTCAAAATTCTTATTTTCTTTATGCATTAAACATTACTGTTACTTTAACTGTGATTAAGGTGATAAAAACATTCTCTACTTTAACATTTTGTTAAAATAGAGGGTGATTTTATTATCTTATCAATCCATAAGTGCAATAAATTTAAAAAGTAAAGTTTTTATATTTTACTTTTAAGTCAGTCAAATTGTATATTGTTTTTATTAGAAAGTTAAATTTCTTATGAGTATAAAGTAAAAAGTGTTAATTTTTTTATGTAATAAATAAATTACACTGTCTATGACCATGCTGTAATTGAAACAGCATTACGCCTACAATTGTAAAATATGTTTGTAATGACCCTAAATAAAGAAAAAAATGTGCAATGCACTCTTAACTTCCCCCTTTTTTACATACCTTTATCCAGTATCATTGCTATTGTTCTTAAAGGTCAACAAACAACTTTCCCCACCTGCCTTGCAACTGCACTGTTATATCATATATCTTTTTTTATTACTTATTCCCTCAAAATTTCTTTCATTCCTCATTATTGTACATTCTTACTGTACATTTGGAACTGTTCCCGCCATACTGTGTACTTGTTACCAGCATTACACATGGAGTATATTTTTTTAGTATATTGTTTAATTTATTAGTTGCTGCATATAAGTACTTGTTATATATTATATTATAGGTGCTTGAAGTGTTTCATGACCCATTTGGAAAGAGATGCCAAGAGATGTTTGAAGATAAGACAATGGAGAGAAAACCACAGCCAGTAGCTTCAATTCCAAAATTACCAGTTATGCTTGATGATGTAAGAGGTCCAAAATTAGACCCATCACTTAGTAAGAGATTAGAAGAAACTAAATTGACAGAAAAAGTTAGTAGATTTTGTCTTTTGTTCAAATGATATATGATAAGATAAAATATTCTGACTTGATTGAGTAATTTATATTCTTGTATAGTTATTTTGAATCATAATTATGTGTCTAATAGTGAATTTTTAAATTGTTTCATCAATTTTTCATTAATTAAAAAGATGTAAGATACATTGGTTTTCTCAATGTTGTGAGGTTAGTATTTCATAATTTATTTGTGAATAGTGCTTTTTATACTTAAGACCATCTTCTTAAATCATCCAATAAAACATGCCACTACCTCATTAATCTAGTGATTTAAAGATTCATTCAGAAGTGTCCTTATAGATCTCTAGAGATTCTGTGGGATTCGTTTTTCTTTGACATTTTAAGGATTTGATTCATTAGAACTTTGTTGGAATATTTTAATGTGACTTATAAATTTAGCTTGTTTATAATTTTTTACTTCACTGGAGGCCTCAACACAACAAAGCTGGCCATTCACATTACGAGGCATTTGGTACTAGAAGAAGAAGTTTGAGTTGCTTGTAGTTCCTCAAACTGCTGCGACATAACATCAAATAGGTTTTATCACTAATATTTACAGAAGAAGTTTGTTAAATATAAATGACCTAATTTCAGTGACCTTATATAGTGAGTGCTAATATAACAAGCAAAGCGGTGCTGCAATTTTGAAGCTAGCACATTTCTTATTGTAAAAAAAAACTTAGGAGAATTTGATTTGCTTTATTTATAAATAAGTAAACAAAAAATAATAAAGAGTAAACAAGAAATAATAAATTCTCGGTGAATTTGAGGACCGTCGTTGAGCAGAGGCGTAAGCGTCTGCTTGTAAACGCGACGGCTTGTGGGTCCGATCCCCACTCGGCGAAGATGGATTTTTCTATTTCCATTTTCTTCGCTCTGGAAACTAGGATAAGCGCGGCGTTGAGTGCCGCCACTCAACACGCAATGCCTCGAAAATGGCGGAAAGCGGAGACGGAAAAAGCAGGGACCAAGCAACGGAGTGTCTTAATACTAGATTCATGTGGTCCCTGCAGTTCCCTCTGCATACCCTGCCATATGCGAGATAAAGCGTGAAGCTAATAAAAATAAAATAAATAAAGACAATATATACAAAATTTTAGGAACCATACACTCGATACAAGGACATAGAACACAATGACAGTAACTCGCGATGGTCTGATGAAGAGCGAGAGTATAGACATCGACATCGTAATCGCAGTGAAAGGGACAGGGACTTGGACAGAGAAAGGGAAAGAGATAGAGATCGAGACCGCGAGAGGGATAGAGATAGAGAAAGGTGAGTTAATTGATATTTTGATTATAAAAAACTGATTTTTTCTGACCTGAAGTCCCTAGCCATTTTTTTTTACTTGATGCACTAAGAACAGATAACTGTAAATTCCCAGAAAAAATATCAGGATTCCTGAGAGAATTTCTCATTTTCCTATAACGGTTTTAATATATTGCTCAAATGGGTGGAAAGGTGTTACTGGCATATCAATATTAGATATATTTACGAGTGTGTTTCTATGAGTAATTTAGTAAAATAACACGCAAAATGTCTTTTTTACAAGCCGACATTGTAAGAGGAAATGTAAGCGAAGGTATTTATTATTCATATATTTTACTTTAATACATGTCGTGGCCAAAATTATAGTACATACATTGTTATTACATAATAAGCTTTTAAAATATTCCCGATTATATAAATGTGTTATGTGCACGTCATGGGTTAAAAATGAAATTAATTAATTACTACAATTTATTTTTTGTGATTCTGTAACCTGAATAAGTGTGATATATAAGTAATATTGTAAATAATAAGAGCTTATAACGTTTATAGATATTTATTTAAATTAGATAAGAATCAAAATATTTGTAAGTTTAAATAACCAAGTTCCATTTATCATAATATTAGGCATAGAGAGCGCTACAGTCGTGAGTCAAGTGAGTCGTACGCGAGTGCACACGTCGAGATGCCGTACGCGGCCGCACCCACGCCCTTGCCCTACGACCCTTATTACCAACCTAAGTGAGTATACCAAAACTGTTTTATCATTAAATATATATACTATTTTATCATGTTATAAAATATATAGTTTTAAAATCATAAACTTATTAATTTATATAAGTGAAGCGTATTTAAATTAATTTTAGTGCAAATGCATTTTATACGCTATAAACTTTATACGTGTTATATTTATTTACTAAAATTAATATAGTGTTTTATTTAATTTTTGTAGATTTCACAAAATATTGGCTTACTTGTATTTAAATGTGATAGACACAAAACCATATAAAAATATTAATTTAATTTTATAATATTTTTTTATCGATTTACTTTGAAATTACAGGCAATTTTATTGTTTACAAAATCTATCTTATTTAAGCAGTTGTACCTCAATACCCTAATTTCTCTGTTATCATCTGTAGTAAAATGGAAATGACTAAAAGATATTTATGGCAGATGAGACATTCCAAGTGTCTCAGTTTACTCTGATAGCAGACAAAACAAGGCCTTTTCCTAAAGAAATTATCCAACACAAATTTCTTTTTTTAGTTTGACCCTTAATAACTAAAAATAATGAGTTCTATAAAATAAACTGTTAGACTTTTTAATATTAGTGTATAGATATAATATTAGAGATATAATATTAGAGATACAATATATCTCTGTCGCTATGTTTGTATTAAAAGTTAAATTGTAATTTTCTTTTAATTAGCTATGGGTACGGGTACGGCGGCAGCGCGGGCCCCGTGTGGTGGGGGGACTGGCGACAGCCGCCACACGCGTCACACCACCATCATGTGAGTTTTATATTTTTTTATCTTTCTTTTTTTAGCTACAACAAGATGCATCAGTGAAATATGACATCTTCAAGAAGATAACATGTATTAATTTCTTGTTATATGAGGCGAGTGCTTTTGTTGTATAGGAAATATAGCCAAAAGTGAAGATTTCAGGATTATTCACAAAATTCAATTTCTTATTAACACGTTGTGTGTTGTGTGCTAAACATTACCCGTTAACTTATAAACAACCTTTGATTTCGTCCCGTCGCCTACAACTAACAAGATCTTTTCATGCTTTTATTCATTCACTTTCATATTTTGTGTCCTAACCACTTTGAAGTAGGTAACTATTTTTAACACAATGCAACTAACAAGAAGCGAAAGTAAAAGAGGTGGGCAAAAGTTAGTTTTAAAATACTATTTGGTACAAAGTCGGAGACGCCAAGCGCGTGGAGCGGGCGCGAGGTGTCGCCCCGCGCGCCCGTCACGCCGGCCGCCGCCCCCGCTGCCGCGCCCGCCCCCGCTCCCGCCTCCGCGCCGTCGCCCGCGACCGCGCCCGCGCCCGCATCTGCGCCAACATATGCGCCCGCGTTCAATAATAAGGTTCGACTGGACTCGTTTACATACAGCGTGGCCACGCACTTTGCGGCATGAAGTTTATTACTATAATATATAATTTTTAAAAGCTACAATGCTTTTATTTGTTATATATAACATTTTTTAAATATATTTTTTTTAAGAAATATATATTTGGCTTAAAATTTTGATTTAAATTGTAAGTCGTCGCCACTCCGTATTCTAAGCGTTAATTTCGTCCGGTTCAATTATGTAGGTATTAAATATTCTAGACTAGATTGACTAATTAATTGATGTATTTTCAGTATTTCAATATAAATTATAAGATTTAATATATTTGCTCAGATACTAGAGTATAAAAATAAACTCTGGACTATAAATAAATATTGTTTATTATTTATTGTATGTATATCAATCATATCTCTGCATGTCTTGTTCATCGTTTTTCATTCGCATTTTCATTGTGTGATCATATTTTTAGAAACAAATACATACATAATGTGGTTACAAAATGCATGTTGTCTTGTGATGTAGTGTTGTAAACAAATTAACTGTATACTTTTTATTGTATTATTTTTCACATTTAGCATATACAAATGTACTTGTTAACAAAATGGTAATGAACAAAAATGATAATAAAGCATGCTGTAAAATAGAGATTACTTACTGAAATATGGAAAGAAAACTAATGAACACAATAAATTACAGGAGGTGAAAAGTAAAAGCGAGGAGCCTGTTCCTCCTCAAGAAACGCCCGCTGAGAAAGAACCTGAGGTCAAACCTCCTCCACCTGCTGAGGAACCAAAGAATGTTGATTTGGATACTAGGTAATACAAAGGCATATATTTTTATACATTATATTCAGCATACTTATTATAAAGTCAATACTGATAAGTGACTTTTAATTTATCATTAAAATAATAATGGACTCCATTCCGTTTAGGCTCTGTGTTTGAAGTAGATATTAAAAACAAGTTATGGTGGAATTTATGAAAAAGTAAAATTGACATACATTTCTTATTACAATTTTATTATTTATGAATAAATATTTTATTTAGCCGTCATTATTTTCAAATATATCTCGGCATAAAGATATTTCTTTTTCACAGAATCGCAATGCTTCTCAAAGGTGCTAGTGGCGGCGGAGGCCTGGCGCCCCCATTCCTCACGCTCGGCATGTCCTCCGAGGAGGAAGATGATGATCGCCTCCCTGCTAAAATACCTGATCTGGATGCACATAATCCACCTTCAGATGATGACGGTTCGTAGGAATATGTTATATAAATACAAATAAACTTTTGAGATATCAAAATAGTGGGATTTGCTAATATAGTGTTTTAGACGGTATATGTGTATATTGTATTTCTTTAATCAATTCACTGGAGGGTGATTGTCTAAATAATTATAATACATTTTGTCTGTTTTGACATCTGCCAAACACACAGGCACACGTCTATAAGTCTGGTAATTATTGAATATGGGGGGGGGGGGGGGGAGGGAAATTGTATTGTTTTTAATATTGATTATAATTTTACTTCTTTTTTTTCTTTAGTAAATTTAAAGGCAAAAATGTTGTCCTTTAAGTAAAGCTAAAATAAATAAAAATAAGCACCATTTTTTTATTAATTAGTGACATAAAATTTACCCTTCTAAGTTATCTAACATTTAACAATACATAGATTAATTTTTTTCACAATAGTTTCGGGCAGTGACGAACGGGAAAGCATAATATCATTTGAACAAAAAAATGAAGTAGATCCTGAGCCACTTTCGAAAACACCTTCTCCATATTTAAACAGAGAATTTTACCTCGAATGTCTGAAGATTACTATAGAAAAGGTAATTTTAAAATTTTACCGTTAACTATTCTACCGTTAACATATATATATGAATTTAAATAGTTTTGATATTTCTTATATTTGATATATTATATTTTCTCCTATTAATAGAATAATATTAAATATTTATTAAATAGAAAGCAAAAGACGAAGAACGCAAGAGGTTCCCGCAAATAGATAAAATTGGCTCAGATATATCGTCATCAGAAGATGAACTTCTGACGGGGGAAGAACCAAGACGGTCGCCCGCCGCTCCTCCTGACAAAGATCAAGATAACTTGGACGATGATCAGGTCAGTTCTTTATATTTTATAATATGTACTATTGAATTAATTGGCTGTACACATAACGCGGCGTTTAGTTCCACTCAAGACGCAATGCGCTATAAAAAGAGAACTTCTTTGATTATATGATCCCCTTAATATACAATTGTTTGTATGGTTTTGTTTCTAACACACACGACAGTAAGTTTGATTGATATATGTTTGTCTCGATTCGTACTACCCATTTTACATATGGAGATTTCATTTCGAGTTAATTATTTTATCATTTAATTAATTTATTAATCTCATCTGGACCAGATGTCGTTATCGTCGCTGTCTTCAACGGAGGCGAAGATCGAAGAGCAAGTGCCGGCGGAGGCCTATTACTATCCGCCCGCGCCGCATCCACATTATTATCAACCTGTGTGGCCTACGACTGGTAATACAAGATTACAATTTATAAATGAGGAATTTTGAGGACTGTCGTGGCGCAGTCCCGTAACGTGTGCCTGTAACACGACGGTTTCTGGGTTCGATTCTCACTCGGGGAAGATGAATTGTTCTATTTCCATTTTCTTGGCTCTGGCAATTACGCAAAGCGCTGCGCTGAGTGCACCACTCAACACGCAAAGCCTCGAAAAAGGCGAAAAGCGGGCATGGAGAAAGTGAGGACTAAGCAACGGAGTGTCTTAACACTAGGATCCTATGGTTTCTTCAGTGTCCTCTGTCTACCCTGCCATGTGCGAGATAAAGCGTGACGCTATTAAAAAATTATAAATGAGATAGTAGTTTTAAAAGGACTATATTAAAGTAATTTCAACCGTGTATGTCCTGCAGCGTACCCGAGCGCGGCCGCGGCGCCGTACGCGGGCGTGGACATGTCGCTGGCGTACGGCTCGTTCGCGCCGCCGCCCATCCTGCCGCACCACTACCCCGCGCACGTGGACGCGCCGCCCGCGCACCAGGTATACTATAGACTACTTGATTTAAAAATATTTGATATAAAGATATTACCTACCTTTTGTGACTGTAAACTAAATTTGACCGAGCCTTTTACACGGTCAAATTTATTTTATAGTACACCGTCTACTGTAAAATATATATGGCACAAGTTAAGAAGATAATTCTTCGGAGAAGCGATCGTTCACTTCGGTTAATCTCTTTATTTTTCGTTTTTGTGGCTAAAGCTGTTACCTATATTGTTTCTGACGGCGATTTTAATTGCGAGCGGGAAGTGATATTTTGTCCTTGGGAATCGAAATTCTACTCTATTTATAGTTGAAACTATGTATACTTGATAGCAATTAGAACTTGAAGAAATATTTTGTTTATACGTCTTTCTTTCTTTCTTGAGTTAATAATGCTAATATAGTTTACAAATTATAGCTATTTGTTATATCGTCTATTAAATTGAACATATCTTTAATTAAATTTTCAATAAATTAAACATGGCAATATTTGTAAATTGTAATAGTAACAAAGTTGAATTTTTTGTGTGTCTTTCTATCTAAAACATACTTTGAAACTTTTTTTCAGGAATTGGACAACCCGTACTATCCCACTATCAACAGCGTAATAGAACGTGTTACGACGGAATTAAAACAAATCCTTAAAAAGGACTTTAATAAGAAAATGATAGAAAGCACTGCCTTTAAAAACTTCGAGGTATGGTGGGATGAGCAAAGTCGGAAAACACGGACTATTAAGCCACAGAAAGAAGAATGTGGACAGCCATTGCAGGTGTATTAGATATTTCAATGTTATTGTTTGGGTACAGAACAAACTCACATGTTTTTGAAAAAGGATAATCATTTCTCTTTTGGATGGAAACCTATTTTACGGAAATATAATAATCGTCACTCAATACATAATATTAATTATGCTGAAATAATTACAAAATTGAAAGTATCATTTTTGTTTAATTAACATATAGTAAAAGTTATTAGTAATTACTAATAACCGTTCTTTGTGTTCCAGGATATTTCAAACAAAAAGGAAGAGGCAGTGGACTCTATAAAATCCATCATGGAATCTCGGGAGTTGGGTCTAGACCTCGGCGGGTACAGCGTAGGCATTGGTCTGGGACTGCGCGCGGCGATACCCAAAATGCCTAGCTTCAGGAAAAAGCGGAAAATACCTTCACCTGTTGTTATGGACGAGGACTCATCTAAACGACTTAGTGACCAGGTACGTAAGAGTAATATAATCATTTTATTTGTTTTCGTCTAGAGAAGCCCAATGATAAAATGTATGATTTTCTTTAAGTATTTTATTTCCTCTAACTATTGTGACAAGATGATTTTTATATTTTTTCCTAGGAGGAAATTGTACAAAATTCAGATGAAGAGAAAGAGGTGCCTACAAGTCCACGAAATAGAACTACCGGTTCATACTTATCTACGGGCAGACGGAGACAGTCAAGTAGTTCTTCTAGGTTAGTTAAAACTTGCAAATGTATTAAAAACATATTTATATATTATTAGAACATAATATTTATACATTTTTTATAAAATACTGCATGAAATGTAGCATTTCTGAGGTTGTGTGATAGTTTCTATATTTGTGATGGTTCTCAGTTTGACAACACCTTAAGGAAATGTTTATAATACGTAGTAACTTAAAGTTCTTTCACATATAAATATTTATATTTGTAATAATCTTTCAAAGGTCATCTTCATCGTCGTCATCAAGGTCGTCGTGGTCGGGCTCAGAGCGTTCCACGCGTAAGGGCGCTGCTCCACGGATATACTCCGATACCGACGACTCGGAACTCGATGAAGCTGAGGTACGATAATATATCGTTTAAGATAATTAATATTTATTCTTATAATAATACTATGTACATTTTTTTGGTAATATATTAGTAAAATATGATGTGCAGAATAACTTTACAAAATTAATTATATTAACAATTTATTTCATTCATTTTTATTGCAGTTTAAGGTTGTGTCAAACAAAGAGAGGCTAAGAAGAGTTTACTCTTCATCATCAGACAGTGAGGAGGAACAAAGGAGAAGAGGTATAACATATTTTAATGTAAAAGTACCTGTAATATATACATTTATCTTTTTGTATACAAATTAATTTGATCATTTTCCAAATAGAAAAAACTCCAATTCCTCCAGTGGAGGCGTCAGACGATCGACTCGGTTCACCCATTCTGTCTCCGGAAGAAGAGCCAAGAGATTTATTATTAGGATCGTGTTTACTCGGACTCGGAAGAAGAAAGAGAATACCAGGTAAATGTTTCTAATGTAATAAGCACTAAAATAGAGTTTATAGATATCTTATATTGTATATTTAACTTAATTAATAATTAAATGTTTTTAGGAGAGGAGAAGGCGAAATACAGAATATATGGAGCAAATTGAAAAAGAATTCTTAGAAGAGCAAAGACTCAAAAGGGAGGTAGATACTGGGCAACTTTCAGATAAACCTCCTGATGAAAGGTATTTGGTATAATAATATTAGTGTATAATAAAAATTTCTTCATTTTAGTATATAAAAAAAGGCAAAACGCGGCGTTGAGTTCCGCCACTCAACACGCAATGCGTCGAAAAAGGCGGAAAGCGGGGACGGAGAAAGCAGTGACTAAGCAACGGAGTGTCTTTACACTAGGTTTCTATGGTCCCTGCAGTACCCTCTGCATACCTTGCCATGTGCGGGATAAAAGCGTGAAGCTAAAAAAAAATCCATTAGGTATTAACAATATTGATGAAACTACAAAAATGTATCCGTTTATATTTTTAATGTTGATCATACTGAAATTTTAGTAAATCCGAGCCCAACCAAGAAGAACCAAGGAGTAGCCCAATAAAGAACCATCTCAAATCTCCTGAGAAGAGTAAAACTGATGCAGACGTGGAAGATGGAGAAATAACATCGGAAGAAGAGCCTTTGGAGACCAGACGGAAGAAAGAGAGAAGACAAAAGAAGAAACAGGAGAAAAGAAAAAGAATTGTGTCCGTCAGTGATCACAGTTACACGGAGTCGGCAGTCAGCGTCAATGGAGTTAAAGAGGTTTGTTTATTAAAGAAAATCATTTACGTAAACATTAATAAATATCATTTACTTCATTAGTGTGCTTAAACAATTATTTTAGTATTTGTTATCAAAATTCAATGAAGTAGTCTCAAATTAACCAAGAAATTCAATTTGTTCCGACTTGTTGTTGTAGGCACGAACAATGTACGCACTGTTGCCTACAAAATGCAATACTTCGTTTTTCCTATTAGTTTTTTTTCCAAATAGGGTGATACTATTGTTGACCTGGAATGAGTTTGAACCAGAACTTTTAACAATGAACGAGATTTTTTGTGGATGGATGATTCAGCTCGGCTTTCGAAAGCTTACAAAAGCTTATAACTTGACCAGTTCCAGCTTATTATGTGTTATATCAAATAAATTTTATGTACATATTTGTTTGTAATAATATAATTGCAGAACGCCAGCAGCGCGGTGTCGGAGACGTCGTCCCCGCAGTCGCAGGCGTCGCAAGCGTCGCAGGCGTCGCAGGTGGCGCTCGACCACTCCTACTGCAGGCCGCCGCCGCGGGACGCGCCGCGCGCCAACCACTTGCAACACGATCATGGTACTAGTGCTTTCTTTCTTCTGTACAAATCTTCATTTAATTTAAGCTAAAAGTAATAGTTATATGAAAATTGGTGGAAATAAAGTATTTCGTCACTAGGTCATAGACTTAAATTTCGCTTTAATTAACTTGTTATGTTATTGGTGTGATACAGCGTGAACTTGAAATATAATAATTCAATTTTAATATCGATTACAAGCGAAACTTGATTTTATGCGAAACTTAATGTTACCTACTATTAAAACAGTTTTATATCGTATCGTAAAAATAGGTTACACGTGGATGGCAGAACCAGAAATCGAGTCGCCGCGCATCGAGCCTGAGGAAGTCAAGCCGCAGAAAGAGACTAAGAGACCGTACAAGAGGAAACATGAAACTAAAAAATTGGCTGAAATACAGAATAAGTAAAGACTTTTTTTAGTGTTTCATTATTAGCATAATTTTCTTTGACAACGTATTACTTATTTAATTGTGTACAATTGTTTGTTATTGTCTTGCTAGGTTTATTATTATTAAACAATTTTAGATACAATAAGTAGGTGCTGGCCAATATTAAAATTTTATTTGGTGTCGAAATACACAAAATGATTGGATTCGATCCTTCGAGCCATTTTTGTATATCACATGTAACACTTGAACTATTTACCAGACTGCACTCCCGGCTGAGCGACTCGCCGTCGGAGTACAGCAGCGGCGCGGTGTTCCCGCCGCGCGACATCATGGCGGAGATGCAGATCATGTACTCGTTCCTGACGCGCGGCATCGACCGCGAGGACGTGGAGTACCTGCGGCGCGCGTACGAGGCGCTGCTGGCGGAGGACGCGCAGGGCTACTGGCTCAACGACACGCACTGGGTGGAGCACCCGCCCACCGACCTCGCCTACTCGCCGCCGCGCAAGAAGTCCAAGCGGCACGGCAACATGTACGAGGACCTGCAGGGCCACTCCAGCGGCTCCGCGCGCACCGAGGGCTACTACAAGATGGACGCGCGGCTCAAGGCCAAGTACAAGTACCACCACGGGCGCGCCGCCGCGCTGCCCGCGCCGCCCGACGACAAGAAGGCCTCCAAGATGCAGCTGCTGTCGCGCGAGGCGCGCTCCAACCAGCGCCGCCTGCTCACCGCATTCGGTTAGTGCTTTGATTGAATCTAGGCTGGCATTTATAGCTATCAAAATTTTGAGTTACGCATGCTTATGTGTAGGTTTAAAATGCACATCTATAAATTATTTATATTATTTATGTTGGAGGGAGCGACGATACGATTAGAATTTGTCACCATAAGGAAAAAAATATACAAAAGGAGACTATTTTTCAATAAGAAAAATATGTAAGCCGGAACTTAAGTGTTATTACTTAATATTTTTGAAATGTATTAAAGAAACAAATTCGTTAAGACCGCCGACAGTAGTCTGTATTAAAAGTTAGAATCACTTTTACTAACTCTCAAAACTTGTGAATTAAAATATAACCACTGTTTTTTTCTTTATTACAAATTATAATGCTATGTAACCTAATTTAACACACCTTATATGTTAATTACCTAATTCAACATTTTTTTTAATTTTTATAATTAATATGATGAATTTATAACTAAGTATCGAATTACTCTTTTCAGGAACGGACACAGATTCTGATTTGCTTAAATTCAATCAGCTTAAATTCAGAAAGAAACAACTCAAGTTTGCTAAGTCTGGTATCCATGACTGGGGCCTGTTCGCTCAGGTAAGTGTAATTAATATTATACAAAAGTCTTTGGGCATTGGGCGTGCTTATTTCGAAAATATTTCGACAGATACAGGCTAATGTGTCATTCAATTTTATATAAAATCATTATATAAAATTGAATGTCATATTAGAGCCTGTATCTGTTGGAATATCGGATTTGTGTAATATTCTTGACTTTTACAATTCTATACGGAATATTAAATTAAACTAACCAAAACCAAAACAATGTGTATTAATGGGTATTCTATGCTGTCGTAATAACATATCCAATTGAACCTAAAGATATAAAAATATTAAATTTTAAATTCAAAGTATGAGCATCTTGAAAGTTGAAATATAATATAAAGCTTTTAACTTATAATTAACATTTTATAATCAATTTAAAATTCCAACTAGACCGCAGATAATATTCGCATTTGTGTCGCACTTGTATAATTTATTGTCTTGCAAAAGAATTTCCATTATTATAACATTTCTGCGTGCTAACTACGAAAAATGAACATCGACAGGAGCCGATAGCCGCCGACGAGATGGTGATTGAGTACGTGGGGCAGATGGTGCGGCCCATCGTGGCGGACGTGCGCGAGGCGCACTACGAGGCCACCGGCATCGGCAGCTCCTACTTGTTCCGCATCGACCTCGACACCATCATAGACGCCACCAAGTGCGGGAACCTCGCGAGGTTCATCAACCATAGTTGTAATGTGAGTAGTTTGATATGATAGTACAACGTGTCACTGTCGTTATGTTGTATGTAAAATATTGGATTTAAATATATTTTTTACATTTTCAGCCCAATTGCTACGCTAAGATTATAACAATAGAATCACAAAAGAAAATAGTAATATATTCAAAACAACCTATCGGCGTGGACGAGGAGATAACGTACGACTACAAGTTCCCGCTCGAAGACGAGAAGATACCTTGCTTGTGTGGAGCGCCGCAATGTCGCGGGTACCTCAACTGAACGGCCCTCAGGAAATTTATCATTGAGATTCTATTCGACTGCAAATATATGTTTATATATTGCCAACTAAATTGTAAATAAAATTAATTTAGTGTTATGTTTCATGCAATAACTATTTTCTCAAATTTAATTTTTATTGATGTTTTTAATATTTATTTTCCGATACAGTCTTCTATGTTTTGCAGGCGAAATTGATTTGGTTAAGTAGACATCTTTTGTATCTGAGGTTGCTTGTATTAGAAATTACAAATTAATAATAACCTAGCTAATTGATGTTATTTTTACAAATATGCATTCAGTTTGGCAAGTGTTACAAAGTCAAACTAAATGTACATGTGTGGAAATGGTCTCCAAATTTCTTTACTTATTTATTAACAATAAAAAAATTATACTTGCAATTTTTGAATGAGTCGTGGATAATATAAAACTTACGATTTCAATATATACGTTTAGAGAAGAAAATTACCACTACCTCGCTAAAAAAATAAAATATATGACATCAGACAACTGCTGTATTTTGTAGATGTATACGATATACAGAGAACGTCGTGGCGTCATTTTGCTTTCTACTTGGTTTTATTAGTTATTCGGTACTTTTCTGATCACGGTACACACTGCTATATGTATGCAATATATTAAACATATTAAAAGGTATTTTGCCTGCTGAATAATAGATCAAATAATATATTGTGATTTTAATAGCTTAAAGTGTATGAAATAAGGTGTGTACAAGAATAACACCTTAATATGTACATTTTTTATGTATAAATAATTCCAATTGCGCAAAGCTGGTCATCATGGGCCTGATTAATATTTCTAAAACGCGACTGCCTCATGTTATTGACATAGTGTATAAATAAAGATCGTGGAGTTATTTTGATCGAAAATAATAAGCCGTGCCGTTTGTGATTAAAAATTGAATTTATAAGTCCTTGTATTATACTTGTATTGACTGATTTTACGATATGATTCTTTAGAAGTAAGATGTCATGATTTACACGTATATATAAGTTTGTAATGTACATTGCGTTTGATTAATCAATGGATCTCTGCTGCTTGTCAGATTACATGTAGTACAGTGTTGGGAGTACATCTCTCGTGTGTTTAATGTGCGTAGCTACGAATTGTTGTCCTAATGTATAATGTCCGAACGTACATGTTTATAATATACAGATTGAGAGAAATTCATCGTAATTATAAATCCTATGCTGGCTTATAAGTCCTTCCAAATGCACTTTTTACTGTAATGTAAAATGTATAAGAATGTAAATAAAAGATTTCAATTTATACAAATTTTATTTATTCATGGTTTTTCAAATTACTAATATGGATATAAGACCAAATTTGTAGTTGTAGTTATCTGTGAGGAATTAGAGAAGTAAGAAAAATGCAAAATATTAAAAATGTATATTTATTAGTAATAACTAATATTATATATTAAAATAAAAACATTACTTATCAAATCACAGAGAAACTATGCGCATAAGTTACATTTACTTAATATTTACCATAGTAAGGGGCAACTCGTAAAGTAATAAAAATGCAAAAATAGCTTAAGTACAATTTTGGCGTAAATTCTAGTTACATTGGCATAAAATAACTATTCACAATTACAATAAGGATGTCAAAAATAAATAAACGAACAAAACAAATAATCACTTAAAAATATATCTAAACAATGCTACTAATTACACAATAAAATAAATCAGTTACTGAAATTAATACAAAATGTTATGAAAGACAATCATTATAAAGTTATAAAAGATTAAATAAGTACTTGAGTACAATAATTATTCCTGTTATTTAACTAAATTTAAATGAGTACATCTATTTAAACATGTCAAAACTGCATATTGAAACTTACACTATTAAATATGAATTTCAACAATTACTGAAAACGTACCTGCCTCGTGAACATTTCCGCGCACACGTCCGCGGTGCACTTGGTGGAGCCGGTCCCCTCTTCGCTCTCAAAGTCTGATTCAGTTTCGCATTCTGATATAACAGCGGGAGATTTCCTTCCATTAGATTTTCGAGTTAAATCAACTTCCGTGGTTAATATTTGTTTTATGACGTCATCGGGCGTTCTTTCGTCTCTATGTTTAGTTCGCAACTGCCTCGCTCGCTGCCTTATATCTGCGAGGAACCCAGTAGTCAGTTCTACGCTTTCCTTAGATTCTTCATGTGGTGAAAGGTCAGTAAGAGATTGTGCCAAATCCGACGAAGAACCTTTAGCATCAGAAAAAGTGTCCAAAGATTCTAGAGAAGTGCCTATACTCCTAAACGCTGCAGCGCCTTCAACAATTAATACTTTGTATTCGCCATCGGATTTAGTTCTTATAATGATGCCGTTCGTGGTTGTACCAAGTAAATATGGCTCGTTGACTTTATAATTAAATATTTCGGGCTGATAACATTCTGATGCTGAAGAAGCAAGAGAGTTTGTATCACACGTACACGGCGGTGCTCTATATGTTTCGTCACTTATATAAATAATAGTAACTCGGTCTTCGCCTACGGCATATAAGAACGGGCTGACGTACTCCCATCCGTGGACTGCTGAGCTCCACTTTGGATCTTCGTTGCGAGTCCGCTTTCCGTTTTCATCTACAAAGACGCCACACTCTGTGTAACAAAGAAGAATCTCATTCGGTTGACTTCGTATTTTGATAATCGCTTTAGGCGGCGAGTGTTTTTTAAACGCTGCGGCAACTATAGGTTCTTCCATTCCGAACGATTCTAGCGCCCCCGATGGTAAGTTTATTTTCAACGGTTTTTCCCCAGCAATGTATAAAACTTGACTTGTGAGCAGAAGGGAGGCGGGCGGGCGGTCCACTGTCAGGGAGCGCGCAGTTTTAAATTCCGCACAGCTGGCGTCGTACCGTAGAAGGAACACGCGACGTCCGCAGGCGACCGCTGCACACAGACCCTCCGTGGAATCAGGTAAGCCCTGTTTAGCCAAGTTCAAACAAAAGACATAATATTAATTAATTAATATACCAAATTTTTACATTTAGACAAAGCAGTGTATTTTTTATTTATAAAAATGAAATAAAAACGGAAAACTTTATTAACAGAACGTTGCAAAAAAACAAATTATAAATTATAATAACTAACAGTGACAATATGCGGCGCGGTAGTATCGGGCAGCTGCACGCGGGCCAGGGACAGCGCGGGCCGGAGGTGGTCGGCGCGGCGCAGCACGGAGGCGAGGGCCAGCAGCGCGGCGTGTGCGAGGCGCGGCCCGCACAGCAGCAGCGCACGCCCCGCCGCTGCGCCCGCGCACCGCACGCCGGTCGCGTGGCCCCGCGGCGGCGACACGTCCGCGTCGTGCTCCAGCGTGACGGGGCCGCGCAGCGAGTGCAGGCCGTCGGCGCAACCTTGACCAGAGCGTGACAAACTTGTAATACAATACCTAAACATTACAATTTATCTGTATAAAAATACAAGTGATTGTGATTGATTTCCAATAAAAAAATTTCAAACATTTGTTAATATGTTTGAAAAATGTTATTAGAACACAAATACAATCACTTGTATTTTATACATACATTTTCACTTGTATTTTTATATAATTTTATTCTTTCAATAATTATTTCAGCTTTTTTTTATATACAAAAATATACATACCTATAGCAATAGCGTTAGGAGCAACATAAAGTGCTGTATGGGGTTCAACTTTGCTCTGCAAAATAACGTTCGGGTTATACCCAGGAGAGGGGGCGGGCGTGAGCATTTTTATCCACTGCGAACGATCTTCTATGCTGGGGCACACTACCGTGGCTTCATTTCCACGACCACAGAAGTCAAACTTAATCTGAGATATAAAAATTTTAAATAATAATATTCTTTTTTGTACAGAACTAATAACATAGCATAAGGAATAAAACAAATTAAATACTTATATTATTATGACAAGATCGCATCGCTACCATCGCGGTTATAGGCGATGTGGTAGTCATGTTATTGATTGTACAAGCAATGACTATGAATTGTATCTTTTTCAAGGGAATATTTGTTTTTATTTAATTATTTGGTTGTATTTATCAACGCACAGTATATCTATAACGTAGTACAATCTACTTTAACTATTTTAAACACTACGCTCTCAGCTATTCGAATCAATTGTCGAAATTATGTGGAATGACGAAATTCAACATGATGTTACCAGGAAAAGAATCTCATTTATTTTCCACCATCTTTTTAGTGATAAGGCCGCCTTTGCACATTATAATCATTGTAATGATAAGTACCTTTTTTTGTTTTATATGGTTATTGCATTATTATTACATATTATTAAAATAATTTATATATAGGTGTTTTACGGTGTTTATAAGACTGTTCGTTACTCTCTATTACAATATATGAAAGGAAATGAAAATCATATCTTTGTTGTTGATATTTTCTTTATATTAGTTTATTGTTCATTTTATATAATCAATAATGTAAACATAACAAATATTATATAAATATGTGAAGTCAAAAAGAAATGTTAATACATACGAAGCTACGATAGTGTATTTTATCTGCATTACGTATCGGCCCATTAGCTCAGTTGGTTAGAGCGTCGTGCTAATAACGCGAAGGTCGCGGGTTCGATCCCCTCATGGGCCAATGTATTTCTTTTTAACAAAATTTCAACTTAGTTCTTTTTTATTTTTACGTATTTGCGTTGCTATAATAGGCTACATTTTATTCGATATGCAGCAAAAATTTATGGCAATTCCCAATCCTTTAGGTATTAAAATGTATAATACTATTATATTGTTTTTCTGTCTCACATCCACGTAGCAATGTAATAACATAGAATATTCTGTACAAAATTTATATGTAAGAGGCTAAGAAGATACAATAGCCACTTCTTCCTTCATTTAAACATCTCGTTCAGGAAGATCCACTATGAATAGTTTGATTATGTCTTTTGAATAAAATGCGGCATAAGTTTCTCGGGCACTTACAATATCAGTCATCAATAGTTAAACCACGCGAGGTAAGCCGCTGGTAGATAGTTCACCTATAATATTTTTGCGCAGTAAATGAGGTCGACTACGGCGTTTAAATAACGACTTTTTATGGAAAAAATGTCATAACTAACAGATTCAATAATAATATTATTTTATTAAAAACAAAGAACACATATTTACTGTGCTAATGCAGTCAAGAGTAAACATTGTATGTATATGGTCTAATAATTATATTAAAAAGTACGTTACTAAGCTAAGCTAGTAAGCTACTTTCACTGTTTCATCCTACGCATATAAGCATAGCACTCGAAAATGGACCTGAGCCTAAAGCCCCACCATCGCGCAAAGCAAAAAACATATGAAAACAAAAATTCATTAAGTTAATGGAAGCAAAATAAATGTATAAAAACATGATTATATTTACAGTAAAGGCTCGATTGGCTTCATTGTGTGGCAAGTTCTTGGCGTCTGTCTCCAGGAGACGCGCCCGCAGCGTCCTCTCGCCGCTGCACAGCTCCAGCGAGTGGTCGACGCGGCGCGCGCGCATGCGCTCGCGGGACCCGTCACTCCTGCGACGGACGGACGGACGGATTGTAAATATTTCATTTAAATTATTTAATCTTGACTTTTGATTTTTTAATTATATTCTTATGTTTGTTTTTCTTATAATATTTTTGTGGAAAGTAACGCAATTAAAAGTGGTACTAAATTATTCTCCTAATAACCAATATACAGATAAATTATATCTTCACCATAAATTTTATCAAATTGATGTGGAAAATTAACATTAATGTTATAAAAAATTATACCATATAACAAGTAAAGATTCCTTGTCCTCGGGCGCGTCCAAATCGAATGTTCTGTAAAGAAACGTACTTAAGTATGAAATAAAAATATTGGCAAAAATGTAATTAAAGCATTTGATTAATAAATAAATTACCTTTGTACAAGTTTCTTTGGTTTATCAGTTTTGCGATCTCGTCTCGGTGTAGGGGGGAAACTAGAAAAATAATATTTCATTATTTACTATATTCTTTGTAATAGTTAATTTGCTAATAAAGTCAAAGGTATAGTTATATACAACATACTTCGCTTCACAATGGGCGTGTGCAGCGGATAGTTTCGCTCTCAAACGCTCTACTTCTTCTCTCAATTCTCTGTGAATAAAAATAATAAAATTTAAGTATTTTAATACAATATATATAAAAATGCCAGGTAGAAAATAAATTAAGGCGCCACTCGGTTACACACTTTATTATTATATCACACTTTGATTTCCCTGCTTATGTATTTTGCTTTTACAATTTTTAATTACACACTTATTAAACACACAAGTACACAAAGAAACAGCACTACGGCTAGCTTCACTTGTTGATTTTTACACAAAAGCAACTTCGACCTTACGCGAGGCAGAATAACAGTGTACTGACTTAAACTGTCTTCTTCGTTATGATGGACAGTATGCTGTTGGCCCTGCGGCCTCTACAGCGTCACCTTGGCGTGGGGAGGCCGAGGTAAAAGAGCTCCGACCTTGGCTTGGCTACCACGGAGTGGCACCAACAAATAAGAGCACAGTGTCGCAAGGGCGCCTCCTGCGAGACTCGGACCATGCTTGCGTACACTGTTTGTAGTGGAGGAGTTTATTCCCTACTGGGTAGGGCACTTGACGCCCTTTTGGACTTTATTTTTGGACTCCGCCAGCGCCGAGGCGCGGTCGGGTCACTGAAAAGTAAGGACCTCGTCTCCACCGGCGGGGACGGTGTGAGTATCGTGTGCGTCTGCGAAAGTGTATAGCCCTACCTACATACTTTGCGTCGTTCGCTTTAGTGATGGGGTCAGCATCGTCGGTTAATAAATCGCGGGGCCTTCGCGGGGCCCATACACGGCGCGGCTTGTTGTACGTGTCTACGCAGGCGTTTACCACCAGCGGGTTCGGATGATTTGCTGCTTTCGCGAAATAACTACTCGAGAGTTTCCTACATAACTCCTTGACCGAGTCTAATTTAGCATCCCTATGTATGTCTATGTTGCGCATAAACCACGGCGCGCCCGTGGCCTTGCGCAAGAATTTATTCTGCAGTATCTGCAGCCTATCTAGATTTGTGTGTCCGAACACAATACTGGCGTACGTGAAGATTGGCCTGATACACGTCGTATACAGGCGAATCTTATTTTTGAGCGACATCTTGCTCTTAGCGCATATCAATGGATAGAGGCGGCTTGTCACGTAATTCGCTTTTTTACGAACGTACGATATGTGGGCTTTGAATGACAATTGGCTATCTAGGACTACCCCTAGGTATTTAGCCGTGTTCGACTCGGGAATGATTTTGCCTAAGAGGCGAACGTTGGGCATATAATCCGTCTTCTTGACGGGGAAGTACACCGAAGTGCTTTTGTCTGGATTGACTTCAATGCGCCACTTTGTGAGCCACTTACCCAGTCGGTCCAAAGCTACCTGTAGGCGGTCAGCAATGCTGACCGAGATGCGGCCGGAAGTGAATATTGCGGTGTCGTCCGCGAAGAGGGCTAGGTTTGTGCCCGGGGCTTTGGGAATGTCATGGGTGTACAGGTTGTACAGAAGTGGGGAAAGAATGGACCCTTGAGGGACTCCGGCTCTAATTGGCCGTTTTGAAGAGAGGGTGCCTTCGACCCTGTAGCGAAAGGTGCGTCCAGATAAGTAGTCTCGTATGGTGTGCACGAGTCTGTCTGGTACATTTGCGTGTCTCAGCTTGAAGATCAAGCCGTTGTGCCAGACTTTATCAAACGCTTTCGCGATGTCTAGAAATATTGCCGCTGATGGCATTATTTTGGCTCTACCCAAGAGAAATTCCGTGAGGCGGTGGACTTGATGGACACTTGAGTGTTGGGCTCGAAAGCCAAATTGTTCGGGCGGGATAAGATTCCTTTCCTCGACAAAGGACTGAAGTCGTGTAAGGATGATACGTTCGTAAATTTTGCCTAAGGTGCTGAGAAGGCTGATGGGACGGTAACTGGCCGGATTAGTTCGCGGCTTGCCCGACTTGTGAATGCCGATGACAATCGCCTCTTTCCATTGGTCAGGGAACGTGCACTCCTGGAGGAGCGTATTGAAGATAGCTACGAGCAGCGTTAGAAAATGTAGTGGTAATATTTTCAGGATCTTGTTCGTGATGCGATCGGATCCAGGGGCTTTTTTCGAATTAAGACCCTTTATGATGTCCGTGACTTCGTCCACGGACGTCGGACGCGTCGGTTCGCCCACTGGTGGTATTGGCGCCCATATCTCTACTTGTGTGTCCACCATCGCGACGTGGGTGGGATCACACGGTTGCTCTGACGGAGAGCATTGTGCTTCTAAAGTGTCCGCTAAGCATTCGGCCTTCGCAAGATCATCTGAGGCTAGTGTTCCGTCTAGGCGTGCTAAAGGGGGCATTTGGACGACCGTGTCGTTCTTAAAACATCTGCTGAGTTGCCAGAACGCGTTTTGGGAAGGCGTAATGGATGTTAATTTGTGCTCACAGTTATCATCTGTGAGTTCCTCGAACCGGGCTCGAACCTGTCTTTGGAGTCTCCACAGTTCCCTACGATTATCTGGGGATGGGAATGCGTCATGTGCCCTAGTGGCTAGATTTTTGCGCCTTATAAGTTTTCTTAGATCTCGCGGGATCTTGAATCGTCCGTCAGGATTGACGTTTATTTCCCTAGTGCACTCGTCGAGAGTGAGACCTAACTGATTTGTGAGCTTATCAATGGCCGCTTCGGCTTCCACCACCGAGTCGAATCTGTCAGGTACGTCGGGTGAGGGATCCGATTCAGGGATGCCGAGGCGATCCGAGAATTTTCTCCAGTCTGTCGTTTTGGACTTTAAAGTGGTCGTGGGGCAGTCAGGCCCCAGTTTCACAATAACCGGTCTATGATCGGAGTCTAGCTCCGCTAGAACTTCGATAGAGCGCACTCTAAGGGCGACGCCCTGTAGCATGGCTATATCGAGAATATCGGGGCGGCCTATCGGCCCAAATCTTGTAGGAGTTGAAGGGGTGAGAATTTCAAAATTAGATGTGGTAAGACTCAGGATCGCGGCAAGCGCGATTCCTGCACTGTTTGTTGAATTACAGTTCCACATGGTATGTTTGCTATTGAAGTCCCCGGCCAGAAGGACCGAGTCCCCCATATTAAAAAGAGCTTTGAGGTCTGCTTCTAGCATTCCCTTATTGGGAGAAAGGTAACAGGAGGCTACGATAATGGGTGAGTGTCCAGTCATGTATACCTGACAGACCGATGCTTCGATGTTGGTGAGCGTCGGCGGCGGGTCTAGTGGGACGACGTGAAGCGTCTTTTTATAAAAGATGACGGTTCCTTCTTTGGGTCCGTCCCTGTCGTTACGTATGGTACGGTAATTTGCAATTTTAGGGTCCCTATTACTATTTCTAAGGAATGTTTCTTGGAAGATGTCCAGTTGTCTGTTTGTCACAAAGTCTCGGACTAGCCCCATTTGACTGCTAAGGCCGTTTGCATTAAAAAAGCCTAAACTAAGGGAACGCGGCTTGACTCGCGCGAGTCTTACGTCGGGAGGATTGATGCTATTGCTGACCGCCATTAGAATAGCTTTGATCGTTCGTACGCTTGGTAACGCATTACTTGCGCGGCGAGGCGCCTATGTCGGCTAATAAGCTTGAAACGCTCTTGCGAAGCGCCGTCAGTGTTTCTTAGGTCACCGGCGAAGGCCTGAATTTCCGCTTGGTCGAATATAGCGAAAAAGTCGAACGTTAGTCCTATGTCGCTCTCGAAGCCGTCTTCGTTGTGTTGAGCGAAGTTCATTTTTGGCTCCGGTAGCCTTGGCGCAATGGTAGGGGCAGTCCTGGCCGCGAGCCTAGGATCTTGCCTTCTTGGTGCCTGAGGGGCCTGTGTTGCCTGAGGGGCTTGGTTGGCCTGAGGGGCCTGTGTCGCCTGAGGGGCTTGAGTTGCCTGAGGGGCTTGAGTTGCCTGAGGGGCTAAAGGTAATTTTTTGTCCCACGCGTTCGTCGTTGGGAGTGGGGCGGGCCTGTATGCGTCGACAGGCCGTGGCTGGAAATTGTCGCGCTCTGGACGGGAGGGCATCGAAGCCCTATGCGTCCTTCCGCCCGTCCCGCCGACCAAGCGTGGCGCTCGGGGGCATCCGCGGTAGTTTGCGGGGTGCCCTTGAGCGCCGCACAGGGTGCAGCTGGGAGGGACTTCTGGGTCTCGGACCTTGCGCGGACAATCATATGTGGCGTGCTGTTCCAAGCACTTCACACATCGCGGTTTCGCGTGGCAGTTTTTGGTCGAGTGGCCATAGTATTGGCAGTTGTGACACTGCATGGGTATGCCCCGAGCCCATGGTTTCTCGAATCTAATTCCCGAGAGCTGGCAAACCGACCTTAGATTAAAAATCTTTTTGCCCTCGGGTGTCCGGTCTAATACTACCATTATCATGTCGTATACGAGTTTCGTATGTGAGTTAGACATGCGGTGTACCGCGCGAATTGGGAGGCTATGGGACTTAAGGTCCCTTTCGATTGTCTCTATCTCTATTTCTTTTGGGATGCCTTTGATGACAACCCGTAATTGTCTCTCCTCGTCGAGAGTATACGAGTGAAACCCTACTTTTTGTTCCCTAAGATGAGCCGTAAGGGCCCTGTGGTCTTTGACGGTGACCACCTGTACGCGGATGCCTTGCATCGTTGCCCGTGCAGATTCGAACTGCACGTGGTTTGCAAGCATCCACTTTGAGACATTGTCCCACTCTTTCTTTTCTTGCACTACGATGTGCGGCGGTAATTTATTTTTACGCACGCCGGCCGGCCGCGGTGCCGGGCCGGCGGTCGGAGCGTCCGATGCAGGTGTCGGCGAAACCGGTTTCGGACCGGCCTCGGCTACCTGCTCGACTACCTGCGCAGGTGTGCGCGCCTTACCCTTTTTCCTCCGCGGTGAGGTTTCGGGTGAACTTGTTATTACGCAAATTTTGCGTTTGCCTGGCGACTTTAATGATTTTTTGGCCTTGCGTTTGGCCGTTTTAGATTTGACGGTCTCGAAACCGTCATCTTTCTCCTCCTCGGAGTCGCTGGCCCTACATTTTGCCGCGTCGGTGTCAGATCCGTTCCCTGACTTAAAATCGTCCGAGTGGACGGATTTCATCTCCTCGTCGTCCGAGTCGATGATGGCGTGACAATTATTTTCATTCCCTACGCTAGTAGCGGGAGATTGGGCTCTACGTTCGCCCTCTACATAGTCCGATAGACTATTTAATGCTTCTGGCACATGTTTTGCCACGTACTTTAAAAGCTCGTCCGCGTCGATGCGGACCGACATATTTGCTGCGCTTGGCCCCTCGCCAAGGCGAGGGGTGTGTGCCTACTGTGTCCTAACGTCCCTGCTTTGTGGAGCCGGGGTGTATACCTATTAAAAACCTACTAACTATGTGTACTCACTCGAGGGGGGTCCCTGGAGGCTCCTGCACTAACTGCACTACACTAGCACTAATCACTAACACAACGTTGGTTGCCGCTCACGACACGACGTCGATGCGGCTCGTTGCGGACTTGCGTCCGGTCCTCTTCGCCTACTTGCTCTGTTCCCTTGGAATTGCGTATCCCGCGCCACTGAGTATAATTTGCACTTGCACGATAAGATCTGGATTTTGATTGCTTTCCCGGGCGGACATCGAGACGTCCGAGCGGTTCGGCAGTCGAAATGAGAATCGACTTAAACTGTCAAAATCTCCCTTTATATAGCCATTTCTTCACTTTTATAAATATTTATGTGGGTACTTTATATTTCTTTTATGCAAACTCAATGTACTAATGATTGTCTTACATATACCTACTACTTACATTTAATTTAATATTGTATATTTATTAAATATATTATGGAGCTTTACTTCCAGTGGAACGTCAATAGGTTCTCTATCTCCACTCACTTCACTAGTTGTAATAATAAAAAACGTTTAATGGGAAGGCACAAAACTTTGCGCCTTTTTATAGGCAATGGTTTGTTTGAAAAATAATAAAAACCATTTAGAGACAATTATTATAATTGATTTCCATCAATCGTAGCCAAGTGAGATAGAGAGGCGGTAGAAGTATAAAAAGAAATACCTATTAACTCGTAAAAGTGGTGGTGACGCTGCAGAGCGACGTCCCGATCGACCAAATAGTTTGTTGCTGAGAGAACACTTCTTGCGCCCTACCTCTTCAACCTTAGCCTGTAAATTTTAGTTTCACTTAGTATTAGCTAAACTTAACATAAATTGTTAAGTATGTTAATATCACCATAAATAATTATTTTCTTCTGGACTATCGAAATCAGATGATATATTTATTCTATTAAATCAAAATTAGTTATATAATTTTATTTATATAATTAAAATTCAAAAAATCTTTAATAGTTATAAAAAATAATCTTTAATAGTTATAAGTAAATTTTGTTGAGAATGTGAGTTAATTGTTAAGAATGTTTTTGCAATTTAGACTGTTGAATGGTTTAGTTATCAACAAACCAGATTATTATCCGATGATGCCTTGATGCCAGTTTTAACGGTATCGTTTAAGGCTAAGGTGTCAACTAAACCAGCCTACTAACTACGTCAACTAATGACTACTGTTATATACTATTACCGTTATTTAAATAATGTTTATCATAAAATTAAGAATATTATTCTTGTGACATACCTGTAAGAAATCAATAAGTTTGGCCTGTTGCCGCAGCGTGGCGTCGGCTTTAGTCTCGCGCGTGCGCCACCACGCCGCCGCCGCCTCGTGCGCCTCGCGCGCCGCCTCCGCCTCCTCCTGCACACAATACACAATCATGACATTTTTGAGTTTCGCGATGTTTACTTTTACATTTTAAATAAAACAATTTAAATGGATTAATCGCGTATATTGACATGTTTAGGAAAGCCGACGTTTAGAACAGCCGTATCTATCCGTGACCATGGACTACTGAAAAAATGCGAAACGTCGAGTTTCCAAAAATGTCATACGCGATTAATCCATTTAAATTATACTTAAATTTGAACGCAGCTGGATTTGAACACGCGTTTCTTGCTAAACGTGAAAGCGCTCTGACCACTGAGCGATGCGATCTTCATCACGCTGCGTCGAATTCTTACATGCCGTTTAATTGTTTTATTTAAAACACACAGTCGGTCAGTCGTACAAACACAGCAGACTGCGACGTCCCATTAGCAGTATCTACAGGTACCTGTGCATCGGCCAACGCAGCTTGTAACTGCATAGAGTTAGCGTGGTGGTGGTGCGCGCGGGTGCGCAGCGCCGCCGCCTCCTCTTGCAAGTCGCGCATTCGCCGCGCCGCGCTGTTCAACGCCGCGGACTGTGACGCCGCCTCGTCTTGCACGGTTGCAAGGCGGGCTTCTAGCTCCGCGATCATGGTGTCGCGGTTGTCGAGACGTTCCTGGTGATTATTTTTTGTCTTAAATTAATATTTAATATTATTATAATATTTATTACAAAATATGATAACTCAAAATATATTTATGAACGTAATGAACAATTGGCACACTATAAATGTATCATATACCTCCTCACTCTTTCTCTTGTTAATGTTGTTGCATTGAACAAAATAATTTAGAAAAGTCATCACAAAAATTAAACCTAATAATTCTAGAAGGCCATACCTTCATAACTTGCAGCTGTGAAGTGGCAAGTCGCAGCTGGTCGAGCGCGTCGTCGCCGCGCTGCCGCGCCAGCTCCAGCTCGGCGGCGCGGCTCGCGGACACACGCTCCGCTTCTGACAGCTTCGTCCTACACGTTCCTAGTTCTGAACGGAGGCGAGCTACTTCGCTCTGGTATAAAATACAATAAATATAATACATGTTATTGATTCACGTAACCTATTATTACTATAGTAATAAAAATAACGGACATTATCCACTTTGCCAAAAAAAATACATATATATCACAAATTAGAAAGTATAAGTACCTCGAGATCTTTATTTTTCAGCTCATGAAGATCTGCTAGTTTCTCCAAATCAGTTAATTGCTCTTCCAGTAGACTACAGGCTTCTTGTAGTGCTTTGTTATTCTGGAAATAGTCATATTATATATATCCACAAAATATATTTTTTTAAGATATACATTATAGTGTATATAGTATTTACTATATTTATACGCGCTTGAGAGGCTATCAATGCGGAGTCAACAGCTCGACATCGACCCCGCAGCAGATCCGTAGTAAGAAAAAAGCGCAAACGTTTCGCCAATACAAAACTTCTCAAAAATGGCGGCTTGGGCCACACTACCGGTTTTTCACCGAAGGTTTTAGTTACACGACGATATGGATACGACATATTAAATTTCAATTTTATTTTCCCCCTCTGTGACACTTTAATTGTAATTATTTCAACAAATACTTAATTATATGTATTTTTATTAATCAATTTAAAACATTTTAATTAAAACGCTAGTAAACTCTGGACTACTATTAACAAGACAGTGAAGATTAAGAATGATAATACAGCTCGAAATGCAGGCTCGTGAGTTAGTGTTTACTAAATAACGAGACAATTGATTGACAACAAATTGTTTATTAACTATTTGTTTTGATAATATTAATAAATACTAATGTTATTAATGATTAGTTTTAATAAACAAATAAGAAGCTGAGTGTTCACAGTTGAAGTTATCAAAATATTACATACAAATAGATTCGTTAGTGAAAATTCCCACGGGTGCAATGCTTTTACTTAATGTACTACAGAATGTCTTTATATACAATGTTCACAGCTTTTTTGACATCACACAATACAAATATATGTTTTGTTTGTGTAAAGATTACTCATTAAAGAGCGTTAGAAATTTTAAAAATGAAGTGTCATCGTCAGTGTTCATCTACTATATTATACATGTGTTATGTATAAGGTTTATATATTTCATTAGAATCGTTTTATTTTTAAAAAAAGGTTATTTTAAATTAATTATTTACTTTAAAAAAATTACATTAAAATTTTAGGATCTAACACATAGGGACAGACAGCGGGAAGCAACTTTGCTTTCTGATTTCTGATGATACAGTGATTATAATAACAAGCAATGCTAAACGAACATAAGCTGGAAAACTAGCTTCATAGATTTGTTTGGTATTAAGTCTTAACTTATTGTCTATCCTGCTATATGTAGGGTAGAAAGGTAAAAAAAAAGCCAACTTCGGGTCGGATTCAGGTATGAAGGGTTCCGTAGTACCATTATGTATAGAGACATTAAAAAATCATGTAGTAGACATGAATAAGAAGCACCACCATTTTATTTATTTTAATGTCTTAGCATTTTCTTTATAAAGAGGCAATGGAATTTATATGTTAAAACTTTAGCTGCCTGCCTAACTATCACAATTCACGAAACGCAGCGACGGGCAGACAGTCATGTTTTAGCTTATGCGTTTAATAAACGTATCATATAAAATACCTGTATTAAATCATTATTACTCGCACGCAGCGGCATGAGCTCGTCGCGCAACTGCGCTCGTTCCCTAGAAGATAATTCCTCCTGTTCCTCCGCGTGAAGTCTTCTTTTCTCACTGTATTGCACTTCGCTCTTTAATTTACGAATGTCGTTGCGTGATCTGATAAAAAAGAAATGTTTTATATAATATTTTATAATGTTAGCTATAGAGTATTTATTTTGTTATTTATATTAGAAACGTTTCCGTAGCCATTCCAAAGCCCATAACAAACAAATTATTTATTAATATTATATTGTACTAGAATTTTGTATATACGTCAAATAATAAAGTATAATAATAATTGTTAATTTTATTATGATGAAATTAATATATAGTATTATTTTTCTTCCACACTAATATTAAAATGTAATTAATCGATTGAGAAGTATAAAGTTTACGTAAAATAATGAAAAATCAAACAGCGATACTTATAAAACTTCTAATACCTGTCCACCTCAGCTTGAAGTATTTCATTATGTTTCTTCAACTTATCTGTTAGTTCCTTAAGTTTTTCAGCTTCTTTCTTTACTAATTCATACTGTGGTTTTAAAGTCGTAATTTCCTTATGCACTAAGCCCGCTTTGTCTTCTGCAGACTTACGAGCTTGTACTGCGGAGTTGAGACGCTCTTCAAGGCGTTTTAGATCTCTTGTTTGTACTTTTAAGTTCAATGATAGGTCGTCAAATTCCTTCTCCTAAAAATAATAATAATCAAATCAATTTTACAATGAAATATCTTTACTGTTTGTTTTGATTTAGCAATACTATATATTATAAAACCATCTTGACTCAAGAAGGTATATAAATAGCAGTTAATCTGTAAACAACCAATAATAAATTTATTATGTATCATATAAGATAAATAACTCAAATAGCTCCATTAATTTTGTAATAGTCTAAAAATTTATTTATGTATGTACCTATGTATGTTTGAATTATATATGTACCTTACGCCACCTTGCTAAATTAGCAGCCCGAGTTTCTTGCCGCAAAGCTGCGATCTCTTCAGCTCGTGCCTATAAATAGTATATTAACATGTTTTTTATATATACATAGAGACGTTAGACAGGATTATAGTTAAGGAAAGTAAAGACTAAATAACAGAATGGTGTGCAAGATATACCAAAAATATTAGGAGACAGGAAGACGACAAAAAAATTGTTAGTCCGACATGGACCCATTTAGCTAGACATTGAGTTAATAATCCTTCAAATGCAAGTTAAATGTAACTAAATTACTTACATAAAATAAACACCTAATAATATCTTTTAATTGTAAACAAAGAAACGGGAATATTATTTACTATAACGTAAAAAAAATATTCCAAAATTTTAAAACTTATTATATTATAGATGTACATAATAATAATATGTATACTAATTTTATATTTAATAAGTCTCACATGTAGCAAGTGTCAGCAGAGAATATAACAATTTAATTGAATGCTCTATCTCAGAAACTGCTGGGTTAAATTTGAAAATATTTTTTTGTGTACTGAACAGTTAATTTATCGAGGTAAGTTATATTGTACCATATTAACTATTTCGATGTAACATATTGTACATACGGTCAGAATTGCTTCAGACTTAAGACATCGTGTGTGATAATTATAAGTTATTATACCTGCAACTGAGCTTCAGCACGCTCAACCTGCTCCTTAAGGAGCGTGACCTGCGCGAGAGCCGCGTGCGCAGGCGCCTCTGCAACACTCTCTGTGTCACTGCGCGCGTCGCGAGCCTCCTCTCTCTCCACTCTCTCCGTCTCGTCGCGTGTGGCACATCGCGCACACTCTCTGTTCTCTAAGGCGCTAACCTCGCGTTCCAGTTGACGCACTAGTTGTTCTAGTGAGCTAACCTTTAGATTAATATTATTTTAGTACAAGGAATAAAAATGATATGTTCATACGTTTAAACATTTCTGACAACGTAATGAGGGCAAAATAATTTTATTATAGCATTAATAACTGAAAGCCAGACAGATTCTTTTACATATATCTCAAAAATATATATATATAACTTCATAAGTATATATATATATATATATATATATATATATATATATATATATATATATATATATATATATATATATATATATATATATATATATATATATATATATATATATATATATATATATATATATATATATATATATATATATATATATATATATATATATATATATATATATATATATATATATATATATATATATATATATATATATATAACTTCATAAGTATCTTTTATATGTTTTCCACATACATTTATGCCATCAACAACAAATAATACAATTCAAACAACAAATAATAAAATTAATCGAGTGTCTAATTTATTAGTAACTAATAATATACCGACATACCTTCTCCCTGTACCGCGCGTCGTCGTGCAAGGCGGCGGAGGCGCGCGCCTCAGCCGCTTCCAGGCGCTGCTGCAGCCGCGCCTCCGTGCGCGCACACTGTTCTTCTAAAGCGGCCTCTCTAGCGCCCGCCTCGCTGATGCCACGCTCCAACTCCTGACAACGTTTATAGTTTTAAAAGAGCGAAATATGTTTTCCTACTATATATAACTAAAGAATTACATATGAAGGTGGGTAGAAGACACCTAATGTTTTGACACTTCGTTTTTCGTATCATAGCTAACATTCGGGATATTGCATCAAAACGCGACAAGAAAATAATCCATTATTCTAAGTAAGAATTGGTCTATTTAAACGCCAACAAACACCATTTGAAGTAGCAATCTGAAATTCAAATGTTTAACCACAAATATGTTTCGATCTTTGCTTATATATACTAAATGTTTGCCTTCATAAAAAAAAAATTAAAAAAAATTGATAATTAAAACTATCTTAATTTGCTATTTTCTTCTACCTTTTTCTGTCTGGTTGAGATTGCTATGTGTGTAATAAGACTTTTTGCACATTTATATGTGAATTAAAAAGACTATATGTACAAAAGATCTTACACACACACATTGTTTATACTTTGGGTTTTCTGGGTGTGCAAGATAGAATTATTATTATCACCATAAAAAATTACTGGTTATTACAAAAACATAGTACCTGTACTTGTGCTGTAAGCGTCGTAATGCGCATGCGTTCCTGAGTGAGCAGCACCTGCGCTTCACTCAGCTGTTGGCTGGTGGCCGTCGCTACGCGCTCTTTTTCCAGTGCGGAGTTCTTCATGTACATACCACAAATATAAATTAAATTAAATTATATTAAAATGTATTAAATTGAGTTAATTTTAACTTTTGAACGCTTTTATTCCTATATTCAATAATTTTGAATTTACGAGTTGTATTGTGTTAGATTGCCTTAATAAGAAAGAAGATTACTTAATCTATCCCTGTGACCAATTACTTAGTCCATTTTGAAGAAGTCATTACTTTGAACTACTTCGATTTAACCATTTACATATATGAAATGCGGTAAGAACTACTTTCAAATAATTCCTAATAGAAATAATTAAGTAATGTTGGTACCTGAGCAGCATTGATCTGATCACGCATTTCCTCAACAGTAGTGCGAAGCCGCTGTAACTCGTGCTCGGTGGCCGCTAAACGTGCTTCCGCCTCCTTGCGAGCGCGGGCCTCCCGCGCCGCCGTCGCTTCCGCCGTGGCCACACGGGCCGCGTCCGCGTCACCTCCGCTTAGTGTTTGACGGCGCAGTGCACGCTCTTTTGCAACTGTATCCTGTTAATAGTAGAAATATTAATTAATATGATGTGTATGTACTACTGTATAAGCCGGTTTATCTTAGTTTTAAGAAGTAATTTTACATGTAATTTTACAGATTCTATTGAAAGTACATAATTTTGTGAGCTTTCATCATATACTATAAGCTTTCATAATAAGGTTTCTGTAATATCTTTTTTACAGTAAAAAAATACATTCTTAAAAATAATAATTATAAATAAGAAAATCTATATACATAAAATAATTTTAGTGTCCGTTTGTGATTTCAAAACAATTTGTTTCTTCAACTGCTTAGAGTTATTACGATACCAATACATAAAACAACCATTTTAGAAAATTTATCTATCCGTATATCTTTCCATTTTCCGAACCGATTTTATGGACTCTTAACTATGCGTAGCGGAATTCCTACGGGATCGAGGTTTAAGCAACTTTATTTTATATAATATTTTCCAAAATATATATTAGACAAAGTGTTTCGAAGGCGAAGCCACTAATAGATAGTTAGTTGTAAATGATATAGCTACATGTTTTACTGTTTTTATTAAGCCTCAAGATATCAGTACTGGTATTATAGGAATACGGGTATTGTAGGAATCTAGTTAAGACACTACGTTCTCCGCTTTCGAGGCATTGCATGTCGAACGATGGGACAAAACGCTACGCTTGCCTAGTTGGTAAAGCGAGGACAACGGAAAATAAATAATTCATCTTTCCTGATTGGGAATTGAATCCATAAGCCGTCACGTTTACAGACAAGCGCTGCGCCTCTGCGCCACAACGACCCTGTTTTACTTGTTAATAATAAGAATAAATCTAAAAACTAAAGCTACATATTTATGCTATTATATAGAAAAGAATGTCTTCTAAAAAAACAACAACGTATTGTACTCTAAAACTCGTTTACGACGACTTGTACCTACTAATACTAATGAAACTACAAACAAACCACTAGTCAATAACAACATTTCTAAGATGAAAGTATAAAATATTAAATATCTTAAATACTTATATTAAGTAAATATAGAATATAAGTAAAATATAAAAGTAATTTTCAAATATGCAATTATGAACATGTAACATACTATTCACTATCTATATGTATACTACATATAATTTATAGTGTTTTTTATAAACTTACAACAGGCTTCACATTGATTTCTGTAAGCCATCTATGGCTTAAATCTTGGACATGATGTATAATCTCCTGATTGTGATACAAGAAAATCGTATTTAAATAAACAAAATTGACACGTTAATTTTCCAAAAGGTAGTATTATTTAGTATAAAAAAATAGGTTTTAACGCTCAGTAAGATGTAGTGAAGAACGTTTATTTACCTTATAATGCTTATGCTGAGCCCTCGCATCGTCGGCCGCCGCTACAGCACTAGAACATTCCGCCTTTAACTCTTGTATTTTAGCCTCGGCTCTTGCCAAGTCATCTTTAAGCAAATCTCTCTCAGACTTCAACTGAGATGCGTGAGCTTGAGCATTTCTAAGTTCAGTGTTAGTTCTCTCAGTGATTCCAATACTCAATTCCTGATTCGTGCGTTGCAAGGCCATTCGTTCTTCTTTCTCTACTTCTATTTGTCGTTCTAAACGCCTGGTAGAATTATACTTAATATAAGACAATAAAGTATTTATAATAACGGTACTATTACTTAAAACGAACAGTTAACTTTATAGTAATTTCATAACATATTAGATAGAATATTTCTGCTAATTATATATGTATTAAAAAATTGTATTTTATAATTAAATATATGGCTTACAAATCACAATAACGTATTTATAACGAAACTATTACTTAACAAAGTGTACAGTTAATTTTATAGTAATTTCATAACATATAAGATTAAACATTTTTGTTAACTTGATATTATAATGAAAAAAAAACTTATTTAACAATCAAATATAGGACCCCAAAAATCACAAACTATAATCTATATGTCGACATATAGATATCCGCATCCGCATCCGCAAACTCACAAAAACCAACTAACTTGTTCTGCAGCGTGAGCGCAGTGATGTCGGCCTGCAGCGCCGCGCGCACTCGCTCCGCGTCCGCGTCGGCCGCGCGCCGCGCCCGCTGCGCCACCGCGCCGCTCTCCGCCTCCGCCGCCGCCAGCTTGCTCTGCAGCGACGCGATCTCTCGCCCGCGCATCGCTGCTAACTTCTCTGCCGATCTGTCGTAATGTATTTGTGTATGTGTTTAGTTGTTTTGTTAATGTACTTGTATTATTATACTATGAAGAACTTAGTCGAATGAAAGTTTGTTTAGTTGAACTCAATAATTATTTTAGTTTAGGTTAAGTCCATTTATCAAAAAAGAAAATAAGATATTACTTAGAAATGTAAATTCTATTTGTATTTGTAAATAATGGATATACAATAGTCGTAGTTATAGGTACTAGGTAGGTCATAACAAAAACTCACTTATAAGTAGCTAAGTCGATAGCTGTGCAGTCATGAGATGCGTTAAAACCACCACTGTTGTCTTCATTTTCATAAATAGCTACAAATGAGTACCCTATAAAAAATCTAAAACTAATAATAATTTAAATTTGATAAAAACATAAATTGCATTAATTTATATTTATGAAATACAGCATAATGTATATTTAGTTTAACTATAAACTTACCAACAAAAGGTAAATGTCCAGCAAAAGGAGGGCGAGTACGGAAAGGTGCACCCGATGGAGGGGACGCCTCACGAGTGGGTCGCGGCAAGAACGTGGCGTCCTCTGGACCACGCAGGTGTGGTACCCATGGAGGCACCTGAATATTTTTTTTAATTTATGTTTTCTCTTTATTCCCAATTCAGCAGTGTGAGCAGAAAGAAACTAATATATATATACTATAACATGTGTACGTTATACTTGTGAATAAGTATTGGGTCATCGACTTAAAAATATATATTATTAGGTATATGTAAATAATTGAGTATATTCACCTGATCACGAATAGAATGTAGCTTAAGATGAGCAAGAGCAGGATGCTGTAAAGTGTCCAAGTAATTGAATCGCCGTGAGGGCGCGACACGCAGAAGGCCTGTGACAAGCGAGCGCCACGTGCTCGATGGACCCGCGGGGGGAGGGTCGAATGGCGGCTCGGAATTTGGCTCTCTTTCGTATCTGTGAACAGGTACTTCATTCTTAACATGTCGTCCAAGTTTTTCGATTTTGTGTTTCAAGTGAAACCACGCTCTTTCACACCGGAAGAAGATAATGAAAAAAATAATTACTACACAAGTGGGAACCAAACCCACAACACTTGCGTTTACAGCCACGCGCTGCAAGGCGCAGAATGTTTACATTTATTTTATCAGCAATTTGAAAGTATTATATTAAATGAATAATATGTTTTTATAATAAAATAAGCAGACAACTCACTTTTGTATATTGCTAAGGATTTTTGCTGTACTGTCGTCGTCACTTGTAGAAAATGGTCTTCTGAGTGTCACCAGTTCAAATGCCACAACTCCCAAGGACCAGTAGTCGCAAGCAGACTAGCAACAAAGTTTACAGTTATTATAGAAACTATGTATTAAAAACTAATGGTATTGCATTTATTATAAATAAAAATAATGCTTACATTTTAATAACCTATATGACATAAAAAAAACGTTCTTTCTTTTAATTTAAAGTTTATAGTATGTATAACAATATAAAAGAGGAAGTATACTCATTTTCGTTATAATAGTAATATAATATTGAAAAATATATTTAAAAAATAAAAAGACCAATGTCCTCATGCATATTTACTCTCAAACTACATAATTACTAAAACTACTTTAGGTGTCATTACATACAATTTAAATTTCCTTATTTTGTTATAGAATCAATAAAAATATTCTTTTGTGTTTTTATCGTGCTCACATTCTTTTTAGTATCGTGCTTTTCGACAAATTTATATAGCAGTGTTATTGTGGTTAAAAAAACTTTTTGTGACTACTTGTTATATACATTACTTGGTGCTACAGCAACTTCATATGGGGTATTTAATATAATATAGAGCTAAACTATCGATTATTTTAGAATTATATGTAAGATGGATGACTGTACCTACATTAACTGATTAATCAATCAAAACAGTTATGACTATTTTTAAAATAATTTCAGAATTACTTCAAACCTATATTAAAAATATGTGTTACATCTGAGAATGTTCTAAAATTGATAATCCGTTATTGTGCAGATATAATATAGTACAATACAACCATAAGTCGGACAATAGAATATAATATTAACACATTAATGTAAAAATTCGTATAAGTTAAAAATTAAATATATTTAAGATATAATATTTCCTATCCCCATATGAAGCGAAAAGCGTTAGTAAACACCCACTATGGCCATGTTAACCCGTCGGCAGTACTCGAGACACACAGTGTGCGCGGAGCAGTCGGCCAGCAGCTCCGGCGCCACGTAGTCGGCCGTGCCGCCCGCCACGCACCCGCCCTCGGACAGCCGAGCGCACGTGCCGAAGTCGCCCAACTTCACGTGGCCGCATCTGTTTATAATTTATTTATGTTATACTTTGGATATGATAAAGACGTTAATCATATGAATTAAAATCAAAATAATTATAATTCAATCTGGTAATTTCATATATAACAGTACAAACTATGCTAGTAGTGTCAATCCTACAGAAAGCTACCACTGGCTCATAAAGCAGGTTCTACTAAGAGACAGCCAAATTCAACAGTTGATCTTTTAAAAATATATTTTTACAACAATTACAAAACAAACATACTTATGATTTCTGAGAGAGTTAAGAGATCAACAACATTTACAATTCAACAAATATTTATCATCATATTATTCTTAAATTTTACAAATAATAAGCTTTATCTAACATTATCTTTTGAATTTCTTTATGAATTTTTGTATATTTTGTTTAGAAATGATTTGAATACTACTGTACAATCAAAATATAGAAAGCAAAACTTAATTAATTAAAGAAATTTTTTTAACATAACAATGATATGCTTAAGAGAGATTATACTAAGCTTGTCACACAAAATAAATACATACCTATCCAAAAATATATTTTCAGGTTTAACATCCCTGTGTACATAGCCCATGGCATGCAAAGCTTTAAGAGCATGTGCCACTTCCGCAATATAAAACGCAGCATCTCTCTCTGAAAGTGGACTATCATGACGCGCGAGCAGACCAGCTAAATCACCGCCATTGCACAATTCCATAACAAGATAAAGATTAGAATTGTCCTGCAAATATATACAATTGTAATTGATTTGTGGTCAGTAATAATCTATAAAAATAATTAAGTTTAAATTGTTTAAATATAATATAGTAAAGAGGACTATAAAATAATATCACAGCATAGCATAGAATATATTGTTCTATGTAGAAAACAATGTCACACTTTGTATATATTATGATTAAAAAATGCAATATTTTAATTACATTTATTGGTATGGTACGGTAGCAAGGCAAGACAGTATGACAAATATTTTATTATTCACATACTCACTTGATTTATCTTTCTGCATAAAAAGGTAAACAAATGATCAAATCATTTATATAACAGAATTAAAATAAGAGATACGGAAATACTACATATACCCTGTGAGTACTGAACCCACCTCCAAAACATTTTCACATTACAACCACTAAACATATAACATATTTGGAAATATGCAGCAAATCAAATTTAATGGCATACAATTTCGTACACTACTACTTAGTATCTGTTATTTTTTTGCAAACCTGAAAAGCATATTGTAAGCGTGGCAACCATTGGCCTGAAGCATTTGCTAATATGTCTCTTTCATCTTCAGCACCAGTGACCCGCTTGCGAGCTTGCTCTTTGCGGACACTTTTAAGTGCATACACATCCCCTGTTTGTTTTTCTCTCACCATCTAGAAATATTCAAATTAAAAATGCTAATTTTTTTATAGTAGATATATATTTTTTTGTCATAATTTTCCCAAAAATCTATTATACATGTATGCTCTAAGAAAAACATTTTTGAAATAACAGCATACTATTTTTACAATGTAAACTTATCAAGTCATGAAATTTAAATTGTAAATATATTGAAACATTTCTAAAAAGCATGTTTATTAAAGTGTTGTGATAATATTTATTGGAATTTATTACATGAACTTCTCCATAATGGCCACGACCAATTAGCTGAATTATTTCAAAATCAGTAAGGCAAACACGAGTCCTTCGTAAATCTGCCAAGACACTGCGATCTGAAAATATATTATTTTCTATAAATTATACTTTAATATTGATTCCCTATATGATTACTTAATTTATACAACACATTTAAATAGCGCTCATGAAAGTGTATTATTTTTAAAATTATAATAAAATTTTAAAATGGTTTTAAAATAAATTATTAACATATAAAATAAGATATCAAGATCTAAAACCTTATTATATCATATTTTCCATGTTTCAACCAACTACTACTAATATAATAAATATACTCATAATACAATAAATTATTATTATTTAGTTTAACTTGCTACAATTGATAAAAAAATATATTATAAACAATATGCGAAATGTTCGAGTAGAAACACAATAAGGTTGGGCATTAAGGTGTAGATATTTTGTTATTGCGTATATAAATGTATGAATTGCGAGATGTAGAATAATGAATTTACTTTTAATTTAATAGAATACAATAAGTAAATTGATGTTTTTAAAGCAATTTAGGTACTTAGGTTTTATTAAATTATAAGCCTTGACCTTTGGAATAAATAATGAAATTCTTAAGAGCAGGTGTTCAAACTTCATATAATATATATATAACTCACATTTATCAAGAAAACTTCGTACAAAATCATCGCACTTCTTAACTGGATCTTCATTGCACTCATCATATAAAACAGTTAAAGCATCTAACAACGTTTCACGATCTATTTTTCTACTAAGTTTAGAAGTTCCATTCGTAACTTTGCCTATTATTTGTCGGTTTAATCGAGTAATACGAACAGCAATTGCTTCCTTGGAGGGCTCCATAATAATTGTGTTTATTAGTGTATTTTAATGAATTTTAGACATTTTATTAAGTCAGTTTTGTTTATATTACTTTTTACACCAAAATTCACGCCACAAACAATAGCCCGGTTGTTACCGTTATTATTTTAAAAATCGAAAATAATAAAATGACAGTCAAAGTATGGTGTTGCTAGCACAAAATACAAATACACATTTTCTGTTTCATTTATATTTAAATTTTTACTGTAGCATACAGTATATGAGCAAATTTACAGTAACCATTTAACAGTAGTATACATGAAAAGTTATAATACACAAAGCTTATTATTATTTATTTGGTAGCTATATTAACGAAATCATTACATATATCTGTTTTAATAATTATAAAAAAGTACCATTTAGTATTTTCACTTACGTGTAGCAACACCATACATCTAGGAAACTGCTTACTTTGGCAGCATTCAGTTCTTTATTATAATCTTCGTTCCAAAGCTTCTCAGCAAAGTAAATCAGTCAGAATTCGGTCTAACCTAATAATTTTTTGCAAAGCTTACAACCTTTATATTTCTTATAGGTATCTCGCACTCTCCTTTTTTCTCTTTCTTACTTGAAAGAACGACCTTGGTTGATTGGTTATATATAGTAGGAACAGCTGAGAGAATTGAGCACGTTCTTCTTCATCCCGGTTAAAATATTCTTGCCTACCTACCATTCTTCTTTCAGTTTTCTATATCAATTTCATATCTTCCACATCTATGGCGTTTTATCTATGTAGGGGGTTGTCCATTAATCACGTGATCTTGTTTTAGCATTTTTTAACCCCCCCCTCCCCCATTGATGATACGTAGTGAGGTTTAAGACCACCACCCCTCCCCCTTCTCAACATCACGTGTATTTTTAGTACCTACAACGAATCTTAAAATTTTCTGAATAATATCTTAATTTAAATACAGGTGTAAACTATAATCTTATTTTATTCTGAAATTAAGGACCATAATAAAAATGTCTACACCAGGTTGCTTAATATTTGTTTAAAAATCGCACGTTAGACGAAAAAATAAATACACGAGATATCTTACTACACCCCCCCTCCCCCTTGTGTTATTTTCGTGATTTTTATCAAACCTCTCCCCCCCCTTTCAAGCCTCACGTGATTAATGGACAACCCCTAGCTGTACATAACCCAAGATGCTTATTCCATGGCATATCAATGGCAAATACACGAAACACTACATGTTTGGTTTCCACAGGTTTTATTTGGTGAACTCAATAGCAGAGCCACCAGATATGTGAATAGGATTATTTACACGAAAATGAAAAGTATTTTAAATCAAGTAATATTGTAATATAATTCTCAAGTATTTTTAATATCAAGGGACTTAAAAGCCCTAATGCAATAAAAAATTTCTATTATTATAAAAAGTAATAATCGAAGGCAAACATTTTATATTAAAACTATCTCGATCTCTTTTGTTATAAAATTATCAAGGAATTAAACATTTAAATAAATATCATGATACTTTAAAATCTTACCTTAGATAAATTATTTGTTTCTTTATCATATACAAAGACCCAAATGTTAAAGATTTCAAATGTCTCATAAAGGATCATAATAACCCAGCTTTTATATAAGAAGAGTGAAAAGTTTGTTCAATACTACGAGAACTTTTAATTCTAAATATGTTAATTCATATTGAAATATAAAATTTACCAAAACATAAATATATTACATTCATTTATTTTCAAATACCTATTTATTACAAATACAGTACATCGTAAGTGCCAATTGTATTTATTACTTAATGGTTAATTTTTATAATTAAATTAATATTATTCGTTATTTAATAAAGATTTATATATTATTTTTATAGTATAGTAAAATAAATAATTTCATTCACGATATCGGCTGTGACTAACGAGTGAGCGATAGGTAGAGCTTGTTTATAAAAGATGTTGGAAGGCATTTATTGGCAGTTTTATTCTTGCTGAGCTAGAGTTTACTGTGTAGTATTTTATAAAATAATATTCTAACAGTTTCTTTGTGGTGTTAGCATTATGGCATTCCTTGAAGGACCTTCAATAAAACAGTCAGAAATGATAAAACAAGAACTTGGGGAGGGGCCGGATGACTTGGAAAGGGGTGTTAGAGATCTTCGAAGTATGTGCGCGGCCAACCCTTATTTGCCAGATGCAGACGCTTTAGGTATATATTTTATTTCAGATATTTTTTCATATTTGGCAAGGTCTTATTTGTTATTAAATTAAGTCCCCTTCATAAATGTATTTTATATTTATGTTTCTTATGAAAATGATTAAACTTTTTGTTTATGTACATATTTAGTTTAATTGAATTATAACGATGAATTATCTAATTTATACACGTATTGAAAATATGTTTATTAATTTACGGTGCATTTAAAATTTAACCCTCATCCTAATGAATGATTACTTTGTTGTAATTTTTAAAATTTACTTATTTGTCAGACATAATTAGACGACGTAGCTTTGTTTAATCGAGCTGCAAGGGGTATACATAGGGGTACGCATACATTAAACTATAGTCTTTTCATTTATTTTATCACAAATATTTTTTACATTAATAATTATATTCAGTTATTTTTTCTAGTAAGCTTTAAACCGATATCCTTTTTAATATCTCCTAATACGTAATTATCATATAGTGGCATAATATAAACAGAAACTTAAAAAATAATCCTCTACGCTAATACGTTTAGTCTAACAATAATAAAATAAGACTAAAAACGTAGCCCTTTGCTTTCGTACTAGTCCACGTTGATTTGAAATAAAGTTAATACGTTTTCGTACGAATTTAAATTATACATTAACAATGAACACGTTTTTCTTGTGTTGTATTTTTTATTTACTTTTAAGTATATATTTGCATATTAAGATTAATTTAAATAAGTTTTGCAGCTTATCCGCATTATTAGCAATCGGACAGGGTTACTTTCACATTTATAATTTTATAATGCTAATAAAATAAAGAACATGTTAATATTTATAATTCGCGTCTCAACCTTCTGCAATCAATGAACCACTTGTCTAAGCGACACAAAGACATTTCCGTATATTTGACACATATGTATTTCGTGTATTAAATACGGATATCAATATATCATTACCACATATAGTCAGATAATGTAAAATGCTAATATATGCACGTATGTTTTTCGTCAATATATTTTTCTTTTAAGAGAAAAGACTAAGGTTAACACTCTAAAATTAAATAAATTATCTTTATGGTTTAGCGAATAATGTGAATTTACATTAAGAAATGTTTCTAAAAATAGATAATATTTTGTAAATAAATTTCTTTGTTACAAAGACAAAAAGAAGGGGAAATCAAAAAGCTAGCAAAATTGTTTTTTTTTATAATAACTTAAAAACAAATGAAATTTTAAAAATAAAAATAATAAAAAAAAACAAATTAAGTAAAGTAATAATGTGTAATTATTACAACATAAAATGTTACTTATTATAACGATTTGTCGTTCGGTCTCAATGGTGACTTACTAACCTTGTTCGCTTATTTTATTGTTTACATGCAATTTAAGCACTAACTTGCATTTTTATTCTGAGTTTGTGAAATGTTGCAATGTTCTCATTTAGTATGCGATATCAATATTGTTTCGTAAACGCTCTTGAGACGATATTTTATGTTAAGAATATTGTAGGTAAGTACTACAAACTAGTAAAACATCTTCTATTAACACAAATGCTGAACAAAAAATATTTCATATATTTTTTAATTTAAATGGCAATAATAAGAAATTAAACTATTTGCGTTTAACTGAGGACCGTCGTGATGCAGAGTTGTAAACGCGACAGTTTGTGAGTTCGATTTCCTTTCGGTGATGGATTTTTCTATTTCCATTGTCTTCGCTCTGGAAACTAGGCAAAGCGCGGCACTGAGTTCTGCCACTCAACACGCAGTGCTACAAGCCCGGCTATATCATGAACTCTGTATTCCAAATATATAGAATGGATATCAAACTCACATCCATCACAGGTACAATCAGACACTAACCAATTATCTGATGATGCCGTCATATAATAGGTATGTTATTCTGAATATTAAATAAAATATTGATAAGAATTTGGCTCTTCCTGATGACCGGTTTAACAACTAAACCTGAACACGAGAAAAACCGATAGCGTTATGAATAATATAGTCTAAATTTTGTGTTAAATATTTTTTCAATATTTGTAAATATATTTTATTGTAGTAAGCCTAATAATATTTAAATTTAACTTTTTCAAACACGTTTTCGAAAGAACAACGTGCCAGGTAGGATAGAAGAGGTCAGTGGAAGCGTAGTGAAGCGTACAAGGGCTTGTACTCTCCATAAATTTAAAATATAAAGAGTATCTTGTTGTAAACAAACACATATTAGATTATAATAAGCAATTGAAATATTATTTTACTATGTACTATTATATAAAAAATTGGGAATTTTAGTTACCAAGTATAAATATAGAACACACGATTTTGATCAATTTACATAACCATGTCATAAATTTTTTTACAAAACTACTAAATGTGTTATTTAACAGATAATGCCACCGACGTTTTCCACATTTAGCGGGTTAGACAAGCAGGTTTCCGCGACTTCATTTGTTTTCGATCGTTTTGCTAAATTTCTCATAAGTCAGCAGAGACTGCTCGTCGTCCTGGACAACTTTTAATAATCTATTTTGGTTCAGTTGGTAAGGTTCAAAATTGAAAAACATACATACAGAAAATTCTATTTTTCTTTTTTCAAGCTAAAAATAACAAAAATGTATGAACTCATACACTTTTTTACGATTATATTATATGTTTTGTAGATGCCTTTAGATTTATTTTAGATATTTGCTGTATATATTTGAGTACGTACGATTTCGTAATATACTGTTATAAATATAAATAGAAGAACCTCGGACTATCGTTTGTTTTATAAAAATACCTTGTCATTTCTGCATTCGTAATTTTATTTAAGTCCTACATTTATATATACATATATATTACGTGCGTATGCCGTCTGTCATTGATAACTAATGTTTAAACATATTTATATACCTGAGATGTGTTAATATTTATTATTATAATTTAAAAAACGACACCAATGCTATGTACTTTGGTGTCATTTTAATTGGTTAACATTATAAAAAAATACTATTAATATCAATATTTTATGAATATGATAATAGATCGATATTACTAGGTTTTTTTTTTATTTTAAAAAAGTATTTTTGATTTTATAACAACTAAACCAGGTACTCTTATTAAACAACCAAAACCAGATTTTCCGTTTCTTGGCCTCTCGAATGTTGAAACATTCAGACGACGAAAATAAAAAACAATAAGACTTTTTATTAGCCTTTAAATTTACATCCAAAGCATTATAGCATGCTATGCTTAAATTACCACTAGACACTAGACTATTTATTTTGCTACTTTACTCAAGTGTATCTTAAGTATTTGTCTTGTAGTATTACGTTAAGTACTATTGTATGTCTTTGACAGTTGGCACATAATTATATACTGTGTTTGTGTAAATAAATAATTCTATATATCTTAATTACACTCAGTACTACGCCATCGCCCTGCAATAAGAACGCGAATGAAAAAATATGATGCTTGTTAGTTTCGTATATATATTAGAATTTTTTTATTCTAGATGTATAAAGGTTGTAGTTATAGGCATAGAACAAGTTCGAATATTGCTCATTTTAATTTACTTATTTACTGATTATTGGTATATTTAATATTAAAAAAAATAAGTCCAAGAGGAAATTTTTAGATAAGCACATTTTCATATTTTAATATTACACATTTTCTAACTATTAGTGTATGGTTTCTTTTTCAATAATTTATGTTTCTAATGTATAAGACATGATAATTTGTAATATATAATTTAATATTTTTTATGTCATATTTAAAAGATTTTTTATATTTATAAGCAATTAAATGCTCTACGCTAAACATATTTATGCTGACTTAAAAAGAATCTCTAATAATTGACGTCTATAGAATACCTAAATCAAATTGCCCCCAATAGGGTAATCGTGATTGCCATATGTAATGTTAATGTTGTTTTCATAAGAAAGTAACATGGCTAATTCAATTTCGAGGTCTATCTTTGTGACATTGTCCAATTCATGAAAGAATAAACATGCAGGTATGAGATTATACCTAATATATTTTTAATTTGGGCCTCTTGTATTGGATTCGGTTTTCGAATTCGGTTCGTGTACCCATGGTTGCAAATACTAATACCAGTAGGTATATATTTATAATATAGATAGATATTATTGTGGTCAAAGTGGATAAATTTCAGTGTTAAGTATAAGTTTCACTGTGTACTATAGTTTATGTGGTCATTGGTTAACACTGCGTAGAGAGATCTATGGACTTAAATTAATTTATTTGATATTATTTCACCATCAAAGTGAATTTTATCTTTCTTTTTGGTCTTAGCAGATGGACAGGCAGACAAACGTACAACAAAGTGTTATATATTACATTGTTAAATTGTTTATATTATTTCCTTTTGAGGCACGGAACCATAAAAAATGAAAGAGATACATGACACATGTAGCATGTAGATTAAAAAAAAATATTTATAAAGAGTATTGTCCACAGAAACACAATTACTCCAGGTGTTTCTACGAGGCTGCCGAATGGACTTTGAAAGGGCACGAAAAAAATTGGAAACGTTTTGCTATGCACGGTCACGATTTAGAGATCTTTATGAAGTACGATCTCTTACTGAACCCCCTCTGAACGAAGTTTGTAAATTTTTGTAAGTAAAACGATCATATACATAAACATCTAATAAAATTCGTGGAATATTGTATATTACGTTATTTTAATTTTCGTTCAAGATATATTTTTTACTAATAATAGTATATTCTATAGTTTTTATTACTATAGATTAGTAATAAAAACTATAGAGTTATTTTATTTTTTGTTCAAAATATGTTTTTAATAAAAGTATTTTATTTAAGTTATTCATTTAAGATAGTTATAAATATTTTATATCCACAAATAGTTAATAAAAATATAAGCTGCCGAAGATTTAAATTAAGACGCAATTTGAAAATAGTAGATAGATAGCCTGTGGCTAGCCTAATTCTATTGTTTCATTTTATTAATTGTGTAATAGCATATTGTGCTGAGATACTTTTTTCTTCGAGGAGAAACTGTATAAACTCTTCCAGTGTTTATATCATTGTACACCAATTCTCTTTTGTGATCATTCTGACAAATTGAGACCAGTCGTCTAGTATGTTCATTCATCACAAACGTAAGAGAGTTTCCGAGTCAGCGAAAACCACTCAATCAATCGCACGCGCTGACTTCTTGGCAGTTAACATTCTATTTATTTATAACTTCTTGTCTTGACGAGCTACACATTTAAATTCCAAGTCATGGAAGTTAAGTGTGTAGTCTCCTCTTTAACAGCGGCTTCCGGAGTAGAGAATATATCTGTCCTTTAACTCTGTAAAATTTCTACAAGCGCGTTGATATCAATTTCAGTTTCGTATAACAATTGACATTTTGTTCGATATTTATTAACTATATTTAGTTATTAACAAGTTTATTAATAATAAATTCTACATAAGAAAGGTGCACAGAACATAGGTAATACTTGTCCACGTCTATACAAATTTCAATTTTTTGTCGTTTTACTTCTTTTGATTGAATTTTTTAAAAATTAAGTAAGTTTATAAACTAAAATAAAATAAACATTCGTGTTTTTGTGATAACAACGACGTAAATGAAGCCAGTAAATGTCAAGCCAGATCCAACAATATATTTTTGTACGTAATATTATCTGTGGTCATACTATGTCAATGAGTTTGTCACTTATCATCTGTAGATTTACTGGTATTTTCGGCAACAAGTCGACCGACTTCAGTATAGTGGCAACATTGTGAACGTATAAATCAAATTACTGACACTTTAGTTATAGAAGGCTTATAGAGCGTTTATGAATACAAACATTTATCGAACATTCTATAAGCCTAAAGAGCGTGTTAACTAAAGTATATTTAAAACGTTCTATAAGACTTTTTTATGAATAAGGCCGTTAAAATATTTATGTGCTAAAGGATGATTATGGAATCACATATGGCACCTTCGTTATTTCCATATGTCTATCCTCAAAGAGGATTAACACTCAAAGAACAGGAGCCAATTCCGTCTGACATAGCTTGTGGACAAAATTTCACTGTGGTTCTTCCACCAAAAGGCTCCCCACGTGGTTCCGCCATATTAATGTATCATAAGTAGTAATGTAGCTATTTTATTGTTTTTATAGACTATATGGTTGTCGTATAATTAATGTCACAAATCAGTTAAAGACAATTAAACTGTAATATAATATATTTATATAACTTTAAAAATTCTTCAAACCAATATTGAGTACAAAAAATATAATACCACAAAAAATTACTCCAAAGTCAGGCCTACGCAGTTGAAATCAAATTTCCTTACAGTTTTAGAAACGGTTTTTGTTCAAACCACAATATATGTGTAAACCAAATCTTTTCTATATATGTATCTATTATACCTAAACGACTGTATAATTTATCCTCTCGATTCAAGGCCGCTTATATAAAGAAATTGATATTTCAATAAACTATTTTAGAAGAATATTTATAATACAATACTCTTTATAAATATTTAATAAATTCTAAACTGTGAAAGGTTTCTTTATTATATATATATATATATATATATATATATATATATATATATATATATATATATATATATATATATATATATATATATATATATATATATATATATATATATATAGATATATATATATATATATAAAAATTATAGTTATGTGAAAAGATGCTTTATTGACACTATTGAACTATCGTACTGATATTGAAATAGTTATGTTTTACTTAACTGTGTGTCAATCAGTCCTGACGGACCAATTTGTTGCGAGGAACTGATTTTTTTAACAAAATTCACGTTACTTTTTAAATATGTTGCTAAATCTTTTTTTAAATTATATTTCGTTATCTAATTATTTTTAATGACAAATTCACTTGTACATAATAGTAAATAAAAAAAGTATTCAGTAATAATTACGATATGTACCTCAAATTAGTATTGCTGGCTATTAAACTAAAAGAAACTCGTTTTTTGACATACTAAATAAAAAATAATAAATTATATAATAGTTATATAAAATGACTATATAGTTATACTACTTCATTATATATTTTTATAATTTTAAAGTTTTAATCCACACTGAGAACAGAAAAAAACTTAAAGAAAACATTCAATTATTTTTACTTCATTATATGTTTAGCACTGTTGTTTTAGTAGTGCTGACTAAATTCGTATTTTAATTTTCCTCAAGATGCAGGTCAAGGAATGCTTTCTTAGCGTTTTTCTTTATTATTGTGACATAATGAATAGCGCTGCACATTTTTAATTTAAAATATTATACCACAACTTTTGCCGTAAAACAAGTTGTCTAAGTACGAAAACTTTTATATAAAAAAATGACATGATAAAGACAAAAAATATTATATAAGTTATACCAATATTTTACTATGTACGTACAATCTACTGGATATTCTTTTTATTACAGGGATATAGTACCTCTTCCCAAATTAACAGATGAAGGCCTTCGAGTAACAATCTTTAGAGTACGACCAAACTATCCCGAAAGTGCAGCGGATATTAATGCGGCAGTGCGGGCCATATTACTTATATGCGATGTTCGCATTCATGATGAAAAACTTATTGCTGGTGACGTTTTCATTTGGGAGGTAAGTGAGGGCTTCGAACTTTTGGTAAATAAAACAATATTAGTTTAATGATAATCAAGCAATTTTTTTCTTCGGTGACATAATCTGTAATGAATTACGAGCATTTAGAACAACGTTTCAAACTAGTTTTGAGTGTATTGTAAATAAAACAGACTGATTAATTATTATTGCCTGGAGGCTTGCGCATTTAATTCCTGTATATAATATGTTTACAAATGTCGGAAAAGACATTTGTTCCGTAAGGATACGATTTTTAAACGATTAATTAACATTTGAAGTAAGTAAAAATATTAGGTAAAATAAAATGTGAATTATTCAGCACAATATTCCGTTATTGCATTTCCGTGTCTTAAATACTAGTATATTATTAAAATAGTATATTGTACAACATACTTGTTTACAATATTTCACATATATGAAATATATATTTTTAAATGAATTACACTCTCCATCAGGCGTCCCACGTTCGAGCATCCATCGCAGCTCGTGTAGCAGCCTCAGCGGGCGCCGTACGCCGTAGTATTCAGCTAGCACAGGCCGCGTATCCACAGCGTATGCGACGCATACATGTGGTAGGCGCGCCGTCCTTGGTCGCCTCCTCCCTAAACCTCATGCGGGCCTGTGTCAATGAGAAAATAAGGAAACGGGTACAGCCCTACATATAATTATATTATTTTATTAATATTGAAACTAAAACTTGAAACGTCAAGCGACTTTTATACCTGCCACAAAGACTTTGACAGTGAACTTTCTGTTCGTAGAAGCTATTTAGTTCATAGCCATTATAAATGCAAATTATTATCATCGGGATCTTGTAAATTATAACTTACAAAATCTTTACTCCTGTCTAAGTAGTAAAGCGATTATTTTTTTCCAGTATTATATGCATTCTAAAACTGAAGAATTATTGGATCATTTCCCTGCGCGCGTGTTGCCAGCTGAATGGGGAGGAGAAGAAGAATCTATAGACGTTTTAAACAAAAAATGGCGGCGTAGAGTCGACGAAGTCAGAGATTACCTTCGAGACTTAAGCGAAGTGTGCAACGTTTGTCCAGATTCACAGTATGACAATGATATTTACGGTGTCGTTGGTTCCTTCAGAAAATTGGATATCGATTAGATTACTCAATATTTTTTTTATTTTAAAATATCTTTGTAAGTGACCGAGGTCGTAATATTTGTAAGTGATTTTACATTTGCCTATAATTACAATGTGTCTAGTGATTCTTTTTAATTTGAATATTTCATTAGACGATAAATCATATGTAATTATAAAGATAAAGGCTTAAGTAGTAATGAATATGTTTTCTCACTAAACAAATATGTTTAAGGAAAGAAAAACGCTTTATCATCTGGCGTAGCTACTGGCTATGTGCCAAAATGTATCTAGAATTAGCAAAGTGCAAAAATATATAAAAACTTTATACTCACACATCTTTTTATTTACCTTATAAATTATGGGCTTGACGAATTCTACTCCCATAAGTAACATCACGTGGACGTGGTCAAATTGCGTCACTTCACTTAACATGTCCTATATACGTGCTTAACCTGTTTAGATGAAGGTTTGTTGTTTATTATAATAACAATAATCATTATTTAGTAACATGACGAAATTAAATACGGAAGAAAACGTAACAGACTATTGTCATAATATTTTATTCACTTCTTATTATGGGTATAAGCTAATAAAGTCTTATATGTGTAGGTAACAAGATATAGTATGTCTGCTACATACAAACATGGACTTATTCATTTAGTAGAATTGATTAATTTTAAACGCCATGACGTATAGGTATATAAACACGTTTACCAAAGAGTTACATACTAAAAGTCTATACTTTTAAAACGCCAATAGGCCAATGTGGTGGAGCAGGACATCCATTAAATGTAAGAGCGGCGGATATGAGCCCAATCCCCATTTGAAAGTGAAAAAAAAAAGTTTATTTGCTTACTTTGGTAAGACAGTATTCGGCGCTCAGCGCCTTTTAACACTCGATATCTCAAATTCAAACTCAAATTTTATCCTTGACAGCTACTAAGGTTTCCAAGCCATCTCAATTTATATTGTTACAATAATATGACACTAAACCTGTATACTACATACGTAGCACTAAAAGTAAACATTATGTAAATAACGCAATTAACATAGAAGTTGGCAATATAATCTAACCTTTATAATGTATCGGTATTTGAATAATGCACGCTGTTCTAAATAGGTTTATTTACTATCTAAACACGATTATCCATTGACTTCCTATCTTGCATCGAACGTGGTTAAAAATTTAAATAGATACTTACTTGTAACCAGCATTTATAACCAAAACACAATGCATATTGTTGATGTTTGTATTCCGTAATGGTGTACCATCTCCTTGTATATGTACCAAAGATAAAATTGTTAATTACAAAAATTAAAATCACGTGTGACGTCACCACTTGATATTAATGATATTTAGATGATAAACCACAAGTCGAGTGGACCTGATGGCATTTCTCCTTTAGTGCTCCGTTCTTGCGCTCCTGAGTTGACACCGGTACTAACGCGTCTATTTCGGCTTTCCTATTCAATCGGCGTAGTCCCGAACTCGTGGAAGAGCGCTCTGATCCATCCGATCCCGAAAAAAGGTGACAGCTCGAATCCGGCAAACTATAGGCCTATCGCTATCACCTCCCTGCTCTCCAAAGTTATGGAGAGTATAATAAACAGCCAGCTACTGGATTATCTAGAGGATCACCAGTTGATCAACGACCGTCAATATGGCTTTCGCCATGGTCGTTCAACTGGTGATCTTCTAGTTTACCTTACTCACCGTTGGGCTGCAGCTGTCGAAAGCAAAGGCGAAGGCCTGACAGTTAGTCTGGATATGGCGAAAGCCTTTGATCGTGTGTGGCATAGAGCACTCTTAGCAAAACTTCCATGGGCTTCCCGAGAATTTGTGCAAGTGGGTCGCTAGCTTTCTTACCGGGCGTAGCATTAAAGTCGCTGTCGACGGTTTTTGCTCTGATTATTTTCCCGTAAATGCTGGCGTCCCTCAAGGCTGTGTGCTGTCCCCCACGCTTTTTCTTCTGCATATCAATGACATGTTAGAAGATTCTAACATTCATTGCTATGCAGATGATAGTACTGTGGACGCCGTATACTCCGGCCGTGCAGGTCTTTCTCGGGAAACCGTTGACCATTGCCGAATGAAACTTGTGTCTTCTATTGAGACCTCCCTCAGTAATGTCTTACTATGGGGTGAAAAGAATCTTGTTCAATTCAACCCCCAGAAGACTCAAGTTTGCGCGTTAACCACTAAAAAAAACCCTTTTGTCGTGTCACCAGTTTTTGTGAACACTTCTCTTAAAGCCTCGCCTACTATCAGTATATTGGGGCTCAGCGTTTCGAATGACTGTCAGTATCGCGATCATTTGGATAGCAAGGCCAAGTTGGCCTCGAAGTAACTGGGTGTCATCGGAAGAGCGAGACAGTACTTCACGCCTGCACACCGATTGGCTCTGTATAGAGCCCAGGTTCGGCCACACATGGAGTATTGTTCACATCTCTGGTCTGGGGCACCCCAGTATCAACTTGAACCATTTGATCGCATACAGCGTAGAGCCGTTCGTATCGTTGGGGACCCAAATATCTGTGAAAGGCTAGACACTTTGGCGCTGCGTAGAGACGTTTCCTCGCTGTGCGTTCTCTACCGCTTATACCATGGGGAGTGTTCTGGAGAACTTTTTGATCTGGTGCCTGCCGCTGAATTCTCCAACCCCACAGTACGACACAAATTAAGATATCATCCCCACCATCTGGACACGTGGAACTCTTCTACTGTGCGGTTCCGTAGGAACTTTTTTCCACGCACCACACTAATGTGGAATAGCCTACCTGCGGCAGTGTTTCCTGATCGATACGACATGGGTGCCTTCAAAAAGCGCGTCTACGTCCACCTTAAAGGCCGGCAACGCTCTTGTAACACCTCTGCTGTTACACAGGGCCGTGGGCGTCGGTGATCACTTACCATCAGGTGACTCGACCGCTCGTTTGCCTTGTCCTTCCCATAAAAAAAATAAAAAAAAAAAAAAAGATAAATATTATTAATATATTGTCAAGTGTTTTTATAATTTTTAGAAAAGTAATTATAACAAATTTACTTATAAGTCGTATTTTCTATGACCTTGAGTAACCTTAGATCATACATCTTATGTGGCTAATTTTATCTTATGTTAACTTAACTAATGTGACTATTATTAACAAAAATATTATTTCATTCAACAGGTGTCGAAGTAGACTTGTAATTATGCTAATTAAAAAAGGAGTGGGTGTGGTGGGGTCAGAATTATTTTCGCTAGACATACACGTTTTTAAAATGATTTGTCCAATATATGAAATGAATATTTAAAATTTTCAATACTTATGGTGAATTATAGTCGCCTATCAAATTCTTGAATAAGTATCTTTGTCATGATGTGATTAATGGTAGATAGGATACACACACCAACGGCACTTTAAGTCTAAAATTGATTACTTATAAGTTGAAATAAAAAATCTTTGAAATTATAGATAGTATAGTAAATATTTTAACGATTATCTACAACAAAATCGATATCAATACAAGATGATCAAAAGGCATAGTATATTTTTATTTAAAGTACTAGAAAAAAATATTTTTAATCAATAGAAACTATAAGAAGTCCTTAGCGGTAGTACCTAGCGTGAAATTCAAACTTTAACTCTCGACTCAAACGTTCGTTCGCGTTTCACTGCCCTCCTATTTTTTGATAATTTTTAAAAAAGGTATGAATATATTTATCTATTTGTAAATTGTAAATTTAAAGTTAATAAGTTTGCAAATTTGACACAACAGCATGATGGTTTACGATACGTTTAAACAAGTATAAAAAATTCTCGTCAAACTAGTTTATTTATTTTATTATGAATTAAATGGACATAAAACTTAAAGGTCAAAGGCTACTAAAGTTTAGCGGCGGATAATATTCCGGGATACAGCGTCCTTTTATTGTCTCTTAGAGTCAAGCTTCATTTCGATAAGAAACCAAGTAAAAATCCTCATTTGTTTTAGCTAATAGAGATAATATATATATATATATATATATATATATATATATATATATATATATATATATATATATATATATATATATATATATATATATATATATATTATATATATATATATATATATATATATATATATATATATATATATATATATATATATATATATATATATATATATATATATATATATATATATATATATATATATATATATATATATATATATATATATATATATATATATATATATATATATATATATATATATTTTAGCTGCATGCTATCCCGCTTAAAGCAGCGTACTCAAAGGGAACGAGAGGCCACTCCGTTCCTGGCTTTCTTGTCGTGGTATTGAGCGTTGAGAGGTGGAACTCAACGTCGCGTTTGCCTTGTTGCTAGAAATGAAAATGGAAGATGAAATGAAATAATCCATCCTCCCCGAATGGGACACGAACCGACAGGCAGACACTGAGGCCTCTGTGCCACGATAGCACTAAAATAAAATGTACTTATAATATTAAAATATACAAATTTAATTTTAAGTGTATTACAATTAACCTTTTTGTTAAATGTTAAGATAATTATATAAATTATTCGAAAAAGAACATCTAAGAACTACTCTACTCGACTTTCAATTTGTAAATGTTAGTATATATTTAACTTGATATATATATATATATTTTTATATTCATATGAAAAATAATTATGAAACAACGCCTAAGGAAGACTATGTTGTCAATATGCCTACCTGCCAAAACAAAATACAAAAAATATTGTAAATGTCAATGCCGATGTAGCGTTGTTCTAGAGATAAAAAAAGTATTTGAACTAAACTTGATACGAAATATGATCCAGTAATGTTATAGCAGGTACATTTCCAGAGATTTGGACTTTGTTTATATCGAGAACACTCGGTGCTATAATTAGCGTGACTTGCTACGTTTACAAACAACATTATATTTACGTTCGTAAATAAATTATAAATTGAGTTGAAAATGTTACATAACAATGAAAAATTCACAATACGACCTTTGGAAAAAGGAATTAAAAATGTAACAATAAGTATATTGTTTCAAAAAACAAATCTTTTAAAACACTGAAAAAGTTTGTTCTTTTTTAGTACAATTATTTTTTATTATCATTATCATAGCATTGGGGGAAACGTAATACTAAATTACTTTATATAACTCATCTTTATAAATATGTAAAACTGTTGTTTGAACAAAGTTAAATAAGTATGTTTCCTAAACTTTTGAAAAAATTCTAAAAAATTTTATTTTTACAAACAACTGTTCATATATAGACATACACTAGAAGTCATTATATTTATTAAGAATGTTGTTCTAGGATCAAGTCTTTATGCCAATGAACCATGACAAGAGGCTTTCTGCCTCCTATTTTGTTGAATATTCCGGATTGTAAAGGTCATTCAACTGCCTTACCAGACACATGTGTATTAATCTTTTTTATATCGTTTTTGTCACTTTTTAGTAATGTGGTATTGTCCTTTAAATCCTTCTACTTTTATCTTCATGTTACACACCCATTATAAAAAATGATGATCATTATGACGCTGTGGGACAGCATCTAACTAAAAAAAAATGATGTAAAAAAATGATGATAACATGAACATTTTTGTATTGATATATAAGTATGAATGAATTAATTTGGCCGCTTTGGTTAACCGAAGTGCAAAGTTAAATTCCATCATTCAACATGCAACGCTTTGAATTCAGTGCGTAATCTTGACCTTGGATATCCTGAATCTCCAAAACAAATATATATTTTTCTGATGTGTCGACAGCAAAAATAAATAACGATTTATAATATTCAATGTTGTTTTATTGTTTGCTTGTTTTGTTAGTATATGTATTAACAGTTTTTCATACTACCAAATCGAATTTCGAGTATATAATAAGAATGTATCAAACAGTTTTAATAATATTATATATTATTTATAATTCTTTTATACATATTATATAATTCTATGACTGAACGCGCATTGACATTTAAATATTAAAACATGTTTAGAGGAACTTTGAGATTAAAATTGAAACGGAAATGTTTAATTTAACAAATAAGAAAAATCACTTCAAAAATAAGACTTAAAAAATTGTACATAAATATATGTTAATTTTTAAAGAAAAACATTTAACTTGATCGCGTTTGATAATTTGATGTTGATGACATCGAATGTCACGGCAAGCAGTTTTCAGTCACTTGTCATTACGTGGCCGTAACTAAAGAAATCTATTTTAGAATAACATCAAGCTGTTTCATTTACTACTTAAATGTGCTAATTCTTTAATTGAATTATAATAGCTGCATATATTTTAAAAAAATGCATAAGTCACATAAAACGTTATGTCTATTTTTAGTTATTTTAGCTTCTTTAGTTACAATTACGAAAAGCTACACTATAACAGTAGATGCACACGCCGAAGAGTGTTTCTTTGAGAATGTCGAAGCCGATACGAAAATGGGTAAATAATATACTTTATTTTACAAAAAAAATTAAGTCATAAGTTTCGCTATCACTGGCGAAACTAATATACATTGTTTTATTTGGACTGACAATGTTATTATATTGAAAAATGTATTCAAACTATTAACAATGTAAAAATATAAAATTGTGTAGATAGTCTCTTTTAAATAGATCACTTATTGATTATCATGTACATTTTTTAATAATATTACTAAAGTCCATATATTTTGAATTTTTACAGGCTTAACATTTGAAATCGCAGAGGGAGGATTCCTTGATATAGATGTTAAAATAACTGGCCCAGATGGTGCTGTTATTTACAAGGGAGAAAGAGAATCATCTGGAATGTACACATTTTCTGCACCAACTTCTGGTCGTTACACATATTGCTTCAGTAACCAAATGTCAACAATGACACCTAAGGTAATTTTTCTTCTGTAATTGTTACATTACAGTTCTTGTAATGTTTGTTTAATAAAATTATAATGTTTAAAATAATATATTTGCCTATACATTGATAATCATATTTAACATGTAAACCAAATGTGTTTATAACATTAAAAAATATTCTATTTGTATTACAGGTGGTTATGTTTAATTTGGAAATAGGCGAAGGCACCACACAAGAAGACTGGTGAGAAAGAGGATGAAGTTAATCATAACAAGTTAGAAGATATGATTAAAGAACTTGGAACAACATTAAAAACTGTCAAGAATGAACAAGAATATATGCAGGTATGATTTTAACACTAACTTCTGCTATATATTTTTTATTATATAACATAAGGGTAGGTAGTTTTCTTTGCCATTATTATGACAAACTTATTTAAATCATCCTTGTAATGTTTTAGTAAAAAAATATAATACTTTTCCATTGCTCAATATAATGTTAAGATTTATATTTGTCATTTGAATCTTTTTATGTAGAAGCTTGAAATATGTTTCAAGGAATATCTTGAATAAGCTTATAGCATATATCGAAGGTCAATCAATCAACCGTCGTGGCGCAGAGGCGCAACGTCTGCCTGTAACGCGACGGTTACTGGGTTCGATCCCCAGTCGGAGAAGATGGATTTTTCTATTTCCATTTTCTTCGCTCTGGTAAACTAGGCAAAGCGCGGCGTTGAGTTCCGCCACTCAACACGCAATGCCTCGAAAACGGCGGAAAGCGGGGACGGAGAAAGCAGGGACTGAGCAACGGAGTGTCTTAACACTAGGTTCCCACGGTCCTTGCAGTTCCCTCTGCCTACCCTGCCTTGTGCGGGATAAAGCGTGAAGCTAAAAAAAAAAAAAAAAAAAAAAAAAAAAAAGAAGGTCAATCAAGTACCATTTAACATTGCATCCAGTTGTCATTTATATAATAGATAGTTGTCATTTAGATAAAAGAATAAGAGACTTCTTATTTAAAATATCTACCTTGCCAAAGTAGATCATAACTAATTAATAACTTAAACCCTTGTATTGAGTGAGGACATTACATAGTTCTTAACAGGACTTACATATAAAATATATAAACAGATTTATTTTTTGTGGTTATATTAACTTTACAAAATGACCTTAAACTAAAATAAAAAAAACTAGCCTTTACAGCATCCAATAATAAATGTGATTGTGGATTTGATCCCCACTTGAAGATGTTAATTTATATAATTTCCTCAATTTGTTAAGAAATTAAAAAGCAGCAATGAGTTGTGGCTTTCATCATACACTGTCTCAATTTTACAGCAACTGAGTGTCCTAACATTAGGTCTTTCTACCTTGTTATTTTTATTTTATTTTTTTGTTATCATTAAATGTGTTGTTTATTTTATTCAATATACACATATTTCCTTATTTTCGCTTATGTCTCAGCTGACTAGAATTACCAAAATACTCACAAAAGTGACTAATTGTAACAAAGAAATTTTCAAATTGAAAATACTATTATTTACTTGCAGGTCCGGGACCGAATCCATCGTGCTATCAATGACAGCACCAATTCCCGTGTTGTGTTGTGGTCAATCTTTGAGGCCTCAGTATTGCTAGTGATGACTGTTGGCCAGGTTTACTATCTAAAGAGATTCTTTGAAGTGCAACGTGTTGTCTAATTTGTTTACATTAAATAATTTTTTTATAATAATGACTGAAAAGTATGAAATCATAGTGTGAAGTGGCTATATGATTTGTGAATACAAAATATTATTTATTATATAATATTGTTTTGTTTTTGGACATCACAGCATTGTGTTATAACATTTTCATCTTCAATAAAAAAGGAAACATATTTTTCTAATACATTATAATTGTTTTTAATTTTTTTTAAAACAATTGCAGATTTAAGAGTTAAATAAAAGTCAATTTATATTTTTGTTTTTATTTACTGAACATACTATGTTATAGCAGTGCTGTATGAGATAGCGCGGTAATTATATAACTGCCCCTTGTATTTCTCAGATACACGCGAATTCGTTAGATTGGTGTGGTCATTTTAAAAGACATGACACAAAGAAAGCTAAATCAATGGAGTAATATTATTTATCAACATAAAAAAATATTTGCAAACCTTATTACACACTTTTTATTACAAATATACGTAAATATATATTAGCTTAGCCATATTTTTTTTAAACTTACTTTATACTAATAGGAAGACACTGGAAAGAATATACAATTGTATAGCATTTTTTAACAAACTTGTGTCAATTTGATACATTTTTAATGTTTACTTTATCATTAGCTTAATAAGAACAAGGAATAACTTGAGCATGAGATTCTATGTATAACATTAATAATCCTAAAAGGAGGAAATGAAACAAATATAATAATCTGAAAAAGTCTAAAGTACCAACAAAAAATATTAATAAAATATTTTATAGAAGAAACAAATATATTTTAACATATTGGACTATATACACTGCTATAATTTTATTATAACAGTCTCTTGATTACTGACATTTGGTTTAGATTAATTATATTTATTATTTGCTTGTCTCTATTACAATTTCTAGTGTTAATGATGATGACCATGGTTTCAATGTAGTTTAAAAAAACAAATTATACCAAAAACTACCCCCAATTATAAAAATACCAATCATACCCGAATAATTACTCCCAATACCTGTATTAAGTAAAAATAGAATACTATTTTTAATCTTAAGGTTAAAAGACCTAAGACACTAACATAATAAAAGATCAAAATTCAAATCAACACACTACATAATGTAAATAAAATAACTACTTTTGAAAGAAAAAAAAATACATTTCGGTTTCAAGACTTCTTCTTCTTAAAGATTTTCTTCTTATTACCAATGAAATTGAGTCAAGGCTTACCGGGACTCTAACGGCTTCCTTGGTCACTAAGCCATACTACTTATACAAGATAAATCAATATTCTCATATGTTTGAAACAATCTATTTATGCTGTTCACATTTTTCTAGGGAGATCTATAATTGGGTAATACATTAAAGTCTAGCCAGATCTATTCTGCCGGTGAGCATCGCGGGCACGACGTCTCCGGCCGCGAGACTCTGCCGCTCAGGCGTCCTCGCCGGCAGCTCTAGGATGACGCTGGCGCCACACGCGCTCAGCAGACGACTGCTACACTGTTAACATGTTAAATATCTTAATTAGTATATTTGTATAGTAATTAGTAAACATGGGTGTAATTTTGATAAAAGTCACTTTTGAATTATATCTTTTTACTTGTAATTGTGTATTTTTTAGCACGCTTTTATAAGTTTCACTTATTGTGAGTAACTCTCCTTGGACTCTCGCAGTCCACCGTGGCTTATATAGGCTGTCAGAATATCTTATCCTGTATGAGGCTCGTTAACGAAGCAGTCTAAGGTGCGGGTCTGATCTAGATACACTGGTCGTGGGTTCGAATCCTGTCCGTACCAGAGACGAAATTTTGATTTTTTAGTTTATTTATATTTTATTTAGTGTGTACAACCAGAGGAGTACTAGAGTCGATTGTCAATAGACCTGAACTTATAATGATATCAATAAATATACTTTCATCATTCCAGCATTGGTTTATGTATACAGTTACACACAGCAACCAAAGTTTAGTTAACACTAAGACACATACACACCTGATTACCGAGCAGCGTGGCGACGGGCAACTTGTCGAGCGCGGGGAAGCGCAGCACGGCGCGCGCGTACTCGGGGCGCGGGTCCAGTGCCACGTCGTGCGCCAGCTGCACGCCCATGCGCGCGAACTCGCTCGAGTAGCGCGTGCTCTGTCTCAACGCGCGCACTACGAGTAGAAGGCAGCACACGTAGGCCGATACCGGGTTGCCTGTTCGTCGTAAATCACAGGAAGGTCGTTTTTAGTAAAGAAAGGCGGAAAGACGAATCACAGAAGTCTTTTTTAGTAGTATCTTTTTTAGGTAAAGCCTTTCGGGTATACGGGGAGGTGGAAGTTTAAACAACGAATGCGCCTACCTTAAGTACCTGCATTTTTACATAATATTTGAATAATATGACTATAATGAATATTTATTAAATTTAATATTAGTTTATATTTGTTTAATTATAGCAACATGAACCGTGAATTCCATATACATACTATAAAAGCTACATATTCGCATATTTGTAGAGTATATGTAAGAACAATACAGGTACAGAAGTCATCCTGCCACTAAATTACCTGGTAAAGCGAATATAAACTTTGTCTTTCCTTCAAACTCGCAAGTAGCAAACGTGCACGGCTTCCCAGGCTTCATGCGCACGCGACCGAAATGTATTGTTGCTCCAAAATCCTATACAAACGATGACAAAATATTATACATTAAGCACAGTTTTCTGTACTTATGCAAATTATTGTTATTTATTATAGTTATATTATTATAATAAACTATACACAGGATATAAATCATATTCTGTGTATAGTTTATTATAATAAATTGTAAGTGGATGTTACCGTGACCTTAATTTAAAACACAGTATTAACTACTCTTTATAAACTCGGTAAACTATAAAACAAGTAATATTTTTAAAAATAAAAAAAATGTTTTTTTCAAAAAAAATAAATAATCAAATTATTGTTCCAAAATAAAACGTTTGTCATCTCTTCTCATTCGGTTATTTTTTGAATGAAAGGTGACAGATTGACAACATCTATACGTAAGTCGTATTTAGTAATTACTACCTCACGCGTTACACAGCACGTATAAATATCGTGAAATAGATAAAAATGATCCTGTGCCTAAACTATTGATAACTGTTAACTAGGTTTTTTGTATATAGCATTGAAATATTTTACCCTACAGGCAGCTTTAACAAAGGCGTTGTCAGATACATCCTGTATAAAGAAATATTAGTTGTGTGTGAACAATTCCTGTGCAATAGTTATTGTCTTTTTATATTTTTATATTAACAAGATCCCTCACATTAAGCAGCACCGGCTTGAGCAGGTCGCGCTCGCCCATGGACACGCCGCCGGAGCACACGAGCACGTCGGCGCGCCGCAGGGCCCGCGCCAGCGCCGCCGCGAGCTCCGCGGGGCAGTCGCGCGCGATGCCGCAGTCCACGCTGTCGTAGCCGTGCTCTCTAGCGCGAATGTATGTATATATTTATTTATTTGTGTTTGTTTATTTATTGTCTTCACGCGGCACTTTTCAGGCAGAGGGAACTGCAGGAACCATTGGAACCTAGTGTTAAGACACTTCGTTGCTTAGTCCTTGCTTTCTCCGTCCCTATGTGGATATGGTGCGTATAGTATTGTCATTGTATTTATAAATACAAACTAAATTATCGTCGATCCGCAGAGTTTAGTTTCTGACTGGTTTACTTGACTCCACAAGGGGCAGTTACTCTTATATTTGGATGATTTACGAGTTCAGATCAGCAAATTGGGAGTGTGGAGTGATACAATATGATTACAATTTATTCACCTTATAATACTCAAAAATGCGTTTACATCACTATGTGATTACATGATGTCATATAAAAGAATGTAATAAATGTATTTAAATCCTTTTACTAATTATCGTCCGTATTTTACCAAATTTAGTTATAATTACTTACTTGAGCAAAAGTTTTAACATAATTCTATTTGAATCTCTGATGTGAGAAGGCCGCAATGTTTTTTCAGTACGCTCTTGTAATTCGTTACCAGTTGACATTATGGCGATCTAATTAACATTTTATAAATTCCATTTAATATAAATATATCATATATAGAATTAAATGTAATTTTCACAATATTAGTTGAAGTCTAGGTACATACTTTGGGATAAGACACGACAGGGATTTCCTGAAAACCAGCTCCAGCTAATACTCCAACTAATGCTGCATCAATGACGTCACCTGAACATATATGAAATGTTGGTATGTATAAACATTTTTCAGCTATAGTTATTTTATATTTAAAAGTTATTATCATTGTTATTCTTCTTTTTATTTATGGCGTTCCGGGCGTGTCAGTTGAGCACAATTCACTTGACCACACTCCTTTGTAAAAATAAGAAAGTACGGTAAAAAGGAGATATCATTACACAATGCAACTATTATTCCTATTTATTTACTTAAATAAAAATACTAGAGGACCGTCGTAGCGCAGAAGCGTAAGCGTCTGCCTGTAAACGCGACGGTTTGAGGGTTCGATTCCCACTCAGGGAAGATGGATTTTTTATTTCCATTTTCTTCGCTCTGAAAACTCAGCACGCAATGCCTTGTAAATAGCGGAAAGCGGGGACGGAAAAAGCAGGGACTAAGCAATGGAGTGTCTTAACACTAGGTTCATATGGTTCCTGCAGTTCCCACTGCCTACCCTGCAATATGCGGGATAAAGCGTGAAGCTAAAAAAATATACTAACCTTTTTCAGCCAATAAAGACCCTACAGGAATATCGGAGCCTATAGCGCGAACATCTTGGTGAGCTTGAGGCGCGACCAGCACTTCTATTTCTAATTCAGTCTCGTGATCTGAAGAGGCTTTTATTAATTTAGTATCTTCTACCTACAAGAATAAGATAAAATTACACTGTAAGGGTCATTTCGTTCAAAATTTGTTATAATTACTTTTTGTACGTCAAATTACATATTTTAATATGTAATTTGACGTACAAAAACTAATTTGACTATATTAAACATTTATTTATTAAACATTTATTGAATTTCAAAGCTTATGCTGAAAGATTTGGACCGTCAAATATAGTGGCAGTTGCGACGTAGCGGCTTAGGGTCACGTTGTTACGCGACGATTATTGGTTCGGTTCCCACAAGGGAATAATCATATATTTTAAATAGTAGTAGTCAGACAACACCGCAGGAACCGTGGGAAACTAGTATTAAGTCATTCCGTTTCCATTTTCCACCGCGCTTTGCCTATTTGCCAGAGCGAAGAAAATGGAAATGAAAAAATCCATCTTCCTCGAGTGGGTATCGAACCAACCAACCGTCGCGTTTGCAGGCAGACGCTATGCCTCTACGCCACAATTGAAAAATAAATAATTTTAAATTTTCTCGTTCCGGCAACAAGACAATTACCTCATGCTACAATGTAAAATACACATATATCTACTCATATTTGAAAAAAAGGGCAAAATTTTACCTAAATATATTTATTTAACTAACATTCTATAAGTTTACCTGTACTACACAATCAGCTCCCAATGGAAGTGGGGCACCGGTATTCACTCTGGCACACTCGCCAAGCGTCAATGGCATAAATGGGGTGTCTCCAGCCGTTATTGCTGTACGGACTTTACGTATGCCGGCGCCATCCAAACTAAGGCAAGCATAGCCTAATGAGAAACAATATCTAATTTAACATGTTTCTAATAATTAAATATTTCATTTATGATAATAAGCCAATATTATATTTAATTTTATTCTAGTTCTAATCTTTATAGTAATCATTTTTATCCATCCACCTGAAGATATTAAAACAAATATTACAAACACATTTACCACCAAAATTCAAACAATAAAGTTTTATTTGGTGCTAAATTGTGGTATAATGTTTTCATATAAATGTATTTTTTGATGATTACTTAAATAGTCCATCATAGTAACATTTGAACCTTACATAAATACAATCTTGAAAACATAATAAATGTTTACATTGAGTGGAATACAGCTAATTATGGTGTCTGATAATATATCATTATTAAATGATAAAGAGTTAAATGTCTAGGTACATTACATTTCAGATAACTTTTAATTCTTTAAATCCCCTACATTTTATCATTTAAAAAAAATTTCAATATAGATTTGTAATTTGCAAAAAAAATATATTTTCAATATAATCTTAAAATAAAATATTATTTCTATAAATTTCAAACAGAAATTACCATCTTTAACTGATGCAGGAAACGGCGGCATTGGCTCTTTAGCTATTACATCTTGTGCTATGACACGGCCAACAGAATCCTCTATAGGAATTATTTCGGTATACTCATTCCAGCTCAACATCACAGCATCAATTATATTAAAAACTTCTGACATTTCTAACATAGGGAAAGGAGATTCGCGAGGTCTTAAGGCAACTTTAGATATATCAACTTTACTGTTGACTTTGTGTGGACAAACATGATCAGAGGTAGATAGAATTTTATCATGTACAGTTCTTACTTCACCCAATTCATTATTAATTAAAGATATAGCATGTGATAAAACTGATTTAACAACTTCAATACATTCTGTTACAGCCTTTTGACTGCCTGGAAAATTTATTATAAGTGATCTATCTCTAATTCCAGCAACAGCCCGAGACAACATGGCCATCGGAGTTTTCTTTAAACTCTCAATTGTCATTGCAATTGTAATTGCTGGTATTTCTTTATGAATTATTGACTTTGTTGCTTCTGGAGTCACATCTCGAGGACCCAAACCAGTACCTCCAGTAGTTAAAATTAAGTCAACGTTAGATTCACAAAAATATTTTAGTTCCCTTTCAATGATTTCTTTTTCATCAGGAACAATAATTGTATGTACATTAGCCTCTGGAAATTTGTTTTGTATGAAATTAAATAATGCAGGCCCTGATGTATCTTTAGAATTATCTTTAAAACAACTGTCGCTGACAGTGATAATTGCAACTGCTTTCACCATCTAAAAAGTAATTATTAAATTATTAAGTTTTATTTATCTATATAGTTATTAAATTATTTAAAAATTACCTCTTGTATTATTTCCAAGTTTACTTACCTTTTGTATTATTGCTTAGTTTTTAGACAATTCAATATAAAATTAATACGAATAACGAATATTGTTTAAACAATAGAATATATGATCTGGCGTTACAATACGAACATGTTTGTTAATTGTTATCAGTAACCGCAAGGCCAACACTACGTAAATATAAATAAAAAAACGAAATTAAAAACGCGTTATGTCTAGTAAGATAAAATTATAACCTATTAATAGAAATAAAAATCATTGAATAATTTGGCACTGACTGTCAGCAAGCCAGTCTTATTCAAGAACAGTAAGTGCATTTCTATTTACTCAAGCATATCAAAGAGCGACGCATGATATAAAAATAAAGTATGTGTTGCAAAATGAGCCAATGATTTTGACAATTTCACATTTTGACAGTGCGTCCAAAATCAGCTGTTAATGTTGTGTAATAAAAAAAATATAAATGGTAGAAGTAGAGTACGGTAAAGTGTAGTGTGTAAAAATTGCATATTTTATGTGACATGTGTAAGCAAAAAATATTAAATATTCAAAATTTATTTTATTTACTTAACAAGAAATAGGCAGAAATACAGATTTCCTTTTGTTACTATTATATTTATGGTGATATTTTTAAACTCCTTTCACTTCCTACTGTAACTTGCTCAGGCATTATGAAAATTTTTGATTTTTACTATCAAAGACTTATTTTTAATCTTAGAATATCAATATAATAGATATAGTTCTGCATAGATTACTGTACATTTCGATTGTTGTGACACCTATGGGATATAATTTTGTTTTCTCTTCGGTAACCTTTGCGAGGTAGTTGCTCCATCTCATGGGAGATCTGTCTATGGCTTACGTTTACCGGGGTCGCAACTCGATCGCATCGAGGGTTGTTCATAGTTGATGGCTCACAATGGCTACACAATGTTTACACTGTTTGGTCTATGGTGCTGTAGTACCGTAGGCAAGATATTAGAAGACGCTTGGGTATTCCCTTAAAGTAAAGGTATTCAGAATCCGGCCTGTTCGTATGACTGGAAGTCATCGAAGCTACAGATTACAGATAACTAATGTTAAAAATTGAAACAAAATGCTTATAAAGTATAAAAATGAGTATATTTAATTTTTACCAAATACAATATATTCAAGTTCAGTTCTAATATTTATCTGTTGTTTGTTTTTTATTTGCAGTGGTCTATTTATAAAACAATATTTTATAACACTAACTTATTTTTATTCATAATGTTAAGATTTAAAAATAATCATATATAAATAATTACTTCTATAAATGCACAACTCAATAAAATATGATAAAATTTTGTTTCATAATCAAATAAAAATGATCGTAAATTGTACTTATAATATTGAAGCTTAATCAAGTGAGGTCATTCTTACTTATTTTTGTTACTAAGTTGAGTCACTAATATCTAATAAAATATTTATTTGTACGATTTATTTTAAAAACATAATTAGTTGACAAACGTTTTATATTTAATACTTAATTGTGCGATAGTATTGTTGTCAATTTCAATAGTCTTGCATGCTTCAATCAGTCTCACAAGAGGGGTATATTTTTGTAGTGCTTGGAGGTTTCCTATGAGGATAAGTTTGTGCTTAGCTCTCGTCACACTAACTGCTAAACGTCTTTGGTCGTTGAGGATTTCACTGTCCTGTTAAATAAAATATTGATTAATTTCAATAAGTAAATGTATATGATTAATTTTAAATACCATACGTCCCTCTCCTACAACTGATGAAATTAAAATTTTTACTATAAACGAAAATATCGGGAAAAACCAAGAAAGGAGAAACAGGGCACAGGCAGTATATGTATAAAAGAAATAAATCGTGTCATCAGTATTTTATATTGTGTATTATTAGTATTATGTTTCTGTTTATAATTATCGGGTTCAAACGAACCCGACTATGGAAGGCTTGCGGGGGGACACAGATCCAACACGTAGAGGCCCCTTAGAGAAAATAAAAGATTTTACTGTGACGCATTACCTGGGACTCATCTCTGTATAACCTCTGAAAAAATAGGTAATTGCCCAGAGATGGTCGCCGGATAATGCGTAGGAACTATGGAGAATATGAAAAACTAATTGTTACTATGGAATGGAGTTTGGACGGACTGACTACTAGGCTATTGAATGAGACTAACGAACGTCCGCCTTTTCAACAGTCTCAATTGAAAGCTCGACGAACGGTGACTCGCCTCCCACTAGATGGGCCCCAACAAAGCGGCATAGGTGCCTCGGGTGCAATATCGGTGTGGTCGGCTAAGGGTGTCGAGAGGTGTGCACCGGTTTCACCGTCGCGAGAAGCTCGTGAGCTGGTTTTCCCGTTATTACGCAGATTGAGCACTTCCACCCTTTCAAGCAAACAGCTCTTGCGCTCCACTCTGCCGGCCAATGAAGGCAAGCCAGAGGCGGGGGATAGATTACAATTCCTCCCGGAGGACTCAGGTCCGTGGGGTTGCCACTCCCTAACAGCTCGCCACACGCTGCCATGTGGGCTTAGTATTATTACTATTAGTATTTTATTTACATCAGTACTTTTTATTATACTCTAAATTTATTGTGACCACCCACTGAATGCAGTACGTCATCGTCTGATCATAAGCACAGTGGCTAGTTCAATCCCTACTCGGGAGATTCATAAGAGTAAATATATTGTATTAATCGTTAATTAGCTTTCTTTATACGTAGGATTCAAATAGTTCATAAATACCTTCACAGCTCGTCCACCGTCATCGCGTCTAGTACAAGAGTATATAATGACACTTTTGTCTTTCCCTTGGAACTGGTCCACAGTACTGACTTCTACGCCTTTGTTGAGTAGGGTGCGTCTTAATAAGGACACTTGATCACGGTAAGGTGCGATTATACCTATGTCGCTCGGGTGTATACCTCCCTTATTAAATAAATTTAAAGTTATTATTAAAAAGTTTGAAATAAATCATTATATTTTTTGGACATAATATAAATAGGTACTGTAATAAGCAAAATAAAAAAAAAATGTTAATGTAACTTGATTTATTTATAAAAAGTTCGTAATTCATTCTTGTATATTTAGTATATAAAATTAGGAATAAACAGCAACTACTTACCTCTATTAAAGTTTCTACTAAAGCCAAACTTAAACACGCCTCTTCAGAATTTGCTAATGATTTTTCGCTATCTGGTGATTTTTCTAAATTCATATTAAGAAATATCGCAGCGTATTCTGATTCTGGACTACAGGAAGTTAAAAGCCACGATGTTTCCGCGTATTTAGTTGATAATTTCTAGAAAAAAAAAAATATAATTATATATTCCTTAAAATCTGAAGAATGAAATATTTCTTTTTTTAAATTTCTTTACTCTACTAGACAAGCTTGGCGTTGAGTTCCACCACATAAAATGCCCCGAAATGCAGCAAATGGGGAAAGTATCTTAACAAGTCATTATTTTTAAAGATACGGCTTTGGTAACACAATTTTTGACAACTAAAACTAATGTCGTATAAAAATCTATCATCCCAAAAGTACTTTGAGAGGTTCAGACCGTTTAGGTTTGTTTACAATCTCTGCAGTGGTCCTCAATAACTTCGACTAAGAGGCTTGACATAAACTTTGACCTCAAAAGTCCAAAGCACTTATGATTAATTATAATTTTACCTGTAGATCTATATTTAATCGAGCGTCTGCGACTTTCTGGTTGGCACATTTTAAAGTATCATTATAGGCCACTTTATTAGCAATGTCGACTAACGCCTGGTTCATGCGGTATTGTAACCGTAAGGTGGTGATTACATCTTCCTTCATTAATCGATGAAATAAACTCTCCTCCATCCCTAAGCGTCTGTTTATAAACAACGACATACTATACATATATTTATACAAAAAAATTTAAAATAATTTATTACGTTGATTTTTTCTGAGTCTTTAATATAAAATTAAAATAAAATTGCTTTTTAAAATTGCATATGTGAACATAATAAATGTAGTTACAGTACATTGACATCAAATGCGTGAAGCAATTCAATTAAATTCAGTAAAGCGGCAGCTGGACAATTGTACTAGTATTATATGTCTATATAATACTGATATAATTACTTTCAATTATTACCTAGCAGATTTACTCCGAACGACTGGCGGTAATTGTTCTGGATCTCCTACAAGGACGAACCGCTTCGCAGCAAGTAACGGCCTTAGCACCGTGCATTGTAATACCTATATCAATATTAAAGATATCGTATATATATGGTATATATATAGTTAGAGTAATATATTAACTTAAATTAAATCACATATCTCCAGAATCCATACAGTAATATATTGACTTAAATTAAATCACATTAGACAAAAAGTACTTTGCTTACTTCTAATATGTAACTACTTATGAAAGTTTGAGTACAATTATAAATAAGAAAAATCATGTTTACTTGTGTAGCTTCATCGACTATGCATACGTCAAACATAGTTCTAGACAACATTGGGTGTGTGGCTCCGAGACATGTCACACCAACCACTTCCTGCAATAAGAATTTCAAATAAAATAATAAATCTTTAAACTAGTTATTGAAAGTGTTATTGATGCTAGTGCAAAAAAATGTAAGAAAAATAATGTGAAGAAAAATATTTCAGTCTCAAATTCGCGATTCTTCTAAGTTCGGGCGGTTTCAAAGAGGCTTGTATGCTTTAAAATCTTTAAATATACGATATTACATAATAAAATACATTAAGAATAGAATTTTTTAATCGTAATATAATGTATATCTTAGAAGTGTTAGAGCCAAGCTACACCAACATCAGTAGCTCAAAAGGGCCAGGCTCGAACCGGGCAATTACGGACATTATTAATTAACGGAAATCCATAAAGGGGGGTTGATTAGATGATTTAGTTAGCAACGCATTCACATCCTCTCAAGTTGTGGATGTTACGAAGGCGTCCACTTACGAACAGATGGCCTTCAGGTCGTTTGGCAGCTTATAATAAAAAAATATGAAATAAACTTAATTAAAATAAGCTTTAAAAAATAAACTATACCATAGAGTCATAAAATTCAGTAAGTTGATCCTTAGTTTGACAGGACTGAATGAGGGTGTGCTCGCAGCGCGGGGCCACGTCGGGCGACACGCGACTACTGGCGCCTAGACGCAGGAACCGCACACTCTTTGGCAACCTTATAAATTAAAAAAAATTTAGAATAATTCTGCATTTGACATTATTTTTATTACTAATATTCAATAATCGAAATTTTGATTTTTTATTTTGTTTCTGTAGTGAAAAGCGATAGTTAATAAAATTAAAAAAGGAGACTTGCATTTACTCTATGTATTTACATAATTATGTTACGCAACAAGAATATTAATAATGTTAAGAATCAATTTATTTATTATTTATTTTTGCTAATATTTTAAAAATATTTTTTATATTTAGTAAATTATTGTATTGTAATGTATGTATGTATATCGAATCTCACCTGCTTAAAACATTATCGACAGCGGAGTGTGTGTGCGCGGTGACCAGCACGCGCTGCTTCAAAGCTACCAACATTTGGATGAGTACACTGATTGTCTGCGTTTTACCTGTAAATTAACACATAAATTACTTAAAGCAATATACACAATCTAATTACAACGAACACTAATCAATATATCGAAATTATTGAAATTATAGACATAGTCTGTCAGTTAAATAGAAGTGCAAAAATTGTTAAGCTTACTTGAAGCAACTGGAGTAGTGAGCACGAACTAGTAAAATATAAAAGTAATATACACTTGCCGTTTAGAAATTTTAGGAAACACGTCGTGGCAGTGGCTGTTCGCGTTTGTAAGAGCAAACCTCTTCCTTTTATTAACCGACTTCAAAAAAGGAGGAGTTTGTCAATTCGACCGTATATATGCTTTTTTTTATGTTTGTTCGCGGATAACTTTGTCGTTTATGAACCGATTTTGATGATTCTTTTTGTATTTGGTAGGTATTATACCAGAGGTGGTCCCATTAAAATTTTATCAAAATTGATTGAGTCCTTTTGGAGATAATCAACAAAAACAAATATCCACACAAACATTTACTATTTCTGTTCGCGAATAACTGTGTCGTTTATGAACTGATTTGGATGATTATAGTTGTATTTCGTAGGTCTTACATCAGACGTTGTTCCATTAAAATTTTATCGAAATTGGTTCAGCACTTTTGGAGATAATTAACAAAAACAAATATCAATACAAACATTTATTATGTCTATTCGCGGATAGCTGTGTCGTTCTTAAAAACACCGACTACGGTCGTACGGTCGTTTCCTCATTCGAGAGGCATCCTTGCTCGGTCTACCCATCACTCAAAATCGTTAAAATATATCGTTATAACACAAAATAAGCAATATGCATTACCTCTGGGGACAAGATACACTAGTACCCTAACATAGCTAGACGTTTTTATCTCGTATATGGCAGGGTAGGCAGAGGGAACTGCATGAACCATAAGAACTTAGTGTTAAGACATTCCGTTTCTTAGTCCCTGTTTTCTCTGTCCCCGCTTTCTGCCTTTTTCGAGGCATTGCGTATTGAGTGGCGGAACTCAACGCCGCGCTTTGCCTACTTATCAGAGCGAAGAAAATAGAAAAATCCATCTTCTCCGAATGGGAATCGAACCCAGAAACCGTCGTGTTACAGGCAGACGTTGCGCCTCTGCGCCTTTGCGCCACTACGGTCCTGGAGACGCCATCAAAACCAATTGTGATCAACAGCATTTGTCATTTCGAAAAAAAATGCATCACCAGTGCCGGGCAGGCCGCGCAGCAGCGCGTGCGTGTCGGCCGCCAGCGCGCGCAGCACGGCGCGCTGCTGCTCCACGTTGAGGCCGCGCATGAGCCGCGCGCCGAGGCGCCCCACCTCGCGGGGCAGCCGCGCCGCGCTCTGCCCGCCTTGCTTGTCTATTATTATTCTGTGGAGGGTGTTTTTGGTTATTGTACTGTAGCTTATTTTCTTTTCCCGATGAAGCTGGGTAAGCAGAGTTTAGTATTAATAGCTAATCACAGTAGCAACTAGTAATTTTGTAAAGTGTAAAGGAATAAATATTTATTTGTATTTTGCTATCTGCTATTCTTCAATAAGTATTAATTATTAATAGACAAACACCAATATAAAATCGATTATTATCAGTTTTATGTAATAGTATATTAATATTAATTCAACATATGTATACTAACTTTCTAAATTTTGTGGCCCGATCGCTATCTTCCATGAGTACGCCTAAGTTGGTAAGGTTTTGTACTGTAGATGCATATGATTCATATGTATCTATGTGGAACAATGTTTCATTGTTGAGGCGACGGCTTAAATCCCTTTAAAAAATGAGAGAGAGAATTTATAACAATTTAATTGATTTGATTTGACGTACGGCGATAAAAAAGTATGGCTAAGAGAGAGTGCTTTGATGGTAATCAAGGACTACCACTTCCAGTACTGGTAACAAATCCACTAAATAAAAAACATTTTGCAGAATATAAACTTTTAAAATGTTTATGATGTTTAATTTATAATTTTATAAACAAACTATGAAAAGCACCTTTCCAATAGTATATGTAAATCCACACTACTTGCTACTGTAACTACTCCAGCAGCAATCCATGGCCTGTTCCCAATGCTTACAATAGAAAACTCTCCCTCTTGAGGACCATTTCTTGGCCTTTCTATAAAGAAGGAAACAATAATAAGTATTAATAATATTTATTTAAAATAATTAACTAGTGATACATACTTAAGTTATCAAATATATGATATATTACCTGAGTTAGTCAAATCTCTTAAAAATATATGTAGAAATCTGTCCCCTGATTTTGTTACGTTTTTTAATTTTAGATTTGCTGCACAGCTTCCGCGTTTTGATCTGAAATTAGTTGAATATCATTTAAAACAAAAAAAAGCATAACTATGAAATATGTAAGAATGTTTTACAAGAAATAAAAGACTTCAATTTATTTCATAATGTATACAATGTATCCTGCAAAGATTTGTACGATAATAATTAATAATTATCAATAAATACCGTTTTTCTTCACTATCAGTCCATAGAGAATGTAGCGGAGAATTAGTAATTTGTGCCTTTTCTTCTATTCTTAAAAGACTGGTCCAATGTAAAAAATATTCGATATGTTTTAAAGACAGATGACCTAGTGATTTCTCTCGTAGTTTCGATAGAGGGTGGCCGTCAGTAACTTTTGGCCCGTCTGTGTGCCTGTAAAGATATAACTAAATATATATTTTAATCATTAAGCAGTTGGCTGAACCATTATTTAATATTTTCAAACTTTATATATACGCGTTAATAAAAAAAGAATTACCATAAATGTAAAGAACAAATCGTTAAGTATGCACAGTTTGAACATGCATTGTGATGATTGATTGGCTCCGGCAGACTCTGTTGTAGCTGGCATGTGTCTTCTATATCCACTAGTTCATCTGCTTAGAAAATTAATTTATATTATTTAGAAAATATATGTTACAAACAAAATTACTTAATCTGCTTAAAATATATAAAATTTAACAGGGGAACGTAGTTAACATCTGTGGCAATTATATTTTTTAAACTGGTTTTAGTATTTATTTTTAGGTTTAAAGAAGTTTATTTCCAAAAAGAACACAGTTCGCTTACAAAGGAAATTATAACTACATTTAAGATATTACAAATAATAAACAGTAGTGATATTAAACAACATCAGTGAAATCATCTAATATATGTGTTCTTAATCGTTTTTTAAATATATTAAGAGATTTTGAATTTACAACATTTAGATGAAAATGTTATACAGCTGTGCTCCTTCAAATAAGATAGTTTTTATGCCGTACTTGGTTCGAGTTTTAGGTGTTTCTAGTTTATATCTGTTCCTTGTGTGGTAAGAATGGGTTTTAATTTAAATGTAATTTGTGAATGAGTAAGGTTTGTTAATATTTGACGAATCAGTATGCATAATTTATATTTATACATTTGTTTAATAGATAAAATTTTAGTTGTTTTATATAAATCTTTAGTAGGCGTATAATAATCCATATGAAATAAGACCTTGATAAGTTCATTTAGTTAACTTAAGCTAACAAAACCATTAAGACTATGATTTGACATGCATGCACTACATTAATGTTACAATCATATAATGGTGATATGGTATAGTAAATATTATATCCACGCATGGGCTTTGTGCGTGAGAGTGCATTTTGACAAAATTTAAAATAAAATATTTTTACGATTGAGTCTAATAATGTCAAAGAAATGAGACTTGTTCCTTATAATATAGGCAAATAAGTTGTCATTAAAAATCTGGCGAAAGACTAATATGAGCTGGCATTTTTTTTTAGCTTCACGTTTTATCACGCACATGGCAGGGTCGGCAGAGGGAACTGCAGGGACCATGGGAACCTAGTGTTAAGACACTCCGTTGCTTAGTCCCTGCTTTCTTCGTCCCCTCAACTCAACTCTGGCATTTCTTTATAAAATTTAACAAAATCAAGATATTCTGGACCATCTTATGAGTTTGAAGAAAGAGAATCGGAGAAATCAGTCAACTTTACTATAAACTTGACTTGAACTTGACTATAATATAGTATATATAACAATATTATAATATTTTTTTTTTTTTTTTTTTTTTTTTTTTTTTTTTTAGCTTCACGCTTTATCCCGCACATGGCAGGGTAGGCAGAGGGAACTGCAGGAACTATATAAGAACCTAGTGTTAAGACACTCCGTTACTTAGTCCCTGCTTACTCCGTCCCCACTTTCTTTCTTTTTTTTTATAATATAATATGTCAATAACTCGATGCATAATGTAACATATGTCTACATAACATTTTACACAAAATTGTCATTGTTTACGTGAGAATGTAGAATCTGGAGATGTCTTTGTTGTCTCTGCAACATGAAAGATAATCCGTGAGGGGATAAAATAGTAGTACCTCGCGTAGGAGGCTGCGAGGCCGGCGGCGGCGCCAGGTGCCGCGCCAGGTCATTGCGCAGCGTCACCAGCCCGAGACGCTCGAAGTACCCGCAGCTTACTTCGTGAACCTCCACACGTTCTCTGGGTGTATATATTTATATTGTGACAGTAGAAATTATTGTATCTATAATTATTTCGTAAATTTTAAACTAATATTGTAATAAAGAGAAAATCTAAAAAATTTTAAATAAAAAAAAATGAACACAACAAACTTCAAATAAAGCAGTAATCCTTTCTGCAGCGCAGTAGCGGGATTCTCGCCGCGCTGCAGACTCAGCATCATGCCGTACAGCACGAGCTGGCCGCGGTGCTCCGCCGACACGGTGGCGCGCCCGCTCTTCAGTTCCAGTGGCATTTCTAACGTATTGTTTCCTACAAATATAATGTTTATATTATTTATTTATTAAATAAACATGTAAGCATATAACATGCAATTAATTTTACTTAATTTATATTTATAGCATCACAACAATTAAAGAGGACCGTCGTGGCGCAGAGGTATAGCGTCTGTCTGTAAACTCGACGATTTGTGGGTTCGATTCCCACTCGGGGAAGATGGATTTTTCTATTTTCATTTTTTTTTACTCTGGAAAGTAGGCAAAACGCGGCGTTGGGTTCCGCCACTCAATACGCAATGCCTCGAAAACGGCGGAAAGCGAGAAGGGAGAAAGCGGAGTGTCTTAACACTATGTTCGTATAGTTCTTGCAGTATAAAGCGTGAAACTATAAAAAAAAATAATTAAAGTTAGGGAGTATTATCTCCTCTACTTTTCTGTTAATGAATGCTTTATTTTATAATAATAATTTCCATTCTCCATACTAAGTGGCACTTTATAAAATTTTCTTTTACGATGTGTAAACCATACTTACTTCCTCTTTCATGAATAGTAACTTGTAACGTAGCATCAATCTTTCCTTTTAGGCCCAGTTGCGGACAACAAACATTTTCTTCTATATCCAGAACTTTGTCAATGAAGCCATTCCATTTAGCATTTAGATTTTTCTGAACAAAAGTCAATAATAAAATTAAATAAAATCAATTTATTTTTAGTCCTTTTACAAAAGCTTTTATGTATGAACACAAAAGTGCCACCACAGACCGGTTCACAAAGTTGTAAGTATATTTATAAAAATAAAAATTCATATTTGATTTTCTGATAAGCTTAACTATTTGATTACGCAATAGTTATTAAATCTAATTAGATAATTTTTCAAAATTTTTACATATATGCACATGATTTCGGTTAGATACTGACTTGATAACAGAACACCTACCTTCCCACAGATTGCATGTTGTTTTTTGTTTAAATTTGATTTTTTTCTTATATATCAATAACATAAAAATTTTAAAATACTAACCGTGTTTCGTGATTTACTCGTTACATATGTCTGCATAAATTCCTCCAAAGGTCCTATATATTTCATCATATCGGCTCGTGCTTCCTCCTCACTCAAGCCAGAGTCATACAACATTTGAATTGAATCTTTTAATATTTTGTCAACTTCTGAATACAAACTTGATCTATTTGATATATTGCATGTTAAAGCTTTTTGTACTAATTCATGAATGAATATACCAATAGTCATCTGTAATGAAAGGTTTAAAAATTTTACTTAATATAAATAGTGAAAAATGATGGCCTTTGACAGTCCTAAGGTACAATTTCCTACAAAAGAAACAAATAAAAATCTATATGACTATGGCTACCTGAATTAAGATATCTACTCTGTCTGTGTCTTTGTACTCTGAGAATGTCTGCATGCACTAATAAAACATTAGAACTACAATAGGAAACAGAGTTGTGTAGGAATAAAAGTTCTTTAATCTTTAACTCTAAAATTACTTTATATATTCAATATGAACTTACCGCCTTATTAGCGGGATCAATTCCTCGCCATCGCTCTTGCAGCACAGCTTTCCTTTTACAAAACACACCAGCCACTACACTTGTTGTAGAGATCAAATGGTCTGGTCTTAGTACTAACAAACCTGATGTATTATTCACGGTAAATTGACCTGAGGTATCCTTCAGTGCCATTATACTCACTATCTCTCCTATCTGTAAAGGTGTGTCCAGCCTGTAAGCAGATGACATATTTTAAAAGTTAGTGTGACACAATTATTAAATAATTTGTTCTTTTTGTCTGCATTCTCTATTATAACAGTCATACAAATAAAACTTAGAAGGATTAGACGATGATTAGAACAGAAAGTTATTTATGAGTATAATATTTACCATATACCTTCGATGAAACATGAGCCTCTGTGGTTGGCATCATTTTTAAGTTTCAATTCTAACTTATTCTGATGTTGATGAATACAAGTAATTTCACATCTTTGCATTACACTTAAGTCTAAGGGATCTGTTATCTAGAAAGTATTATTTAATAATTTAAATATAGATTCACATATACATGTAAGTAATCTTAAAACTAAATATCTGGTATCTATATGATATAATCACTTTAAACATGTGTACCTACACCTTAAATATGTATTACAAATAATCTCCACTAGATTCAGGGTTTCTGGAAGAGATCTCTTGTTAGAGATAAGTTATCCCTTTGTACACATTTTTCATTTATATAATTTTCTGTATACTCTGTTGGTACATAAATAAATAAATAAATAAATAATATGTTATAAATGGTAAAAACTAAATACATAATATTAAGTTAATAATTATCATACAATAATACCAAGAATAGGAAGAACTATAGGGTCTCTACCCTAAACTTGGTAAACTCTAAGGGTAGAGGGTAAAATTGGAATTAGTATTAAATTAGTAGTAAATTAGTATTTAGACAAATTTAAAATATATATATAATATGTGGCATCTTGCAGTTTGATTATGCGAAAGCATAACTTTACCTCTACATCATTAATGTCCCATTCATCATCTTCCAACATGATAAGCAAATTATCATCCTTTTCGTTTTGTAGGTTTTTTGTAATAGGTGTATGTTTTATTGGGCTTACATTTTCATTTCTTAATTTAAGTGGAGATAATTTATCTAAAAAAAATAATGTTATATGATATGTTAGCTTATAATTAAAATTGTGCTTGTGCTAAAATTCCCATAAGACAAAGGTGTAGAAACTTTGCAGAAAGGATTCTGTGAATATAAATTTATTACAAAGTAAATGAAATAACATGAATAAGTAGAGATGGAAGATACAAAATGGATGTGGAAATGCACTTTGCTGCAAATGACAAAATGAATGTTGCCTTAGTATTGTTGACACTGCAAAATGCTAGTATGGGTGCAGATTTGTCCCTATATTATACAGATGTTGTTCTGCCAAAATGTGGGTATTACAGAAGAGAAATGGAAGACAGAAAAATGCTGTGCAGATCAAATTTTGAAAGGATTTGTAGTCAGTATAACTGGCTAAAATTGCAATGATAAATACACAAAATGGTAGTTACTAGCCTAGATGTCCAGAGAATAAAACTATGACAAAAAATATATATATATATATATAGGAAGAAATAGTGACTGGTATGGGAGGTAAGGGACAGACCCCAATTTACTTAAACTGTCGAAAAAAAAAGGGAGGTTACCTAAAAAGCAAAAGGACACCCCAATGAAAACATGTAAAGTTGAAGAAAAGAAGAAAGAGGCATGCCGGAATCTTACCATAACCCTGCTAGGGGTAAGCCATGTAAATGTATTTATACCCATATGACTAAAATACCTTTTGGATTTTTTATTGGTGATTTTACTTTATTAGGTTCATCATGTATTGTTTTATAATTATTTTCAGTGCACTGTTTTTTTTGTTTTTCTTGTGTTAGTTTTTTATTAGTATTTCCATTTAATTTTGCCTCTTGACTGTTTACCGAAAACTCGTCATGTGTTGCTGAAAATAAGCATTAACTTATGTAATTAGAATTTTAGTTGTATTAATATCTCTAGAACTAAAAATTAAAACTACCTTTAGGATGTTTTATAGTTGACTTCACTTTTTTAGGTTTATCATAATTTTCATTACATTGAAATCTTATACTTTTGTTTTCTTTTACAAATATATTGCTGGTATTCTCATTTAATTTTGAACTTAATTCTATTTTACTTTCAAAGCTATTTTCAAGAAAGCCATCACATGTATCTGAAAATTTAAGTAATGATAATTAATAATAATAATATTTTTTATTATTATTATAAAAATATATTTTTATAACATAAGAATTACCATTAGCTGTTATGTTATTTGTTTTGCATTTTTTATTGGGATTATTTGTATTACTAAGATAAGTGTTATCAGGGGATGACGCTTTTCTTTTTGCATGCCCAAGCTCTGATTTTTCAATTTTAACATTTTCATTGCAATGGTCTTTATTAGCAATTTTAAAGAATTGTGTAATAGATTTTTGATTTTTTATTTCAGCATTCTGTAAGAAATAAATAATACACTTAAAACCAAGGTGGGTGAAACTATTAAAAAACATACTAAATTTAACTACTTAAGGTAATAAAAATCATTACTTAAATTAATAAAAATCATTAATAAAAATCATTAAATAAAATCATTAACTTACTTTTTTCTGACTTAAAGCTTTCGGCATTTTGATTGAATGTTGTATTTTAATAAACTATATATAGGTACTAATCTCATGTAAATATAGATGTTGATAGACCAAGAGCTTGTTTTAAAAAAAATATTATTATTTTATCTTGACTATTATATTGATCATAGAACAAAATATTAACATTATATAAAAAGTGATTAGTTATCATATTATCATATAAATATTTCCTTTTCCCGCGTTCGAAGATTAAATTGTTGACATTGACAAGTGACAGCAAATGAAAAATATAATGGGTACACTTAAGGAGGACCATCTTGTTCAAAGTTACCGCTAGTATAGCAAGAGAAGAGAGAAAATTGGGTTCAGAAATAAAATATTTTACGTAATTTTAATAAATAAAATTCTTTATATCTCAAATGTTTACCAAGGCAAAAGTGTGTATTTTTACTTTATTAATTTTTCAGTATCCTAATAATTTATGTTTTATATATTCATTGAACTATTTTTTAAAACCTTTTACTTAAAATAAATTTAAGCTCTTGTGAAATGATTGTTCTTTGTAATAATTTTTGGCCATAAAAAAGTTCTTAAAAACTTCTTCTCCATACAGAGATGCTAATAACGTATATTTATCAAGAAGCATGTAACAAGTTCTACGGAGCTTGGCGGAGGGCATAGTTTAATAATCAGAGCATTTATAATAATTAGAGCATGTTGACGGTTTCCAATGCGGATGCCGAAATGCGGATTTATATATCAGATCAGTTTCAATATTTTTAATGTTTTCTTTAAGGTTATAGTATTCTTTTACTTGCTACAGCGAAGTTACCTAAGTAGAATTTTTTTTATATACTAAGTAGATATTCCTTACCTTTGTGCTGACTTGAATGGCAAAGCATAGACAATAAAGTAAATTTATTAGAGACAGGAGATTAATAAAGCTAATATATATTGTCTGTAAATTGAGGTGGTATTGAGCCACGGCATCATTTTTATGAATCTAGCATACTTTACGTAACTTAACATATTATTCATCGACGCTAGTGACAATTATTTTCCGTTGCAGGTTGATATTTTTTCAACACACATCATCACCATCCTTTTATTTTTATCAATTATAATAGTATTTCAGTTATCTGTGAGTTACGTCAATGTATTTTTTCAATTTGAAAGAATCTGTCAAAAGAAATGTGAGCAAGCTGAGATTGTTTATCAATCGAGGTTATGTAGAAATAAATACAAATAGTAACATAATTAGTTGTTAACACTGAAATAATAATGTCTAAAAGGCCGGAACATCAAGCTCCCCCTGAACTTGTGAGTGAAATAATGAATATAAATTATATATAGAACAATTAATAGTCTGATCTATTGTAATAAAACATACTTCTTCTTATGATAATAACATAAATTTCAAATCACGTTTCAGTTTTATAATGATGATGAAGCCAGAAAATATACGCAAAAGTGAGTAGAATTTATAGTCATTGCATAGATTCTGTTGTTATAAATTTTATTTAATACAAAAATTACCATCACTATATTTCAGTTCCCGAATTATTGACATTCAAGCTCAAATGACAGAGAGATGTATTGAGTTACTACTGTTACCAGATGACACACCATGCTTACTCCTTGATATTGGCTGTGGTTCTGGTCTTTCTGGTTCGGTTTTAGAAGAATATGGACACATGTGGATGGGCTTAGATATATCACCATCTATGCTAGGTAAAAAAAAAAACATTTTTATTACATTTTTACTGGATTATTTCTAATGGACCAACATTGCATTAAAATTTTAATTTAACACTAGTACCTTAAAATATTAATTTCAGATGTTGCTTTGGAAAGAGAAACAGAAGGTGATCTAATTCTTGCAGATATGGGTGAGGGAGTACCATTCAGAGCAGGTTGTTTTGATGGAGCTGTCTCTGTATCAGCTCTACAGTGGCTATTTAATGCTGATAAGAAATCACACCAACCAGTCAAGAGATTATATACATTTTTCAGTACTTTATATGCTTCATTGGTATTATTATTTATGATTGATATGAATTACTATATTATTGTTATTTAATTTTAACTTTTTAAAAATTAAGTTAATTGATACTTTTCATAAGCAGTACTTGAAACATTACTATAAAATAGTATGAAAATCTATTATTTATTTACAGTCAAGATCAGCAAGAGCAGTATTTCAATTTTATCCAGAAAGTGAGAATCAACTAAACCTTGTTACAACACAAGCAATGAAAGCTGGTTTTTATGGAGGTGTTGTTATCGATTTCCCTAATTCTGCGAAAGCTAAGAAATTTTTTCTTGTGCTCATGACGGGTGGTGCTGCACCCTTACCACAAGCTTTAGGTACATAAAAAAATCACCTCTTATTAACATAATAAAGATTGATTTAATTTATTAATAATTTATTATAAATATTTAAACAGGAACTGATGAAAGTGATAATTCTATGCAAGTTAAATATGCAAGACGAGAGGCCTCAAAAGCAGCAAGGGGAAAACCTTTGAAGAATACAAGAGCTTGGCTCCTTGAAAAGAAAGAAAGAAGAAGGAAACAAGGGAAAGAAACAAAGCCAGATACCAAGTACACAGGCAGAAAAAGAAGTGGTCGATTTTGATATATATATTACTTAGGATATTGTATTATATATTCTTAATTGTTTAAGTTACATTAAAAAGATAATAAAATTTATAATATTTTTTATCATTTTACTATATATTTCCAAACTGTATCAACACCATGTCCTATAGTTTCTATTGGTGCCATGTTTGGTAAAGGAAATCTACATGCCACTATAACTGTTCCCTCATTAACTTCTTTTAGTAATTTATTTTCAAAATCTAACATCATTTGTTCTACTCCAAATATCACTATATTGTTATAAGGTACTAAATTAAATGTCCATAAATTTGTTCTATAGAATTTGGTTTCTTTATGTTGCTGGTTCACAAAAGCTTTTATTCTTGAATAATAAACGAGAACAGGGTTTAGTTCTACTCCATGAGCAGTGAAACCTAGCTTAGCCGCCGTAAACACTATCCTGCCGTCTCCAGAACCTACATCCAATAGTTTTCCAGTGCGACCTCGTAATGCTTTTGTTACTCCCAATAATTGATCTGATGTTGCTGGTACATACGGTAAGCAAATTTTTCGAAACCCTGGAGACACGAATGGAATACATACAATGCTTACACCGAGAGCGAGACCTCCGGTTGCATATATCAAAATTCTTCCGATTGGAGATTTTTTATTTATAGTTTTATTTTCCGAAGTTTGAAGAATATCAAAATTCATTATATAACTTTAATTTATCTAATTGTACTTCTGTATTTATAGTGTTTAGCGCGGTGATTCTACTTAAACTTTACGTAATCTGAATATGACACTGACAGTGACGGACACTGACTAGATACAAAATATAAATTACATTTGACAATAAGCAAAGAAAAAATACATTCTTCTATAGTGTAATATTATCTCCTTTTTACCATACGTTCTCACAATAACACAATCTCAATATCCTTGAATCACGCACACACATTAGATTTTGTTATGACTAACCGATTTACTGTGTCGCCAGTTTCCGAGAATACTCTTCTAATGCTACATCCAGTAAGAGTATATTGGCCGTCAAATTAAGCAAGGCCAAGCTGACCGTGAACTGAGCATTGGAAGAGCAAGACAGAACTTCACACATTTTCTCTGATTACTCCGACTCTAAAAAGATCAAGTTCAACCTCATACGGAGAATCACCTTAGTATCAGTAGAGCTGTTTGTGTCTTTGGGGACACAATTATCTGTGAAAGACTAAACATTTCAGCGTTGCGTAGAGACATTACCTAGTTGTGAGATTTGCTGGAGAAATCCTCCAACCGCATAGTACGAAACAAATTAAAATATCATCCCCACCAATTGGATACTTGAAACTTTACTATTATATGGTTCCGTAGAAACTTTTTACCATCGTAGGCGTCGGTAATCACTTATCATCATGTGACCCAAACGTTCGTTTATGTTGTCTTTCCCAGAAAAAAATTAAATATTCATATATACATATATATATGCACATTTTCATACATATATGTAACATGCATAGGTTTTATGCATTACAAGGAATATATGATAATAACAAAGACATTTTGCCAGTTGGCAGAATATGTAAAACTTTTAGATATGATTTTCGATGAAAAGTGAATGAAATTTCTAATACTATATTTATTTGTAAAAATATGAGAAACGCAATAATGATCTAAGAGCAATGTTTGATATACTATCCACATTATTATTTAAATATGAATGTACAATACCATAGTTCGTAGTCTCGAAGTGCAATAGAATCGAAGTGCAATATGCACTTCGATTCTATTGCACTTCTCTTCTAGAATGAAATGAATTCAGATTTAAAACTAAAATAGTTCTTACGAAACTGCTCAATAGTAGAGTAACGTAAATAATAACAAAAATACGACAACAACAAAAAACGTACCTACTTTAGTAAGTGTAACTCATGTAAGTTTTACCTACTGTGCGTTAGTACGCACAGTAGGTAAAACTTACATGAGTTACCCGAACTAAAAAATACTCTTTGTCTAGGACATTTGGCCAAATATTTATTGCTGACTGCTGTTGTCAAATGTCAAGCGATATTGATAATTTTGTGTCACGAAGTTAGCAATCTTTAACGTTTATAAATTATATAGATTTTAATTATCAATATGACAGCATTTGAAGAGTTTGGTGTCCTTCCTGAATTAGGGAAGGCAATAGATGAAATGGACTGGACCCTTCCAACTGATGTACAAGCAGAAGCAATTCCGCTTATTTTAGGTGGTGGCGATGTGCTTATGGCAGCTGAGACCGGCAGTGGAAAAACTGGAGCTTTTTGTTTGCCTATATTGCAAATAGTATGGGAAACGTTAAAAGATATTCAAGAGGGAAAAACCACGAAAGTTGTCCAGCAAGTATCATCAGAATGGACGATGTCATTTTTCGATAGAACAGATGCTTTAGCTGTTACACCGGATGGCTTACGGTGCCAATCACGAGATCAAAACGGCTGGCATGGGTGTAGGGCAACTAAAGGAGTGCATACCAAAGGTGCTTATTATTTTGAAACAACTGTCACTGATGAAGGTTTATGTCGTGTTGGTTGGTCTACTCAAGCTGTAAGTATTGTTTTCATGTTTTGAATTAATTCGTGTGTGACATAATTAATTATGTATAACAATTGCTTAACGGTTTTGTAAATATCTTTGTTATCATAAATTATAATTTAGCATTTACATTATTTGATTTCATTTACAGGCAAGATTGGATTTGGGAACAGATAGGTTAGGCTATGGATATGGAGGTACTGGTAAAAAGTCAAATTCAAAACAATTTGATGATTATGGCAGTGCTTATGGCAGAAATGATGTTATTGGTAATCTTCCTATAAAATATATTGATTCATAAAATTCTGTTGTATATTACATTTCAAATTTAATTTTTTAAAATACTTTCAGGCTGTATGTTAAATTTAAATAATGGAGAAATTCGTTATACGAAAAATGGTGAAGATCTTGGTGTAGCATTTAAATTAGACCAATCTCGTCGAGCAGATTGCTACTTCCCTGCTGTGGTACTGAAAAATGCAGAAATGAGCTTCAATTTTGGGGCTACACCATTCAAGGTAAACTTATATATGTTATGTTACTATGTTTAAATAAAATATAAATGTATTTAATTATATCTCCTTATAATCATAATTTACAATGTAATTAGATTTGAATATTTTAATTTATTCAGCATCCTCCACCAGCTCCATTTGTTGCAATTTGCCAAGCTCCAAAAGAGTTTGTTAAGCAGAATGTAGTGTCAACAGCTGCTGCAACTGGAGCTTTAAAAGTGGTTAACAATGCTCCACAGGCCATCATTATTGAGGTAGGTTGACATAAAAAAAATCTTATAATCTTTCTATTGGATTAAATAAGACAATGAATACATTAGGTTTAAAGCTGTTTTTAATCATATAATAAATCTAATACATTCAAATGAGTGAACATGCTATGCTTTTTTATTGTAAAGTGTTAAAAAATTATACTTCATTTAATAAAATAATGTTTTCATTCAAACATATTTTCTTTTGTAATTCTAGCCTTCACGGGAGTTAGCTGAACAGACATGTGCTCAAATTACTCTGTTCAAAAAATATTTAAATAATCCGAAAGTGAGTGAGTTATTAGTAGTAGGAGGTATAAATGTGAAGGATCAGATCAATCAGCTCAACTCTGGTGTAGATATTGTGGTTGGTACTCCTGGAAGACTTGAGGACTTAATTCAAGGAGGTATGAAATAAGTCGTTTTAATATGATTTTGCATGCTGATTGTGTAATTTGTGTTATGTAAAAAATATTGGCATTTAGCATTCCTCTTACTTTTGACAGAATTGAAATTAACTTAAATGAAATAAAAATTAATAAAACTAACAAAAACATATTTTTTTGGATGTGTATGTATGATTAGTAGTGTGATTAGTCCACAAGTATATGAAGGCTCTGTATATTAAGTTCCAAATATACACGATCAGTATTTAGGTACTGCTCTAGTGGAGGTTAGGTAATATAAAAGTTATTTCCATTGCATATGCCTAAGACTGAAAGATGCTGCAGCTCCAAATAAAAATACTTTAGTTTTAAATTTTTATAAATGTGTTCTCACACATGCAGATGAATAATCTAGATTCCTTCTATATTTTTGTAGACACGTTTTTAAATTGTAGCATGTACTAGTTGATTATTATTAGGCCCTTTTTACAAACCATGTTTATATATAATTATAAAAATATTTTTATTTGTTTCTTACCCAATGAAACCAATTAAAAATGTGTTGTATTATTATAAAACAAATAAGTCGTTTTAACTCTTTCCTATCCTGTCTTGATTATATTGTCTTTGCTATAGCGAGCCTGCTACATTCTTTAAGTCTGTAGAACAACTGTTTCTCTGTCTTCTATTTATCTTAGATCAGAATATTGGAGTCCATTTTGCTATTTATTTTTTTTTTTTTTTTTTGTCTTCACTTTTTGTCCCACCCATAGTAGGGTAGGCAAACGGAACTGCAGGAACCATAGGAAGTGCTGCAGGAACCATAGGGAGTGGGAATCGAAGCCACAGACTGTCGCGGTTACAGGTAGATGCTACGCCTCTGCGCCTCGACGGTCCTTTATCCTTTATTTTCATTTTAATGGTGTGTACTTTGTAGCACTTTATTGAAAGACCAATGTCTTTTTCATGCTTTTTTTTGCTTTTAGCACTGAGTCCATTAATTATTGTTAAATATTAAAAGTTGTACTACTATGAATTATAAGCATTACAGGTTCGTATTTAACTTTATGTAAATTAAAACTAAAATATGTATAACCCTATGTAGCTAGTGCACAGATAATAAAAAGAAGAAATATCAACAATATCAAATAAGCAGAAAGCGAAATCATTAAGACCGTATTTAAGATTATGACTAATTACAATATTTAAAAAATATATATATTTTCAGGTTACCTGGCATTGACTCATTGTCGTTTTTTCGTCCTTGACGAAGCCGATGGTCTTCTTAAAGCGGGATGCGGAGAACTAATTGAAAGATTACATAGACAAATACCAAAAATAACATCTGATGGTCGACGACTGCAGATGGTTGTTTGTTCTGCTACGCTACATGCTTTTGAAGTTAAAAAAATGGCAGTAAGTATTTTATAAATAAATTCTATAATGTTTTTTTTATCTTCTGCTTTATCCAGCCCATGGCAGGATAGGCAGAGGAACTACAGAGATCAGAGGAACCTAGTGTTAAGACACTCCGTTGCTTAGTTCCTGCTTTCTCGGTCCCCGTTTTCATGTTGAATGGCGGAGTGGCGGAAGTGGCGCTTTGTCTAGTTTCCAGAGCGAAGAAAATGGAAATAGAAAAATCCATCTTCCTCGAGTGGGAATCGAACCACAAAGCATCAAAGCAGACACTACGCCTCTGCCGCCCAAGACGGTCCTCGAAATTAGTATGTAGAGGATATTAAGTAATTATTAATATAATAAGTAATAATTATAAGTATAAAACGTGAATCTATCACTTAACTAGGAAAAGCTAATGCACTTTCCAACATGGGTGGACCTTAAAGGAGAAGATGCAGTGCCGGAGACAGTGCACCATGTGGTAGTCAATGTGGACCCACAAAAAGACCGCAGTTGGGAGACTTTACGCAAGTAAGACTAATTATTAATATTATATTTTAATACACTAGTGTTACCACGATATTAATTTTTTTCAGCCCCTTTATTTAGCTCAGGGTATAAAAATTCAGAATTCGAAATAGTTGATAAATTGATTGACTAATAGATTATTGGCGTAAATAGTATCTGCATATTTTATATATGGGATCATTTTAAAGTGTAGCCATTACTTACAGACAAATAACAACGGATGGTGTCCATGCAAAAGACAATATCCACAGCGGCAACACTACTCCTGAGACTTTATCAGAAGCTATAAAGATACTTAAAGGAGAATACTGTGTACGAGCCATACGGGAACACAAAATGGATCGGTTAGTTTGATTAAACTCTTATAAGTTATCAAAAACACATGAGGCTATGTAAGAGATGAATGTCACCGTAAATGTAAACATTAACCATTTAAACAGTTTTATTAAAAAAAATAACTAAACTAAGATATCAATGATTCAAATAAAAGAAACATATAGTCGCTGGACTTTATAAAAATAACTTAATAAAGAGTGTAATGTCTTTGTTTCACCGCTGCTCTAGAGTGAACCAAGTGAAAACAAAAGATATAAAATTTTCACAGCTTATATTTAAATATAATTAAATTTACAGGGCAATAATCTTCTGCCGTACCAAGCTCGACTGTGACAATATGGAGCGTTACTTAAAGTCGTTTGGTACCGAGTTTTCATGCGTGTGCCTCCACGGCGACCGCAAGCCCGCAGAGAGGAAGGCCAATCTAGACAAGTTTAAGCAAAGCCAAGTTAAATTCCTTATCTGTACTGATGTAGCAGCCAGGGGCATAGATATATCGGGATTGCCTTTTAGTAAGTTTTTTCATTTAGGTAACTTTATTACATGAACATTTAAGTTGTGTTATCTTGTCACATTTTCTTCATTTATTTTGTTCTTCATCTTATTTACAAATATCATAACCAACAGGTTATGACGTTTGTTGTTGTTAATCTCCACCTCGAACGTTAATATTTGATTGTTTTTTAATTTAATTTTAGCTAACACATTAGTATTAATTTATATATGAATAAATATTATATCAACATTGTAAAATTTTCGAAGCGATGCACGTGAAAGTTTAACATATAATTATTTTATTTTTGTTCTTTAAGTAATAAATAGTAATAACTTTATTTTAATATTCTTTGTTGCAAGTAAATAGATCATAGCCATACATAAACTAATAAAAGCATCCACTTAGTGATCAACGTGACCCTACCTGATGAGAAGTCGAACTACGTACACCGCATAGGACGGGTCGGCCGCGCTGAGCGCATGGGGCTCGCCATCAGCCTCGTGTCCACTGTCCCTGAGAAGGTATTGAGAAATTAATTACTTATATACGTCATTTGATGCCATTTCCCAATACAGATGTTTTTAACATCGTGAAACAAAGGAATGCTTGCCTTTGGGTGTTTGCATACAATTCTCGTAGAATATAAAATTTATTTAATTAATTAGGTATTAGACTGTTTAAGATAGTTTAAGAAGTTATTAATTAAATATTATTTTATAATTATTATATACTTTTTAAAAAGTCCTCTATCGCGCTCCGAACTTGACTAGAAAAAGAAAAGCTAATGGACTAAGTTAACAAACCTAATGGACTTAGTGGTTCTTTGACTGCCCTGCTAGTCGTCAGCCAATCGCAGTCCACTGATGGACGTAGGCCTCCCCAAGTTTGCGCCAAACATCCCGATCCTCCGCAACCCTCATCCAGCCTGCTCCGGCAACCTTGCGTATGTCGTCGGTCCAGCGGGCCGGAGGTCGTCCTACACTACGTTTGCCAAGACGCGGTCTCCACTTCAGGACTCGTCTGCTCCAACGGCCATCGGTCCTGCGGCAGACGTGGCCGGCCCATTGCCACTTCAGCTTGCTAATTTTGCGAGCTATGTCGGTTACTTTCGTTCTCTCACGGATAACCACATTCCTGATGTTATTCTTGAGAGAGACCCCGAGCATAGCTCGCTCCATAGCACGCTGAGCGACTTTAAATCTGTGGACCAGCCCCATTGTCAGTGTCCACGTCTCGGCAGCTCGTCCCTGCTAGGCGGGGGGAAAAATCAAATGCTTACAACTTTTATTGATTCTCGTTCTATTTAATGTGTATGCAAATATTAAACAAACTAATATATCAAAAAAATCGAAACATTACTAGTGTTGTTTACATATATTACTTACACGTGAAGGTCGCAGAAAATATGAAATTTTTTTTTTTTTTTTTTAGCTTCACGCTTTATCCCGCACATGGCAGGGTAGGCAGAGGGAACTGCAGGAACTATTAGAACCTAGTGTTAAGACACTCCGTTACTTAGTCCCTGCTTACTCCATCCCCACTTTCCGCCGTTTTCGAGGCATTGCGTGTTGAGTGGCGGAACTCAACGCCGCGCTTTGCCTTAGTTGCCAGAGCGAAGAAAATGGAAATAGAAAAATCCATCTTCCTCGACTGGGGATCGAACCCAGAAACCGTCGCGTTAGCCGCGTTACAGGCAGACGTTGCGCCTCTGCGCCACGACGGTCCTCAAAATATGAAATAAACACTTTAAATGAAAAAGGTATAGAAAAAGATAATAACTATAATGTTATAATTATTTTTTTAGTTAAAGATACATTAGAATGTTTAAATAAAAAAGGATCAAAACAACTGTTAATATACATACTTTTTGCTTTTGTAAATTAAAAAAAAGCAGATCTAATTGCCATAAAATATATAAATATAATCCTCAAAATCCATTAATAATTGGCAGAATAATCAATTAATAGACATCTTTCTTAAAATTGTTTTAAAATAATATATTTTAACCTGCATAAAAATTAAGTTTTCATTTCCATAAATTATATAATGAAATGCATTGTATCTATTAAAAGATATAAAAATGGCATTCTTTTACTATTTGGCTTCAAGTGCACTACATATGCTACACAAAATCATTGTTTAGTGTAATCATTGTGTGTAACTGGGAAAGACTCCACAGTATAGATATATTTGTTACAAATATCTTATTTATTTGGTAGGTATGGTATCACGGAGAGTGGTGTTCCTCGAGGGGCCGCAATTGTTGGAATACAAACTTAATCGACGACAGGCCAAAGGGTTGTTGCATGTGGTACAACGAGCCTCAGGTATTATTACTATCTACAGTGACCTCCGGTAATCCCATAAACATTATGCAGGACAGTGTCGGACTATCGAATTTGTCGGAAAAAGAGTATCTTGTAATCCGACAAATTAATATCCAATGATAAGATATTTTTTAGCTTCATGCTTTATCCCGCACAAGGCAGAAGGTACTGCAGGAACTATAGGTACCTAGTGTTAAGACACTCCGTTGCTTAGTGAATGCTTTCTCCATCCCCGTTTTCCGCCTTTTCGAGGCTTTGCATGTTGAGTGGCGCAAATCAACGCCGCGCTTTGCCTACTAGCCAGAGCGAAGGAAATGGAAATTGAAAAATCCATCTTCCACAAGTGGGAATCGAACCCAGAAACCGTCGCGTTACAGGCAGACGTTGCGCCTCTGCGCCACGACGGTCCTCATGTAATATATACTTTAAAATACAAATCATTTATGTATGTCGAATTAAGTAAATTAAGCTTACGTTTTATTACAATCGCAAATATATGTGCCAAAATACATAATCAGGAATTATAAATCAAAATCATTAATGAATTTAACAAATTATTAAGCTTGGAAATATTGACCTTTTTTATATTTTTTTTACTACAACATATAAGTGGTTTTTATGTTAAGTATTGTTTTTTTTAGTATTTGGCGGATATTGAAGATCACCTGAACATTACAATACAACAAGTAGAGAATGACATGAAAGTGCCGAGCAATGAGTTTGATGGCAAAGTGGTGTATGGTCAGAAGCGGAAACAAGTTGGTTCGGGATACCAGGTATGTACTAATTACTTTGAAATATTTATTTATTTAAACAAAAATCCCTGTGTTTCTAAAATATTAGTGACTGAGCTTAATATATCTTATATATGTATTGTTTATTTCAATAATATACTTTTTAGCATGTGATATTATAGTCATTTTTGTGAAGTGTCTAAATAAACAACTATATATACAGTGTCATACAAATTCCTTGAAACAAAACCATAAATTGATTTCATCAAATGGTTTTATGAATTAAAACTGAAAATATAATGGGGAGGGGGGCTTGTAAGCGGTGGTGCATTTTCTTTTATTTTATTGTGAAGTGAATAGCTTATTTATTATTAAAATTACAACTATTGTGCAATAGCTTTTACAATGTAAATATAAAATTATTATCTTTAACAGGACCATGTCAGCCAGATGGCACCAGTAGTTCGTTCACTGCAGGAGCTGGAATCTCAAGCGCAAATGTACTACTTGAAAGCGCATCACAACATTGCCGTCGCTTGAAGTAATATAATTTAAACTTTGTCGTTTGTAGACTGATATTTTTAAATAATGTAAACAAATCGCTTTATTTATGAAAAATAATGTTTGTTTAACAAGTCACTTGATTGTGTAAATTTGAACTTAATAAACAATATTGCCTTCAAAAATGTTATATTTTATTTTAAAAACTTAAAATGGAATAAGGAAATCAAACTATGATTAAAGACATTTAAAATTCTTTATTGACTAATGTTTATCGCAAGGGCAGTGCGTCGTATAGCACATTCATAATAAAGAAGAAACATGCAGCTTAAAAACAGAGTTATACTTTATTTCATTTTTCAACAAATAAGTAGATGCAAAAATTAATTACTAATATTTGAAATATTTGAGAATTGATTTGATCTAACATTACAGCATAATTTACTTACAGCTATTAAAACCTTACTATATATTAGAACTAAATTGATTTGAATATTATGGGTGAAGTATAATCATTAATATTTTAATCTCTCAAAACATCTTAATTGGAATTTATTATATTTAAAAATTTCATTCACCTAAAGCTTCAATCACCCTGTTGAAAAAAACATTATTTTGAATCTAGTGTAAATCCGAATGGCGCCTTTAACACACGAGGCAGCCATCAGTATTGTTGTATGATTGTCAACTGTAAAATTAATACTCAATAGAAACTGTAAGTAATTATATTTAATACACCACTTAAATTTATGAAACAAAATGCAAACAAAGAATTTCTAAATATATTATTCTATGATTACGCTAACTTAACATTTAAAATGACAATATAAGATAATTTTACATTGTTAATTATATTCTAAAACGTTCCAATATTCCCAAAGTACTCGTAAATTAGCCTTAAATGGGCAGTAATATTAAAGGTTCAGACGCTCACACAAGGCGATGTAAATGGATATAGGAACTACAAAAAGCAATACTATTCATAGTTATAATGTTGCTGGATTGTATTAGAACAACGAAGAGAGAAAAGTTTTAGTACAAAGTGTCAATATTCAATCAAAGGTAATTTAAAATGTGAGTCTTAAGAGTGCTGATTAAATGCTTGAATTTCAGTCTTAAAATGCCTAATTTTGAAGAGACTACTAGTTAACTATTATAATATTACTATAACTAAACACAATCCAATAATTTAGTTTCCATAGGAATTAAAAAACAAAGAAGCTGCATTACACGTACAGATTTAGAATCCAGCATCATTATTTTTAAAGATACATAAGTCTTCAAAGTGCACATTCGGTTAAATCGTAATCACTTAAGGTCTATCAGTCGTTAAGTTTTTGGCTTTATATAATTTTCATACGAAAGTGTGGAGACGCTCTTCCACGAATGGTTTCTTTCTTTCGGCGGTCATAAGCAGTGAAAGATTTTAACGACTGGCAAACCACAACACATCGTACATATATCAACACTTACTAACTAAAATTAATAATATAAAATTAATAATTTGGTGATCGTTCACTCCGGCTGCGGTATAACCCTATGTTAAAACATGATTACAGTTTAAATTGTTTTATGAATTATTATGCGTTTCTGACCTTCGCTAGTGTACTACTTATGTGATTATGACACCGCTTTTTTTCACATTTTAATAAAAAAATATTAAACAACCTATGTTACGTTATATTAAAATAACATATGAAAAAACTTAATTATTTAGTATTAATCACATCTAAAATTATTTAAACGAGATATACAGTATTGATGGTAGCAATCGTAGTATACTATTAGCAAGCAAAAGTTGACAGATAACGTATATATTAACCTAAATACATACTTTTTATAATTTAAATTTTATAAATAAATTATTTATTTGAAATTTACAAAATTTATATATATATATATATATATATATATATATATATATATATATATATATATATATATATATATATATATATATATATATATATATATATATATATATATATATATATATATATATATATATATATATATATATATATGGGAAACGCACAATCTATACATAAGAGTTGCAGCCTCTTATCACATACGCTTATTTAAAAAAATACTAAAATTATTAATTTATAAAGGGGTCCATTTGCAATAGTCGTAAGGGAAATGCAACGACATCTATACTATACAAATAATCAGCGTCTACTCGTCAAAGCGTCATTAGGACGTAAATAAAAATTTCCTAAAGATATATTCACTTAAATTTATTTTACTTACATTAATTTTGAATATAGTAATATTCAATGATGATATTGGCTGAGGCCGTTTCTAGTTAAGAGAATGACAATAAATAATAAATGAAACTGATAATTTTGACAATAATTGAACAAACCTACTTTAGGAACCTCCTCCATTATTTGATAATTTGATTTAACAAGTAACTTAATATTAGTTCTCAGTGTAACGCAGAAAGTAAGTCATTTCTGCGTCTGAACGGTTCACAAATCGGTGGGTGTTTGTTCAATCAAAATAACCTATCATTTCCCTTACTATGACACAAAACAAATATTACTGTTACTCAGTGTCTTATAAAAACACTTTCACAAAACTAATTATTTTATTATCTTAATTACAAATACATTAACAATTATTCGAGTTTGTGTCTCGACCCCGACCTGAGTCAAGAGTATGATATAAATGAAAGCTTATTATACTTAAATAATACAAGTGTAATAATGATCTTTTGCGAAAATTTCTTTTAAATAGAGCCATAATTGTATGTAAATAGTTGTCATATGGAAAAACTAAAACACGTGATGGTGCATTTTCTTGCTAAATAAGGCACGGCAAGCATCCACAAGCGCCTTGCATATGGCGCAGGCGCTTGATATCGACCGAGTCTGCTCTGTCTGGACAAGCCCTCGAAAGCTAAGCCAAGCCGCTTGTACCACGCTTGCCGAGTCTTGCTCAATACATATCAATGCACGGTAACGTACATTTTAAGTACACATATATGCTATAAAAATATCTCAGGTTCTTGAAAATATTTTTTAATTTGCAAGAAATACTTAAGTGACTTTTGAGTTTCAAAAAATTTGTATCAAAATTTCATGTTGTCATTTACATATATATTTATATCGCTTAAACGTCGCGTTGAACTTATTTGTACCTTTCTAATAAATAGTTATATTATTTGTGATCATTTTTACATATGCATTTTGTCTACGAAGAGCTTTATGTATGGTGAACAGTACAGTACAATAAATGTTATTACATAATCGATATTTATTTTTTAGTCTAATTCGAGAATACAATAATAGTTCCGATGTATCGACACAAATAAGTAATTAAGATAGGAAATTCTGATGCCTCTACTACAAATGTCAAATAGTAATCAGTCGCTTTAAGAAGCATAACATTATTTGGCATTCTCAGAGGAAGTCATTACGAAATCGACAATCAGTTACTTTACCGCCAGTAAATGTAGAGCATTTACATACACCGTCAGTAGAAGAAAAGAACATTTAAACACTTTTAGTACGTTAAAAAAACTTATATATAAAGTCTCTAATACTTAAATACATTAATACAATTCATATTAATTATATTTAATGTATTGCAAAAATTATTTAAATTATAAATTAATCATTCGTTTAGAATGAAGTGAATGACACAGATAACAAATGTGTTTCGCTCCTGAGGGCTGAATACTAAACGGCGTAAAGCAGTCCACGTCCACGTCGATACCAAAACTAGTGTTAGGCCACTTGTCTCACTATCAACAAATATCATGTCCTCAAATAAAACTTACAAATAATTTATATATTATAAATTAATAAATAACATTATTTAGTCTAACTGAGATTTTTGGATGCAGATCTGGAAATAAAAAAATAATAATTTACATCTTACATTGCAACAAATTAAAATATTTATTAATTTTCGACAGTAGTATAAATTTTTACTTTAGTTTATATTCTTTTTTGACGACTTTCATTACATATAAACAGAAATGTTAGTAATAATGACTCTACATATACTAAATAAAATATAAATTTTTACAATATTCTCAGATCTTACAATTAAGACACACTACTTGCACAAAATTTATAACAATAATTTTGTAATGTAACAGTAGGAAGTTATATTATAATATATATTTAGTAGATAATATTTTCCCGATACAGAATTCAATTTAGGTAGAAACTAAAAAACTATATGTTTACTTGAATTGCAATGTATGTGAAACTGCTGTACCCACCCAGGTCATAGCGCAAGCCACGGATGGTGGCGCAGGCTCTCCTTGGAGCGGTCCCCGTAGTCGTAGGTGAGCTCGTCGCCGGGCGCGATGTCGTGCGCCGCGAGCAGCACGAGGCGCGGCCCGTCCACCCACAGCGCCTTGGTCAGCAGGTTGCCGTTGCGCGAGTGGTTCACTAGGCGGCCTAGGCGACCCGACTCTGGTGTTGCGTCGATACTGTGATACAAGTACACTCATTAAAAATATTATATTACGTGGCACAGAAGCGTAGCGTCTACCTGTCAACGCGACGGTTTGTGGGTTCGATCCCATGAGGGGGAAATGGATTTTTCTATTGCGCAATTGATTTTTCTCAATAGAAAAATCACGCCGCGCTTTGCATTGGCAAAGCGTTGAGTTTCGCCACTCAACAAATAATTCCTCGGAAGAGGAGGAAAGCAGGTACAAAAAAAGCAGGAACTAAGCAACGGAGTGTCTTAACATTTTAACAGGTTCAGGTTTTAACAGATTCCTTTGTTTCCTATAGTTCCCTCTGTCTACCCTGTCATATGCGGGATAAAGCGTGAAGATAAACAAAAAAAAAAAAACAATATATTCTACAACACTAATATTGTGATAATAATGAAACTCACCAATACTGCTGATCCTGTAGCCTAAAGTAATACATGTAGCATCCGGCGGTCGGGTCTTGCGCGTACTTGTTCTCGCGTTCCCTCGCCTCCGCTATGCCGACGAGCTCGCCCGCGTACTCCACTACGTACTGGCCGCGGCCGAACGCTTTGGTTGCTATTACCCCACGTCCTTTCCCGTCAAAGTACGCCACCTGTTTCAGTATACAAATATATTATCAATAAGTTATAATTTTTTAGCACTAGTATCCATTTTGTGTACTGCTATACAAGAATTGGTCGAGTTTGGGATCAATATCGTATCGGTTGTAATTTTCAAGATACTCTCTCTGCTGCTTTCCACTTTACCTTTTTTAGAATCTTTTAGTTCAACAACTCATGTTGTGATCACATAAAAGACCCAGTTTCACAGCGTCGACATAGGCTTCACCAATACTGATGCAAAGTACCGCTTAAAGGTAAAGTGCATTTTATCCAGTAATTTTTTTAGCCCATAAAATACGTATTATATAAAATAGTACAATAAGAAAATTCAAACCAACAAAATGGTAAAATTAAGTTTTTCTCAACAATATAAACACGAGAGTGGAGATATATATATATATATATATATATATATATATATATATATATATATATATATATATATATATATATATATATATATATATATATATATATATATATATATATATATATATATATATATATATATATATATATATATATATATATATATATATATATATATATATATATATATATATATATATATATATATATATATATATATATATATATATATATATATATATATATATATATATATATATATATATATATATATATATATATATATATATATATATATATATATATATATATATATATATATATATATATATATATATATATATATATATATATATATATATATATATATATATATATATATATATATATATATATATATATATATATATATATATATATATATATATATATATATATATATATATATATATATATATATATATATATATATATATATATATATATATATATATATATATATATATATATATATATATATATAGAAAAATATACATGTAGGTTAGATACATTTTTTTTATTAATAAGTAGTAAATTTAATCTACCGAATGATTTATTATAATTAATTTAAATATCAATGTAATGATAAAAATATTCCGTGTAATTTGCATAACAATAAGTAATTCGTGTGGCATAAACTACACACATAATGCTCACTACTTAGTATGAATATATTGTTACCTTGTTCGGAAACTAATCAGTTGCACTTGACAAGTTATATACAACAAACTTATGTAGGTGTTATATAATCTTATCTAATATGATGAATTACATAGGAATTCTATAAATCAATGATTCGTAAAAATTGCAGTTGCGATTAAAATTTAATTTCTGGATAATAATAAATCTTAAATTAAATAGCAACTAACGAAAAAATAAATAATACACTAAGTTGAATGAATTTCTCTATGCACTAAAGAAAGCAAAATTAATTAAGGTTTTTGTACTGAATTGATGTGTATGTCATAATTTGACTAATATTCACAATATTTTGCATATAAAATAGTCTATGCAAATACTATTAAATTGAACAAAATACATTTAAAAGTTGCATGTTGTCAATATTTATGTTTTAAGCATTGTAAAAACAACAATATTCCCCACTTGGGGTAAACCACCTGCTAAATCAATTCCAATGAAAATAGTTAGTTATATTCCAATATTAATATGAAAATAATTGTTATATAAATGAATAAATATTATATTTACTTCTTAAAATTAATGTCCCACACCTGGGAAAATCTGGTAAAGCAAATCGATTTTTCTTAATTACAAGAACAACACTTGACAGTAAACATGTTTTGGTAACCAATTAAGCTATGGAGAAAATAATGATGGAATGAATGATGAAATCATTAATCATCTTTTAATTAAGTGCTTTGTTGAAGAGGGGCCACAAAAAGTGGAGAAGGAAATGTGTCAAGATTTGGCTCCACTCTGTTTTCACCACTTTAAGGGAGCATATTATAGTGTATAAAATCATTAATTAAGTAATCACTTTGAACATACATATTTAGTTTGACAAACTACAGGCAGTAAATTTGTCTATTTCTAGTCTATTTTACTGATTTTGGCAAAATCATAAATATATTTTATAAGTTATGTTGACATGCAAAACTATTATAATCTGTTGAGAGCTCAAACACTACATAATTAAAATGTGGCTATGACTTGGACTTAATTTCAATGTAAAAAAACACACCATGCTTAATTTATAATTTCACAATGGAGAATATAGTGGTGACGTAAATTAAAATAGAAATACTATGAGTATTTGTATATCTATATGATATTTTTATAGAACTGAACCAAAACCTCTATTTAAATAATTACATATTGCATACCTGAAGGCCATCTTCTTTCTGTTCTCTTATAGCTCTTTCTAAGTCCCTCATCTTTTCAGCCATAACACACTTAGAAGTCTTTCGCACACTTTTCCGAACAGGGAAATGCTCAGTTAACTTTTGATTATTTGATTTAGCTTCTACTTTTATATTTTTTTCTACTTGTATAATTGGTTGTGAAGGTGTCTCAGATTTTGGACTTTTAAGTTCTTCTTTAAAATATTCAGTGATTTTGTGGCTATCAGCCGCACGGGCAGCTGCTCGAGCAGCCCTTGGTTTTGCTAAATTTCCATTTGTCATGTTTGTGAAACCATTACATGCTTTCAATGGTTTTGATTTTAATTCTGATTTTTTTATTGGTGGTTCAGAATTAAGTTCTTCATTTTCAGTCTTTATAGAAGCAGAGGCAATAAGTCTGTGTAGTATTAAAAACATTATATATTTACTTTAAATTAATCAGGTACATAATAATTTTGCAAAATTAGTAAAATATAATACCTACCTACGCTTTCTATAATTACGTGTAGGTTTGACCAATTCCTTTTCACATAGTTCAATGCGATGAGGTGTTTTTACACCCTCATGGGTGTCTAATAAGTTATTTACTGTTAAAACAACAATAAAAACATGTTAATAAAATAAGGAAATCCTTTACATATAGGAATTACCTAGATGAGATATAAATAAGTATAGTAATAATAATTCTTATATGTTTTCTATTATCAAAAGGTATACTATATAAATATGATAAATAAAAATTTAAAATTAAAATATCATTAAAATAAGCCGTCATCACAATAAAATATATCAATTTCATAAAAAAAGAATTACATATTGAATAATATTATTGCAGGATTTTTATTTTAATCATATAGTATTATATTACAATTATTAAATATTACTAGAACAATAAAAAATCATTTTAAATTAAATATTTGTGAATTATGTAGCTAATGAACAAAGACATATTTTTTACAAATCACAGCAGAAGGCAATGTTTATTTATGTAAATAAATTACACTAACCTCGAACCATTTTCAATTTAATCGTATAATCGCTGAAACAACATCTACAACCGCCAAGTAATATATACCCACTTTATTTTTTATTATGCTAACAACATTTAATAGACCTCATAGATTTGAATTACAAATGTTTTGTAATAGACCTTGTCATAGTAGAACATAAAATTAGTTATTCCTTGTTTAGGCGAAAAGTGGATATAGCTTTGCAAATTAACCAATTTTTAACTACATCAGCTCTTTTTTACATGTTTTATATATTACTCACACATTACATTCAGTAAAAATCGGTTTACCATTGCTTTCTAAAATGTCAAAATTTATACTTCTAAAGAAAATGGACGCTTTGATATTTTTGGTATAGAACTTTCTCTATGATCGATTTAGATAATGCTTTGGATTGCAATATAATAACTTCTACTATAAGATTTTTTACTTTTAATATTAAAAGAAAATGTATTTTGTGTAAGATATACATTATTTCTAGGCTTATATTTTGCCTAAAACAATAATGTTACGATTGTAGTCCAACATGTAATATATTCTGTGGTTTCTAATCATATTACATGTATTATCTAGGACCATTGTGGGGCTATCTGTATTTTAAAGCACTTATATTTTTCCCGCCGCTTAAGTCAAGCTTAAAAGTTCATAGAAACTAATACTAAAAAATGTTTTATTAAATAAACATGAATAAAAGAAGAGTAGGGTATATATGGGACGAAAATCTAATAGAACTTTGTGATCGGTTACCAGCAGTTGTAGACCGAGTAAGCATAAAATATACGATATATATATATATATATATATATATATATATATATATATATATATATATATATATATATATATATATATATATATATATATATATATATATATATATATATATATATATATATATATATATATATATATATATATATATATATATATATATATATATATATAAAATTTAGCATGTAACTTTACTATTTTCAGGCATCGATAGTACATGAACTGATAACTTCTTATAGACTTCTAAATCATATAAAGGTTATCCGATCTAGCTCAGCCACATATTCAGACTTAAAATCATTTCATTCTGATCTTTACTTAGATCACTTAAAAACTTTTAATCATGTGAGTGAGGACTTCATGCCAAACGCTGAAGACGAAGAATATGGTATTGGTAAGTTAATGTTGTAATGATTATAAATGAACAGCGTAAAAATGTACGTTATTTTAAAATATACAATTTTGAAATTTTTAGGATATGACTGTCCTCCAATATCAGACCTGTACAATGTCGTATCAACTGTAGCAGGCAGTTCTTTAACTGCAGCTAAAGCCCTTTTGTTGGATGTTGCTGATATTGTTATTAATTGGTGTGGAGGATGGCATCATGCAAATAGGTTAGTAAATAATTAAAATTTTGGATACATATCTCTTACAATACTAAAGCTTTAGAAATATGACAATTATTTATTTAAAAGAAAAGAGTAGGAAACACCACAATAGTGAAGAAAAGCAAAAAATAATGTTTAGATGATAAATGAAATTAACACATTCATCACCAATTAACAATATAAATATCCAAACTGTAATAAAATATACTTTTTATTACTATTTCATGTCAACACAGCATGTTGTATGTATTAATTTAATTATATTTTAGATTTGGAGCAGAGGGTTTTTGTTATGTAAATGATATTGTTATTGCCATAGAAAAATTGAAATTAAAATTCCCAAAAGTACTTTATATTGATTTGGATGTACACCATGGTAAATTATTTACTTTTAATTATTTTATTTAATGCCTTGATTATCATTTTTATAATTTATAACAATTTAAGGTAATGGTGTCCAAGATGCATACAATTTAAGCAAGTCAGTTTTTACACTTTCCTTTCATAAATATGAACCAGGTTTCTATCCTGGCACTGGAAGCTTAGAAGATATAGGTACAACAAATGGAAGGGGTTTTGCTTGCAATATACCACTTCACAGTTGCTACTGTGATAAGACATTCACATATATCTTTGAAAAGTAAGTCTCCTTAGACTTAAATATATTTTAATAAAAGTTAAATATCAAATTAATATTGACTATAATATATATTCTGATAATGATGGTAATATATATATATATATATATATATATATATATATATATATATATATATATATATATATATATATATATATATATATATATATATATATATATATATATATATATATATATATATATATATATATCATATGTTTATACCTTTTGTTAATCTAAAATTTGTTTTATTTTTATAACAATTGATCATATTCTAGTGTTTTTACTATGGTCTATTCATACTTCATGCCCAATGCCATAGTTGTACAATGTGGAGCAGATGCCCTAGCAAGAGATCCACATGGTGGTGCAGGTTTAACTATAGAAGGATATAGGTCTTGTATTAAGAGTGTATTAAATAAATTAAAACCAACTCTACTTTTAGGTGGAGGTAATATATTTGCATTGATTTTTTTTTAAATTTCGTTTAAAAAGAAATGTCCAATAATATTCATGTTACGCAGTCAATACAATAATTTAAAATAATCTTGTTTGTAGGAGGATACAATAGTCCAAATACAGCTAAGCTTTGGACATCATTGACAGCTTTAGCTGTTAATATAGAGTTAAATAATAATATTCCTGAGCATAATCATTGGCCCAAATATGGACCAGATTATACTTTAATAGTGCAACCATTATTAGCCAAGGACTTGAATACTAGACAATATATAGAGAACTGCTTAAATATAGTAAGAGGTAAATATATATTTTTTATGAAATCACTCATAAGTGATACATAAGTATATAAGAGATAAGTAAGGTACATATACCTTACTGCCAAATGTAATTGGCACTTTTTATTAATATATTGCAGGTAACTTAAGAAACTTTTTAGCAACACCAGATATAGAAGAAAATGCAGGACCATCTAGTAAAAAACGAAGAATAGAAATTGATAATGAATTGAAAATGCAGTCATTATTAAAAAACAAATTGTGTTTAAATGTTGAACAAAATAGCAGTTTCAAGGATCCTTATGAGTTTATTGATTAAATGTTGTGTGTTCTATCTTATGTTTCTATGTTCACAACTTTTTCTCAATTAAGAAATTATAATAATAAAATATAAAATGAAAATAATATATAACATGTTTCACATTATCTTAAAGATTGCAAATTACCACCAATTCAAATAGGTTTATGGGAAAAGTAAGAAATCTGGAAAATTTCCCCTACCTTTAACCATACTTATACCAATAAGTGGCATGAATAAATAAAAAATCAGATATTTTAATAATTTCATTGTAATGATTGGTGGTTTTTTTGAATGCTTAAAATATATATTACTAACACATTTTCAATTGAGTTGTAAAAATGTATATGAGTAATAAAAAAATTATACATAAATTTCAAAATAATTTATTATAATAAATTGAATTAATATTGCATATTTTCTCTTTCTATGTTAACCAATAGTTAGGCAATAATGATAATTGTAAGCATGCCACAGATGTATATATAACTATGTTTTCATTTTCAAGATAATAAATATAATTAAGTAAAAAATAAGTGCCTAATACTTTCTGGACAGTATGAAAAAGAAATAGAATAGCTTAATAATTCTAGTAAACTTCTTATCTTTAGATAATTTATTTAAACTAAAACCCTTTGTTCATAGTATTGGTGCTTTAATTTTACAAGCTTGTGGATTTTAATAAGAACAATTTATCCATATTCCATAGCATTCTTAAAATCAACAGCAATATTGACATAACAAATTACATATTTGTATTACCTGCTGTATGATGCAGCCTTAAGATGTTCTAATAAATGCAAAATAATGTTTACCTTTTGAATATATTATGTGATTTTTAACAAATTATGTTTAAATGAAGTTAAACCATATAAGCTACAAATACAGCAGGAATAATAATGAGTTAGTCATTGAAATGTGCTGTAAATTGAATTTATTAATCAGTAGGCCGCTTTTCACTGTATTTTTTAGTAAAATCTTCAGCATTCTTAGTAAACTTTTTCCTATCTTTCAAAAATTCTTCAGCAAGTTCAGCTCTTAATGGATGTTCTGGTTCAGGGTCATTTACAAGAGCAACTAGAGCTTGTATCACTGGAATTATAAAAATATTTTAAATGATAAATTTTGCTATTAAACAAGTTGTGAAAAGGCTATTTTAGAACTCACCTTGATCAGTCTTTGTAGCAGGCTTCCAATTCTCAGCACTAATAATAGGAAGGCAAACCTGGCCCTTTTCATCAATATTTGGATGGTAAATTTTTGTTTTGAAGCTTATTTTTGGAGGTTTAAATGGGTATTCAGCAGGAAAGTTTATCTCAATGCGGAAAGCACCTTTATTGTAAGGAGAATTGTCCTAGAAAAGTAAATGAATAGGCTTATTAACTTAAGATCCATAATTCATAAAAAGAACAACAAATAGTCATACTAACAGGGACGATTAAGCCTTGCCACGTCAAAATATTAGACTCATCGACTTGAATGTCTCTAAAAGACTTTAATCCAGACTGTCTTATATCGTTCAGTTCCTGAAAATAAAACGTATCGTGTCATTAGCTATACTTAATATTCTAAACAGTGGACTAACTCATAATGAAATCCTAACAATAATCATCGGTAAATTACGGCTTTAAAAGGCTTTTGACTATTATCTATGAGGACCGTCGTGGCGCAGAGGCGCAACGTCTGCCTGTAACGCGGCTAACGCGACGGTTACTGGGTTCGATCCCCAGTCGGGGAAGATGGATTTTTCTATTTCCATTTTCTTCGCTCTGGCAACTAAGGCAAAGCGCGGCGTTGAGTTCCGCCACTCAACACGCAATGCCTCGAAAAAACGGCGGAAAGTGGGGACGGAGTAAGCAGGGACTAAGTAACGGAGTGTCTTAACACTAGGTTCATATGGTTCCTGCAGTTCCCTCTGCCTACCCTGCCATGTGCGGGATAAAGCGTGAAGCTAAAAAAAAAAAAAAAAAAAAAAAAAAAAAATCTGGGTAATTCAATTATCTTTTACTACACCTATCGTATTGGTATTAAAAGAAAATTCCATCACCATACCTTTTGAAGTCTTCGTGTCGCCGCCATTATGTATTTAGTAAAAAAATTGCAATTTTACAGTTTTAGACTTATAAAATCTTATATATTCACAATTCTAAATAGATGTCCACATAAATAACATAATTCGAAATACCAAAAATATGACTCAGTAAAATGTCAGAGATATGTTCACCTCTGTCCCCGTCGCAATTTTGATAGGCGCCATCTTCAATCGTTTCTTTTTACGCAAAATTTATAATATAATTGAAAATATTTAATTAATTCACGCACAATGTTTAAATTAATTATTAATACTTAAAATAGTTTTATATAACTTAAAATAATAAAAATAACAAATAAATTTGAAATAAAATCTGGCGTTTTCCTCACTGGACAAATACCATAATAAGTGCAATTAGTAAATATATACAATTTTTTTACATACACACATCACACTAACTAACCCTGCGACGTGTCTAGAAAGAACTGCTAAACGGTCACATCTCTTTCTACGGTCAAAAACTTTGTGTGCCCTTTATTCTATCTTAAGTTTTGAGAACACAATTGTTTATTTAATTAAATTAACATTCATTATTTAAACTCATCCAAATCGCTTGAATACCTTATCTACGATTCATTGCAGTTTCAGTCAGCTAAACGAATTCCGCATCTCTTCTGAAATATATGTAGCTTCACGCATTCAATCTTTTTCATATTTCACCTGTACCCACCTAACCTAAATCCTCATTTCGGTATTAGATAGCAGTAACAACTGTTATTAGCAGCTATGTTTACAAATCATTTAGTATACTTAGTATTTATCCCAAAAAAAATCACAATAGCTTGACTTTATATACCTACTTAGTCAAAAAAGCTCTTCTTAAACTAACTAAAAATTGAATCTAAATCACTAACATTTTCCGGATTTTTAAAAGTATATAGATACAAAGGTCACTAGATAAGTTCTGCAATACATTCGTTTTATTAATAGAGGGTAATTGAAAATATTTTTATCATAAGCCTTAGCTAATGTCCTCACAGTTCATATGTTACAAGTTGACATAATTCCTTTGCTCAGTTAAATAAAAAAAAATTAAATTAAAAAATGTCGGAGTGGTCTAATGACGAGTTGCGAGTTGTAATGTGCTACAAATTTTTGCGTAAATTGTCCATAGATGAGTGTGTGTCTAAAATGAAAACTGTTTTGGGAGAAAAGTGTCCTCATCGTACAACAGTTTACCGATGGTATCGTGAGTTTGAACGTGGTAACTTTAACGTTAATGATACAGCAAGATCAGGACGTACCGTAGAGGCCACTAACTCTGAAAACGTGCCAAAAGTGGAAAAATTGTTAAAGGAAGACCGACGTATTACGTACTCACAGATAGAGGAGGCCCTACAGATTAGTAAAAAAGTTTGTATGCTGTGGGTACCACATGACCTTACACCTGAACAAAAGGATACAAGAGTCAAGTGGTGTAAAAAAATGCTGCAAATGTATGAAAATGGTACTTCAAATAACATCAATAATATTGTTACCGGTGATGAAACATGGTTATATTATTTTGATTTACCATCGAAAAACAAAAACAAAGTTTGGCTCTTTAAAAATGAACAAACTCCTGTGCAGGTGTGAAAATCACGTTCGGTGAAAAAAAAGATGATCGCTATATTTTTTACAAGGCGGGGTATTTTGGAACGGGTGGTACTGGAAAGTCAGCGCACTGTAACGGCATCCTGGTACATTAATGAATGTTTGCCTAAAGTTTTTCAAAGGCTTCAAGAAATTCGACCAAAGTCAAGAATGGACACTTGGCATTTTCATCATGACAACGCGCCCGCGCATCGGGCACGCAATACTGTCGAATTTTTGAATAGCAGTGGTGTTAGAGTGCTGGATCATCCTGCGTACAGCCCAGCCCTGTGACTTTGCTCTTTTCCCAATCATTAAGGATCAGCTGAAAGGCAGGACGTTTCAAACACAGGTGGAGCTTTTGAGCGCTTGGGACCAAGCATGTTCAGAACTATCAGAAGAAAAGTGGAAGGATATTTTTAATGGTTGGTTTTTACGCATGACAAAGTGTATAAACTGTAATGGAAATTATTTCGAAAGAGTGTAAAAAATAAAGCTGTATTGCAGAATTTATCTAGTGACCTTTGTATATTCGTCGTTGGTCGTTTCAATTTATTCAGATAAGGATCTGTTTTTAGTATGAAATTCGGTGTGTAAATAATGAAAGGAATAAAATATGTAAGAATTGATTAGTCCATCGATTTATTCTATTTTATTATCTCTTGTGTAACCACCACAGACAGTTTGTATCTGCCTTTGTAGTTCTCTCAAGTTCCCTTCTCTGTTTTAGATATGTTGAAATTTTTCGATTACACTGAATCTTAATTAGTGTACATTTGTTGATGCACATATAGTTATACAGCCATATCTTGGTGTTCTGGTCTTCTTCTTTTTGTATGTTATGCTTCCGGTTGGACTACAAGGCTTTCATACGTTGTGTTTTGTTGCTAGTGTCGATTCGGTCCACGTGTTTCTATAAGATATAGAAATTTGCTTTATATCTCTATATTTATAGAAATAGATTTTAAAGCAATAATGTTCAGTTCACATTGCAGCAGTTGATAATGATCACTAAAGACATTAAGTTTCTTTTATTAAAACTATTTATAAGACAGTGGCATTTATTATATGACAGTGGACGAGGCGAAAGAGGTATGCAGGGACCGCAGCGTTTGGCGCTCCGATCTCTCTGACTACCCCGCTAGGGATAAAGCGTGAAGGTATGTATTTTTGTATTATATTTTTATGTTTTTACCTCATTCAAATGGCACTATCATATTAAAACCTACACAAATTTAGGAAAACTTCAAAAAATATATTAAAATTACTCATTCCATAACGATTATTTACTGACATTTATATAAGAAAAGCGTACTAATTTTATTAACTATTTATCAGCTAATCAAGACTAAAATTTACTTTAAAAACTAGTTATTGAGATATTTTTTTTATCAATATTTATACTTTCCACTACACCTATTTTTCATAAAAATGTCAGCTTTGCTCCAAGCGTTTCCCCGTGTTGTGCTGTGTTGGCTCGACGCGGTCACATAATCTTAATCATTCTTAGAATATATTAGGATTTGTTTATAGATAAAAACAAAGTTGCAATATATACGATTTTTATTACACAAGTCTATGATTGACAAATAGTTGTGTTATTAAACATTCAAATTAATTTCTGCGCTCTTCCGCCCTACAAATAAATTGACGCAGTAAATATTTCTCTTAATTTCTTTAAAACAAAAGTGAAGTAAAGATGTTATTTCACACGAAATCACAGGAGAAAAATCTTTACAGCGCTATTTTAATATGTAGTTCGGAAGAGCGCTTCTATCCAGTATAAAATGATATTTTAGTAAGGAGGAAGATAAAGGCATCCTTGCCATCACTTATGGCCAGATGTTTCACAGACAATATGCACAAGTTGTATATTGATTCATATAAATGATCCGAAAGGACTGTGTTTAGACTGGGCAAGAATTTAGGTTTATGTGTTGGTGCACTAACGTTTTCAACATCATTTGTCGTATTAACACAAATCATTTCACTAGGATGTTGAAGTTTCTTCTTTTTTTCTATATAACAGCAGCTGGATTCGCTTAAACGGCGTTTTTTATTAATAGTAGCTTGAGTTTGGCATCGTCCGCGTACAGTCCATTGGCCGTTAGTTATGTGAGGCGTCGGGTGCTTCAGGGTCCTCAGTCCTCGTGCCGCTCGTCGTCGCGGCGGCGGTTGCGCTGGCGGCGGCCCCAGCCCTCGCGGGGGCGGTCGCGCTGCCGCCCTTCCCCCCGCGGCGCTCCACCCCGCTGGAAGAACGAACCCTGCTTCTCAAAGATACGCTCGTTCGAATCCACTAAGTTGCCCACCTGAAAATTAAAAATAATTTAATTAATGTTATCGCATATTTATTATGGTGATTGTCCTGGTCAGGTCATCAGATTTATGCTAATCATCCAGAAATATACACAAATATTTAAGGTAAAAATTCAGATTAGAATTTGCTGTGAGGTCTTCTTAAATTAATTGGTTGATAGAAAGATACTTATTCAAAATATAGGTTCAAGGAATAAAATAATATTGTCAAACAGGATAGATTTACCTTGTCCGCAAGTTGCAGCGCCAGCGCTTGCATTCTTGTGGGTTCAGAGCGGTGTAAGATGGCGCACTCGCTCGGGTCATCCAAAGAGGCTAATAACTCTTCATTGATAATCATCTTAGACACAAGGGAATGTACGCGTTGTCTGGGCAGCTCAAACATATCCGCTAAAGAACGAAGAGACAGAGATGCGTATACATGTGCGTAAGTGAAGAGATAGGTACGGAGCGATTCCTCTCTGATAAGACGTCCAAGCATTGCGCGTACATTATCAGCTCCAACCATTAGATCCCAAACCTAGAAAAATAAAAAGAAGGTATTTTGTACAAATATTTATTCTAATATTAAAATTTAATGATGTGCAAAAACAAAGTACTCTGTTTACCTTAGCATTCATTTTCTCATTAACAATGAAGTTGAGGCAAGCGCGCCAGTCCCCGCGCCGCATGGCCCTGGCGGCGGCCACGGCGTGCTCGCGCATGGACTCCGGTGGACCCACCAGAGCTTGCCTCTCACTCGCACGCAAGTTCTGGTAGAAAGTTTTACTGATCATACGACGGCGGGCGTCAAACTCGTGAGCTGCCATATATGGTATCTCAATCAACATGGCGGAAACTAAATACACACACTCGAGCAACTCCAAGTTTATATGCATGTGGAACGGCATTTGACGTTGTTTCTCAATCTTTTCCTGTTCCTTGGAACGTTCGTGTTGTCGTTGGGGTAGGAGGCCTTGGGCGAGCAACTCCTTAGGTTTCCCCGTCATCATTAGTTCGGCCAAGCAACCGTGGGCTTCTTTCACATTACCGCGACGAAACGCGCACAGTCCCAAATTGGCCATTGTACGATTGTATAAAATCTGAGTGCTAGGATCAGAATGCTGGACATTTTCTTGCAAATGAGACATAAGCAGGAGGTCTCTGGCTTGGAACCAGTTATCATGTAAAGCGTGGTGGTATATATGCGACAAAATCGCGCGTGTTCTTAAACGATCGCTGTCATCATTGGCGTAAATATACTTGCAAAAACGTTCCATTTTCTTAATTGTCGTCTCTTCACCTGGAGGAAGGTCTTTCTTCACAGCGCGTGGGTCGAACTTGTAGTAAAGATGATCAATTTTGCGAAGATACGCGCGACAAATTTCTTGGGGAGACCCATCGCGCTCAACAACTTGGCACACGCGGTCAATCAAAGCCGATGCGCGTACTTCATCCTTTAATCTCTCGACATATTCGTTAGAATGCGGATCACATTCTTTCAGAAGTTTAGTGAATTCATCATCCAAACGTTCAAGAGCCGTAAGCAAACACCCGCGGACCTTAAACGGCGGAGTAACGAGTTGTTCATTCTCCTCGGTGAAAGTTTCGCTAAGAAGCATATCGTCGTGAGCAAGAAGCAGTGTAACCATTTGGTCTACATTTTCTACGAGTCTCGACCAGTACTCTGGTTTCATTGCGTCAGAGACCTTGGGATTGTAATCAAAGAGGGCTGCGACTGTAGCAGCTCGAAGCTTCAACTGTAAGGCATCTCCAAGGTTATGTTGTTGCGCGACAGTTCGAAGTTCATGCAGAAGTTCGAGTTGAGCGCGACGGTCAGTTCTTTTGCGTCCACGCGCCGCACTGATTTCACCCAGCTTCTTAACAACTAATGCTGCATCTATGTCACTATCCTGTTAAAAAAAAAATAATATACTCAATGAAATTAAAGAAAAATGTTTTAAATATGATATTATTATCTCTGTAAGTTGTTATAAAATAAAATACATTACCTTTGCAAACATTTTCGGTTTATCCGATGTGGCAGCTCCTTTGCGAACGGTTTCCCATTCGCCGCCATCATCAGCTTGATCTTTCTTACTAACTTTACCACTTCTTTCACGTCTGTCGCGTCTCACGCGACGCCTATCTCTTTCTTCCTCTTCATCCCTCTCAGTGGTACGTTTCAAGAACTTCTCTCTCAGAGTTGCAGCTCCACGATTTTCGTCATCAGAACTAGAACTTGAATCTGAAGAACTAGAACCCCAATCCATCGAGTCTGACGAATCATCATCTTGCTGTACGGGCCTGCGCGGCGGTTCTGGCGAATGAGCGATTCTAGGTTTCTCCTTCACTTTGTCCTCATCGTCAGATTCATCAGAAGACGAGGTATCTGCAAAAAGTATGAGTAAAGTTAAGTCATAAAATGTAAAAATATTTATAAAAATGTGGGAACATTGTTTTCATTCTAGTGTGCATTACACAAGAATTAACATATTGTTCACCCATTTTGTATATAAATTCAAATAAACTAGATAGTCACAGTAGTCAGATATAATTATATTTAATTTTCACCTTTGCGTTCATCATCGTCATCAGGCAAATCAGGATTTTCTCTAAATTTAGAAACTTCAGCTTCAAAATCTTTAGTATATTTTCTTAATTTTTGCCTTAAAGATGTTAGAGCTTTACTGTTGCCTTTTGATAGAGCTTTGCGGCTGTCACGATCATTCCATGCTCCAGATACCCAGTCTTCTAGTTCTATCAAGGCTCTAATAAAGAATCTTGGGGCAATTCCATTTTCTTCCTTTTGAACTACAGGAGCTGCTCTTGTATATGCTCGCTGGAGTTCTTCAAAAGATGCCAATGCTGATGAGAAATCTTTAATCTTACGATGGTTACGAAGAGAATGAATTATTGCTTCTAACTCTTCATATCTCTTCTCTTTCATAGAACGCACGACACGTTTAGTTTCTTCTTCATCATCACTAAACTGTAGAAGAAGAAATTCATAGATATATAAATAAAATTTCATAGTGTAAAACTTTGAGTAAGTATAAAACAACCAATAAATAGATTGTTATCCACTTATTAGTATAAATAAGAATAAATATATATTTTTTTTATCTTTACGCTTTATCCCGCATATTGCAGGGTAGACAGAGGGAACTGCAGGAACCATATCAACCTAGTGTTAAGACACTTTGCTTAGTCCCTGCTATCTCCGTCCCCGCTTACCGCCTTTTTCGAGGCATTGTGTTGAGTGGCGGAACTCAACGCCGCGCTTTGCCTAGTTTCCAGAGCGAAGAAAATGGAAATTGAAAAATCCATCTTCTCCGAGTGGGAATCCAACCCTCAAACCGTCGCGTTTATAGGCAGACGCTTACGTCTCTGCGCCACGACGGTTCTCAATATAATATTTATTTTTACATTTACAGTGCATCTTGTATATAATGGGGTTGTCAACATATATTTTAACAGGAAAAAATATTTTTGATAATGTATATATAAAAAAACATTAATCAATTTTAATTTTCTGTTTGCTGGTTTCAATGCATATTTGAAAATTGCTGGATATATTTGAAAATAATCTTTTGCTGTATAAATATTACTCTTAAATTTTAAAGACAAGCAAACCTTATGTGGGTCCTATTTACAGTACCATTCTATAAACAGTTTTAAACTATGTGATATAATGAACAGGCAGAACTTCATATCAAAAGCATTTTAATTGACATATTAAAATTCAAGTTCTAGATGAGAACCATAAATGTAACTTAAGTATAAGAAATAATATCTGGAAAATCTAACAAAGAACAACAATAGCCCAACTTGATTCCTCTCTTCAGTATAATTGGTAGTTTTGCCAGTGGAACAATTTTTAAGAGTTTAATCCCTACTAGGGATCATTTTATATGAGAAAATATGGCAATGAGTTATCACAAAATATGCAATGTCCCAAATTGGAGTTGAAAGTCAAACCAATGATCTCAAAAATAACTTTGCCTACCTTTGCTATATTTTATTTACCATTATTTTCAAAAATAATGGTAAATAAATTATAGCAAAGCTCATAAAATCCTTGCAAATGATATTGTATTCAAAATAAGAAGTTGCAAGGCATTTGAGCTATGCATCATGCATTTTAATCACATACTAAAATGTTTTACTTATATATTTTGTGTTTCATCACTTTTTTATTTACCTAGCTTTCCTGATAGTGTAGGGAGATGTATAACAATTTTGTAAGCAATTATTTTTTACTATAAAATTAATTAAACTAAATGATGATAAAAAATATCTTTTTTATCTTTCTTGTCTTCTTATTGGTACAACTTATTTATTGTAATAAAATTTACCATACTATTGACATGAAGAACATGTGACATATTTTATTTATTACTAAAAATAATAAAATAATAAAAAAATTACCTTCAAAGAAATACGATAGAAACATATGAAATGCTTGTTGTATAAGCTTGCATGTTCCTAATATTTGTTAGTAAATTGGGGTCCAAGGTAAATTTCTAATAATTTTCAGACAAAAACTTCAGAGGATGCTGGGCCTAACAAATTCAATATATTGAGAAATAAATGCCTCCCATATTAAAATTTTGTTCATCATTGATTATTATTAATCTAGCTAGTTTAAAATTGGATCCTGGAGATTTTTTATTTCAAATGCTTTATATTTATCTTAAGAGTAAAATTTGATTTTAACAAGATTAGAAGAATTTTTTTAAAAAACAAATAAGCCAGGGTGAGATGAAGTAAAACATAAAAAATGTTGCAATTATATATATGGATATTGCATCAGGTCTTAACAGAAACCTATTTCGATTATTTCAAAAAATATACAAATTACGAACGGGTGAATAGTGATGTTGTGATTTGATGTAAACATTTTTTGGCTATGAAAAGTAATTTTGTACAGTGTAACTCAAATTATAAGTTACCACATTTTAAGAACATACCGTATAGACTGGCGCTGGTGCACGTACTACTTGTTCCTCTTCAGATGAACTTTCGGACTCTGAGTCCGTACCAGTTGCAAAGAACCGACTCATAGCTGAATATGTTAGATAACTGTAACAATATTTTTAATAGAAATCAGTACATAAAATTGTTTAAGGTTAGAGCGCTACCACTTCGTGAACTTGTTTTGTTTTTGTTATAATAATTAATAGTAAATTTCATTTTAATAATAGTTTTTATATAACATACCGAATTAATTAATTATTCATTAACTCCGAAATTACTGTGAATATTAAACTTTTCAGCGTACCACAGCGGAATGCATTGCAATTTACACGTCAAAGAAGGGAAGGCACGTAGATAAGATTCTAATTTTGATTGATACCACAGACTACCAATACTGACTCTGGAAGTTGTCTATCATTTTAGATTTTTTTTATTGATTTAGTAAAATAAAAAAGTAATATAATATAATTTTTATAAATTTAATAATTTTTAATAAATTGGACTGAAATGTGCGTGACTAGTGGTCCGCGGATAAGGAGCGGAGCGGACCGTATTACAAAGGAGACAAATCGAAAAAGTGTTAAGTGTCCCCTTGTACGCAGCAATTTATTGGCGCTAGTGTAACAGCATATGTGCAATGTATTGGGCTTAACGAGATTTATGTTGTTAAAAATATGCACTATTGAAACTTCTAATTTTTTATATATTATTAACAAAGTAGAACTGTTTCTTTTATTTTTTATTGCGGTGCCTTCATTTGCTCTCATTTAGGGACAATTAATACTGATTGATTACTTTAATTGCTTTTTATTTTATACTGATGTTTTTGTCTATGCTGTCGTAATGTCTGTACTTGTTCATCTGTGTAAGATGTTTCTGAACTCTGATGATACTCGTTTCTCATTCTGTCTATGTCTCACGTTGCGTACTTACTGCTTATATTAAATATAATATTTATTACTTCAGGAAATAACGTAAAACTGTACTATTTAATATTCTAAAACTTTAAAAATAGGTGAAAAAATGCTATTACTTAAACTAGTCAATGGTGAAAAATAGTTAATATTGATAATTGAACTAGTCGTACATTAAAAAGCATCTAATATTACTTGATATTATATTATAATGAAGTATACAAAGAATTTTTAAAATGGAATATACTAGTTTAATTCTACCTATTACGAAAAATATTTGCCGAACTTGCTTAGGAGAATTTGACTCAAGGGATACTACTATGTTTATGAATATACAAGATTTAATTGAACATGAAATGAACAAGATTAAACTTATTGATATATTGGTCTTTCTTAATTGTTTGGAAGTATGTTTCATTTAATGAACAGTGCATTTATTGATAGAAGATTTGGTACTCAACACATTTTTTTATATTTTCAGAATAATGATGAAGACAACTGGCCACAAGGAATGTGTGCATCATGCGTCTCTACAGCTTTGCTTGCATATAATTTTAAGCTTAGTTGTTTAAAAGCTAATGTAACTCTTTCACAGATCTTTACAGTTCAGTCAACATCTAGTAACCCGCTTAGATCTGATGTAGATCCCATAGATATTAATGTTGTTTATCAAGACCATGAATATGATGTTCCTCTGTTTAATCATACGGCTATTGATTTTCGGCCAGATGTTCATGAAAATAAAGAACTTACACCACTGCCGCCTGTTACAGAAATTACCTCAACAGAAAGACTGCACCGAAAGGAAGGAGATAAAAAGTATTCATGTAATATTTGCTCCAAATCTTTCACTAGAATATATAGTTTAAGATATCATATTGCTAAGCATGATGAATTTCGCCGATTTCTATGCCCCAAATGTGGCAAGAGTTTTCATACAGCTAGTGGGTTGAGACAACATTTGCTATCTCATATTGAAATTAATCAATTTAAATGTGGATTTTGTCATAAAACTTATAAATCTAGACAATCATTAAAAGAACATTTTCGTGTTGCACACTCAAGTAATCGCAAACTATTTGTTTGCATAACATGTGGTAAGAGATTTACTGCAAAATCTACCTTGATGATGCATATAAAGAGCCATAAAGGATTAAAAGAATTTGCTTGTTCAGAATGTCCAAAAACATACACAAGAGCCTCTTATTTAAGAGCCCATAAACTGCTTCATTCAGGCCAAGAAAAGCCAAGGCCATTTGCTTGTGTCTATAAGGATTGTGATAGAAGTTTTTCCACAAAACACTCATTAGTAGTGCATATTGCTCATTCCCACACAGTGGAGAGGCCTCACAAATGTGACATTTGCTTTAAAGGCTTTGCTACTTCTTCTGGCTTAAAGGTTCATGTGGAATCACATATGAATAAGGAAGTTTTTTGTGAAGTTTGTAATAAAAAATTGGCCAACAAGAGGGTATTACTGAAACATATGAAAAGTCATAATTTACAAAATGATGGGAAAAATGATACAGTTGTTAATTGTTAATAAAATTATTCTATGTTCATTTATATGTAATAAGTATTTATAGAAGAAAAACAAAAGGCTACATGTAACATTGATATATTTAAAAAAAATACAAAAAAAATAATCTTGTGGAGCTGTCAAAACACATGTGTATATGAATTGTTTGTCTTCTATTATATGACTGGTCCAATTACAGTTCTTGAAATATTAAATAGAAATATACTTATATCTCAACTTTACTTTAAACCCTTTCATGGTACCTTTGCAATACTGAATACTATTCACACTTGTTTTTTTTTCATAATAGAAATTACCCAAATGGTTGTTGTTATCTTATCTACAGTGTACTACTATTTTTAAAGCAAATTATAGAAATAAAGTAAAATATTTAATTAGTTTACCAATGATTTTATTACATTTCAGCTATTTTAGTCTAGGATAAAGTAAACTAAATTTTTTTAGGTACTACAAAGTAATTTAGGTTTGTAAGGACAAATAATAATAATATATAACATAGAAAATATTTATTACAAGATATTTATGTATATGCAATCAGATAACAATTAGATTAGTATGTAAAAAGAATCATTGTTGAGTACACATATACATGTACAGAAAAAAATAATGAAAATAAAACAAGTTTAAAAATAAGTAACAGTTGCATTCATAATCATTTAATAACAGCTTATGAATTTACAAATTATATTTTACAATAATTTGATAAGCACATATAATTAACTCAGATAAGATTTTTGTATAATTGGCTGTAAATCTACCATAGTGTTTATTCAAATTTTAGTTATTGTATTTACTTCTTATAACTAATGTTGTAAACAAAATAAAAATATAATGTGTACATATTATAACTTTAATAAAAATAAGATAATGTACATTATATATAATTACTTTCCTAAAAGCTTATTCATTTGTTTGTTTTGATGTCCAATTTTTATATCTGCAACATCAACTTTATCATGAATTTCATCTATAAGTTGGTTTTGTTGTTCAATTTCTTCACCAAGTGCAACTCCAAGTCCTTTAAGTCTAGAAATATGAGTAACCATTTCATCTAAATTAGCATCAAGAATTTTATTTACCCTTTGAGTGTCAGATATAGGTTCAGCTGTTAATTGTTGGTCTAGACCTCTTAATCGTGTTGTTGGATGAGTAACAAAGTGATCTCCTCCAGATGAACTCATTGTATTTACAGTATCATCTAACCTACTATTAGTACCAGCTTTAGAACTGCTAGAACTTGAAGAAGCTTGACTTTTTGGAGGCGTTTGATCCGACTTTCCTGATAAGTAATTTTTGAATCCATAAAATACAGATTTAATACCATTTAGATGTTTTTGGCTATAGTTTAAGTTTGTATTTATTTCATCCAAACGCCTACTGGTGCTTTGGAGTTGTTCACGTTGACGGGCAAGTTCTTCAGCAGTTGCAACGCCAATTTGTTCTGAATCACGTAACAGGCCTATACTTCGTATTGAGGATTCAACAGTACGTTGCTCAATTTCTTTTTGTTTCTGTAACATTGTTTGTTTTTGCCTTTCTAAATCAGCTATGTAAGGTGATGGTTTTGGTTGTGGGGGCGGCATTCTAGATCTATAGCTGTTAACAAAAGTATCATCGTCCACTTCGTCATCAAATAAGTCTTTGCCTTCCTGAAAGTATCTATGACCTGACATTGTTAAAGTAGATTACGCCTAATAATCTAATGATATATACTTGACCAAATCACAAATAACAATTTACAAAAACTCCACGACGTAATAAAACAAGAAAGAAAAAAATACAGGCTTAGAAATTTTACGTAGAAGGATCAACTTTTTATAACAATGAAATAAAATAATCACACTGCACAGAACACATAATACGGGAGAGAGGTAGCAATGAACAATACAGACTAAATAGACTTATGACAAGAAAAACCTAATAGTATATATTTCGGTCATAGACAAAGAAATTGCGGTAAAACGTAAAAGCAAGGAGTACCAATTTAAATCTAACAAATATTCCTCGAAAGAGTGCTGCTAAGATAATAGCTAGCGCAGCAGTAGCAAGTGGAAGGATTTCAGCACAACAATAATAAAAAAATACACTATAAGAATAGGATAGTGAATAATAATGAAATGAACACTGCTCTTCATCTTCTGCTTTGTTATTACTACTCAAATAGTTGAGAGTCTATAAAAACTCAGTATATTTCACTCCGTTCTAACTTAGTATACACATTTCGTCGTTTCCATTTGTTATACTAGCTATAATAATTCACTGAATACACGTAGACGTTTACTTATTGAAATTATACTCTATAAGAGATTCTTCTTTTTGATATGGCGCTTTGAAATTACAAATGCTAGCAAGCAAAATCTACTTTGCCAATTCTTACTTCTGCAGTCACGCTCTCGTGATAGTTACAGACAAGTTAACAAAGAGAAGAATCTCTTATAGAGTCTGTCGTGATAGTTAAATGACATTGACAAATGATAATTGCTAGGTAGTAGTTTCTACTTTCTGATACATTTCAGATTTGAGTTTCTATGTTTTTTATATTGTATATGATACATTTAGATTTTACCAAAACTTTTAATCGTAAAATACTTATTTGTAAACGCAGGTAGTAATTAATGACATGAATATTATTGAATATTGACATTTGATTATTTTGATAACGTTTTAATTTGTGTTGTTTGTGTATAAAATGTGTTATTTGAGTTGGATAGTTTATGTTTAAGTAGTTTATGTAAAATTAAGTATATAGAGGTATTCTTTCAAAATGATGGCCGGAAAAGGTAATTTGGTATATATATACGTATTTCAAATTTGATTAAAATCATTTTGGAATTGTATTGAATTAATGAATTTATTACAGTTATGGAGACTGAGGAGCAGAATAGAATAAGATTCCAGGTGGAACTTGAATTTGTTCAGTGTTTAGCTAATCCAAATTATATACACTGTAAGTTATGTTTTGAAAGGCAATAAAATGATAAAGCTAAGCTATAATAAAATACACAAAAAATATTATTTAATTTACTCTTACAGTTCTAGCACAGCGTGGCTATCTGAAGGAACAAACATTTATCAATTATTTAAAGTACTTGCAATACTGGCGCGAGCCAGAATATGCTCGCTATCTCAAATATCCTATGTGCCTACATTTCTTAGAACTGTTACAACATGAAGCATTTAGAAGGGAATGTGTGTCAGCACAGGTAAGATAATTTGAAAAAAAAAAGATATTTTAAGATATTATTTGTTATGTGCTACCAGTACTTTACCACTAAATCTATACTTAGGGATACAACTGCAATGTCAGAAATGAATTCACTCACTTCTTTGATAAATATACTATTTAGATATATTTTTAACTCAAAAATGTATTGGCTGGCCCACATCATAACATAGTATAGTTGCTCTGAGGACAGCCAACTATAGAATTCAAAGAATTTGAAACATAACAGTTCTTCTATCCAGGATTTTTTACTACTAGAATTTATGGTGATATTTATAAAAATTAAACTGTAACAGTATAGAACCTATTTGTATCTTTATAGTAAGATTTCAATTGTAGGTATTGTAAGTACTGAGTTTGAAGGTTTCCTGGCCATCATATTGACATAATATTTTTTTAATACAGTTCAATTTATAATTTATTAAAACAGTTTAATAAAATTGATTGTTACCTAAAACATGTATATTTATAAATTCACACACCAAAAATGTCTTTTTCCAGGTATGCAAATTTATGGATGATCAAGCAATTCTCTTATGGCAACACTATACACGACGGAGGACTCGAACATTACAACCTCCTGATGCTCCAGCGCCGCCCGCACCTCCAGCACCACCTCAGGGTCCGACAAGACAGCAATCATAGGGAGAGTTTATGTATAATCTTATATTAAAGACAATATGTGAATCTTAAATATAAAAGTAGGGCTTGTGAAGAAAATGATGATTATTGGTGTGTGAAAACATTTATTTTCTTTGCATTCCTTATTCATGTGTATGAAAATAGGACTGAGAATAACTAATTTGTCAAAGAATTTTATTAAATATTTTCTCTTGTCTGTTTTAGTTGAAAAGTTAATTTATGCTGAGACTGAATGTGTAAATATATTAACGAAAGTAGCCAAAATGTTTGCAAGTAAAATGAATTTTTAAATATTTGTTTTTATTTACATTCCTCTGCATTATTCAGTTTTTAGTTTATTATCGTTAAATATAAACACTGTATTTTGTAGGAAATTCTAGCGTTTTGTGGTCCAAGATAAAAGATAAGAAAACTATTTTAATGTAGTATGGCCTAAAAATCAAAATTAACACAAGATGTAGCTTAAAAGAAATTCTTTAAATTGTCGTTTTTTAATTATTTTTTTTATTACGCACTATATAGTATATGGATATTATACAGGATTAGGACGGACTTCACAGCTAGCAAGTGTGTGTTTTTGTCACTTGTAATATTTTCGGTTTCTAATGTATAAAGAAGTCTAATGGTGTTAAATGATTAGATGTAGATCCAATTAGTTTTCTAGCAAGGTAGCCAGAGGGAATCGCTGGGATCTAATTTTCACACCAATGCAATAAAAGTGATCATATCCCTAAAACACAATAAACTGATGAAATCATTTAGATAAACTGAACAGAATAACTGGTTTTGTAGAAGCACATTTAATAATTCTTTCAAGTTAATGACTAAGAAATTCAAAATTATTATAAAAATAGTAAATAATTTCGTTTCGTTCGTTAATTTTTCAAGCCAGTCTGTGGAATAATATAAGTATATGAGATAATTAAAAATAATTTAATGCATTAATACAGAAAACATATTACTAACGTGTATATTATGTACCACAGAAGTTACCAAAACAATCTTAGGTATTTATATTAGGTACTTATACCTATTAGATATATGTATAAGTGCACTAAAATACAGCAAACCTGTTCCGTTTAATAAATGTATAATAGATTACTTGAGGCGAGGTCGTGGATGAGTCGATAGTTTATTTAATAAATGGATGCAAAGGTTTTCTTTGTCGAGCGACACATAAAGCGCGCAAAGTGAGGTAGTAAATTAATTCAACCGCGCTCATCATGCTAAATCCCATGCACAGACCTAGAAGCCCTCCAGTGTTGGCTGTAATTAAAAAAAACTTAACAATTATCTCGAACCAACAGATGATATTAAACGCATAGTATATAAATTAAACTTACATAAAAACTCAGTGAGACCAAAAATTTCTCCTTTAGTGAACCTCATGAACGTGTTGTCTTCGAAATAAAAATGTATGACAAGCATATTTTCCCTGAAATTATAAACGTTATTGACTTATTTTATTCATACAACTATGGTTTATTTTAATGCTGTTTCTTTCAATTTCTGTGGAGTAGCCATTGAGATTTGTAAACTTAATTAATAATCACTCCGTTATAGTATTTGAGTTACATCTTAAAGTTCTTATAAAACGTGGATTCAATGCAATATTTTCAATGCGATCCAAAACTTTAAAATTATTTTTTATAAACAAAACAATTATATTTCGGAAACTATTATAATTCTATAAATAAATAATATAAAATTTAAAGTAACTGTGGTTTAAATGTGGTTTCCACAAAATGCTGTATTATTGACCGAGAAACGGAATATTTATGGAGTTTAAAATAAAACAATTCAGTATTACTTTTGACCCAATTAAATATATTAAATTTGCACACTTTGTTGTCAATGAAATAGATGATTTAAAAGGTATCACACTTTTAAAATTCGGGGTGAGAGCAAGCGTTGCGTTTTGGACCGTACAAGTCTTCTGTGTGTGTCAAAAAGTTTTTAATTTAATAAATATTATCTAACATTAGATTACAATTAGATAATGCAAGTACAAACAGTTGAGCCACCGCATCGATTAAAAAGTTTGCTAATAAGTTGTATAAAAAAATTAGCATGTAGTGCTGTCTTGCATTAGGGGATATGTTTTGTATTAGGTAATACAGGGTAGTCGTGAAGAAACATTGAAACTAAGTTTAAGTACTCGGCGAAACCAGGCTTTAAAAATTAATATTTTGTTGAGTTTCTGAAGCAACCAACTCTTCTTCATCTCTCTTTTTTCGTTTTGGCGTTTTAAGAAGAATAAGAAGATAGACGTACGTTATGAAAGAGATATCATAATTTAATAGTAGAAAGCATATCTTAAAGACATCCAGTCACAATATTTTTTGCGATATACAACGATTCTCTATTACTGTGTTAAAAAAGTACGTTGGTTGCTATTTATGATTGTTTTGAAGTGATAATTTATTATGAAATGTAGACGAGGTAAAATTAAAATTGTAAGCATTTTAGTCTTATTTCTATAAATATGAAAAATATTCGATTTAAATAGACATTTTATATATAAATGACAAGGATACAGTTAGATTTTGAGCTCAGCGCATTTATAGAAATAGATATAATATTTACGTAAAATATTCAGGTGATTTGTTATGGGCGAGGTTAATATTTTGTATATAATGTTCCACTAGCACCGTATTCAGGGGTGCCGCACTTGGTCGTTCAAAGTAAGATATCTCAGTACACGCGGGCAAACATTCCTGGCAGCTTCTTTCGATACCTAATGACAGAAATAAAGCAAAACAGATTAATATGTCATATTTAAATGTAAAAAACTGCTGCTTGCTATTGGGTAATTTTTAATTGTATCCTTCTATATTTCAATCAAGATGGCATTGTCTTGGTGCTTGTAGTCAAATTAATAAAAAATATTATCTTATTTAAATAATTCATTCCATTTAATGTTGATTAGATTTACAATTTTTGCTATTACGATGTGACTGACACTGTCCCACTGCTGTGGTACTGGATAAAGTTTTGTACAAAATATATTAATTAAAAAATAACAAATTAAAGGGTCTGGGGAATAATCTCGTCTTTCTTTTAGTCATTATTGTTGCTGCAATAAAATATGGCGTTAAGCTGTAAAAAAATTTACTTTAACAGTAATTATAATACGATACTGACCATTAGGTATGTATTTGTTTACATTGCTGTAACATTTGGCGTCCGCTTTTCCACATACTCGTGTTGTTTTATTTTCTGTGAAGTGAAACGTAAAAAATAATATTGAATAAAGATTTAATATATTTTTTTATAACCTGATATGTACATATCTCAAAATATAAAGGCAAGGCGCGACGTTGAGTTCCGCCACTCAACACACAATGCCTCAAAAAGGCGAAAAGCGGGGAACGGAGTGTCTTAACACTAAGTTTCGAGGTTCTTAACACTAGGTTCCTGGGGCTCCCTCTGCCTACCCTGCCATGTGCGGGATAAAACTTGAAGCTACCCCGCACATGACAGGGTAGGCATAGGGAGCCAATTATGTTCAAAATATAAAACAGTCAATAACATTTTTGGTTCTCGCGATTTTTACACATTTGAAACAAATACTCTACACGTGACCACGAACGCGAAAAATCAGCTTAAATTGTTTTATTAAAGAAACAGTCAATATAACAACTTACTTGGCATAAAATAGAGCACGCATTTACATATATCAAGCATGATACGAGCTTCACATTCCATTTCACAATTCCTTAGTGTGTATGTTCTGAAGAGAAAAATTTCATCAACAATCTGTTATATATTGAAATAGATTTTCTACATTTAAGTGACTTTATATTGTATTGTTTGTTTGCAATAACATAAACATCTATTACTTGTAAAATACTAAGTTTTTTTCACTTGAGAAGAGGCACAGTCTCTTATTAACATCTATGTATTTTAAGGAGGGTTGAGCGTCCAAGATTCTCGGTTGAATCGCTACACGAGCTTCTATACCAGTTCCATATACTTCTCCAAGTTTAGCTATATTTGGTGTTTCTGTGGGATTGTGTAGAAGGACCTAGAAACGTAAAAAACAATAATTTAGTTAGTAGTGTAATATTTATAGAATATTTAAAGTAAAAAATATTGCATTAAACCATATAATTATATAATAATAAATGTTATAAAGTTACTTAACATATCTTTGAACATAGTAACTATATAACCAAAAATATCTACAGCAAAGTGTAAAGTTACGTCTTTTTCTTTAAACCAACCTTAAACCCTGTACTTTTCGTAGACGCACAGTAGTATTCGGCAAGATTTGCATCGAGAACGAGTGTTAATCCGTGATCAGTACCAATACCTGCGTAATTTTTAAATAACTTTAAATAGGTTTGTTTTTATTATATGTAAAAAATACTATTTTTCCTCGTCTTTATACAAAATTTATATACTAGATATATATAAAATATAAAGATATATAGATAAAGATGTATAAAAGAAAACTAACAATATTTTGTGTATTAAATTCTTTATAAATAATACACAATTATGACCGTCGTGGCGCAGAGGCGCAACGTGTGCCTGTAACGCGACGGTTTCTGGGTTCGATCCCCAGTCGGAGAAGATGGATTTTTCTAATTCCATTTTTTTCGCTCTGGCAAACTAGGCAAAGCGCGGCGTTGAGTTGAGTTCCGCCACTCAACACGCAATGCCTCGAAAAAAGGCGGAAAGCGGGGACGGAGAAAGCAGGGACTAAGCAACGGAGTGTCTTAACACAAGGTTGCCACGGTCCCTGCAGTTCCCTCTGCCTACCCTGCCATGTGCGGGATAAAGCGTGAAGCTAAAAAAAAAATATGCCTTTTTTGTTTCAGTACTTTCAAATTTTTAGGTTATCGCCACTTACTATTATCACGTTTATTTTGCCAAAACAGCATATTTATATTATCAGTATATATGGTGATAACATTTTTTTAAATCAGTAGGTACTTAACTTGTGGTCTCCACGGAAAACCGTCCGATGGCGCATCTTCAGGATACCCATTTTCAGGAGTCCAATCGACGGAAGGCAATGGAAACGTAAAATTCATATCGTTGAGGTCTTTCCTAAAAATAAATAATATTTAGCTACTTACTCATTTTTACGTAAAGTCATATTCAATATGCCTTAGATAGATTTTTTAAAATGACTTTTTTTTTATAAAATTAATTTAACAAACACTTATTTTACATTTAATTCACACACACACACACACACACACACACACACACACACATATATATATATATATATATATATATATATATATATATATATATATATATATATATATATATATATATATATATATATATATATATATATATATATATATATATATATATATATAGCGATACTAGGAGTATCTTGAAATACTTAATAATAATACCATTTCAATTTTTATGAGTGTGAAGACGACTATGTCAAATAAATTATACATAACAACTGACTATTGAATATCAATAGTCAGTTGTCCTCTCTAGCTTCCATGTTATACGTGTGATAAAAAAGTATATAAATAAAAACCATACGGATTTCTAAACATTTTTTCTCGGTGTACAACGTTAAAGGTACAGCAAAGTCCCTCATCGGTGAGTTGTGCGTTAAATAAATCCTGACAGTTCATGCTCACGGAATTCCAAATGCATAGACCCAACATTTCGTTACATGGCTGCGTGACCTGTATATAAAAAAAGTAATTTAATAATAATGCCTACTTAAATATTTAAATTATTTGTTACATTAATCTTTGTCTATTGATCACTTTAAATATAAAAATTTTAAGAGATAGAAAAGCACATTGCTGTAATAATTAAGTAGAGTAATAAATAATTCAGCGTGTATAGATGGTAAAAAAATATTAAACTACTAACATTAATAAGAAAAGAACGAATGTGATCCCAATCTGCTGCGTCAGTTTCATCTTCAAAAATGTCAGCGTCAGTCAGAGATGAGCATAGGCTCTGTAGTATTTTCTTATCTAAAGAGCTTCTGTTGAAAATATTGTTAAAATTTGACTTGTGAAATGTACTGTTGTATGGTGTTTTAATTATTTTTACTATTTACATGTATTTAGCCGATTGGCTGACTAATTAAGTAATGTTTAATATCAACAGGCACTTATAAATAAAGTAATATGAATAACAATTGCATTAAAAACGGATAAACTAAGTAGTTAATTCATATGTAGCCACACAATACATTACTCTGACCTAATGAAATGAAACAGGAATTTGTGATCTATAATAATATTATAAAGAGGTAAAATTTGTTTGGTTGTAATGAATAGGTTCAAAAACTACTGGACCGATTTTAATTATTTTTCACCATTTTTAAGCTACATTATCCACGAGTAACAATGGGCTATATTTTATTTTGAATAGGGTTTCTTAACAAATTTCAATTTTCGACAAGAAGGTGTAAAAATCAACAAGAAAAGTTACTTATTTTGCATACGCTACCTAAATTATAAAAGATAGAACCGTAAAATATTTTAATTAATTGTAACTCTTATAAATATCTATAGGAAAGTTCGCGACACACTATATCTATCTTTGTCGAGTGAGGCACTACAACAATTTTTAGTTATAATCCTTATTAATATAGATTAATTCATCATTAAATATAGTTTATTTATATGATATTTGGTCTTTGAATGATTATAATTGGACTATTTGTTTTGAAGTTATGGTGAAAACAAAATATTACGATTTCTAATGAACCTCCATCACCAATCCACAGAAGGACAATCTGTGCAGCCTGCAGATGATGACTGTCGTAGTTGATATTAGTGTAGATGTCTTTGAATGGACCTAGGAATCATTTTGCTGATCGTATTTTTCTTGAGTAGGCTTTTAGAAGCATTAACCGACACATACGCGGGCGGAGCCGTATGCGTCCGCTAGTATGTAATAAAAATATCAGTCTGGTCATCCGTACCAATTTCATCATTGTAGGTCAATGTGAAATCGCACGTATAAATGTTCATAAACTTAATTTTTATGAAATAAACCATAGATATAGTATGTTAGTATTGAACTTATTAATATAAATATTAAGAAAAGCAATCTCTACCCATAATTTATGTATCTTTCAGCTACAGACTTCTTTGCTTGGTTTACATTGCAGATAGTTATTGCAGGAAAAGGAAGTTGGTTCAGTGGCATATTTTCCGGGTTGATGCTCACTATCATAGGAGTCATACGCCACTTTGCGTATACATTTAAAATAAAGAACGCTGCGCAGACCAGTGAGCAGCCAAATGCTGCTAGCCAGAAAAGTCTAAAAAATACATATTTGTCAATAAGAGCTAAAAGATTTTCACTATAACTCTTATTAAGTATTTTTATTGTGAAATGAATTTATTATAAACGTTAATTATTTTGATTAAAAATGTTTCTAAAATAATAGCTATATATATTTCACCACTACACAATACAAAGAAATGAAATATAATTTTATTAGGTACTATTTTTAGTTTACCTTTCAAACCAAGTCAATTTCTTTTCTCCTATGTAGCGAAGACCATGTAAGGTGGAGGTTAACAAGTACTCTCTCAGGTCATGCCTTATTGATTGGTTAACGTTACGTGATAGATTGTCCTAATTAAATATAGGACAATATTACATTAATATTATGTTGAGAACCAAAAACAATATATCAAAAAACATCTTTATTTACTGAAGTAAACTTACTTCATGAAAAATAATTAAAAGAAAAGGTAATATTATTAAGTACAATTTCACTTACATATTCATGTTTTACTAATTTTATAGCGATAAAAGGACCAATGAAGAAGAATGCACAAAATACATATAACACCTCGGACTTCCGCAGCAACCAGTCAGTACTATCACCGGACAGTGGTGGCCACTGTCCAGTAATAAAATTCGCGTGGTTCTCATAATGGGGTATAATTGTAATATAAATGAAATAATTATTTTAATCATCAAACGTCAATTATTTATAAAGAACATTTCCAAAGTAAACAAACAAATTATTTGTAGCATACTAATAGATTTTTCCATTTTATATAGGAAACAAGAAGTGCTGTTCGCTAAAGACGATATTTTTTTAATGATCATTAATTAAATGATCATCAACTGAAACCATCATCGGAAAATTTCAGCTAATCCTTATTTGAATTGACAGAAAATTGAAATTTTAATAGAAGTGGACTTAAACTTATCAAGTTTTCTTTCCATTATTTTTTATTTTTTTGTATCAGAAACCGCTCTAACATCTTAGATAAGTGATATACTAAAAATTTGAACATATTTCCCTCATGAAAGTCTTCTTTGCTCGCGTTACCGATTGTTTGAATTGAGTGACACTTAAACAAAAAACAAACTCCGCATTCGCGTAAGTCGGGGAAGCGTAAGTCGAGATGTTACTGTATTTAATTACTTGAAATAATGTAAATTTATTTTATTTATAACATAGTCATATCTATTAAGTTTTAAAAGCATTCTTGTTACTAACTTACTGACCTCGCTTTTACTGCGGCTTGTCGGTATGTTTGTGTTCCAATCATACCATGGGTTAGTTACAGATTGTGTGGCCCAGTAATTTTCCTTAACAGTGACACAAAAAAAATATATGTATTTAAATTAATTAATAAATAACGAATTGAATAATTTATATCTTTTAACATTACACAATAAAAAAAAAAACTCTTTTTCTAGAATATATATTAAACAAAATTACCTTTTTAAGTGTATCCCTTAAAATATTTTTGTTTTTACTTTTATATTTGGTTACCATTGTTTTCTTGTTCAAGTTCAAATGTTGTACTCCTACGTACTGTCGTTTACGACCTGCGTGTTCAGTTCGGTTGAAACGATCGAAAATACAACAAATTTCCAAGATCTAACCTAATTTCACATTGTCAATGTTTGTGGTTTAATCGGTTGATAGCGGACATGACAAATCGACCTTGTTCCACCTCAGTTTACTTTCGATGGCAAAATTACACATTTTAAAGTTATTCGTTGTCCTGACCTCATCCGTGTAATTATTAGTTACTGAGACCGTACAACACTTTGCTTTAATTATAATACTCAATTTGACGTTTGCATGCAAATGGTTCCATAGAATATAAATTATTAGGTAATCTAATTTATATACGTTGTGAATACCAATACAAAATAGTTTTTAGATCATCTAGTCTATAACTTTTAAAGTTACATATTATACCACCGCCATGCATTAGTATTGCACGATAATAATAGGTATAGTGAATGTCACGCTATTGTAACTTAATGTGAGTTTTAATAAATGTTTTTAGATTATAAAACATGCTCTTATCTGTAAAATATCTAGTAACTTCCGTGTCTGCAATAATTTACACTTACAATGACATATTAGGTAAATGTTTATAGTAAGCTTTCCTCTATTTCTAATTCGTATACTGTTTCACTATTAAACAATCATTTTGTTGGAAAATAAAACTGCAATTATTTTATTTTCGTTTTATATATTTCGTTTACGCATACATATAATTATTTATTATGTACAACATGTATAGTAGGAATTTTATAGAGAAAAGTAACAAAAGCTAAAGAAGAGAATAGTCTGACGCACTAGCACTTTAAACATATTACTAAAGGAAGAGGAGATCGAAAGGAAGATGGCATCTTAGTTCACCTCCAAGATGTCATTTGTAAACATTCTTTGGGTAAACAAATGACATAAAAGAGAAATCTAACCTACCAAGAAAAAGAAAATTAGGAAGTTTTCACCAACGTTGCTGAGGGTGAGCTGGGGCATTGTGAGCTACTTGTGCGTGGGCCGCTAAGTGGGCAGCGCGCGCGGCGGCGACTTCAGGGGTCTCCAAGATACCAGCGCCGTTTTGGGCTAATCTGATTTGAGCAGGGGGACCTTGCCATGAGGGGGCGCCGTTCCATTGGTTCTGGGCTGGGGCGTTCCACTGGTTGTGAGCGGGGGCGTTCCACTGGTTGTGAGCGGGAGCGGCATTGAGGGCGGCAAGGTGAGCGGCACGAGCCTGGGCTACTTCGGGGGTTTCAGCGACTGGGGCGGGAGCGTTCCATGCGGGCGCAGCGGGGGCAGCGTTCCATTGGCTGTTGTCACCGTTCCATTGTCCGTTGTCACCGTTCCATTGTCCGTTGTCACCGTTCCATTTGCCAGAGTCGTCGTTCCACTGTTGGGCGGGGGCAGCGTTCCACTGTTGGGCGGGGGCACCGTTCCATTGTTGGGCGGGAGCGCCGTTCCATTGTTGGGCGGGAGCACCGTTCCATTTCTGTTGAGCGCCTTGCCAGTAGCTCTTCGTTGTCCCAGCGGGGGTCGTAGGAGCCATCATCTTGGGGGTTGGGGTTGTTTTTGGACGCTTGTTGAAGAGCAGAGAGGTGAGCAGCGCGAGCTTGTGCTACTTCGGGTGTGTCTAAGATGTTGCGACCATCTTGAGACAGGGCAATGTTAGCTGGGGGACCAACCCATCCGGAAGCATGGGCTCCACACGCCAGCGCCAAACAAGCTACAACGATCTGTAACAAAAAAAAAACAATGGAGAATTACAAATAGCATTATACAAGAATTACAAAATAAGCTCGCAAATTACAAGAATATTTTATATTATTATGTTTATAAAAATTAAAGCTGAATAAATGGTGTCCCTGAAATTATTACGCTGTGACAATATTTATTAAAGTGTAAAAAGGCTTATTAATCTTGCATTTATGCAATTTGTAATGATCATAAGGTAATTCAATTGAATTTAATTGTAAACTGTTACATTTATAATTCAACAGCATAACTTAAGCGCTTACTACATACCTACATTTGTAAATAGATTTTTCATTGAATTTGAAGCCCTTGGCTTATGAGAAACAATACTAATCTAAGCTAGTTGGCTGGAAAATATGTAGTGACAGACAAGCGCTTGTCAAGCAAAGCCTCCTTTATAAGGGCACAGAGACATGAGAACAAAATATCTGTAAGCTATTTATTGCATGATATGTAGTAACATTTCTTAAGATAATAATAATTAAGTGAACTTTTATAAATGACTTAATTATTGTAACGAATGAAATAGATATAATTAGCGCAGTGGGGCCTCGTGTGCCAGTAAACGCGATGGTTTTTTACGATTCGTTCGATTGGAACTCGACTGGGGCAATAAATTACTTTCACGCCCTTGCTTGAATTTTGTTGCTTACTTTTTAATGTCAAAAATATAGCATAAAGTGGAAAATAGAGCGCTTTCATAATTCTAGTGATGTTACAAATATAAAAAAAATGATGGATAAACAACCAAGAATATTTTCTTGCTTTATAGTGTGTACAGTTCTAATTCAGAATAGATAAAGACTTAATGCAACAACTATATCACAGGAATTTGCGGTAATATTAAGTTCAGAATCACGTAATGATGTCAGGGCTTGCGGTCATGTTCGCGCTGCTCATTCGGAGGAACGAGATAATCATATGACACATTTTGACATTACTTAGAGATTAATCATCTATAAACAAACAGAAGACAAATACTAACCTAACCTAACCGGTGTATCAATATTTTTTATTGCTTCACATTTAACAATGGAAAGTATAAGTATAAACAATTACGAAATTTAAGATGAGATCATATATTTTGCAACCTTGGACCTTAGGTCGTGCTGTGAAATGTGCAAAATAAGATAATGTATTGTTACTCTATTTATGCACTTCTGTTTTTTGTGTAAGAGAAATTCTTTATAGTACGGTTTTATGCATTGTTATTCATTTAAGTTTTATGTGCATAAAAACCGAGATGTCATAAAAGGAAATTGTAAAAAATAAATTACGCGTACTAAAATTAATCGAATCGAATGGAATCGAAAATAAAAACAAGGCTTTCGTAGGTAAAAATTTATAACAAATAAAAGTATAGCAGTAAGTGAATGGCGCCAAGGTCTGAAGGCTGCTCGAAGGCCACAAAGCAGGAAGCTAGCCTTCCGGACCTGCCCACCGATACACGGTGACGGGTTTTCCTCGCATATGAACATGACATTTATCCTATAGTTCAAATGAATTTCTTGTTCTCCTTTCTGTAGTACATTTGTGACTTTTGAGGATTTTTGGCAATGAGAATTAACTTTTAAGTGCTGATAGCATTTTACTGCTTGTTTAATTTACAAAAGCATCTTAATATACACATTATGAAATGACACAATCGATAAATGAACAACTTTGCAGTAGCTTCACACTTTTTCGTGTGTATTGGGAAGAGGTTCTTCCCACTTCTCCGTATACATTGCGTATACTGGCATAATTGACTTGATGGCGTACTTAGTTTAGCACAATGGGGAGACGAAAATAGTTTAAGTGTAAAACATAATTTTACAAATAACAATAATTGTCTATGCAGCTAAGGTACACCTAATCGCGGCGGGCGTTCATAATTTATATTAATTGGAATATTGATATCATACTGCGCGTAGGCATGCCCTTCTAAATTAGCGTGCGATGGAATGCAAACAAAAAGCTAGTGAGTGGCGAGGCGAACGACAAGCGTGGACGTTATCCGGTAGGTGCGCCTCCGGCGATATTATAGGGCTCAGCGGAAAAAATTAGGACAATGGAAGTCTAAGTCTAAGTAATCTGGATAGAATCGCTGCATTGATTAATAACAAGGTTTAGATTATTATATTTTCATCTCTCTACACTTATATTTTCTTGTTATAAAATCGTTAAAAACACAATTACGATAAATTAACCAGTAATGACAATATAAATGTGTATGATTTAAGTACCTATCTAATTAACAAATTAGTTCTCCTTTAAGTCCAAATTAAATTATATTTTTAGATATAGATATTTTAGATGTTCATAACACTGGCCCATTGACATTGCACGCTTAAATAGAGCTCAAAAAGACAGGATGAAATATCTTAACGATAGCTTAACAAACAACTGTGCTTAAGATGTATATACTTTTCTACTATTTTTATTTTGTATTGTCACAACCTATGGAATTAATCATTGATAAATTATTTGAAATACAATTTTCTATTACAATAAACATTAAGGCTTTTGAGTAATTAATAAAAAAAAATACAAAGACTATTACGTAATGGCAAGTAAGTCTATCTTTTAGCACTAAAAGCTTTGAAAGTGCTAAAAGATAAACACACAAGACTCGACAGTTGACGATATCTTTGCTCTTATTCGTAATTTTTGGGACCTTGGATGAAATATTACCAGTCATTCCGACCAGTTTAATTAATTTATTTATCGACATTAATACCTTATTCACTGATATGATTTCAGAGAGCTTTTGTTTAAGCTTTTAAGCATAACGAGATATTACAGATTTAATGAACACAATTTTAATAACTTTTTGTTATATTCTTGATAATACACATTTATTTTGGGCAAGAATTATATAAACGCAACAAAGTAACTTATTATTGAGAAAGTCTAACTAATCTGAGCGTGTTATATGCGTATGAGGAAATGTAACAAGTGGACCGCGAAGTAAAAATCATTGTGACAATGACCCGCAAGTCGCGTGCGCTTTGCCTCACGGGTACACTCTCAATATTTTTTCTTTTCGGCATACCTGTTCCGCCTTATTATATCGAATATTGGAATTATAATTGAATTTTACAACTTTGCAACTTTTTCTTACATACAACAAAAATCCGCATCTCATAACTAAAATAATGTATTGGTACTTCGCGTATACATTGATATGTTACAATTTATTAATAGCTCAGTGCATGATGCAAGTGTTTCGTCATTAAAACATTTCAAAAATAATTCATGCAATGATAAATATTAATTTTAATGCGTACACTGTTTTCGCTCTATAAATTTACTTAGTATATTATGTCAATATCAGTCCATATCGTATTAAATGAATAAATATAATTTTACTTTAATTTAATGAAAACTTTTTTTATATTATTAAAATATCCATTTGCTTTGTTGTGAAAGATATAGCTTGTTTAAATAAAAAAGTAGGTTAAGCACAAGTTTACAAACTGGTGGATATCCTGCAACTTTATCAGGCAAGGCTGTTCACAAAGTGCTTTAACTCGTTCTAAACATAAATCAATAAAGTGATCTAAATCGTATACGTTTATCATTTTATAAGAATTAGTATTAGCATAAGTGATCTATCAATACTATTATTTGACTATTAATCATTAACAATAATATATACGCATATGTCATGTTATAAATACTATAAAGAAATATATACAAGAAGAAAGTGTTGAAAATAGTACTCACCATGGATTTCATTTTGAAATAAGAAGTAAAGCACAGAAGTGAAAGAAAGAAAAAGTTTATATAGATTATAAATCGAGTTTTGTTTATTATAGCGCTGCTAGAAGACTAGTGTCCTCCAGGAATCGCTATATTGAAGTGCAACTTGCGTCTGATTGAAATGAGGGCGGGAGCGCGCTTATATACTTCAGCGTGTGCGCAGAGGGGGTGGTCGTAGTTTGCGCGTGAAAGTATTGGGACATGCCATTGATAATAGGCGAATATTATAGACACAAAATTCAATGGCAACACTTTTGGAGGCAGTTTCGTATGTTATTTTAAAAAATAACATTACACATCCACGGCCCGTGGTCATGATACGATGAATTTTCCATAAATAACAGATAATAGTCTAATAAGACTTTTAATAAGAAAAAGTCATAATTAATATTATTAAATGTTATTGTATTAAGAAAAGTTTCACTTGATAATATATTAATAATATCTTATATAAAGGTTTAATCTATGACTATAACAATAAATTTTCAAGGCGTTCAGGAGCTCAGTGTAGTCGCATATTTAATGGTTTTTGCTTGGTAATCATGGAAAGTAAACATCGTATCCGAGTGTATAACATTTACTGATTCATCGATTTTGTTTGCCTTCCATTGTTTTGTATTTACCATAAATAACGAAGTGATTGCTCTATATAATCTCCATTACATGCACATATACTGTTTTTATCTCTGTAAATATTACTTACAGAGATATTAATAGCATATAATTTAATCAACAGTATTTAAGCTTTCTCAGTATCCTAAATTAAACTCCTTTCATCTGTAGTTTTTTATCTCTCCAATTTTTAAATTATTACTGTATCCAGTTAAGTAAAAATAACGTTATAAATATACAAAAAAATCAAATCATTCAAGCCATCGTTTATACAACATAGTTCATAAATCACACGCTTCGTTAGTACTCATCGTATGTGACTGCCGGCATTGATCTTAATATTTCATTGACATAAAACCTTTGCGGTCTTAGTGGTTGAACTTCGTTATTATCATATTAACGTAGCACAAATTAATAAGTAATATTTAGACTATATTTAGGAATAGAAATTTAAATTATGTATTTTTTTTAAACTAATTCACATTTTTTTTACAAAAAGGAATTACAATTGTTGTAATAGAAATTACTTTCACTATGATCGAGAGACTGGACACAGAAGGGTAGGCTTTTGCAATTTCTCTTTATGAAAAAAAAAATTATTATTTAATTACTACTATTAGTTAATGTGCTTAAAATTTGTATCCATTATTGTTAATATTATTATAGTATTACGTCTTTTGCATTATAGTGCGATATTTTTCTTCTAATTTATTTCAATTATCTACGTAACATATTATAACTATAACTGTATAATTTCTCTTTTTAAATCTTCAATTCATAATGTAAATTACGTACAGTTTGTTTGATTACATACATATATTTTAATTATTCAACAATAATTAAATATCTTTCAGTCAAAAACTTAAAGATGAAAGTAATCGTTTATTTTTTGATAGGTAAAGTAAGGGTTGCCAACAAGACCAGTTTTGGAACTTGTTTTCAGTTGCCTAATTACTTATTGCATTATGTATAATTTCACCAACGCTAGTGCTTTGATAACTGCAGAAAAAGGCAAGTGATATAAGTATGACGAATTTGGTTTACCCGCTGTAAATTGTGTTACATGAAGGTTTTTTGTTCATATAATTTACATTAAATATTATGTAATTCAGTGAAATTATTCTAGATTTTATAAATAAATGCAACAGATTGATTGCGTTTGTGTGTCAAAAAAAGGTGAGATCTGCTTTGAGATATGCATACTCCTACGAACGACCTATTTTATTTACCGATTACCTAATATTAAAATTTTAATTATATTTTAAAGAGTATTCATAAAAGTAATCTTACTTATGGATGACACAAGTTATTATAAAACCGAATGTAAGTTATATATATCTACAATATATGGGAAAAACTTGTATCTATGGTGAATAGTAATGAGAGAAAATGTTGAAAAAAATTAGGTGAATATGTAATAATATAGAAACCGTTATCCTATATTTAAGCAATATTTAACATTAATATAATAATTTAACTTCTTACAGTTTTGGAAATAATGCTATTTCAAACCTTACACTATGCTCTGTCTTGCTATAATTAGGAAATAAAAGCATGTAAATATTATGTAATAATTATTTTTATTACTTTAAATGTGGCTTAAATAATATCACCCGAAAAATTCATAACTTCATAGTTATTTCTCCATAGTTTATCCGTATTATATGACGAAGGGATAGATAAATTCCAGTTGGAATTATCAGGAACATGCAAATATTTTTTTAAGAAAATATTAAGAATCCTAGAGAGTAATCCTTTCCATCCTTTTGGATTGGATTTCTTCCAGGGAAAATGAATTATTTTCATAGCTCATTCTCTTCAATCTCACGCTCACGAAACAAGATAAAGCGCAAGATAAATTTCTGCAAGGATGCGGAATGTTTGAAACGGATTGTCATAACACTAGGTTCCCTCTGTCTACCCTTTATATGTGGTATACAGCCTGAGTCAATAAAAAATAAATAAAAAAGAATAAAATAATATATATATATATATATATATATATATATATATATATATATATATATATATATATATATATATATATATATATATATATATATATATATATATATATATATATATATATATATATATATATATATATATATATATATATATAACCATTGTAAAGCTTTTCGTGCTACGATATCGTTGAAGTCTTTATAAGGAAACGATAAGCGAGAATGTGAAGGCGTATGTTTTGTTTAATTATTTATGATTTTTATAAAATCTCTTTATTTTTTACAATGTTACCGCAGTATATATATATATATATATATATATATATATATATATATATATATATATATATATATATATACCTATATATATAAGTTGTAGAATGGCTCACACCAATAAGCTATGAAGAAACTGAAGCACTTATTCAACATTTGAAATAATCACAAATCTTTAAGTTTTTATTTATACTTCTTGTGAGCACGATTGTTATACACATGATAACACATGACAACACTTTGAAATATTAAACACATCCTACACATCCTTGAGTTTATTATTGTTTAGAACAGTAAATTAAATAAATTTAAGAAATGATAATTTATTTTGTTATATATATTATTATTATTAATATTAAAATATATATATATATATATATATATATATATATATATATATATATATATATATATATATATATATATATATATATATATATATATATATATATATATATATATATATATATATATATATATATATGTCGGAGAATCAACTCCAATCACCGAACGCAAGCGTGACGTCATTGAAAACAACACGACCGAGTCATGCTTGGACGCGGCCGTAGAGCGAACCGGCATTCTACCACCGGAGTTCGTAGCGAGCGGACGTGTCTGTTCGTTTGTGCTAGTGCTTGAGACATACCCACTATGTCTAAACCCAGTGAAAATACTTGCCCACTGAGCCCCATCTTTGGACCGACGCCGATATCAGAAGCGGGATCATCTCGAGCACCTTAAAGAAACGAACCTCTATCACCGGCAAGAGATGAGAGAGATGATTTGTTACGAAAATTGATCGAGCTGTAAAATATGAAAAATCGTTAATAATTGCCATCCTGTTCCATTACGAGTAACCAGTGATCGCGAGTCATATGTTTCCGCTGTGGCGAGATGGGTCACTTCGCTGCGAAGTGTTTTTGGGAACCAGGTGCAAGTGGTGGCAGCGAAGGAAGCATTATGCAAGGGACTAACGTGGCAGGGCCCTCAACTACACGCGGACGTGAACATAAGGTTTACCAGTGCAGCGTGAGCAGCCCACAGGGCCAACTTATCCACAACGGTGAGTCTTATTCATTTTGTTTCGATTCTGGCGCTGAATGTTCCCTTATTAAAGAAAGTATAGCAATTTTTAAAGTTTTCTGGAAAACGGGTTAATTAAGTTTGTAAAATTAACGGTTTTCAGTCAATATAGTGTTTTAACACTTTATAAATTTTAGTTATGATGAGTGAATATAACTTAGAAATTTTATTTCATGTAGTTATTGATGACTATCTTAACGATGATATTTTAATTGGAAGAACAAGGCTTTAATGTTAGTATAACATCCGACAATGTTATTTTGACATGCCATAAGAGTATTCTTTCATGTGAAAATTCTAGTTTGAATAATAAGTTAGAGTTTGATAATATTGATACCGATGTACCCTCGGAATTTAAAGAAAAATTAACAGCTGTTTTAAATGAGTTTTCGTCGTCTTTTTCTTGTGGTATATCCCGGTCTCGTGTCAACACAGGTGGACTTGAAATTAGTTTAATTGATCCTACAAAAGTTGTTCCGCGGCGTCCGTATCGTCTCGGTGCATATGAGTGACAGGTTGTTCGTAATAAAGTCAATGAATTGTTAGAAGCAGGCGTGATAAGACCTAGTTGTTCTCCATTCTCCAGCCCAGTACTATTAGTTAAAAAGAAGGATGGGTCAGATCGCATATGCGTGGATTTCCGGGAATTAAATGAAAATACTGTTGCTGACAGATATCCACTTCCATTGATTGAATACCAAGTTGCCAGGTTAGGTGGGGCAAAATGGGATACCTGTTTAGACACTGTTAGCGGATGTAATCAAATACCTGTAGATCCGTTGTCGATAGAGAAGACCGCGTTTGTTACAACCGATGGCCAGTGGGAATACTTAGCTATGCCATTTGGTTTAAGAACGCATCGGTCTATCAGCGAGCGGTAATGCAGGCATTGGGAGAGTTGGTCATACGTTTGTCGTAGCTTATGTAGACGATTTGTTGATTTTAGCACCAGGGGATAGGGCGTCTACGTTTTGTTTTAGAAGTCTTGACAAAAGCAGGATTTTCCTCAAACCTAAGTAAGCGTCTATTCTTGAAGCGTCGCGTTGAATACCTAGGCTTTGTTGTCGAGGATGGTAAAGTTATGCCAAAACCGAAGAAGGAAGAAGCTAGCGTAGAAGGTAGAACTCGACTTCCACCTACGTGTACAATTTCACAGCTACGGCAGTTTAAAGGTTTAGCTTCCTATTTTAGGCAATTTATTTCCTAATTTTCAAATATGATGGATCCATTGTTCAAGTTAACGTGTGGTAAAACCCGTAGCATAGATTGACAGCCAGCTCACGAGCAGATCAGACAGACAGACAGTGAAATATAACTTGTTTGACTTTACATCCAGGTTTAAGAATTTTCGATTCGAATTTCCCAATAGAAATTCATACCGATGCCAGTGAAGACGATTATGGGGCTGTACTTATCCAGAAGGTCGATGGTAAGCAGCATCCAATCGCTTACTATAGTTATTGCACTTCTGCTCCTGAGTCTAGGTATCATTCCTACGAACTCGAAACACTGGCAGTTGTCAATGCAATTAAACATTTCAAACACTATTTGCAAGGACGAAAGTTTACTGTAGTTACTGACTGCAACTCTGTCAAAGCCTCGATAAATAAAATTGAGCTCTCTCCGCGCGTTCACAGGTGGTGGGCTTATCATCAGTCGCTTGACTTTGACATTGTTTACAGAGAAGGTTCTAGAATGAAATCGATTGTATTTCGCGTAATCCACAGCCCCCCGTTGCTCCGGAATGCAAGAATAATGGATAAGGCAAAAACATGTGAACATAGCTGAGTTGTCTAATAATTGGCTTCAAGTTGAGCAGGAGAAGGATTATGAAATCCAATAAAATAATGTTGGACATTGAAATTGAAGTGTTGTTAGAGGATGTAAGAAAGACTTACGAAATTAGGTCAGGTATTCTTTATCGTAAGGTGCGAGTAAATGGTAGAAATTGATATCTGCTTATGGTACCCCGAGCGTTCAGATGGTCGGTAGTTAATAATACTCACGAATCAATCATACATCTGGGTTGGAGTAAAACTCTTGAAAAGATTTATGAACATTATTGGTTCGAAGGCATGTCTAAGTTTGTACGAAAGTTGTCGAGAAGTCGAAAATTGCATTACTTGTTAAATTTCTAAGACAAATTCAGGTCGGGTTTAGGTTGAGCTTCACGCAATTCCCAAAAATATTCCTTGGCATACTGTACATATTGATGTCTCTGGAAAGCTTAGTTGTAAAAACGATGTTAGAGAATATGTCTTCGTCTTAATAGATGCCTTCACTAAATTTGTTTTGCTCTATCACTCGTTAAACGTCGACAGCAAGAGCAGTATTCGAGTTCTCGAGTCCAGCGTGGCATTGTTTGGTGCCCCCGTTCGTGTGGTGGCTGATCAAGGCAGATGTTTTGCTAGCAAAGAATTTGCTATCTATTGTGAGGATCGTAATATTTAGTTGCATCTCATAGCCACAGGAGGTAGTCGGGCTAATGGACAGGTCAAGAGAGTAATGTCTACCTTAAAGGACATGCTAACACCGGTAGAGTCGAGTAGGAATCGATCATGGCAAGACACATTGGATGAGGTGCAGTTGCCTATGAACTCAACCATAAATCGTGTTACCAAAGCCAGTCCATTAGAATTGATGATCGGTTAAGTAGCAAGACCTTTAGAATTAATGACAGTTACTAATGAGGATGATATTGCGGAAATCGATCTTAGTGCGATAAGGGAACAAGCAGTGCAGAATAGTAGCTGCTTCGTACGATAAGTCTCGGCTTGATACAAATAAAGCCGCAGTAAAACGTTTTGATGTGGGTGACTGTGTTCTCTCTCATAGAAAATGAGGAGATTAATCAAACTAAGCTGAATCCTGGATCATGATAGATATCTTTTAAAAAATACGACAGGGTTAGGAAAATACCAGTTTATGAAGTTCCAGTCGAATTGGATGTATGTCAGGAAACAGATGTTAATGATGATTAATGATGTTGTAAACGATAATGAATGAAGTTATAAATGATAATCAAGGAACGTGGCTGCGTATTAGAATTGTAATTAGTTATAAATTAAGGTGTTTGTAGCCTAAGCCGTTGGTGCGGTACTAGTAGTGTTATATCCTCGTTAATGTCGGAGCGAATAACGAGATGAGTCGTTGGTGCGACTCAGTGGTTTTGAAATCTCTATCCTCATTTTCGTTGGTGCGAAAATGAGATGAGTCGTTGAAGCGACGCAGTGCTTTTGTAATCTCTATCCTCATTTTCGTTGGTGCGAAAATGAGATGAGTCGTTGGAACGACGCAATGCTTTTGTAATCTCTATCCTCGTTTTTGTTGGTGCGAAAATGAGAGGAGTCGTTGGAGCGACGCAGTGTTTTTGTAATCTCTATCCTTATTTTCGTTGGTGCGAAAATAAGATGAGTCGTTGACGCGACGCAGTGCTTTTGTAATCTCTGTCATTATTTTCGTTGGTGCGAAAATAAGATGAGTCGTTGATGCGACGCAGTGCTTTTGTAATCTCTGTCATTATTTTCGTTGGTGCGAAAATGAGTTGAGTCGTTGATGCGACGAAAATAGTAATGGTTACGTTAAGATGTGATCTAGTGATGGATATTTGTGATTGTGAATAATGAGTAAGTGAGAAAGAAACAATAGTTTGTGTGGTTTATTGATTATTAGAATAGAGATAGTAAACAGTACACGTATTTTTCTTGGTTTTAAAACGAGGTCCTGTGGTTTACTTCGTAGTCAGAATAGCCGAACAAAAATGCTGTCCTGTGATTTATTCTTGCAGTTAACACACACGTGGACGTGTGAGCCGTCAGCGATGGCCGTGTCGGAGAATCAACTCCAATCACCGAACGCAAGCGTGACGTCATTGAAAACAACACGACCGAGTCATGCTTGGACGCGGCCGTAGAGCGAACCGGCATTCTACCACCGGAGTTCGTAGCGAGCGGACGTGTCTGTTCGTTTGTGCTAGTGCTTGAGACATACCCACTATGTCTGAACCCAGTGAAAATACTTGCCCACTGAGCCCCATCTTTGGACCGACGCCGATATATATATATATATATATATATATATATATATATATATATATATATATATATATATATATATATATATATATATATATATATATATATATATATATATATATATATATATATATATATATATATATATATATATATATATATATATATATATATATATATATATATATATATATATATATATATATATTTATATTTTTTACATTTATCTGTGTGCAATGTCGAACGTATGAGCTGACGTTCGCGTGTAGACTTCTCGTGAGTCTCGTTACATATAAGTCTTATCACTTATAAAATTCGTTACATACTTCCCACTTTCTCTTTGTTATTAAACGAATATTTCTATAACCCGTTATTATAACTAAAGCAAAAATGTAAAATCTGATATATCAAGTCACTAATTAGGGTTTTAAATAGAACTGGACAAATTGAAATAATTTATATTTTCGTAATAACATATTTTCTTATAATATATTTCGCAAACCGCAAAAATTTTTTCATAATTAGAATTGCTTTGATCTTGGAATTCATTTTTCTATGTATTATATTGTAAATGTAAGTATTATATCTAGAGTATTAACAAAGAAACCTGTTGCACTAATCGTCCTGCGTGGTCAGTTATCTGGATAGAATTTTATCGGCATAAAATTTTTGCATTATCTTAATAGGACTAACAATATAACAAATACTATGAACGAAATTAAAAAAAAATAAAATAAAATGAGATAATATTTTATTTACCTTCACTGTAACTTAGATCTTAAACATAATATTTTTTTTGACAAGTGAATAAGAAATGAAGCTTTTTTAACTTTAAATTAAAAAAAAATGCTTGTCATCACACAACTTTTTACGGTCATGCATGCGATGCCTGATACTTATATAAATTTATCCTGCATACAGATCAAATCCTATTAACTATTAAAACAAATGTAAACACTTTCTTTATTCCCATTTTAAGAATAAATAATAATCATCTCGGAAACTGAACAGATTAACTCTTCGGCTATACAACAAAAAGCGTGAAGATGCTTTTTTTATCTTGATATTTAAAATTTGAAAAGAAATAATAGATGGGAAGATGTTATGTTTAATAAATTAAACGAATAAAAAAAAATATTATCAGGGAAAATTTATTTGCATATAAACTCAAAATATTATTATTGAGTAAAATATATTAATAAAAGCCTCCATTTACTATATAAGGAAAGACATTCGGCGGCCATGATCGTATATGTCTTATATTTTTTTCGCTTATTTTTTTGTAAATTATTTTTTGTTAAAACTTATCTTAAATGATTTTGTTTAGTAAAATCATCTGTTTTGCTATTATATATTGTTTATTCATAGTATTAATATGATTTTTTGAGAGTGTGAGGATATTTAATGTGGAAAAGTTTAATAACTTAAACTTAGATTATACATCGAAACAATTTTAATTATAATACTTTAAAAAAGTAAAGTAAAAAGAGTAAAACAAAACTAATTTAGAATGTTATTATTTTAAACGTCGACATATTGTTTGAATTTTTTGCCTAAGTTCGCTTTTTCAGTAATTTAGTAAGTACGATTAATTTTTTTGATTGACTGAAAATAAAAAGGGGTTTGGTTTCATGCTTATATTTCTTTTGTTGTATTTGATATATTGTGAATTTGTAAAAAGAAAAAACAAGCAGGATGCTCCCGAAACTAAAAGCTTCACGCTTTATTCCGCATATTGCAGGGTAGGCAGAGGGAACTGCAGGAACCATTTAAACCTAGTGTTAAGACACTCTTGCTTAGTTCCTGCTTTCTCCGTCCCCACTTTCCGCCTTTTTCAAGGCATTGCGTGTTGAGTGGCGGAACTCAACGCCGTCCTTTGCCTAGTTGCCAGAGCGAAGAAAATGGAAATAGAAAATCCATCTTCCCCGAGTGGGAAATCGAACCCTCAAACCGTCACGTTTACAGGCAGACGTTTACGCTTCTGCGCCACAACGGTCTAAAAGCAATATTTGAAATTTTTATTAAAAGCTGAAAAAGTATTTTTAAGAAAGTGGATTAGCCTTATGAGAGTCCAAACTGAATAAAGAAAAAGGAGGTCTCTAATTTACAACAGGCAATTAAAGTTAAATAGTAAGTTAACTTCAATATTTCTATAATGTAATGAGTGCTAATTAATACATTTATTACTTTCTTTTAAACTAAATAAATTGAAAACTGAAAGTCTCGAAAAGTTTAAAAGTGATCGGTTGTCTTGTAATACTATATTATTTTAATAAATGAGTGATTGGATTATTTATTATTAAAACAAGAAAAATAGACACGTAAAAAATGATGTATTCAGTGGCAAGAAGAAACATAACAGGTGACAGCAGTCAATTCGGAATATAGAGGTTACATATAATTTATAATAAATGACCTATACAACTTTGCAATTAATATAATTCAACATCCTCTTCTTAATTGCAAAAATATTACAGTAAAACAGTCTTAAAAAAAATAAAAAATTCATCCTCTTCTAAATTGCCAAGCCCATGGCTTTGGAACAGTCATCGGTCTTCTTTTGTGGAACTGCTTTAGTAAGTACATCGGCAACCATATCCTGTGTTCCAATATAGCTCAGTTTGATCTCATTTTTGGCAATTTTTTCTCGAACAAAATGGAAACGAATGTCAATGTGTTTGCTGCGAGCACAATAAGAATCTTTGCCTGCAAATTTAATAGCACTTTGATTATCACAGTTGATAACAGTAGGTGCATCTGTAACATTGAAATGCAACTCTCGTTCTAAATTTCTTAGCCACATTGCCTCTTGAGTGGCAGTAGCCAATGACATATATTCTGCTTCCATGGTAGACAATGCAACAGTACTCTGACGTTTAGAGCACCATGAAATTGAAGCACCCTGAAACAGAAAAATGTAGCCGGAGCAAGATCTTCGGCTGTTAGTATCTGAAGCCCAGTCTGAATCACAATAACCGAAAACTCTTTCTTCTTCTTTATTTTTGTTGAATATTAATTTATAATCTCTTGTACCCTTTATATATCGAAGAATCCTTTTGACTGCCAGCCAGTGTTGTAATTCTGGTTTATTGTTGAAACTACTCAGTTTATTTACAATGTAACAAATATCTGGCCTCATGCCTTGTGATAAATAAAGTAAACTTCCAATCGCTTCTTGATAAGGAACATTATTTATTATATTCTCCTCTCCTGTGCTGACTAATTTTGTACTAGTATCGCACGGTGAATAGACTGGATTACAATCTGCCATTTTGAAACGATGCAAGATTTTTTCAATATAGTCAGTCTGATCAATTTGTATTTGATCTCTCTTCTCATTCTGTTTTATTCTCCAACCAATAAAATGATTGACAGGTCCTAGGGTCTTCATATTAAAATTACTTTTAAGTTGCTGTTTTATTTCTTCTCCTTTTTCTTTATTTTTATAGAAAATTAACAAATCGTCTACATATATTAGTATGTAAATAATGCTTCCATGTTTATTTTTGTAGTACACACATGGATCTACAGATGAACTTTTCATTCCTATACTCTTTAACACAGAAGTTAATTTTAAATTCCATTGACGACTAGCCTGTTTTAAGCCATAAATAGATTTGTTCAATTTGCAGACTTCTTGTTCATGTTCATAAGAAGGTGGTTGATTCATGTAAATTTCTGTATCTATATCACCTTGTAGAAAAGCAGTGACAGCATCCATCTGTTCTATATACAAATTATATTTCACTGATAAAGCAAATAAATATCTAATTGATGTGTGTCTGACAACTGGAGCAAATACTTCATTATATTCAATTCCTTTCTTTTGAACAAATCCCTTTATTACTAGTCTTGCTTTGTAACGTACTACTTCTCCATTAGCATTAGTTTTTATCTTAAAAACCCATTTACATGGTATAACTCTTTTATTTTCAGGAAGTGTCACTAATGTCCATGTGTTATTTTGAAGGAGCGACTCAAACTCACTGTTCATAGCATCTTTCCACTCTTTTGCCATCGGGCCTGAAAGAGCTTCTTCAACTGATTCTGGTTCTTTAAGTGACAGTTCTGCAAGTTGCTTGAAATTGTTCGGAGTCTCTTCATGACAAAAATATGTAGTAGGTTTATTCCTCGGCCTTAGAGTTATATTGCTAAATGGCATAGTATCTTCATCAGAAGTATCAGCTTCAGGTATGTATTCTGAAGTATCTGATTCAGTTTTTGCCTCTTCGCTGGTGGTATCAAACATCTGATCATCTTCTGAACTTACATTTACTTCAGTCTTATTTAAAGTATCAGAGTCTGTGTCAGATTCTTTACTTTGTTGTTGTTGCAAAGTGGTAAGTGGCATTACTACACAATTATTTTTAACGGCATGTTCTAAGAAAACAACATCTCTACTTTTATAGATTTGTTTTTTGTTCTCATCATACAATCTGTATCCTTTTGTGTAATCACAGTAACCAACAAATATCATTCTTGCAGCCTTTGAATCCCATTTTTGCCTTTTTTCTTTTGGTAGATGTACCATGACAGGACAACCAAAAATTCTCATATTATTAATGATTGGTTTCTTACCCGTCCACATTTCATATGGTGTTCTATATTCCAAGGCTTTTGTGGGCGAACGGTTTATAATATATGCAGCTGTAGATACTGCTTCAGCCCAGAAACTTTTGTGCAATCTGGCATTCAATATTAAACATTTAGCCCTTTCCACCAATGTACGATTCATACGCTCTGCCAAACCATTTTGCTCGGGCGTATATGGATTTGTCGTTTGCTGCTGGATACCTGATTTAATCAACAAAGAATTAAATTCTTTATTCAAATACTCTTTTCCATTGTCTGTACGTAGTATTTTAATATTTTTATTAGTTTCATTCTCAACTAAACTTTTAAATTCTTTGAATTTATCTAATGCTTCTGATTTATTTTTGAGAAAATAGACAAACACTCTTCTACTATAATCATCAATAAAAGTAATATAATATTTGGCCCCTCCTATAGAACTTGTCTCCATCGGACCACATAAGTCAGAGTGGATTAATTGAAGCAATTCAGAAGCTCTAGTGCCAATATTTTTGAATGATTGTCTGCTCATTTTACCCTCTAAGCAAGTAGTACAAATTTGATTACCTGCTTTTGATAATTTTATTCCTTCTGTACATTCAGTAATTTTCTGTAAGTCTGTGAAATTGAGATGTCCCATCCGCTGATGCCACAGATTTATATCATTTTCATCTACTGCAGATAGCAAAGCCGGTGCTTCGGTAACATTATTCAATAGATACATGTTATTGCAATGCCTAGCTGTCAGAATCAACTTCGTATTTTGATATATTTTACAGCCATCTTTTACAAATCTCACATCACAGCCATTATTTACCATTTGACTCACAGAAAGTAAATTTGTTGTCAAAGAAGGTACATATAACACATTTCTGACCTGTATTTTCCTTATTACGCCATCAGAGTCTTTTATCTGAAAATCTACATTACCAGAGCCTTTCACTGCCACCGTTTTATTATCTGCCACTTTTATATTATTTATTGTAGAAGGAGAAACATTGTACATCCATCTCTTGTCTCTACACATGTGCAGAGATGCTCCAGAGTCGACATACCAGCAGTTCTCATCCAACTTTGCAGCAACTGGAAAAGCAGCATAATATACATTTTTAGAATTGTCTGGCTTTGAATTATAACCCTTCTTCTTGTCTTTAAAATAACAAGCTTTACTTATATGCCCATATTTATTACATATAAAACACCGAGGGCCTTTAGGAAGCTTTTTCTCCTGTAAATTTTTATATAACTTTGACATACTTTTATTAGATGACTTGGCATAGTACGCGACTGAATCTGATACCTTTACCTCTTGTAACAACTTTGTTTTCACATAGTCTGCAGTAATAGACACACCTGAGCTCTCTAAAGCCATTATCATCGGTTTGTAGTAATCGGGGAGACCAGCGAGCAGCAACGTACCAAGCCACTCGTCTCCTACTACAAAATTGATATTTCTTAATTTATGAGCTGTTGTCATTACCTTGTTCACATAGTCCTCAACACTTGAACAATTATCTAAAGTTGTGGTAATCAAATCACGCAGTAAACCAACTTTCCTACTCAGCCCGGAGTCATCAAATACTTTTTCCAACTTAGTCCAAACCTGTTTTGCTGTAGACGCATCCTGAACGTGGACATAATTTACAGGGTCTACCAATAATATAATTTTTGACCGTGCCTTCGTATTTTTCTTACTGTCTGATACATAACCCGATATTGGTTCAATTTCATCCCATAGCTCTTCATGTTCCAAATAATTCTTCACGGCAAACTTCCAAGATTGATAATTTTCTCTTCCAACCAACTTTTCTATCGTTCCCATTGATATTTGTGATGTCATTTTGTATCACTTTTAAATCTTTTGATAGAATGTATGCTGAAACAAAGAATATCGAAACGTGTCGAAACCAAGCTGTGAGTTTTATTTTTGTATCTGTTTTAATCAATCTATTTACTGTCCAATTCACTCGCTTTTTATTTTCAGAAATAATATCGGCCCATAACCTCTTGTAATACTATATTATTTTAATAAATGAGTGATTGGATTATTTATAATTAAAACAAGAAAAATAGACACGTAAAAAATGATGTATTCAGTGGCAAGAAGAAACATAACAGGTGACAGCAGTCAATTCGGAATATAGAGGTTACATATAATTTATAATAAATGACCTATACAACTTTGCAATTAATATAATTCAACAGGTTGGTAGAAGTAAATATATAAAATAATTTTTTTATTACAAGGGTGCGAACCAAATATGCGTCGTTATGAAAGTCGCCAACGGAAGCTTGAGTTATGTGAAAAATGTACACAAGGTCGTCTGAGATAATATTGATTTTAATATTTTTGCTTTGACCACTTGGTTGTCTTGTCTGGCATTACCAAGTATTTTATTACGAATATTATTGCTTATATTAATTAATAATTTGCTAATATAATGAAGGCAAATTAAAATATATAGGCAATAATAAGGTATTTTTGGTTGAATTAATTAGTATAAATAACTTTATATTAGTATGTTTTGAATTAAGACACTAATAACTCAGTATATTATTTTCATCATATAACATTCCAATATTGAAAAAAGGGATCGAAGTACATAAAATGAATAAAAAACCACTGATAAGACAGGAAGGAACACGGAAGTACTAAAGGTTCTGTACTCCTTTACCGAGAATGCCTAACGATATGTATTTTTCTAAATGTCACGGACATAATAATCGTCACATAAAAACATGACAGGCACGATGCCAGTATGCGAATAAATTTAATTCGACACTGGAGGAGAAAGAATGTGTAGTCTGAATATTAGCGACAATAAAAGCTATTAACCATGAAAATATAACTTTATCGGATATGTAGAGTTGATTTACAATATTACCAAAAAAAAGAAACGTAATTACTTTCAAGACCAATTAAATTTAAAGCTTTTATATTACATTAGACGCGACTAGATTTTATAACGCCGATAATATCTTAAAGTGGATTGTTGCCTAACGCGACCGTATATTCTATTTTATAAATATAATCTCAGTGATACGAGCGTCGAGCGCTGTATGGAGCGTGTGAAGGCATTTTTATGGCTGTGAATTTGTGATAAATGTATGCAGTTAGGCACTATATTTGTATAAAAAAATATATTTAAAAACTTACATATTTATATAGTATAAAATTTTAAATTGCATAAATAATGATTTGTGTTGGACAATATTAACCACATTAAGCCTGTAGGGTAGCTAATGTTAATTTTTTTCCATAGTTTGTACACACTAGTCGATTCTAATGATTCTGAATTTTTCTGAAATCTATCAGTTGCGTTTGCTAAGCTTGGATTCCGGCAGATGCATCAGAAGCTAAGCCTATCATATTCATTAAGGCACTTTTGTATGAAGGCTTAGTATCAAACTTTCGTATAGTAACGTAAACAATAGTTAAACGATCATTTTCATTTATGTAAATTTAGTGATATATATCGCTTGGTTATTCATTAAATAATGTAAAAAAAAAGGCAGAGGAAGTGCTTCCGAGTGCATAGTGCAATCAATGGTAAAACTTAAAGTTTAAGATTATATTAAAAAGTTATTATTATGTTTTCTATTCTATTTTGTTACCGTCTATTCTGTTAGAAACTACCTTTCAATTTATTATATATGCAGGAAAAAAGAGGACAGTATAATTTATTAAATAAATATATACAAATCTTGTATAATTGACGGTCTCATTTAAATCATTTTAATTTATTTAATCATACTAGCTGCTTTATGTAATAAATTAATATAATTACATCACATGTTGACGAATTGATTTGTGATTAATAACTTCAAAAATAAATATTATATAGACATAGATATATTACTTCTTAAATATTGGTAAACGTATTTAAGAAACAACAAGAAAAGATTTTCTGTTTAAAATATTAGTGTTTTACAACTACTAATATCTGACTGTTTGCTACCAGTAGGTACAAGCCATGTTATAATGGTAATTATATCTTGTTGTCAGCTTCACAGAAAACTTGTTCTAGATCTTAGTTCTATACAGATTTATACTATATTAATGATTATGTTTTATTAAAAAAACGTACTGTGCATTATAAAATATAAATTATATTGGATAAGTCATAGAGTTGCACCACAATATTTCGTTTATTAATTCGTTTCTTTTACAAAAATTAAAGCTTACGTTTAAGAACTTAACTAAATTAATTAAGGTTGGAATAAAAATAATTTATTATTTAAATTAAACTTTAAAAGATAAGAAGTTCAAATTTTATGTTAACATATTTAAGTCATATACTAATATTTTTTTGAGATAAATAACTGTACATTTTTTAGTATAATTACATTATGATAACAAAGCAATAAGTCAATAATATACAATAATATAGTATGTATCTTTTCTTTGGACAAGTTATATACTTTCATCAATACCATACCAATAAACTCGGTAGTGTAAATAAATAAACATAATTACACAATTTACACAATATATAGCCTCTCCTGAAGCCGGTAACCAGAAGCATAGTATATTTTTTGACACTATCCAAGGTTCAGTAGCCAGGGATGGTGATCCAAATATTTCAAGTATGGCCTGCAGTAATTTGGTGACTAAATTTGAGAACGTACTGTTGAACGTAGTCAACTCCTTTAATAGTTTGCTAGTAGAGTTTGATTCGCTGCCTCACACTTTTTTCAAATGTCCTTGACTTTGAGCTTCACAACGTAACGATATGGTGTGGCGTGACAGTAGTGAGTAAGTCCTCTCTCCCATCACTGAGATGCTGTGGAGATATAGTGTGTATTTTTCGCTATAAATTATATTGAATCCACTTACGCGGTCTACTTAATATATTAAATGAGTAAGTGTCTCAGTCAATGTTTACAATACAGTGAAATTGCGCCGATTCAAAAATACTTAGATACATCGTGATTCGGACCAATCAAATCACGATATGGCTAACTGGTCAGCCTAAGAGCAAAAAATAAGCTTAATATTATTGTTATTAATATTAAGCTTATAGCATAATAACGAACAATTTTTTTTAAATTTTGGAAATTGTCTTTGAAATCAAAATCTACACAAAATTGTATTGATTAATTCATTTCTATTTGCTGTAAGTATCATAATACCTCTATGGTAAATCCTTTAAATTTATCAATTCTAAAGTGTTTAATTTGAGCTTAACTTCTTTGAGCCTATTATTATATACCATCTCCTAGACATAGTCAATCTACAGGTTTTGGAAGAGAAATTGTTTTGTATAAGTACATAACGGACTCATGATAGGTGATAGATAGGTCGAATAGCGTCGACATCATTTGGGAAACATTTTCTTTAACAATAAATAAAACTATATAATTGTAATAAAAATAATATAAATTTTAATATTTTTAAAAAAAAATTAATGAAATTATATATAAAAAGTGTGTGATTATGAAAGACAATTTGTGCAAAATTAAGACCTTTGTCGTCGTAAGTCACAACATTACATCAGAAAAGTTGCTAAATATGCCTCCAGTACTGTCCAAGGTTGGCGGGTCACTGTGTACGGGAAGCATGCCTCACGAATGCCGCAAAAAGAAGCCTGCCTCTGTTCGGTTAAGGTTGCCTGCATACGCTCAGTTTTGGCTCGATCCATTTGTTGCAATTATTCATTTTTTACGTGGGAAACTGATTTATTAAAGAACAGATGGTGACAAAGTTAGTAAAATAAATAATTTTACAGATAGTTGATTTTTAGTTTGTAATTGACACCTAAAAATATAGTACCAAAACAAGAAAAACAAAAGTAAAAAAAATAATACGAAATATAATGCATTTCTGTTTGCGAAAAACAAATTAAATACTTCATGGAAAAATTAAAATGGATGCGAACTTTAGAGACACTAGAGTTGCTAGAAAAACTTTTCTATATCGTTTAATGAAAATGGCCTACAGTAAGTCGTTAACCAAATACTAAAATACTTTGAATATAATTTATGAAGTAGATATATAATTATCATTACATTACGTGACCGGTCGCAAGGGCGACATGTAAGTGGTTACACCTTCTATAGAACATTTTTTTATAATGACATGTAAATCAAAGTGTTTTTCTAACTTAATACTAAACAATCATATTTTTTTCTATTTCTTTCTAAAAATACAAATTTATAAAAAAATGTGACTAATGTGACCATAATTCCCTGCTTTCTCTGTTAATGCATTATCGTGTTTAATTATAATAAAATGTTAAAAAACAAAAAATAGAGGTTTCTAAGAGAACTCTAGGAGAATAGGAGTAAAATGTTAAAAAATAAAGAATAAAATAGAGGAATTCTGTGGGAGCTGTGTGCTACACTGTTATTTATATGAATTTAGTATAGAAATAATTATAAATTCAACAGTTAATTTTTATGAAGCAATTATAACAGTATGAATTAAGTAACACCAATTACGTGACTCGGAGTATGAGAATATGAGGATATGTGCACTTGGTGTCCTATAAGCATATATTATCTTAGTATATTATCATCAGCTTTAGTTTCCAGTATAAATTTTGCTAAAGTGATCATAGCTTTAAATCGACTTATTGCAACTTGAACTTGATTGTTTGCAAAGAACTGGAATGTCAATTGCCTTCTAAAAGAGTCAAGTGTGAAAGGCGCGTGTCGCTAGGCACGACGCAGGCGGTATCTACTAATAAAATTGCGTTATTTTTTAAATAAGTAATACTTTATTGTAATTTTCGTTCATTTTAAAACAGACATTTTAAGTAATATTTGTAACTACTTGTAAACAAGGTGTTTATCGTATTTCAAACTTCAGATATTAAGTTTATATTTATACTGTGTCTATGCAAATTCATATATTTGGTTATTTAGTATTTATGACTCTAATAAATTGATCAAGTGTCAGTATTATTTACACATTTACAGCTGTGGGCACGAGTTTGCTGTCATTATTTTTATGTCCCTGTCTGTTTATGCACATATGTAAGTGAAATTAATGACTAACTTATTTAATAATACATTTTTGTAGATTTTTAATATAAAATATAATTAATTAGTTTTTAGCCTAACTAAACACAATATAAATCAAATGAGACATTTCTAAACAAGCACCGTCAAACATTAATATATAGTTCATATTTCTAAGCACTACTAGTCTAAAAGAATGTTGCAAGGAATAATTGCAAATTATAAACGCTTTGAGCCAATCAAGAAACTGCATATCTACTCACGTATATTGTAAGTATTATAAATTTTCTTCTGTGTTTTTCTACATGTTCATGTCTTTGTTTTAAGGTTAGCCAGGCCGTCTGCGACGTAAATATTTTATACATTTTATAAAAAAACAACTTCCTGTAAACGTTTACATAGAAATGGTATATATGGCGCGTGGTGGAATGTGTTGAATTAGATTATGTTCTGCTCATTACGTTAGAGGCTACCGCTTTTTACTTCATTAAGGTGAGACGAATTAGATAGCGCAACAGTTGGTATTATGTGTATTAAAGAAATAGTACAATCTCATTTAGTATATTAAAAATATATAAATAATATAAAAAAATTGTTACTAAAAACATATTGTTATTTATTTCATTTTTATGACAATGAAATTCTGTAACAATATACTCGCGTTACTTTGATTGTATTCAAAAATATATTTATTTGGACAGTCTTTGGCATTGGCTAATATATGATACTATGAAATAGATCAAATTCTTACAACGTAAATAATTTAAACCAAAGGTCAAATTTGATTAGACACAAATGCTTACTGGTGTACTGCTACCGTCGAGACATACGTATAGTAAATTGTGTACTTTATTATAAGCATAATAATTTATCTATCTATTGTACAATATACATATATAATAAGTAACTGACATTTTATGCTGATATTTACGATTGAAATACAAGATTTTTTTATTAAATATGTGTTTGTAAGTATCAAAAGAATGTGGAAGCTCAATTTGTAATAATCGGAAATATTTATAGTCGATTATCGTTTTATATATTTGTTGTAATATTGTTTTAAAGAGCATAGGTGTTAGCGTTATAAGTGTTCTCGAAATATTATATTAGAAAGGATATTTATATACCCATGTAGAAACAATACAGTATTGTATTTGATAGAATAAGACAGAATTTTGATATTTATAATTTAGTTATGTATTTAACATTTAAAGAAGTCGATAAAAGTAATTTTAAACATTACAAACACTGTTTTCTCCTCGAGGGCGAATCGCATTTATTCAATGCAATTTCAATAGTGTCACGACGTCTGCAACAGTTTAAACAATTTAAAAAGCTACGTAGTGTCTGCCTTTTTAGTGTAGAGTTTGTAATATAATTTTATATTGGAGCTGACTTTTATTATTTTAGTAAAAGTTAGACACTATTATAAATTTTGTAACAAAACGATGGCATTAATAGCATCATTTTGTTAATAATTCATATAAATAAAATATGAATTTTATGTTTGTATGTAAACGAGAACATTTTCATCATAGTCATTTAATTAAGTTACATATCATATTTTACTACTTAATAATAAAAATCTACTGTCCAACAAATTACTCTGTACTTATATATTGTGCTTCCTGTTTTTATTTTATTAATAAATATTATACTCCCCTAGTGGATATTTATATTATAATAGTTTTTGCCTGCGGCTATAATCTGTGTCAAGTAGAAATAAAAACAATGCATAACACAATCCAAGTGTCCAACTTTACTATGACCGCAGGTAAAGTGGATTACATCGAGACTATTATCGTGATGCAATATAGCTTACTTGATAAACCGAATATGCAACATTTTTTTTTATTTAAACAAATAGTTTCTAAGATAAGCATGTTCATCCTAATATCTTTTTCAGTAATATTAGTACAAATCCATATAAGCATCAAGTATGTACAACAAAGCCGTCATGTCGTAGGGGTTACTTGTTAAAGTAACGGCTTATGGGTTCGATTATCACTTGGGGAGAATTACTTTTTTTCATTTTGGTGGCTCTAGTTCAAAATAAAGTTCTTCTTTGAGTTCTACTACTCAACACGCGCATGAGTGTAAAATAGACAATGGAGTGCTTTACCCTTGAACCTTGAACCACTGCACTCTGCCTAGCCTGTCATATATAAAAAAAAATATTAAAAACAAAATAAAATATAAACATATTTTAATAAATTTCCTGTCCTCTATAAGCATAATTTGTCTTGGAGTTATAAATAACAAATTAAACAAACACCATGACGTGAATTAACTTAATAAAACGTATGTTCTATTGATTTATGTTACATATATATTTAGTTGAACGGTTGTTCCTACGCTGGAGGCGATGCTGGTTTCGTTAATACACATGTTACAAGTGACCTAGTTTTAAACATTTTGACTTAAAAGCAAACTATAATTAAACTATTATAAAATTATACCTTCTGTATATATAATTAGAATCAAAGTTACGTTACACAATATTTACTTTTTGATTTATTTAATTTTTTTGTAACGTAATTCTTTAGACTATATGTTCTTATAAAATGTAAATTTACGAAGAAAATTATAGAATATTGAAAAATGTATGTACGATGGTGATAAGTTGTAAATTAATTTTAAATGTTAGTTACAGTTTGAACAACTATTTTTCAACTATTTTCAACTATTTTTTTATTTTATTTTAATTATTTTTTCAACTATTTTTTTATCAATAAGATATTTTTCTTACACATTCTTTAACTATAGTGTATTAAAATATTTATTTGTAAGCTCCTAAAAGCTATAATAACCTAGGATAAAATTTTATAATTAAATATAAAAGTTGACTAGAACGCTCTTATCGCCAAGCCATTTACAAAGCTTAATCATGAAGCATCGTCATGATTTTTATATTTGTTACTTTTATAACACATTTACATACTAAAATATATTTTTCATCCCTTGTTGTGTTTCCTTTAAAAGTAATAAAAATATTTTGTGATTATTGAAATAAATTTAAGCATGAAGGAGCAAACGAAACCCAAGAACAAGATCCCTTTCGGTCAGATATATATTATTTGGTAATAAAATATAGTATTTTAAAGTAAATTATTGAAAATTGGTCATAAATATTAGTTAAAACGACCTTAATGCCATTGTTTACGTATACAGCGATACCGCTTTTAAGGTCTTAACAATCTCTGAGAGTGAACTAAAATATTATATTATGAGCACTTGGCAAAATCAATGAATGTAAATATTGAGTCTCACTGGCATAGCGCGTTGATTGATCTTGATAGTCATATGCCGTTTAGGCCAAGGCTGTATGAAAGCATAAATTGCATTTTCATTCAAGATATCCTTATTCCTTGCTGGCATCTTATCTTATCGCTAAGATTTTTATATCTTTCTTAATAAGCTTTTACGATTATAGTAAATGTTGTAAGTCATTAGTTAAGGTTATCATGATTCAATTCTACTTATGATTATGGCTATAGATACTCGGAAACAAATTAGGGTTTAAATATTCAGTTAATAATTATATTCCAATTATCATTAATTTATATTATATTTCTATAAAATATTTCGACAGTGAGTGAAAGATGGAGAACAGAGAGTTTCAATTCTAACTTTCTCTGCGACGAAGCTAAAAATAATTTGAATAATTGTAAGGTAAATATTAAATAATAATAATCACTTATTTATTGTCTTTTTCATCCACTATCGAACGATGGTTCCTGCAGTTCCCTCTGCCTACCCTGCCCATGTGCGGGATACAGCGTGAAGCTAAAAAAAAAGAAAAAAAAAAACATACAATTTAGAAAATAACAACACAAAGAGGATGAATATGGAATGAAATAAGACTATTATTGATAATAAATAATATCATGAGAGTATTAAATACTCGTCCAATGGTGATCAACACTAGTTTTGTTTTAGGCGGACCGCTTACTCAATATATAGCGCTATTTACAAAATTCAAAATAGATATTTATATTATTAAATATTCAAAAAATTCTTATTGTAGATAGACCCCAACATGGATATATGAAATAATATAATGGAAATGAAGATGACAAAATATGTCAAAAAGCATTTTATATATTACTTTTACTGTGTATATAAATATTTTTACTTCTTGCAGGTTTGTATTTCTCTTGTGTGTGTAGCAAGGTAGGTAATTCAAGTATAAAGTCTCTTATTAAGAGACGTTGTATGTATAGTGTCGGAATTTGCCAATTTTCACATCAGAGAAATAAATCAATTAATCATTTCTCGAGCAGAGAATGAAATACATTGTGCCATTTAATAATAAGTTCAATATTTGAACATCAGTTACAAAGGCTGCCTTATTTTTTGTTAATTATTTTAACATAACATCTTAATATAAAGCTTATCTTACTAATCTTAGTTAAAACTATAAGTAATAGATTCGGTAATAGGATCAAAAATGCTATTTACAAAGGAAATTTATTCCACCTGGTGCGAGCCCGACCTATAAGCACTTAGCATTTCTGCAACTCCTTTATTTTTTAGACCAACGAATTATTATACAAAATAATAGGTTCACTTCAGAAATTGTAATTACAAGCCTTTTCCGTTAATTCAACTTAGTTCCACATCTATTATTCGCCATCTGTAATTTTATCAACGTTTCGTTACTTCACTTGCTCTTATTAAAAATATTTTTTTTAGCTTCACGTTTTATCCCGCATACGGCAGGGTAGGCAGAGGGAACTGCAGGAACCATAGGAACCTAGTGTTAAGACACTCCGTTGTTTGGTCCGTGCTTTATTCGTCCCCGCTTTCCGCATTTTTCGAGACATTGTGTGTTGAGCGGCAGAACTCAACACCGCACATTACATACTTGCCAGAGCGAAGAAAATGGAAATAGAAAAATTCATCGTCCCCGAGTGGGAATCGAATCCAGAAACTGTCGAGTTAAAGGCAGACGTCGCGCCTCTGCGCTACGATGGTCCTCTACAAAAATTTAGGAAAGTAAAAAAAATAGTTAAATATCAGCCTTGTTTCTCATATCGCGTAACAGAGGCGGTGGTCAGTCAGCCGCACAGTGGATAATTGCAACTAGTATATTCACTTTAAATGTGTACTTGTTGACATTGTACTTCTTTTAGATGAAGGGCCTTCGTTCAAGGGCACGCCGCGGGTGGAATTAAAAGTAAAATCGTATTAGTAATTTATTAATTATTCGAAATAGTACGGAAGGACATTAAATTGTATATTTAAAAGCACTTTAATTAAATTATATAATTTTTATCATAGTTATTGGTTTGTCATAGAGAAAGAATGCACCTACATTACAAGTGAAGTACCAGTAAATATTACTGGTGACGCATAAGCTAAAAAAAACATAATTTTTCTTTATCATCCCACGTATCTCTTTATCTCCTTTATCTCCACACCATAAATCACGTTAAAATTTGATAAATAGCATGTTAAGTGCCACAGCCCAACGCTGCCCTTTATTTTGTGCTTCGTTTTGTTAAATGGGGCTGTGAAGATATTTTATGATATATTTGTAATTTTGTGAAAACATTCCTATTGAGTATTATTTTACAAAAAACAATTTAATGTTCAACAATAAAAAAAGATTAATTAATATTATTTCTGATGTCGACTGTTAGTGATTACAAATTAAATACATATATCTAAGCTAGACTCACAAAAGTGTAATAATTATAGTTTTATTACATTAATTTATTCAGGAATTTATAAAGTCCTTATTTAAGAAATAAAATGATTGACATTTATATACGTTTGGAATGTTTGTTTCGGTCTAATATTTAATTAAAAAATGTAAATGCGTAGTGATTGTTAATTGAAGTATCTATTTCGATATTAGGTGTGCATAATTTTACTCTCTTTCACACTGTATCTTGCACAAAGATGATTAGGCAGACCTAGTGTTATGACACTACAGTCTCCGGTTTTGAACATTGCGTGTTGAGTGGTGGAACACAACGTTGCGAAGAAACTAAAAATAATTCTACATAAATGGGAATTGAACCCTCAACTATAGTGCTTATAGTCAGGCGCTGGGCCATGATAATTAATAAATTACCAAATAAATTAGCTTGTTCTAATATTTAAGGACACTAAAGTACTAAATATCAATAAATTGTTTTATGTCACGACATTGTTGAGACATTTATATTTTTAAAGGCATTGTACGAATGAAACACCCAGGTACCAACTGCCATGCAGTATTGAGGAAGTAAAAATGTATCAGGTTTAAAGACATTTGAACAAAACTGAATGTCAAGTAAAAAACTTCTTGTATCTAAATTAATGAACACCGCATTGTGAAGCCTCTCGGTCGCAAACAGTAAAAAAAAAAACAATCTTTTTATGTTTTTATTGCATTCCTTTAGTCGTTATTTAAGTAATTGATACGAATTGTTTTGTTATCTGACTGTCCTTTATATGTGTTTAATATTTTTTTATTTTCATGCTAATCTTTTTTTATCTTCACGCTTTATCCCACACAAGACACGGTAGGCAGAAGGAACTGTAAGAACCATAGGAACCTAGTGCTAGGACACTCCGTTGCTTAGTCTGCTTTCTCCGTCCCTGCTTTCCGCCTTTTTCGAGATATTGTGTGTTAAGTGGTGGACTTCAATGCCGCGTTTTTGCTTAGTTTCCATAGCGGAGAAAATGGGAATAGAAAAATCTATTTTCCCTGAGTGGGAATCGAACTCAAAAACTGTCGCGTTTGCAGGTACACGCTACGCCTATACTATTTAAATACTTTTTTTCGGACAAGTTTCACATCTTGTTAATAACATAAGAAATATGTTTGTTGTCTCGCACATAAACAATAAATTTTGGTTTCATAGGTCTCAGACGGATACATCTAGCAGATGTCTAAAGTATCCGGTTTTATGTGGTAGACAGCGTTAACTACCAGATTACTATTTCAAACTTTACTTGTGACCAGTGAAACTGGCCTTTATATTTAAGATGCTCTCTTTTTTCTTATTTCTAGTTAAATTATTAGCTTAAAACAAAAATTAAAAGTATAAAGCAAATTAATAATTAACATTAAATTTAATTATCACAAGCTGAGCGGAACTCGAATCTTCAATACTTACACACATTAACGAACCATTCGTTTCAATGGAACTCCTTATTCGGTTCTCATATAACGAGATAGAGAAGATGAAAAGTTTTAAAGATAGTAATAGAAGTATAATTCATAGCTTAAATAATTAAAATAAAAATAATAATTATTAATTGCATATCAATCATTATTATTAATGTTTTTATGTATTGGAAGATCGTGTTAAGTTATATGGCACTTTAAATTCTTAAATGATGTGCTTTGATATATATTTTCACTAACAACAAAAAACTGTTGAACATTAGTTGAACATTAACTATTGACCTACATACATCGTTTAAGATTAGATTTTCTATATTTGTACATAATACGTATATTTAAAGGTTTTATACCCTACATTCAAGTGGAATGTGGAAACGTTTACACAATGTAGAAATATGAACTACAATGATATAGTGTCAAAGTGACCTATGTTTTGTGCACGCCTGTGCATGCAAATTCGTATTTTGTAATACTGACACAATACTTCAATTTTGACAAGATATTTCTTTTATGTATTAATTAAATACAAAATTAATATCTTAAATGTGGTCAAAATATTATAATATTTTATCCATTTAACTCATCGTAACCTACTTTCCCAAAAAAAGAAATAAAACTATCAAATACTTGTAAATATATCTTGCTACAGCAACAATTACTGAGTTTAGTGTTTAATAAAATAAATATATAAAAAAACAAAAACTTGACGGCTTAAATACCTAAAGAAAAAAGAAAACATACCAATATTCATGATATTTCTGATAATATGATGACACAATTGCTTCGTTGAACACATTAACAAATTATATTTTCTTGCAAAATAGAAGCTTCAAGTGTCATTTATCCTAATAAAAGTATAAAAATTTTACAGGTTACATTTTTTTTCATTGTTTTAGTTGTTACGCCAACGAAAAATTTGACATTTTATTTTGTTTAACATGAGAGCAACAAGAATCACAACAACTTTATTTATTTATTTATTCATTTTGGAATGAAAATTATAAAGACAGTGAAATTCGCAATTTTGTTATAAATAACCGAAAAATTTTATTATCTTGTTTATTAATGTATTATCCACTAACTGTAGGATGTCATTGCTACTATACATGTCCAATGAGGACGAAATAATTAAAGCCTTAAATATAAAGATGAATTAAAAGATGTTTATACAACATTAATTCGTTAATTATTTTAAAGCGTTAGGTATAGGGTTTTCCAATAGGGACGCTTGAACTTTGACAGCTGATTGCGGCCATGTTCTTTGAGTGACAGCTGTCAAATGCAGTGTGTTATATTTATTCCGTCCTCCCAAACCACCATGGCAGCAGCACGTGCAAATCATAAAATCGAGTCAATCGGGTCAGGTAACAATCAGCCGGTTTCCGTGCATCAACGTAACGCGAGATCTGCCGAGAATATCGTCGCTGTGCGCGACAGTGTCCTCGAAAACCCGCGGCAGTCAATTCCGCGTCGCGCACAGGAACTCGGCCTTTCGCAGACGACAACTTGGCGAATTTTGGGTTGTAACTTGAGCCTGCACCCGTACAAGATCCAGCTGACCCAAGAGCTCAAGGTTAATGACCATAGACAGCGTCGTGTGTTCGCTGACTGGGCATTAGTGCAGTTGGAAGTTGACGCCGATTTTGGCAAAAAAATCATCTTCTGCGACGAGGCGTATTTTTGGATGAATGGCTATGTCAACAAGCAAAATTGCCGTATTTGGGACGAGACCAATCCACACAAGGTTCACCAAGTGGCAATGCACCCGCAGAACGTGACTGTTTGGTGCAGATTTTGGGCCGGAGGCGTGGTCCGTATTTTTTCAAAAACGATAATAGTATGGCCGTCACCGTCAATGGTGAGTGATACCGGTCGATGATAACCAACTTCTTTTGGCCTGAAATCGAGAATATGGATCTGTACAACATGTGGTTTCAACAGGACGGCGCTACGTGCCATACAGCACACGCTATGATGGAAGTTCTTCACGATCAAGCGCCCTTAATGGAAAACCCCTTACATACTTGAAAAACAAAAGGATGACAAGAATCTAACAATCATTTTTCTTAACCTATTTAACAATTTCCCACTCGATGTACATGTAGGTGTTTATTTCACTTTAGCAAAATGTAGTTATAATGAATTTTGATTACTATCATATCTCAAATCGAGTTTAACGATTGTAAGAATTATATAATTCAATCTCAACAACGCCACGCAGAAACATACATACGTCCGCGTATATTGATTGTTAAAAACGGGGACGGAGAAAGCAGGGACTAAGCAACGGAGTGTCTTAACACTAGGTTCCCACGGTCCCTGCAGTTCCCTCTGCCTATCCTGCCATGTGCAAAAAAAAACATCCTATTCGTGCAATGGAGTAAAAACAATAGCACCTATGTAGCAGGGTAAGTATGACAGTCTGTTCTCCATTGTTTTTTCTCAAATCACCATCATCAACATTCTGACAGTGGTCCACTGAACGCCACTAATTATTTAAAAATATAAAAGTATTAGAATTTTATTTTATTTCACTAATTATATAGTGATTTGAATTTTGTGGTTGTAAATTCTACTTTAAAAACTAAAATAATGGCTTAAAATGATTTACTCAAGCTTTGTTAATGTTATTCCACTAATTATAGTTAATGTTTCCAAGTTATTCCCACAGAAGAATTGTTTCTTAGTATTTACGTCACTTGAGTTTTTTAGCTTTACACTTTATCCTGATTATAACAGGATAGGTAGAGGGAATCGCAAAAACCTATTTTTAAGGCACACCGATTCCGCTTTTCGAGGATTGTGAGTTGAGTGGCGGAACTCAATGCCGTACTTGCATAGGTGTATGATCAAAGATAATGGAATTGAAGAGAAATTGATATAATAAGTATTGAATTCTTCAATTTACAATATCAATGACCTAAGATAACATTTTATTTTTATACAATCTTATGTAGAATGAAAGTGATCTTTTATTTATGGCAATTCCTTCGTTCTTAATACTGTTAATAAAACAAAATCTCAATGACAACTGATTGAATCGTCTAATACAGTAACTGTATTTGTTAAGTATAAGAAATAGAGTAACCTTGTTCGATCAACGCCTTAAGTAATTACTAGTTACTTTGTTTCTACATACATACGTATGCATATGTATTATGTACACATATTTTACGTAGGTACACAAAAAATGATATTGCGTGCAATCATAATTATTTTGTTAATACATTTTTCCCGTTAACAGCCGACGAACTCTTATTTCAACGTATGTATACATTATATCGTTCTATTATTGCGTTTGTTGGTAGATTAAATGGGCATAAATTGAGTAATTATCTGAATTTTGTATCAAAACAATTAGTGTCTGCAAAAATTTAACAATAAAATAAGACTATTAAAACATTTCCGCAAATTTTATTCCATTTTTTTATTAAGAATTTAGTTATGGATATTTTTTACCACATATAAACATTTTCTATATAAACTTTTTAATATCTTTATATTAATACATGTACGCGACGCGTAAACGAGTCTGCTATAAATGAAATTTGCACGTGTTTTTGTGGTTGAAGATGACAGGATAAAAAAGGTCATTATTTCAAAATCATTTTTTTATAGTTTAACAATCATAAGAAGTTAAATAAAAATAATTTGAAATATTAAATTATCCTAAATATTTTTTAAATGCTCCCACACTGCCATACTGCAGGGTATGGAAAGTGTTTTTATATATCACAATTAATAATTAATGTAGATACTTAGCTAAGTAGGAGTAGAGGACATACTAACAGTTATTCTGATTTGTTTGACACTTTTCTGTCAGTTTTAGAGGACTTGTGATTTGGTAAAGGAAGATTAACTTAAGCTTTGCTTAGCTTTTAATATTTATTTCGCAACATATGGGTAAATTTAGAATAATTTTGCTTTTGAAGACCGTCGTGGAGCAAAGACGTAAGTGTCTGCCTGTAAACGCGACGAGTTTCTGGGTTCGATTCCCACTCGGAGAAGATGGATTTTTCTATTTCCATTTTCTTCGCTCTGGCAACTCGGCAAAGCGCGGCCTTGAGTTCCGCCAACGCTGAAAATGGCGAAAAGCGGGGACGGATAAAGCAGGGACTAAGCAACGGAGTGTCTTAACACTAGGTTCATATGGTTTCTGCAGTTCCCTCTGCCTACCCTGCCATGTGCGGGATAAACCTAAAAAAAAATATTGCTTTATCGACGTTTTTTCTTTTTGTTCTTATTGTCGATGTTATAATGATGATTTATTTTATAAATTGCCGAACTTAATATAAATTATCCTTTAAATAGTATTTGTATTTTACACATTGTACAGACTTAGGCAAATTTCTGAACAATATAATTAAAACGTTTAAAAAGTAAAGTGATTATTTATCATTTAGCAGTAGTGACATATCAATGTTTATAAATAAAGATCTTTTAAGTCAAAGAAAACAATTGTCAAATATATCTATACACTAGATCATTAATCAAATATTTTCTTGTTAAAATTAATAACAATAGTTCAAAGAAATGTCGATCTACGATAATGTCACATTTTGAATCACTACACTAAATCTCTAGAGAGTAAACACGTAGATAACGACATTGTTTAGACAAAGTTACTGTTGCACGCCTTTAGATCACGACTGTCATTTATGACGAATTAAAAGGCTGTCGTGGCGCAATGGGACGGTAAACGCATAAGTTGTGGATTCAAATCCCACTTGGATGAATGAATTATTGACGTCTTCTTATTATCGCAAGATAATAAGAAAACGTCAATAATTCATTCCCGGTAAGAAAATAGAGCTCCGCGTGAAGGTGCGTTAATCAAAATTGGGTTATAAATTTGCGATGTTTATATAATTATATTTTTTTTTTATAATAAAAATTTAACTACTTAGTTAGTTAGTAAGTATTTAGCCGCAGAATAGTAAGTAAAAAGATTATATTTAAATAATAGGTAGTAGTCGTTTTAGTAGTTGTCAGTAAGTATGGTTGTTATAGCTATTATTTATTTGAAATATGTGAGTATAACATAAAAGGATTTTATATAATACTGTGAAGAATTTTAGAGATTCTATATAATACTATGAAGTTAAGAATTTAAAGATTTACTTATATTTAAAATTGCGGCATCATTTACATATGAGTTTCTATGAGGTAATAATTTCAAAAATTGTAGTAAGAAAAAATTAACATAAAATTACGCATAAAAGTACGCATCTATGATACAATGTGAAAACTAAAAGCTATTTTTTCGAAATTTTCCCCTTTTTAACTTCTTTCTACACCGTGGTGAACCGGAAATAAGTGTGGACACGATTGCTGTGTCCAGGCCCCACAGAAGAAATAATTATATGTAAATTATTTTGAAGACGCTAAGTAAATTAAACATTAACAATAAATATATCGGACAAGTGCTTAACGTTAACTTGCTTATTAAAATTACTTATTTGTATGAAATAAGCTACACAATATATGTAGTTTTTAATAGTCTTTCATTATGATAAAATTATAAATTTCTTTTTTGCGAAATATTCCTTCGTCTGTACTATAAGTTTAAGTTTAAGACAAGAAGGTATGTTGCCAAATTCCGAAAATGTATTTCAACTGGGACCATCTTACAGGTTTTAGTTACGTGAGTTTCATACTAAGCTTATTTTAATAATTTTTAAAAAATACCTATTAATTACGATACGAAATTTTATATTTATTAAATTTTATTACCTTCACACGATTTTGAGGAAATAGTCTTAACAAACTTGACATAGCTTTAAGAAGTGTTTCTACGAAGGAAGATGGAAATAGATTTTTCTATGATAAGAAGTGCTAAGTGAAAAGGATGGCACAGGTCCTAGCCTATATATAAACGAATCTTACATTTTAATTTAGTGTGTGTTTTAAGTACTACTCTAAGCCTCTACAATTATTAGACGTACACTTTAATTTACCGGTAAACCAGTAAAATCTTGTATATCCGAAAATGTGCGTGTACCAACAGACAAACATACTAAAAGACAGATATGACTGTTAAAAAAAAATATATTCTACAAGTATTTTTGCACTTATGCAGGACATTCTGCGTAATTATAAATTTTTCGTGAAAATAATTATATTGTTTTATAACAGTAGAGATTTAATTAAACAGTTTAATATTATATTGCATTCTCCCACATTAAGCTCAAGTCACGAATTTGAAAACAAAATATTTTAAACCCATAATTCTTCGAGGTTAACTACAATTATAAATAAAATATTCGGTTTTATTTGCCGTTCCGCTCATTACCGGTATTGCCTAACGTCAGAATTTCATAAAATAGTTCAGTCCGTCAATATTAACGTCATACAAAATTAATTTAACTATTTGCATATTTTGTTGCATCAATACAATTATACTTTTAGCAATAGCCGTTTTAATAAAAGAAAATAATATTTTTAGTACACAGACAATATCTATATATTACTAAGTAAATATTACTTTAAAGGTAATCTTTATAATATACATACATGTATCATATATATGCAGTACATTAACAACGTATTCTGAAAAGGTAAATTTTTATGTCAGTATAGTTTTGCAATCTTATTTTTTTTTAAAAAAATTATACATAAATAAATAAATATCAACTTGCAGGTCATATGCATGAACTTTTACCTTATTGTATGGAAAGAAGCACAAAGCTGAGAAACAGACTTTTCAAGAAAATCATGGATCATCAAAGAAACATGGAAAGCCATGAGAGACAGGAAGGAAGAAACATTACTTGCAGGAACTGTAGATCACTATCAATACAAGTAACTATCGGCCCAAACAACGTCACCAAAATGAGACTAGTACGAACGTTGGTGTTCTTACCAAGACGGGCACGACCTTCAGCAATGAAGAATACGACTAAGAAGAAGACTTTACATATTCAAACATGTCGGTACCGCGATGAGTACATTAAATAACTATCTTGGTGTTTAGTGATAAAGTGTTTGACGATACACTCTATATTTGTGGGTTTGAATTTTATTCGAGAAAATGATTTTTTTTTCGTTTTCTTAGCTCTAGTAATAAGACAAATCGCAGCTAAGGTAAGTTCCGGCAATCAGTATGCGATGTCTCATCAAGTCGGATTAGTATATAGTATTACTAAGCATAAAAATATTTTTAGTGGAAAAAGTTCAAAAATTGTTATTGTTTACATAAGGATTAAATATAACGATAGCGAAAATAATTCTTTTTACAACGTAACCTTGACATACTATGGTTTCGTATCAATGTTCTTATTTTGCAATGTTGCTAACGGTATCCGCCTGTAAGAAGTAACTTACTTTGGTTTAATAGAAAATAATTATTTTAAAATTAAAAATGTAAAAGTCTCTATAACAATTTAAATGATGCATTAATTCGTTGTATAGGGGCCAATTGTCTATACCATGCATACAACCAGGACCATTGACCAATGGTACATGCTTTTTTATCCTCTATTTCGTCAATATTTTTTTATAAAACAGTGTTTTACATTATATTCATAGTTTTGTGATTAAATACATACAAGTAAATAATATTGATATTTAAATACACATAGCGTTTATTGTTATGAAAATTAATCATAAAACATTGTTATTCCGTCGTGGCGCAGAGGCGCAACGTCTGCTTGTAACGCGACGGTTTCTGGGTTCGATCCCAGTCGGGGAAGATGGATTTTTCTATTTTCATTTTCTTCGCACTGGCAAACTCAAACACCACCACTCAACACACAATGCCTCAAAAAAGGCGGAAAGTGGGGACGGAGAAAGCATGGACTAAGCAACGGAGGCAACGGAGTGTCTTAACACTAGGTTCTCACGGTCCCTGCAGTTCCCTCTGCCTACCCTGCCATGCGGGATAAAGCGTGAAGCTAAAATAAAAAAATGTAAATAAGCTTTCAAGATAAAGTCAAATAATTTTGGTAAAAATAAGAAGTTAAATGTGTCATTTTTTGAACGTCAAATTATTTTTTATATTTACCACCAATTCGCTAAAGTTGATGCCTCAGACCTGAGAAGAAACGGCGCAAGAAACTCAGCGAGACTTTCTCTGTATTTTTTCTTTTCATTTAATTTGCCAATTTTTTTTAAAATGAGTGATGAATATTTATAAAAAGGAATTTATCAAATTTGCATTCATAATGTGCCTATTTAATATTTATATTTCGTTGCATCACGCTCATATCAAGACTATACTGCTAGTATTTATAAACTAATTGTGCTTATTAATTTTATATTGTTGGAAACATCTCGTCAGGAGACCATAATGGAGAAAGCTCCGAAATGTTTGACTGTAGAGGTTTTCTGTTCAATTCCCAGTCGGCATTATGAATAATTGATTTCTCCTATCTGGTTATTTTCGTAGGTTGAGTTACGCCACTATGCCACAATACGCAGTGACTCAAATTGTTGCGGAAAGTGGAGAACAGAACCTCTTGATAATTTATATGTGCAGGATAAAGCTACAACTGACTTTCTTGTCACATGACATGATGAATGAATACATAATATTAAAAAGAAATATATTACATTAAAGGCTTTCGAAATGATAGTAAAAATGTTGCACACGTTCAAGGTCTTCAAGAATTCTATTGCGTAACACATTTTTGCGAATGAAACAAAGGGTGATTGTGCGAGTATTTTTTATTTGTATTTAAATACATTTATACAATAAGTAGGTACAAAAAGAAAAAAGGTACAAAAAGAATTTTAGTAAATAGTAAAATAAGTTACCTATATAGTTACATTCTATAACGATAAATGGCTATTCTACAACTTAATGCTACGGTTAAACTAGACTAGTTATGCTAGGTTTTTTACATAAATGTACATATTATCATCATAGCCAACTAAATTTATTATATATTTTTACAATTTCCAAATAAAATGTAATAGGTTACCAATTATAAAAGAAAGAACGTTATCAATATTTTTTTTATTTATAAGTCATTATTATTAATATCAGTCATCGTATTACATTCTTAATCACTACGATATGTTCGTTGCATTGCCTATATATTTTCTATGTTTGACATTATATTATAACTTATTGTTCGGTGGAAAATCTAATGTTGTATATGTCGGTCTGCTCCGTGGTACAGGAGGTCTGCGCACTCTGGGATGTGTTTTCCCACCCTCAACACTCACTCCCTCTCCTTCCTCCGGCAAAAACGGTGTTCTAGGGTTCAAAACTAATGCTTTGTAAGATGAATGAGAGTCCGCTATACTTCTTCCATCACCTTCATCTCTTCTAGAGAGTTCCGAGAAAGGAGACACGGAACGCTTCTCGATACCACTCGGACCTGGAGTTTCTTCTTTGGGCTTCAACTCGTATACATTTTCCTCCTTTCTTTTATGCTCATCCTTTTTAAACTTGTTCTTTCGTTCGATTATCTCGGCGGTAGTCAGGTCTGAGTTTTGTATGTCAGTTTCTAAAGGGGCAGCGGTCAACCAGGGTCTGTTTTTATTGCACCATCGTTCATCACTCTCACTAGTATCCCCGAGAAGGCCAAGCTTTTCTAAATTTTGCAAAAGGAGATTTTCACTGGAGCTCGCGGCTCGCATTTCGGTCTTAGAGTCCTCGGCTAGTAATAGCTCGGCTAGCGGCGGAGCGAGGCCCAAACCTATGTTTCTCTCGTGGTACACCTCGGATATGGTCGGCGTTAACTCGCCGCTCATATGTCTAACTTGGGCCATAGAATCTCGAGTATTCGTGCCCATTTTTGGTCGCGGGGCTCTCTTGGAGGTAGAGGGCTGGCTCGTCTGATCCGCGCTGTCGTCCTCTCGCCTCGACGAGGACGAGGCTAGATCGTAAAAGGCGTCGAGGTATCTCTGATGCGGATGTTCAGGGCGGCGACGTAAGACAGTATCGTGTCCCGAGCTTTCCCAGTCAGAGTCATCAGTGGACGGTGGGCGGCGAGTGTACAGCGTTCTGATTTTAGTTTGGTGCGCGAGTGCGAGGGAGACGTCTCTGGGCGGCGCGGGGGCGGCTGGGGCGGCGGCGGAGGCCTGGGCGGGCGGCGCGGCGGGCGGCGAGGGCGTGAAGGCGGCGTCGCTCTCGCCGCGGTAGCGTGGGGGCGGCGGCGCGGGCGCCGTGCGGCCGTCCGGCTCTCCTCGTCCGACGTCAGTTGAAGTGCCTCGCACGTACATGGTGAAGGCGCCCCCGCATGACCCTAGTGGTAACGGTGGAACTGACGATACGGATTCTTCTGTGGAGAAATAATTAACAATTTCTATAGATTTCAAGAAAATAATGAATTTAATATTTTTTTACTTGATTTCTATATAGCTCGATAAGAACGTTCGAGTGTAGCCTAAAATTAAAATTTGATCGTTAATATTAATTTTCACTTAAGAAATATTAGATTTATATGACGATATGGCATAGTATTCATGTGAACAAAGATTTTTTAAATATATATATAAAAAACAACTAACGTCGGTGTTGTCTCGGCGGTGGTTCACCATCGGAATGTGGCTCCAAGTCTCCATCGTCGATGGAAGCCAACGACTCTACACTCGAACTTGATTCCAAGCTAAGGCTCCGCGGTGCTTCTTGTGTATCTGTTATAAGAATGATTTTATAATTATTATATTGTCCTTACAATTTTATTTACACGAGTATGTTTATACAGTCTACGACTGTAACCCAACTATATAAAACAAATAATGTTATGTTCGAATACATAACATATTTCTATCTATCTATAAGTACATCTTTTTGCAATATTTGTTTTTTTTTTATGCCTTCACGGTTTATCCTGCAAATGGCAGGGTAGGCAGAGGAGACTGCAAGAAACACAGGAACACTGTGTTAAGACACTCCGTCGCTTAGTCTCTGCTTTCCGCCTTTCTCGAGGCATTGTGAGATGGGTGGCGGAACTCATTTGCCTACTTTCCAGAGCGAAGAAAATGGCATCTCTCTCTAGTGGAAATTGAACCTTACCGTACAATACTTTTTCTATTATAATATATCTCACCGAACAAAGCAAGCAGAGCCTGCAACACGAACTGTATGTGTCGTCGGTTGGCCGCCTTGCCGGTGCGCAGCGTCACTTCGTCCTGCCCCACCTCCGCCAGGTCGAAGCCCAGCGACGCTAGCAACTCGTGGCATCCGTTTACACGCCATAGTCTGTTGTTAAAATTTATAAAAAAATATAAATTTATATAAAAATAAAATATAAATTAAATTAAATACAAATGTACGTTGAAAATGAGCTATGTATTTGTAGCGCAAGAAAAGTGCATACGATAATATTTGATATGAAAGTAATATTAATTAATCTACGGACTTGGAATCTTGTAATTAGAAACTTGTTAAATATTAGTAATAGTTAGATTTTTACATTCTTAATATATAATGGAAGTCGAATACTACGACGAACCAGTAATTGGATTGAATACAGTACAATACTTAATGGTTTACGCCATAACTCAAAAATTATCAGGCCATTCTCGCCGTATATCAAAATAACATAATACGCAAGATCTATTTGAAAACTTTAAATAAATTAAAAATCACTTAAGTATTAAACAAAATGATTACCTGACATTAACAGCAACTTCAATAGTATCACTCTCGGAGTTCTTAACAGAGAACTGTGATATGACCGCGCGTATGACGCCGATGATGTCGTCCGCGACGTCCGCGCCGTTGGAGATCAGCTTGGACAATGCTTGCAGCGTTGTTGGACTTAATCCTGTTAATAAGAGAAGAAATCGGTTATTTACATTAATGACTATATCACATCCTCTGACAATTTGACTTAGCTAATTGTTGAGTTCCGTTGTTTTGTTCTAACAGGTAATAATTTGCAATTTGAGTGGAAAGTGGGGAACAGAATGTCTTAATATTAGATCTATCTACGTCGTTATTTCCAGAAAAAAATGTGAGGCTATATAAATAAATAGATATGTAAACATTGGCATTAGTAGCAGTAGTCGAACCAATGCTTCTTGGAAATCATATATTCCAAATATTCGTTGTAATCGTGTAATGCATACGTTCTTTTCTAGCTATTACGAATTTCTTATAATATAAAGTCAACAACATTTTATAACATTCAAATTTTTAAGTATCTCACCCAATAAGGCTTGAAGGCTGGCGGAGCACTGCGTCAATCTTTCCTCGGGATCACTTTGTGGGAAGAAAACACTTGACGGTATACCATTTGCTGCCGGCTCGAATCTGAATTGAAGTTAATTTTAAAGGATATTAGAGTACGTTATTTTTTTATTTTAAATATTTATTTCTTTCCTTGTACCATATTATGCTGTACTATTTCTTTATTTTAATTCTTTTACTTTATCGTTTTTTTTTATTTAATTTCGATATCGAGATGGACAGCATTTAATTTAATTTTGTTAATTTAGTCTTACTTTTGTAAGATATTTTAATATTGGGATAAAAATCAACAAAAATAGCTTCTATTATAATATATAAATAAAACATGTACCTAAATCCAACGCTCATCAGCAGTTCCCGCCAGCCGGAGGCAGCACCTGCTTTATTCTCAATACTTTTTTGAGTCGTATACATCGCATTCTTTTGTCCTCTTACTATACGTTGTAGAGACTTTTCTACTAAATGTAGGCACACTCGTAACGCGTCCCTGTTTAACATATTTTATTTTAAATATTGGTATCAGTAATATTAAATACGATATTTAATTTAAGGTTTTTTGTGTCATTTCCTAGATCAAATGAATAAATTGATCCGTGAATATTTGTTTGAAAATCATTATTATTTCACTTATATTTTGCAGTGAATAAGGTAAGGTATTATTAGAAGTCAAATAAGAAATAGGTGCTTGTAATAAATTTTGATTATATTCGTAAGACTGTGAATACTATAAAAACAAATTCTAAACAGTTTCTTCTCCAATAAAGCTGTTTAGAATTTCGTTACTTTTTCCTTTACTTTTACTTTAAATGTGAAGTAATGTTCTCCAGCTACCTGCAGGAGTTGGGAGCAGGTCGCAGAGCGCCTGGTTAATTCTAAACAGCTTTGTCTCCAGTAAGGTAAGGTTATAACCTAAGCCAAATATATAAGTATGTGGAGAAATTATAATTTCTCCACATACTTTCTTAGTTTTAGTTTAAATATCAAGTAAAGCTCTCTAATCACCTGCAGGAGTCGGGCGCGGCGAGCAGGTCGCAGAGCGCCTGGCCCAGCAGCGCCACCTTGTTGCTGAGGCGCACGTTGGCGCCGAGCAGCGCCAGCCCCGCCCAGTGCGCCGGGTGCGCGAAGTGCTTCGTGTGGCGCACCGTCTGCATGGCGTCGCCTAGCGCCCTGCAATTGGTAATGTTTAGGAATAATACTGTTTTAATCGATAAGTGGATTTAACTAAATTACTTAAGGATACTTTTAAAGTAATGTAATGTAGTAGTAATGAAATCAAAAACTGTTAGTAAAAGTAGTAAAAAGTGTGATCCAATGGAAAAAAAGTTAATATTTCGTTGTCGTTAAATGAGTTTTTTTTTGTTATATTGAATTAATATGTTTAATGTGTTCAATTGTAATAATAATACAATTTATAGCTTATATTTCATATCTAAAAAAGTTATTAACAAAATAACACAAGTATAGTGTATGTACAATATTTTTTAACAAAAATCACATGACAACGACACATACTTAGCGACCCTGCTCCCCTGCAGCAGCGCGGAGTACAGCGCGCGGTACAGTATCTTGGTGGCGGTGTCCTGCGGCGGCGGCCACAGCGTGACCAGCACGGCGTGCGCGCCCGCCGCCAGGAAGGCGCGGCACAGGCGCGCCACGCCGTCGCCCGCCGCGCCCGCCGAGCCCTCCTCGGACGCGCCCTGCAGCGCCGCGCTTGAAGGCGCGCACGACAGCACCACCTACACGATGCAACGATTATTCATATTATTAGGCGTTCCGTCATCGTTATGTGTTCCTCCATGGCTGTGGTATTTTTTTATGATTTTTAAAGTGGTAATCCAGACAGAGAAAAGAAAATATATAAAAACGTAAAAATTTGGCTGTGGTAGTAACAATGAGTAACAAGTGGAATACTGGAAGTTGAATGAGCAATGTTTTGAATTCTGATGCCAGATCGAGGATGACATGTCTTACAGTAAGTTCCTACGTACACTGTTATATATTTTTGAATGACCACTATTGAATGACGACTGTATTTTACGCTACAGTCACTGACTTTACTGTAACTAACACTAACTCTTGATAATGAATTGATACAGAATATCTAATCGAGAATGAGAGACGTATTTTTTAAAATATACCTAGTATAGACTAATAATAATTAATATTTACCAATCTCGCTGTTATCTTCAGATTCATAATCTCGGATGCTGTCAGCATAAACTCCGAGGTCGGCGGCAATTCTTCGTTGCTGGGAGGTAGTTCTGAGTCTATTTTATAACAAGAAAAAATTAGAATAGTTGTACATTTTAAAATCACTACAGTTATATATTTCTTAAAAGTGATTTGAGATACTTAATGATATTATCTACTCATAGTACTCTTACAACAATCACTACTAACTATATAACTTACTATCTTCTTCATTTTCAGTAGACGTGTCGGCTGTTCCACTGCCCATGCTTGTATTCAGCAACCGCTTTGATTGTGAGTCAACCTAAATAATATAAAATAATATTTATTTTATTTTTCATTGTCTTTAATTTGTTAATTTTATTAAAACGACAAGTATATATTTTTTATTAAATTTATTTACTTATTATTATATATATATATAACTCAGTTTACTTACCACTTCTCCCGGACTGAGCATTATACCAGGAGTTTTCCAACAGATGTGCGTTGCGAAATGGACGCATTCAGCTTGTGGTAGTTGCGCCAAAACCGCTTCTTTTGACGCCTGGTAACAAATAATAAATGGTCACATTGAAATTATATAGAGACTTAAAACTTATTAAATTCCTAATTTATACATTTTTGTACACAAAATAATTAGGCAAAATTTTAATAACATACGTATCATTTTAGCTTAACATGTATAAAAAAAAATTACTTCAGCAAATATCATAATGAATTCCATCGTTTAGGTAGAAGAAAACGACGCTTAATAAACTACATGATAAATAAAGCGTGAAACAAATAGCTACCTGATAATCAATAAGCGGCGTAACTCGCAGCATATCAGCGACGAGCTCGGCTTCCTTCAGCAGGGCGTGTGCGGAGCCCCAGCGCACCCCCGCGACGAGGCACCGCATGCCGTCAGCTGCGCCTGCGCCGGCGGTGCCTGCGCTAGTGCTCGCGCCGGGGTTTTTACCTGAAATAGAAAGAAATATTTATAAATGTTTTAAACTGTTGTATTACTGCCGGTAACAGCAACTGCGCTTTAGCTGTGTTGTTGAGACGGCACGTTTGACCGTACACAATGCAGTTCTGGTTCCGACACTGATATAAGACAGTGAAACGTAAATGATGAAAGAAATATGAATGAGTGATGAAAGAATGGTAGAAAGGATATACGAAGCAAAACTCAGTTGACTTTCAAAAAACTCGGTTGACTTTTGAAAACACACAATCGAAGATACTGGAGGAAGGTCACGTAAAAAGCATGAGAATTCCCCGGAGAGCATGTGTGAAGAGTTAATGATAGTGGACGAGGCGAAAGAAGTATGCAGGGAGCGTAGCGTTTGGCGCTCCGTTCTCTCTGATTACCCCGCTAAGGATAGAGCGTGAAGATGTGTGTGTGTGTGTATGTGTACTTAGTACTAAGTCTCGTTTCATATTTCTTTCGTCTGTCAGATTGACATATGCATGGTCTATATTTATAATAAGCTATGGTAAAACTGTCAGTTTACTCATTTTTTTTAATTGCCCTTGTATCTTTTCGTTAATACAAAAACGAAGGAAATGAAAATAATCGCTTTACATTCAGAAGTTCTGTCCTGTTAATAATGCTTATTGTCTAATAAAATTAAAATCATATCGTGGGACCGGCGTGGTGCTGAGGCGTAACTTTAACCTGTGACTGTAAACGTTTGTGGGTTTGATTCCCACTCAGGAAAGATTGATTTTTCTATTTCCATTTTTCCATTTTTTTCGCTGTGGAAATTAAGCACAGCGCGACATTGAGTTACGCCACTCAACACGCAATGCCTCGAAAAAGCCGGAAAGTAAGGACTAAGCAACGGAGTGTCTTAACACTAAGTTCCTATGGTTCCTGCAAGTCCCTCTGCCTATCCTGCCATGTGAGGGATAAAGTGTGAAGCTAAAAAAACAAAAAGAAATCATACCATGTTCGTGATGTTTCCTAGTATGTCGTTTCAACGGTCTCAGCGCCGGCGCTACCAGGAGAGCATATCTCTCACAGAGTGGTTCCTCAGCGCCGGCTCGCAGCGCGCCCCACGGACAGGCGTACAGCGCGCCCTCCACTACGAGCACGAGCTCGCGACGTCCGCCACATCCACGTCGACCGTGCGATGCTGGAAAATTATATAATTTAGTAATATATGGTAGCTTGTCAAATATATAAATAATTACATGTTGGACATTTAATATTTTAATGTCTTCTTTACTGCTTGGCGTTCGATACAAAAGTGAGTCTTTAATAATCACACCTGTGGTACTTCACTTGCTAAAACGAACATTATTTACTTAGATAGTTGAATGATCAAATATGAATATATAAAAAAAGTAGGCCCCGAGTTTCAATATATTTATAATTAATATATAGCTATTATACAGTAGAGCGTGGACTATTCGAATTAAGTGGGGAATGTGGGTGTTCGGAAAACCGATATTTTCGGATAGTCGAACCAATGTATAATATTGATTCAGCCATACAAATTTACGTACAGGTAAAACTATATTGTTTAGTTTATTGACAAATAGGAAATTAAAAAAAAGTGCAGACAATGTTACTACATTGTGTTTACTACTGTAAAACTAGTGTTTACTAATAACAATTAAGTTACTACGTTCGGATAAGCGATCGTTCGGTTGAGCGACGTTCGGATAATTGACGCTACACTATGACTTATGACTTATTATAGCGTTAGACCAGTAAATAATTGCAGTCACTATATTTTATTACATACTTATATCTATTCATATACAGTTATGTTAATCTTACCGTGATTATTATTACAAGTCGCCGGCAGTAAGTCCTCGAATGGCGCGACAAGCATCTGGTACAGCGTGTTGAGGCACGGCGGGCCTTGCCACGATGGTTGCTTCTTGCGGGGCCCGTGGATACTCGATCTGCGGGTTAGTTACTTTTAACGTGGGCTAATTCTAAAGAACAAGGGTAAGGAGTAGCATGCGTATAACATCATAATAAATCATTGATAAGAACTTATGGCTTAATTGGGAACAAGTCCTTGGATAATTTCTAATAGACGTTGGGTGTGATCTCTACGTTCAAATTTTTATGATTCTAAATTGTTATTTAGAATGTCAAATTATGTTAAATTGAAAGAATATATTTATTTTTATGAATTTTATAGTGTTATTTACACTGAGGATGGAAAAAATACTTAACATAAAATATAAAAATAGCCACGCATGGCTCAGTGGTGAGAGCACTTGCATAGTTCGCAAGAGGGCATGGGTTCGAGTCCTGCTGTGTTCAAATTTTTAATTATAAAAATTATAAAATGTTATATATTTGTAACAGTGTGAGTAGTGTAATATTCCTATTTCCTGTATATATTCCTTACCTGGTAGAGCCCTGCAAGCTGGCGACGGAACCAGCCACCGAGCCTCCCACAGAGCCAACACTGAACAGTGAACTTAGGGAATAGTTCGACGAGTTCAGAAGATGATTTCTAGTCACCTGTGATAAAATAGCTATTTTATAACAGAATAAAGAATAAATTATTAATATGGCAGTTTGTATATTGTTTGTTTTTTTTTTTTCATTTATAGATTTAGTGCTTTATTTTTTTTTTAAATCAGAATGAGTTAATTGCATTTTCCCGCTCTGGCTCTTTTTCTATAAAATTGCAATCGAGTATCAACAGAAGCAGTTTTTTTTCAGGTTTATCGGATTTTTTTAATATGTAAATTACGATTTTGGTAAAATTTAATAGCTTTATACATTTTGACTGATACATTGACACGGAACTGTCAATATTTTCATTTCCTTAAATTATTGCTTTAAGAAATTTTTAGAACTTAAGTTCTAGTTTGGGTAAATAACTAGTGGAACATAAAAATAGAAGAAAGTGGTGATAAGCTATATATGAATAAATAGTATTAGAAAATGTATATTTTGAAATTAAGTTAAAATGAAGTAAGAGTGCGAGTATGTTTTTTTTATATGTACAGTGATAGAGTAACGTCTTTCTCCTTTCAATAAGCAGATTATTTTGGTAGTAATTATTTAAACAACGATTTAAAAGCTATCAATATACAATAGTTATAAAAATCGTACCATCCTAGCAAGTCCAGTGCTGGGCCGATCTTCAGGATCCCACTGATCCTCTTCACTTCTTCGTTCAGCTGTTTTCAGCCACGCACACCATTCTTTGATACATCGCTCCAATTTACCCGCATCTTGGGAAAGGTATTAATTAATAAAATAAAAAAATACAAACAAAAACAATAGTGTATTTTTATGTATATTATAGGTATGTATTTCAGATTGAATACTGAAAATATGAATGGAAGTTTATAATAAAAATAGTTAATTCTGAGACAAGAGCGTTAAAAAAAACACTAAGGTGCTAGAAAAATTACTTAATGAAAACATATAAAAATTTGAACGCAGCTGGACTCGAACCCGCGCCCTCCTGTGAACCGTGCAGGCGCTCTCACCACTGAGCATGCGTTTATTCACGCGGGTTCGAGTCCCGCTGCGTTCAAATTTTTATATGTTTTCATTAAGTATTTTGTCTATCCTCAGTGTGGATTAACACTTTAAAAATCATAAAAATAAAAAACACTAAGGTGCTTTTATGATTTTTTTACTATTTATTTTTTAATGTTGATCCACACTTAGGGATAGAAAAATAGACAAAAATACGTCCAAATTTTTATAATAATAATATTAACATAGTATAATATAAAAGTATTCATTTTCTAAAAGAACATCAAATTAAACTGAATTTCATTTTCGTAATACGTAAGCCACATTATTTTAATGATAATTTAAAATAATGTGGCTTACGTATTTTCTTAACTTACTCGCATTTACTTGAAGGTCATCTGGACTAATGTCGGGAAGACTGTTATCTCCATCTTCCGCTTGATCCAGAAGACACGATTGATGAAATCGCAGAATACCTGTTGTTAATAACTTTATTATATCAACTTTTCAAAGAACTCATTTTAAAATAATTTTGTCAAATCTTTGATTTTTAAAATACATTTAACACATTTAATTATATAGAAGGAGAATAAATTTATTTTTTAGTGTTGTGGGATGACTTAACTAACTTTTGAATTAAGTAACTGATTTCGACAAGATTGTCTAAAAGGAAAAAAAAATCAGTGTACTACATCAAACATTCATATAATATCGTAAATATATATTCATGTTAGTAATATAAATTAAACGTTAACGAGACAAAGAGCTGAAATAAAAAAAAGAAAGAAAATCTTTAAAAAAACGAACAAGTTAATAAAACGCCTCTTGAAAATCGTTTCAACCATATAAAGCTTCCAAGAGATGTGACGTCGAGTGCCACTTTGTTAATTATCTTATATATATCTAAATATTATGGTTAATAGTTACTCACCTTTATGAGGTTGCAATAACCATGCATATAGTTTTCCAGCTGCGATACTGTAGTACAATACGGGGGATTTTTGCTTGTTAACAACTTCCAAGACATGGTCGAGAGTGGACGGTCTCCATGAGTCTGAGCGTTCTTTGCCCGTATCTTCTACTATATTTCTGCTAATGAATATTTAGATTTAGTTTAGTGAGTGATATTTTTTGTCATAATACAAGTAAAAGTTAAAAAACAGCATAAGAGATAAAAATAAAATAAAACATCAATTTCGATCAATCTATCCATGTAAAACCTTAAGTTCAACCTTAAGTTCTATATATTTTGCTTATGATTTTCCAAATCCAAAATTTATTTATTCTATATGCAATGTTTTTAAAAATTACTATAATATTAAAAGTCCTTTAAATCTGACATAAAAAGAACGCTAACTATAAATAACAGTATTACCTTTGTGCAGTATGCAGTTCTAGGTTGGCCTGGTTGAGCGCACTGGCAGGCTTGTCCGGGGCGGCGTCGAGCGCGCGGCTGCGGGCGCGCTCCGCCACTACCAGCGCTTCGTGGTTACGTCCCAATTCTGTTGTTATAAACCATTTTTTATTACTAATGTTAAAAAAGTACATATTCTGAGAGAGCCTAATATATTTTTTTCTTAATCTCTGCACAATTTTTGAGTAAACCAATGCCGAGCTTTGTACCTAGTATGAGTAGTGAGCGCGTGATAATAATTTACATTCATATTAAATCTCAAAAGGTATATAAGCTTGCTTCATAAAATACGAAAAAGCTATTGAGATGTTGAAAAAATTTAGTAATAACTAAATATAAATATATAAATTTAAGTAAATAATAAAAAGCAAACTTAAAATTAAAGAAACTGTAATATACATAGCTTTATAATTTCATATACAAAATAATATACAAAACTTACCAACAAGCACCCTTTGTAAGGCATGTTGAGTAGACTTATACAGTGCTTTTCTATCCTTATGTTTGTCATGTCCAGACTCTAGGACAGTTAGAGCTGCGTGTAATTGCTCACGTGCTTCTTCTAGCTCTCCAGACGCCCATAGTGCGAAACCTAGCCTGTGGCGTACTCGGGCCTGTAATATTATGATATTAATTATAAATCAGGTAAGTGAAGGTATAATAGAGTAGAGTTAGTTAGGTAAGGTTGGGTTTTAAATAATATTTTGGCAATAACTATGTAGAAAGTAAAATTCAAATATTTTATAAGGCAAATTAATAGAAGTCTGTAAGTTAAATAAAATTAGTTAATAAAATAATAAAAACATAGATATACGATATACATACATCATACAATTTTTTCAAAGAAAATTCGCGTCTAGTATCACATTTTTAGTAATAAAATATTGTCGAAGTATTTTTACATAATTTAATCTTCTTTATTTATTTTTAGATAATTTCTTTCTTAATACATAATTTAACATTCTTTATACCTCTTCATCAATATCAGCTAGTCCTTCAGTAGCGGCTAGTGCCTGTCGCAAGTATGACACCGCACTACCGCAGGCACCCATAGCGAGGTGCGCTCGGCCTAGATCCGCTAACGCGTTAGCACGACCGCGTGTATCTCCTAGTGGAAGGGAAATGTTTATTTATTTTTATATATTTCCTAAATAAATGGCGAGAAGACTGTGAAGAAATAGCTTATAAGTTATATATCTTTTAAATAAACTTAATTCATTTGACGTTGGACAAAGTGAGTACAGAATTGGTTCGTATTTTTTGTTTGTCTTGATATAAGTAAGTGGAGAATGTATTGCTTGGTATTGAATTTCTTGGGATCAGGTGCATGTATTAGTAGTGATATCCTTACTAGATAAAATAACTTTATATGAAATTATTTTATTCAAATGGTATAGGTTCGTAACCGTTATTGACGAGGGAAACGACTTGCATTTAATTTGTGTCACTATTTTGTTGACATATCAATAATTCACCTGTTAAATGCTATTTTTTTCATATAAGAAATGAAATTATATTATATTTGCTTTGTAGACGGGTCTTATCGCGATAATCTTTACGTATTACAATACATTTATTGCCCGACGTTTCGGTGAAGTTGCATTCACCGAACTGAATGCAACTTCACCGAAACGTCGGGCAATAAAGGTATTGTAATACGTAAAGATTATAGCGATAAGACCCGTCTACAAAGCAAATATGAATAAATTACATTGCGAAAGTTTAAAATACGAAATTATATTATATTAGTAGGTTGGTAGGAAGTACATATACCTGAAGCGGTAGCATGTCGTAGCCGTGACTCGTGCCAGCGCGCGGCCTCCGCGTGCGCTCCCAGCGCCGCGTGCGCTGCGCCGAGACCGCCACATGCTCGTGCCTGTAGTATATTATCATAATTTTTTGTAATTTAAATTTTTAACATAATAAAAAATATTGAAGTATTTAATTTTCTTTTGTTTTTTTTTTAGCTTCAAGCTCGATCCCGCACATGGCACGGGTAGGCAGAGTAAACTGCAAGAACTGTAGGAACCTAGTGTTAAGACACTCCGTTGCTTCATCCTGCTTTCTCTGTCCCTGCTTTCTGCCTTTTTCGAGGCACTATTATTAGGTAGATAGGTATTGAGCGGCGGGACTCAACATCTCAACATCGCGCTTTGCTTACTTGCCAGAGCAAACAAAATAGAAAGAGAAGAATTCATCTTTCTCGAGTGGGAATCGAGTCCACAAACCGTTGTGTTTACAGACAGACATATCGCCTCTGCACCATGACGGTAATGAATTATAAAATTTACCTACACTCCCAAAAAGTATTCACTTCTCCAAATTTGATTTAATAAGCAATTTCATATAATTACTGAAATTTATATACCTGTAAATGAGTCAGACCAAGTCGATGCGCAAGCTCCAGCTCGGCGCGGTGATGGCGCACGGCGGCCGCGTGGTCGCCCAGCGCGTGGTGCGCCACGCCCAGCGAGTGGCACGCCTCTGACTCCATTATTTGGTTGTTTAGTTCCCTGTTATTAGAATTATTATTTATTAGTTCTTTGTTATTAGGTTAGGCAGCGTAAAACCAATTTAAAGTGTGAAAACCGTGTGAATATCGCATTTATAGAATGAATATCGTATAGATCCTGGTTGATTGATTCATTGAATATTAATTGATTCATTACCTATAAGTAAAAATTTTAACTGAAAGTGGTCTTCTGACGTTTAAAATTAAACAAAACGATTTATATTAATGATTTACTAATTATTGGATTGGTTAGACATTTTTATATCAATTATTTGGTTATTATTATTGAATCAGACAGATTAATATGTAATAGAATTTTTAACGTTTTTCAGTTAATTTATTGACCCGAAGGTTGTATTAGTAAATAATAATACATCTGTTAAAACAAAAGGCCAAATGGCAAAATGAACAATTGTCATTAAGTAGACACGATACTATGAACTCACTTAGCAATAGTCTTCTGGTGCTCCAAACAAGAGACAGCTTGTTCCAGATTATTCAGAGCTATATGCAGGGCGCCGAGCTCCCCGTACGCCTGCGCCTTCGCCTCCGGCACGCCGAGCTCGTGGGACACGACGAGACGCTTCTCCAAGCAAACCAACGCTTGTTGAAGGTTGCCTACCGACCTGTAAATTATATTCTTGTTAAAAACTTTTTTTTTAATTTCACACTTTATCCCGCACATGGCAGGGTAGGCAGAGGGAACTGCAGGAACTATACAAACTTAGTGTTTCCCACTTTCCGCCGTTTTTCGAGGCATTGCGTGCTGAGTGGCGGAACTCATCGCCGCACCTTGCCTAGTTTCCAGAGCGAAGAAAATGGAAATAGAAAAATCCATCTTCCCCGAGTGGGAGTCGAACCCACAAACTGTCGCGATTACAGACAGACTCTACGTCTCTGCACCACGACGGTCCTTTTTATACATTTAACATTTTAGTGAATATTTAATATGTTGTGTTTTCTTTCAGTATATCATATACTTGATTTTGAATAAATCATTAAGTTAGTTGTATGTATATAGAATTAAAAATATAAGTAGCTAGACCATACGTGAAATAATATAATAAGTGTGTTATCTTTGTATATTCAAGTTTTATAATAGAACATAACAAAAATCGGAGATATTACGTGTACTTAGCGGAATTAACGTTGAGCTTTGTCTTGCCGAATTACAAAACAATTTTCAGTCAGGCGTTATCCCACTGCAGTTATATATAACACTACGATATACATGACCAATAATTTCTTACTTATGACTCAATCCCAGTCCCCTATAAGCTCTTTCCTGTTCTCTAGCATTGTCTAATTTAAGAGCTGCTGCCAAATGTTGTTCATGGTACTTGGCGGCCTCGTCCGGATCTCCAAGAGCGTCGTAACAGTCGCCAAGTGAGCCAAGAGCTCTAGCTTTGTCCAGTTGGCAAGTTGGCGTGTTTACACGTTCTAGAATTGCGAGTTGCTGAGAAATTAAGAGAAGAGAAATTAATTTAGCTCGTTCATTATTACCTGTGTAAGAAATTCTTGATCGACTTCGTGCCATTCGATTTACTTAAAAATTTAGTGTTGTGTATTCAATGTTTTAATGCTATAATATAAACCTGATATATCAGCCAGGATTACAGAAAGTATGTTAATTTTTTATTATAATCTTGTTTACTAATTTTTTATTTTATTTTATTTTTTTGGAAACCAAATCATAAGTCATTCAATCAGTATACATAATTAAAATATACATATTTTATCTATTTATACAGAAATGATTACAGCATTCCTTTTTTTCATTAATTCCTACCTGTTCCAAATATCCAATAGCATCTTCGTAATGTCCCATATTAAGCTTAGCGATTCCCAAGTTTCCATACGCTTGCGCTTCAAGCGCGCAGTCTTGTAGCTCCTGAGCCCTTTCTAGTTGTTCCTAAAATATTAAAAAAATATTTTTTTTTTACAAAATTAAAATTAATATTTCAAAAATTATAGAGTATAGCAGCATTAATTTAAAAAAGTTATGAAAATATCATTATTAATATTTTAAAATTTATTTAAAGTTTAATAACACACTAAAAAAGAAAACTTAAGAATTAGGCAATTTCTAATTCGCAAATCGATAGTACCAAAAATAACATATAAGTCTTTACTAAGAATTAACTGTTTATTATATCAATAACAATTTATAAAATATAACCTTAGATGAATTTATTTTAGTCAATTAAACTAACCCTATAACATCTGGCAGCATGTGAATAATGTCCCAAAGCCATATGGACGGCGCCCAAGTGTGAATGCGCACGCGCTTCTCCCGCCGCATCACCGGCTTCTTGGCGGAGAGTTAGTTCCTGAAAAACGTATAAAAAATCCAATATTAGTACAAATATTGCTAATATAGTTAGGCTCTCTAGCTGTCTCAGGTCAGTGTAGTAATGAAAATGAAAAAAATATAATGCAGTTCAAATTTTATAAAAGGCTAGGTTTTAAGATCGCCTAAGAATGATAATTACATAATACTGATTGTTTGTGACTAAAAGAAAATAAAAAATATTAAATATTAGTATAAGTTTAATTAATGTATAACTTAACAGCAATTTCGGTTACCAGTTACCTGAGTATGATGTCCCAACGCGGCATCCAATCTCCTTTGAAGTCTCCTCGCGAGTCCCAGAGCTCCACAAGCTGCTGCTTCTAATGATCGATCACGTGCCTGTAATAAACAAAACATATGACTTCACGCTTTATCCCGCACATGGCAGAACCATAGGAACCAAGTGTTAGGACACTCCGTTGCTTAGTCCCTGTTTTCTCCGTCTCTGCTTTGCGCTTTTTTCGAAGCATTGCGTATTGAGTGCCGGAACTCAACGCCGCGCTTTGCTTAGTTTCCAGTGCGAAGAAAATGGAAATAGAAAAGGTAGACGCTACGCCGCTGATCACGAAGATTTTTTTTAGGTAAGTGAAATTTACTAAGTTTCATATTTTTTTTTTAAAATAACAATCAAAATAATATATATAATACGAAATTATAGTATACCTGTCTTGCAAAACCAAGCTGTCTTTGAAACATTTTGACCGCTTCTTCCACGTCTCCCATTTTGATCAACACATCACCTATATTGCCCAATGCCCTGAACTTTCCTTGTAAATGTTGCGTCATGTGAGCTATCGCCAGAAAATATTTTTGGCATTCTAAAGCTGTTTCCAGATTGCCTAAAGCCATATGAGCAAGGCCCAAGTTACAATATGCACGACCCATATTCATTTTGTCTTGAAGATCCTTCGCGAGGGAAAGATCTTGGTCATAATATCTAAAAAAATAAGTCAACAGTGGGTCGAATAAATAAACATATGATATTGGAATTGAAAATGGCGTAGTTAAAATGTAAATATTTTATATGATCTTTAGAAGCAGTTTCGTCCTTTTTGATACTTATTATTTTAAAAAGTATTTCTTTTTTGTATAATTTAAATAGCCACTTTTATTTTTGACATATTAATGAATTTAACCATTCAATCAGTAGTTTTACTTTAAATATTACGATTACACGATTAAAATTTAAATTACCTGACAGCTTCTTTATAATTTCCCAAGCAATAATGCGCGTAGCCAAGAAAATGGCACGCTTTAGCTTCAGCAATGACGTCGCCAAGTTCCTGAGATAGCATTAAATGCTGTTCATAGTATGGCACAGCTTGAGAGAACTCGCCTCGTGATGACAGGCAGTTACCAAGGTTTAGGAGAGCGCAGGCTTCCCCCGCCGCGTCTTTCAGTTCACGTGCAATGCCTGATTATTTGTATAAAAAAATATCAAAATAATTTAGTACTATGTTACATTAATTGTAGTAATTTGAAGGAAATATTTATTTTGTTTATTTATTAGATTTATGTTTGTTAATGAATTTTTCAAATCAATTATAATTTATTTTTATAAATAGTTGTGTAGTTTTTTATAAAGTTTTTTTTATTTTTTATTTTATTTAACCTTTTGGTCTGTTAATCAATAAAAGCATACTGTTAGAATGCTTTGATTTCTTTAAAAGTCAACTTTATCACTTACCTACTATTAAAAATGATTGGTAAAAATATGTATTTACATAAGTATTATTTGTAAGGATTTACTATATTACACATATGATTAATAAATATATTAATAAATATAGGCTCACCTAAATGTGCTCTATAATGAAACAATGCCATGTCATGAGCACCGAGCGCTTGGTATGCCACTGCCAAATTTCCATGAGTTGATGCTTCAGAACTTCTATCATGGACTTCTTTCGATATCGTTAATTCCTGCTTATGATACTTAATGGCTTGTTCATAGAAACCCGCTGCGGAGTATGCATTACCTATGTTACCGTATGCTCGACCCATGCCTGCTTTATCCTGTAATATTTTGTTTTGAAGACAATTATTTTAAATATAAAAACTGTTTCTTGAGTCACATAATTCAACGCCTTAATTAAATTAAGTCTTGCCAAAGTATAAAAATGAAAATATAATATATTATTTTATATATTAAATTAATCCATTGGGAATCGCCATTAATACAAGCTGATATAACAAGCACTTTTTTATATATCACAAACACAGCTAAATAATTGTGGTTTTAATAAATTCCATCAAGTAAAAAGTAATAAAAATTCTTACTTGTAGTTGCCTTGCAATGGATAGATGAGCTTGATGTAGTTTTAGCGCAGCGTCATGTTCCCCCAGTAATTGGTACACGATGCCTAAGTTCGAGCAAGCGCGACCTTCTCCAACCTTCAATTATCATACAAGAGTTTCAAATATGTTTCAATTGTGATAACGCTGTGTAATGTTCGTGGCAAAGAATAAAATTGTATTCTATAAATTTATATTTATGTACGTACTAAATGTGAACACTATGTTTTGCAACTAAAATTTGCGTTTTGAGATATGTTATTATTTCTATAAGATATTGTCCGTGAAATTTTAACTTATATTGCATAATATTGACTAAACTAAAAGTTGGTACGACGCGAGACACATTTTAAATACCCAAGTTAAGGTAACTCAACCCACAAGTAATATAGGTTTAATCAAGACAAATAGAGTATCTGAGAACACATTTTGAACTAGTGGTTACTAGCATTATTTTAAATAAAATTACTTAGTTTAAAATTAGTATCGAAGACAGAAGTATAGAAATACGAAGTAATGAAAGGAACAGGCATAAAGTATGCAAAATGAATGTGAAATATGAACCAGTTTAGTTTAAACGTGGCTAAGTCTTATACTTAATTTCATTATACAAATTACAAACCTTATCTCTAGCTGCTAATGCAACGTCTAACTGCCTCTCATGCCACTTCTTCGCCTGAGCGTAGTCACCCGCGCATCTATAAAAATAGCTTCTTAAAATGTTGCTCTTATAAGAGTGAATATCCTATAGTGGTATATTATCAGCATTCCATTGTTATAACTTCTTTTAACTTTCTTAGGTAAGTGATAATTACAGTTCACTCACCTAGCAGCATGTCCTAAGCCTGCATACGCTCTGGCTTCGATTGCTCTATCACCTAAATTTTGAGCTATTCTTAACACATTTTCATGATAAGTTATAGCTTGTGGAAAATTTCGTCTATAGTGATACGACGAGCCGAGGTTGGAATAAGCTCTTGCCTCTTCCACCTGCAATAACCGTTAATCGCATTAGCGGAACAGAAAGGCAAATGAGATGTCAAAACTTAAAACCTAATTAGTAAAGTTGTGTGTATTTATTTCAAAGCTCACATTGAGAGATAGTGGTCACGACGCAAAAGTAGTCTCAACTAATCTTTTAAAGTCACGATTATACAAATTGTATTTTATGATATGGCTACTCTTATATAACGTGTATTAAGATAATTTTTATTACTTATAATGCTACCTGATCACCAAGTCTTCTAGCCAGTCTGAGATGCTGAGTGTGGCAGTCCACAGCGGAGTCAAATTCTCCCATAGCTAGATAAACAGCGCCAACGTTTCCTATCTCACGCGCTTCTTGTAATCGATCACCCATTTGCTTGACTAGTTGTACGCATTGCTTGTGGCTCGCAAGAGCGTTGGGATAATCACCTATTGCTGTATAGACGTGCCCTAGAGAGGTTAGGGCAGCGGCCGCGGCTTGTGTATCCTGAACGAACAATAATTTTGTCATTATCGATTCTATACTAGAACTATGTGGTTACTCTGTAAAATAATTGATTATTGCTGGTTATAGAAAGCTGATGTTGATGCTAGTCATTATGCAGGATACTGTATTAAAATGCCAGTGTCATAATGTGAATGTTGTTTAAAAGTGACTTTATACATACTAAACCAAGACGAGTAACAAAACAAAAACAAATAAAAGATGATTAGAATACATCGCATCCTTTTCAATGAGGAAATAAAAGACCAAAAAGAAAGAACATTCGACGACAGATCGAATAGGGGGCTTTGTTTCGACCAAATGAGATAGTGATGGGAAAAAAGTAGAAAAATAAGATAATTACTTTATACAGTTAAATAGTTTTTTTTTACATAATTCATTGTTACAATCTAATATTAAATATAAATATAGAAGTGAAATCATAATTTTGAATTTGCAGAAGTTATCAATAGTTATTAGTTAAATGTAAATCTATATGGTGTTAATTATTTAAACAAAAATTATTCAATATCATTGTGCATAAGCTTTTGTATTTAAAGATAAAACCTCCAAATATCTACTTAATTATTTGAAGACAACGCTTAATTACCGATGCGTTATATTCGATAACATCGATATCGACACTAAAGACGAATCCGAGACCCTAGCGAGTTGCCCGCTTGCAACAATCTAGCTAATTAAGTATGTGCAACATGATACGATAACGCAGTGATTTACATATTGACTCGATCTCCTTTGAATGTATTTCAACTATAATAGTGTCAAGTCGAGTTGCTCTTAAATGTCTGTCAGACTATAGAATTCCGTAGAACATTCGGTTGTTCGCTGTGTGTTGCATCGGGGAGCTTTTGTTATAATATTCGAATGAGTTGTGGAATTATCAAGGTTTATTATGTTTCCTTTTGTCCGCATTATTCTACTGGCATTATTTGTAGACATTGTGGTAACGCGTCGGCTATACAGAAGGCTGGCTGGCTACTTGAAATCCCGCATATTTGTTTATTTGTAAAGTTATCAATCCCGTTTTACTGGAATTTATCTGGTTGAGAATCCAGATCTGTTTTAAATATCATTAAATTATTTTACAATAGCTTATGTATACTACATAGTTGGTAATATTATAATTTTAATGATATGTATTCATTTAAAAAAATAGTATTTTGCTTTAGAACTTAACTTCTGTTAATTAATTTTGATCATTCATAAGATTTTGTACTGTACAGGTTTCTTTCACGTGGTGATCTTCACCACGTGAAAGAATATTTATCAAAAAAATCTATATTTATATAATAGTTACAATTCTTTTAACATTTTTTTTCTAGTTTCACGCTTTATCTCTAGCGAAGTAAGGGTCAGCATCAAGCCGAGCTCCAAGTCTCTCAAAGGCCGTCATTACTACCGACGACTCCTCTCAAGCAGCCACGTATTGCTTGCATATCAGGGATGGAGTACTATCGCTAAAAACCGAAAAAAGTTTAATGCTAATGTAAGTAATTATAATTAAAAAATAAATGAATATTTATAATGAATATTTTTTTATATAATTGATACGGAAGATAATACTATTTTACGTAAAAATAATTCACTGATGCCCCCAATAGATATTTAATTAGTATATATTTTATTAATGTTAAACATGGTGACTGAGCTAATGAAAACAATTGAGTATCTGTATAGATAGATAGAAATAATGTATATTTCGACATAGATATATAATTATGCCGAAATATACATTATTCTTCCAAAAAACTAAGGTTCACGATGAGAATGCTATTTTCATTTAGTGCCAAAGCGGCGACTCGTATCATGGGGTCTGCTTTCAACAACACAATACTTTTGTAAATGTGTTCTGATGACGCTAATCGTAAACATTAGTAGTCAAAATCATAAATAAGTTGTGATTTAATTTCGAAGTGAATTCGAAAGTGTATAGGTGGTGTATTGTCCTAAGCTTTAACAATTTTTTCTCTTTGCGTGCTACGCAATAAAAAATATATATATCGATGACTTAATCTTGTGCGTTAGCCTTCACAAATCCTTGTCCCATGATTTTACTTCATTTAATTGTTCATAAAACAAAATGGGACAAAAAACAACATATATTACAAACCAATCGACAAATAATAAGTTCTTTGATTTTCGCGATTTTTATAAATCGACTAATAAATAAATATTATGCGAAGGTCTTCGAAATTCGTACGAATTTGTGATAGTGATAGAACTGACATGGATATAACGTAATCAAATGCTACTGTTGGAAAGAGCAAGGCGTTTCATATTTTAGATTTTTATGAAATAATTAATAATCTCGAGTAATTAATGAAAATGAATACAAAATGAATATTTCTTAATAAATTTATTCCATTCCAGCGGATTAAACTATTATTTTATGAAATTCTTACTATCAATCATCACTATTATGTATTAGTTAATTTATAAAATACATAAACCGCTTCTATTCCATTAGGCATGACAATATCCGGCTAAAGGCTGTATCATCTACCAATATATCGTAATTAACTGAAAATGAAGGCAGTCTATGGTGTAGGAGGGTTCTGAAGATACAAAATTTTACCATCGTGGCGCAGCGGCGCTGAGTCTGATTGTGCACGTAACGCTTGCTTTTTCGATTACCACTAGAAGATTTTGAATTAATTTCAACTTTTTTGCTCTGGTAACAAGATAAAGCGCTGCGTAGAATTCCGACATTCAAAAATTTCGGAGAGCAGAGTGTCTTAACAAAGGTTCCCTCTGCTAACCAACTTTAGTATTTCCGTGTTTCAAAATCTACTTGTAGTATTATAGCATGTTATTTAAATTGGTTCTTGTAAAATAAAAAAATAGCATCAACTCAACAAGATCAAGCAAGTGGACTGATTAGCATGATATCAAGACCACAATCTCGCCAGATCTCTGAACTAACCGCACAAATTAACGCCAGCGTGTAAGCGTACGCATTATAGAATCCCTTTAGATTAAATCCCTTTAATCTTTGACGAGCAATTCAACGCCAGCACCTGCTTTCTGCCTAGCCGGGTTATTCTAGGTATTTCTTAATGAAGCGCGTTCGCCCCGCCTCACATGTTACTGTCAAATTATTCGCGGTTGAATGCTCGCTAGGGTTCGTGATAGGATGTATGAAAGTGATATTAAATGTGATATGTAATAGCTCTTATAAAGACTTGTAATGTATTAACGTATTACATGCTGTTAAATCTAATTGCATGTAGGTATTGATTGATACCCACTTTATTTAATCCTATATCACTTTTATTAAAATAATAAAAAAAGAATTTATGGCCTATAAACATTGTATTCTACAGTCACAATGCAATATGAGAAGGAATCTATTTTTATTAAATAAAACCTATTTATTATATAGTTATCGTCTTTTGTTATAACTATTGCAAACCATTTTAAATCTTTTAATAAGTTTCGTTTTACTGTTTGAACGCTAATAATATGCTTGAACTGGTCTGTATATTAGCCACGGCAAAATATTGCTGATAAATCCGCTTTTGCTATAATTTCGCGGTTATTTAAAGTCAACACCAAGTTTTTGTTGATGGCTATTGGTGCGGAGCATGTTAAATAAATACTTTTACGACTATTTGTATTTCAGATTGTTCCATATGTGGATGTAGCTTGCATTGTTTCTGGTATTTTTAAAGATACACTACGTGCTACAAGTGTCTATTTGTAGTTTCGTGTCTTGGCATTTCTATAAATAGCGCCAAGTGCTTTTACTTTTACACGATTTATATTTTAACATACCAAATATCATTAAAACTAAAATTGCATTTTGTAATGTTGTCAGTTCGTATTTAATTTCCTTGGACAGGCTTATCACTTGATAGATACAAATCCGGTATTACCAGTCAGTGGCGCATGCTTAGCTTTTTCATTTAGCATCTCTGTAACAAGTGTCTGTATAAAACGTTAATTCGTATGTAGACAAGTCGATATAAAAATGTATAGCAATCCATAAGCGTCATTACAGTGCAGCAATAAAGAGTAGTGTGTAGTGTTAGCGCGTTTACTGCAAATTAAAATTATTGGCCGCCGGCGTTTCAAAGAGCTCAATAAGATTTTGTTATTTGCAACTAAAGCTTGTTCATATGTCTACTATTGGATGTCAAACATTGGTATACGTTGTATGTTGGCCTTTCATACAATATAAATAAATTATGCCTAGCTTCAAGATAATTATTTTTTGCGGAGCTTGGTTGTCTTTGGTTTTAAGAAAACAAATATGAAATGTTGCTATGCTGGCTCGTAGAACAATCTTAAATGCTAAGAGAAAGTGATGTATAACATACCGATAACAATTTACGAGTCGTAAATTATAATCGCAAGAAATGATTTGATAGTCGTAATTTATATGTGATAATTTGAGAAAATATATGTTTTTTACTATATTATTTTTGACACAAATTAAGTTTATTATATAGAATCAATTATTTAACTTAACAAAACATATTGTGCGTTGGAAAAATTTGTAAATGTTACAGCCATGTTACGTATTTCTATATATCTATTTGGTAATCTATATGTAACAGTATTACTTATATAATATATAATAATAAGAATATTTCCGTTAATCTTATTCAAATTAAGTGAAAAAGCTCGATCGGCCATATTTATTATTACAAAGCTACACAAACCGGAATATGTAAATCATTTGGCAAAAAGCTTTTAACACTTTTTACTTGTTATTAATAAATGAATGTGTATAATTGAAGTTTCTATGGTAGAATTCCGGGAAAATATGGGCATGTTATATTAAAATGTGGTAATATAAGCAACGTACTTAAATTATAATTATTAATATAATGTGCGAAATGTTTTTTGTGTTTTCAATTAAATTTCATGCTATAGAATAAAAGATTTACAAATAATTTCTTTTGAGCAAAGCGTTTAATAAGTACAAATAAATAAATGTCAAGTATGTGAAGAAATATTGAAATTGTAGTTTTAAAATAACTTTCAAGTTTAATTTAGTGCGTTATAAATTTTATTTTAATAATAATGTCGTAAAAATTAGTGTTTTACAAGGTTTAAAAGTTGTATATATATCGAATTATAAAATTTTAAGCAATTTATTACTTTAAGTAAACTTAATATCAGTGAGAATAAACTTAGCTTTACAGTCTCGACCGGTTTTATTTCAAGAGTAATATTCTATGAAGGCATTTTTAATCGTATTTTATCGCTAATTGTAAAGCCAATTACTTTTACTGTCCATTTCTTAGCTCGAATCAAGATTAAATACTAAATTACGCATTATACCCATACCAATTTTACATCGGTCCTTACATTAAATAATTATTTTGAAGCGAAAAAATATTATCGACTTGTTTTATTGTCAGCTTATTATGTTTTATCCTTTTCATACAAATATATTAACAATTTCTGCGAAATTACTTTAAGTCTTTACAAAAGAAACCACAGTTCGTAATTACGTAAACTTAATAAAGAATAACCACATCTGGGGTCACGGACGGACGGCTATATGAATTCCACGTAAATATACAGTATTGAAATATGAAGTGTTTCGTGAACGTACTTAAAGTAATGTTGGGCTTATGACTTATCTCAACTTAGGTTTTGTAGGTAAGTGTTCGTTTGTTTTAGAGCTAATAATTAGCCGCTTTTACTTTCATAATTTTGTAGTATATTAAAGATTTATATGATTTAAATGCTTCAAATATATGTATGAAAATATTGGCTAAGAAGTGAAAGCAATGAAATTAGAATAAATTTGGTTAAAAATTGTAAGTACTTTTTATAATTTTTTTTATGAGAAAGAACGTAGTGTTAAACCATGGCTTCTTGAATATTTTCCATCATAATTCAAATTATAACGGCCTTATTCATAAAAAGTTATAGCACGCTTAAAGACTCCATATAGTATAGTTGTCAAAAAACTTTATTCATAACAGCATTTTAGTGCCAATCAGTTCTATAAACCTATCATAAAGTTATAGAACCGAGAACCCTACTATAAGAGTGTTTTAACGTAAAAAGATGGCCGATTCATATAACAGCTGATTGCTTGAGCTTGGGAAAGGTGCACAGAACATAGGTAATACTTGTCCACGTCTAAACAATTTTCAATTCTTTGTCGTTTTACTTCGTTTGACTTATTTTTTAAAAATTAAGTAAGTTTATAAACTAAAATAAAATAAACATTCGTGTTTTTGTGATAACAACGACGTAAATGAAGCCGGTAAATGTCAAGCCAGATCCAACAATATATTTTTGTACGTTATATTATCTGTAGTCATACTATGTCAATGCGTTTGTCACTTATCATCTGTGGATTTACTGGTATTTTTGGCAACAAGTCGACCGACTTCAGTATAGTGGCAACATTGTGAACGTATAAATCAAATTACTGACACTTTAATTATAGAAGGCTAATAGAGCGTTTATGAATACAAACATTTATCGAACGTTCTATAAGCCTAAAGAGCGTGTTAACTAAAGTATATTTAAAACGTTCTATAAGACTTTTTTGTGAATAAGGCCGTAAGTATTTACGGTTTAACACCAATACTTCTATAAATATTTATATTTATATATATATATATATATATATATATATATATATATATATATATATATATATATATATATATATATATATATATATATATATATATATATATATATATATATATATATATATATATATATATATATATATATATATATATATATATATATATATATATATACATATAAAACACTGTTTATATATATATAAATATATATATATATAAACAGTGGTCACTACTCTACCTGTTACTGTAAGTAAGCAATATAAAATATATTTACGTTGGCTTATAATAACATCAAGGGCTTTAGACGTTAAAACATTTGTTATGTCGATCGTAAGAAAAGTAATATGATCGGTTTACTGCCTACTTTATGTATGTCAATAGTATATCATTTATAATGTGTCGTTCCTATACTGTGTGAAAATATATTCTATAATTCAATTCATATTGAAATTATATTACTGTAATATAATATCCATATATAAATGTAAACGTAACATTTTTTAATAGAACTAAATTGTATATTTATGTTTTATTATGCATTTGTATGAAATGATCCAAACCTAAAAAGCTTTCACTTTCATTTCAGCTTGGATTGAAAAATAAAAGAAAACCGTTTTTCATCTATCACCAAGAAAATATTACAACCCATACTCAAGAAGAACTGGTACTGAATCAATCCGTGCACTAGTTCGACAAACGCTTAACTTGGTTTTAAGAAATAGTAAAGTCTGATGACAAATAAGGATGTGATTTAAAATTATAATTAACATTGTGACTTTATTAATACTATTTTATTTCTAATTTGAAGTTCGTTTTTATCACATAGCTTACTTTACTTACTTTATTTTGATCTTTATCTTCTTTAACTTTAAACAAATGTTTCGTCTCGTGGCATTACTTAATTGTTGGACGGGATCCTATATTATCAATTCTCCTCGAAGCTTAGTCAATGATTTAAATACAAATGTATATTGCAACACAATCTTTTGTGCTTAATAGGCGATACTAATTCACATTCGTTAGTGCTATTCAAGACCTTTGACTCAATCACGCAATAAAGATTCTCATAAGTCACTTATTAGCGACTGAGAGAATCCGCTATGGGTGTTATTTTTGTTGAAAAGAATATAGCATTTAATATAAAACTGGTGAAGCATAGAAATGTACACGAGTATTATATGTATCATTTAAAAAAACGAAATGTTTTATAGAGTAAAAATAATATTTCCCTCAAGTTGGGAACCACAACCATCAAGTTGATAGTGAGATTTCAGTGAAAAATAATTAAAAAATTGTAATATTCACGTATAAAAAAGTCACATATATACAAATACAAAACAATCAGCGACTAAAATCAATTTTCTTTTCAGTCTAAGCTGACTGTGGGTCTGAGATCTGACCATTCATGAGAACGACTATCTAAATTTGAATTGAATAGCTTGGCCTTGGATTGAAAAACACCTGCATATTTGATACGAATCAAGATGCATTGGTCTGTACATTTATATACTTTCGTACATTTGTATACATAGTATTAACAAGGCAAATTGTTATTTGCAATTATAATGTAAATATTTAACAAACATTTATATATTAATAATATAAAATATATAAATTTTGTAAAAATATGTAAATTTTTACAGCTTCTGTCAGTTCAACTTTATATCGAGAAAGAAATGTGTTGACTTACCTTACATTTCATAGCCAATACTAATTGATATCTATGTGCAGTTAATGCATCCTTGTAGCTGCCTTGGCTAAAGTACGCGGCACCGAGGTTGCCGTGAGCCCTGCATTCCCCCGCCGTGTCACCGAGTGACTTGGCAACAGCGAGGTCCTGTTGCATATAGTTGATGGCCGCGTCCAGTTGACTGAGCGCCCAGTGAGCCGACGATAAAGCGCTGAATACTGAGCCCCTATTAATAAAATTATGTTTAGTTATGCTATTATAGTATAAAAGTTATAAAGCATTTGTAATTTTACAATTAAAGAATATAAATATGATTAAATATTGAAATGTATACTTTGTAATATAGTATTTATACTAATATTACAAAGCCTACGAGTTTATTTGACTAAACTAAATCTTAGGAAATGGTTCAAAATAAAAAAAAATCTTTTTATGTTTGACAGACTATTTGTCAAAGAAAATTTATCAGTGCCTGAAACTTTTTGCATGTTATATAATATTATTTATAATTGATTATGTTCAGATACAAGTCATTTGTTACAAAGTAACTGTATAAGTAATGATGTGTGTTCATTATTATATAGATATAATTACTGCGGCTGATGACTCTATTACATACAAGAGAAAATTTAAAATTAATCGACACGTTATGTATGTAAATTACAGTCTACCAATTAAGTTGCACAAACGTCGTCAATATTTGTATGTAAAAACGAAAACTGAGTACCGTCGCAATGCACTTTAATCGTGAAGTAATTATGTATTCATACAAATTAGTTATCAATATGTAATCAATTCGCAGTAAACACTTATTTTAACGTATAATTTTAGCTACACATACTAATTTAACAATTTCTACGTAAATATAGCTTTATAATGAAGTTGTATACGAAAAAATATATTGGAGGCAGACTTTTAAATAAAAAAGAGTTTATATTTATATTGTAAATTTTGTGTTATTAAGATATTTTTTAACTTAAAAAGCAAATACGAGCTAAGATTGATTAAAAATTACATTACGATAAATATATCTACTGGTTTGATGTTGTTTTTTAGAAATAATTTAAAAGACTACATATTAAAAAAAACTGATTGAATGATCTTCATCTTCAGTAATAAAGGTATACCTTAACTTAGCCTGTAAAATCGGGGTTTAATATATTAAGTCGAACCCATAACCATCTTTTTAGTCTGAATTTGCGCAAAATATCGCATACGTAGGTTTCAATATAATAAATTCTATATTATAAATTTAGTTTTGGCTCTAGTACATCGAAACTTTATTGGTACAATGCAATTTCCTGGGGAATTTAAGAGACAATACCCAAAGCAATTACTTTTAAAGTCGTGAAATAGACGTAAAATTATTTAGAAATTTAAAATATTTTGCATGTTAGAATACTTGAATTATTGTTTGATTTTTATGATAACAGCAATATCTTATATCATCTTTTAATGCAGAAGTATGGTTGCTACTTTGTACTGTATTCTATAGAATAGTATATTACACGATGACCTTTAATCGGAACAATAATGAGTGATACAACGGTAAAATTGTATTTAAAAGCAAACAATAGCTTAAGTTTACTATGAACATAAATCGATGTACGTGTGAAGAGGGTTTTATTAAAGCTTATTTGACAAGTACTAATCGTGTTTGTCGTAGTAGTGGTCTTACTATTAAGCCAACTCCCGGAATTGATGCTTAATGATACTAGCCCCAGGTAGATTAATGGAATTTGTTTGCCTACTGACAGTTACTTGGAAGAAATGAAGTAAGATTTACGATATGGGCAGGTGAATGCAAATAGTATTAATCTTGGTGTATACTTGAGATAAAGAAAGCAAAATTATATCGTACTTTTGTACAGCGAAATTGCAACATCTTATTACGCGATAATTATAAACGAAATAGATCTGATATTATACGCAGTAATGGGATCTTCACGAATAATTTCCAAGTAAATGCTCAATTTAATATGTTTAAACTAATTTAAAATACATTTTATATGTACATAAAATATTATTTATTTGCATTAATTTAATTTATCAACAGATGATCTCAAGAAGAGTACCGCGGCAAAGCCCTTTGATATTTATATACCTAATTACCATTTTTATCGTCCTACACTTAATTATCGTTATTATCTTTTATTCTTACACAACTATTTAATATATTTCAGTTAATGAATCACTAGACGGTGTAATTTGACATCCACTGACGCCTTTACAAGATTGATAGTGGTACGAGGAGTGAAAGGACGCTTTATTGTTTTAGATACGAAGATAAAAGATAAAATACAAATGTCAATACAATATAAGTTATTATTATAAAAGTGATTATTTTAATGATTGTAAAATATCCTATCAATTATACAGCTTAATTAATAAAAAAAATAAATTACCTTCACAATTTATCCCGCTCGTACGCTACCCAGAGAGAATCGCAGAAACTGTTTGAACCTACTGTTAATATACTTAATACCTCGCAGTTTAAATTTTATTTATATTCTATATATAAATGTAGTATTTTAAGTAGTCTATAAATTTCAATTTATATTTACTGAGATACGGATGGACCTGTCACAATATAGAACCTTTGTCTATCATCACTCAACAATTATCTCATATCGATAAAAATCAAAAATAAATGTCCCTATTTATCCAGTTAACTCGCACCTACATTGAATGCCGTATCGATTCTGATGCGATCCATCAACGAGATAAGATCGAAGTGTGGGTTTCGACGCCAGGCTTGATTATGTCACTGGTAGTCTTATAACTTTGACCGTAAATGGTAAATGTATATTTAATATATTTTAACACTTCTACCATATCCGGATGATATAATTTTTTTAATAACGCTGAGATCTACCTACTATTTCGTAGATCACGGAGTTGTACAAATATTATATTTTAATGATCAGTTGTAATATAAAATATTGCATTATTTTATAATTAAAGGGCTCATATAAAGTCTGACGGTACTTTTAAATACATTATACAACTTTATTTATCTGCAGAGTGAAATAAATCAAAATGTCGAAATTCCGCCAAAGATACCGTCCTTAAACACATAAATTACGCCACTGTCAAGTATACCATGGTCCATGATTAACAAGCATTTTTTTTTAAATAAACGCAACATTACTTTGCTTTAAACAATCTGTCATGAGCGTAAATGAAAATAAATAATTAAAATGTATTTATTTTTTATTTAAAGTCTATTTCAATTTAAATCTGCATAATACTAGAATATTTAAGAAGAAAGAATTTATAAATAGACCTACAAGACATTTATTTCTAACTTAATTTAGTTTATATATTTATTTAAAATAAAGTTAAAATTTAATTTTCTATACGTTTTTATGATTAAACGGTGTAACTATAAAATATTTACTACCGAAGAAAACTTACTTAACAATACTCAATACAATTTCACACAAAGTCGGTTAAAAATAATACTATAACATTAATGAACGTGAAGATTTCTCGAAGGGCAATTTGTCTTCTTGCTTCAAGAATTTGAGTGGTGTTAAAGGTGTAATCGTTGCTAAGAGATTAATCTGAAATGGGATATCTCACGAGGCGAAAATATAAATCATGAGTCGTAAAGTGGAAAAAAAAAGCTGAAACCAGATTACCGAACGCTTTTAAATAGCAACTTTTATTCGCGTTGTCGATTGTATCATTTAAAACGTAATAAGGCTAAAGGATAATGAGGATTTAGGTGGGAAAAGCCGTACAAGACTTTTAATTACGGTCGTGATTTACTCTTTTTTTGAGCACTGTTATCGAATATTTTTTTTATACCTCTACATAGAGGCATGGAATTCAACATAAAAACGTAATGCGTTTACGTGGTTCGGAAAATAGCACAAATAAAACGTTTAAAATATCATGTTACTATAACCATATTATTCGAAGAATAGATTTTTAAGAAAACATACCTTAATTTTAAGGAACACGATCCAATTCTCAATGCAGCTTCTAAGACTGTGACTGCCGCTTGATACTGTCCCGCCGCTAACAGCTCTTGTCCGACAACCTGACAAAAGATAAATAATTTATATAATATTTTCCTCGACGGCTAAATAAATAAGTCAATTTAATAATAAATATTTCGTCTGTTAATAATGTTAATATTGTTTAATAATAAATATTGAAAAAACATTTATAGAGTGATCTCATAAGTTACTTAAAATTCCTTCTGTTGTTAGCATTTTAATTAAAAACATCTTTCGTTATCAATGTAATCTCATTTGTCAGACACTTTATTTCTATGCCCCAACATGATTCAGCTAAATTTAAATTAGCAGTATATTTAAAGGCTCTTAATTTATTACAATTACGTACCTACAAATAGCCCATGCACTATCTGCACCTAATTTATTAACCATTAAAAACAAAATACATAAAATGTTTGTCGTGTAGCACTAATACCCTTTCATAAAATCGGCGGATCGACTTTGAAGTCGAAACATATTATTTCCTTCGTTAAACGATTTATAATAATGGGCTAATATACAGAAATGCGAATTCGAGTATCATCACCCATATATAACAAAAAGCAATACGAATTTTTAAAAAACTCATCTGCCTCATCCGTTGGCTACCGTAAGCCGATTCTTATAAGAGCACAGCTCGCAGTATGGAACCAAATCGGCGAAATGCTTAGGGAACACCCACGGCGCTATACTTTATGAACTGTTTATATTTAATTTAATACCTATACGAAATCTAATATAATGTCATTGAAAAACTTAATATACTTTTATTATTATATATATTTAGTGTTTCTGTAGATATCATAAGTATTTTTATAAGTCAGAAAAAATATTATTTGCAACAGACTGACGACGGCAAAAAAGGCGGATCAATGACAAAGGTCTGCCAAAATACAAATACCTGACTTTAATCGCTTTAATAACCGTCTACCTTAATAATTTGCCATCTAACGCCGACATAATATATACTTGTAATAATGTGTTATGAGTGATAAAAACTATTGTAAAAAAGAATAAGTATATATATGTAATTGCTTTTGGCGATGACTTGGCAAAGTTTAAAGGTAGCCACAATCGTAATAATACAAAGCCTAGGTAATACAAAACTGAATATTTTATTATTTTGATACCGTTTCCGGCCGGCAAAAGGGATTGACTATTCAAACCCCTGCCTATCAACTGACCAACTGTCGTCTAGATTGTATGTAAATTTGTATTCATCGGGGGTCGTGTATTTATGGCGCTTTGATCACTCAACCCCATTGTTCAGCCGTTAAATGTGCCGAAAAACGTTCAGATGTCAGACAGCCGGTGGAATGTATGCAAATGGCGCGCGCAATGCAAAATTCTTAAAGCCTTCCAGTTACATTGGACAGAATTTCCCTTTCTTTTTGTTTGTTTATATGTTATTAGTGCGGGTTATTTAAATAATCTTTGTAGGGACTGTTGACACAATGTAAGTAATGAAAGTATGTTTTATTTCAAGAGAGGTAGCACGAATAAATTAATTAATTTTTGATATTCAAATGTTTGATGATTATTTTCTGTTATTACGAATTATAAAAAGTTAATACAAGTGAACGTAGCTATTTACATTCGTCAGCGTAGCTTGCGTGACTAAATTAATCGTGGCGGATGTAAAATACTCGACTTTTTAGGTAATTACTAAAATCGATTTCTCAGAAGTAATTTTTTTTTAATCTTTTGCCGTAGTGCGATTTGGTCTCTGTAGCTTTAAAAAAACGTATATTTTATTTCCGGGACTACTTTAATGGCCAGCGTTATTTGAGGCGGAGTATCAGATGTTTAAACAAGCCGGTGACAGTTTAAATATGGTTTAAATAAACTTAAATTCGACGGTTCGACAGCGGTCTCACGAGTCGCATTGCTTTATACCCACTCGGCTGCATACTTACGCTCCATTTTGAAGAAAATAACGATGGTATTTCAGTTGCTTTATTTTGAATAAAGTTAACATCGAGAGGCTATTGATAATGCAGATAAACATGTCCCATGCTACGCGCTACTCAATCAACTTATAAAATAAGGCAATTCCTATACTGAGACATTTACTTCTTTTCTTTATTATAAAAATATGACAAATTAATTGCTTAGCAAGAAGTGGCTAAAATTTTTTTAAATATTTATAAGTACACGTGTACTAAATTTTTTCAGTTTTATCATTTGTTCTGCGGGATCAGTTTAAAAAGCAAGGTTAACTCGAGACATTCCTCACCATATTTAAGATGTCAATGACATCTTCAAGTGTAGTCAAATACTTAATGTATAGAACTATTTTAAAACGTTTTAGTATATAAAAACCCTTTAATGGCCACAAAGTGGTTCATCGTATTTACGATATTTACTTTGGCAACAAAGTAATACAGTTTAAACAATTTATTTTTATAATCTCTTCAGTTTTTACAGCCAGCTTTATAAAGAAAAAAAAATTATTACACCACGATTTATAACAAAAGTAACGCAAGCTGCTTGGAGATATTTTCCTAATTCAAGTGACGAATTCTTAAGGATTTTCTTCGTTAAAATTTTAAGGTACAAATTTTATCTGTTAAGTGAGTAATAATTTTACTAATAAAAAGTTCGATCGCTCTTACTTTTGAAAATACGCGTTCAATTACCAGGCGGTGCTTAAGTGAAAGTAATGTCGATGCACAAATTTTTATTGAAATTCTTAAAAGGATTCAACCTATTTTTGTATATTTTATCACTTTCGTTTGATCAACCAATTTGGCAGCGTTTCTGCAGCGTAATTGGAAAAAAATTTGAAAAATCTCGAAATTGACTATATTAATCTTAATAGGGTCTTTGACTTTCACGACATTGTTAAATTTAAAATATAATAATCTTTTGATTTCTGTACAGTGTTTTACAAATTAATGATTCCTGTCTACGTTATTCAAATACAAATAAAAAATATACTTTTTATGATTCTTTGATTTACTTATGTTGACGTCAGGATATTTCTTTAGCTGAATAATTTAGTACAGTAGTAAATTTTATGTTTTTCTTTAATTGCTGAATTCATAATACACCCGGTATTTTATTCATTTTTGAAATAAACATTAAAACTCTACTTAAGTTATTGAAATATGATAGCTCGTATATTACAAATGTACTTAAAATCCACTTTATGTGTATTTTAATAATGCATGAAATGTTCTTATTTCGTTGACGAATTTTAAGTACATTGAGCGTCGTTAAAATCATTTATCATTGAGGCAAGATCCGTGGCAGATGATTAAAATTAATTCTTTTTATACATTATTACTTTAACAATGTCGTCTTTATGAGAATAATCGAAAAATATCATGCATAAAAAATGAATGACAGCTCTATAGAGGCTTTGAAAAAGATTCGTTTCAAAACTGTTAACTAACTTATTTAGAAAGAACATCAACAAAGGTTAGAAGTTTAGACTTATTCTGTAGCAAGCCTATTACAATTTTGAATAGAATGAAGATGAATGAAATTGTTATTTGTAATTGTGTAAGAGAGAGGTACTTTTAATAAATACATATAAGAAACGCACTTAAAAATATTTTTGTGTTTGAAAAAGAGCACAGTTTATCATAAAATAAATGATTAGTAGATATTTTTATTAAGTAACTTAATAAATATTAGTAATTTTTAAAATTAGACGAAAATTAAAGAAAACATTTTCGTACCTCAATGCTTTTCATATGTGTTGCACGTGCTAATTCTAAGACAGATTAATAAAGGGAAAGCTGTTTCCGCAATAATAGTACCGTATACAATAATGTTAGTAATAAACGAACTGACTAGGAATAGGTTTAGAGTAAATTTATATGCGAGGTAGAATAGGAAAAGTCCAGTACTATTACTAATACATTTCTAGAACGTACTTCGAAGGCGGCATTATTGTATTTATTGAAATCGTTTCGAATTTGGTTAGGTAGTGGAAGGAGCTCGGATAGCGTAGGTGAGCGTTAATACCTTTTTAAAGGGGTCCCTATAAACCTTCACTTGGGTAAGTAGTTCGTAAGTTGCGTGCTATATCGGAGCTTCTCATTCCACAACGCAATATACCCGGCACCTGCACGGTGAATCCATGTAGTGCTAAGCAGTTTCTTCTTCCAGGAAATATCTTTCAGGAATATTTATTTCAGGAAACGAAACAACTTAACGAAAAAAGTTGGTATCACGGTATCGGTATATATGCTAATTGCTATGCTAGGTTCAAGTAGTTACTGTAAACTTTACATACAGTAAAGAGTATTGACAAACGACATTTTTTTCACAAAAATAGATGTAAGCTTACTGAATTATACTTCCAAGGGGAGTAGTTATTAAGGTACTTTAGAATTTTTTTATACTCTCTCGATACATGTTTAGATATATATATATATATATATATATATATATATATATATATATATATATATATATATATATATATATATATATATATATATATATATATATATATATATATATATATATATATATATATATATATATATATATATATATATATATATATATATATATATATATATATATATATATATATATATATATATATATATATATATATATATATATGTTTAGATATATGTATATGCTTATGACATTTTACTCACCGATATCAGAACAAATGGTGATTGATCCAATTTCATAGCTTCCAATTGTCTGAAGGTTGGGTCCAAAGTGGTGCGTAATGGAGATTTCAGGGAGGCTTCCACGAGAGCGGCCAAAAGTTGCCGCGAAGAAGGCTCCACCCCAAGGCCCGAGCTAAAAGCTGCCAACGCTTCACCATGTCGACCGAGGCATTGGAGTGCCACACCTAAGGTAAAAAAGATTGTAGTAATATATTTAAATGATAATAGATTTAATCTTATACTGTTATAGACAAACAAAGAGTAATGAAATACGAATGATAAAAGTAGTCATTATATAAATAATTTAAATATATTACGGTCATTCACATCAAAAACATGTATAATCGATTTTACGGAAATAAAAAATATAATATAAAAATTTTATCAATAATTGATGGACAGCTAGACAGTCACTTAACATAGATCAGCTGTAACAATCGCTTGAAATCATAACGCGACCTACAGAGCTCCGTGCCGGAAGATTGATAAGTGATCATTACCACTTTCTGAGCTGATCTAGTTTAAAGTGAAATGCATTATGTACCTAATAATTTTTTATATCATGAATAATCCCGTTATAAATTTTCAACTAATATTTATTGTGAGAAAACTGCAAGATTAAGAGGCTAAATTCACAGTTAAAAATTTCTGTATAAAGTTTTTAACACTGATTGTATCAATATTGTCACTATATTAAAACAATTATTTGGATATGATTGGTACTTAGTCAACTAATTACTTCTAGATAAAAGGTTTAACGTTATTTTTAATTCAAGTTTAAAATACGATTATTATGTTATGAATTATTATGGACATTAAAGACATGTAATTAATGACTATTTTTAAATTATATTACAAAAGTGAAACGAGACAGAACACGATAAAAAACCTAATAGAAAGAAAGTATTCGCACGCAATATACATTATGTGATCATACTACATATATTTTCACGATGCCTCGCCGCAACGCAATGTAACCATGCATAACAATACACAATTTCATTCAACAAACTAGATTTATTTATTTATTAGGTAACTAACTGTTGCCCGCGGCTCCGCACGCGGTTTTTAAATGTATTACGCACATTACTTTTTTAGTAGCATGTTACGAATGCTATGAATTACTAAGATACCTTAGCTCGGGGTATCTTAGTAATTCGTAACATTTACCTACACAGTCTTGACAATGCTAGGTACTAGATACTAATATTGTGGTTTGGTTTGGACCAACATAACTCATTTAAATTATTATGAAAATTTTTTTAAAATTTTATACTATTTTATAAATAAATATTTTTAAATAAGTGATTTTATATTATTTTTTTGAGTATATTACATTGTGAAATATTTTATATATTTTTAATAGGGTATATTTCATAATCCGCTACAACACAATAAAGTGAGATTTTGATTATTTATTTATGCAATTGAGGGATTATTCTTCTCGTTACGATTTTTTAAATAGGCAACCGTCTCAAAACGAAAGGCTGAAACCGCCCCCCCCTTCCGTCCGTTAAGGTAGAATTTCCAAAAATATTTCCTTTTGGCGTCATTCTTAATATTTAACCAAATAGCCAAATATTCATTTTAATCGAATTAGCTTCAAAACTGACAGAGTTTCACACAAGCTACCACCCTCCCCTCCCTTTTACCCCCTTAAAAAGTGAACTGCCGAAAAAAAAAACCTATATGTTAGCGAGGACTAATAGCTATATAGCAAAAAGTTTCATCAAGATCCGTCTGTGTTTCCTGAGATTAGCGTGTGCAAACAGACAAACTTTCAAGTGTTTTTTAACACACAATTTTATATTTGAATTCTTACTCTTTTTTCATTAATAACCCTACATGTTTTGTTTTGTAAAAATATTTAATGTACAGACGATTATTTTACTGCTTTATTCTACATAGAGATGATTTTTATAGTAGAATATAATTAAAAGTCTATATTTTTAAACATAAAAGGTAATGGTAATTGGTACTTGCTTTTATTTAACATTTAAAAATATGGCTTTTTAGATCTAGTAATATTCAACGTTAATGATTAATAGAGGAAAAATAAGTGAATTTATAAATAAATGAATGATATTTAATCAATTTCGGAAGGCGGAGATTAGACTTTTTTTTAAAAAAGGACGAAGTATGTCCTTCTATTTCTTTTTCAGTTATAAACCGAATTGAATAATTCTTTTTTTATAGAGCTATTGTTATTACGTTAAGATGTGATGATGGAATTCCCGAAAATCGAGATAAATAATCAAATTTTGGTATGAATGTCACAAAGTTAATAGATTAACCTATAAAATATTCATAAATTGGCACCAAGTGCCAATGAATTTTTAATAATATAATAAAAGTTATTTAATTGTAAACAATAATATTTTTAATTCTCTTTATTCTAAGGTTGTTAAAATATGTTTTTTTCTACTTTTTATTTTGAAAACATGTACAAAAAGAAAACATTTTAATTGTTTTTGTTAATTCTAACTCGTTAATTATTCATGGATCATATAATTGTTACATTAATTTATAGAGAAAATAAGTTATATATGTATGTATTTGAAGTTTATAAGAATTTTAGTTGAAAAAAATTCGTACCCTGTCTGTAATATGCTTTTGGCCAGTTAGGACATAGTTCTCGAGCTCGTGTCGCATCTTGTAGAGCAGCTGCGAACTGACCTTGTTTTAATCTAGCAGCTGACCTGTGGAACAATAATATTCATTACATTCTATTATACATAATATACTTTTCTTAGTTAATTTATACCAATGATATATTTTTTTTTCTACAGATTGACTATTGTTGTTTTGTATTATTTGATACTGTACTTAAACAACAATATTGAGTAGAGAGCACTTCAATATTGTGATATGTTTGATGTTTTCAAGTATTACATATAGTTTTCTTATTCTTATATATTTAATTTTTGTTAAAACCTCTTTTACTATAAAACAAATGCTTATTTTTTAAAATGAACTTAAACCACAGGAAATTCAACAATATACTAAAGAAAGTGAATTTTACCTATTGCTATACAATATATGGTTAGCTGGATCCAAGGTCAAGGCGTCTGTGTATAATGCGACTGCGGTAGTGAAGTCTCCGGCTTGACAGGCCGCATTAGACGCCCTCACTTTCTCCACAAATAGTGCTCTGGACGCGGCCCCGAGAGATGCAGAGCCAGACGGCTCTACCTGCAAGAGAAATAACACTTTAAACATAAGGAATAAGGTTGCATGTTTAATGAAATTTCGAACATGATTATATTTTATTGCAGGTAGCTGGAAAACTTAAAACTTTCTTGAGATTGTTTTTATTATTACACAGTTTGCTCTTTCGGTTATATTTCTGTAGTAAAAGTTAAAAGTGACAAAAATATTTAACGTGTTGTGGAAAAAAGTAAGCATATATCATTTGTGAAATTTAATCACATACATATTAATATCCACTAAAAACAATACTTTTTTTTTAAATACCGACACTGCAAGTGCTTTAAAGAGAAATTTTAAACGTAATATTAAACGTCTAATAAATTAATCGGTTGAAAATCGATGGGTTTTATAAATATATCTCCATTAATTGGTTTGGACTTTAATAGCCTCGTTGATTTATCGTTTTAAGCCAGTTTCTTGCGGAACTCCCAGTGACGAGAGAAGTAACGTTATTTTATTATTTACGAGTTAAACAATGATTTAATGCGCTATGTTATAGTAGTATATTGTAACATAGGCTCTAAATCGGTTAAATATTATTTTAATTCAACATATTTTTCATTTTGTGGAGTTGAGCAGATTGAAACTATTGACAGGTCGGTCATGGAATAAGCCACTTTAAGCCTGCTTCCAGATTTCTTGCTTGATGTCTGCTTTACAATCTTACTTAAAGAAAAACAGATATTTTAAAATAAAACGCCAAACGTTTTTATCAAAAGCATAATTAAAATTTACGACTTTATATCTATCAATGAATACATTACATCAATTTGTCATTATATCAAATATATACATATCTATAATTCAAACACGTGTGAAAACACACAGAATACTGTTGATAAGTAGATACATATTATATTCTTAGCACAGATAGAAAATAAAACCCTCATAAATATTTACGTATCGAAATGATGAATGTCCACAACAAAGCGTGGACTCCACGACGCGCGACTTTAATAATAAGCTAATAAAAACACAATGTCAACGTGCTACTGAATTCCGAAGTCCCAAAAACCAGTTAAGCTCAAACGCTTTGAGCATAGGGCTCCTTACAAATTTGTTTAAAAATACTTTCTAATACAGATATTTTTGAATTTTGTGATTAAACTTAAAAATATAGTAATTTAATTGATATGAAATTGATGTGAGATATAAATACAGACGTTTTATGTAAAATGAAAATCATAACAATAAATAATAAATATCAATTAAAAAAACGAAAACATAATTATTTTTATATTTCTATTCTTAAATCTAAAGATCACATATATAATATATATACTCAGTACCACAAGTCACAACTGATCCCTAAAACATTGTTCTAAGCCCGGCGAGGGCGCGGCGCGGCGTGAGGCGCTCACCACCTGCACTATCTAGCTGTGCGCATCGGAAGCGAGAACATTTTTTTCTCACGGACCGCATTCTCCGTCTAACTATAAACTTTTAATGTAACTCTTTGTACGTAATATACCGTTGTTGCTATTGTATATGAAGAAATTATACCTATATAATAACCGCAAATGACTATAACATATTCTCATTTAATCTTTGCATTTCATAGTTCTAATTTTATTTTTCTTTAAACATATTATTATATAGAAGTTGAATAACATTATTACTGTAATCAGTAAATTTCAACTTTGTAGTCGATATTACATAATTATTTTTTAAATATTTTGGTTTCTGGTTAAGAAAATTCAATGCCACGTTTGTCTTGATAAAGCAAAGATAAAAAAACATCACTTTCCTGGACGGCGATCAAACTCACAACCATTCCAGCTTCACATGCTGTTATTTAAATATTTTTAGTATATTATTTTATAATGTGATACGCCATCAGAAATAAACCTTTCCTAAGCAATGTTCTGCTAAGAATTATAATTTCTTATGGACATTTAAACATTAATATATCGCCTTTACAAGTCGAGTGGGATTGTACACATTCGAATAAATTTATAGCCTTGTAATTTTGGATGTAAGCCAATAATGCTTCAGGAACCGCTCAGTTCATAACCAAGACGTTTATCACTACCTGAACAGTACAAAGCCGTGTAATGGCGTTCGATTGTTTCGGTCATCACGAAAAATGAACGACGTAATGGACCCTTATTCCCTTTATTAAAATTTCGTTTAAAAAGACGCCCAATCACCGAGGCCGACGCACTGGGTAATTATTTTTATACTAAACGACCTTATATTGCTAAAAGAAAACGAGACCGCCCAACGCTTATTAAATAATAAATTTGGAATCCTATGTATCGCGTTTTGTTGCTAATTGGAGCCAGCGTGGAGAGGTTTATCTTATATCTATAATTGTTGTTCTGTTGCATGCTTTATGGTACGACCTTAACTTATGTATGTCGAGTTACAAGGTATATAAGTTATTATATTATACAAAAAATCTTGTAAGCCTTTTTAGTGTCCCTATATTATATACATAGCACGTACTCGTATAGGCCATATATTTTGTTATCTTGTTATCATTCACAGTAAACGCATTCAAGTTGATGCATAAATTTTATGTCATATTTTTCGAGGAATCCTTTTTATATGAATATACATTCAGTGCAAGTACACACCCCTTTAGTATGTGAAGACAGAAACGAGTTAGGCCTATCATAAAAAGCAGAAAGAAATATAAAACCTCTTTTGGGCACCGAACTCAGGTACGGCTATAGGCTTAAAATAAAGAAAAAAGTTGAGTCGTCGGTCACCCTTTGTCTATTTTTTTCCCTCTATTTTCTCATTATGCGCCTCGAGATAATGACGATTTTTACCTGGCCGCGTATAAAACAATTAACGTGCGTGAGTTCCGAGACAAATCACACAATAATTGACGATGGAATTCTATAATTTTTGATGGTTTAGTGAATAGGCAAGTTATACAGGCGTAGGTATATGAGAATCTCCAACATGCAATATGTTACGGTAGAAACGATTTGTAGAGGATGTTAGTGAAATAACACGTTAATGTTACACTATTTCTACCAGCTTATTTTATTATTTATATTATTCTTACTCTTATAGTGAGTAACTCACGTGGAAATGTTTTTAGTAAATAATTTTAGAACGATAGGGATGGTATCTAAAAGCTGGTATTTTTAAATACATTAAGATATGAATATATAAATTTACGACAAAACTGTTTCAAATTGAAGTAGTTCTACAATGTTACAATAAAAATTGAGTATTTATTATAATTATTATAGCTTAATCGTTACTATATGAGTTGTGACTTTGTAAATTTTGTATAATAATTGTGTCTTCTGTACTACTTCGTAAAATACCTTATGTACTTCATATATTTAACATGCATTTTTCCGTTTTCCATTCATATGGAATGTAAGAGGAAATTACACAATAAGGTACCTATCAATGGCGAATAATAACGAGTGAGACCAACCTTACGATAACCTCCATTGTATTCTACTTTAGGTAACACAATATTACCATATCGTTAATTCAATAAACAGATTGGACTGTTGTTCCTGTGCGTAAATTTTAATTTTAATCTCCAAAATGAGCTCGTCCACAAAAATAATAAATTGTGTGTTATCGTTTCAAGTATTTTAAATTTATTATATTTTAGATTATAAAACTATTCATTAATTTTTTAAAATCATTAAGTAAATAAAGTATTAATATTGCGTTTATAAATTTAATAATAATAAAAACAAAGTATGTTGTCATAATATGTACCTTAAACTTTACGATTTCACAATAGATTAGTTATGGATATTTGTTTAGAATTGTCACATCCAGCTTCATACTTCTTACGCACTGTGATTTAAAGAAAATTACTTTCATATCATAGTTTTTGTTCCGGCACGCGTACGTTGGGTGGAATGCGCTCGTGATGATCAGTTTCGCGCGCAATCATCCGCCATGTTGTTTGTTGCTGTCAAAATAATAGCCTAGAGGCGTATCGCCCTCACGCTACTGTATTCATGATTTATATTATTTTGTAAATCTATTGTAACATATAATAAAAATAAAAATCTTAAGAATGTAATGTAAGTTAATCAAATTACGATTAATTGTAAATACAGTATTGAAAGTATCATACTATAAATCAAGTTGCGCTTCTAAGATAAAACATTAACTTAATAGTTTTATCGTGTTCTTTTGGAACTTATGTTGAACTTAATTACTGCAATTGAATGAAATTTGTTTCTTGCATTTAATTATATACAGGCTATTATTACGTCGGACATTATCGCGGATTAAATGTTCTTTTATTTTTTAAATTTTTGCGGACCAGCCAGTGTAGGCGTGGCAGACCACATGTATCTTGTAACTGGTCAGAGTTATATTATATCCGCTACAACTTATTATTGGTATCGGCTATTATCAGTATATTTGTCGGTCGTCGTTTATAAAACTTTTAAATTTAGTATATTTTAAAAAAGCAGACTATTATTAATAATATATCTTATGTTAGCTGCTGTGATTGTTTACTGAATGTAACTGATATGATAACAGCATATTTTATCAGACTAATATATAAAATATTAATTTTTAGCGGTATTTTAAAATTATTTTTTTATTTTTACTTTTAACCAAACACAATATTATCTATAGAGTCATTGTATTGCAAAAAAATGCATCAACTCCTACTTTACAGATAGTGATTTTAAACTTTAGTAAAGAAATCAAGAAAAGTAATATGGCTATTACTAAGTACCGTATACAAATTACACGTTATAATCTTTTTTACAGAATTTAAAAATAAACTAAAATTTTTAACTTTTTTTAGTTAAGTTATTTAAATAAAATATTTAAACAACCAAAATTACACTGTTTCACTCAGTTCTTAAAAGGGGCGGTCAAGATTGACGTGCGCATAAAGTTTATGCTAACAATCAAGATATATTATTCGTGATATTCGAAGACAGTGCAGATTAGTTTCATTGTGTTAATATTATCAAGTATAAAATTTATTTTTGGTTTTGTTGGCAGGACGAAATTAATTTATTGGACAATTACTGTGTTACCGTGGTATTATTATTATAAAAAAAATCGTGAGAGGACTGCAATTTTTTGTATGAGAATTTTAGTTGATACATTTAATATTAATGAAAGCTGTGTTATAATAATATTATTAATGAAACAACCGGAACACCAACTCCATATGAAACATTGAAGAGGATTTGTGATTTTGATTAGTTAAATTATAATATACAAAACGTGCATAATAAAGAACATGTTGCAGAAGAATATTGAAAAGAAATGAGCACAATATTACTGTTACACGACTAGCCACAACAGTTGTAATAAAAATAATATTAATTTACTAAAAAAATATCGTCAATATTTACGCATCATATAACGTATATTGTTCGTATACTCACATTTTTTCACATTATTTTATTTTTTATTTCCTGTCACATTATTACTTCATAGTCAAGGTGAAATCAATTGGAAGCAATAGTTTTATGCCATTTTGTTCTTGATCTCTTTACCACAAATACTTATAACTATAGGATTTTTTGTTACAATTTTATATTTTTCAACTTTTTTGACGTTAAATTGGTTTTTGTGGTTAAACAAGATTATTTATTTCCTTTATGGACCTGTAATAAGCATCTAGGTAGAAGCAAGTAACAAAAATTGTAAATAAATATAAATAATATGTGAATTATACTATTGTGATTTATAATCACAGTAATGCAGATGTGTATTAATGCTGAAACGCGATACGTGTGGTTTCGATTCCCACTCGGAAAGAAAAAGATATTTTAATTCTCTTCAACAAGGCGCTAGCAGAAGTGAGGTATGTGTGTGTCATAACACTCCTTCCTTCCTTCTGCCTACCTAGCTATATATGGTTAGCTAGTTATAGGTTCGGTTCTCACTTAATTAAATAAATAGAGTACAAATAGACCGCAACTCATGGTAGAATACTTTTGAGCTTAACACCATCTAAAATATAATATTCCCTGCTTCGTACTACGGAACTCAACGGTACATTATATCTTACTAGAATAAATATAGCAAGTAAATTGAAATATATATATCAATCTCTCAAGCGGGGATCCCATCTACCGTGTTTACAGTCAGACTGCGCCACGCCGGTCTTTTAAAGTATATATAAGATCAATATTTTGCGATTTCTTTTTTATGATTGACGAATAGTGTATAGATATTTAAAGAAATAACTATGATTTTAAAGAATCGTTAAAAATTTAATCGAATCTTTAACTAACATCTGCTGTTAACTATTTTATAAAACTTAGCAGTTACAACACTAATTAAATATTTGAATTGTAAACTTATAAGTTAAATGGTTTTTTAAACTCTAATCCATCTCTTATCTTTCTGTTATCTTTAGTTAATTATAATTGAAATCATATCAGCATTAGTTAATTAAAAGTTAACAGATACAGGTTGTGTATTACGTAAGTTTGGTGGCATAGGAATTTTATAGCTTATCAGACTTGATTTCAATATTTGAGAGATGAGTTTTTGACTTTCATTTTTACACTTAAAGCTAAAAGTTATTTTGTGTTTCCGCTTTATGATACAGTAAGAACTCTGTCTAGTTACCGACATATATTACTAAAAAGTTTTAGAACAAATTTTCTCAAACAGTAATACAAGTAATTAAAGATACATTTATTAAGTAGAGAACAGTTAAGAAATCTTAATTATAAGATATTTCAATAATTATAAGTAATAGGTGTATTACGTACAAAAGTATATTTTATAGTATAAGTTAAATGTATATTTTTTAAATTCTATTTCCAGCCTACAACTCTTGCAAGCGAGATTGAATATGAGCAAGAGCAAAATTAGTGTATAATATTGAAAACAAGTCCACTGTAGATTCCGTACGTCCAACATTACAAGAAGGTATACATCATGGCAATGTGGTCATATATTATGCTAAAAACTAATTGCTTATAATTAACTTCATCGCTTTACCATTTTACAGTTAGCTACAATCCCGTAAGCGATTTTTAACGTCATAAATATCTGTGGAAAAAATTATTCAAAATGTTGTCATGTAATTTTTATGTAATTATTATAATAAATATTTTTATTATTTAATTATTCACAATTTTTTTCAAATAGCAGGGTATCCAGAGGAAACTTTGAACTACATTTTCCGCTTCCTGTTCAATTTTTAAGACGTCTGACGTATTGTTACCAAAGCCCGCAAAATAAAATTATTAGTTTCCCCCGAAGAATCGAACTACAGTAGACAGACGCTGAGTCACAACAACTTCACTTTATAATTTACTATAAATAAAATGTATATTAAATATAATATATAATGTACCTACTATTGTCGACATGAGAAGCATAAGTATATTCTTTAAAACTGCGTATACGTATTTTGATACATTAAACCTCTCATGTTTTCGTACACTGCTCCTATAATTACTAAAATTTGAAGGTAATTTGAAAAGGATACTTATTTCTTTTGTAGTGTGTTATTATATATAGCATTACATAGTACTTTAAAAATTGAAGTTTTATAGTGTAAGGGAACAATATTACTATTATTATTTGAATTAAATAAATGTCACCAACATAAGAACTAAGAATTACATTAAAAAAATACTAAAATGTAATTGTAAAGAAAGAAGAAAAGAATACAATGGTTGAAATTGATTCATTGTAAAGAAGAAATGTTACAACTTGGATGTACAGTTAGTAATTAAAATACCAACGATCGTCTGAATCGCTTTGGCTTTGGCGTTTATTTTGCCGGTTCAATGATAAGTACATATGTACGTAAATATAGTATATTTGTTAATTTCTAGAAAGGTTTTTTTACTAGAACAAATAAAATTACTCTATAAAATATGGATTTTAGGATTTTGAAGACATAATAATTAAAAATATATAAGAATTTTCAATATTTTTAAATATTTTATGAAAACAAAAAATGTAATAGCTTACCTATTTTAAAGTACTTAGCGCAAATACGTCACAATAATAATTGTATAAGAGTTCAGTAGAAGTCTATTAAATTTGTTGTTAAATATAGCAAAACATATAGTTTTCATACAAAATGCGAATCAATTAATATTACTCAGATTTGTTTTAAAATTTGAAATCTTATGAGTATACGAAAAGAACGACACATGTAAATTTGCAAATTTTTTTCAGTGTACTTATATAGGGAATAAAACAAGCAAAAAATATTTGTAAGCTTTTATTAGTGTACCTCGTCATCTACTAAAATACGACGCATTGTAAAACGTGTAACAATTGCTACTTAAACTTGCCTGTCTAATAGGAAAACGGCTGGTTAGTCGACAATGCATAAAATAGTAAAGTTAGGTTGGAAAATAAATTTTGTCTATAGTAGGTTGGCTTCTAAATTTATACCTAGGAATACATATATATATATATATATATATATATATATATATATATATATATATATATATATATATATATATATATATATCTATATATATAAAAATGAATTGCTGTTCGTTAGTCTCGCTAAAACTCGAGAACGGCTGAACGGATTTATCTTATCTTGGTCTTGAATTATTCGTGGAGGTCTAGGGAAGGTTTAAAAGGTGAGAAAAATTCGAATAATTGCCGGGAAAATCCTCAAAACAGCATTTTTCTATTTCTCATACAAACGTTTTCTAAACAAAATGGAGAGTCAATTTGTAATTTATTACCGCTGCATAAAGTTCAAATTCGCGTGCACGTTGGAGGATCAAATATGCGTTCTGAAACTCAACAGAAGAAAATTGCACAGTCTCATATACATTGTACTGCAATCATAATATTTGACATTAGATTTGACAACCAACTAATATGTCAATCCATCCTGTCGCATTTCAAAGCATGGAAAAAAGTATTACGATATTATATCTATCTTTGTGGATACGTGCGCGAGAACTTTCTTTACTTTGGTGATCCTTTGTGATAGTGACATTCCAAGTAATGTACTTTTTTTTGTGATAGTGACACTTTACTGCTAAATAAGCGGGAAATTCTCTCACTTTGATTAATTACAGTTTACGATGCCGAGGAGAAGACGACCTGACTTAGGTCGTCGTAGTCAATCAAATGTGCGAAGAGCTACCTCACGTGCTAACCGCACTGATGACCAGAGACAGACAGATCAAGAAAGTCGTATTTCTATGTCAGAACTGCGTTCTTTAGTGAGTGACAATGTAGGAGATAGGCTTAGAATGCAACGAGTTCGTGCACATCAAACACAACAACAGCAAGCTAGACATAATGAAATTGAGCAAATCCGCAGACGCAGAGCTCCTTTGCTGCATTCCACTATGATCTGGCAATTGATTATTGTGCCGACAAATCGGTAACAATTGGGGAAATGAAAACAATTTGTAAATATTGTAAGGCGTTAAAATACACTGGTGAATCTACTGGATTATGTTGTGCTGAAGGCAAAGTAAAATTGCCACAATTGGTCCCACCACCAGATCCTTTACGCTCTTTAGTTTCTGGGATTGGAAATGATTCTAAACACTTCTTGACCAACATTCAGAAATATAACAACTGTTTGCAGATGACATCATTTGGTGCTACACATATTATACAAGAAAATTTTATGCCCACTTTCAAGGTATTACATAAGAATATTTTTTATATTATTCAAGTTTGTACTAAAATATATATATCGAAAATAATTAATGGACAAATTTTTAAAAATTACAGATACAAGGACAAATTTATCACTTACTGGGAATTCTGTTACCACTACCTGATGCAGATGTCTGATGAAGCTGTGAACAGTGAATCTGGAGGAATTTATTTCCTTGATGCTCCCGGAGGAACCGGAAAAACGTTTTTAATGTCATTGCTTTTGGCGAGGATCAGATCGCGAAATAATGTTGCTCTAGGGTTGGCTTCATCTGGAATAGCTGCAACTCTGCTAGAAGGCGGGCGAACTGCACATTCTGCCTTGACATTACCACTAAACATGCAAATCTCCGAAACACCAATTTGCAACATCGCTAAAAATAGCGCAATGGCCAAGATCCTACAGGTATGCAAATTGATTGTTTGGGATGAATGCACAATGGCCCATAAGAGGTCACTGGAGGCACTGGACAGAACGTTGAAAGATCTTCGTGACAACCAAAATATTTTCGGTGGGGCCATGATTCTGTTGTCAGGTGATGTTCGTCAGACTCTTCCAGTTATTCCCCGATCAACTGTTGCTGATCAACTAAATACAAGCCTAAAATCATCAAATTTGTGGCAGTACGTAAAGACACTCCACTTAACAACTAACATGCGAGTATTTTTGCAACAAGATGAAACTGCAAATGTGTTTGCGAAGCAGTTGTTAGACATTGGAAATAATAAAGTTGCAGTGGACACCTCGACCGGATTCATCACATTACCTACAGATTTCTGTCACATCACAGACTCAAAAGTGGAGCTTATTCAGCGAGTTTTCCCAGATATAGCGCTAAAAGTTCAATAACCATAATTGGCTGGGTGAACGAGCAATATTAGCAGCGAAAAATAAAGATGTCGAGGATCTTAATGCGACCATTCAGAATTTTCTTCCAGGACAGTTGGTTTCCTTTAAATCTGTCGACAACGTAATGAACCAGGTTGACGTAATCAAATATCCCACTGAGTTTTTAAATTCACTGGAATTGCCTGGATTACCATCTCACAATTTGCAGTTAAAAGTAGGATCAGTTGTTATCATGCTGCGTAATATTAATCAACCTCGACTATACAATGGAATAAGACTGGCTGTGAAAAGACTGATGAATAACGTCATTGAGGCGACAATCATAAAAGGAAAATACAAAGGAGACGATGTCTTGATCCCGCGGATACCGATGATATCAACGGACTTACCATTCGATTTTAAACGCTTATAATTTCCAGTACGTCTGGCCTTTGCGATGACCATAAATAAATCGCAAGGACAGTCGTTAGAAGTTTGTGGAATCAACTTGGAATTTCCCTTTTTCGCGCATGGACAATTATACGTCGCGTGTTCGCGCGTCGGAAAACCGTCTTCTTTGTTTATTTACGCACCACAAAGCAAAACAAAAAATATAGTTAATGAGAAAGCTTTAAATTAATTAACAGACTGTATTTTAATAGTGTGTGTCTGTGAATATCAAATTTAAACCTTATAAATAGCCAGTGTTTCAGGAAAACTCTTTTTCTAAGTAAGCAACACGATGTATCGAAAATAATAATAAGACTTCCTGCTTTATTCAATAAATTCTTTTTATTAAATACGGATTCGATTTGTTTGTTTTAAAATCATTTTATACAAAAGATTTGGTTTTTTATTTATCGATGAGGCAGTACGAAGTCTGCCGGGTCAGCTAGTATATATATATATATATATATATATATATATATATATATATATATATATATATATATATATATATATATATATATATATATATATATATATATATATATATATATATATATATATATATATATATATATATATATATACATATACATGGTAGAACACCAATAACTTCATAATAGTTTTGTTTTAGAATAACTTTTTAAATATACATATGATGAATAAAAACTTAAATAAACGGTTAAGTTTATACATTTTTTGATTAGTTTTGATTGAGCAGGGTTTTTACATGACCAGGGTCAACAATACTTAAACATCAATATGCAAAAGCAAATATTTATATGCAAATGCTTTAATAAGGCATATGAGCGGAATTATAATTAGACAATAACATTTAAGTACGCAACGAGAATGTCAGTCTTTAGTGCAGGTCTGCATAAATTTTTGGTTGTATGTGTCACTAGTATTGAACAAAAAAAATATTTTATAAGTGACAAACATAAACAAATTTAACTTTTCATTACTTACATTACTTACAAAATAACTTTTTATTTCTTGGGTATACTAGTAATTATTTATTTTAAAAATATAAAATATATTTTGTTTTGTTATTTTTATGCAATTTAATTTGAACTGGCGATTCGTTTCACATTACTTCTCTCCATAAAATAGTATATTAATAATATACCTTGATGTTATTTAGCTGTAAAATACTAAATTACGTAGCGCTTACCGCATTGTATATAAGCTGCAATAAATGAGCTTTTGCTACGCTTGTCGGGCATTATAGGATTGTGCCGATATTACTGCGTGGGTGAAATTTTATAGCTCGTCGTTAATTTTCGAGGTAAAAACGATTAATTTGTTAAGATATATGCAAAAGAAAGATAAATCTATTTATATAAATGTAAATAAATCTAGATGTGCCTAAATATATATCAATTTTTCTAGTTACTTGTACTAATTTATATTGAATTCCCTTTTTATTGTTATTGAGGTGTCTTTTTACCTATTTGCAAATAACGTGTAGTCTTCCTTTGGCTTTTAGCAAGGTAGATAAGGCAAATTCAGTACTAAGTCTCCATTTTACCCACGCTTTATGTTTAAATTTTGTTATTATGTATTGATTGATTGGACTCAACGATGAGCTTTGTCTTACTAGAACGGCTAAAAAACGTTTGCTACGTTAGAGACTGCTCCCGCGTTTACTTCATATTTAAATGTATTATAATTAGTGCTTTGGTTGTTTCATTATTAATGGTTAATTTTAAAGTATTATTCTACATTAAGTAAAAGAAATGAAAATCTGCCAAGAAAAGTAACACCCTGACGATTAAGCTAGATGTTTCCATCGAACAACGTTTAGCTAAAATATATTTTCTTTTCAGATCGCAAATATAATATAAGTAATTTATAACGATTATTAATTTGTTGTTATTTCAATTCAATATATGAATTTAGTCCATCAATTTCTTTTTTAGCTTCACGCTTTATCCCGCACATGGCAAGGTAGGCAGAGAGAACTGCAGGGACCGTGGGAACCTAGTGTTAGACACTCCGTTGCTTAGCCCCTGCTTTCTCCGTTCCCGCTTTCCGCCGTCTTTGAGGCATTGCGTGTTGAGTGCTTTGCCTAGTTTACGAGAGCGAAGAAAATGGAAATAGAAAAATCCATCTTCCCCGACTGGGGATCGAACCCAGAAACCGTCACGTTACAGGCAGACGTTGCGCCTCTGCGCAACGACGGTCCTCAATTTAATCTTTGTTTAAATCTTACGTTAAGTGTTAGCCATACCACTCAAAGTTAAACTATAGAAAAATATTATTGTTTACATAAAAGTAATGTTAGTTATTCGCTCGATAATGATGAAACTAAACTACGGATATCCATTAATACGTGTGGATAGGAGGCCTAGGAGTTATTTATAAGTACTTGTTAAATCGTAAAATAACCTTACAGTTTTATATAATGTGCTTGCCTGCAACATTAACATTGTAAATATAATAAAACCTCCGATATTGCCTTAAATTATTGTGCATATATGAAGTAAGCAGATTAGAATTCTTAAATTAACGACCTTAAATAAGATAATTTTAATGTTGTATTACAATATATATTTAGAATACATACCTATGTGTATTCATACCTTAGATAACTAGCAACTTTACACAAAAAGGAAAATAAATAGACTATAGGCGTTATTCGGTTCGATTTAACCCAAGATCACACAATATATTATCATGTACCATATAGAACTTAAAAAATTTAATATAATATTTAAAGCTCTTTACTATTTTTTAAAAGCTCGTTTTGTTTTGATGCTGTAGACTTTCTAAAAATGCCAATATTTTAACTACGCGGGCTGACTACTTTTATAAGTAGACTCATAATATTAATATTTTTATAGCGCTAATAAAATATTAATAGTTAAAAGGTGAAATACAATCATTTAAAACTAAAGTGCATTAGCTGCTTTCTAAATTAATTTAAATAAATTAGCTTCACATTTTTTTCCGTTCGCAGCAGAGAAGATATGGGAAACCACAGGAACCGTGGGAACCTAGTGTTTAGACACTCCGTTTCCCGCTTTCCGGCTTTCGAGGTATTACGAATTTGAGTGAAGTAATATATCCTCCCCAAGTTATAATCTAAAAGCAATAAAACCATTGCGAACGAATCAGTTTAAGGATGATTTTGTAGAATGGGATATTATAATATCATGCTTCAAATTATACAGAAACATACACGATATACAAATTGTGATGTAAAACAATTTTTATCACGTGTTACAATAGGAAAAGGCAACATTTGTTACCGCGCCCACGCTGTTCCTCACATCTGCACCTTGGCCACATTTGAATTTGAAATTATAATATGAATTTGTAGAATCTTAAATATAACTTGCTTCGTCATTGTTATTGAAATATAAAAGAAAATGAACCTTATTTTTAGCGCGCTAAAACCTAGACTGCCAATTTAAATGTATATTAAAAGTTGCATTCTGAAACGGTTCCAAAGATGTGATTAAAAGCAGGCGTGGGCAAGGCCTTTATGAATATATAACATAAATATACTTCTTACCTAGTAAGGTTAGATAAAGTGCAACATACGCGCATGTAATTTTCATAAAGTTTATAGGAATATCTCATTTACTACTAGTATTTTATGAAGACATATCGTTTTTTAATAATTGTGACTTCAGTACCAGTAGTCTAGCTCACATTTGCTTATTTACAAAACACAAATATGGAGAATAAAGATAGAAATAACACAATACCACGTAAATGCAGTAGAAATTATTTACATAATTAAATTTAACTTATTTCTTTAAATAGATAACATAAGTTTTCTAATTGTCAAGGCAAAGTACATGACTACAATTCAATAGCCTTTGTTAGTTTTGTCCAGGCAAGCCTTAACGGGTGTCTTTATAGGCATTTTCCTCTGACTGTATCCCCTTTGAGTCGGTCTGTTATGTCGTAATCCCAGACGTCGGTGTAAGCCTAATACACCAGCTTTATTTACTACTTACAACGCACTGTCGTATATTGAGGCACAATAACTTACGTTTAAATGATTGCATTAGAACTTTTAAGGGAAGATGGAGTCTGAATGTAAACATTTTGGTTTTCGTTTGCATTTGCATATTTATGAAAGATTAAAATATTAAAACAAATAATTAATGTTGAGATTTTAACATATTAAAACATTTTTTGCGTTAATTATTTAGAAATAATTAGTTCACTTTATTAATTGAATAATGACATGAATTTGTGAACTTTAGTGAAGACTTTGTGAACTTAGCCACATAATACGTTTGCGTCTTAGTCCACAATATCTAATATTCTTGAAGTAGTAGTGAATTGGAATGCTACGTGCTATTTACTTATGATCTATTTATTAGCTATAATGTACATTGTGATGACAATAATGCGAACATACCTCCGAGAAATCGCGCTGCGACATTTTGTAGAACTACATTCTTCTTTATCGGTCCTGCAAAAGTAATGTTGTATTTAAAACAAAAAATATATTATGTTTTCTTAATACTAAATTAATGTAAATAATAAGTATTATATTTTAATAAGTTCTAGAAGAAACTTTTACATATTTGTGTATATATTGTAAAATGAATCAAAAGCTACAAATCACGTTCACCGGCTTCAAATTGTATTAACCTCTGCCTAAGTTACAATGGTTAAGGATCAGCCACACCTGAATTAAGTGGTTTGACCCCGCGTGTTCAGGAAAATCAAAATGTACATCTTACAACGCGTAGTTGCGAAAAGTAGACACTTTACAATTCTAAGGCGTACTGAAGTTACATAATACAAGCATTGGAGTGTTCGATGTCGTCGTTCTATTTTATCGTGACTTGTATCTACCTACATGTATAAATAAATATATTAAATGTCCTTTTGCTTTGATATACTTCTTGAAAGATTATAATTTTCCTTAAATTCACAGTCTAACCGGTATGTGGCAAGACACTTCCGTTCTCCACTTTTCATTAAATTTTTATTACAAATTGCTTGTAGGGCCAGTAGAACATCTTATCTTCTAAAAATCTTACTCTAGAATATTGCCTTTCACCATTATTTTTTTTAAATGAAATCGAATTTATAACTGTTGCGTTTATAGTTAGGCCGCGGCACCACGAACTTACGTCTCAATAATTTTTTTAATTGTTCATAAATTATTTTCAACAAGTAGTTACTAAAGATAATTAAAAATTATATTATGTACATAGGTTATAAAATTGACTATCTGTGAGATAGTATTCGCGAGTACATATTACAATTTAACGGTATCAAAATTATGGACTGTGTCATTTCCAAAGGATGCTGATTATAGTATAAATATTGCCCATGTCTAACGTAATATTTACTTAAGCAGATTATATTTATAATAATAATCAAGCATGAATTTAATGTGCAATTTTGTAAAAAGTTGCTTGAGTTTCATCGTTCTAGTTGTATCACAGAAAAATAGACTTTAGCTTGATGTAGTAAAGTTTTAATTCGTTTTATATTTTCATAATACACCTATCTCCCGAGGTTGGTAGTTGTGGCTGACTATAATCTGATGGTAGTCAGCTTCCGCTAGCGGTCATCAAACTTAGATGAGAAATCGCCGTAAAAGTACGGTAGCGAAATCGTATACCAAAGTTATGAGACATTTAATAAACGCTCCAGTCCCTATCAATTTAAAATAAAGCTACTCTATTTGTTTTATATTGCACAACACAGCTTCAGGAAACACTGTAGATCGATTAGTTATTAAAAATTTGTTTTAATTTTAATTTCTTAATAAAGAGCAATTGTGAGTTGAATTTATTATTACAGTGGCATCATAAATACTTGTATATCATAAGATTTTGAGATGAGATGATATTTTTGATGACCAGTCACGGTAATAGTAATTTATTTTTCTTTACATGTATCTGTATAAATATACGTAGACGGGTACGCAGAGATAACCTGGTGACTTTTACTTCGACAGAAATTAGCGTTATATTTATCAAGATAGAGGACCGTCGTGGCGCAAAGGCGTAAGCGTCTGCCTGTAAACGCGACGGTTTGAGGATTCGATTCCCTCTCGGGGAAGATGGATTTTTCTATTTCCATTTTCTTTGCTCTGGCAAATAGGCAAAGCGCGGCGTTGAGTTCCAACACTAAACACGCAATACCTCGAAAAAGGCGGAAAGTGAAAAGGCGGAAACTAAGCAACGGAGTGGCTTAACACTAGGTTCAATGGTTCCTGCAGTTCCCTCTGCCTACCCTGCAATATGCGGGATAAAGCGTGAAGCTAGAAAAAAAAATTATCAAGATAAAGAAAATGTCGATGTTTAAAATACAAATAAATGTGACCCACTATATAATATACCAATCTGAAAATCTTTAAATAAAAAAATCAACACTACTCTAAGATTTTAGAGATCATTAATTTTCATTCAATATTATAATAAAAATAAATGTTACATTTGTATGAAATATACCTAAATTTTAAATATTCTTACAATAAAAAATTGTTCACAAATGTATAAAAGATCTTATTTAAATAAATTTAAATTAACCTGGTACTATATTCTGTAGACGCACTATATTTTACAAATATATGTGTACACAATAATGTTTCAGAATACGTAGTGTTAATAAATTGTGGCAGTAACAAGAAGTCTGCTCGCATAATGGTCATAACACGTTGCGATTTAAATTTATACGCAGCCTCTCTCTCTGATTGTCCCCAGTTATCAAGTAGAATTCATGGATCTGGTCGGCTTAAATATTTACTTAGAGGTTTGCGTTGATAAAATATTTTGAGATTTAATTCAATATGTTGATTTGATTGATCATGATCCCTTTTTAAGATATTTTATATGCTCTAAATACTAAATTTGTAAGTTTTCTATTTAAATGAAATATTTTTTGTACCTATATGAATATATATAACATAGTAATATATTATTTACACTGATGTATTTTACACCATTTTCAAGACACTACTAAGATATGGAAAGATGAATAAATGTCTAAAAATAAATTGTCTTCCTTCTCGTTGTCGAACCAAACAATGTAGACGAAATAAAGAATCCTAAAATATATGTTCGGCCTGTACAAAGGGTAAAATGAACAGAAACATAAATAAAATTTCGAGACGAAAACATTATTTCCATTCAATATGAGAGGGGCGAATCTTCGCATAAATCATTTCCACCTCTCCCAGACCGCTGGACCTTTGCGAGCGACTCGATTGCATTTATATCCATTTTAGATTATGATATTTTATGTTATATTGTGTAAATGTAACATTTTCGGTAATAATGATCTTCATGATTGTAATAAGTAAGAACGTTACTTAAAAAGTAATAATTTTTTATAGATGCTGAAATAGCAACAACTTTCTAAGTAACTCTGGTATACCCTAGATACTTTCAAGTAAATTCAACTTCATCGCTCCTCTATTGCACAAGAATTTAACAACATCGATTTAGAGAGGAAACATTATTACCATTCAATATGAGAGAGCCGAATCTTTGCATAAATCATTCCCACCTGACTCGAACGGTTCTTCGCAAGGAACTCGATTACATTTATCTCTGTTTCACACTCAGTTGAGAGGTGCAGCTGAAATGGCATTTAATAACTTACATTTGAAGTTATCGTACGCAAACAAGACATTTCATGTGGAGCCCTAATCTATGAAAATAAATTAGGTGTATTAATAGTTATGCAACCTTGTTTAGTCCTAATAGTAGAAAATATTTCGAATAAGATGCAATCGGATCAAATTTTTAACAACTATTGTAAACAGAATACAACCTGTATTCTGTTTTTATTATTAATTAAATTAAGAGTTTTATATATGTATAGATACATTACTTATATGTAAATAATAAATATAAGTTGATGATAATTCTAAGTATATGCTAATCTAAGGTGTTACATAGCATTACCGTTCACCAATATTTTATATTATGCAATGGTTTAATACAAAATTGTTTGGAAATTCGTTGAACGCGGAAATTTCATTTTATGTAATATTAATACAAATATAGATAGAATTACAATTTTAAATACAGTATTGTATATTTATATGCTTTTGTTCAAATAACATTGTTCACATAACATATACATATATATGTGGTATAACCACAAGAGAATTTATTTTCCATTTTATTACCGCCTTATAGTGACAATGTCAAATATACACTTTTCAGCAACAATGCCACAAGTATTAAAGTTGTCATAAAGTTAATACTTAAACTTGAGGTGCTTAAGTAAGCTAATAGTTTAAAAGACATAAATATTACAAAAGTGTCTTTTGAGTATTTCACGAGTATTCTAAAGGTAATGTGCAAAATTTTCTTTTAGTAAAATTGTCTTCTAGTGTTATTTTTACAGACTTGCAGCATTACAAATAAGTATGCGGTTGATTGTTGATGTAATAGTGTAATGCAGTCTTGCTGTCATTAAATATCATTCATATTTATATATCGATTAAAATTAAAACATACACATTTTAAATCTATTATGTGACGGATATCATAACGCTTACCTTTGGATTATATAAACTTCGAAACCAAATTAATTATACAAATATTCCTTTGGCCTTGAAGGAATTCAAGCTGAGAATGAATACGATAACGTATTCAAGTATGAGTAAAAAACGAAAAGTTCTTGAAATTGGACCTTAAACATATATTATAAATAAAGCTGACAAACACTACGACAGTGTTATAGGTCACTGCAGTGTTTCTAGTTTTACGTAATATTTTGTATGACAGCCAGAAATAATTTAGTGTTAAGACACTCCGTTCACTACTTTCTGTCTAAATGAAACATCATATGTTAGGTGAAGGAGTTTAATGCCAAATTTGTCTTTTCTGGACAAGGGAAAGGAAAAGGAAAAAAAGTGCTTCAAACTTATGGGAATTGAATCTTTTACTATCGGGTTATCAACACCATCAAATGATGAAAATTTATAAAAAATATCGTTTAAATTATGTTTAAAGATATTTATTTCCCAAAAAATGACTATACAGTCACACACGTGAGAAAATATTCTAAGTTTTTTAATAATTACAATTTAACAGTAATTATAAATTATTTTCAATTCCTACTCAAATAAGAACAAATTGCACAGCTGACTAAGACTAATGACATCAAACTGTAATATCAATAATAATCGAAATATTTATAGCAATAATTATATAAATTGCCACTTAAGCCTCACATATCAGATTATCAGTTGATGCAGAGCAATAAAAGGAAGATCAATGATGTTTATATTAATGTATGTACTTATGTAAGAATATATTTTTAATGAATAACGGAAAGCTTTTGGTTCTCTTAGGTTTTAAGTAAATTTAAAAACAACGTCTTAACTCTATACGCAATGTTTAAGTGTCTCTCCTCACTCCTTACTCCAGGAAATTATGTATTGTAATATCTTCTTTTAAAAAACTTCAAGCCATTTATCATAAATTTCACCAAATGCTACTGTATAATATTAGACTTTCAAAATACAACGAATCACACAATAGCCTTAAGTACAAATTAATCGTGATTGAGATTCTCGTGCGCGTAATGACGACGACGCGGTTAGCATTTGAACGGTGCCACCTTCTAGCTCCTGGTACGGCTTCAGGCTATTCGTATGAATTTTGAATTATACCAATACAATGTAAAATTTTTAAATATGGTATAAATGAAAAGTTCTTCCTTTATTTTAAATAAAGTAATAAAGGAAAGTTCTATTATATATAACTCTTCGTTTCTTCAGAGGTCACTCAAAAAATAATGTGAAAATCCAATAAAATTTGATAAGGTATTTAAACAATTCATATAAAATTTTATATAATTAATTATAATTTAATATATTTTTTTATAATTTAGAATTTCTTTTTTCATTTTCACACTGTATCTTTGTGTCTCATATTCTCTCATGTCTTCAGTTTTTTCCCAGTTCTGTACAGACTAGGGCGAAACTCAACAACAATGTTTTATTCATAAAAATAATATTCCTAATATTACATATATGTAATGAAAGACATATGTAAATTTTGAAGGTAGACCAGGTATGGATAAGAATTAGTTCAGTATGCAAATACAACCAATTAGATGTCTGGTTATTACGTGTATGATAATTTGAATGCTAAACTATATTTATATGGCGTTTTATTACTGGCTAATAGCATTACATCTCAATAGTTATGATTTTTATGTCCCATATACAATTTTGAGACTTTTTGATAGTTTCTATGTTTTTAATATGAAATTATTCAAGTATTAGATTGGATGTGTTAAATTTAAATTATTTACTGTGATGGTTTAGGATAGGCTTAAATATAAACTTTTCAAGTAAATTCTTTGCCGTAAAAATATATTATCAATAAAATTTAATAAAAATAAATAATGTTACGCTTCGTCTCTGTATCTTTAGGCTTTTGATATTATTACAACGAATTTTAATGGGATTTGTCGAAGAAGCCGCGACTTCTTCGAGAGGCTTTTAAAAAATCCTCTGATAATATAAAAAATGTGTAAGTAATTATACGTATTACATAATGCATGTTTTAGAAAAACACAAAATATTCATATATTATATCCTAAATATATATTTTTTATTTTAATAATGTGATATGTGAATTACTTCAACATATAACTAACTTTACATTTATATTTAATAATTTCATGTTTAAAAACAACTAATATGATTTTGAAAAAAATAAATCTTTATCCCCTACCCTTTATATAAGGTTGCGTAAAATCGCATTACGTGCGTTCAACTGTTTACAATTCATGAGGACTCAAAAATGCTGGAGGCCATACGATACGATGACGCTGAATAAAAGCGTAAACAAATTGCTACTGCTACCTGTTCTTATTTAATAAATGTCAGCCCTTGACACTTTGTTTTCAATTAAAATATTTGAAGTGCTGTTATATATCGTTTATATTATGTGTTAGATATTTTAACTATGAATATAAATGTATTACGTTTACATGCAGCAACAACCGATAAACTAAGTTATTTAATGAATAATCAACACATTTTAAATATAAAATTCATATTGTCATAAAACTGGTAATATAAAATATTAATATCTAACTGGTATGATGATGGAATCGACGACTTACATTACAGTAGAGCTACCATTAAACAAATACAATTATAAAAGAAAATAAGAGCCATATTTTAATTATACTTGTGTAACCAATGGTAATTTATCAGTCCATATTTAAATGTAATACTAAATGTTGTTACTTTAACAATTGTCATATAGAGTGTATTAATAAGCTTTTACTATTATGTACGATAAAATTTGAAATAATTTCAAATACAAGCGACGGACGTAAGCAATTAGCATCATAAAACAAGAACGTGTGATTACGGATTTCGAAGCACAAATTACAGGAGACTCCTCGTTGAAACTTCCGAGAAAACTGCTCAGACATGTTCATTGAGAATTGAAATGTATAATGCGGCGTGAATTAAAAGAAATCAAATATAACTTTATATTTCCGTGCATATCATATGATTCCTCTCTGTGTATTTGTGTGATAGGTTTGAGTATTATTTATAGTTAATTTTTTGAGTTCAATAATAATAGTGAGTACTCATACATTTTACTGGATAATAGATTTAATGATATAGATACGCTTCATAGAAAATAACTATATTAATATGAATTAATATTTCCTTACAAGAATCAAGCCTCATTTCTGCATCAAGAAGGTATCAATACTTAAATCAATATATGTATAAAAGTCTGTATACAAGCACTTAGTAGGTTGATTGCAATTTTCATGGTTCTCAGATCACATTATTGTGATTGCCAGCGAAAGACTTACTGAACAGGTATAAAATGTAATAGGTATATGTTAATATTAGTATACTTTAATTATGAATATTCACTTAAATAGTGATATTATTCTAATACTCGGCAAGTTTATATATCTATTATAATTTGATCAATGTTATTTTTTGAAAATTATTTCTATTATAGAAATTATATAGAAATTAATTCAAAATCAATAAATTTTATAATATAACAAGTGTAATAAAATTTAATTACATAATTATCAATATTCACATTGCGCTGACTGCCGAGTACGAGCGCGTTGAAGTCTTTTACTCTGCGTAGCTACAGTGTATACATGTATGCCTGTGTGCGTGAGCAGCTCAAATATAGCCTTCCTTAAAAAGTATAGATCATTTCTATGTTATTTAAATAACGAAATAGATGTATAGTTTAATTGATTTGGGCTGTTTATATTATCAAAGACAATTTCACTACCAATATTAACATTATTTTTTTGATATATAATATGCATTTTGTGTATAAATAAAGATTACTAGTTAGACCTATGTACAAATAAATGTATATAACGACTTAATTCTATTTTAATTATTGTACTAAGGTAGAACATTCATAACTATTTTATATTATTAATATAAATATTAATGTTATTAATATTGATGTATACACTTATTTTAATGAAACATCTCTACTATAAATTAATATATCTTACCATTCCGGCCTTTGATTTGAGCCAATTATAAACCCATTTCTTGGTTTCGAACACGGTTGTTACACTCGGACAGATATACAAAAAATACCTTTCATAGCCACTTTACATAGACACTAATAAAATAATGAAAAGACAACACTTTTATGAAAGGAAACCAAATACGAGCACTTATTTCCTGTTTATAATATATTTGCTAATAATAACTGTATTTAATAAGAAGATTCAAGTACGGTTAGAAATAAGAATACACTAACGCACATGTCATCATGCGCACGCGCAGCCACCGCACGACTGACTGCCGGTCTCAAGTGCTGCCATGTAGCTTAAAAATAAATATCAAGCAGGTTTAATTTCCTGCGCCCTGTATGAGGCTTAATAAAAGAATTGATGTAAAATAACATATATATAGAAATTAGAATTTGAACAACTTTTTTGTCTTTTTAAAAATTGACAAAATTATTTTATGTAACACTTTGGTTAAACAAATATATTTCAAAAATCTAGAGTAGTTAGTATTTACAATTAGCATATATAATTGCTATTTAATTTTTTTATCAAAAATAAAAGAGACTTATAACAGTAATAACGTGTTTCTGTTTGTGGTTAATTTTAAATATTTATTGTTATATATTTTTACATTTGAACATTATATTTAAGCAAAACATAGGCTATTTCTAAAAAGAACAAGCAACCTATACATTTATATAAAATTTTATAACATGGCAACACATGAATTAATGCCATTGTAGTAGGAGTGAGATGGAAAATATTGTCTTCTCGCTCATATCATCGGAATGTGACCTGCTATCACCTTGAAGGCCGTAAGCTTGGAGTCAATGAAAACAAGAGCTTTTGGAGCCCTATCTAAAGTTGTACTGTATGCATTACCGCCCTATACAAAACGACTAGTTGTAGAACTTTTTTAACATATTGTTTATATTTTTCCCCTTTCTTTTACTCTGTAGATATTAAATTAATTTAACTATATAAACTTTAAAGATGGATAAAACGTTTAATTTAACTTTCTTTTTAAGCTTTCTTCCTCGCATGCAGTGGGTACAGCACATTATACTGTACTGTTTGAATGAGTATCAAAATACTTCGTTCTCCGTTTCATTGTGCATTGAGTGACGGATCATAACAGCAACGCGTATTTTTATCGGCCATAGCAGAGAATTAAATTAAACATATACATGTATAGTAATTCACTTTTATACCTCTAGTGATTAAGAGAAAAATAACTCACAACTATAGGCATTTACAGTCAGAAACTGTCCTATTGTGCCATATAGGCTTCTAAATTTGTTTGTCTAACAATTTATAATTTATTCGAAATTTATAAAGTGCTATTATTATTATTTGTAAATTGAACCAGTACCTGCTACAAAATCAATTATGATTTATATGATACACAATAGCAGAAATTATTATGTATGTTTGTTTCTATATATAACTGTATCATCACGTGTAATAAATTTTATAACAATGAAACATAATTTGGTTACATCATAAAAAAGAAGAAGAGAATCAAGGAGAGCACTTATACATTCCATTTTCATATTAATCTTGTATAATTTAAATATATGTTTATTTTCTTACATACATGCTATTTGAATATACTCTGTTCATATTTTGCACGTGCTATTGTTTTACTCATCTATGTATATGTATATTTATTTTATATGAAACATAATAGAAATATATCAAGTATCTAGCACATGTTTGCATTTGTTGGACTGAGAAGTTGCGAGCGTTATCTAGTTTTGAACAACCACGTTAATGGAATAAAATGCAAATACAATCACTAAATATAAGAATTTATTGAATCCTGATAACGCCGGGATAGAAACTTTCTTAGGACTTTTAAACTATTTAAGATAAAGTGCGAATTATCTATACTAAATTTCGTATTTTAATACAATTTGTATCCCATATATTATTCAATATAAACGCTTAAGATATTTTATTATTGAATAATTAATGTTGCTTTGCTTATTTTTATTTATTTACTAGTCGCCCGCAACTTCACCGCGTGGACTTTATTCCCTTGCCTTTTTCGTTAAATTTTTACACGACAGTAATAATAGCTAAAAATTGTTACTAATAATTATTACTGAACATATATTTTTTAGTTTTCGATTTAGCTTATGTACTTTGGCTCTACGTCAGGTTTTCCAGTGCCTTGATATTATGTATCAAAACGTCGACAAAAAATGTTGATCACTTGAAATAATTTTTAGGACGTTATTTCCGTGTTATAAGGTGAAGCTGGACTAAGCTGCTTTGATGACAATCATATTCCTAATCTTGGATTTTAATATTTCAACTATAATATATTTCTCACGTTAAGGCCATTTTGAGATTTCTTATAGTTAGATATTGATCTGTTTTCAATTATTTTTATTATAACAGCATTTGGTTATTTATTATAGCTTTTATGGTATGCTATGGTTCTGCGTCGGGTATGCTAGTAACCGTTAATAACGCCCACATTTTAAGCTGCGTTGTTACTAACAATGATACTGTTTTAATTGTACAATAATGTAAATATAGTATTGTAATGTAAATATAGTATTTATTACGAAAAATACAAAAATTTAAGAAAAGAAAACGTACTAAAGGCGCACTTAGACTCAATGAATTTCTAAGGCGATAATTATGTTTTTTTCACTGATTACAGTAAATAATTGAACTCTCGTAGTTCAGGGTTAGTGCTTAATGTATAGTTTTATACTAAGAAAGATAAAAACATGTAAGAAATATAAGAAACACGTACCGATAAAATAAGAAAGTGTCTCTTCAATGACAATGAAGGAATTATTTAAATCGGTTTACCAATGACTATGAAATAGATGCAAATAAAAAAGTTTTTAACATTGAACATAGATCTTTCTTTTTATTTAATGTCAGTTAATTAAGAACACCGAAAAAAAATATTTGCACTCATTTAACTAAAAAGAATAATTAAGCAGTTAATGAATTCACCGTACGGTTTCCAGGCCGTTGTTAGAAATAGTCGAAGTTTTAAAGTAGATTTAAAGGGACCTCTTTAAAATGTATTGACATTCACCTCCATTGTCTGAGCTCCATTAACTTAACCTAATTCAAACATTTTAGCACACAAGTGAATTCTAAACCTATTCCTTCCTGGTCAGTTCCTTATAGTAAGTAGGTACTAGATAAGTTTAAAGTTATAATTTGATATTAGGGTGAGTTCCACTAGTGATACACGTTGTAAAATTAAAAAGTAAAAGAAAATTTACAAATCTATATCGTTATAACACTTATTGTTATTATAACCCTTATTTTTCTCTATTTAAGAACAACTTGAGATACTAAAACACTAGTATGCTCTCTAGATATAGCCTAGTCTGGAATTTCTAGATATTTTACTATACTGTATTTGTTAATCTATTTTTTTGGTGTTTCGTCATCAAGAACATTATACTTATTTATTCAAATTCAAACAATTTTATTCAAAATAAGAATACGTGATTCATTTTTTGAACGTCATAAACGTTACCACCGATTCTCGAAACCTAAAACGCGTAGTACTGGTAACTACAGTTTCGTGGTAAATAAATATCCCTAAAAGTCATGATTTCAAACTTAATAACAAATTAATACTTTGAGATTACTAACGAACTGACCAGGATAGTTTTAGAGTAAATTCATATGCGATTGAAATAGGAGCGAGATTTATAACAACAAAATCTCTCTATAGCTTGCTAAACAATCTCGGCCTGCCTAAAACTATTACTAATACATTTCCAGAGCGTACTTCAAAGGCGGCATTAGCAAAATCGTTTCGAATTTGGTTAGGCAGTGGGAGGAGCTCGGACAGCAAAGGTGAGCGTTAATGCGTTTTTAAACCTACACTTGGGTCGCAAGTTCCAAGCGCTGATCGGAGCTCCTCTTCCTACAACGCGATGGGCCCGGCACCCGCACGTAATTCTAATCAGTTTCTTCTCTTGCGAAGGAAGATAATCTTGTAAAACAGAATAAGAAACCAGAAATAATATAAGAAACCAGATATAATATAAGGCCTGATTTTTTTTAATTTATTTTTTAGCTTCGCGCTTTATTCCGCATATTGCAGGGTAGGCAGAGGGAACTGCAGGAACCACATGAACCTAGTGTTAAGATGTTAAGACACTCCGTTGCTTAGTCCCTGTTTTATCCGTCCCCGCTTTCCGCCTTTTTTGGAGGCATTACGTGTTGAGTGGCGGAACTCAACGTCGCGCGTTGCCTAGTTTCCAGAGCGAAGCAATAGAAAAATGCATTTTCACCGTGTGGGAATCGAATCCAAAAACCGCCGCGTATACAGGCAGACGCTTATCTACACCTCTGCGCCACGATGGTTTTATATATTACTTACTATTATGTTAATGTTGCCTCATTTTATTTCCAGGCGCTCTAAAAATATCTCAATAAAATTACGAACGAACGAACGAACCGAAGTACCCGCTGTTTGTATTGGATATAGTACATATTTGTTATATTTAGGTAATTGGGATATGTAATTAACATACACACATGTAATTAACATATTAAAACATTATTTAATAACTTATCATCACCGCAATAAGTGCTAATAGATATATTTCTATAATCCGTAATCTTACCTTTAAGGATATGTAAGTAGTTTCACTTTAATATTTATTCAGTTATGACTTTTATAGAGCTTAATGGTTTTTTAGATAGAAATATTATTTTATATCAAGAAAGTAATATATTATCGAAGAATAAAAATAAAAACAAGATAAATGCTAATGTATATAAGATAAGGAGAGAGTATTCATTTTGAATAATACGCGTAACATAACATAATCTTTTATTGCTGAAAGATAGACTATTAATTTTTCTAATAAAAATAAAGTAGACTGATATAATTATTCGTTGCTTTGCTTCATATAATAAAGTTATTCTTTATTGTGCTTCAAGTAAAACAAAAATGAAACAACTTTACAGACAAAAAACATTATAATACCGTCGTGGCGCAGAGGCACAACGTCTGCCTGTAACGCGGCTAACGCGACGGTTTCTGGGTTCGATCCCCAGTCGGGGAAGATGGATTTTTCTATTTCCATTTTCTTCGCTCTGGCAATTAAGGCAAAGCGCGGCGTTGAGTTCCGCCACTCAACACGCAATGCCTCGAAAACGGCGGAAAGTGGGGACGGAGTAAGCAGGGACAAAGTAACGGAGTGTCTTAACACTAGGTTCTAATAGTTCCTGCAGTTCCCCCTGCCTACCCTGCCATGTGCGGGATAAAGCGTGAATTTAAAAAAAAAAAAAAAAAAAAAAAAAAAAAAAAAAAAAAAAAAAAAAAAAAAAGTTTAAAACTAGCAACGTAAAGCATGAAGTTAAATTTTCAGTTACCTACAAGCCGAATATCAGTTTTTTTTTAATGGTGCGATTTTATGGCTGCTAGGCAAATGTCACCATGACTGACGTTTGTAATGTTTTGATGTTATGTGCGTATTTGTAAATAACGCTTTTCTGTTTTAAATCGTGTAACGTTCGTGTTCGCGAGCAATAATTGTGGACAATTTCTAAGGAAGTAATTTTGTAATTCGATTAATTGGCTGACCTCACGTCCAATTCAGTGTCGTAGCCCACGCACGCAATCATGCGAGTAAATATCATGTAATTCCGTTGTGATAGGAAGTAACTCCAGAATTGGAAGAGACCTTACTGTGTGCAGCCAACCGAGGTTAGTTATCGATCTCACAATATTAGTCACATTTCAAGCAGGTTTTAAGTAGCTTGTGACTCAAAAAGTTTTTGTGTTATTACCTTAATTTGTATAAATTTATACATCTACGCTGTTATTGTTTATAAAAAGACTAAAAAATCAGGAGGTAATTTTATAACATTAAACGTATTTAGAAATATTTGGAGCTAAATATGTCTTGTATATTATAAAGTTGTAAATACATATTTTGTTCTTTTAGAAAACTGTACGAATATTTTTTTATGAAATAAAACATTCTATTACCTTTATACTTATTTAAAATTTCAGAATGTCTCGCCTAAAACCACAGTGGCAATTACAAGCACTTGCTGCTCAAAAGAGGGACAATGAGTTACGCAAAGCTGAAGAACTCAAGAAGGTGGCTAACTATTTTGAGCTGAACACTAATAAATCAAGGCATCATGAGCAGTGGACAACTGAAGGTTATTATGAGAAAGCCAATAAAGAAGCTGAGTTACTTAGTATAAAGAAAATAAGATCTGCGTAAGTAGATAATGAACCATATTTTATATGACATGTATTTGTTTAAAAAGTGTGTAAAGCTAATTTCAGGTTTATAAAAAAATATATTTATTATAATAATATTTCAGGCAGTTAGAAGAAAGGCAAAGGAAGCTAGAGCTGATGCTATTTCAAGAAAACATGCAGTACCAAGAAGAATTGAAAGCATTAGCGTCACAACCTAAGTTCTATAAAAATGGGTATAACAATAATTTATTTAAATTATAAAATTAAATTTGTATATTTATGTAGAATTTGCTTTTATTTCTTTCCTTTGATATATATTTTATTTGCTGTAGATATTAAATATGTACTATATATATTTAGTAGGTAGTTAGCACTAAAATTAGATATATAAAGGTTGTAGTTAGAAGATGCATGACTAAAAATAAAATTATAATAGAATATTTATCCTTACTTTTTGGAACATTTATTTGTTTAAAATATAAAGTAGGGGTCGGAGAAACTACCATGTAATGGATTAAATAAAAAATTTCTCACTGTTATTGTGGTGTAGTAGAACAATATCTTAACATTATAGTAGTTTTGGGTTGGCTTAGGGAAATGTGTTATTTTCATCTTCTCACTCTGATAATTCAAAATGTGTGTTATAATTCTGCAATACAACATGCATGCCCCCAATTTTTAGAAAAATTTGGAGATCAAAATCTTAGCACTAGATTATTTCTGCCTTGCACATTTTGATTGAAACTGATATAAATAAATACATTGTGTACAGAAATTAAAATTGTATTTTATATACTTTTAAAAAGTTCTTATTTATTAGAATAAGAAATTTCCACAAATAATTAAATAGAGAATTAATGCACTATTTGTTAAGCCAAAAATAATTTAGTTCTAGTAAAATTCCTATTCATTACTAAATAAGGGCCTTATTTAACTATATAAATGTAGTAAATTAAGAATTTATATTTAACAACTGAGTCATAATTATTTTAGATCATATCTCAATAAAGTACCAACTTCAACCTTACAAGAGATCAACCAAGGTATTATGGAGAAGGAGGAACAATTGCGCAAGCAAGAAGCTGAGTTAAAATTATACCATGCATGGAGATTGAGGCAGCCGGAGTTGAGGGCTGCTAGCTCATATATAGCTAATGGAAAATTGAAGTCTGCTTGGTATGTATTTATACAAATATATATCGTATATATTTACTAAAATTTGAAATATATGTGTACACTGTTTAAAATATATATGTGCACATACAACTTATAACTACTTATTGGACTTATCATAAAGGTAAAATTTTTCAATTTTTTATTATGAGCTGGCCTTGTTTATATGAATATGATATCAGGTTGTCATTAGCATGGCACAATGACACATCTTTTTACTTTGTTGTTCTTTATATTCTAAAATAGAATGTGACCTAAAAATCATAGTTTGATAATTTGGGATCCTAATTTGGGATCAGTTCAAGTTTCACTAAATTGGTTCAATATATCTCAGATATGGATATCTGCACTTTTATGAATATAGAAGATTAAATTATTTATATTGTTAATAAATAGTTATAGTTTTCTAGTTTCCTTGTTATATATTTTCAGTTGACATGCAATGACGACTGTTAAATTGTATTGTGTGTATAATAGTTTACAATATCATAGATTACTGAGGGAACTAGTTCTATACTATTTTGTTGCCCATTTCTGTCCACATTATATTCTTAATGGTTTTTTGTTGTGCGGAATACCTTAAACAATTCAACTATCTAGACGTAAATAGGACCTAAAGTATACTTTGTTTTTAGTATAAAAGATTATTATCTTATTTTAAGTCATAAGATTATTATCTTGTCTTAAGTATAAAAGATCTATGTGTAGAAGTTAGTGCCGCTTTTATTCAGGTTAATCTAGCATATGTCTGGTATGTACGTACATATATATGTAAATATATACTTCTTAGCTTTGCTTGAGGACCGTCGTGGCGCAGAGACATAAGCGTCTGCTTAAACGCGACGGTTTGAGGGTTCGATCCCACTCGGGGAAGATGGATTTATCTATTTCCATTTTCTTCGCTCTAGAAACTTGGTAAATCACGGCGTTGAGTTCCGCCACTCAACACGCAATGCCTCGCAAAAAGCGGAAAGCAGGGACGGACAAAGCAAGGACTAAATAACGGAGTGTCTTAACACTAGGTTCATATGGTTCCTGCAGTTCCCACTGCCTGCCCTGCAATGTGCGAGATAAAGCGTGAAGCTAAAAAAAGTTGGTTTAGCTGGTCATAAACAATCCAATTAAAATAAAAAAAAAAATAATAATATAGCCATTTCTTTGCCGAGCTCGTGGGTTGAGTGCGAAACTGCGTGCCTTCTGTCTCATAGGCCTCCTCCAACTTCTTTCACTGATGTCGGTCATATGCCACCCGAATCCAACGAGGTCCCAAAGTGAGGCAGAAGTCGTTTTCCTTTCTTTCTCGTCCCTTCTCTTGGGTACCATAGAGTGACCTGCTTACTCCACTTATCACTGGTGTAGCGCAGCATGTGGAATATCCAGCCCCATTTCAAATGGTCTATGTGGTCTATGTGCCTTGGTCATTGAATCGACAGGGGACATGATTAGATATTCATATTCTGTAACGTATTTTAATGATTTTCCATTGAATGGAAAATCATTAAAATCCTACATATAAATAAAATAAAACAAAGTTAACATGTATTTTTTATCAATTTTATTGTAAAGGATGGAGCAAATAGTAGAGAAAGAGATGCAGAAAAAAAAGGACGAAGAGGAAACTCGGAAAGTTCTAGAAGAAAGAGACGAGGCACTTCGTCGCCAGATACAGATAGAGCAACAGCGATTAAAGGAAAAAGAACTACAAATGAAGGTACATTGTATATTAAATTACGGAGCTCAACGCCTTTGGCTTGCTCTAATAGGGAAAAATATATATTTAATTTCCTTTATGAACAGATAAACGTTTATACTCAAAGTACACATCCCCTATTACACAAGGTTCTCAGGTCGTTTAATTTTATAATATTTTTTAATAATAAATAAAGTTTTATTTACAAAATATAATAAGAAATGTTTGCTTTAATTTAATAAACATATAATCATTTTGAATAGTATAGGACAAAAGATTTTTTTTTGAATTTTTCACTTAGAATGTGTCATTTCATATATCATGCCTTCATATTTAAGTAAGAAATATATTTATAACATATTGTTTTTTTTAGGAACTCAGAAGCAGCTTAGAGGGACAAATAGCAGAGCTAAGTGAAAAGGAGACAGTCGTGAAAAAATTACGTAAGCTGGAAGAAAGAGAAAGAATGATATTAGAAGAATTACAATTGCTGACGCGTGAAAGAGAAAAAGAACATGCAAAGCTTGTAGCAAGCCGGGACGACCATATAATAAATATGGGTCTACATAAATACAAGTTGAAAAGGAAAGTTATGTCAGTTCTTAGTGAAATTGACTTAGAATTGAAAATGTTGGATAAAATTAGGAACAGTGCTTTGAAGGTGAGTGATGTCCTCACGCTTTATCATTACACATGGCATGGCAGGGTAGGCAGAGGGAACTGCACTAACCATAAGGAACCTAGTGTTAAGACACTCCTTGCTTGCTTGTCCCTGCTTTCTCTGTCCCTGCTTTCTGTCTTTTTCAAGATATTGTGTGTTGAGTTGCGAATCTCAACGCCGCGCTTTGCTTAGTTTCCAAAGCGAAGAAAATGGAAATAGAAAAATCCATCTTTCCCTAGTGGGAATCAAACCCAAAAAAGTTAGAAAAGTTATAATTTACATAATATATAAAATATACGACATATTTTTTAACTAAATTATTAATAAAATATTATTCTGCAACCATAACTGTAAGATCATAGCACTAACATTTTTATTTATTTCATTTTATTTACAGGATTACGAAGCAAATCGTCAAAAGTGCGACCAATTACAAACGTGTATTAGACGCTGCTCTGCAAGAGTTAGAAGAGCACAGAGATAGGGAGCGACAGAGACAGAAGAACATTGAGGCCATGTATGATGGTGAAGCGAGGCAGATAAATGAAAAGCAGGATAAGGTGATTTGAATATAAAGTATAAAATTATATATGCCACACAAATATTTGTATTGTATATAATTTGTAAGCATTTAAATGAACTTGGACAAATTTATCAGCAGGTTGATTAGGCTTAGTCTAGGGCGGTAGATTTTGAAGGTGGCAAATATGCGAAGCAAGAGTAGTATGCTCCTTTATAGAAATAAAAAAGATTTTTGTTATACATTTTATGGCGAAGACTGACTAACAAAAACAAAGTCAAAAAGTATTTTTCGCACATTTTCAACATAGGGGTTAAAATTGTGTAAAATTATCTAGGAACAGGAACTAGTATTAGTAACAACTGCAAAGCCCTGTGAAAATATGAAAATAACATGAAAAAGTGTAGTAAGCCAATATGCATATTGCAACTAAATTAATATTTAATCGTTTATTGAAATTATACACTTCTTTTTCTACTCTTAAGGTTTCATAGGTGGGAAGATGTGGAAATATTTGCCTTTGACACTAAATTTGTTAAAATAATTTAAATATTTATTATAATTAATATTTTATTAGCTTTGGGCAAAGGAACGCGAAGCACGAAACAATCTTATGAAGGAAGTTTTGGAAACTCTCAAGAAGCAGGTGGAAGAGAAGATAGATGCTAACATACGCTTGCAGAAAGAGAATGTTCTGGAACGTGAGAAAATTCTAGAACAAATGGAAAGCTTCCACCAAGAAGTGCAAACTAAGGAGAGAGAAACTCAAGTATGTATATTTGATGCATTTAATAATTTACATTTGGGAAAGTAGTACTATAAAGCTATAATATTATAAGTTTATTTAATGTTTTTGATTATAGAAAAAAGAAAATACGCATATTTTTTTACGAAATCTTCTTCAAAATCTAACAAAACATTTCTAAAAGTATACATAAACCTTTTTTTTTTTTAATTTTAGTTTGTGACGTTAATTTCAATTCTATATTTACTTTATTTTTGTATATGTTTCATAAAAATACTAATAAAAGTAATTTAACTTCAGCTGAAAAATTCTCAATATTCAACAATAACAGCACTTCAAAGCCAATTGAACGGACTTCGCTTGCAAAAGGAACAAATAGAAGAAATATCGAATCGCGAGGCGGAACTACGGCAAGAGGCATTACACGAACGACTATTGCGTTCTGAGATAGCTAAAGCACAAAGAGAAGGGAATACACATGCTTGGGCGTAGATCAATGGTTCCATAGCAAGCTTAAAATATGATGTAAAGGTTAGAAATAATGATTTCTAACTAAGCAGATGCAATAAGCAATCTGGTTGTATGGAATACAGTTATTGCGAACTACCAGCACGTGAAACATTGATAATTCTTTTTTTTATAGCTTTACCTTTATCCCGCACATAGCAGGGTAGGCAGAGGGAACTGCAGGGACCGTGGGAACCTAGTGTTAAGACACTCCGTTGCTTAGTCCCTGCTTTCTCCGTCCCGTAAAGCGTTACGCCATTTTTCGAGGCATTGCGTGTTGAGTGGCGGAACTCAACGCCGCGCTTTGCCTAGGTGCCAGAGCGAAGAAAATGGAAATAGAAAAATCCATCTTCCCCGACTGGGAATCAAGGCCAGAAACCGTCGCGTTACAGGTAGACGTTACGCCTCTGAGCCACGACGGTCCTCATTGATAATTCAGAGAGCACAAAACTATATCTTAAAAGAAATATCGAACGCCCCGTGGTTCATAAGAACCACTGAGCTGCATGAAAATTTTAACTTGCCTATGGTATAGGAATAAATTTATACCTGCATAGCCAATTACAAATCAAGACTGTCAAAGCACCCAAATTACCTAGCGGGACAACTCACTGTCCCAGACAGTATTCGTCGCCTTAAAAAGCCACGAGACTTTTTTGAAAATGAACAGTTTGCCGAATAAACGGTCAGACACTTATAAAGAAAGGGCATTACTTCTAGCTTACTAAGGGACAAAAATCATCCCATCTGTTTATAGTCTCAAGTGACTGATTGCAAGATATTAATATTAAAATAAAAAAAAAGCAGATGAGGGCTGTTGGCAAGCTAATACTAGCTGCTGTTTATTTATGTAAGTTTTTAATTCTTACAATATGGTATTTTTGTGTGCTTTAATCTGAGTGACATATATATTATATGTTTGTGATGATTCGTTTCTTTAAGGTCTTATAAGCTACATAAAGGCTGATATTAGTTGTAAGACTGAAATATTTTAGAAGAAACTGTATTTTAATAATTATTACTTGTAAGAAGTGTAAAACATTTTGTTTGGTAATTGTTAATAGTTGAGTGACAGTTTAGACTTATGTAATATATGATACATAAATTTATTTCTAGCTCTTGGTTTACAAATAAAATTAGATATTTAAGAAAAAACGTACCAATTTTGATATCCGTAAATAAGAAAATGTTACTTGAAATAGTTATTATATTTTATTAATGACAATGCATTATTTCGGATAGACTTTTTTCCAAGGTAGGTAAATATTTAATAAGCTTAATTTATTTCTATTATACTTTTAATGAAATCGAGTGTGAGTGTTTACCATTTTGTTGATATTTAGTACTATAAGCGTGGGTGCCTTTTGACAAAAAATAATAAATATATTTTCATATGATTTTTTTTCATCTTTGCTCATCTTTGCTTCCTCATAATAAACCTATACTAGCGTGAATTCCGTGACTCTATTCAAAATAAGATAAGGTGAGCCATCTTTGTACCTATCTATTAATCGATATTCTATAGACACAACAATCAAAAGCATTGTATTTATCTTTTTTTAATCGGAAATAACTTTTCTTTTATTTATTGTATGATTTTACAACAACTAAACTTTTAACTTAATTTCTATACAGCAAAATAGATTTAAAATTGACATTACCAATAATTAATACATTTTTTAATATGTAATAAAATTTAATATTTAAGTAAATCTCTACTTTTGGTTTTAAATTTTATAAGGCGACATCTAGTAAAGAATAAGTGAATCCAACCTTTTTTGCTATGAAATATTAATGTAACTGTTAACAGATGTCGCTTTTAGTACTAAAAAATGACAAAAGATGGCGCTATAATAAGATGCTAAAGTGTTAACGTTCATGTTAGAACAGGAACTATATACAGTCTACAAATAAATTTTTATTTTTATTGTTAAAATGTTACTGTATTTTTAATATAAAATTTGTGATATAAATAGAAGTACCATTAAATATAATAAATTAATTAAAGAATATCGTTCAGGAATCATCGTTTATGTTAATTACTTAATTTGATATTATTTTTATATTGTTTATTTAATGATGTTATATTGCGCCGTCGTTACTCATTGCACTGTGTATCGTTGCAAATGTGGTGGTTGTAGATTCGACTGGCACTCGCGATAATTAAATAATTTTTGTTTTCTTTTCGGGTACGGACGAAGGGTTGGGTTCCACTTCTTAAGACACAATATCTCAAACGGACTATGAAGTAAAATTACAGTATAAAGTTTTTAACAATTTATAATAAAACAAGTAACTGGGACTGTATCTATTTATTAAATAAGTTTACTAAATAAATACGTACGTATATTAAATCGGTTGCTTAAAAACTAAGCTAAGCATAACTATTAGGCTCGTTGTATGTCGATACTTATTTATGTACCTATATAGCACGGCGATTATTAGAAAATATGGTTTTACACAAAAAAAAATATTTTATAAAATATAATAAAAGCAATATTTTGTAATATGCTTATAACTTAAGAAAAAGTAATGCCTGCATGAAAAAAATGATTACAGTGTATGCATATTTCTTATATTTATTCGCTTCAACTATTCGGAGACAGCCCATGACAGGTACATAACAAAATATATCCCGGATCTGCAAGCTTTCAAAAACATCCCTATATCACTCATGACGTTTCAAACATAATGCTAAGTTTGTAGTAATAAGGTATTCAAAAAATCAAAGTCATATATTTTTAAAAAAGAGATAATTCCTAAAGTTGTAGATACTTAAGTATATATAGCTCTACGAACAGCCGTCTTACGTATGAAGATGTCGCCACATTTTTGTTCATATCCTTTTATGATATCTGTATATCTAGACAATTTAAAATTTAATTTATTTTTTATGCAGTATTTTTATATTTGCATGCATACAAGCATGAATAAAATCGATAGTGACGTATACGTTAGTTTTATGAATATTTTTTATGTATGTATATATTGCATAAATATTTAGCTTAACAATTTAGTCAGAACGCTTCAAGCTGTAGAAATTGAGAAAGGAGCTTTGTGCTTTTATCCAATCAAAAATCCAAGTTATTTTTTCCAACTAAATGTCTCTTCTCCACGAGAAATAGCACGAGGCGATGGGCAGCAAAATCTATATGTTTTTGTAAATAATTTAATTACATCTTTAACAGTAAAACTAGTAACCAAATGCTTGTATTTATAAAATATGTGGTTATAATACAGTGGGCAGACCGAAAGGCGACAAAGAAAAAAATGAGGATTCTTGTGTATATTTTTATACATATATCCAGTTACTTTGTTTATTTCTAAAGCTAAAGAAGATTTTTCAGATATTTATTCAAGTGTATTAGTAATGAAAATTAATATTCATTTTATAGGGTCAAAGAGTAAAATAAAATTCAAAACAATATAGGTACGTGCCACTACCTAAGATTTTTTATCAATTTTACAAAGTTATTCTCTACTGCCTAATTTCTTCTTTGTTTAATTTAAAAAAATTGTACTTATATTATAATTTTAATTCTTAGTTTTCAAAACTTCTTATTTAAATTAAAAGACATAAGACTTAATTTATATAATTATGTAAGATATGGTTTTTCATATTTATCTGCACTTAAATTTTATTAATATCACACCGTCTGAGTGTAATATTATTATATGAAATATCTCTACATCTTCTCACTGTACGCCGACTACTAATGCATTGGAGTTATACTGTAATAAGAAAACATTAAATGGAACCAGAAGAGGTAAAGACTCTCACAGCTAAGTTAAGACTGCAATTCTTTGCAGAAAAAATTTTAATTGAATGGAGATTACAATAGATCAGCAATGGTCGCAGTGACACTGGGCTGTACTGGGCTGGTTCTGCAAAACTGTAACTCGGAGAAGAAGAAGAAACAATATATGAGTTTAATCTCCACTTGAAGGAATAAATTATTTTCAATTTTCATTTCTTTGAGCCAAAAGGCGGAATTGTTCAATATGTAGAGTCTCTAATATGGTTAGAGAGTATGGAACAGGTTGTCTTAACATTAGTTTTTTTCAACTTGCATATGCAAACTATACGAAGCAATGTGTGAAATATTTAATATAAAATTATATAAATGATTATCATAATCATTTTAATTACTGATTTTAAGATATTATACAGTTATAGGTACATTATTTCTTTTGTGTATAAAAGAAGACAGCAGAGTAGGCCTACGTATAGTCAAAAAATAATTTAAATTAGCGTATCAGTAGGTATAACTATTTCTTTTCCATATATATTTAATATATGTTAAATAAATAGCCTATTTGGCTAAAGAACAAAAATAAAAAATAATATGTTAGAATATGCTTTCAATGTTACAAATGTACGAAACATACCTAGGATCTACTTTAGTATTTCTCTAAAGCTTATTACAATTTCATCAGACTCAAAAGCTCCATATCTAATCATATCTCTTCTGCAACCTTCTCCTGATTCCTGCGTAACGCGGTAAGATTAGAGAAGCTTTCATTAAGACAAGAATAGAAATTTTGTGCTTTATAGTAGATCTCAAGATTGTGTTTTGTAATTAATTTTACCACTTATTTATAGGTACTATTAATTTACGTAATTAATTATAAAACTGTATCTACTTATTTTATAGCTACTTCTTGTAGATAGGTAGATAATCTACTACTATATGTAAGCCTATGTTGTTTTAAATTGCATCTTTTTAAATCAATATACATCCTTTCCTCAATACAATTTAATTATGAGAAAATAAGACTCATATTATTATTTATTAAATCACATAGTAAGTTCGTACTTAACATGATTGAATTATTACTGATTACTTACTTATACTTATTCGATACTGTTGTGTATATTACATATTAATATATGTATATAGGTAGACAAGTATATATATAGGTAGGAACAACAACGGTACATATTATATATAAATATATATCTATCTAGTATGTGAATTAGAAAAATAGAAAAATATAACAATTAGTTTTTTAGCTGTGTGAGTTACTTGAAGATTTTATTATACCCGCTTATATATCTACCTAAAATTTAGACATATATTAATATTAAGTCAAAATTATTTGATTAATAATTGATCTTAGTCATATTACTTCACTATAATATATAAAATTAAAACATATAAATAGAAAAATTAAAAAAAAAAAAAACAAAAAAGACATTCAAACCGAACAACCCACTCGTGTAACATGACACAGGCAAAACCGAAACGCTACGAAAATAAAGAATACGAGCACAATATCTGAGAAGGCGGGCGGGCGTACGTCTAACGCCCCGTCAAAACACCATAAAAGACGGACCTAGAGCCGAAAAATCCAGGCTATAATTACACAGCTACCATACAGCCAATTTAAATTTACTGACGCACGTGTCCCACAGAACTAAACACTACCAACGTACACGCACTGGAAAAAAGACGAAAAGCTTTGGCGCCACCCCGCGTTCCTACTGGCTAGTTACTGTGACCACGCCCATTAACCGCTACCATTGCTGTCTCTCTCACTCACGTAAATAGAGTGTATCTGGTTTCTCTTTCTAGTGTGTTTTGTGGCGGAAAAGCGGTAGGTGAGCGATGGTTGAGCGATCAGTACGCGTCTAGCTGTCACGCGTGTTGGTCGCCCCGCGTGTCGGGTTGTGTCTGTGCAGTGTCGTGTCAGGGTGTCGAAGTGGCGGGATTCCTTGCCGCAGGACGGGGGGCACATGCCCCCTTCCACCAGCACCACATTGGTAAAAGTCAGTGTCTCGTGATTTGAAAATTGAATTTTTTGTGTTTTACCACCCGAACTTTGTATGCAGCAATGCCAACGTATGGAGGTTGTTTTGTTTTTTTTTCTACAATTTTCTACTTATTATATTTATTTGTTTTATTTAAATAAAAATATGTTAGTCTATGCATGATTAATACAAACAAAAGTGTAAATTTCATCTTAGACAATTAAAGCGCTAAATTATGGAATTTTCATATAGGTATATTTACCTAACATTTACTCTACATAGAGCTGGTAATGGAAACACTAAGCCATATAAGTTTGTAACAGTTTTAGATCTATATTTAAATAGCTAAAATTTATCCACCTACCTTTCTGTCGAAAATAGTATGATCTGAATATTTATATAATTTAACACTTCAATAACAAAGCAATTAATATGCTTTTTAATTTAAATAATGTAAAAATTTATGTAATACAAGCATAAAGTTAGATATTTTAGGCCTATGTTGACGGCGCTAGATGCTCACTGGAAATTCGCAATGAAGTGATACGACAGCTTTAAAAGCTCGGCGCTAGGAAAGTAACATATAGTATCAGACATGCCTATGAAAATACTTATATCTGTACATATATAGAAAAAAGAAATATTTTATTTTTTATAACTTAAAAAAGTACCAGTAAATCGCTATATTGTTTTGGAAAACATTAAAGATATATTCTATAACCCATATAATAAACAATATTTAATTCTAAAAAGTATAGTTTCTAAATAAAAACATTATTTATATTTAAATTAAAAAAAATCTTATAAAAGACAATTAAGTATGTATTCATGCAGAGTATGTATTCACAAACAAAGAGATTTTTTAATTTTTTTTGATCATTTTTATAAGTTTTGACACTAATAATATATTACAATGTTAGTATCAGTTACATAAAAGGTATAATTACAGGCACCTATTTTAATTAACCAAAAAATTTTAAATCAAAGCTTGAATTTCTTGCTTAAAAAGTACTGTATTAATTTTATAAGGTTATCTTGACATCTGAATAAGTTCATAACAAGTGATTAATAAAAAAGTAGTTAAAATGTCAAAGTTGGTACATTACCTACAGCTATTTATTTAGTTAATTCACTGAATATGTTTGATAGATATTGCCAACACATAGGTACCTAGGCTTTTACTATATTTTAAAAATTAAAAAATGATATATATCACAATTATCACTTACAAACAGACAACAATAAGTTGTAGGTGTAATTAAATTATTATGTCAGGTATCTATAACAAAAAAATAAATAAAAAGATAGCTTAGATAACTTAAGTTTTGGCCAAATCTTTGGCATACTTAAAATATTTTTAGCTGACTAAATAAAAAAGGAACAAAGATTTTGTTAGATTATAAGAGATTCACTCGACCTAATCGGCTTTTAGTTTTACTCACATTATTCAGGTCTTAGTATCACTTAAGATGCAAAGCCGTTATTTGAAACATCATTGTATCATCATTTACAAGAATTTTAAAAACAGATCAGTCACTGTTTCAATGGTTGGTTGAGTTCTTTAACAGTATATGTTAAGTAAGTGGAATTAACACGCCAGGTATTATGTATGGTTTAAAAAATGTTATCAGTTTTTGTAAACTTACAATGGCTTAACATTTAAAGAAGATGATACATACAATAATATTTAAAGCTTAAGATATTCTTTTTCCTTGATTAATTAAATATATTTATAAAGTATAAGTAAAAATACATATACCTAGCTTTTTTTATATATTTTTATATACTTAAAGATATAGTAGAAAAAGTTACCTAATTGTTTAGATTTTTGTAAAGCAAATTGTTAGGCGCAGATATTGAGTTAGGAAATAAAATTTAAAAATGAATATTACAATGTGAGTAACCACCTGTTGTGGTTAAGTAATGAGTGCTATCATGCTTATTAGCCAGCCCGGATCCTTTGCAAATAGGTTTAGCGGTTTTTCCGTAATTGGAAGACAAACACTTATTCCACGCACACTTATAATATATACATTTCACGCTGTTTATATGGAGTATGTAGTGTTTTTTTTGTTTTTTGCAGTAACTCTTGCAAAATGAGAGATAGTTTTTAAATTATATTTCTATAATAATCAAAGAAGCTGCCTATACTTGTGTTGATTATGGTTAACACTTTTTATCAATGAAAATAATAATTGTAAAATTAATATTTAAGAAAAAAAAAGCTCTTTTTATAATAAAAGACGGAAATAATTATCAAGAAAAAGCGCTTTACAGTTTCTTGTATCATATTATAATAAAACTAAAAAACGACTCGTGCAGATTTCTGAACGTGCCTGAAATGACGCGCGACCAATTGGAAATTTCGTTTTGAATATGGAATATAAAACGACCTTCATAAATTTTACTAATAAATGTCATGTTTTTGAGACAGAAATGACGCTGTTTTTGAATTGGTCATCATTTTTTTCTTTTAGTTGGTAGAAATTTTAATATTGACAATATTTTATTTTAATTAAATTACAATATTAAAAAGAAAACCGATTTCGATATTTTCTTTACGTTTTTTTTTTATTTAGTTTAACGCATAGTAAAATTTGGTGAAGAAAGAGTTATGTGATAGTGTGAATTTCATTAAAGAACAATAAAAGTAATAAAAAAATAAAATATTTACTGTTACGTTTCATATATATGGCCCTGTAAACAAATTTTAAGAAATTATTCTATCATTAAAGCCTTAAAAAATAACATTTGATATCGTTATATCAAATGTTATTTTTTAAGGCTCTATATTTAGAATACATTGTTATATATCTTATATTGTTTATATTATAATATATTGACTATTAAATAAAGAGCGCAAGCACAAGTAAGGATAACCAGACAATTAAATGGCTTAATATTAGATAGTCTCTGCTTAGAAACAAAATAAAAAAAAAATGTAAAATATCGTAATTATATAAAAAAATATGTTAATTGCAGATAGAGTTTAATACTTGTGTTGTCTTCATTTTAACTGAAATAAGATATTATTTATATTTAACTATAATGCAGTAATACGCATAAGTACGTCAATAATATTATTATTATGTGTTTAATCTATGTTTATTATCCAAATAAATGACTTTCACAAAGTGTTAACTATATGATAAGTATATGTTTTTCGCACATAGTGTATATAACATTCAGTAGGCACTGGGCACCTACATTATTTTCAAAAACAAGCGCCCATGTACGCGGTAATAACGTATGCTAATAAAACTTTATTCAACTAAGCTTTATCGATCGTAAAACAAAATCCTATTATAGTCCAACGCATTGCTACCGATTTGCGATAAAATGAAGTATGTACGTTACAACAATTTTATAGGTAGTTTGATATTGCGAAATTTTACATTTATTTGTTAAAGGGAAATCATATTATTTGATTTTTTTATTTTTTAATAACATATATAATAAATATGTAGGGTCTGGATACTAATCATATTCTTTCAACAATATTAAAAGAGTTATTTTATTAAAATATTAAAACAGTTTTAATTTATTGTTTATTTTAAGTCAACTTTCAAGTAAGAGTTTTTATTATTTCTGTTATGAACATTCAAAATAGCATTACCTACATACATATTCTATGGCGTCTTAAAAGGAATTTTGATAGACGAAGATTTCGCTAGATCAGATTTCTCTACGTTACACATTAAGTTACTTTTAATATAAATTTTTATTTTATGAATTTCATCACAAAATATTAGTTAAACATAATTAATAACTTATACGATAAAAAAACTATTTTATACTAATGATTTAAAAATATATCTTAAAATATATATAAAAATTTATATATATTCTAAGATATATTTTTATTTTTATTCGTATTAGCTCGCTTGCGAATTGTAGTCGTCAACACTTAGATGTCTTCAGTGAATCTGCTGGTTCTCTTAGAAATAAACTTAAACCAAAATCACATTATTTTATGTAATAATTAAATAATTAACTAGTTAGTAATTACACAAGTACTGTTCTTATTTACTAAGCTTTATGTTTTTTAAAGCATGCTAGGTTTAAATCCTAGAAGACTGCAACTTCAGTACACTCTATATATATATATATATATATATATATATATATATATATATATATATATATATATATATATATATATATATATATATATATATATATATATATATATATATATATATATATATATATATATATATATATATATATATATATATATATATATATATATATATATATATATATATATATATATATATATATATACATATATATATACATATATACACACAATGCTGGTACTTGAAAATGAAGCAAAATATTTCAATATTTATCATATATATGTGTATTTATAATAATTATAGTTCTGGGTTAATAACCCAAAAAACCAGCAGTCGCTATCAAGTTTCTAAATGTTTTTGTTTTTTAAACACCTCAACAGACAAATTACTTATTTTTTCTTGTAATCGTTTTGTTTTAAATATTTTTCTTTCCCATATTTTTTGTGTTGTAAGAATTTTTATTCTATTAATAATTAAGTTGAGTTAAACAATAATACCCGGCTTTATATCTAATAATTAAAATAATAGCTATTTGAAAATAATATTTAATATACATTATACTGAATTTACTTTTATTCTACTAAAGATTACCGAGTCATTTATTTGGCTGGTGATAATATGTTTCTTTATGTCTTCATGCTTTATCCCGTGCATGGCAGGGTAGGCAGAGGGAACGGCTGGAACCATAGCAACCTAGTGTTAAGGCACTCCGCTCCTTAGTTCCTGCTTTCCCCGTCCCTGTTTTCCACCTTTTTCGAGGTAGTACTCGTTGAGGCGGAACTCAATGCCGCGCTTTGTCTAGTTTCCAGAGCGAAAAAAATGGAAATAGAAAAATCCATCTTCCCCGATTGGGAGTCGAACCCACAAACCGTCGTGTTTATAGGTAAACGCTACACATCTACGCCACGACGGTCCTATATAACATGTTGACATATAATAATGTGGCTTACTTTGTCCCTAGGACGTGGCGAGGCAGGCGGCGCGATGGCCTGCGCCGGCTGCGAGAAGCCCATCTTGGACAAGTTCCTCCTTCACGTGCTGGAGCGCGCGTGGCACGCCGCGTGCGTACGCTGTGCAGACTGCCGTGCGCCTCTCGCTGATAAATGCTATTCCAGAGATAACAAATTGTTCTGCAGAAATGATTTCTTTAGGTAAGATTTAAAAGTTTTTAGTATTTTTTGTGATTTGGATTTTGGATTTAACAATTGAAACGTAATATTGTAATAGTTAAAAGCTAAAATTTATGAATAACTTAACAATTTTGTCGTACAAAGTTACCTATTTACTGTAAAAATTGGAATATAATTTAAGTTTTCCGGTCAGTGTGTGTTAGCTAAAAGAGATTTTCTATTAAATGGTTATAAAAGTGAAAATTCACACGTGATCCAAAGTAATGTAATAAATGCTAATGAGTTTGGTTAGTAAATCTAATAGAATTATTCGTCGTCGGGTGTTGTCAATAATTTCAAGGCGATAAACTGTTATAAAACGATTTCCTTAAATTACTTTTTCCTTTACCAAGAAAACATATTGTTAGGATTCAAAGTTAAAACACAAAAAGCTTAAGCAAAAAATAGACTAAAAAAACAACATTCAATTCAAAAAGAAAATTGTAACCATTTAGAGTTTGACTTAGGATTTAATGAATCCTAGAAATTAATTTAAATAAGAAAATAATTCATCATTTTTAAAAGGAAGGAAGCCATTTGTTATCACTTACGCGAAGTGAATCGCATGTTCGTGATAAATGGTTTTATATCGTTGTTGTAATGTTTGTTCTCACATCAGTGAACAAAGTGACTTCACTTGCGAATGATCTTGATATAAAAAGTGCACTTGCAAACTCACAACACGTAGATTTGACATTAGATAAAAAATACAATTTTAATACAACGTGGAGACGTTGGACTTGGATATATTACTATTAACATCTTCTTATATTACATTTTGATTGGCTTTAACTTCTAAAATAGTCATTCTCGAATATAAACTCAACATGTGTTTATATAATTACATAGGTAAATACTGCAAACAAACGATTTTATATTTATTTTGCTTCTTTAACGACCTGATTGTGTGCGTTTCTCACTAAACTTTATATACACACTTTACACTTTATATTCATACGCAGTGTTCCTTGACCTTTTTGTATTATGATTTTGCTAATGAATTTACAACTTTGTTACAAAGTTGTGAATTTAGCTTATAATATATTAACATTATTTTATAATATTATTTTTTGTAATATTTTATATTACGTTACAAGATAGCATAATAATCAATGAAAATTAAGTATTTTGATTGACTAAGAAGAAATGTGAATCAAATGTCATGTCATAATCGTATACGTCATAATAAACAAAAATATATTTTTGATTTTGTTTTTTTTTTTTGTTATCGTTTACAAAAATAATGTCACGTAAACTTTTTATAGTCCGCAGATACTAATAATCATTATTAACCTTAATCGTTAACTTTTACTAAAAAATAACATTAATGTTAGGCTACTACTAAATTATATGGCACCAAAAATATATAAAAAGCAATTTTGGTCGTAGGTCAGCGGAAAGCGGTTCACTCACCGCTTCCGTTGTTTAATGCCTTAATTCCATTGACTGTAATTTTTAAAGAAGTTTACTTAAGTATGAAGTTCATACATTACTTTTATGAATAAAAAAACTTCAATCAATTTTGTTGTATTTAAATTATATAATAATATTTTCTTTTTCTTTTATGAATTAAGAGCCTTAAAACTATAAATTCAATTCTTGAATATATTTAATATTTATAAATTTCTAAGTTCTTTTTCTTATTTTATTGACAGAAATATTCATAAATAGTATAAAAAATGTATTGGTTTAGTAATTTGGTTATAATATCCGAAAGTTATTTGTAGGTAGGTATGTGTATCTACATCACTTTATACGGTGACATTTCCTATTTCCTTTGTTTAAGTGACGTCATTTCCGGCGGAATACAAGCCATCATTATTACATAAATATTTAAGGTCAACCTTAGCTTAATTGTAATATATATAAATGTGCAATTGCAATAATAATTTAAATGTAGTTTATTTTTCTCTTTAGAATAAGCGGCAATACTAAAACTGACAGCGGTTTTCTGAGTTCGCGCTAATCCAATGTTTTATTCATATGGCCTTCCATCGTTTATGCAAAGAGCGCTGGTAATCACTCAATGTGATAATAAAAATATAAAAAAATACATCACCACTATAAAATAGTGTGCTTTCCAAATACAGATTAACCGGTCTGTAGTCACTTATTAAAAACATTATAAATTTTAAATCTACCTATCAGCAGAAAAAAAAAATAGGAAATATATTGAATTTTTATATATAATAATAGAAAAATATTGTCATATTTTAAATTATGTAGATAGCGTGTGATAATGAATCGGATTAAAATGTGGTACAAGTGCAAATCCACTGTTAACAGCTTGCGTGTTACAGATGAACGGTGCTCACGATTTGAATGAAATTTATTACATTTCTGACCTAAAACTAGTGATTGCTCTCAATATAATGCAACAAAACAAAATTTTTTTAAATATACACCGGCCCTAAATACTTCGCAAATGTTCATAAATTGAAATGACTATTTTTGTTATTTTTCTTTTTTACATTAATACATTCGTAATACATTATTTAATTGAATGCAAATCTATAAATAATGCGCATAATCTGTACGTGTTATTCAAGCTTGTCATCATCCTCAGTTAAGAGGTTAAGTTATATTTTATGTTCTTTGATACACCAATTTTTTTAATAATCTGTGGAGATTTTAATTTTATAAAAGATATCGCTTGAATGCCAAAATTTAAGGTGTTTTATGTCAAAAAGTAAAATTCTACACGTGTAATCTTTGTAATGCTTCCGATTATAGGTGAATCCATCAATAAATCATTCAAAATCATTTGCATTTTGCAATAATCCTTCAAAACTTAACGAATGCCAATATACCTATATGTTCATTATATTTATTAATAGATGGCCTGTCAATATCTCGTCTTCGCGTGTAGCGCTTAAACTATTTTTACGACTTATAATTTATTAACTTTTGACAGAATATTTAGCATTTTTTTTAAATATAAATTAGTAAAGATATTTTTCTTAAGGTATCACTGGATGTCCACATTGATGTTGTCAAGTTTAGATTGTTACAATCACGCGACGTTATGGTAATAACTTTGTTTATGGAATTAAAACAATGACTAATTATGGTAAAAGAAACGTTTGAAAAACGTGGTATTTGGGTTACTAGACTTCGTCGTTTAAGGTTAATGCCAATTAATTTATTTATCAATATTTATAGATAATTTTTTTCAATAGACACAATATCTACATTTTTTACACTTACTAATATATATGTAGGTGTTTTCAAAAATATCCATTTTGTTAAATCAGTGTTTAGTCTTCAGAAATAGCCCCTAATTTTCTGAATAAATTCTTGTTTACAGGCGTTATGGAACAAAATGCAGTGGCTGTGGACATGGTATCTCTCCTTCAGATCTGGTCCGGAAAGCACGAGAAAAAGTGTTCCACCTCAACTGCTTTACGTGTCTCGTATGTAGGAAACAACTGTCCACTGGCGAGGAGCTGTACGTGCTAGATGATAACAAATTCATTTGTAAAGAGGACTACTTAGCTGGGAAAGCGCCAACACACTGTAAGTTCATTTACTTAAATAATACAGATATATTATGACATGATAATTATAATTTTTAACACCTAAATTTTTATGAACGCTGTAAAAATAACGCTTGTAATTAACGAAAATTCGTAGCAACCGATACGCCTCATAAAATTATGTAAATGACTCGATGAGCTTAAAGTTTTAAATGAGTCTAAATGATCATGTAATTGGCACTATAGCTATGTTATTAGGGAAAAATTATTAGAAGGGAAAATGACCTCCGTTACCATATAAATGGTTAGTGTCGCAAAATATAAAGAATGTCAATGGATCAATTGCTATGAAATTACTGGTACGCGGACACTTTAGCTTTATTTACGTAATTCCAATCAAAACATCGACACATGGTATCACGTTTGCAGCAGCGAGCATTGTGGTTGTACGAAAAAAATAAATTAGGTCTTTTATATTGTCCTCACTTCAAGTTGGTTCCAATCGATGTCGAATAATTACTTTTCTAAAACACGACCACGTCCCCTTCAATTTCTGAACGTGACATGTGAGAATTGCATTCTCAGTTCAAAATGCGTTTTTTATTGTTTAAGAACGTATCGTGGCAACAATAAAACTTTCGGGGCACCCATTTCGAAATCTGATTTTTCGATCAATACGAACCGTAACCGAATCTGAATGAAAAAAAGAAACAAAAAGATCAACTCGTTGGACAAAAACTCAACCGCATTACACATTAGCTACGTCTCCACGCGGTAGTGCCATAGACATCTTTTTTACTTTTTATTTCCCGCTTTGCCGACGGTAACACCTTGATGGGCGATCAGAAAAAGTGACGATTGTAGATAAAACGCGAGAATTGTTAGAAGAAATTTTAAATAGATATACCTAGTGGTTGTACAAATATTTTGATTGGGGGTTTCATACCAACGAGTAGAGACGTTTGGGAAAGGTCCGATGGGGTTTTGGCGATTATTACAAAATGATACTTATAATTTAGCCAGTAGGAATTATATATATAAAACATTTGTATCCTTCAAAATTATTAATCCGGTGCGGTTGGTTTGAATAAGTTGATTAGTATGTACCCTTTTAATATAATATGTTTGGGCTACTGAATCAGCATTGAATATTTAAAAATATTGAGAATCATCACTTTTAAATCATTAAGTAATTAAAAATAAATAATTTGAGTATGTACAATACATAAGTCAACTTTACACTCGTTTATTATTCTTATATAAATGTATCTCAACACAAATTCATGAAAAATGTAAGCATATCTGGGGTAGCTGTTTACCTACATGCGTAACATGTGCTTGCCTCAGGCTCCGTCTGTTTACGCAGGGTAATTGTGTTTAGATATTGTTGTTGAAATAATACGGATGAACAAACAGCGTACATTAGTTCAATGAAAAAAAAATGTGAAGATTGTCTTCTAGTTTCTAAATAATTTTAGAGCGATTTCTGTGGTCACGATTATTTTTTATAAAGCTTAAACATCTCTTATTTTAAACCACAACGTCACTTATTGATAAAAACAAATATAGTACCACAAACAAAAAGTTTTTCAAGAAATTCCATTATATATGTCAAATGTATGAATTTAGGGAAGCACAGATAACATCTCTCCCTTAGTGCAGTGAACTGATACAGATAATATATATCAAATAAGGAATCGCTTCCACTGGCTGAACTAAACCGCGGATTAGGCTCCACCCGAGGGATAAGCGGCTTACGTGGTTATTGATATGTGTAGTTCTGTAGTTTATTTTTAATCTTTAAGACTTTGTTTGACTAGATTAAAATTGTATTCAGTAGATAAAATATATTCTTGTTTGCAAGCTTAAAACACGATTCTGAGTACCGTTAAGTGTGTATTACAATGTAGATAATATTCTAAGCTTGTTCTTTAATTTCTTATAGATATTGTCAATATGCCTATGTATTATAATGACTATCGATAAACGGTTTTCTAACTTTCTATTATTTTATGGATTTTGCTGTTTTATTTTGTGTATATAGTTATTTAAAAGTAATTAAATATATTTATATTATCCTTGTACCTATCACAAAACTATAATGATAAATAAAATCTTATATCAATTTACTTGTGATCTTATGGTAGAATTACTATTTTTTGATAGTGAGTGAGAGAGGAAAATATAAAAAAATAAGCGCTAAAAAATTAAATTTAAGTTGCATAAATATAAATATAAAGCCTCTCATCCTTTCAAAGCGCATGCTTGAAGTATCATCACGATTATTACGCAAGACGCAACCATAGATGAAGTGCACCTGCGCCGAGAACCTTATATATTGCAAAGACGTTGACGTAAGTTGCAAAACTAGTACTATTCGGTCGTTAGACACTCATTTTACTTGTAAATAACAGTGTTTTCAAATTAATTCTACTTTCATTTTCTTATAACATTGTATATGTGGGAAAATAATATAGGATCTTTATAAGAAGGAACGTTATCTGAGATATAAGTCACAGAGAACTAGGATTATGGACGCTTTTGTGAATGAATATTATTTTATATATTTTTATAGATCATTTACCATGAAACAGTTTACTTGTATGAAGCAAAAGCGACAAAGCGAAAGCCAAACAAAAACATACTCCCCATATCGGTTGCAACACAAATAGCCGGGAGCGTGGACTGCAGATATTTGCTCAAGCGACCCTCCAAAGAATAGGTTACGCCACGAATTATGTGATGATCATGATTTCTTCATAGTATAAAGCAAAAAATGGAAATATTATTATATATAAATTTAAAATGTAAAATAGATGTTAGATTACGTTATAGTTTTATGACAGTGTTAAATCAATCTTGCTGTAGATGAATTTTAAGAATATTTTTATTTTGCCTACTTCTCAAATAGCAAGAATTATTGTATATTATTCACATTGCTTTTAATTACGGCTTTGATTTCCTGCCTTTCTGTTTTGTGGAGAAAAATGGAAAACGGATATAAACCCTCTGCTTACCTTGCTTTGTGCGTAAAGCGGTATGTAGTAAATTTTTCTTACAATTTACCCCATGCGTGTGTTTGATTGATAAGTCTTATCGCACATCGCTAAGATGGGGCACTCCCCACTGAAGGTAGGATGTAAAATTCTGTTGATATTGCAATATATTTAAGTATAGAAAAATAATAAGTTCTAAAATATATTATTTTTTGTATGTATAATTTAATTAAAAATGGCCATGCCAGCAATGCTGCAATATTATGTAATATATAATACGTACTTTTATAATACAAATTCTTTACAACCGAGTTCTATTTTAGTAAAAGTATTCACGAAGTTCGTCTAACACGAATGTCAACTAGATAAAAAAGTATAAAACACGAAATTACAGACGTAAACAAAACCATTGAACCGCAAATATTGTGGGGACGTCCCAAAGTGAACCTTGGCTGTGTGTGATAAGGCTGAAGTGGCTCAGGGTTTAGGTTGTATAGCTATGTGGAGTCACGTCGAGTACGAACGACGTGGAATGGAAGAGACCGATAGAATCCTATTTCGTCCCACCCCTTGGTTAGGGGGCGGGGAGCGGGGGTTCGGATCCCCTGCATCCGACGGACTGATCGAGTTAATAACATGGCACGAGCTCCGTTTTAAATCTCGATATTAATACTCGTCTTTGTGCAAGTAATTTGGAATTTGTTACGTTCGTATTGCAAAGGACAGAGGATCTCTGAATTATTTTGCACATCTTTGATTTGAAATATAATTGTAACGATTTTTTAAATATTTAAATTAGTTATTCAATTTATTTGCTTTTCTGTTATAAAAAAAACATAAGTTAGCCTAATGGCATTTCAGATATCTCACACAAAAATGATTTAGATAATTTGGCAAGGGTACTTCACACGGTTCGGTCTTGCTCAACATAGCCACTGCGATTCAGTCCTGTCTGCTATTAATTTTTATTTATCGTTAAAACGATCGATAGGTAGCGTGCTCGTAAAATCGCCGCAGTAAACGTTTATGTTTGAGTTTTATGATGTTTTAATGCAGCGTTTTTGAAAGCTCGCGAGTCCCGAGTTTCTATTTTATACGGACTCGTGGAATAGAATTATAGGCAGTAAAACATATGCGGTGATGTTCCTTAACGGTATTTTGTTCGGCTTTATACGTTTCATGTATAAAGGTTTCTTGCTAAAACTATTCAATATACAATATGAAATCCACGATAGATCCTGTTATTATGCACCCGTGGTAAGTTTAAGAAAATAACCTATATTTACAACGTTTAGACACACTCTACACCACAGTGTAGAGTCAGATGATCGGCCGACAATTGAAACAGTAAAAAACTAATCGGTCAACGATTTACAGCGTCAGAAGCGTACCCCGAAGGCAAATTATCGATAATTGACGGACTAACCAAATAGCCGGTGTCGATACAAGTTATCGACAATAATCGTTATAATCGCTAGTGCCGCGCGATTGTTGCCGCTCGCTATTACGGGACGTGCGCAGCGTCTTGAAACTGAACCAATATATTTGGACCCCACTATTTTATTTCCAATAACACCTTAACACGGAGTCACAGCAAATGCCGAGCTCTATTTAAATTGGTGTTTTCCACTTTTTGTATACGCTTATTATTGAAATTATTATTTATTAACAGTAATTGTCAGCGACGTTTCGAGGGTTAAATTCCGGCGTTTAGCGTAATTTGGTCGCTTCGAGTATTTGGGACTTATTAGTAATTATTAGTTATCAAAGTGTGGGGTCGACTATAATTGCATTTGTGGGACTAAAAGCAAAAACTTTTGTTATTATATCACACATTTTGGCGCCGCGTTAGATAGATTAGAGGCTTTAGTTTGTACTGTAGGTAGGTCAGTACTTTTAGTTTCGTCAAAATCGTTCCTTGAAATCACAACGGAATAATTCTCTCGCTTTCAGCCGCGACCCCAATAATTTCGTTCCAAATAATTTTGTTTCTTTTGCGGCAGTATTGTGCGCGGGTAAATGGCGTGAAATTGACGGTTGGCCAGTGTTTGTTGTTTCTGCTGCATATGATCTGTCCACTTAAATGCGAACCATAAGTATGTGCAAGCTCCATATCCTATTATTTGTGAAAGTCATCGCAAAAGGTGCCTTTTTAATAAGTATTGGATGTCGCAATTCTCTTTTTGTATTTCAAATAGTATCGGCCTTCGATTCGTTTTGAATTTGAAGTAAAATTGTGTAACTTTTAGTTAATTTGTGATTGGGAATTGGTACTTTAGAAGTTATTGACAGATAAGTGTCATAAATTATAAATTTACATATTTTTTTAAAAGCCTAGACATATTTATTAAGGATATCTGTAAATTATTAATAATATTTTTTATGTATTTATTTTTTCTGTATAAAATCATACACATAAATGAGAAAAAAAAACACAAAAAGCGATCTTATGGCTTGCTAGCCATTTCTTCCAGATATTTTTTGGACCTAAAAAACAATAAAAGAAATATAAATTATAACACGTAAACGTAAACAAATATGTAATACCTATAAAACAATGATTGTAATTACTATAACTAATACATACATATATACACATATACATACCTAAACATACATATATAAACACATATACATATATATAAATTCCGATACAAATACGTGCCACGTATATATAAATACGCTCAATAAAATGAATTTAATTAAATTAAAAACTGAAAATACTCAAATAATCGTAATCTTAAATGTATTTTTGAGGTAAAATGTAAAATTAGGTTTAATTTTACAGGCTTCATAAAATGTGATTGTGATTATCTTTATGTCGCTATTCTTGTCTAAGTTGAGTCCAAAGTCAATGTGATCTAGAAGCTCACGCAGAGCAAGAAAACAGGCAACTGTCTTAACTTTCATTGGTATATAAAATGTTTTAGTACATAATATTATAAATCTAAGTGTTATCAGAAATGAGAATAACTAAAATTTTCTTAGAAATTACATACCTAGAGAAAATAATAATAATAATAAAGAAGAGTTAATAATATCATAAGTTTAAGCCTAATTTAAGAAATAGATGGCTAACAATCGATAAAGTCACAAAAAATACCCACTAATTACTGACGACTAATTAGATGAACCTAAATAAAAATAAATAAAAACGTAGTATTACTGACGTCAGCGTAGTTAATATTTGTACGGATTGTTGAAATGGCTAGAAGTGTCTGCAATTTCATTTATTTATATATGTCTAGTTTTTAAATGACCCATATTTAGTAACACGGAACCCTTGTTCCCTTTGTTATTTGTATGTATATGAAGACCATTTTTCTCAAGAACGCTTGGACATATCAAGCTGAAACTAATATTTATGAATTACGCGAGTCTTAGAAGCGAAGAATAAAATCACACGTAACCGTTCTAAAATTTGGCTCCATGCCAAAATTCGAAATTATAATCAAAAAGTTTAATATTCAACAATTGTTAAAAAACATGTTTAAGTTTGTCAACCTCTTATTGATCTCTAATTATAAAATTAGTAAGGAACAATCTATAACCAAAGTGTTCAAAACAAGGTTCTGCCAGCTTACTAGCTTACTATTACGTAAATATTCTAAATACAATAAACGAAAGCTTTGAAATACGAAAAAACAGTAAAATTTATAAAATAGTAAGTACCTGTAGCATTAAAAGAAACGAATCCCACTCTATAAAAATATTCATCACGTGTGAAGATATTTAAAGTTTAAGTAGAGGCTCGCTTTAATTAGGTAACATAAGGTACCATAAACTAGCGACAATGGTAATTTATCGAACCGACATCCATTATTATTGTATATCATCTAATACTAATAAACAATTCTGTATATGACTAATGAGAGACAGTTGCTTAAGGCATAGTTACTAAAAAGGATTTGTTAAATGTCTTGTTTACAGGCATTTTGTGCAATAATTCATTTTTTAATATTGGGTTTCTCATGTTTGAGATATTACATTTAAATATATTTTTAGATAAGTTTCACGCTTTATTCCGCACATGGCAGGGTAGGCAGAGGGAAACAGGAACCTAGTGTTCCCAGCCTAAATACTCTGTTCTCAGCTTCTCACCCTTTCGAGGCATTGCGTGTTGAGTGGCGGAACTCAACGCTGTACTCTAGATATGTGTATATATTTATAATATTTACATAATTAAATTGTAATTAAATGGATTATTTTACAATAAAAAGCATTTTTGATGTCTACATAAAGCGCACTACGACTTAAGTTAGTGAAAATTAAGAGATGCTTTTTTACATGAAATTAAGAGCAATATTTAACTTTAAAAGCGCTAATAATATTACACTAAGCTATGTCTCTCTTCCTTGTTTTAAAGGGTATCAAGTTCACAGTTTAAAATGGTACAGTTTATACTGATACGAATTTGATTTAAAGTCAAGACATTGACCCCTGGTCTCAAAATCCAAAACATTCTCAGAATATAACTCATCTACACAAACAACACTCGACATCCGACACTCAATTCATCGCTTGTTCACTCAAAATGGCCCATTCATACAAAACATATGCTACCAAACCGACCGTGCCATTATTCAAGCTAACCTTAACACTTTAATAGTCTGAATCGGAAATCGAACCCGCAACGCCTCATTTCATTTTGTTTCCTCACTTATTAACATTCAAATTCATACACTATTTGATGTACATAAAATCGAAATTCCTTTAACTAATTGCCATAAGTTAATTGGGTTTCAAGGAACGTAAAGATCTTATGTCATAAATGTAAACAAGCTTAAATGTTAAACTTAAATGTTAGATGTTTGAGTTAAAAATTGAGTATAAATCACAAGTTTACTCACGAGTCGCATAGTTTTATAACAATTTTATTCCATGATTTTGAGGTATTCAGTAGTCAGCAACTTCTTGTTGTTGAAATCGTATTACCATATGGTAGTTTAATAACAGTGGTTAAAGTCAATGACCAGAAAAAAAAACTTACCTGAAAGTATACTTTTAGTATTTTTGATACCTATAGTGTAATGATATACGTACTTATATTAATCTGATATATTTAAAAACCATGTGAAAATTCTAACCCGCTACCGATTGGGACCTCCTACGCTCTATTGTTTCCAGAATTTTATGACTACTAAATCATAATTTTCTGCGAATTACTTTTCGGTCTCGGCTAGCGACTGCGATACCTAAATATCTTTTGATGAGTTAAAATTTATTTAAACTTTCCGAGAATGCAAATTAACCGACACTAAAGTGCTTTATCACTGGTTCCCACAACGAATTCTTTGAGCCTGTATGTAATAACACAAACAAAACTCAAACGCCGCTCCGATATTAATAATGCGAAAAAAAGAAAACTTATTCAAAATTTGAACGGCGGGAAACATCGATAGACAATAATGGAGAGAAACAAAGAGGTAAAAAAGCGGGAAGAAACCTGTCGACGCCATGTTGTGTGGCACTCGGCCTTCACGCCTCGGCCGCCGAAGATAATCTTGAAAAAAAAGAACCGAACAGGAGGCGCTAGGGCGCGGACACAAAAGGCTTATACGCGTGTCGATTGTATAGAATTGATGGCCGTCATTGCTACTGAATAAGGCTTATAATTGCTTGCGTTCTCTATTAGATGGTATCTTTGATTGCGAGAACGGCGGGTGAAAGAAAGAGCATCGTCACCGTGCGCCTGCGCCGTCGCTGATGACCTGTCAATTCCGTCTTGTACTCTGTACGGCGGGACCAAGAAAAAAGTGACATTAGAGTTGGCCATCTATTATTTTGACTTTAAGTGGGGAGATGGAGCTGAGATTGATCGTGTTTGGCTCAGCCCTTTTAATTATATTGCATTCAAGCTTTGTATTATAAGATTCTACTGTGCGGTGGAAGCTACTTGATTTAATATATAATGGGCTATGTCGGTAAAATCACATAGAACATTAATTATTCTGGTGCTACGCTGCCTACACTAACTTAATAAATGAAGATGCGGATTTACTCGCTTATATAAAGCCGGCCTAAAGAAAATTCTGAAATAATAAAGTATTAATGTTTTTAAAATATAATAACTATAATATCTACCTTTGTTGAAAATAAAAGATGCTGCAAGTGTGTACCTGTGGCCTACCGTACATTGTCGATTTGCTACGCCGCGTGCGTGGATGCGCGCGCGTCGTCTCGCCTCATCTCATTGTACGATTTCGTATGGCCACTTGGTCATTAGTGTCAAGCATGTCATTACATGACAACTTGTTCCCCACTGTTTTATTTATTTTGCGATTACGTTCATTTGCATTTTTTGCATTCATCTGCATTACCTACAAGTCGAAATGTGATTTCTTAATAATATCCGTAATTATTGATTACGTAACTAGGAATAAAGCTTTTTCTGCGAAATATCTATTCATATACAAAGTAATAATGAAATCATTATTTTCTTTTGTTGTAATTGAAACCTTAACTGCATTTGTAAAATATTAGATATATAATATAAGTGAAAAAATATAATCTACGTAATATTAAGTAAAAAAATACGAGAGCTGGATATAATTAGCTTACCTTTAAATTTTTCCTTTATAGTAAGTTGAAACAAAACAAATAATTCCGATGCATTCAGCGGTCACGACGATCGGTCACGCAGATAGATTATAGCTTTTAAGTTTTGTGAAGTGTGAAAATATAAAAATGTAGGTAAAATCGTGACATACTATATATGATACCATTTTCATTGGCTTGACTCAAGTATTTATTTGTGAAGACGATGCATTTTATTGAAAGTTCTGTATTTTGTACGAGGGTCAAACTGAAAGTTCTTAGAAAATCAAAAACTAAGCATTCTAGCAAGTTATTAGTTTTATTATAACTTTTCAAAATAGCGTCCATTTACATCAATATATCGCTGTATTCGATGGAACCATTGAGAAAAGCACCTTGCCCACTCGGCCTTAGGGGTCTCTTCAACGGCGTTTTGAAACGCAGCCACTGCTTCTTCGGCGTCCATAAAATGTTTTCCTCGAAGTTTTTCTTTTATTTTCGGGAATAAATAAAAATCGCAGGGTGCGAGGTCAGGGCTATACGGGTGACCCAGTAATTCCACGTCTAAGGTCGCCAAATAGTCGATCGTTTGCCTGGCGGTGTGCGATGAGGCATTGTCGTGATGAAGGAGGATCCTGCTGCGAGGTCGTTTCTCTCGGACTTTTTCCAAGACAAGTGGCAAACAGTTGTTAGTGTACCACTATACATTAACTGTTTTCTGATCCTCTAAGACAACTGTCGCGTAATGACCTGTCTTTCCGAAGAACGAGGCCACCATCTTTTTTCCAACACTTCGACCTCTATTCACTTTAGTTGGCAACTCTTCGGAAGGAAACACCCACTGAGCAGACTGTCTTTTGGTTTCCGGATCATAACAGTAAATCCAGCTTTCGTCACCCGTTAGTATGTCGAACACAGCATTTGAGTCACCTCCGTTAAATTTTTGGATCATTTCTCGGCACCAATCAACACGGCGGAGTTTTTGAGCCTCGGTCAAATTATGCGGTATCCAGCGGGCACAAAGCTTCCTGACCGCTAAATATTCATGGAGGATTTTGTGCACTTGACTCATACCTATGCCTAGACTTGTCCGAATCTGCTGATAGGTCACTCTTTTGTCAGTCTCTATCATACGCCGCACAACACTGATATTATCTTCAGTCGTCGCTGTAGAAGGCCGTCCCTCACGCAAATCATCGGTGAGATTAGTTCGACCACGTTTGAATTCATTAAACCAGTTGTAAACTGTGGCACGAGATGGGGCTTCATCGTGAAAAGCCAATCGAAGTCTATCATAACTTTCTTGTTTACTTATATGACATCGAAAGTCATTAAAAATCGTTGCACGAAAATTTTCACGGCTTAAATTCATTCTGACGTGCACAGACAATTTTCAATTTGCCGCCAAATCGTAAAACAAATGACAAATGAATGAAACGTATACTCAATATTATTGGTAAGGAGTTCTATTTTCAAAATTTAAACTTATTTTTTTAATATAATGCTTTTAAGTTGCCAGTTCTAAAAACTTTCAGTTTGACCCTCGTATAGTAGATAAATTATAACAAAAACAATATTTCAGAAAAGCTTTGAATATCCCTACGTCCTAAAATGTTATAAGGAGAAAAAAGGCAATACGCTTTTAAAGATAGAAAAGTCAAAAATGTTTCAGATAGTTTATGAGACGATACTCTCACCACCAAGATTATAATATAGTTAAATTTGATTAATAAATTCAATTTAATTTAATTTTATTCCAAATACTTTATATTATTTTTATTATTTTATTATTATATTAGTCTATTCACGGTATACAACGAGAAAATTTTCATAGATTATTTTATATAACTTTACACTAGAGACATAGATAAAAGATGTTCGCATTTATGCAATCTGAGATGTAATGGGTTGATAGAACAAATAAAGCCACTGCACACGCAAGCAATCCCGTCAGGTCACGAAGTGCGGTCACGGAGTTGCCGCACCGCATTGTATACCTACTTGTCGTGGTGTTCTGTTAGTTTCTTATGTATAGCATATACTATAGTGCATGTAATATATAGTATATATATATTTTTTAGCTTCACGCTTTATTCCGCACATGGCAGGGTAGGCAGAGGGAACTGCAGGAACTATACGAACCTTGTGTTAAGACACTCCTTTGTTTAGTCCCTGCTTTCTCTGTAACCGTTTTCCGCCTTTTTCGAAGCATTGCGTGTTGAGTGGCGGAACTCAACGCCGCGCTTTGCCTAGTTTGCCAGAGCGAAGAGAATGCAAATAGAAAAATCCATCTTCTCCGACTGGGGATCGAACCCAGAAACTGTCGCGTTACAGGCAGACATTGCGCTTCTGCGTCACGACGGTCCTTCGGTTCTTTTTTTTTTATATTGAATCATTTATTATTGTAACACAAAGATACACATAACAAAGTGTAAATTAGCTTTTCTTATGACATAGATAATTTATTTTTAAATTATATAATAAACTATAAAAAATATATACATAATATATTTTTTATATTTTATATAACGCATTCTCGTTATAATCGCTATTTGTAATATTTTAAATAATGTTTATTTTTTAAGGACAAAGTTTTCGTAACGTCACATATTATTATTCGAAAAATAAACAGATGCGCCAGAATATAAATAATAACTTGTTGTTTATATAACATACAGATTTCAATTGGCGATGTGTTAAATTAATTCGATTACCTTCTGTAACAAAAAGCTTACTTATTTCTGTTAGTTTTACGACTTAAAATTCTCATAAAATCCTTTGCTCGTTCTTCATCAGTCCATTTTTAACACAGGCTAAATGAAATCATTACATATACCTGGTCTACACATGTGTTCCAAATAACACAACCAACCCAACATCTAATGTATTCTAAAGCCTGCCTACTAGCCATATGCCACAAGCTTGAGCTATTTAGTAGAACCATTTATCAAAGTGCTGCACTTCAGAGTAAACTTACAATTTGACTAGTTTCTAATAAAACGAAGATAAGAGTCACCGGACATGATGGATGACTGACAAGCCCTAGTAATGAATACTTAGCTGAAATTACTTCTTGCTTGGTCATTAACTTTATTATGTATTTAAATATGTAAAATAGGTACAGATTTTCTTTTAAGACTCGCCTATATATAAACGTGAGTATGTATATAGCATTGGCTTCCAGTCCTACTCGAAGAAACGCTCGTATTTGGTTATTATTTTATTTCTATGGGTGATTACTTTTCTTTTTAATCGTCTCGTTTTGCAATTATTCAGTTAAAACTAAGATATTTTCCAGGTGTTTTGCAACCTATTATATAAAGAATATATTTAGATCTCAGAAAATAGAACGAGAACTTAGATATTTCTAAATACATATAAGAGGTAGTAACGAAAAATGTACATGTTTACAGTTTTTTATATATATCTCAGGTGACATATTCACACATATTCTTTAAATAGTCGTTAAAAATTACATTAGACACACCGGCGGAATTTTTTGTCGACAAATGTTTATTTGATTGCAGCAACTTCTCAGTAATCGGGATAATTTAAAAGTATGAATAGACTAACTACTTATTCACTGCTTGACCTCCCTTATTATCATTACTGCAAGCACATAATGACACTACTATTAATATACCTATATTTAATACGTTTCTTTCAATTGTCACCGACAAAACATATAAATAAACGATTTATTTGTATTGTACTACGATATACAAATCGAAGTTACGAGGTCATATAATTCGCTGCGGCCGTATAAAAATAATTTACCAGCAATTTTTCACAGCTATCTGATGGATAGGCCACTAATTTGTCTAACTGCTGCCCGGCTGCGCTTGCGCATGGCATTGTGTTAGATTAAACATGGCGTTTCTAATGGCGGTGGGACGCTGACATATTGCTTTTTAGAACGCTCTTACCGTTATTTATGTGTTTTCTTTGTTTATTATTGCTGGAATTAAGGAGCTTTATGATAGACAGGTCGCCTGTCTTGACCTCTGGTTATTTATCATGTTAAAGTTATTGAATATTGTTAACGAGCCTTTTTGTGTGTATGGCGACCATAATTTTTAGTTGAATTCCTTTACATATGATCGTTTAAATTCATTTACTAATTGGAATTAATGACTATAATTTTTTTAAAGTAGATACCTTTGTAACACATGATTTAAAGTGTACGTAATGTTTAATCGTCTCTCTTTTAATATTAATCCGATGTTTATGTAACATTACCATGACATCCTATTTTATTAATACGTACGTATTATGTTACGTAAAATTGTAGATTAAATAACGAACAAATACCTAGTTTGGACATAGTAGAGATTAGAAAATATATTATTATTTATTAAATATACACAAATAAATGAAAATAAATATACAAAAATAAATAAAACATTATATAGTTTAGATTAACATTTACGTATTTAGTTAATTGTGTAAGTCGTACATGTTGTTATCGTTTCTTTGCTGTTATGTCTTCAATGTTTGTCTTAGTCATTTGCAACTACTTCTAATGTAAAAAATATCAAAACCATGTGATGGCCTTAACAAAACTGTGTATATACATACGTAAATACATATTTATATATATATAGCTACATAGCCTCACATTAAACCCTTAGCGGCGTATACTCTCTTACTACTGGTCCGCGCTTCATATACCTTTTTTACCATTCCTTTGCAATTCAATATCTGAAGATATTGAGTTACACGTTCACCTCTTGAAATATAATTGTTACAAAAAGATATTAAAAATAAAGATACATATAATACAAGTTATTTTAAATACAATCTTTCAATAAAATATATAATAAAACATATCACAAAAACACAATTGCATACTTTCCTAATAGGAAATAATCCCGGCATTGTGTAACTTAGAAACGTAGTTTTATAACAGTAAAAAATATATAGACGAAAATTCATTAGTCATCATGCTCACGTCCGCCGTTGAGGCGCCGCGAATCAAAAGTGGGTAAAAACTCAACTCATGCTACCATAAGTTGTTTAATTGTATTCTTACCCTCCCATAGCTACCTGGGGAAGTCACGCTCACGACTAGCTTTATAGCTAGACCAGCAACTCCCATTTTCCATAGCTCTTCCGACCCTCTTTTGACTTTACCAAAATGTCGTCAAGTCAGCTTGATCAGTTATGCCTATTAGTACTTTTTAGAAATTTGTTATCACTAGTAAAATTTGATAGTGACAGGAGATACGAAGTTTCAGAGTATTTTGAACAATTTTTACCAAACATAGAAATGTTCTCGATATAATTATGTATTTGTAGGTAATATATAATTGTACCAACTTTTTTAACTATATTTTGTGTTCATCACAATAAACATACAATGCAAAATAATTTGAGAAAATTGCAAAAACTCAATCTCAGAGCGTACAATAAAGAGCCTTTGAAAAATTTGCGCCCATTTCTCCGAGACGCAGACGGGGTGCCCAATGGAAATGACATTTCAAAAGCTCGGCACGACCTAACCTATAGCGCGGACTATTTTACATATACGGATGTTTCGCACGCACGTTCCCGGCGCAACGTCGATAAAAGTGGGCGTGGTCGTCGCCATCGCGTCCACCAATCACGAACCGACGTTGAACGTTTGCGTACAGCGCCCTTTCATGTGTGCCGCGTGACGAGCGAGTGTGCGTGCCTCGCCGTATTGTATATGGGCGTACATAAGTATACGCCGGCTACCGGCTTCACAAAGAGTTCCCATATCTTTTATGTTCTTAGATTCTTATCTCGCGGTTTCTTATTTTACATTTAAGATGGTGGTCGAATTAACGGTCGGCCCCATAAACACGCCATAACAAACTTTAATATGCCTGTAATACGAAATAATCTGTGATTTTTATAGCTTTTACTCCACTAATAGGTTGTTATAGATCCCTAGATAGTAGATGTAATTTTTTGGAAAATAATTATTCATGAGCCATGTTGATTGAATTGTTAATCGTTACTAATTGTTGATTATCTTGGTAGATATGTTTTTGCCACGTTGTAATAACAGTTGTAGGTATGTGAAATTATACAAGAGCTTTTATGGATATAATAATTTTATGAATTCAAAAACCTTAGGAATGATCCAAAAATCAATTTATTTATTTAAAGGTATAGCCCAATCCACATATAACACATCTGTTACATAGCTTCTTTCCGGCTATCATTGATTTCTTTATAAAACACAGTTCAACGACTATGAAATACCTACATTATCTAACATATTTCAATAATATCTTATGGTGGACTAAAACTCCACATTGAATGCTTAAATACACTCAACTGAAGAGTATTATGATAAACGTTTCTGAAACTAGTTTCAACACGTGACGTGCCCCTTTTATCAATTTATTCTAATTTGAAATTGAAGAAGCCACAAAACTATTTAAAATATCAAAGGGAAACACAATCATTCAAATTCAGCGACAATAAAAAGCAGTTTTACCGCTAAAATTCGATTAGGGGAAGAGCGGGACAAAAGAAGTCGTTTATTTGGGGCGGCTTAAAATTGATTTCAGCCGGGACGCATCTATTTTACGTTTGCAGGAAAATTGGATGTGGAAAATTTAAATGTTCAAATATTATTTATTTTTCATTTCATAAGAGTAGGATAAACAGTTATTTACAAAGTTAAATAGATGCGACAGGTTTTATCAATTTCTTACATAATATATATACCTACATAATATGGTGTGAGCAAGTTTCATTTGTCAAGGAGTATTTCTATAATATTAAGCATTTTCGGTCGCAGTTACTTACTAAGTACATATTTCTAGTAATTTTCATATTAATATGATATAACTATGATATTAGTAACTATTTTCCTACCTAAATTACAATCATTATTTTATACTTAAATATAGTATGAGGCAATCGTAAAAAATAGTATCACCTAACATAATAACAACAAAACAATCAAACTTCATAAACTACTTTCATCAATATAATTTGAAAGCAAGCACTCAAGTTTTTACAAGCCCTAGAGTAGAGTGTTTGTTTTTGGGGTGCGAGTGCGACCTCTCTCCGGACGTTTTACTTTTGAGTGTTTGCGCGGACTGAGTGCGATCTGATCTTAAAACAATTGGGTGTACCTTCACACGGTAACTATTAGTATAAAGGCAAACCTAACCATACTTTGTTTGCCATTAACATTTTCTATTGTCCATGTGTAAATGAGAAAAGTATAAATTTTTGTATGATTATTAACGTATACTCGCTCTTATTGAGTATATAAACTTATTATTAATATTTTGATAAAAGATTTATCTACCTACACACAGGTAGGTACATACACTCAAGAGAAAAAAAAACAATTCTTGGTTTAATAATATTACCTTCGCCCTAATAAACATTTTCTACATACTTCTACTTCTTCTACATAGACCCTAATAATGATTTGCACTATTACAAGAAGGGACGAGTCAGATCCGGAAATGGGTATAAGATTAATAGAAGTCAAGTTGTGTAATGCGCAACTCATTGTGGGCAATTTGGCTTTCACTGATATTTTCTACGTAATACATTGACATCTGGACTTAAAAGATGCACTTCATTATTATACAGTATTTTCTATATAAAATAAAGAGTGTACTCCAAGATGCCCTTATATAATGTGTGAAAATACTCGCAATATTGTTTTGTTGAGTAATCATAGTGATAGATTTAGTCCTCTTTCGATGCTAGTGAAGAAAATCTTCATTTTCCTATACATCTAAGATATTTCATAGTAGGCTTACATTTTATTATATCCAAACTTTTACAGATAGGTACAAAAAATCTAGTAATGAGTCATTTTTTTCATTACTAGAACCGAATGCCATATAGTATCAAACTATAGTAGACAAATATCGTTATTTTAAATATAAAAATTAGATTATATAGAATATAAAAATTAGTTTAGTTTAATTTTATAAAGTCATTATATCTCTATTTTAACTTCCCACACATTTAGAACTTTAATTTGTATAGAACATTGACCTATAATTGCCTTTTAAAGTCACACTGCACTTGCTATATCATCAATATGTCTATACAAATATATTCATGAGGCTAAACGTAACCGCAATAGAGTTATCTGACGACAGATGTTTGGCTACGAGAATATTATACATAGCCGCGAGCGAATATCGATTGATGGTTGTCAGTTGCGTCTGACAGCGTTGCTCTCGGTTATTTTTGAAATGAAATATTTATAATTATTTGTACTCATCATATTGTATATTAAGAGAAAGAAGGCACATTTTTATCTAGTACACATATATACAATTATAGTTGATAAGCGTTTATACATGAACAAGGATATGCCGAGTCGAAAAAACTGATAGAGATGAGCCATATCTGTAAATCGATACTCGAGAGTGAAACGAAATAATTATAACGACTTCATTTATTTATTTTAATCTAAATCTGATTTCAAGCCACTGTAATGAATATAAAGACAGTCACTGTTTTTAATATATGCGTTCGATACCATTACTTATTTGGACACAACACTACAGCTATTAAATTAGAGAGTCATCTGTCCACCTGTCATCGAGAGTTTAAAAATATGGAAATAGTATAAGTAACATTTAACAAGCAATTGAATGTTAAATTTACTACAATAAAATATTAGGTAATATCCAACATTCAAACTATATATATTTATTAAAAAAAATCACAACAATACTGGCTTTGTTTGTTGCTAAACTGAGGAAAAATACATTATATATGACATGTCCAGGAAGATTTCCATTATTTATTTTTACAGTCTTCTATTTTGATCAATTTCTGTTATAAATAATTGTTTTTGCGGCTGATTCTCCCGGTGGGGGAATCTCGAAATTACATTTTTATTCACTTAAACGGACGAGGGTAGCGCGATTGCTTTTTGATAAGTCAATTTAAGGTCGTATAGGGCAAGTCACGGTTATTGCTAGATATTATATGCAAATATCTTAAAATTGGATACGCTAACAAGCAGGAAATTGAAATTATATACCATTTTCTCAACGCCGGTACCTATAGTTACTTAAATTGACCAACATGACATCGTGAAATTTATTTTTGTATAATTTAGTAACTTTTATGCCAGTAACAAAAATTACACAAAGCACTAACTAAATTATTAACTTTTCTTATTTAATATCTTATTTAGGAAATCTTATGGAAATCTAATGTGGATTGTAATATAGCCAGCTCGATCATGCATAAAATTATACCCAAAAATTAAGCATATTAAAATTAGCAAAGTAGACTCAGGAAACTTTGTGTTAAGACACTTCGTTCTTCACTTTCTACCCTATTTAGAGACTGTGTGTTGAGTAGCGGAATTGTGACTAGTGTTGTGCTTTGCTTTGTTACCAGCGCGGGGAATCGCGGGTCAATTAATTAATTTTCAAGTTCAAATCGAATACACACAACCATCGCATGGTCAGTCAAAGTCTGTGCCGTCAATTAACCAAATTTCTATATATTTAACAGCCGATTCACTACTTGGATCCGGATCGGATGAAGAAGAGGAGGATGAGTCGAGAACAGCCAATAACTCGAGCAGTCCAGCGCATGCGCCTCACCCCGCGTTACATTCAGACCTGTCACATAATGGAGATACAAAACCTCATGAAGATTCAGAAGATCAGGTTAGTATATATTAGATATGTAACTTTTTATATAAAAAAGCTTAAGAATATAACTTTTTATAGTTTATAGATATTCATTACAAAAAAGACCTGGTCTGACTATACAAATATATTATAAGACGTGTAATACCGCGATTATATTATAAATATTCCTCATATAAAATTAGTACATAAATTGTAAAATTTTGACTACTACTTAATAGTAATTTTTATAAATAATCATTTCACAGTTATAAAACATTTTATGTAACTTTACTTATAATAATTATATATACATGACCATACAACATCACATGCATGAAACTAGGCCACATAGTCGGATTCAGTTTTTTCTCTTTGTTGGCCAGGGCTCATTAGATGGAGATCCAGAGACAAGAGATTCCCAAGCGGAAAACAAGTCACCTGATGATGGCAATGGGGGTTCTAAACGAAGAGGTCCAAGAACGACTATAAAAGCCAAGCAGTTAGAAATACTAAAATCGGCATTTTCACAAACACCTAAACCAACGAGGCATATACGGGAACAATTGGCGAAAGAAACAGGCCTGCCTATGAGAGTTATACAAGTAAGTGGCACATTAACTATTTTTATAAATAGCATGACCTACTTTCGAAGTAACTCGAAAAGATTTATAAAGTTCTTAGTAAATAATCTTTCGACATCCTTCAAAGTATTGTATCAGTTAGATAAAGGATAGAGCAAGAATATCATCGACTTCATTGTAATATAAATTTAAAGAAATGAATTATTGAAATGTCGATAAAGTTTCTCAACTTCTAGATCAGTAACTTAGTGCTATTTTAAGTAACCTTGATAAACTTAGGTAACAAGCGCTAACTTATCGGTAGAAAGTTCAAGTGTTCAACTTTGCAGGAATTCAGTCTACTTAGACATTTTAGTATCACGATAGGTTCTACATTTACATTACTTATAACTAGGTATGTTTTTTTTGTTTAATGATCCTTATTGAATATCCTCTTAATCAATATCAAATTAAATTTTCTATTAAAATCGATTTAAATTAAATATCTATTCATCACTCGGCAAACATTTCACCGGTAACCGGTAACCGTTACAAATGGCGGCCATCTCCATCATGGCGGCGCCTGAAATCGTTCGCAAATTGAATATCGCGCGCTCATCCGTTCAGGAACGCCAGCGCTGACGTGACAAATAACCTAATTACAGACTATATCGAGTGTGGCATAACAAATTCCAATTTTGGAATCTGTTTACTTTGTAAATTACTATGTGTTGTTTATTCTGTCAATAAATCAAAATCATATTTTTTCTATTAAAAACATCTGATGAAAATTAATCTGGAAAATATTGTACTCTTACAGTTGTATTTTTTTTGCATCCTGAAAAATGTATTAATTTCGCTATTGGCATGTTGATCCCATGTATTTTTCTATTTTAATTTTAGCACAATGATTAGTTTAATCTAACACATGAATCCTACGATTATCTACGCCATAGTAACAGATGTTAAGACCGACCGTTTCAGTCACGGTTTTTGTGGCCCTTCCTCTTTGTCTCAGTTTTTGTCGATTTCCGAACGAAAAACGTTTTACGTTATACGGCCTCCGCGAAATGTTTGTAAACTCATTGCATCTGACTGTTATTTTGGATAGTTTTTATCTACTTTTATATATTTTTTAAGATTTCTTGTCTAGAATATTTAAAAATCGTAAATTTAGTTATATCTTTATAAATTTTTGTTATTTTATTGAGATGCCACATATATGTTTTTCGACTATTTTAAGTAAACGCCACTTTACTAAACTTTGTCAATCCAGACTAAAAAAGATCCATTTAAATATATATCTATATCCATATACAGATTATGTCTATATACATATACCCATATTTAGATTAGCCCTCACAAGCATCTTGAAAACCCTACTATACTTTTTGGATATCACTAGGTGCTATGTTAAATAACTGAATGAATACTTATGAATGTAAAAGATAAATATTTATATACAAGTGTTGTATAAATATTAGTTCAACAATGTCGAGTATGTTAAGTGGTTTCATAAACAACATTTTTTGCTGCCATCCGTCAAGTCCCGCCAGATCGCGCGTGTCCAATGCTCACACCACATGTGGCTTAACTGTATGACTTTTTGTATGGATATTTCGGATTTAACTAGTTAACACCGGTTCGTGTGAACAGTTGAAGATACCGACTTTGCCGACTATGCCGCTTTGATGTTACACACATATGGAAATTTGTATCTAAATCATTGCTTTATTATTTAAATTGTAATTTTCGATTTCTCTTTAATAATTTTTAAATGGTTCAAGATAATTGTACTAAATTATTTTATTACATTTCACGTGTTATTGGTTGAGAGAAACATGAAAGTTGACTAATAAATCAATTTTTAATAAGTCCATGTATAATATTGAGAATTTTGCCAGCATATATTTTGCACCATCCAACACATTTATACAATCAAAGCCTACTGCAATACACATAATGAGAAACAAGTTTCTATCTCATATTGAACATATTGTTTCTATGGTATATTTTACCTATGTTCTGTAAAAGATATCTTATTTTTACAAAAAAAGTGTAAGTGGCATGAAGGAAAGGAATTCCAACGAAATAAACATAACAACATCATCTCACCTTAAACCGATGTCATCCAACCGCGAAGCGAGAAAAAAAAGTAGATATTTTAATAAGTTCATATATCGTAATTTCTTCAGCGTGACGGCCCTGTCGTCGCACGACGCGCCCTTATTGGCTCATATTTTATTTTGACAGGTCATGTAGTTAGCATCAAGTCAGGGCTGTCGATAACTGTATAAAGCTAATTATTTTTTATTACGTTCATATTACTTTGTTTTGCATCAAATGAGCCATATTACTATTTTATGGCAACTTTTTTTATATTATCCTCATGGACATGTATAAATAAAAGTAATAAAATGTTCAAAAATGTTGTAAATATTGAAAATCATGACCAGAAACGAGCAATTTATGTCAATTACTGAGTAAGTAATCGTAAACGACCAATTTACATATATTACTGAATAATCAAAAAATCTATAAAATATATATACTATAAAAATATTATGAAAATAATGTCAAATAAGGTAAATAAATAAATTTAGATGAACACGTATGTAACTTATTTTTATGCTATGAATAACAACGCTGAATGCCGACATGTCATTTGTGTTGACTTTGAGATTCTTTCAATGACAATTTAATTATATTTTTCGTTCTGACAAATTGTGTCAAAGCTCCTAACAATGTTATAGAAAAGCTTTAAATAGATAAATCACCCATCAAGTTACGTTTTACAATGAAAATGTTTACAAAATTAATATATAGGAAAACAATATATGTGCACAAATAAAATGAATATATATACATATATATTAATAACATATAAATAATTATACGGTAAGTTCTTTAATCTATCATTTAAAAAATTAATAATATTATAATCGTATTGACAAGTTAAAAAAAAGTTTTACAATTATAATATATAATTAATTATATATAAAACATATAAACGTCGTGGCGCAGAGGCGTAAGCGTCTGCCTGTAAACGCGACGGTTTGAGGGTTCGATTCCCACTCGGAGAAGATGAATTTTTTATTTCTATTTTCTTCGCTCTGGAAACTAGGCAAAGCGCGACGTAGAGTTCCGCCACTCAACACGCAACGCCACGAATAAGGCGGAAAGCAAAGACAGAGAAAGCAGGGACTAAGCAACGGAGTGTCTTAACATTAGGTTCTTATAGTTCCTGCAGTTCCCTCTGCCTACCCTGCCATGTGTGGGATAAAGTGTGAAGCTAAAAAAAAGCTAAAAAAAAATATAAATTTTAATTAATTATGTATCAAAAAAATAATAATTAATTTAAATCGTGATTTAAATATATTATAATATATGACATTTACGCTATTAATTCAGTACTATTTTACTTAGTAAATAACTAAGACATTGTTACTTTTCAGTATATGTAATTAAGTGCAGGGGCTATAACTATCTCGTTGCAGGAACTTGGTTAAGCTTGAACTTGCGACCCAACTGTAGTCTTAGAGATCCTTTAAAATACTGATTACCCCACTTCTACTATATATACAAATTCCTCTCGTTCTAAATTACTTTACCAGATACGCCTATAATACACAGAAGGATTTTAATTTCAAAAAAATCATGTATGGCCAGCGACACAAATGCAATGACTATGAACGTGTAATCAATTAACTGTGTGAAATGTCATCGGTATATAGTTACAAATTACAAATTAGCTTATTACTCAAAAGAATATTCACCACGCGTCCACTAGAGTTAATATATACAATTTTAAACACTATCATTAATCATTATTAATTAGTCGCTAAACAATTCTCGCTATACTTGCATGGAAAAGTGAGAATTACACATAATTACGTGTCATTTATAACACACACGATTATATTTGGAAATAAAAAATCTCTCTCGCAATTAAAATGCCGCCAATTAGACACGTTCGTTGATTCACTAGTTGGCAACGTTATTTAAAATCATTAAAGAATTTAATAATAAAAAGTTTAAAATAATATATATCTACTGTAGATTTTGTTAATTGAAACTTTACAGCCTTTATCGATTATTTCATTTGATTTGACGTGTGACTGTTCTTATATTTGTTATTTAACAATTTAGCTTATTATTTTTACATACAATTATAGCATTTATTAAATAGTATCAGCGAATCAATTAAAGTATTTATCTTTAATATGATAAAACTACATGATAGAATACAAAGTGTCCTTTAATAGACGAGCTTGTGGAAATTAAAACATTGATCGTTTTCTCAGCTTCATACTTTATCCCATAGAGAAGGACAGAAAACGAAAATCAAATCAAGTCCCTTCCCTCTTTTCGCACATTTTTTTTAATTTCGCAAAATCCTATCGGTTTGACGACGATACACTGTGTCATGATGGCACTTATGTATGTATCTAAACTTATTTTTAATTTTAATTTTGAGATGATCACATTTTGTTAGATAGGTTTAAATTTATAATAATAGGTTACATACTACGTATTGTTTGCTTTATAGTATCTATTTTTTTTTTATTTTTCTGTCACATCTCTCCTCTGTATGACCAACCTCTCCTCCATATAGCTGGGTATTCTGACCATTACGGGTGTACGTTATTTCCACACGGAAGCCGGCGTCGTCGTTTGATTGATAGCGGTACGATAAAAACTTGGAAGACCGAAGTAGCTTTATTATTATTATGTCACTGCCAGAGCAAGTTATGACGCGCTCTGATAAATGTATAAAGCCTAATGTACTTGTCCTTGATTAGTTGGCTGTGGTCAGTTCGGTTTGGGGTGATTATGTGATGCTAACGGGTCAGCTGATAAGCAAAAAACGATGTTAATGTTCAAAAACACATGTTATTACAAATTATAGAGCTAGTTTTAATAAATATTTACTGCATGAGAAAAGCAATTATTATAACACAAATTACTTATCACCTAAATGTAATAGAGTAGGTAAAGAACGGAAGAAAGTGTTACAACATCAATAGCTAATAAATATTTTTACAAACTATAATTTGTTTATTGCACATACATATGTATATTCTAACGACGTAAGTTTCGAAAGAGGCCAAATGAGAACATGCCGCCGCTTGTGATTAGTAAAAAATAAAACTTAACTTCAGCAACCGGTCAATCAAGGCCCAATCTATGGAAACATCGGGATCTGAGTTGAATGAGCCGTACATTTGGTCGCACGACCATATCTCTTCTTTTAATATCCGTCGGCCGCTTTGAACTGCCCTAAATACTATAACTTTCACGAGTTACGAGGTAAACGGGCGAGTCTGTGCGACCGCGGCTTTACGGCCACCACAGATCTCGGGCGAACGTTTACGACAAATTGTTCCGTCTTTTAATTCGACGTCTCCTTTATAATACGTTTCTATATGTAGAAATTATTCCATTTCTTTTTCAATTGACATTTATTTGTTGTTTGCGAACTACATTCATATTCGCGAAATGCACATTCTTTAATTTGATATAACGCATTTCTTTACTGTTTTGCCAATTGACCTCTTTTATTATCACCCGATCTTTAGATAAGACACTTATTATTACAAGAAACGTCATAACGTTAACACAGATACCGTAAAGTGAATATAGCATCGGGGACACATTCCCGGACATTCGTTTTTTCAATAAATACTTCATAAAGATAAAAATTGCATGTTTATAACAGCGAAAATATTAAAGTATGTTGTTAAAATAATATCAAAATATGAAATGATTTTTTGTCAAAGCGCGATCGCGACGCCGATGTCATCGTACTTGAAATGTTTTCGATAACGATTATCGCTGGCAATTTTAACAAATCCTCGCTGTCGAAACCGCACTTCTAAAAATGTCGATGTTATCACAATAAATTTGTAATTTTAATCGCTATTATTAAAACAACGTGGAATATGCATGAGCGGACAATAAAATAGGTGTTTTACACCGTGTCCAAAGCGACTCTCGTAAAAATGGGCGATGTATGTATGTGCCAGGATTTGCAACAATACTTGACGTTCACGGACCTATAATGCATAAAGTACGTGTACGTAAATGATTTTATATCGTTATATTATAGTTATAATTCAATTTTATTTCATATATATTTACGTAAACAAGGCTTACATCTTAATCGTTTCTCATTTATAATTCGTTTTGTATATAAGTAAGAAGTTATATTTAAAATAGATATTCAAAAACCTGACATTATCCGTTAATGCTATAATGTTAGGTGTCAAACATTTATATATGGTTTTGGCTACACGATTTTGCGTGAAATAACAGAAATGTATGATATATCGTTTAGAAGACAGAAGCACCTTGCGCTAGCTCGCAGGTGCGGTGATACAAAGGCGCTTGACGAAACCAATAAATTATTAATTATGATAAAAAGCACTGTCATACATAGAGTATTGGTTTGCGAAAAGAAAACCGTGGAGCGGCGCCTAAAATCTATTGTCTAAGGACGTCCTGTGGATCCAAGGCTTTCGTACAACGTTAGTGATGTGCCGACGCGGCCGAGGGACAAAAGATCCCCCCGCGGACAAAAAATGACATCATTTATTTTATTGCCGTGGGTGCGAATGTGCAACATTAATATTGCGTAGGGCCTTAATGTCCAAACGCCCTAGGCTCGCCATCCGTCAGGTTGATTCCTTTATGTTCAAATGTTTCTGATGTTTAATTATAAATTTATCGTTCGTTTCGAGTCGTGTTGATTTCTTCGTGAACTGGATGTATTACAGATACCCTTTTATAATTTATGTTAAAATGAAAGTAAGAGCGAAATGTTCTTTAAGTAAGGTACTATGGGATTTCCAATATCGAAAAAAATCATAAATATGCTTAGATATATCTGATAGTAGATTAATGACAGCGGCGTAATATATTAAAATATGACATAGTAGCGCGTCCGTATGCAACTATCATAGACAGTGATTTATTGCATGGAACTTAGAAAAGGTAGTATGTATTATAATTTATTCAAATTGCCTATGTCATGTATTTATAATTTTTTTTTCATCTTCACACATCTCTGCATGTTCAAGTAGATACTTAGAATGTAAAAATTAGAGTGATTAATTTAATAATATTTTTCTTCTATATTTTTATATAAATATTTTTTTCTTAAAGTAAATCTCAGAGTTAAATTGTACAGCCTCATTTTATATAGCCCGTTTGACCTACAATCGTTATCTTATTATTGTAAGCATTCAATCTGATGCAAATTCACTCCTTCGTACGACCTTATTCCTTAATATTGTTTTTCATTAGTATAATAAATGTGTAACTTGAAAATATATTAAAATTCAGTTAGCTTTTAGTGATACTTACAAATACGACAACTAATTTTTAAATCTTAGACATTTAAAGAAGACGAATGTCTAATACCTTGCGAAAAATTCTTTGTACATTATGTTAATATTTCCATAAAAAAATATAGAGGTTCGTTGACCGATTTCAAGTTTTTGGCGTTTCGCAGAGATGGGCACGTAACTGTCACGCTTCACGCTGCTAGTGACGTGACGATATCGATGTCAACAGAGCGTTTTATTGTCGATGATTGATTTCTGTGGTTTTTTAACACCACTAAATAGTGTATTGATTTATACTTTTGAAACGTGGTTTTGAGTTTTCTTTTTAGTTTATTAGCGACATTTTTTTGTTACTTGAATGCTTATATTATATACGATTGTATTTAAATCGTTCTATTTTTGTAACATAATTTGATAAAATTATTGTATTTTTTTGTGTTAATCAAAATATTATTTACTTTAACCTATATAAATTAATACTATGTGAAAAATGCCAAAAAGCTTAATGTATTTGGCAACAAAATACCGGATATGATAATTATGTAACATTATACGATATGTACCTAAACAAGAACACGATCGATTTTTATTTATTAACAAATACATATTATATACACGAAAAAACAATACTTTTCTATATATTTGCAATAATTGAAAATACCCATATATATTTGCAGTAATAAGTAAGTAATAATGATAGATTTAATAGATAGTATTGTATAATAAATACAAACATTCATTTATACTTTGTAACGATTAAATATCGATTTAAATTTACATGATAGGTAAATTATCACTGCCATCCATCACTACAATTAGACACTGAGCGCTACGCTTGATCGATCTATCCTATTCCGCATCATGACGTCTGCCAAGCTTCCTACTTCTAAGTTTTTACCTTTGTTTTTAGGTTTTTACTCATATTAAACGCAATTTGCGTTCGTTGCGTAACGATTTTACTATCTTTTGTCAGGTTAGGCAAGAAATGTCAATTCTATCGAGATTTCATTGGTTTCGTCAAGTTGTAATTTTTTTTTATCACAGATTAAAAATGTTATTTCGCACTTAAAAAAAACTTATTTGAAATACTATCGTTTATTTAAATTGACTTTTAATGTATTTCAAGTGTTTTGTTATACAATGTAGCTTTAATATTCATGTTATCTTATCGCAAAAGTATAAAGAAGCCACGCTCAATTGGATGCAGATAAAGGCCGCCATATTGAAAACCGTGACCAATGTTTGTGTTAAGCGTTATCAAAGTATGATAACAATTCCATTTACGAATACTATTTTGCCATTGGTCGGATTGCCACAATAGAGTGGTTTATAGGACTTTAAAACAGAATCTTATTAACCTACAATGTAGGTCAAATATTACGTTCCTTTGTGAATTTTAAATTAAATTTTAATGAAAAAATATTTTGAAATTAAATCCGTGAAAATATTTAGTTTTGTTTAAAAGCTTAGTTTAGTAGCTAGTGGATTTACCCCGCTTTGCCCATTTAGGCAATGGATATAACTAAGAATTGTGCATTATATTTTCCCAAGCTCACAATAACAATTTTCATTACCACTTCTACATTTGAATTGATTACTTAACCTAAAAATATATTTCCAATTGGAACCAGTAATATATAATAAGTAAAGTGTTATAAGCTACAGTGCTTCACTACCTTTAATTTAAAGATATCTTTATAACTACCAATAAATAATGTATGTACAAATTTCAAATAAAGATATCTTAGAATCTTATTTCAGAATGATAGTCAAATAAATAGACACGATCTCAGTAAAACAAATAGTACAAATTACGTGAAAGTCACAGCTTTAATAGAAAGCGGACCAGAATAACAACTGCACGAGCTAATTAACCGAAATAAGACAGACTCAACGCGTACGTACGGTAAATTTAGCAGGGAGAGAATTTTTAACTTCTTTTTAATTATGACATATGACACAATGTAATGGATTTTTAGTTGCGTTTTGAAATGAATTTTGTTAATCTTTTTCAAACTTTATATTTATATAGAGTTTCTATATGTAGACGTTGTAGGGAGATAGCTAGGTAGCTCTATGTAGACTAGGTAGAGAGGCAGGGAGGTATCTAGGTAGCTCTTTGTAGACTAGGTACCTAAAGAAACGTTCAACAGCGTTTTAAGGGCTATTTATGGGGTAGGATATGTGATCTAGAAGGTCGCATCTCATGACTCGTAAATCGACCATGCATCCCACAGTATAATAGAATAATGGAGTTATAAATATCGGATCGGTATTGCCTCTTTAATTTATTAGTTATGCCATTTAAATTTTGAACTGTCTGTCAGCGGCGTACAGTCGTAAAATATTTAAATATCTCGATCACGATTTCAGAATAATAAAAATAGGAAAAAGATTTTGCGCTCTTATTTACCGTGAAAAGTGTCTTAAGTGTTTTTTCCACCTAACACCATTGCAATTGATCAAGTTAAAATGCCTTATTGGAGTAATAATTGAACACGCGCTTCTTATATTGAATTACGTATATATATATATATATATATATATATATATATATATATATATATATATATATATATATATATATATATATATATATATATATATATATATATATATATATATATATATATATATATATATATATATATATATATATATATATATATATATATATATATATATATATATATATATATATATATATATATATATATATATATATATATATATATATATATATATATATATATATATATATATATATATATATATATATATATATATATATATATATATATATATATATATATATATATATATATATATATATATATATATATATATATATATATATATATATATATATATATATATACATACATATATGTATATATATATAGAGAGAGAGAAAATAATTTTTTTCAAGCCCTTCAGTTATAAGTTACTGCTTTATACTACACTTTAATAAGTACACGTCTCATATTCATTTGGAAGGAACATCCATCAAGGTGTATGGAGACGCGGTAATTTAGTTTTATTGTTTGCTTCGCCAATTGACTGTAGATGGCGCATGCGGCGTGCAGTGTGGTCGGTCTTCAGCGACGCCATCTTACTTTGTTTTCCTTTTTAATATTTCCTATTTGTGCTCGGTGTTTGTATTCCATGTTTTATTATTTTCGTTGCTTAGTTATGACTTGTCTTTTGTGTGGAAAGATATATATGTTATAAATAGATAATATTAGACTACCTACAAAGTTGTGTCCGCACTTAATGGTATATTTTAAAGGTATGTCACAAATATATCATAGTCAAAGCTATGAATGAAGAATGCATGTTAGTTAGTGTCTTCTAAAACAAGTAGAAAGTTAACATATTATGATTATATCTGTTACCCTCCCAAGGTGCAGTGCACGTAAGAAATTGAAAGAGAAAGCCTTTATTTCGAAAAGCTTTTATTAAAAACTTTTTATTATAACAAATTTTAATATATCATCTTATACAAAATTTAACTACAAATACAAAATTTTGGCCAACCATATGGTATATGGCATTTTTATAGACAGAAATGAAAACAAAACGTATGTTCCACACAACTGTTCGCTTAAGTATTATAATACTGTAGTAACGTTAGGTATTGTGTAGAGCACAGTAGGGCGCCGACCCCCACCGAGCTCCCAACTCTCTAAGTCCAAATTACTAGCTCACCTCAGTCACCTCACTTGCCAGATTACACGTTTGAAATAGGCGTTAGTTAGATTGTATAGGTTTTGATGACAGATATAGAGCAATATGTATGCAAGTATCCAAATTGTATACAGACAACAAAAGCAGCTGCAGATTTTTATATATATATGAGTGATATATATATTTTTTAATATTTTTTTAGGTTCTTTGTAAATATAGAGTTGAAGATATATTAATATGGCAATGTGAATAAATTGTATAATAAGATTAATAAAAGCAAGATGTACCGCATATAAAAGCCTAACAGGTGTTTATTCAACAATCTTCAATTTACCAAGTAGATTCAAATACAAACCATACATCGCTGATTGAACTCTGATCGTAAAACCTGCGAATATGTATAGAATATAAAATTCAACAAAATATACCAATATTACATTTTATAGGCATATCTGTAGTTTAATAAGGTTATGTCGACTCATTAGCGCTGGGGGGCGCCTGTGCCCAGGTAGAAGCTTTGTTATTTATATTGGGGGCAAAGAGAACAATGTCCGCGCCGATATCTTATTAATCATCTCTTTATAACCAAAACAACTGCCATTCTATCAACTATACTAACTATTCCCAACCATTTCTCTTAAATAAAAATATCTTTTCCGCGTAAAAACTGGTATGCGATGAGGTCTATGATCATCGTAAAATTGCTCACGTTTTTATCGAGCGCTAATTTTATTAATATACGTAATTACATTATAAGTGTACGTATATTAGTCCTTTATTACAGGTGTACTGGTTTACAGCAAATTAACTAATAACATTATCCATGTTATGCATTAGCATTAGCATTTTTGTTTTATTAAACTATGAGAAAAGAAACAACTTAGCGTTCCATGGATTCACCGTGTGGGTGCCGCGCCCATCGTGTTGTAGGAAGAGGAGTTCCGAGCATTGCTTTTGACTTCCGACCCAAGTGTAGGTTTACAAGGCTCAATTAGGTTTCATTTGAAAATAGTTTTATGTTGAATTTGTCTCGTTGTACTGCAATACTGTATAGTCCTTTACTGTGGTTCACAAGGCGTCGGCGTCGTAGTAACAGAACGGGCCCGCACAGCGGTGGACGTATGAAATATAGTGTTTAACACCATGCGGCTTGTTCGGACGGTGTCCCGCGGCGCAGGACTGTCCGGAACGGCTTAGAGGCATCGTCACCCTAAGACCGGTGCAGCGTCTATAGCCTTGCAACTTTATATCAAATGTAGAAAAATCCTTTAATGCTACTGCTTTAATGTTTGATTCCACTTTATGTTATTATTATTAAATTAGATAAATTTTACAAATAAAGTTGAATTATGACGAAACATGACGTAATTAAGAAATGCATATTAAAAAGTATACTAACTTTTAATCATTTATTCTCAAAGCTTACTTACTTTCTATATAGTTATATCTTATTTACAACTTGGACTCAGATAACAAAACAGAATAAAAAAATACAAACCAGTATAAATATTATATTTATCGTTTAACATTTTTTTGAATTCGATAAAATAATTACACCTTAGAAAACATCAAAACATTCTACATAAATACACTGGATTAAAGGCTATAAAAGTATTATCATAAAAAAATAATCGCCCACAATTTAATGTTTACATGTTCTTGTTACCCACAAACGGCGATTAAGTAATTATTGTAATACGTTCGAACTGAATGTAACGGAACCTGCCGATTTTAAGCGACCATAATTATAAAATAGATAAACGTCGTATGGAAAATCTTTATGAAGGCTACCGTTTCGTAATACCGTTTTTTGATATATCAATAAAATTGAAAGCAAACGCAACAAAAAATGTAATAAAAATTTATTTGGACCTATAAAATGTATGACCATGACCTGTGTCTAATTCGAACGTGTTAGTTCTGTATCACAAACTAAACGAGAAAACTTTGTATATGTACGTATACACTACATGATGTTAGAAAACATGATATGTATGTATTGATAATATTACTCAAGATAATAAGTATAAAATTTTACTGAGGAAGAAATCAATATTACTAGGAAAATATATAGTTAGTAACAAGCTCGCCGGTCGTAGCCCTATAAGATGTAAATCATAAGCAAACCGTAAACAGTAGCTGTTAATAAAATTAACTTTATGCAAGAAATTGTTCAAGTTTATAGCTTTAAACTTTAAGGTAATATACCTTAACATATTTAACTAAATAAATTAAAACTATATTACCTACATAAAATCAATATAGGGTTCATAATTTTATATGTCATAAAATTAGTTTACTTTCGCATTCAAAATAATAAAAGCGAACATGTTATTAGATTTTCCTTTTACTCAATAATGTTATTAATAAATAATTATAACAAATTAACTTATTCTATAAACAATAATAAAAATTTTAATTACCTATAACTTGATTTGATAAATATTCAGTGTGAAATAGGCTAGGTGTTTTAGATTGTGAACGTTTTGCAAAGAGTGCGTAGGCGCATGCGCAGGCGCAGGCTGGCGGTACGATCAAACACTCAGCAGGACTCAATGGCGCTTTGTTTCCTACGTAATTTTTTGTTATAACTTTACCTCTGACTTAAGATGAATGATTTTCGAAATAAAATAGGTTAACTATTATATTTTATAGATCAAGGACTATTTTAAAGTTATATATAATATGTTTTAGTATATATGAATTTGTTTCTATTATTCTGATCAATAGTGTAGGTATTCAGTACATAGGTATATATTTCTACTATTAAGTCCTAGTAATTTAATACACTAACAATCATCATTATAATGCAAAATAAAAAATAGTTAATACGTTTTTTTTTTAAATTAAACAAATCATTGTAACTGGTCAGTAATAAAAAAAAACAAATTGTATTTTAACACGTGTGAAATAATCTACTTATTTTCGAATTGGCTCTATTATTTCACACCATTTAAATTCTAGATTAGAATGAAATGAGGATGCGCTGAAGTCCTTGGATTTTCGTATTAGATTGAGAATAAAAAAAACAATAGTCATTTTATTAAAAAAAGTAATTGAATATTTGTTTATTTTGTAAAATCGGAAAATAGATAGCGTAGCATATGAATGGGAAGGACATTTCTTTAAGTATCTTAGACAGTTCAAATCAAACATACAAACATATTCATTGCTACTGTAATAGAACATTATCTCTGCATTTTAGTATCCTTATAATACATGTTAAGTTATTTTAAAATAATAAATGGTAGTATTGACGTACGCTCTCACGACCCTTTATGACTTCATTATGATTTTGCGGGAAGGAAGACTGTCTATTGGATTTCAGTTAAATCATCATCTGCATTTCATAGCAACCTTACGAAAACTTCGCGTCTGCTGGACTTACGAATGGCCTATAAATTATCAATAATGCATTAAATAAATAAGCACGATCCATATGCATCAATAGTGCATTAATATATCTAAACTTTGATTTATATGCCGTTACCTATTCATATATTTTGTTATAATGAGTAAAGATATGTATAAAAAAGTATAATATTGAATTTGATCTTCTTATATGACGTTTCGAGAGTTAACACTCTCTAATGCATCATTCAAACGAAGTCTTTTTAAACCAATGCGTGATAAAGCGTGAAGCTGTAAATTCCACACAAGAAATAATACCAATGCCATTGTCAGGTGTAATCTTTAACTGTGTCATTTGGTACCGTGTCTAATGTAATAGCGAGTGTACACGTGACGCGCAGTGTTATAGATTAGTTTCGCGACGGCACGAGCAACGCACCATGACTTCTGAATGACCGTCTGGATATGATCTTAGGGTTATGTCTCACTATATCATATATAAGATACATATATACGTACATAAAATGTTTATATTTACAATGAATAAAGAGTAGGCAATATATATAAAAGTATTTTGAATCACCTTTTAAAAATTTGAAATTCTTTTGAACCTTCCTAGTGCGGAGGCATAGCGTCTGCCTGTAAACGTTCGATTCTCAATCGGGGGTGGTGAATTATTTATGTTTGGTAACAAGGCAAAATGCGGCGTTGAGTTCCGCTATTCAGCACGCAAAGCCTTAAAAGGCAGAAAGTTCTCAACAGAGAGTCTTGACACTAGGCTCCTCTTGTTCCCTCTGCCAATCCTGCCATATGCAGGTAACAGCGTGGAAGTAGAAAAGAAAAATTATTTCATCAACCATATCAGCATTAAACCTAAGCAATATTTTAAAAACAGGCAGGTCATATAACCTGTATTGTGACATAAATTATGTATATGTATTTTTAATTACAATTAACGGCTAAAACATTATAATTTCTTTATGTTAAGATTAAAGCTATTCGTATTTATTTCACATTTCTATAAATTAATCCGAACAAGGTCGTAAATTAAGACCTATCTAGCATGAACTAAAATATGTCTACGACTCGCGTGTGTAGCTGACATTATATCAAATAACATTGTAGTATAGCTAGAGTTATTAGCACTAGAAATCGCATGTATAGTCTAGAAATTAAACCTAAAACGGTGAAAAACCTTCATGTAACGCTTAACCTTAAGCAAAGTGTTTTTATATGACTTTTAATTTTCATATTTTGCTAAATTTAATTAAATTTATTTAAACGTATCAAGAATGTTGGCGTGTTAAAATAATATTACTACACTATGACTATTTCCACATACAGCAGGCTAGACAACAGGAACTTAGTGTTAAGACACTCTGCGCTCCAATTTTAAAATATTGCGCGTTAAATGGGAAAAATCAACGCAGGTTAGAAATGGAATTAGAAATAGATGTCTTTGCACATTATTTATTTCATACAAATACATATCTATAACAGATACACTAAATAATTAATTATTAATAACATCTTTCTTTCTACAGGTGTGGTTTCAAAATAAACGATCTAAAGAGCGTCGTTTAAAGCAACTGACTTCAATGGGGCGAGGCCCTTTCTTCGGATCCTCTCGCAAAATGCGGGGATTTCCCATGAACCTGTCACCTGGAGGTCTAGAAGAGGGGCCGCCGGGGTTCCCCTACTTCGCGACAGCCGATGGCAAGTTCGAATTTGGTTATGGCCCGCCGTTCCATCATGATGCGCCATTCTTCCATCCACCACCCGCAATGCCATTTAATCAGCCAGGTTAGTAAAGTTCACTCTTGTAATCAATCTACTAGTAAGGTCATTTATTTTATTTTGAATATTGTGATTTAGAAATAATGTTTTAATGTAATAATAATATAGATAATATACATATATATTTTGCACTATATCAAACTTTTATCCGAATTGACAATTATATGTCTAATGAATGAATAATTCACTTTATTATAAAGTTTAAACAAGTCGCTTCACATAATGTGCCAGGAGTTTAACGGGAGCAGGTCGTTTCGCAGGCGGTATGGAGACGTTGCAGGGCGGGGAGTTCCCCGAGCAGTTCCCGCCACCAGATCACCTGGTGCTTCCCCGACCTTCTTCTCCCGAGTTCACCTTCGGCGACGCCCCGCCGCCCCTACATCCTGAGGGACTGGTCTGGTAGCTGAAGCCGGAGCCGCGAGACTACCACGACTGATGCGGCTCGTCGGGCTTTTAGTGGACTGAGTGATTACGGAAAGACGTTATACGGCTAACAAGCCAGTGTTTTAATAAGTGTTTTTTTTAATTCTTTATCACTAAATATGTGCAAAAACAAAATTTATTCAGCATCAATCAATTGCAACTTACAAGGCGTAGTTTATTTTTGTTATAGTACTCGTAAATTTTGCTTTGTGCTTTGTAACTTTGCTTCATACGATTCAAGTTTAAGTTAAATTTAATTTTTAGTAAACAAATAACTTATGTAATATATTCCACGATTAAAAAGCATTTTACATGCGATGTGATTATATCAATGTGAATATTGTACAGAAGAGGATTTTATATTATAAAATAATGTCATAAGTTAAATAATATTAATTTATTTAGAGTTAAATGTAAGCGATATTTTTTTGGTTCCTATTTTAAGGGTAGTTACGCATTTTTAGTTTTGTGTATTTATTAATTTTTAAATAGCTTAGTTCAATTGAGTAGCCTAAATGGGTCTAGACAGACGTTTAACAGATTTGTCATGTACATATTGTATTTATATAACATAGCTGGGCAAATGTTTAATACATTATATTATTCTTAAGTGATTAATGTACCATAGGTATGCACTACATTATTGTTTTTTTAAATAAATAACTTGAAATTGAAATAAATATCCTATTATGCATAATATTTTTGATTTATTTTTTATTCACGATTCACGTAGAGATCGTCACCAAAAAGTGGTTTAATTTTTATTAAATACAGTTTTTTTCTAATCATTTTTTGTACTAGTTAAAGAAATAGTATCAGTATTTTTATTAATAAAGCAAAAGCTTCTTATTTTCTTCTTTTTTTTTCGAATGTGTATGCTTTTGGCCCTAACGGCCTCTACAGCGTCACTGGGTTTATGGGAGGCCGAGCTAGAAGAGCTCAGACCTTGGTTATTTTCTTCTATTGGACATATTGTTAATTAAAACATTTTTTTTTTCTTTTTAACAATATTGGTTGACTTTAGTCTTTTGGAATAAGAGTTTTTGATATTTCTTAATATATATTTGAAAATGTTATTATGACAGATGATTCTTACCAAATGGTTTAAAAACCTACAACTATATCCGAAAAAATATAATACGTAGAAAATATATATTGTCTAAAAAGAGAGAAGAGAAATAAGTAACAAGAATTTGTTAATGCCATAAAAATATTTTACTTTTACTTAAACGATTAAATGGTGTTAAAATCAGATATACACTTGTACATTTTTATATCAATAATAAATTAATTTCGCTTTCTGTACAAATTGTAATATACTGTACCTATTCGTAATATTTTATTAACGTTTCATCAATTCAAATTTCGTTGTATTTTGGTTCACGACATCTTCACATGTAAATATACAAAATATATTTTAACAGATTCTTATATTGCTTATTTATAATTATTTTAAAATACCTAAATTAAAAAATATGATAAATATACTATCAATATCATAGATATCGAGATAAATAAATTGTCAAAAAGATGCAGTTGATCAGTTTTCTAAAGAAGATTGTATTTAAATATCATGGTTACTAAGTTATAGTTAGCGAAATGTGTTTAAAATGGGCAAAAAAATAAATAACTGATTAACGTATACATAAGCCTTTGCTTAATTTCTTAGCTGTACTACGCAAAATGAGAATAGCATTTATACATTATTTAAAACTGGCTAGTAAAAGCACAGAAAGATTACTTAAAAAGAATAATACATTTAATTGGTATAATTTAATGATAATCCTTTTTTTGTTTAAGTCCATTCAAAAACATATTTATTTCAAGATATCCTAACGTGTAATTGTCAGTATTTACAATATGGACGTATTTTCTTTAACAAAAACAGTCAAGTAGATCCAGACGGTGTTGAAAATCGATTAGCCTATTGATGACCAGCAAATAATCTGTAGCAAATGAACTGTCAACATACTTCTAATAGTTTAGTAATTCACCTTTTTTGCAAGAACATTGGAATCACGAAATGTATACAAAAAGCTATTGTGCAAATAATACAAGTACGGCGTAAATGCCTATAATCTAAATACTAGAATTTAAGTTACGTACTAAAAATGTTGTTATTTAATGAATTTTCTCTTAATAAATTAACTACAAAATAAACAATTAGCAACAAGCGTATAAGAATTACGACATACCTTGATAAGAACAAATAGTTCAGTGGTCAGAACGCTTGATCAATTTCTAGGAGGAAAATTTAAACGTTTTCTAAAAATATATTGTTTTCTACAAAATGTTGTATAAAAAAATATTTATAAATATTAGTATATTTTTCATATTTTCCAATATTGATACGTGAACCAAAATACGAAACATGTTTATAAAACAGGACTAATTAAGTATGTATGTATATATATATATATATATATATATATATATATATATATATATATATATATATATATATATATATATATATATATATATATATATATATATATATATATATATATATATATATATATATATATATATATATATATATATATATATATATATATATATATATATATATATATATATATGTGTAAATGTTAATATTCAGTGCATATTGTTATATCTGTACTTAGGTAATAGAAATATAATGGAATTGTCTGTAAGAATAAAGTCTATTCGATAAATTTGTATATGGCTCTTATTTTTTCCTATTTAACCTTCGAGTCTTATAGCAAATGCAAATCTTGTAGCAAAAAAAAATAAAAATACTTTCGTTCAAACACTCTTCACATACAAAGCTTTGCTTCTCAATACGCAATGAATTCATATATTGGTTATATATAGGTTCTCTCTAAAAAAGCCTCGTTTTATTAAAAGTTCACATTATAAGATGATATTAAAACCAAAATTTTTGATTATAATATGTCGATATATAATTATGAAAATTTGCAAAGCGAGTGAAAGCTTAAATAAAAAAGGCTAAAAGCTCATTTCAAACAAAGTATAACTTATAATTAACTAATATATATATATATATATATATATATATATATATATATATATATATATATATATATATATATATATATATATATATATATATATATATATATATATATATATATAAACTAGTTACGATAGTCCAAGTATAGATTGCGTCACTGCAGTTCAATATTGGCGTCTTGAATAGAAGCCGGCAAGTTAAAAAGGAGGGACGGAGAAAACAGGGACTAAGTAGCGGAGTGTCTTAACACTGGGTTCTGCCTACCCTGCCATATGTGGGATAAAGCGTGAAGACATAAAAAAAGGAATGAAAGCCGGTAAGACGTTTTGACGAAAATTGTGAACAGCGCCCTTCGTATGCCTTTTTACTAAAAATCCCCGTCAGAGGACATTTACGGCCCAAAAGCCTGCCTAAGCTACTTACTACTTAATCCAAGGTAGTCCTAGTTTTATATAATCCTTCGTAATTCTAGGCCACAATCATCTATCTTACAAGCTAAAGTAGTATAGAAGTCTATAATTAAAGTGCCTATGGAACAAAAAGCAAATTACTTTATAACTTAACGTCTTTAGTAGTTATTTGCAATTTATGGCTTCGTTCACTGCGGATTCGACTTTTTTATCAATCTAATGTTATCCTTTAATATTACTAAGTAAAATTACTCAGGATGTAACATAGTTACTAGTATAGCCTATACTATAATAGCCACCATGGGTACCTTCAAAAAGCGCGTCTACTTCCAATGTTCTACTTAAATGCCGGCAACGCTCTTGTAACACCTCTGCTGTTACACAGGGCCGTAGGCGTCGGTGATCACTTACCATCAGGTGACCCGACCGCTCGTTTGCCTTGTCCTTCCCATAAAAAAGCCATATGCTTGACATACATATGCCATTTCTGTTATGCCTTGTAGAAAATTCATTTCTAATATTATTAATATATATCTAATATTATTATCAATATTCTCCCTATTAGCTTAGATAGTCGTAAACATCATCACTTCACTCTTCTCAAATTTCAGATTATTTTTCTCAACCTTTATGTTATTTCTTTCAAATAACGGGGATTATCTGTGATGCAGTGGAGGGAATACAGTTGTTTACAAATATAAATAACATTTTGAATTTTTGTTTGAAGACCTAATTATGTAAAACATGTATATGCTCCAGTTCTGAGATTGTATCAAGCATCAAGTAACATTGTTATATGATAATAACTGGAAGTTGTGAAAATACTGGGATGCAAATTGGACAATAAGTTGTGTACTTATTGTTGTACATGAAGAAGATAGATGGTGATGGACAATTTCTATAGGGTGCGGGTTTAAATTTAGATATAAGATAAATTTAATAAATAGATTACACATACAAATTTAATGTATAAAAATATCCTACACAATATTTCTATACGATATAATAGTAATTTAATAAATACACTCACATATATTAAATATTATATAACACCTTGAATAACGTCCTGTCGCTCGTTGCCAATAAAGCCATCGGTTCTAATCGTACGTTAATTTCTTATACGCATGTAAACGCTACTTTTTTTATTTTTTATTTTTTATTATAATATGGCAAACGATCAGAAGGGCGACCAGATGTTAAATTAACATCCTCGCCCGTAGACATCCACAACCTGAGAGTATATGGATGCATTGTCAACTAAATACCCAGACCTATCCACATTTATGGTTACGGAACTCCCACTCACCTGACGAAACACAGCAGTAGCAATAACGTACGGTTTCATGACGGTTTCTGAGTAAGCGTGGTAATTACCCGGTCGAGCCTGGCCCTTGTGAGCTACTGGTGATGGTGTGGCTTGGCTCTAAAATTTAAAAAGTAATATTTATTTGAAACTGCGAGGAGCTAAGCAATATTATAAACATCAAAATATTTCTTATATGGTAATTAATCAGTTTTATTTCTGTTCTGTTTAAGTGTGATCTGTGATAAAGATTTTACGAGAATTTATTAAAATGTAGGTACACATTAGCGACATACCACTACATTTTCTACTTTCGTTACACAGCGCCTTTTGCGTTAAGTATTACAGAGAAAAAAAAAAACACTTTAGTTTCGTTCATTGCTTTGATTATGGCGCTAAGTGTGTGCCAATAAAACTTTACACTAATACACAGACACCTACCAGTAGTTTATTAAAAAAGAAATAATCTTGCAGACGTCAAAATTCCACACAATTCCGCAGAAACTCATCATCATTAAACAAACAGACGTTATCTCGTAATAATATTCTTTGTTCTATAACCACGAGCTACCCTCGACCATAAAGGGAAATTGGATCGTAGGGCACGACTCCATGTGGCAGTTCACACGCTCGAATTAACTGTACGATCGGTGCCTTGTAATTGGAAATGGTGTTTGCTTGTGACTATAGCCTCAGGTATATATGTGTTTATATATATGTATGTTGGTATGTATGTTGGTACTGGAATATTGACATAGTAAAGGAAATAGTTTAAAATAAGTATACAAAAATATTGTTTACAATAAACATAAAAAATGGAACATAAAAAAAACAACTTTCGTGGATGTGAATTAACGCTTTAGTTGATAAAAATATTTTCCGTTGCAACAATTAAGAAAGTATGTATAATTTATCATAACATTATATAAAGAAAGCTATCGTCTAAACTAAAGAAATTACGTATGTACATAAGTACTTTATAAATTAGGCGAATATTATGTATATTAATAAATTTAGTTCAAATACAATTTAGTTTTTTAGTTATTTAATTATTACCTTGAATTTCATTTTATGTAATACCCTCAACAATCAAACACACACATATATATATATATATATATATATATATATATATATATATATATATATATATATATATATATATATATATATATATATATATATATATATATATATATATATATATATATATATATATATATATATATATATATATATATATATATATATATATATATATATATATATATATATATATATATATATATATATATATATATATATATATATATATATATATATTATATCTTACACTGTACATTATGTTGTATTGTATTAGTTAAGAAAATGAGACTGACATTGAGGACAACATAACGTCATGGCAAGAATTTTATATGCCACTAAAACTATGCACCAGGTAAAGACTATCAATGTCACACAGCTGGTTCGAAGTTTATTAAAATTTCAATACAACAGTCTATAAAACAACATCATAAACGTACGTAGAGAGTTCATTACGTAAACGCTTATTAATTCATCCGTAAATTCTTGCCGTTAGATGTTCTGGTATAAGATGCATAGTCAGTAAGCGTTTTTATGGGTATCATGAACAGAAAAATACAAAAAAATATTGATTGATTTATACATATTCATATACTATAAAATAATCTTTACTAATATAGAAAAAAAAATTTTTTAACTTCACGCTTTATTCCGCATATTGCAGGGTAGGCAGAGGGAACTGCAGGAACCATATGAATCTAGTGTTAAGACACTCCGTTGCTTAGTCCCTGCTTTCTCCGTCCCATTTTCCGCCTTTTTCGGGGCATTGCGTGTTGAGTGGCGGAACTCTACGCCGCACTTTTTTTAGCATTTTTTTTAACCTTTTTTTAGCTTCTCACCATATAGCTTAGTGTTAAGACTCCTTTTCTTAATTACTGCTTTTCCTAATAAATGACCATTTTAAGGCTTTCAGTGACAAAACTTTACGCCGTGCCTTATATTGTTTACAGTAGGACGAAATTATAATAACTTTTCTTTCCTTAGTTCCCAAAAAGGTCGAATGTGTATGTACAAAGATGCCTTGATTTTCCTTCACTAAACTAAATACGAATAATTACTATTAAAGTGATTACACAGTAAGCCACAAGTATATTCAGAATTTGATTCACTAATTAAAAAAACTCACACCCTATTTCACGTATAATATGAATAGGGGCGTTGATGTGTGTAATAAATTGATATAGGTATTATTTATGGAAACGACATATTTAAGTATTGGGTGCCTCACGCAACTCTCGCACCTGGTCATGGTATGTGAATGATATGTGGAAATCGTATAGGTACAAGAATAAAGTATAAAAACATTTCTGCCTTTTTTACAATGATTTAAATTAATTAGTAAATCTTTCTCTTTTATCATTTATTTAGTATATGTGGAAGTTAAACTGACGAAAAAATAGTGAAAGTGTTACTTTTTTGGTTTTAATTTCAATTATTGTATGAATCTTTGTGTCGACGTTTCAATTATATGTTTGTGGTTGACCTTTAATCATAGTGTCTTACTGTGACGTTTATTTACATGTATATATTTTAAAATGGTGTGTAATATAGTACAGTCAGTAGAGTTTGTGAGAAGACTTTTTATTTCTGTTCCTCTCTTTTTGTTCTGTTTTTCTTCTTTTTTGTTATTTTAACAAATTATTATCGTATTATATAATTTTTCAATAATCATTGCTGTTATTTTTTGTCTGTATTTCTGTTTATCCCATGGGAAGTATAAACATTTTTTTTAATTAAAAGATAGCTGTTAACTTACCATTATAAATTGGACAAATAGTTAGTACTTACAGTATAAGTAAAGGGAAAAGTATTTTGTAGGTATATCACAAGCATCATTGTCATAATATAGTTTGCTAGACACTATTTTTTAAATACATAGATTATATTTCTTGGCAGCTCCACATTTTTTGCTGCAGAGGCGGAACTCAACGCCGCGCTTAGTCTAGTAAAGCATTATCATCATGAATCTACGTGTACACTAATATGACAAAAAATAAGCAAAATAAAAGTAAAATAATTAATAGTGAAGTTATGTTCAATCCCTCTATGCGCGTTAGAGCGCCGTCGCTCGCGGACCATGTCGAATTCTGATTGATTGGATATCGCTCCCACACTCTATATAACAGTTAACTGTCTAGATTACCTACTTGTAAATCTGCTATCTCATAGCGCTTATACGAAGTAACGTGCTACGTTAATGAACCTCTTAAATTTCGAAATCAACTTTGTTTACAAAAAAAAAGTTGATAAATACATTTCGTTATTTAATTTAACTTGTAATTAATGTATATTTTTTATTATATGTACATGCTTTTTATATCTTTATATATTTTTTTTTGCTATATTTTTTTTCTTCCAAAGTTCAATTTGTCTTTTGCTTGAAAGAGGTGAACAATTTTAAATATTTTCGAGTATATGTTGAACATCACTTATGTTGAAAAACATACATAAGAATATCTTGTCTTAATTTTATATATTTATACCTAATAGTTGGTATTAATATATAATATATATTAAAGAATATTATATGTATGAAGTATCATAACAGAATTAGTACTATACAACAAAGATTAATGTATTTTTAGCGAAAATACTGAGATTATTACTAATTTGTACATTGAATTTTTTGCACACGACTTCTTGCTAGAATATTAGCAGCAAAAAACGGAAATATGTTTCTTAAATGAAATACTTATACGGCACGCATAAAATTAACATATGTTTTCATATTAAATTCTTTAGAGCATAAAAATGTTGTAATCTCTTAGCGTATATTATTTAGGAAGATTATAACGTAATAATCTGTAACTATTAAAAATAAATTATCATACTACCAACATTGCCAAATAATAATTATTGTAATGTGAAATGTGGTAGTTTAAGTCGATAATAGATTAACTACACTAAGTACAAATTATAATAACTAATTTACTCACCCTTTTTTATACAAACTTAAGCCCATTTTTAAAGACCAAAAAGTTTTTATAAATTCAAGTGAATTTTTTGAAAGAAAATATTGTTATGTTTTTTTTTAAGATACTAAGCAAATGAATGTCTATGATTAAATTAATGATATTTACTACAAATTATTAAACAAAGTACAACGTTTTATTCTTACATTTAACGCTTAATCATTTACGACACAGAATATATTTCTTTATAAAAAAATCTAAAAGTGATTTCAGACCTGTATAATTAATAACAATACAAGGCAAAATTGAAATCTCTTATTCTATTATAAATTACATAGTATTTTACTCACTCGAGACACTACTACTTTTTATATGTTAATAAATAAAAAATGATTAAAAATATTCTTCGCAGTGATCCTTACATACATATTTTAGCTTTCCATAGGTAATTAGCGTTATTTTTGTGTAACTTAATGGTGCAAAGGTGCATGAATAATATTTTTTTTTTGATCGAACGAACATAATAACTAGACTTTTAAATTTTCCTTGAAATATGACATATTTAAAGTTATTATGATATGTGTCATTTAAAACATATTATACATATATACTTAAGATATAATATTAAATTGGAAATAAGACGTTTAGTTTTCAACATATGCATATGTGTTGGCATTTGACCTCTACAACTAGTTAGGCTCGGTCAGTTCATATATTACTTGATAGTGATCACATTAGATTTATTACGCACCTGTCCAATATATACATTACATATATTTAATTAGGTATGAATACAGATATAATATATAGACATCCGGCAGTTAGAACCTAGGCAGAGTAATTTCGTTTAAAGCATACTTCCAGATATTCCGTAGTACCCAACATTGTTGTCTTATCAGATAGAACAAATAAACATAATATAAATGCAAATATTCCTCTCAGTAGAAATCGAAATATTGAATTTACTATCTCCGAACAAGTACTGTAGTTAACTACGCCAGTATTTAATTTCAATGCTTTGCGTTATGTTTTCTATATTCTTTATTAAATTGCGGATACAGAAGCATTGTTCTGACTACGCCAAGACAGCTGTTAATCTTTATTTTTTTCTTAGCTCCACGTTTTAATCTGCATAGAGCAAAGTAGACAGAGAGAATGTAGTGCTTAAACTCTCTATTCTCAAGCCTAATAAGTGGGAGATATAGATTTATTTAGAATAAGTAGATACTTTTTAAATCAGTCAGCATTTTTTTTACCATGCTCTTCATTTACATCGTTTGGCATAAAGCATGATACTAAATAAGTTTTAATTGATTTTTTTTTAGGTTTACACTTTATCTCTGCAGAGGAAACCACAGGGACGTTTAGCATTGAGCGTTAAGACAATCCGTTCTCAGTTTTCCATGGCATTGCGTGTTGAGTTCCATGGGAATTGAATCCATAAACCGTTGCGTTTACCGGCATGATTTTGACTTTTTAATATTTTTAACTAATATACTGATATAGTCGGTTAGAAACTTTTAAAGACACCTTAAAGTCAGCCACGTGCGACTGGGAGTATAAAATCACTATTGTTTAATTTTATGCACTTTATGATTGTAAATATTAACCACGTATTAGAAAATCACAAATCGTCAACTGCAAGATCCTAAGCCTTTGGAGTAAAGGCGATAGTGGCCTACATTAAACGCTAAAGAGGCATGTGCAAGCAAATCCTGCAACGTCTCATAGTTGGATATGATTTTCGCTCAGAGCAGAAATGTGCCCATAGCCATAGGATCTGTGTTTCTAATCGACTTACTGTTATTACTATTAAATGGTAACAAATGTACATTACTCATACATATTGTTTACTGATCGTTCCGTCTATTTTTAGTAGCTAAAACCTATGAAATGTATGATAATATCTAATGCTTATGAATTTAGTATTGTCATTTTTTTCGTTAAATAGTCCAATAGTCTAGTGAGGCTGTATTTCAGCACTTCAAGTATTTGTCTAATGTATTCTACTGCGATTAACTTAAAGTTAGTAATAATACCTCGACTATATAGAAAGTGTCATTTGTAATTACTAACATACTTCCATTTGACTACCAAGGAAGACCCCAAGTTTCATTTATTTAACTTAAACTCGTATTTTTACATTCAATATTGTATAAATGTACTTTTTTTAGCTTAACGTTTTATCCCGCATATTGCAAAGTAGGCAGAGGAAACTGCAAGAACCATAAGAACCTAGTATTAAGACACTCCGTTACTTAGTTCCAGCTTTCTCCGTCCCCAAAAATATTTATTAAAGTTATATATTACTAATGATATTAAAATACGCATTACTACTCTTAATAGATCAAGCTTTTTGTTTTTGCTTCTAAAAAATTGGTACCATTTAAAATTGTATACAAAGAAAAATTATACTGTGCTATAAATAATAATGATTTCAAACATAGCAAAACAATATATACAATTGCTTCATCAAAAAATAACTGAAAATATAAAAATTTAATGAATAAAGAAAAATAAACGTCATTCAAAATAAAAAATACGAATGGTTCGACTTCAAAATTTATTAGCAAACAATTTTATTTGCCTTCGAGCTGTATATGAATTTATTATGAAAGTGTATTTTTAGTACTTCTTTGTGCTTTATTTGTATAACATCTTTATATCATGACTGAGTGAATGAATGAATTTAGATTTGGAAGAAATAAAGCTTGATTTCTGCTAGAAATCAAGCTTTATTTCTTATAATTCCTTTATGAATCTAAATACTGTTACCGATGCTTTTGACATTTGTGCCAGCATTGCCACAGATAATATGAACTATATATTTTTAAGGACATATTTAATAGATATTATTTCTAAGCAGTTACTTGACTTATTCCTACTATATAAATATGTGTATCTCACAGCACAAAAACAATATTATGCATTTACATAACACAGGTGGATAGATTACACTTAGCACATTTTATTACTTAATGTCATTTGAATTCCACAAAAAGTAAACAAAATTGGAAATTATTCACAATGACAAATAAACACAAAAATTCCAGACGCACTGTCCATTAATTAGTACAATTGTTGTTAGAAGGGGAGCTACATTCGAAAAATAATACAGGAAAATTGTATAGAGTTGTTAATACCAATGATGGTTGGTATATTGACAATTTTATGTTTTTTCTTAAATTATAATAGCAATTAATGCTGAGCCTGTTGAGAGTGGAGAGTACAAGTGTCTTTGTCTCCATATTCTCTTCGCATACTCTACTTGTTTTATCAGAAATAAATAAAAAATACATAAAAAATTTGCAATAGTACCCACAATTTTGCCCACGTGTAACTTATCATATATAAGTTACACATACGCATAAATACAGGATGTCCAACACATTTCATCAATATAAGCTTTCCTTCAAATTGAAGTGGAAACAAAAAAATATAATTTGAACCAGTAGACCTACATTTATGTTTTTTTCGGTTAATGTAGACAGAATTGTACTAATTTAACAATTTTTTTAGGATTCATTCATTCAGATTCATATTATAGTATATATAGATAAAATTCAATTCCTACAATATTTTTCAATTTATTTCAATATATCTCTAGAGAAAACTAAAAAAACTTAAACAATAAATATTAATATATAAAATGTCATACCCAAATCTAACATTAAAATGTAAAATATAATAAAGAGCTTCCTAACATTTACGAGTAAAGTGAGTATAATTTACGAGCTATATAATGACAACATACGGACAGTAATTTATATTTGTATTTAATTTGCTGCTTAGTTCACAATATTTAAGACGTTCAACATAATATAATGCAGTCGTAATAAAAGAATAGGTCCTCACTGATCTCTTGTTGTACGTTAGATAGCTATAGTATACACTAGTTTCCGTTCGTGGATTTGGTCACGTTGTTTACGATTTTCAAACATTTTTGAGACAGGTAAAATGATAGATATTTATTCGCCATAATAAGTTTTCTATACTTCTATAATTTAAGTCAGTAACCAACAAGTGTCAATCTTAATGAATTACGTTTTTTCATATAAACTTTTGTATGTACGGCATACCCATTTTTGTCCTTTTAGATAATCCAGTTATTTTTGTAGTGCCAAGCACGTAAGCTATTTATATGTCTATTTGAAAAAAAAATCAGGGATTTTGTGCACTGTGCGTTAATATCTACTCAGAAATATATACTCATGCTCGTGGGTACTTGCGTTACATTTAGTAATTTTTTAATAATTATTACACAACTAGACAATCAAGTAATAACTTGATTGTCTTAATTGAATAACAACATAAGTCTTTCCCAAACCAAATCTATTTTCTAAATTCATTCATAAGTAGCATTTACATTGTATACTTGGTCATTTATCCTAAAAGTAACACAAAAAAAGGGAACATTTTTATTGGTTTATAAAACATATGTATTAATATAATATTTTAAGTTAAACTGTTAAATTAAAATTATAAATAGTATTAAATTCGACTAAGCCTCTCTCGGTAAGTGCTTGCCGCACGTGCACTGACATTTGCGTGCGCGCACCCCATTGGTCAATGGCGTGTGATCTCGCCGACCGCGATGTACACTGTATTTAATTTATTTATCGGCCACTAAAGGTTACGTTATAACCATCTGCTTAAAACCTTTAAAACTAACACACCTTCCTAATATATGGTTGCTAAAACTATTTTAATACAACAAAATGTTTTATAATAATCGTTATTTATGTACATGCAAATACTCGAGCCGCGTACAATACACGCAACAGCATAGTAAAATACAAGAAACTTGTGTAAAAGTATGAAATGTATACTATTTTAATCAAAATTATTCATCCCACACGATGAGGAGTCAAACCCACGCAATCAAACTATGCCATTGCACTACGATGTCTTTGTATTGATTTAGGTACTTAATATGGTTAGAAATATCGGATTTCTTTAAAAATCACTGAAAATCGAAAACGGAGTTAAAATTTTTAGCCTTGTTTTATTTACGTTTTTTTTTTACAATGTGATTGACTAGTGTGTAAAAATTTATATAAACATAAAATAGAGGTTATTATTAATTTTTTTTAGTTTCGGAACTGAATTAAATTTGTTTTACTAATTTTTGATTTATCAATTGGTATAGCAAGCGCATGAGCATTAATTGTAACTTAAAATTTTGGTTAAAATCAAGAAGGAAATATAATTTCTAATATCAACTCCATCGCGACCGATTTCCCAAGTGTCGCACTAAAAACAATAGATGCGAGCTCGATTTCTACTAGCGATTCGTTTTTAAACATTGTGTATAAGTAAAATGGACTTGTACACTAAATTTTCGTCTTTCAGACAGTCGTCAGTCATCAAAAAGGCTTATGCCTTCTTAATTGGTTATTTATGGTTTACATTTGTCCAATCCACTCACAGACTTGTGGTTTATATACTTTGTTATATTTTTGGAGATTATTTTACACATTCAATTATTTTCTAAATTATTATTTACTCATTCAATTAATTACCAAATCAAGCTTAGAACTAAGATATATAGGACACCAAAGTAGAAACAAATCAAAAGGTCGATTGGGTCTTAGTTGAAAATAATTGCTTCTTAAGATGTTGTACGTCAAACTTTTACTATCCTTTATATCTTGAATACAATAAAATTAACCGTACATTCTCCTTCGTATATTCTCCATATAACTTGACATTGGCGAAGTGAATTGTACTTAACTGGCACGCTCGGAACGCCATTACCGTAGAACAGAACAGTGCTATAAAATTAATCCTACTATCATTAGGATAACAATTAAAAATTAACTTGACATATTCTCAAAATACGTTCCGTTTTGAGACATTAATAATAGCAATATTTCATATCTAGCTCACCTGACCGGAAAAAGGTTTTAAAGAGCCGTCCGCCTCGAAAATGCCAGAGTAAAATTAATTATTGTTTTTTTTTCGCCCTTCGAGATGCTATAGCAGAAATTATTTGGCGTTTAGCCGCCAGAGGGCGTGGTAAGATGTGATTAATATATTTCTATGGAAAAACATTAATGACTTGACCGACCACTGATTCTTTTGCGTTTTGTATCACCGCACAGATCGAGACACTAGCTAATGAACTTGAGTTATATTTTTTAAAAGACGTGCTTGTAGCTGTGGAATTTTTAAAGCTTTCGCTGGCTGTTAAAAAAAGAGAAGCTTTGTAGTGTTCTAAAAGTTGTTCTACGTTTGCAATAAGCTTATGTGTAGCATTAGATTGACAAATATGTGAAATAAATTAAGAAAAATTAAACTTTTGTAAAATTAGCAATATTAAGTATTTTTTTTCCATTTTGTTACGAAGATTGAGGTTTATTTATCAGCAAGCACTTAGATATGGTCAGAACAGTGTCTGCTAAACTTGCCACTCAATGGTTGCCATAGTTACCTCGAGTTATCAAAATTCGAGTTCCTATATTAAAATGATCATACCAGGGCTGTTTATACCTTGGTAGTATTAAATTTCTAAACGAATCTTGCATAATATACACTTGCTTCGAAAAATTACAAACATTTAATAAGATAAACAAAACAAAAATTCTAATAACATTCAGACGAAAACAGTGTCGTTTTGTGTAGCGAAAGAAATGAGCCACGCCCACGCGCCGCGAATTTGCATTTAGTTTTATTGGTAGGCCGAATAATGAGAAAATAAATCTATCTATTATGAGATATACTTTTCTAGTGATATTATGATAATAGTGGTAATATGTCATTATTTAAATATATATTTTATAATATAATGACATAGATCTTTGCTATTCTTAAATATCTAAACTGTCTTAGCGCGTGTCAGAGCTTCAGGGCATATGATAATTTGTGGTCTAATTTGAAAGGGATGGGATATGACCTCATGACTCAAAAGACCCTGGGAATAAGCTCTATGTTCCCAAATACCTAAAAAAAGTTTTAGTTGTAATAAAGGGGCTGCCCTTTTACAAGTCTTATACGAAAGAGAGTTTACAGTATGAATTATACATAATATAGTGTTTTCATTTTTCAAGGTGCATCTTGATGTCTACGTCCTGATGCGCTACAGAAATATAATTAAAAAAGGAACTGAAATTAAGTAATAATCTCTTATATTATATAATTACAATAGTCATTTATAACTTTATTATTTGTCCTTTTAAATCTTAATGAAGTCATTCAAATATTCTACATATATGTCGTATTCCTGTTGCTTCCTTGCTTAGAGTCCAATTTCACAATAAAATAACAGTGTAATATATTGGCTTATTCTTGTATCTCAGATAGTAAAGAAGACATAAACATAGAATTCATAACAACTCTTGATTTTATATAAATCAAGCCTAAGCTATTTATATGATAAAAATACGATATAAAAACTAACACTTCTGTTCAATATTCTAAAATAATATATTATTGTAAGAAGTGGTTATACTTATCTAGATAATTTTACAATAATCTCAATAATAAATATTTTCTAAACAATAAAGTCATTAAGAGTATTTAATAACGTCCATATATACATTGAGGACCGTTGTGGCGCAGAGGCGTAGCGTCTACCGGTAAACGCGACGGTTTGAAGGTTCGACCCACTCAGGGAAGATGGATTTTTCTGTTTTCATTTTCTTCGCTCTGGAAACTGGGGAAAAGCGCGACTTTGAATTTCATCACTAAACACGTAACGCCCCGAAAATGGCGCAAGGTAGGAACTAAGCAACGAAGTGTCTTAACACTAGGCTCCCATGGTTCCTGCAGTCCCCTCTGCCTACCCTGCCATGACAAAGCGTAAAGACATACATACGTACTGCTATCGTTTATCCTCTTATACTTAGATAAGCGCGTAATGATTTTCAAAGGATGACAGGTCTGACTTTCAATATTTACAATTGACATATACTTGATATATAGATTTACTTCAAAATATCTCTTAACCGAAATACTGGGCTATAGAACAACTTAGATGTTATAACGAACCTATGTAACAGGATGCAGGAATTAGCGCTTTTTATATTCTAAATCGGCATGACGCACCTCAAATCACCGCGCTTCTGTATTAAAAACCTGTTCCATCGTACTCGTAGAATTACTATTAATTTGTCCATCGGAGGTCATAAATATCAGACACCTGTCAGTCAAATGGGACCGGTAACCGTTAGTTCACGTTTCCATATGATTATAGAAAATCAGAAAAAATTTGATTGCCCTACTAAAATGTATTGATTGGTTATCGTTTAAATTTTAGAAGCCTCTACTGTTGAGTTAAGAACGTGTTTCCATTAAGTCCGTGGCTAACAGAAATCTCGACGTTATTGAAACTGTTGATTAATATTTGAAATTAAATTATATAAAATTAAGTTACTTGTCTGTTTATTACTGATCGGTGGAGGTTATATATTTAAACTTTGAATTAAGTAAGTTCATACAAGTTTAGACGATAAAGGCTTCGTATATTACAAAAAAATATAGTTATAACTTATTTGTTTACTGACTTATTAATATAACATAACATATTTCATAACTTCACAACGCTGTATAGGACTATATACTCAATTCAAATTCAATTTTTATCAGAAAATATGAACCTAGAACCTTCACGTTTAAAGACAGGCACTGAACCGCTGCTCTACAACTGCCTCAGACATGAGTATTGTATATAATCTGACTGCTTGATATACATCCAAGCCACTAAAAAATTTGAAGAGAACTAATAAAGGATATTTGAAAATTCATTCATTCAAAACGATGTTGCAGGTTACTATTACTTATCAAGGTTAAGATATAATGTCTGTATGCCTATTTACAAGTTATTATATTCTTTTTTATTTAAACATTAATGAATATTATGTTTACGTAAATAATTTTAAATAACTAAAAACTATTTTCATGAAATAAATTATCATAAAATTATTTATATTTCTAATATTTAAATTCATATTTTCTCTTTGTTTCGTAGTAGTCTAAACCTAAAGTTTGTAAGTGCAGTCAAACGCTATCCGGTAAATATGTCATCAAAATTAGCATCATTGTCATATACTTACTATACAATCATTCTATAACATAAATTAACACATGTACAATAATATCCAGAAGGTGCATTGATGATATTTATTTCTGGGCTCGCCATACAAGCAAGGGACCTCGGAGAACATCTTACACCTTCCGGTTTGCTTAGCTCCCGTCCCTATCTTCAAGTCCAAGTATAGCATAAATTAAACGTCGATCTAAATAAATAATACCTAACTTAGTAATTGATAATATTCTCCTAAATTTTACATCTCATAGGTACTAACTGACATATAACTAAATTAATTTTTCGTTTCTTGTGGGGGCTAATCGTAAGCGTAAGTTAGATAATAAAGATGATGTAAAATCATAGCATATATAGATGTACAATAAATATTAAATAAATATCAAATACCTTAAAAATTTCTAGTCAAGAAAGCATACATATATTTTAAAATACTCACTGTTTATCAGTATATCAGTAAGCCACTCATTACCAACGGCGGCAAATGGAAAATGGAATGGATTTGAACTCCACACTTTGCCTCACCATAGAAGGAAAATGAAAAATAATAATCTCCCCAATTGAGGATCGTGTCCACTATCATCTAGTTTATTATCAGACTGTATATTGCCGTAAACTTATCGTTACTTTAGAATGTGCTTAAACATTTTTTAAAATATTCAGAATTTCCGTAAAATCAAAGATATCTTTAAAGTAATGTATTAAATTACTTTTATTATGTAAATAATAATATATAATATTGTTATATAGATTAACAATATTATAAATCATAATTATTGTGTATATTTACGTTTCATAAATGTTTTAAGCTGAATGACAGCTAATTGTCATTGAAAATGAATTTGATAAACAATTAAACGGTAGCATATAAAGCAAGTATCTTAAAATCATATTTAAATACTGTATACTTATATACAATGATTGTATATTATATATCTCTTTTTAATTAAAATTTAAATTTTGGCCTAATATTATGTTTATGTTATGCTTCCTTTGGAAGTTAAAAGATATAAGTCTTCTTTGGATACCTTAATTTTACATTTAAGCGTGATTTTTTTTAATTTACCCAAGATATCAAAACTGAACTGTCAAGACAGAATTCAACGGTGAAAAATAAAAAAACATATGTATTATAAATTAAAAATAACAAAACGGAATAATGGAAACAGTTACTTTGCATTAAGCAAAAAATTTCTTAATATTCATATTGCAGCTTCGCCCGCGGCATCTTCGCGAAATTATAACAAAATAAAAACTAAACTCAGCTGGGATTTATATCGTAAAAAACGAGACTGTACAACCAATGTACAAAGACCTTACGTCGTTTATACATATCTTAATATATATAGTTCTTTATACATTGGTTTGTTATTGCAAAACAATGGTTTGCCGAGACGTCCAATGCGAATATATTTGTCTGTATGTCATTAACATATAGGTACAGACAGACAGCCCGTAAACAAGATATGTAAATGATACGGTTCTGCCTTCAGGATAAGCCATGATTATTGTCCGTTTGACATTTTATAAAATTCCGATGCCGCGAAAAGCCTGAGTTATTCTATTTTGTGGTTTCTTACAAATTCAACAGTTTTAAGTGTTCACCTGAATCTAAAATTAGTGTTTTAAAATGAAATCTCTTTATATACTAAACATTTGTTTCATAATTATTTTCGTCGTTAATTTGTAATATAAGTATAGATTATAGATTCACGCTTTATATAGCAGGGTAGGCAGAGGGAACTGCAGGAACCATATGAACCTAGTGTTAAGACACTCCGTTACTTCGTCCCTGCTTTCTCCGTCCCCGCTTTCCGCCTTATTCGAGGCAATGCGTGTTGAGTGGTGGAACTCAACACCGCGCTTTGCCTAGTTTCCAGAGCGAAGTAAATGGAAATAGAAAAATTCATCTTCTCCGAGTGGGAATCGAACCATCAAACCGTCTCGTTTACAAACAGACGCTTACGCCTCGGCGCCACGACGGTCCTCAATAATTATTCACGGTTCTTAATAATATTTTGTTATAAGTTAATCAGGGTAAACTTAGATCGATACTAATTGCAGATTTTAAACAGAATCATGTGACCTAATAACTCTGTCTCTCCTAATAACTAATAACCTAATAACTCCTAATAACTAATATACTAATAACCTAATAATTCAGTCTGTTTTACATAGTACATAATTGACACAGAATAACTTACATGATTTCAAATATTCCATGCCATATTTAGATTCATTAAATTGTAAATAAATGGTTGAATTATAAATAAGTATAGGTATTTTATTTAAGTAAACTATTAAAGATTTTTTTAATAGAAAGCTTTATTATAAAATTGTATATTTCTTAATCTACATATATATCTTTGTACATATAATCATACGAATATTCATTCCAAGTGTATAATCTTCTTATAAAATCCCAGAAGTATTATATATCGTGAGGTAGCATCGCTAGAGGTTGTGGGTGGAGCGCTCCTTTATAATACCCACTCCCTTGCACCCTTAGGCATCTGTTAACGCCTTCGTAGATTTTTTACTTAAATATTTCCCATATAATAATATACAGGTAAGCTGAAAATTTTATAGAATTAAACTGAATGGGATTTAAAGATTTCGAAAAGTAGATATTATGGATAAAGAGTTTAAGTAGAACTTTGTCGTGCCAGTTATGTTTTGCTAAAAACTAGCAATTCGTATAGAAATCACAATAACACGAAAGAAACAAATGGTTCTTGAAACCTTTTCTCATCATGTCGCCTAATGTTTGATAAATAACATTGTATGAAAGAGAAAAATATTTAAAGAAAATAATCTATTTAGTCTAAAATAAATATCATTTATAAATACTATGTAACGCTTTGATATAACAAGATATATGTATATGTAATATATTCATACACGATACATATATAACATATTATATGTAAGCCTATCATAATTTGCAATTTCAATGGCTACAGCATTAGGTACACTTTTAATTAGATTTTAAGCTCTTAAGAATTTCATCTTACAATGAGAAAATATAATTTAGTAGAGCCCGAAGCGTAGGCGTTCTTTGCTACTTGTTAACCGCCGGTATAGTATGCTGCGGGCCGGACACACCCTTACCATACGATTTTGTTAAACTAATAATTTGTTTAAAGTTACGACCCAATTCATTACACGGACTGCTTTAGTAATTTGTGTTATTGTACGTTTTATAATTTTTTTTAAATGATTTAGCTTCATTTTTATATTTTTTAATTTTAGAAATATCGCTATTGGCTTTAGAAAATATGTTTAATGTAAATATAAAATAATCTACAAAATATATACTAATTCATGTATAATACTACTACACTAATATATATAATACGTATATTATTATGCGAATTAAAAGAAGATAATTTAAACTATTTTCATTTTTCAGCTCTGGTGAAGAAAATATTATGTTCCACCACTTCAATCGAGTACTGTCGGAAACGGTAAAACGTAGCATCTTGACACTGGGTTCTCTCTGCTATATAGCATCATCATATGATGATGTTAATTGGTTTGAATTATCATTATAATTGTTTATGATATTAATATAGTAGGTAAATATTCAATTCATAAAATTGTTCTTGTTCATCCCTTACAATTCTCAATAATTAAATGCTTTAATGTCATGTCTGTATCAAATTTTCACTTATATAATGCATAGAAGCAATGTTACTTGACAAATGCTTATCTTATAAAATTTCCATGAAAAACGAAATCCGAAGTTTCTTATTTTTAAAATATTTGCTTAAGTTCTATAAGAAGTATAAAAAAAATAATTACTCAGCACATTTTTTGTTCATAAAAACGAAAAATAAACTTCATTTTAGGTAAATACTTCTATCTCCGCATTAAAGACAATAAAATGTCCGTCCGTAAGACATTGTTTTTAATCATTTAAGATGTGGCGCCGTTATTTTGTTGTGTCTATTAAACAGAGAATTTTGAAAACTGTCTTATCGAAGTCGTTTTAGAAGAACCGATTCGAATAACTAATAAACCACTATGAAAATGTTTAAAATCTATTCAAACATTTTCTGTACTCTATACATTCTACAGTATTTTCTTTTCTGTCAGCCTAAGAGATTACTAGGATCGTAGCTAATACTTTTGGCTTTATATAATAATTATTATCGAGGACCGTCGTGGCGCAGAGGCGCAACGTGTGCTTGTAACGCGACGGTTTCTGGGTTCCATCCCCAGTAGGAGAAGATGGATCTTTCTATTTCTATTTTCTTCGCTCTGAAAAAAACTAGGCAAAGCGCGGCGTTGAGTTCCGCCATTCAACACGCAATGCCTCGAAAAAGGCGGAACCAGTTTCCGGACGGAAAAAGTAGGGCCTAAGCAACGGAGTGTCTTAACACTACGTTCCTACGGTCTCCGCAATTCCCTCTGCCTACCCTGCCATGTGCGGGATAAAGCGTGAAGCTAAAAAAAAATAAAAAAATATTATTTTCTTGTTTTAATTCCTTAATTGATTTAGAAACAAGTTTCTCAATAACATTTATTTAATAATAATTATCAAGTATAAAGGAATTAGTTTTAAACTATATTAGAGCTAAATAAATTAAATAAAATGAATGAATATAATATATTATTATGACTACAATGAAATCAAAACAAATAATGTAATGTGAAATATAGATGCTAATATTCTTATTAGAAATATCGTGATTCTGTTCTTATATAGCGACATCAGTTATTTAAAAACAGATTATTAATAAAAAATAAAAAAAAAATCACAAAAAAAACACACAAAGCTAGTTGGAAGCGAATACGAAATATTTCCTAACAACTTTCAAGCACAACACCCGTACAAAAAGACAAAATAAAACATAGATAGGTAGGTAGGTATAGCCTATTGATAAGAGCCAACCTACATGGAGGTATTTAATCTGCGCCTTTCCCACAGTCCCGCCCAGCACAAAACTGTCGAGTCACAAGCCTTTCAACTTTTTATATGAAATAAAATTTAATCATACTTTAATCTACTGTTTCTATTGATAGTTTTTGTTGGTTGTATTTTGTTAGTTCTATTAGCGACCATGTGACTACTGTACGAAATTCATTATTTGAAATTTACAATTTGATTTAGTTCGAAGTCGTGTATTTGCTTGTCAGATTGCACATTTGTCCGCAACGCTTGTTCACTCACGGTTACTTATATAACTGAAATTCTATCAATATTTGCCTGTACTATGATATTATAACGTTTTCTAACATTCCATTGTTAGATGACTTTCTTTTTTGTTTTATATTTCAATTTCGCTGGATTGAATGGCGATAAGTGTGAAGTAAAAAATTTACCAGCGCTTTATAGTTAAGGAAAAAGTACTTGAAAATTACCTAAACACAATTATAGTACAATTAAAAGTAAACGACAATATAAAAGATCCTTTCTATAATTTGAATAAAAGGTTAAGAGTGTACTTGAATATTAGATTCTCTAAAAAGTATATAAAAAATACACTATTATTAGCTTCACGTTTTATCACGTACATAGCAGAGCTGGAAAAGGTGAGGCCGCAGGAAATGTGGAAACCTAGTGTTAAGAAACTCCATCTCCCACTTTCCGCCTTTTGAGGGTTACGTGTGAAGTGATGGAACTCAGAGCCGCGCTTGCCTAGTTGCCAGAGCGAAGAAAATGAAATAATCTATTCTCCCCGAATGGGATTGAAACCCACAAACTATCGTGTTTACAGCCGACATTAAGCCTCTGCGCCAAGACGGTCTTTAATAAAAAAACTATTATCAATATATGAATACCGATCTTACATTATGTAACAAAAATTCACCACTGAACCAAATCCCTACATAATATAATTATTTCTTTTAAACATTAAAACACATCAGAAGGATAGTTAAAAAGCCATGGTTTTCTGTAATTGATTTTGTAACTGCAAATAGAATTGGAAATACTATGCCATTGAATATCATTACGGGATCGCAAATTTCCATTTTCGATTCGATTTTACTAACGCTTGTTCGTATTATCTTAGCAAAAGATTTTATATTCACGATAACTACGGCGTGCTTAAGCTTTATGTACACTCCACTTGTATTATTGTTCACATGACATTAATGTTTATGTTGATTATATAGAGTTCCTAATTTTACTTATTACATTCATTTTTATAGAAACGGCAGCGAATTAAAAGAAATAACTCATCTCATGTGAAAATGTAGTATTCTTGAAATTAAATCCAAAAAACAAAATAGGTTTACATAATTTTTTTAACTAAAATAAACTTTTTATATTTTTACAACTGATAACTTCCCGCTTTCCAAACAGAAACCTCTAATATTGAGTGTTATCTTACTTTGGTTTATTAGCACAAATCAAATAACCTTATAGTTCCATAGAGCTAAAAATACTAAATTTGTATAAAACATATTTAAAACTATTAAATATATATAAATGAAATTTAAATTATAAATATATAACATATAAATATATATTTCGGTGTGTAATAATCTTTAGCCAGGCAATATAATCTGTGCTCGAGCTCTACGAGGCAAGAAGCTGGCCGCTACCCCGTAATTAAGGCTGCTGTGCGCGCGCCGCCCACAGGTTTCCATAGATATTCTTTTTTTTTCTGTACAGTTTTATTTTTACTGTACACAGCTTTTATGTAGGCAGCCATGTACTGATTCTTTGGAAATAATGATATGCTTACTGCATTTTGTTATACAACCGCATGCTTTTCGAAGTTTACGTATATTGTGTGTTTTCATTTCATTTTATGTTAGCATATTCTAAATGATGCGGGTTCAGCTAATTTACTTTTTAATATTTATTTTTATAGTAATGCTTTTAAAAACCTTAACTTAGTAATAACCGCAAAAGATGCCGATTTTGTGAACATATTTAAAAAAATAATAAAATGATTACATAGTGTATATAAAACAGTATCTTGAAATCAAAAACAATAATATATCTATTACTAACAGTATCCTGTATCGTAAGATATAAAAAAGATTGAAGAAAACGATCCTAGAAAGAAATCCTTTTTAAACACCTTAAAATTAGGCATAGTAATGATTCCACTAATTCAAGACTCGCTCGATTGATATTTTATTTACTCTGTTACATATTATTCATATATTATACGTTTGTCTTAGTTCATCATGTCGAATGAGTTCTTTTTGGTTCAGTTCAAGGCAAGGGTCTTTGAAACAGTTCAACAGTTCTAGAGGTTAGCTTAGACAGACGAAAAGGTAGGGAGAAATTTAAAAACATATTACCTACGTACATATCTAATATGTTGCCCCATAGAGTTGTTTACCACTTATAATTTAAAAGAACATCAGTATTTTTTGAATATCATAATATATAAAAATAATCAACTTAAATCTAAAATGTTAGGAGCGTCTACTTACGTATAAATTTTTATTTGGAGAACATCCCCATTACCACAAATATACATCTTACCGAAAGATCTATAACATAAAATTCAAACCAAATCATTACTAAAGTCCTTCACACAGGCCCGTAATTAAAATAACAAAAAAAAGCCATGAATGAGCACCGAGATAGCCTCATGTTTATTAAAATCTTGCTTAAGATAGCACGTTTGGTTCCCACTCATGATTTATGTTCCAGGGAGCCTGGACCGCCTCCATTCATTTGTTTTTTAGGTAACATTTTGTTACTCGATTTTCATATCGTCTTATGATTAGTTTTTACTTCGGATTAATCGACCTTCTTGCATCGTTAAGGGTTGCGTGATTTGTTATTTTTAATGTGTCATTTTAGAATATATGTACTCGTATGTGTGTATAATACATTGAGCTTCATAAGTTGGCAATTTCTTGTAATTATGGTGTACAATGTATATGTTTGTTTTATATACATTTTAATGACATATTACTAGTATAATAGGTGCAGTATAATAAGGAAACTGCGAAGTCAATGTTAAAGGCTGTAGCATCAATTTACACACAACTTTAATTATTATAATAAAAACATTGATGAGACAATAGAAAAAGTCATCATTAATTCACTATAATAGAGACTTGTGTGATTAGATATGTTTATGTAAAATATACGCTACTTTAATTTAATATTTTGAATTTTCAATCAAACCAAGAGGTTTGGACTATAAGGGACCATCGCATAGCAGAGGCACAGTGTCTACCTGTAAAACCAGTGTTTGTGGATTTAACTCCCACTTGAAGAACATACATAATATTTCCATATTCTCGCTTTGGTAACAAGATAAAGGAAACAAATAAAGTGCCCCCCCACTTTATAGTCAGCAGATACTAGATTCCATATTTTTGCATATGAAAGATACAGTGGAGAATGTCTTGAAAATTAGTATATATTTCTTGATAATTTCAGTAAAAGTGGAAATTTAGGTAACTGACTGATTGTCTTAAAACTAGGGCTAGCTCTACCTATGACTGGGCTCTCTCTGATTAATAACCTAAACGTAATGCAATTTCGTCTATAATATCAGGGACAGACACAAGGGATCCGTCCACAGACCACAGAGCCCCTGACCCGACGAGCGCCTTTAATTTGCGTATAGCCTCTGGTACTGACCTAAAGCAGTATTCTTAAATAGGACAAATAAATTAACTTCTCTCTGACTGATTTTTACGGTTTCTGCATATTAATATTTATCAGATTGTCTGTAAAACTTACGAAATGTACACACTGCTATGGAGTTAAAATAAAAAAAAACACGAAACAACTAAAGCTTGCGGTGTAGACACATTTTACAGTCAACTTACGTATAATATTTGCGTCGGCATCACAAAGGCTGAGTCTGCGGCTAACCACGTCAATTGTGACCGACGTTCGTTCCATAGACACCTTCGTTATGCCATGGTGGCGGTAAGTTGCTTATCTTTGTAAAAAAAATAAAAAAAATCTTGATTTGGTTGTATTTAGAGCTTTTAGTGTGATAGCTTATTTGTAATATGTTAACAAAAAAAACAAAGTAATAAGTTTGCACTAAAATATTTAAATAACATTGATAATTTTGACAACATTAAAACGACATGTGTGACGTTTATATTTTAACGGATTTTCCTCGTTTCTGCGTAAGCAGTGAAACCAAAGAAAAAATGGAGAGATTGAGTTTAACCCAAATTAATAATACAACCTTGCTAAATGAAAAATTTAGACCTATAGGCTTACGTCAACTTGATTCAAACAATAAATACCACTTACAAAAAACTAATAATAAGTATGGAAAGAGAACTGATGACTATTTAATACCTGAATATGTAAACGAACTGCTCAAAGAACTGCAAGAAATGTATAAAAGCACTACGAAAATCAAATCACGTTTTAAAAAATATTTTTTAAAAAAACAAACAGAATTAACAAAATGACTCTATGTACCCAGATAAACCCTCGAGGTTTTCGTGGTACTTAAATTTTTAAAGTAAAATGTATTTGTTACGTATTGGCCAATAAATTTAAAAAACAAAATAGTGTTTTATCACCACTCAACAGAATCTACTATTTTAATTTTTCTGGTAGAAGACAAGGTGGGGCATTGATATTCGTTAATATTGTCACACTGTCTTGAGTTCTGACGTCTTGTACCCTGTCCTCAGTCCATTATACGCGGGATAAGCGGAAAGTTAAAACAAATATTAAATTGATTAATAACGTTAAATATTGAATACCACTTTTCCCATCCAGTGCATTTGTGTAACTGAAGTGAAAGAATATTTTTTTCATGTATGACCAGTTCCTCAATAAAAACTATAAAACCCATACATATAATATCGTTAATCGATATTTATAAAATATTTTTTATATAAGGGAACTTTATCAAATGTAACAAAATATTTCATTCCCTTAAAGGTACACAATTATTATGGGATAAATATTATTAAATAAGTCGATGTCATCTGTCATGGGGAATATGACGTCACAGGTGCGCTGGCGCCGATGGACGTTTACTGGTAATTTTGAATATAAAACACGAGCAGCTTATTGATTTAAACTTCAAACAAAACAGAACTTTATAACAACCAATTAAGCATTAAAATTGCAGATATAAATAATATTCCTATAGGAAATGAAATGTCGTAAATCAAAATATAAAATAAATAAACAAGTTCTTATTATTTGTGGTATAAAGTTCTTATTACGTTGCATATTTTTTTCTATTGTTGCGGTCGATCGGCCATAATCGTATAATGGGTCGCGGGTTCGTTTCCACGCAATTACGCGGCACACGATCGATTATTGTTGATCAATACAGGGGTTAGATGGTTCACTGCCAATTTTATATCCTTTTTTTATTAGTATAGTAAAGCAACAAATAATGCGGTAGATTCACGTCATCGATACCCACTTCAAGCAGCTGCTAGATAATAACCAATTTTTTTTAATTCAAAATTGACATCTATATTGTGTTAATTTTGTAAACCTACTGATAAAGTTATCTTTCATAATGAAAAAAAAAAAGTGTTGTATTATTTTAATTGTGTTGTATTATTAAATTGTATTGTATTGTATTTTTTATATTAATTCGTATAATATACTTACTATATATGTAATTTAATATATTTATTTATAATATATAATAAAATATTTATAGTGAAGATGGGCTTTTAGCTGTACAAACCAATTATTTTCTTTCAAATGAATGTCAATATAAAAAAAATTAAAATCGATACAATCGATATCGCCGATGCAACACTAACATATCGATGATCGACTCAGTCGCCGACATGGATCGACAATTTTGTAAATTGTCCGCCGATTAGCGGCCGATTACCGCCGAATACCACTATTACCGACAGACGGACACCCGTGCCGATTAAAATAATCGGTAACCGATAAAAACCGATGAAATACAATTGCCAGTCATTTCTGTAGACCTCAGGCTACATCGGTTACCTATTTTTCTAATCATATAAACTTGTTGGTAAATTGTAGTAATTATATACCTATTGTCTAAGTGTGCCTAATAATATCTATACATTTAGCAATGTTCTTTTAGCACTATTCTTCTAAATGCAAAAGTCACAAGGACTTATAATATATGCAATATATGGATTGATATGAATACGAGGAAAATCACCTAGGTACAGCGCGCGTGCACCTACCGCCTAGATAAAATATAACTAATAAATATTATATATTTTTTAGAGTGATTCGAGAGGAAAGAAGATTTACATATATATTTCTTTTAACTTCACGCTTTATCCCGCACATGGCAGGGTAGGATGAGGAAACTACCGGAACCGTGGGCACTTAGTGTTAAAACATTCTGTTGCTTAGTCTCTGATTTCTCCGTCCCTGCTTTCTGCCTCTCTCGAGGCATTACGTGTTGAGTGGCGGAACTCAACGCCACACTTTGCCTATTTGCCCGAGCAAAGAAAATGGAAATAGAACCATCCATCTTTTTCGAATGGGAATCGAACCCAGAGACTGTCGCGTTACAGGCAGACATTGCGCCTCTGCGCCACGACGGTCCTCGATATTTATAAGATTTATGATAAATTATTTGTATATTTTATGTAATATATAAATTCGTAAAGACCGTCATAGCGCAGAGGCGCAACGTCTGCCTGTAACGCGACGGTTTCTGGGTTCGATCCCCAGTCAGAGAAGATGGATTTTTCTATTTCCATTTTCTTCGCTCTGGCAAACTAGGCAAAGCGCGGCGTTGAGTTCCGCCATTCAACACGCAATGCCTCGAAAAAGGCGGAACCAGTTTCCGGACGGAAAAAGTAGGGCCTAAGCAACGGAGTGTCTTAACACTAGGTTCCTACGGTCTCCGCAATTCCCTCTGCCTACCTGCCATGTGCGGAATAAAGCGTGAAGCTAAAGCGTACTATATATATAATTTAATCAATTAGGGATTACAAAAAATATAATAATAATATATCAGAAAACAATATATATCTTACATATGGTATATTTAATATGTATAATTAGACTTATTACTATATACATGCATGTATGTCAAACATAAAACCGCATCGCAATAAGATTTACGTTTATATCGGTTGTAGTAGTAAAGACATGTCAAAGCCTATCCTGATTTAAACAGGACTGAGGACGAGTGACACGATTGGAATACCGATATGCGGTGCCACTTGTAGAGGATAGTTATAAACGACAACAAAAAATAATAAACTTAACTTAATCATAAACAAAAATAAATCATTCAAAAATATTTCATGAAAAAGACTAATAAGCTGAAGATAATAATATTTACCTAGTTTGCCAGACCGATGAAAATAGAAAAATTCATCTTCCCCGAGTGGGGATCTAACCCAGAAACTATCGCGTTACAGGCAGAAGTTGCACCTCTGCGCCACGACAGTCCTCAACTCAACATGCAATGCCTCGAAAAAGGCGGAAAGCGGGTCAGAGCAAGCAGGATTAAGCAACGGAGTGTCTTAACACTAGGTTCCCACAGTCCCTACAGTTCCCTCTGCCTACCCGACCATTTGCGTGATAAAGCGTAAAGATAAAAAAGAAAACAATATTATTTTTAAATAATCTCACTCTATCTCCCTTTTGTAAATGAAATCTCTCCTTTCTTGCTATAGTAACTTTACTATACAAATATTTTTATACATATATTTTTCGAAACACTAATAAAAGGTATAAACGTAATAACTTTAATTCTAATTCTAATTTCTAAACATATATTTTCATTACACATACATTGTTTTTTAAATATATATTATGGCAACACTTTCGCTCACAGTAAAGCCACAGCCCGAACTCATTTCAGGCATGAGAGAGCACCGCCCGCCCCTACAGCGGTTTGTCGATCAAACTTTAAGCATTCTGCTACTGATTGTCAGCCCAACTTTTGTATTGACACAAGTATGTAAACGTAGCTGAAATATTATTTATCAAAAGCATACAGTATCTGCAGGATACAGAAATTATTAAATAGGTTTTATTTCTTAATTTCAGTTCTTGTTCTTATTTTCTAATGTCAATGTCAAAGTGAAAGTCAAATAATTGTATTTAGCACTAATTTGCTAAAGTTAATGCCTAAGACTTGCGAAGAACCGGTGCAAGACACTCAGCGGGATTTTCTATGTTTTTTTCTTTTTTTTTTATTTTCCAAATATTGACAATTTCATGTCATATCTACGATTTAATTTAATATATCAAGATGTTACTGGCACGCTCGAAATGCCATAAATAAAGAGAAGAAGAAGAAGAATATCAAGATGTAATAATCATATATCAGTGGTTTGTTTTCTTACCAGAGCGAGAAAATTAAAACCCCTGGCTATAAGTAAGTGACCCCATAACCATCGTTTAAAGTCAGACGTTATGTAATCTATGCCATAGCGGTCTGTAGTATACTATGATGATGTACGTATATCAAAACAATATTGTATACTGTAATTAGATGTAATTTCTTTCATAGTCTATTTTAGTTTACTTATCTAAACTAAGTTCCTAACTGTTAAAGTTGGTTAGTTTCAGCTTATAATTTAAATCAATATAGCAGTCGAGTTTAACCATACATTTTTTGTAGTGAAATAAAAAAATAATAATGTGATATTATTTCTTTTGTGCTGGCTTACATTTGTAAGTAAAACTTAAATAGTATTTCATACTTTACAAATTGTATTAACTTGTTATTTAAATTGGGTTGAAAATGAAAAACGTTTTGAGTATTTTGGGTATAATTTCTCATTAGCCTTTCTACAAGTATATGCTAGATAAAGTGAAATATTAAACTACAATTCATAATAATACTCTATATAATAATCATCAAATGAATGCATTTATGTATACATTAAAGAATTATATCTGTATATAATAGATTATATCTATTACAGATTAGCTGAGGACGGTCGTGGCGCAGAGGCGTAGTGTCTAAACACGTTGGTTTGTGGGTTCGATTCCCAATCGGGGAAGATGGATTATTCTATTTCCATTTTCTTAGCTCTGGAAACTAGGCAAAGCGCGACATTTACTTCCGACACTCAACATGCAAAGCCTCGAAAAAGGCGGAAAACAGGGACAGAGGAAGCAGAGGCTAAGCAACGGAGTATCTTACACTAGGTTCTTATGGTTACTGCATTTCCCTCTGCCTACCCTGCCATGTGCGGGATAAAACTTGAAAACATGTAAAAAAAATAGATTAGCTATAATAATTTATTGGTACAAATCTTTCTTAACACAAGTTCGAGTAACAGAAGTTACTAGAAGTTTACTCATAATACGTTACGGAGTACAGACAGTATACAAATGTTGCGGTGGGTGTGGTTTAGTCATATTTTTTTATAATTTATTCTCGATCAGGTGTCGATGTGAAACATGCATTGAAAAGTTAAAACCTCAAATAACCGCAAGCATAGATTACTGTGCTCGTTGATAGGTCGCTACGTAAGGTGTAAATTATATTTTTTTACTATTTTGAAAAGGTAGAAAGTTTTGTACAGCACTTTTTTTAACTTTCTATTATAAATAATAGATTCAATTGCATTGTAAGAGGTGTTAAATATTAGTACATTAGAAGTTATAGCTAGTTATGAAGTTCTTTATTAAGACAAATCTTAAATTACTTTTCAGTAAATATAAAAAACAGGAAGTAACTATATTTATAATATCTGAACTAAAGAAAACTGATAATTACTTTATTATACAAGCATTTTAAATACTTCACTTTATAATGTATATACTTAAATTTTCAATGTGGATTCACCATGAAAACCTATAACGTAAACCTGAAAAACTTAGCAGGTGTTATAAAATCATGAGCCTAAAATATCTATTTGAAATAAAAAAATCTTTTTTACATTAAGATGGAAACAACATGAACAAAGCTACTACTTATATATTAGTTACTTACACAGTTTCTATAGCAAATGGGAATTTTTCATAATATCCCATATTAAATATACTTGTTAATTTAAAAAAATATTTTCGTCAAATTGTTAGCAATGTATTGTAGTAAAATTAGTAACGGATGATTGAATCTATTCAAAGCTAAATTTTACATCAATTTTTTTAACTTTTAACCACGGGATACTATTAGTTTGTTTCTATTTTTATAACACTACAAGTACACCCACTTTAACCCTTACAATTTAACATTTAAGAACCAAAATAGCATTAAATTCTGAAAGTGGTGTTCGTCACAAAAGTACTGGTAAAGAGAGCAAATGGCTTTGTGCAAAAATCTGCCATATATATCATGATATATAAACCGAATTTGCTTATAACATATTTAATATAATACGTCACAATTTATTCGGGGTACGATGTCCCACTGAGCAACTCTAAAGCGCATATGGCTATCTACTTTTACAAAATATAATTTTAACGATTTTTAAATAGACGTGTTTTAGGGTTGTTGAAATAACTTTGTAGGTATTGTACTATGTATATTACAAATATATAACTTCAATTACATTATACTAAATAATATAATCATAATGCTGGCAGTCCTTTTAGTTTAAGAGTTAGCAGTCAAAATAACAATTATCTTCATTTAATCGATACAGATTACTCAAACCGTATCAATTTATCTATAATTCGAGGGTGAGCAAAATTTTTTATCTGTACCGTCGGTTTTTTCATCAAAATTTTAGTAAACAGATAATCGAGCAAAAACTCGATAAAACCTGTGGTCAGGCAGTAATAACATAATACGAGCAATTTTGACGATTATCTACCGGAAGTTATTCCAAGGCTTCGTCTGCGAACAGACGGTTCAATGGAAAACACATGCATATAAGGTTATAGAGAAGTATATATATTACAGTCTCATATACTATAATATATATACAAGTAATATGTATGTATAGGAATATTATAGAAAAAAATATATATCCTATATGCATTGATGCAGTTTACATGTTTTATTAAGCCACAACTTTACATTAGTATTTAGAATTGATTTGATGGTTTTTGTCTATTTTTGTTACTTACATTTTGAGCAATACATTTTTCTAATTAAATTTTACATTTTTAATAAAAAATATAAAATTGAACGGAAGATGACCAAATCACAGAGAATGTAACACTAGGTTCCTCTTGAAAAAAACACTAATCATTATTTTTTTTGAATAGTTAAAAGTGTTTGATAACCATTCTGTAATTATTTATTACTCTGGATTTCAACGCAGGAAATATAGTGGGCGGCGCAGGCGCATCCGATATAATTTTAAATAGTTTAGCACAATTTCACCTTATCTGTACTATAATCTTTAAAAGGCAAAATGGATATATAAATTTATATTTATATTGATCTCTTATATAGTAAAAATTGTGCTATCTCAAAATATAAATAATTTTGATTGTTACTTACTATATTACTTTTCTACTTTAAGAAAATATACAAGAAATACTGATATATACTTTTAAATGGTCATAATATGATAATTAATTCAAATATCATCTGCAGCATCTGTTATCACACTATGTAAATTATTAGTTAGAAAACACTAGTCCTCGTAATTTATAGTAAAAAGTGTATCTTTATCATATTAGGTTCTACCGGTAACAATCTATAGACGTTCTTAGAAAAAACCTAAAGTTATACTTCGACAAAACCCTATATCTTAACTAACATTTTCTTGCACCATATAACATAATATATGTTACATATCCCTTGCACATACTACTTATTTTATACTATCTAAACCCATGTAGACTAAAATTAACTTATTTTAGTTTTAGCTTACTTGTATGCTATTTTCGTTCAAATATCACATACATATATAAAAAGTTTCTGCATATCTTACCCTGTTAGAGACATCACAAAATCAAATTCCATCACGTCCTTAATATACTAGTATATTTTTTAGCATCCACCTCTATAAAAATGTGAAAGACGTTTAAGCAAGCAAATTACATGAACGACATGCATTTTATCAATCAATCGGGACACTCGATGAGCTGGATGTTATAATTATTCCACACTTGTAGTGCAATGTAGCTTAAAGAGCCCATGTAATTTTCATTACTGCGCCCCGCCCAACGATTAACTACGCATGTGTGCAAGTGACGTTTAGTTACGCCAGTGTAATAAGCGTTTATTAACCACCATCGTTTTGTACCGAAAATACGCTAAAATGGTGTCCTTACATGAGAAGTCAAGCATGTCTTTACATACATAAAATTTTCTCATTTTTTAAGTTATTAATTAAGTCTCCAAATTGAATAAATAATTTACCTTATAATTTTAGTTATTCCACTCGACACTTATTTTAAATAATTGAGAACCCGAATATAACAGAAATACATATGATTAATAATTTTGTTTGTAATAAATATTATGATCGAGACGAATTCTAAAATTTCATTACTTAATCAATGAATTTTAAGGAAAAAGTTATATTAATAACATTATAATAAAAATAGCTTTACCCATTTTCGTAGATAAACTCCGTTCTCTCTTTTTCGTCCAATTTTCGCGACATGCAGCAGATTTTTTTGGTAAAAAAATCTTTTTGGGCCCAAAAATTTCACACCTTAAATAGAAATCGAATCCAAGACTCAATGCCGCTAAGCCACTATGTCAATAATTTATTTTAATAGCATGCATACTATGTAATATGTTAATAATATCTAACGGCAAAATTATAACCAATTATTGAAAAATTTCCCTAAAACTAGTAATCGAAAATGATTTCCAAACGATCAATCAGACATCTATTACAACACAAAATGAAAGAAGCAAGATGTTCCCACAGTTAGAGCTGTAGGTAATTTTATCCAATTCGTAATCAAGCTACTGAGCTTCGGGCAATATCTCAAATTACAGTGCAGAAGATTACCACGGCTAAGTACGTGACGGTATCTTGTACATAGGCTATATGCCACTTTCTTACGTACTTTCTAGTTGTACGTCTACTATTGTGTACATAACGCGAATCCGAGTGGTATTGCGTTATTGTGGAAATCTTAACTTTTTTAAAAAGTAGCTTTTGTGCGGTGAGCTTTCGAATGGTAAATTAAAGGAAATAGTTGAAGTTGTGTATGATACATACAATCTGATAAAAATTCAAGAAGTTTTCTTGGCAAATGATCCTTTTTTTTGTATCAGTTCCAGTAGTTTCAGGGGTTGGGGCACTCAACCTAATAATTTATTCAGATTTATAGTATTAAAATGGAAGAATATATAAAATATATATTATTTAATATTAATTAAATAATTATATGGTACAGAAACGCATCTATGTTGCTGTACATACAAGCCCCCATATTCAGAATTCATAAGTTATACTTGTCATGTTGCCTAAACGTTTAATATTTATTCAAATGACAAATGTACGTAATTAATTTCATCAAAAATAAATTTAATTGGAAGTCCAAGTGTATTAAAACAGATAGCTTAAATATGAAAACTATAACAGATAGCTTAAATATGTATAAAAACAAAAGGCCTTTTCGCATTTACAATTTTAATAAAATGATTGCTGATGTCAATTTATTTATCAGTACTCTATAAGTATATATAACTGCATAAGTCTTAATAAGCAATTTATCTCAATTGTTGCTTTTGATCTCAACGAAAGTTTTAAAAGAAAAAATCTCCCATTTTACGAAACTGTCGAAACTTTTAATACATTAATTTATTATGTTATTATAATATTATATTTTATTATTGAGATTAAGTCCAATAATATACACATCTCTCATCGCCCACGTTATACGCAGCTACCTTAAATGTAAGTGATAAAATCGATGTCGAACCTTACTGACTCAGCTGTGCTATGCTTTTTTTTATTTCTTCGTCACATCCATTTGTGGGAACGGGTGATTAGAATATAGTAATACAGTTTTAAATCAACTGAGTACATTTTATTATAGCTTCACACTTTATCCCGCACATGGCAGGGTCCTTGCTTTCTCCGGTCCCCCTTTCCGCCTTTTTCTGAGAACTCAACGCAATGCTCTGCCTACCTTCCAGAACGAAGAAAATGGAAGTATAAAAATCCATCTTTCCCGAGTGGGAATCGAACGGCCACGATGGCTGAGTATATTTACATATCTTATTTCAAATATTCATACGACTATGGCTTGCAGCAATAGTTATCCAGCTTTTATGCTGGTATATATTAGCTGCAGTCTTTATGTCTCTTTCTTAGTTTCTTTTTCACAGAAAACATTATGCGAAAACATTTCTTTATTTTCTATATATCAGTGTATAGAAATTTAAATGTAATATAATTTTAAGTCAACAAGAGTACTATATAAGGGTCTACATATTTTATCTTACAGAAACAGTACAAGCACAGAGGGTGCTTGTAGGTACTACTTTTCGAGCGTGACATTAGTTGATAAGTATATTTTAAACGGTCTATCAGTTCAGCGAGCTGTGATATGAATTATATGAGGCACGTGTACGAGCTTTATAAACTTACTTTTGTAAGTTTTATTTTGTTTTTAATTCCATATTCTCTTTCCAAGTACAGAATCGGTTTGATTTATTTTGCAGCGTTTTAAAAGATTTTATTTAACGTCACACCTGTTATATTTTAGCTTATACATAGCGTATTAAAAAAAAAAACTTAATTTAAATTTGTAAACCCTGACAATAGCGCGTTCAGCTTTATTTATAACTTTCAAAATATTACTGTAAATATTACAGATAAATTCAAACCATAATTGTGTTGAGTAAGTTTATATTCAATTTTTACTGTTTTTGCAATGGCTTATTTTAGAAATGTAACATTGTAAGATCAATTTTATTTGAATATATAATAAAAATCTACATATAGTGCCTTAATTAAGGCACTACACGTAGATCCTCGAACAAAAATATTTGCTGTTTTTATTTTTATAGAAACTTAGCTTCACGATTTAGACACAGAAATGCAGTAAAAGTACCTTTTAATTACATTTTATATTTGGGTATAGAATATAAAAACCTAAAAAATTATATTTCAGGACCGTTGTGGCGCAGAGGCGTAAGCGTCTGCCTGTAAACGCGACGGTTTCTGGGTTCGATTCCCACTCGAGGAAGATAGATTTTTCTATATCCATTTTTTTCCCTCTGGCAAGTAGACAAAGCGCGGCGTTGAGTTCCACCACTCAACACGCAATGCCTCGAAAAAGGCGAAAAGCGGGGACGGAAAAAAGCAGGGACCAAGCAATATAGTATCTTAACACTAGGTTGTATGGTTCCTGCAGTTCCCTCTTCCTGCTCTGCCATGTGCGGGACAAAGCGTGAAGCTAAAAAAAACCAATATAATTACATTAGAGAAAACCACATTAAAATATAAATTGCCGACTGCAGACCACGATCTCTACAGTGTTTTTATAATACCTAACATACATTATACCTTTATTTATTAATCTCATAAATAGTGAGGAAAACAAATTTAGCTTTCAGTTTAGTAAGCTTTTACAAGGAGATAATTTCCAGAAATCATTCGTAATTGAGATGAAACAAGATTTCACAGTCTACAACTTGCTATACAAAAAGCCAATGCTTATCTACTATTTAAAATATTTTGCTGTCGTTCACTAGCAATAAAAAGGTACACATATATCAACGGTTAAGCACACTAAAACTTTATGATATAACACCAGATGGCTAATTTATCATCGGCATAATTATTGATTATGCGAATTTATAATATTTATATTAGTTTATAACGTTTACAACGATATGTCATTGTCAAAACCATATATATCCCGGATGTGGATCTGTTTTTATGATTTTTCATAAAAACTATTAGCATATAAAATAAAAAGAGGTCAAAATGCTAAAAGTTTTATTTATTATTATAAGATGGAGTACAATAGAAGTATTACAAAGTTAAATTTCCATATACAATTCCATAAAAATATACTAATCAAATGTGATTAGCCTGATGAAATCGTGAGTAAAGTATTTTTAAAAACAACTCCTAAGGAAGTAAAGTGGTAGTAGAAAGTAGTATATATATATAATTTAAATAATTTAAATTATTCAATATTTAGTAGATACAATAAAAATTTCAACAACTTCTATCCAAAGAAGAAATCTCGAAAAACTTAATAACAATGTTTAAATCTAAACATTTACTATATAATTTACAATGGTACAAAAGGAATGACATTCGCAGGTCATGACCTGATGCCAGCCCACAAAAAAGGTTTTAGCCTTACAGTATAATAAAACAAAGTGAGTTACAAGTTATTTTATAGGAATTGCATTAAAAAACTCAGACAGAAATGATATGGGATGACATGACCGCAATTTGTGGATTCGCGAGACGTAACATTATTTTCTTGGACTTGTAATAACAATTATTATTATTATTTATTTTCACGCTTTATACCGACTAGGGTCTGCAGGGAAAATTTATTGTGAATACTCTCTGTTCTCTATTTTCTACTTTTGTCCCAATTTATGGCATTGAACTTGCAACCATCGTGTCGCAGTAGGACGATTTCATTTGTGCGACTATGGAAGAAGAACGAACATTACAATAAAACAAAAATATTTTATGCAATAAAATATTATTTTACACTAAAGATCGCAGTTAAACAGTGTGTGAATAATTAAGAAATTTATTTGTTCCAGGTTATTGCTGTCAAAAACTTTGCTTTTGGCTTTTATCTTTTAAAATTTCTTTCTACATCTCATTAAATTAGGCAGAGAATTCGTATTTGTCACTTAATTCTCCATTTTCCAATAGTACGACGCTTAATATTAAGTTCGTATTTTTATATTATGAGTAATTATAAAATTCGAACGACCCTAATTTGTAAAGTACTGAGTGTGACTGTTAATAAATTGTCTGTTACATTTTTTTTTACCTTCACACTATGTGTGTGTGTGTGTATGTGTGTGTTCTCCGCTTTCTGTCTTTTAGAAGCATTGCGTGTTGAGCGGCGAAACACATCGCGCTTTGCCTAGTTGCTAAAGCTAGGAAAATGGTAATGAAACCCCAAGTGGGAATCGAACCCACAAATGGTCGCGTTTTCAGGCAGACGTTGCGCCTCTGCGCTACAACGGTCCTCCTGTTATAGTTTTTTTTTTTATTTTAAATTGTTATATATATTCTATTCTATGAAAAATAATTGTTTTAGAAGACAAATTAAAATTTACAAGAATTTCTTGGATATATCTAAGATAACGATTATAAAGTTGTACTAAATAAGTAACAATAAAAATTAATTATATAACACTTGCAAAATAATTTCAACGAAACTCTATAATAACTTGTGGATCTGTACTTAGAACACATGAGGGAAGGCGGATTTTAATGGCGCTTCCATCTCAATTATACATGAGATACATAAAAATTAAAGATCTCTCAGGAAAATTACTAAGCAAATACATACAATAAATTCATAATAATAAAAACCAAACATTAAAAAATGAAATGCAGGCGATTGGTGTTGATTTTCTCACATTAAATGCAACTTATCAGTACTTATATCAGAATTATAGTTCCCCCTGTTCGACGAACAACGTGAAATATCACGGTGATATACATACAATACAATCTTTTATGTTCACAGATTATAAAAATGAAATTAATGACCTCAGTGACTCAGTGGCAAATCAAATAATAGGAGTACGTACAAAAAAAACAGATTTTAAGAATTGTGAAATTATTACAGTAGAAATTTATATGAAATTTAATTCGTCTATGATATAATAAAATTACGAAAACGTAACTATGTTAAATATTTTTATCAAGGAAAAAATGTATATGTACATTACTTAGTATATTATTATTAACATTTTAAATATTTTTTTAATTCATTTGTGAATCTGCAAATCTCTGCTACAATGCAATTGTTTGTTGTTTTGGTTATATGGCTAAATATGTTAACAAAATTATCTAAATGTGTTCCCCAGTCGGAGAAGATGGATTTTTCTATTTCCATTTTCTTCGCTCTGGCATCTAAGGCATAGCGCGGCGTTGAGTTCCGCCACTCAACACACAATGCCTCGAAAACGGCGGAAAGTGGGGACGGAGTAAGCAGGGACTAAGTAACGGAGTGTCTTAACACTAGGTTCTTATGGTTCCTGCAGTTCCCTCTGCCTACCCTGCCATGTGCGGGATAAAGCGTGAAGCTAAAAAAAAAAAAAAAAAAATATATATATATATACAGAAATCCTTCCTATGTAAGTAAAAATTGATACATTTTTTAGATATATAATCTATGTCCATAACCGATCAATCTACCGAGTGCGCAGGCGCATATCACGTGGCATGCGTGCGTCCTTGCACAACGACACAAGAAGATTAATCTCAATCTGAGTATTATAATATAATGTTATTAACAACAGATTATGTTTGGTTAAAATATAAATTTGTCCATACATGAAGGTACATTATTGCCACAAAATTCTAATATTAATACTCAAATCAAACTCTCAAACAGTTATATTATTTCATATAAATATAAATTCGGTACTTGAAGTTAAAAGCATATTTAATTATTTTTTTTAGTTTTAGGATAGTTGCAGGGCGAAGCATCCTGCACATAGCAGGGTAGGCAGAAGAAACCTCAGGAACCGTAAGAGCCTAGTGTTTAGGTACTGCTTTCCTCGCTTTTCGTCTCTTTGGAGCATTTTGTCTTTAGTAGCAGAACTCAATACCGAGCTTTGCCTAGTTGCAAGAAAATGTAAAATTCGAAGTTATGAACTGTCGTGTTTATAGGCAGACATTACACTTCTGCGCCACACAGTACTTGAATTCTTTGATATATAGTGCAAAAATTTGATATATGCAAAGAAATCATAGACAAACTGCCACATATATAAAAAAATGTATATGGTTTAAGTTTGCATTAGTATGCGACATTAATCTTGTCCGATTCGTTCCTGGTGAACGAAACTAACAATATTTTGACGTGACAACGTCTTAAATTAGGTTGAGGCTCGGTGTCACTCATGAAAAAGTGTAACGCCCGGTAACGTTACGATGAGTCACCGAACTATGATTGGTCCGCCGCGCGTATCACTTGACACGTGATAAACTTGACTTTCGCAAGACACATTACAGCAGAAACACTTCCTTTCATTTCATATTTCTCCTATCATCGTCCTATCCTCAACAAAATCACTCAAATAGTAATTAGTTAAGTTTAAGTTTACATGTACAATGTTTTAGTAAACAAAATATATTTTCTATAGTTAAAATTCTTATGTTCATTCAATTCTTCTTATTGTGCAATTTAATAATATTCATATCAATAAATATTCTACCGAGAAAAAGACGTTGTCATGTAAAATCTTCGCCCGTAAAACAGACTTTACAGGCAACCATTATTTTTTTTTTCTTACTATTAATATTATTAAATTTGAGTGAATAGTTTATTTAAATCACACAATATCTACGTAAATAGATACATAAAATGTAAGTGTATAAATTGTTTAATTTTTTTTAGCTATTAGGCAATAGTCAATGACAGTTAACAACGAAATAAACTTTGGTCTCTTCATTTTTTTGTTGTAACAGACTATAGTCTGTTTGTTACACTAGAGTGATATGTGAATAATGAAGTGATTTTTCGGAATATATATGAGGAATGATTATCAAATTCAGCTAAATTTACATGAAAGGATAAAAATAGGAAACCCTCTTAGGGCTAACTAGAACAAGAGCTTATGCGTTGCAACAAGCCAATGTATAAAATATTTTTTTTACTTTATTTAATGCGCAAGCAGAAGCGATTATTGAAGGCAACTTGAACTTATCGCCTTTAAAAGATAATAAAACCTTACTAATCAAAACATACTATTTTATAATAAAATTTCGCATAAGAATTTAAATGAAAGTAACAAAAGTTCTAAATTTTACTACAGGAATTTAAATAAAACTAACAAAGCATAATAATTAAGCCGTTGGTTACACTGTTGGGAAATAAATAGAATGGACGAAACAAAACTAATAAAGTATATAATGAACAATTGTATGCTATAAAATAATATAATTTGACTTTTATAAAATTTCAAAATCTTGGTACCTAATTTAGCGTCATATAAATCTTATGCACTTTAATGACGCTTGAATTTGAATTACTTACCTGTTACGTCTATTTATAATAAAGAATTATGTATTATACAGTTTTTATCGCGTATAGCTTATGTTTTAAGTCATTCCCACCCTATCCAAGGCATCTCCCGCGACGTATAGTTGCGTGAAATTTAAATTTTTGCTATTCATTGCGGCTGCGAGCTGTTTTTCTGACACTCGCGCCTTTTATATAGGGCTGGACCCTTGTATTAGGGTTCTGTACAAGCACGAACGAAAGTGGTGTATTATAATTAAAATTATTTTCTTTTATTAATGACATATATATAAAACTATACTTTCATGTGATCGTTTTAAATAATGATTACGTAGATAATATGTGAAGAAAGTATATTATTTTACTTACTACAACACAACAGGTAATAAAAAATAATAATATCGTCGCAAAAAATATTTATTTTTATATTAAAAGCTTTTATAAGTAAGTGTACTTCTCAATTATCTTGCAAGCAATGCACATCTCTTGCATTCCTGGCGAGTTTTGGCAAATTGAGTTCAGTGTGCCCGAGGCCCCACTGTCCCTTTGTTATGATGCCCATAATTAGAAAACACATTGTGCGTAACGAATATTTTGGTATGTTCTTTTCAAATATTCTGACACCTTGCAGTCTTGATTCAGTTGAAAGAAATCTGACTGCTCCTGGTTATTCTTGCTTCGAATCGCATTTATTGATATTGTGGTGTTGTTTGTTTTACTTTTTTACTATACATTATTTTTTTTTACAATTTTATATACTCTTTTTCGTACGTTACTATTCTCGTCCCATTATCATTTCTACAATATTATAAGTGAATTCAGTGAATACATAAGGCTATTTCAGCTCAAGCAACTTTAAATGATGGATGTAATAGCTTCATCAATTTTAACGATATTAAAAAACATATCTTTTATTTATTTATCACTCTCTTAATTCGGTACATTGAATGTTGAGTGACAAAACTCAACGCAGCCTTTGAAAAAATGTCAGTGTCGAATTTCTCCGTGGTGATCTCTTATTACTTTCATAGTTAAGCCTAAAAAACTTCAATAACGATTAATTATATGCAATGAAATAAAAATTTAATAACCTATAGTAAGATAAGCAGAAGGTATCTTTTGAAAACTCAGTTTACTACGTTTCATGACATAGAGTAGAAGATGACCACGCCTCTTTTCCTTATTTAATTTTTTTATAAAGAATACATGAATATAAAAATATCATTAAAATTATATTAGCCATCTTAAAAGGATTTCATCCCGATACCTTCCCACAGAACTGGCACGCGCCATCTTTTGCTACGCCTATGGTGGTTATCAAAAATTAATACCGTATCAATTTTAAATATAATCAAGTGAAAACACACTTTAAAAGTAGTAGCTTAAGGTTGTTTATCTATAAACATATCTCATAGGGAGTCAGTTAAAGATTTACAAGCATGAAATAGATAAATAGGATTGTCTACGGTTGAGGATTGCGATATATTTGTAGGGCGGGAGAGACGCGTGGCAGTAGTTAGTGCAATTTTCCCGTGACTACAAAAAATTATTGCATTATTATTATTAATATTAAATATTTAAGCATTGTCTTAAATTAAATTTATATTATTTATTCCTAACTGGTATTTAGGTGTGTTCACACAATAATTTAATCTTCTTACAGCTACACCCACAGGTGTCAAATAACGTTTAGTTGGCGTTAATTCACCACACATGTTAAGTACAGTTTAATGCTAATTGACATATGTGTGTGCGGTAATTTTTTTTGGTATACTTTTACAGAAGGGATTATATATATATATATATATATATATATATATATATATATATATATATATATATATATATATATATATATATATATATATATATATATATATATATATATATATATATATATATATATATATATATATATATATATATATATATATATATATATATATATATATATATATATATATATATATATATATATATATATATATATATATATATATATATATATATATATATATATATATATATATATATATATATATATATATATATATATACTGCATATATAATTGTATAGCATTCTATATATTACCTTGTTTAATAACTAAAATAAAAAACAAAGCTTTTGTTAAGAATGCAAAAGATTTAATCTCAACACTTATTTTTTGTAATGAGATGTTATATATATTTAATTCTTACCTTTAAGTATATTTAGAATAGCATTGTGTAATCAAAAACAGGCTCTAGTAAAAAATTAAAAGACAAAAAACATTAAAACGTTCTAAAATTAGTTCCCGATGACAGTTCAAAATGGATTTGAAGTCCGACTACATCGTCTCTATATAAATTTATTTTAGGAAAGTCTTATACTTTTGATAAGTAAGGTTTCGAAGGTATTCAATAAAGGGTACCTTTGTTTTATGTTACCTAAATGTGCAGAATTTAATTGAAATATTTATTTAAAATAATATTGTTTTGGCCTCGGTGGTAGCAGAGGCAATTTAGTGTCTTAGAGTTTTTGAGTCAGTGCAAAAAATGTAAGTCCCATAGTGCTTTAACACGAAGAATTGCACTTACAGTGTGACCTGCAGTCGTAATTACAGATCAATCTTTCAATTATCCGATCTTTTAATTACTATAATAGTACCTAATGCCATCATTCCACTTTTCACATATACATTTTCCGTCTCCGTTTTCCGCCTTATTCGAGGCGTTGCGTGTTGAGTGGCGGAACTCAACGCCGAGCTTTGCCTAGTTTTCAGAGCGAAAAAAATGGAAATAGAAAAATCCATCTTCTCCGAGTAGGAATCGAACCCTCAAACCTTCGCGTTTACAGACAGACGCTTACGCCTCTGCGCCACGACGATTCTTTCACGAAATCTTAATGTAGCGAAATATGTAATATTAAAATTATTTACAATAAATATTAAATAAATAATCATAGATATTTTGATGATTGAAAATATTTCGCATTTCCTGTTCTCTGGTCATAAGGCAAAGCGCAACGTTGAGGTCTGCCACTCAACCCGCAATGTCCCTCAATTATTTTGTATTATGGTTCAAATAAGAAGATATATTAGGTATAGTATTTCCTTACAAGTATACCATTTAAGATTGATTCTATCTTAGAAACATATTCTTAAATAAACAATCAAGTGAACTAGTTCGTATATAATTATTTATACATTGTAACGTAAATGTGCACAATAATTAATGTTTACTTATTCACAGTTTAGAAATTACATCATTTATTACGTACAAACAAATAATTTATAATTTATAATCACAAAAGTAATATTTTGGTACATTAAAACATATTATATGCAATAAGTAATAATATGAGTTGACCAGCTTTTGTAGCTAATGATGTTAATCATTGAGGAGAATCGACTGAGGCTGGAGAATAAAGTGAACCTCTTGACGGGCGCACTTGGAAGTGTTGAAGACCAACTTGCGAGAACCTGGACTCAAGTATGGCAAATTGATATACGCTTAGGACGAATTTAAAGAGTAATTGACAGTATTGTTAGTGATTTAAATTATGTACATATGTACCTGCTTTTAAAATAAGTTTACTTTATGTTGAATTTAATTGTCCCCGGTGTTTAGCTTCGCCACCCACGATATAATGCCTCTACCCAATATCCTTCTTTACCTACCACAAGTCACAGAGATATACGTGATAATTAAAAAAGTTGTTTCCAAAAAACTCACATATCATCACTTTTGTAACAAACCGAAAACATGAGTAAAAAACGCCAAAAAAGAAATTATATGTCATATTTTTTCACTAAATAGGAACGAAAAGCATTAGTACGTACGGACAGCGGCCGCTTTAGTATATTAGACAATATTTGTAACCAAAAAAAAAAATGAAGCCGTAGCGCCACGCAATGCCCGCGGGTCCTTTTGTCGCAGCAGGGATTCCCAACTTTCGATACTTAAATTCCCGCCTGGCATATTTATTTATAGCGGCCCCTAAGATTATTTTCTACTAGAGTTTTATGATAATCGTTGTTGTATAATGGCTAATGAATAACCTGTACCGCTGTTAATGTGACAATTGTAGACGGAACATGTAACAGGTTCGGGCGACGGTGACAACATTTTTTATTCAGTGTAATATGCTGTTTAGATTATCATCTATGTAACACCTGGGTCTTGTAGGTGATAGATTTTTGAATCGATATGTTTTTTTGTATATTTTTATGTTTTTGTTGTTTAATCTTTGCTTGGATATGGCATTTTGTACTGTGACATATGTAAATTTTGCATTTAAGTATATGATTTTTTGATAGAGATATATATATATATATATATATATATATATATATATATATATATATATATATATATATATATATATATATATATATATATATATATATATATATATATATATATATATATATATATATATATATATATATATATATATATATATATATATATATATATATATATATATATATATATATATATATATATATATATATATATATATATATATAATATATATATATATATATATATATATATATATATATATATATATATATATATATATATATATATATATATATATATATATATATATATATATATATATATATATATATATATATATATATATATATAGATGTAAATAAATGAATAAATTACTATAGCTCATATACTAAATGCTTAGATGAGTTAGATGTTATAATATATATTAAAAATTAATATACTTCATATTTTATATTAATATAGACTTTTACAAGCACTTATGAATTGTCAAATGAGCTTTGTCACTAACACCGGTTTGAAAGGCAATTCTGCGGAGAAGAAATGGCAAGAACAATTTCACATTTTTATCGCAACTACGGAATTTTGTTGTACAAACGTATATATAGATATTATAGTTTATCCAAATCGCTTCTATCTGTAAATACAACTAATATTTCTAAATATCTAAATTAATTCATAGCAATAACTTGGATTCCTAGTAATCTTATCATATTAATAACAGTATTATACTTTTACAATAAGCAAACAATACATAAATACATCGATAATTAGATATTTAAATTATATAATAAACAAAGACCTAAGTAAATAAAAGTCTATTCGCTAGTATACAGTCGTTAAATTTTAAACATGAAACACCAATAACAATTCCACTACAAACAAGCACTTTCAATACATTTTATGGTCAATTGTAATAAAACAATGTTTACTATCAAGTTACTAGTTAATTAATAGTTAACGAGATATGAAGGCTTTTCTATAGTTATTAAATATTCATGGAGTTGGCAAAATATTAAAATATATAATATATTGAATTATATGTAACTTTGTATCGGTTTGAGCGTGTGCGATGCGAACGGTGAGGAAAGTTTGGTTATGTCGATGTCGATTATATTGACAATTTGTCAATTTTGACATGTTGTATTAAATTGACAGTTGATAAGCTTTTTGTTTATTTATAATTTGTTCATAGATTAAACTAAATATTAGTAAATATTTTATAATGTTATGTTTATTATTTAACAGTGGCAATGTTTAATAATTACCCATTTGTCTTGTCTACAAACTATATTATTTGTAGTTTTAAGATTAGAAAAATACCCTCTTTCTTGTTCTTTGTGTCATGATATGATATGATAGTGTGTCGCAGATAAACAATTTCTAGATCTTGGATTACGCTGAGGTTAGATATTTGGTTAAAAATCCATATTTTGCCCGTTTTTTCTTGAACTAGCCAACTCCGATGTTAAGACAGGAATAGCAACTTGTGACTTGAGAAAAGCAGTCAATAGGTGAAACATAATATAATTAAAAAATAATAATATAATAATTCCTAAACAGTATAGCTATAAATTTATATTTGTAAAAAGTTAAAAATAATATAAAGTGGAAATTGAAAGTGGGAATTTTTATAGTAAATATAACCAGTAAAAATAATTACTTAACAAGGCCATAGTAACACAACATGTCACTATAATCGTGTAATTTTTGTTGGTTCGATTCTCGCTCGGGGTATTTTTATTTCTTTACTCCGTTAACCACAGAAACAAGCCTCTCCATATAGCCTACAAAATTGATGGAAAAAAAAAAATAATAAACAAGATATTCAGCTACGACTAAATCGTGTATTTGATATATCGTAAAATCTTTTTTAACAAATCCTAGATCTTTTTGAAAAAAGTGTTTTTAAAAATCTTTATTTTTAACAAGTTATGGAATTAAAATTAATATCGGTTATTAGACTGGAGACCACCTTACGACATGTCTAGTCAAATAGTCCAGACATATCGTATGACTAAAATCACGAAGATTGTGAACCAAGATCAAGTTTGTATACTCTATAATAATAATAAATGACCTGAATGACTTAATGTCAGTGAATTTAATAAAAAAATAAGTAACATAGATCGCTCCGTTCTTCAAAATAGTAATTATATATTTAACTATATATGAAAGATTCAGCGAGATGGTTAAAAACAATATATACTTTGAATAAGCAAGAAAAGAATTATTTTCTATAAAAAACATATGTTTTTGGTAGCCCATTGGCATTGGGTACAAGTAGAGAGATTAGGTAGAACGAGCAAACCCTGATCCTATTCCAAAAGACAAGTCGCAACCATTAATCATTCACGCACGTCAATGCTCCATAAGATGGATGAACGGATGGACGAACTGCTCCCTACCTTCAAAATGATAATTACCACGTTCGATAAGGGCTTTGTTAGATACAGGTGATAATTCGTTCTTTATTAATAGAAGCTGTCATTGCAAAAGAAGTGTAACCTCCGATTTACAACTATTTTAATAGTGACATTTGTATGTAGAAATAGTTTTATACAACGCAAAATTTAAAATTTCACCTTCAATATATGCGTATGACCATTTTGTTTCAATATTTAGCTCACCTCAGGTAAGTCCTTTGTCTTTCCCAGAATGTTCAATACTGAAAACAAAAGGGAATTAAAATTATGTAAAAACCTAAATAGATAGATAGGCCTAGTGTAACTATCAATAATACACACACACATGTATATATATATATATATATATATATATATATATATATATATATATATATATATATATATATATATATATATATATATATATATATATATATATATATATATATATATATATATATATATATATATATATATATATATATATATATATATATATATATATATATATATATATATATATATATATATATATATATATATATATGAACTAAAGTCTAAAAAAGCTCCATATGTAGATAAAAATTAAAATTGTGAGTTAACACTCTTTAACTAACACCGGCTTAAATTTGAAATGCAAGGTGCTTTCTTCGAGTTTTTGTTGAAAGGTTTACAAATTATTTGAAAATTGCAGTATAATTCTTTGGATTATTTTAATTTAATTTAATATTTGTTTGTCTTTTGCTTAAAAAGAATATTTGATTGAGCTTTGACTATGCCTTTCATCACTACTTATGCTTATGTCCCAATTACCAAAACAAACTATAGCCGCTATTAAGGTTCCATACATGATTTAAAGAAAGCTTTATATTCTTTTAGTATTAAGCTTATTTTTTGCCAATTCGACTAAATTTTACTTGAAAATATTTTAATTGTACAGTACGTGCTACAATATTTCCTACTATATTTATGTTTTATTTTCACTTAATATTTTATTATATTTCATATAATTAAAAACAAACCTCTTTCTTTATTAATTCATTACTTAAAAAAAATACTACAATATAAAAAAAACATACTTTAAAAACACAACCGAGAACACGTAGTACAAATCGGTGCGAGCAAAGGTTGCCATAACAAAAAAATCTCCCATAAATTATATAATTTATTCGTCGAGGAGACGGGCAAACGTTAACATAATATGTAATCGTATAATCGCTCGCTTTACGTACGCCGCTTCCTAACCATTAACCAGTCTAGATACTAAACGTCGTAGTAAACTAAACTAAATAACCCATTTTGAATGCTTAATCGTTTTTCGAAGGCCCAAGCGGTTTTATTTTATGTGTTGTACCATACGTAAGATTCGATTTGCATTTAAGCCGTCATTTGATAAATTTGCTATGTGCTAGTTCTGAAGAAACGGTTAAACTTTGTACTTTCGATTGGGTATTAATTTGGTAAAGATATAATCTAAGTGTTCTATATATGATAAATTATATATTTATATTGAATATATTAAATTTAATATTAGAATGATAAAAAATAAAAAAAATAGTTAAGAGTTGTAGCTGGCAACTAACGTTACACTATAAAATCTCTGTTTCCCTTATTCGTGTAGGAATTTCAAGAAATCTTCTTTTAAAGGACCCCTAGAAAATTTTAAAAATCCACAAAAGAATTTACAAAAATCTTCTGTTAAAGGTCTCTTTTAAACCTAAAAAAATAAAGCATCTCCTCGTACTCATAATAACTTATGAGTATAAACACACATATATTCAAATTTTTACTTTTAACTTATATTCTTGCCGGAGATGAACACAAATATAAGTAATGTTGAAATAGAGTGGGTGGTCTACGGTCCAAAACTGTCCATAGAAAGAAAACAACTTTATAACGACATAATGTTTATTAGCGCTTTAATTTGTAATGCTATGAAACAGACATAATATATATCCCCTATACCCTTGTAATCAAATTCGTTAGAATCTGATACATAACACACAAGTGAAATAAAAACCGACAACCAAGTGTCAAACGTCACATTTTATTTATCAAAGCGTAGTAATGTCAGTACTTGTATGCTCTAGACAAGCACTGAACGCATGACTAACACTAATAGCACCACAAGATCACATTCGCTATTTATAAAGAATTACTGCACAAGTAACTTTTACTAAGTCTAATTAACTTCTATCAAAAGGAATGTGAGTGAAATTTAAAATTGTATTATTATACGGTGGTAATTGTTGAAGGCGGCAAGGCTTGTAACAATAGCGTTAAATATTTACACTCCTAATAGGAACCTATTTGAACAAATTAGTTGAATAAACTTCGTCTTAACAGGAAAATTGTTATATAAATTTCCCCTGTGGATCCTTAGGAGGCATGACAGATGTATATTTTTAAATAACCTTTAAAAAAATTTTATAAATGAAATATTATACTATTATTTACAGTTTTATTTTTAAAAATAGTTATAGTTATATATAGTAGTTAGTTATATAGTAAAAAAAATAATAATTTACAGTTTCATATGTACTTTATCTTATCGAAATATGGCGGTCCATACCACCTTATACACGACGCGTTCACTACGTAGAACGTGAGGGGGGCAGTGGGCAGTTTGTATCAAGCTATAAAAATTGTATCTAAACATTTAAACGCTAAGGATATCAAAATATTTAAGACTGTAAAAAAATTAAAGTGAAGCAAATAGTGTTTTAACTCAATATTCCTTCTACCAACGGTTCACTCTCTTTACAGAACACGAACAAACGCAAAAAATATTTTTACACATTTTAAAATTTGTACCTCTAAACAGTATATACACTTGTTTTTCTTATTTTTTCACTTTTAAAGGCTAGGAGTTAATGCGTAGAAATAAGGAACAAAATAATAATCAGAATTAATTTAAATAAATATATAATATTATTTAAACATTATTATTTAAATAGCCATATCTATTTAAAGCGAGTTCGAAATCTTCATCATCGGCCTCAGGTATGGGCATCCATTGGTGACCCTGGTATAAGTAGGATCTACCACCTCGTCCCTTGTACCCAAGTCTGGCGGCCTCATCTTGGATATATTTCTTCTTGGGCACGTCTTTCACTCTTGCGAACATCAGCACGGTTTTTTCCTGAATTCATGATACATAAGTATTAACTCAAGATGGTGTATGCGCGCAAAGTGCGGCTACCGCTACTCAACACGCAATCGGAAAAACGACGAAAGTGGGACTAAGCAACGGAGTGTCAGAAGAAAGACGGAGAAAACAGGCACTAAGAAACGGAGTGTCTTAACACTAGGTTCCTATGGTTCCTGTAGTTCCCTTTGCCTACCCTGCCATGTGCGGGATAATACGTAAAGCTACAAAAAAAAAACAAAAAAAAACTGTAGAAAGTTCATAATAAAATGAAAAAAATATTTACTGTACAAAACATAATGCCAAAGTATCGATTATCACCGGTCTGCTTTAAGCGTACGTCCACTGATTCTACTATTTCGCCCTCTCGTAAGCCTGAAATTGTTAAAACAATATTTTCTTTATTCAATGTTGCCGTCAATTCAACTGCATACAAATAAAATCTAACTTTTCTACTAGATACAGATCTATCTAGTAAGTTCGAAGTAGTAATATCAAGTTTTGATTTAAGGGTTAATATACCGCTTTAGGCCTGGTCGTCCAGTTTCGATGACGAAACATTAATATTCTCGGGTTATTAATATAGGAAAAAATAATGATGACATAAAAAATATATATTCTTATAAAATTGTGTAATACAATTATGAAGTGCTATAAATGTAACTTTTTCAAATTACATTCTTTTAGAATACGCTTCACGAGAGGATGCTATACACAGGAGTTCTTATACGAGTAAACTAAAGGATATTCATTAAAATTTCACTTTACAATAGATACAATATTTTGCATTTTAACTTGAAAATTAATACTTAGAACACTTATAGTCTAACGACTGATTGCAGATCGATTTAAAAAAAATAAAAATTTATATTGAAAATAAAAAGAATTCTTAGCATTATATGGATTCAACATTCTCGTGCCAGGTCCTTTGTGGAAACGTAAAGACTAGCTATGAACTGTACCTAGGACTTGCGATTGGAAGTGAAAATTGAAAAAGTGAAGAAGTAGTGCTAATAATATTATATAATATCATTTAAGTTACCTTTGACTGGCTGGTAGACTAGGTAATGACCTCTGTCGTTTTTCTCGACGAAAAAATAAGTATTGTTTCTTCTGTCAGTCATTAATACACTTCTAGATGTCCAGTTAATTGGTTCTGAAATATGTCCCTCCAATATGTACTGGAGATACGCTAAGTCCTGAATTATTTTTATTGATAATTTAATATATATATATATATATATATATATATATATATATATATATATATATATATATATATATATATATATATATATATATATATATATATATATATATATATATATATATATATATATATATATATATGTGTGTGGATTTTTTTAGGATATTGACCTATGATAAGGATTCTTTTTACTCTATTCTCACATGTGAAGATTAATAGTGACAAACGAACGAATGGTATGCGATAGTCCATCAAACTGTTCAAGATTTTATAGTTGTATAAGCCGTAACACTTGCAGAAGAAGAAGAAAGGCATACAAGATATATGTAAGGTGACTTACGACTGGCCTCGGCGCTCTAAATTTGGCAAACATAGGCGTCTGTGGGGGTCCCCAGTAGTAAAAAACCATCCATTCGTCAGACAAAATTGAATATGGATTGAACCGAGCATATCTACTGAATTCTTCGCAAGTGGTTGTTTCATTTTCGTGTAGACCGTCAGGATATTTACCACAATGTATGAAAGTTATATTCATTAACAAAATTGATGTCACTATAGTTATTTTAAGTATATTTTCCATAGTAAAGGCACTAACTGTTTAAGAGTTTAATTGTAACCGACTATTTTATACTATATGTATACAACAGCGAAAAGTCGCTTGTAATCTATCATTGTATTTTTGAATTTCTTTTATAGAGCATATTTGGTATAGGATGTTTAGCATTTTTCATTTCTTTGTGTAATCATTTGTGTTTACATAACTATATTTTTCAGTACAAAGTGGCCTAAACCAAGTAAAGCGTAACTAATCGAAGACGTTTTTTAGTTTATTTCTTTAATTTACCTAATACGCTAGAATATCGTAAAGCTAAAGAATAGTACTATATATAGTATATCGATATGAATTTTATTAAAAACTTTATCTTTTTTATTTTTTATATCAGAAGGAGGAAACGGGCAGTTGGATCACCTTGGTTTTGATCTTCCGTCTTAATTTAATCAGCGGAGTTCAACGCCGTGCTATATCTAGTTATAGCTTCATGTCATGTATAGGTTTTGGTTGCTGCATAGTTCATACAAAATACGGTAAAAATTGATTTTTAAACATTCGTTTTTGACTTAGAATTTTTGACAGACTTAAACTGGGCTCTATGACGTTACATAATCTGAAGAAAAATATTGACAGACAGACGCACTACAAATTAATCCTTTTATATTTATTTATTCCATTTGAGTTACAAAATCCTAATTACTGATATTATAAATACTATTAAACTATTATTCCCATAGGAAGGGTCTTACTTAGTTCACAATTTTTTCCAATGCAGAGTTCAATATCACCAAGCACATTAATAAAAATTATTAATTACATTAACACAGTCACGATTACTTGTAATTGACAGCGCCTGCGATTAATAAATGAAACACGATTTGTAATACAATTTACATCTATGATATTTAGTTTTGTTTTATAACTACTGATATTTTTTTACTGTATAATTTGTCAAACACGTGAGTGGAAATGGTCTTCAGTTCAATTTTAAAGGACTTTTTTGTTTTGTTTGCAAAAAAAATATATTCATTGCTTAAGCTTTCTTTTCACAGCACCAATCAACTCATCAGTATTTATAAACTTGTTTGATTGTTGCTCCATTCTTCTCTTCTTCATCAAATCCTGGAAACGTCTTTCTTCTTCTTCATTACGAGAGACTGGTCTTCCTTTGCCTTTAAATTTCAATGAACCAGCTTCAGCTATTTTATCACTTTCACTTTGGGGACCAGTATTCAATTCTGCCATTATTGTAGCATAATACTCATCACAGTACATCATTACTAAGTAAGGATCATAGATCTTCATTCTCAATGGTATTACTGATAAAGATATATTTAGGCCTGAAATTAATATCTATTCATAAAAAATAATATATAACATATTGTTCTTTTTATTGTTAAAATAATAATTAAACAGGTGGTATGTTTAATATCAGCCATATAGGGATATTAATTAATTATTGCTATTTCCTCGCACTAGTGATTAGATAAATCAGTGATGAGTTTTCGCTCATCACTTAAACATGAGTACAAAGTAAATATATATAAATATATAAATGCAAGTTAGTATATGATGCTCGAACTAATCGACTCACCGAATTTATCTGTTTCTATTGGACTTAAGCGAATCGTGTTAAAATTATAAAAAATATGCTTAACATTGATCTACTAAGTTTAATTTAATGAATTCATATACTAAATTTAATTTATTAAAAAAAAAATTTAAAATACTTTTTAAAGGCGATCCTAAACGTTGCTCTGGTATTCCAAAAAACAATCCTCTTCTGTCTCCAGCTATTAACAATATTTCCCTTCTTTCTTTCAGCAGTAGCTTTGGTTCACGCCAGTTTATTTTCCTGTCAATGTATGGACCGTAGTTTATTTTATAATGCTGGACAGTCTAAAAGGATATAATAAATACACAGTATTTAAAAAAATATATGTTACATGTATGAAATAGTTTAGTAACAAATTGTGCTATATTTTAAATCTTATGTCCGAAAATATGTCAGCTTAAAATGATATGGTACAACATATACTCGGCCTAAAGACCAATACATATAGTAGACCAATAATAAGATTAAGTTAATAGAGTCCATCATAGTTCTATGGTTTGTAAAAAAACATAAAGCAGTCAAAAAGGCGATATTCTCAGCCATACCTTCCTTGTTGGATACGATAACGTATGAATAACGGCTGTATCGAATTGTCTTTCAGACCAAATGTAGAAGGGAAGCCATTTAGTGTTGATGACATCATCAGGATGAAAAACAGATTTTTTTTTAAATTCGTCACAAGTTGTCCAAGTTTTTTGACTACTATTAGATTTTTTCAAAAATTTATTTTGTTCGAAATAATTGTTTATGTCACTTATCTCTCCGTCTTCTTCTTGTCTTCTCTCTACGTCACTCTTCGTTCTTTGCTCTTCTAGCTTGGCTCGATTTTTAGTAGTAGCAGGTTGCTTTTTATAGTAAGCGTGTCGAGACGGCAGTGCTCCGACTAAATGACGCGCTATATTTTCTTCTAATATTTTTGAATAGTCGAAAGGCACTGGATGGTGCTTGTTTATACCGCCAGCCTTGCTTTTATTTATGCTTTTTTCATGTTGAATTTCATCTCGCGGGCTTAGAAACAAAAGACCTTCGTCTCTTGGAGCTTCTTTCGGATATTCTTTTTTAGGTTTGGAAAATTCTAGTTCTGGGAAATCACCTCTAGGATTTTTTCTTATATTATTTCTGTATACATGACCGAAATTGACTGATTCTGAATGTCCTTCGAAACTTGGCTGTGCCAATGGCATTGGAAGATTGATTTGGCGTTGCCGTCTTGTCTCTACAATAGAAATCAAAAACAAAACAAATATAGCTTGCATTTCCTTGTACCTCGACTTTGTTATGAGAATGTTTCTTTGAAGCGATGTCTTTATATTGAAAAAAGTATGCACAGCTGTCATCAACATTTTTAGTAATATATATAAAAATCTTAAATTGGTGACTGGGTTTTAACCAATTGTAATAAATCATAAAAAATATAATTGCTTAATGATATAAAATACAATTTATTTATTTAACAGGGTTCTGCTCATGTCCCAGCTGTCCTCGTGTACAACACGATAATGCTGTTGCATAGTTCCTCGTTTCACGTTTTGGCGGTCATTCTAGATTTGATTGTAATATAATATATTTATATGTATAGGACCGTCCTGGCGCAGAGGCGCAACGTCTGGCTGAGAAGATGGATTTTTCTATTTCCATTCTCTTCGCTCTGGTAAACTAGGTAAAGCGCGACGTTGACTTCCGCCACTCAACACGCAATGCCTCGAAAGAGGCGGAAAGCGGGGACGGAGAAAGCAGGGACTAAGCAACGGAGTGTCTTAACACTAGGTTCCCACGGTCCCTGCAGTTCCCTCTGCCTACCTTGCCTTGTGCGGGATAAAACATGAAGCTAAATATATATATATATATATATATATATATATATATATATATATATATATATATATATATATATATATATATATATATATATATATATATATATATATATATATATATATATATATATATATATATATATATATATATATATATATATATACTATGCGAATAAAATTTCCTCTTGCCGCGGAATACCGCGTTTGTCTATGATATAATACCCCCTATATAATACATTTTGTGACATTTTTTTCTACAAAAAAAAAGGTTTTATGAAGTAAATCTTAAAACTAAATATGTATTGTTGCATACTTAATGTACAAAAATGTATAGACAAATATGTACAAAACTGATGGGGTTTTTCTAATATTTTTCTTAGCTTCTACCTTCATTGAACGTAGTCTATGTTACATACTGATAATTAACCTTTTAGGATCTTAGGATTTAATCATGACAAATAAAAAAATAAAAAATATTCCTGTCTTTATTGTCAAAAATGTGGATATTTCATTCAAGTGTAAAATTTAAAAAGTTCGTTATACGGGAAATTATTGGTATCGACAACAAATGTTTCAATTTAACGCTTCCTTGTCTTTTATTTTGAGAACAACTGCAATAGCTACAACACATTGCACTTGTTTGTAAAGAAGTATTACTACTGACAAAAATAACTACTACAACTTAACCAAAATCATTATTTATAATTTTGAATATTTTGTTGTATTCATATAAAAATATTTAAGGTTTAGATTCTTAAGATAATATAGGAATTTATATAAAATATTAAACAAATTAATAAATTATTAATTTTTATTTATTGTAAATTCAAATTACAATAAATACTTAATCTATTGAATTCTCCAAATCAATTTCATTCTCTATGTCCATGGCTTCGTCCTCAACTGAATCGTCTACGTCCGATGGAGAAATTGGTGTGGGACCATTTCTAAACAGATATGAACGGTTATAATCACCTCGGAAACCTATTGTTTCAGCAGCCAATTTTATCTAAAAACAAATATTCATTAAAAACATTTCAAACCTTTGTAGTGCAGTGGTACAGCATTTTACTATAAAAACAAATGTCGTAGGTTTAATCCTCAATTGGAGAAACAAGTTGTTTTTTTTCATTATTGTAGAACTGGTGGACAAAGTGTGACGTTAAATACAACAACTCCACATGCCTCAACTTTGATTGGCGGAGAATAAAATCTGTTAACACTATATTTTTCTTCTTTCTTACTCTGCTTTATTGGGGATAGAGCATGCTTTACAATAAACATATACTTTTTAGCTCTTTTCTTTCTTTAATTTTTAATGTATTGAATCGTTGAGATTCGTCACTTGTATTATATTTTTTTGTAGTTATACCTACATCTTATAATAGATATCCATGTAAATAATGATCAAGTTAAAAATAACGCGGAGTGAAAGTTAAAAACATAATAATTTTAGTAAATACTATAATAATTTATATTTAATAAATTTTATTATTTTCGTCGGTAACTTCAAAATATTGTAAATTGAACAGGAAAATTTCTTTTTTTTTAGCTTCACGCTTTATCTCGCATATTGCAGGGCAGGCATAGGAAACTGCACGAACCATGTGAACCTAGTGTTAAGACACTCCATTGCTTAGTTCCTGCTTTCTCCGTCCCCACTTTCTGCCTTTATAGAGGCATTGCGTGTTGAATGGCGGAACTCAACGCCGCGCTTTGCCTAGTTTCCAGAGCGAAGAAAATGGAAATAGAAAATTCCATCTTCCCCGAATAGGAATCAAACCCTTAAACCGTCGCGTTTAGAGGCCTCTGCGCCACGACGGCCCTATCTTTATATTAATAATTGTAAAGTGTTCCTGATCATAACATATGACTGTAGCTTGGGTCCTCACATTAAAGAAATTATTTAAATATGTTTATATTACTAGACGTATGCAAAAACATTTTAAATTGTTTAATAAAAACTTTCGGCAATTTATATTTAGAACTCACTTACTTCTTCACCCACTGGCATTTTGTCCACAGGAGCCAGGGCGTAGCAAAAACGATATTGGCAATTCATAATACCCAAATAACCAGGGTAGACAATTTTTAAGCCAAATATTAACAAAGGTATAGTATCCACTGTTGAAAAATAAAAAATATATATTTCAAATTCTATACAAGAATTCTTTGATTTTGGGCGCAAAATTAAGAAAACTTTAAACTTAACTAACTAAACTTTAAACGAGGGAGTCGAGATGGATTCCTATTACACTGAAGAAATGTTCAGAAAAACTACATAAAGCTTAAAAAGCTTACAAACATAAGTTTACAGCTTAGCTCTTTGTCTTTCACCTGAATTGGTCATTCATATTATTCAAGCAAAAGTCAAATCAACGATCTTCCTAAATATTATATGTTTTATATATCTTATTAAGATATATATTATTAAAAATAAAAAATATTTATATCTTACTATGGAAGGCAAATGATGGTATAAGTCTAAATATTCCAGGCGTTTCAGTAGTAATGTAGAGAGCGCTAAGGTCTATTGAAGTTTCCATGAAGAGGACTGCCTTAGACCAATCTACTGTCGAGTTCATTTTCTCCAATTCTACTTTAAATCTATCTACTAACTATAAATTGAGATTTTAAGTTAAAAATATAAATATTTACATAAATAAAAAAGGAAATTGTATGTCTGTTACTATTTTATTAAATTTAAAAAAATTAATAAGTAATACAAATATAAGTAAATAATTTATTTCAAAAACAAGATTATTTTGTACTACTAATTCAAATATTAAAAACAAACACCATTTTAATAAATATTTCAGACAAATCAAAAAGTATTGAAAAAGAAAATTTAACATCTTAACATCTCGTCAATGTCAATCATCTAATAATATTAGTGAAATTTATTCAAAGAAGAAAAAGATCATTTTTAACAAAAAATACCAGATCAAAGCTACTTACAGTAGGTGTCACATATGAAAATCTTATATTGTAAGAGTTTTCTTCTGCCTGATTCCAGAAGTAAAATATTTTCCAGTCCACATCCACAACGTCGGCAATACGAAACGTTGTATTTACAAGGAATTCTTGACAAGTGGTCCAATTTTCTGTCCCAAATTGCTTTAATGCATCAACCTCATATGATGAACATAATATTGGAACCAGATTTATAAAAAAAAATAGAAATCCTACTTTTAAGTTTACTTTAGACATTTTCTCTTACTTGTAGTTGTTTAAACGAATTTTACGTTAGTGTTGTTATATTTATACCTTGTGAAGAGTTACTGTCAAAATTTAAATAATAAACACAGCATGTCAACAAATATGTACGATATTTGTTTGCTTATTTTTAATTGAAATAATAATATTAACATTCGTAGAGCGTATACATCCGTTCATAGTGGATTTTTCTTGTAAAAATATAAAATTCATATACTAGCATCGCGCTCACATATATGTATGTATATCTAGATATTACAACTTTTTGTAAAAAGCTTTTAAAGTCACAGTTACATACTCATTTCCGGTTTCATGAAATGTTATATTTAACACATTATGTTAGTTATGTCTAAAGTTTTCAAAGTAGATAGTAAAATTGATAATTTATTTATTTTTTTAATATATGTCGGTTTAGGCTTTGGTCTATTACCAAGCCAAATTTACGCGCTGGTATTCAGGAGATATCAATAACTATTTTTTTGTTATAACGGGAACTACGTGATATACAGATATGGATATTATTCATTATTTTGGTCCTGAGTCTAAGCTATGTCATATAAGTATTATGTGATAGTAGGAAACCAGTTGTCTTTACATGACGCGCGCAAAAATAAACAGTCATGGAAAATTCGGCTGATCAATTGTTTAGCTTTATTATAGAAATACTAACTGAACCAGTTATATATTTTTTATGGTTATAATAGAATTTACTATGTTAACTCTTTTATATATTTTGATACATAAAAAATCATGCAAATCAATGTAAAATACCTTATTATGAAATTAAAGAAATATTTTTAGTTTAGATAACATTTATTACAATTTCAAACCAAATGAATAATTCCAATTTTATTTTACGAAAAACTGTTCTCCTTTATTCTTCTGCACTGTGCAAGCTGGATGACCGTCTCCAATATCCAGATATGCTGCTTCGGCCGCGATCTCTGAACGGTATATAGGCTGGTCAGGTCTAGCCGCTAGTGATGCCCCACCAACGTGACAGTCCATTACCAACAAATATTTCCCTTCCCGTACTAACTTCATCTGGAATCTGAGAAGTGGAACTCCCTTCCGCATAGGTCTGATGTCTGAATGAAAATGAAATAAAGTTATATGTATTGAGTTATATATATACATTTTTATTGATTTATGCATAGAAACATAAAGTGAATTTAAGATTTAAAATACTAATAAGTATTGAAAGTTAAGTAATATTGAGCATCAACAATTGATGATTGAAAAAAATTTTACAAAACGTATATAACTTTGGAAATTTTTAAGATAATCAAAAGATAATGAAAACACAGTGAAACATTTTTGGATCTTGGAAATTTGTAAAAATCGCCTTACTGATATATTTAAATGTTAGTACATAATAAAAAACAGTAATATACTAACTATTGGCATCTCGTACAACGTTTGGTACAGCTAAGAAGGTACCAGCAACCCCTTGGTCCGCAAACAAGAGCATCTCGTGTGACTCTGTTCCCATCGTCACGTGAAGAGTTGCTGCTTCCCACACCGGCTGATGCTCTACGTATTCGTTCATGTCTGACCAGATTCTCTTGATGACCTGTTTATATATTAACGTATTTTATAAATCTAAGTTATTTAAACAATTTTTTATGAACTACTTAACGTAGACAAAAAATTCGAAAAAGGGAAGACCCTCTTTCTTCATATTTGTCTGAGGAAACTTATATTATAGAAATATTAAAGAACAAGATATAATATATTTTATGAATCAATATTTTTATACTGACACCGCTCGTAGCATTACTGAATTTCATATCCAAGCACTTAGTGTCCAGTTTTAGATTCCAAGTATAGTATATCCTCCACGGTTTCCCCACAATGATGTCCATATCGAAATATGGATTTTTAGCTATTTTTGAACAAGTCTCCTCACTTTTCTTGAACATATCTTGAGGTATAGTGTCACCGTATATCATAGATATTACATATAGTATTATTAAAATTGATCCGTATTGGTTAGAAGTCATTTTGAATGTGTCATAATAATCCGTCTACACTTCAAGATAAAGACAATAGGTGAGAAAGTGTACGCTTCTTTCAATGTTTTGACCCATTGTACTGTTTGATATCTTCTAAGATACTCTAAACATTTGTGAACTAGATTGTAAAATTGACAGGTATTATAACATGGCTTTGCTCGAATAGTAGAATTATTTTATTATCAAGTCCAAACGTATGTATAAGGGCATATATTTAAGCATTTTCAACACAACTCTTCATTCAAAGTATCAAACTTTTTCTGGAGTATTATGATGAAGATGAATTTACGAAACAGAAATCTGCTATATGTTTATTAAGTATGATAATCACGCAATTTTGATCATGTTTACCAAGAGAGAAAACCAGATAAGAAGGTAAAAAAATATTTTAACACATACTCATAGGTATTCTACATGACAGAGGGACTAATACGATATTCTTTGTTCTTCATATTTTGCCACAATTTAAGACATTGTATGTTGAACGGAATTTAACGCCGTGATTCTTATAATCTGAGAAACTAAAAAAGTAGGGGGCAAATTCACAATCACCAAATACATTATTGTATAGAAATTAAATATATTCCAAAATATAATTAATTAAAAGCAGAAAATGTAAATAATATTAACATTTCCCGAAAAAATCATAATGAAATTTTAATACTGGCTACAATTTACAAAGGATTCCGTTCCTATAATGGAATAATGTCAGCGAAATCTTCTAATTTAAATTATGATGATTGATAGCAGGTTTGTTTCGCTTTTTTATGGCCATTCGCGTGATCAAAACACTGTTTTCGTTTGTTGTGTAGGCGTGTTCGGCCACCGATGCGTATCTCTAGAATAGGTGGAATCGGTGGGCGGAATAATATTACCAGTCGTTATACAGTGACAGCCTGGCTGCACGTAATGACCGCGCCGCCCAGTTCAAATTAAAAAAATAAACAACACTGGAGTTTAGATTTTATATTTAAACTGTTTAGATAAATGGTGAGATTCTTTCGTTGTAATATTTCACTGCATTAATTCCATATATATCATAGTTTTTTTGATATTTTTTTATAGTGATTTGTCTAGAATATACGATAATATGTAACCTCCGTTTTCAAATATATGTGTGAGACTTGACTTGTTTCAAAACGTTCAAAAATAATTTGAAAAATTCTTATAACGTTTGACGACCTTTAATAGTTAAGATATTACTTATACAATTTTTTAAAAGTTGTTGTACATATTTATTCCAATAAAAATTATTTAATCATATAATAACTTTGGATTATAAACATGACATGATAAAAAGTTCTCTCTCCTAGTTTATAAACTTTGATCACAACGTTGCTCTATTTCAACGGTTGTATTAAACTATCAAATATTGGTAAATATGTCTACTATATATTTCGATTATCTAAGTAAAGGACATCTTTGTATATTGACAAGTTTCAATAATTAAACATATTCATTTTAGGTTAAAATATTTAGAGAAAGTTTAACATATGTGTAATACAGTGTCTTTCCCTATAATATTTTCAACTACGATTACAAATTTTATTTACGACATAAAAGAATTTCTACATATATTCGTTATATCTCAGAATCTAAGAACATGAATGTAATATTTATTAACGGACGCGAGGCGGAACTGGCAAGCTGGGGGCTGGCTTCTTATTATTTATAACCGTTTGCCCGCTACTAAAGAACGCCTATACTTTCTTTCCATTAATGTTTTCATGTCCAGTTCGAAGTAAAAAAATACGTTTCTTATGTTATATTGAAGATTGTGTATATAAAAAATTGAACAAGGTATATTAGCGTTCTTTCTTTTAAATTGTAAGTCGAAGTGGGACGAAGCAAGAGTGTAAGCGAAATAAGTATGGGTTCGAGCCTCGCTCAGGGTATTATTTTCATTTCCCTATTTTGATAACACGAAGTTCTGCCAGAATATATTAACTTAAGTTAAATATCGACACAATAAATGGTATAATATATATTTGAAATAAATATTTTTATTAATTTAGCTTTCTACAGCAAAAACATATTTAATACTTTTTAAATTTAAGTTTTATTATCTGTAGTATTGTCGGCATGACGAATAATGAGTCCACCCGAGGCACATGTCGGCACTTGTAATAAGGAACGTCGACTGAACGTGAGGCACTGCCTCTAGCTTAGCTAGTGCTTTATAGAGAACTCGATATTTATTGAATATTCTAATTATTACATATTATTGTAGTACTCTAATATGATTGAATACAAATCTTCATTACATTTACAATACAGATATCGACATTCAATGTTATTATTTCTTAGTCTTTCAAATCGTTTAAATATACCAATGGCCGATACTTAATATATATTCTTTTATTTTACTACAAAACTATACTCCAATAGGTAAAGAGAACTGAATGCTAAAGATAGGTTTTAAGATTTGTTTATTTGGACATCTCATTGAAGTACACGTCACGAGAGTATAAATTTAAATACAATTTAAATATGTCCAAGCATCCGAGTGGGAATAGAATCCATGACCTTAGTCTTAATCTCAAATTGATCCATGTTTAATGAAGTTAAAAAAATAATCCTATATATTTTAATAATTAGAATCTCTTAATATATAATAATATGTTAGTATACAAAATAAACACATATATGATATATAAAAATACATTCTATTTAAATGAAAAATTCGATTAATCGTTCAGAAACAGAGCGTGGCTCCCGATCAGGTGAAATGCGGCTGTCAGACACAGTGCCGCTGAGGGTTGGCATAATATATCGATTTCAGTGAAATATTGTCAAGATAAATAACAAAATAATATGGTATACATGGAAAATAAATAACATTATACAATTTTTTAATTGAGTACACTTATCTTAGACATTTTTTATACAGATAAAATGTTTATAAATTATATATTAAAACAATTTGATTAGTATATTAAACTGTTTTACAATATAATTATGCAATACGTAAAGATACATATATGTACATACGTATGTATTTTATAATTTTTTGCATCAGAATAACAGAATGGAACGGAGAAGTGTCTTAACACTGGGTCCCCACTGTTTGTGCGGTTTCTTCTGCCTACCCTGCTGTAGCGTGAAACTATAGAAGAAAATAAGCCTGAAGTACGCTAAAACAACAAATCTAACAAAATATGCCTAATTGTACCTCTTCGTGATCTTTCCTAACAGATAAAACTTATATTTAATTCCCCTATAATATTAGAGAATCAACGAAAATATAAATATATATTGTGTAATTAAAAACAAAACAAGAAATACAAGTTTTTGACGTGACAACGTCTTAAATTAGGTTGCGGCTCGGAGTCAAATATGAAAATGGTAACGTAACGATGTGTCAACTGTCACCGAACTATGATCGGTCCGCCGCGCGTATCACTTGACACATGTACAATGTTTTAGTAAACAAAATATATTTTCTATAGTTAAAATTTGTGCAATTTATACTATAATTATTATTCATATCAATAAATATTCTACCGAGAAAAAGACGTTGTCACGTAAAATTTTCGCCCGTAAAACCCATTTTACAGGCAACCATTTTTTTTATGTCAAATCTAAGTGTTCCTTGTGAAAATTAATGTCTAACAAACACAGGCACAAACAAGAAACACACCACACTCACTCACACACACTCACACATAAATAAACTCATACACAAACGTACACACACGCGCGTGCGCATGTGATATGTTTAATAGCCAGGATGTACAATTGTACATGACATGGCAGTCGTTATCTTCCCATTTGTTTTATTTGCATGTCATTTTTACTTCTTTCCTCTAATTTTTTAGTTTTATTTTGTGTATATATTTATAATAATTTTACTATGTTGCTGTTGATATCAACGGTTGGAGTTAATAATGCGACATTGTTAAATTAAAAAAAACAACGATAGTAGTGAGCCGGAGTTTCTTAACAATATATTTTCTTGCCAATTCTGTAATATATTAAACGCTAACATTATATATTTACTCTGTATAGCATAATCTTTTGAGGCTTATTTGTGTGCTTTTATACATATCGTGTCGCTTTTAAATCTACAAGGGCCAAAAGGACTGCCTACGAAAAATGTGACAAATAGTATCTACAACAACGTATGTCTCGCACACACTCCTTTTGGAAATCGTCCAAGCTCTACATATATCGTTTTATTAAAGTATGACGAAATTCTGTACACACTTGTCACAACCTTGTCTAGTCAACATCTTTGTATAATTCTAAAATTGGATTTAATGGCATAAGACTTACTTGAGAAGCTAAACCAAATCCACTATTTAACATCAAAATTGACATGTATCATATGACCCTGTGATGACCTTCGCTAGAACCCTCTGTTAATTTTTCCTGGTGAAAAGGCCTTGTAGATGAAATATAAAGGTGACCGATGCAACAAAACATAGTTTAAGTTTATCATCTTTTTTTGAGTTCTCTACCTCAAAAGGGACAAACAGAATCCTTATAGGATCAGGTGAAAATAACGTAAAATTCCCCTAGAAGCATTGAAAAAGAGTAACTTTTTTACTTGCCTTGATAACCTTCGTTTATAAATTATACAAACTGAGTCAAACTCATCCTGGACCGATATTCTATTTTTTATTAATTTTACGACTTACGTTTTTATCGCATTTAGCTTGAAAAACTGAGTATGAAACATCCCACGTTCAATTTCACAATCATTCTTTAAAACAACATATAAATATTTATTTACAAGTACTGAAATAAATGTTATCAACCCTACGGTAGTTGTCGCATAACGTCGATCAAGTGCCCTCGTGGTAACCTATAGATATATCACCGACCCCTTTCCGTCGTCAAGCCCTTGACGTCTTGTTCGAGCAAAACGTTATAAGTCTAATATTGCGATTTTGGTGAACACAAAGGCTTAATAACCAAACGTATTTATATTATTTTCTTTCCTTTTATTACTGAGCCAATTCTTTAAGAGAATCGATTTTTTTATTTGAAGGTTTCCTTTTCTGTTTGTTTCGGAAATAAATAAAGTTATATGTATAGGTATTTGTTAGCTGCTGATTTGCTTGAAACCTGGCTACAGAATCTTTTGTATTACTTTTCCATCACTAGGTCGTGTCAGATCCTTTGATCTGGTCTAACAAACGAAATATATGAAAACTTTTGCTTTGCGATTAACGTGTTAAGCTAACAATTTGAATTCCAAGGTCAGATTTTAGCTAATAATATGCGTACTAACAATTTTGACATTAATATCCAACAGTTTAAAAATAATAATATTCATTATTAGATAAGTTCATCTTAGGCCAACTATTCAATAGTAAATTACGTGTCCATAGCGCTCGAGCAAACTTGAAGGTACGTTGAATTGACGCCACTTTCCCCACTTTTCCTTTCACTATACAGAATAAGTTAGGAAAACATTTTCGCCGACGTCGCTGTACCCTCGTGTAATCCTCTACCTGCAGAGATATACCGAGCTTACCCCGAACAGCCACTATCATCCATACCTACTATATACTAAACAATATAATATAAATATATCACGTACAATTAGCAATCATAAATATGTACTATTTCTTGGAAAATAAGGATGACTTTGGATTAAAAGTATAGATGAGATAGGACGTTTTGTGGCAAGTTCTCATCTCCCCACCAAGCGGCTGTCGCGCCCTGCTTCATGCATTTAAATTGCTTCATTACAGAACTAGACGCTGGAGTGTAGGGTTGCCTATTGGGAAAATGGAGTTTACGATCCTGTTTCAAGCAAAAGTTTTTTCCCAAGAAATAACAGTGGCTTAACATTATGGAAAATACAAAAAATGCGTGTACATCTTGGATAATATTTTTTATGAAAAATGTTATATTGAGATATTTTTATTTGAACAATGTTTTTAAAGACATTACACCGTTGTTTCTCTTATAGGGAAGAATGAAAGCAAAATATTTTTAAAATTGTACTATCATTACAATAGTATACTAATTCTAGTTACAAATACATACTACGAATTATTTACATTACTTATAAATATAATCTTTAAGCTAATTCTTAATATTAAATAGTATTTTTTGATAAATATATCAAAATATCCCATGTATTTCGATATGGCAAAGATTGAGTGCGGAATGAAGCTACTCTAACTATTTAACATTGTTTTTTTACAATTGATAACATTTTATATTAATTGTAATTTTACTTTTTAAATCGTAGTTACCCAAAACATAGTTCTATTTTACAACTTATGTTTTAACCATATTACTATTTTTTACAACCTAATTGATATTAACATCGCGTTTGAATTTTAATCATTATCAAAAATTTTATCAAAAAAATTGATTTAAGCTAAAAAGAGCATCTAGCCATTCTAACAGTGCAAAGTCCTTAAACTACTTTGAAAATATATTTTTTAATTAAAATGATATAATGCACCAACCCTACATGGATGAGGGCGGCCGGTATCTGCGATCATTAGTCTCCGAGTGGCCAGAGCTGCAGACGGAATTTTGCATGCCACTGTCTCTACCTAAGTAACCGCGAATTTGATCTCATTTTGTACAAGGAAATGTTCAAGGTTAATTATATATGTATAGTAGACTTCGTATTTAGGTTAAGAGAAATCCTGTAACGAGTAAGAACAAGTTCCAGGTCCTTTTCAAGGGTTTGTTTAAGTTCACACTTCTAATTTTTGTAGTTGGTACTAACTATGCAGACACTACTATATAACTTCGTTGTTAAGCAAACTATTATAAAGGCATTTCGTCTTTGATTTTCTGTTATTTTTAGTTAGTTCACGCTAAGCTTATCAAAATAAGAAAATTAAAAAAAATCCCAAATGGGATGGTATCAGCAATAATTATATGTACAGTCAAATACTACGCCACTGTGCGTCACCAAGAATTAGCATTTAAATATATTTTTACAATTAAAATAATTTACCAGATGAATGACTATACTAGATGTTTTGTAAAGTACAATGACAGAACAGACTATTGATGAAATTGATTAAAAAATTTACCTTAGAACTAAATGTCCATACTTTACGTTCTCCCATCGATTTTGAGCTATTACATGTTGAATAGAGAATTTCAATACCGTATGAATTAATTGCCTCAACAAAAAAGGAATTAAAACAATATAATTATTTTACAGCAAGACACTATTACGTTCAGTCGTCGTGGCTTATTATCAATTGTAATTTTATTAAATTTCTTTTTAACATAGTCAAAAATCTAAAAAAATATTAACTTAAATAAAAAAAATATTATTTAATTACATTTTTTACGTACTATGATATAATTTTTTAATATATACATTTTAACAAAATAAATATTATATTTTACTTAAAACCAGTCTACATATTAAGTACATATTGCCTAGTATTAATCTGCATCACCAATTTAGTAGTAGAGGTACATTTTTATAAACCATTTTACAACAACAATCAGTATTACCTACTTCTCTATTCATCCATAATTCCGAAGCCGAGTAAATCCTGTTTTTTTACAAAAGCCAATTAAATTATACAACAGAACACCCATTTTAGCACGCAGATGTGGCCATTTAATACCTCGAAATGTCAACAATTTGACTATTTTGCCGCCAATCCGCGCCAATGTTGCCACAATGAAAAATTCACGTATCAATGACTAACTTATACATCCAATCAGCAAAGGTGTCACATTACGGACCTCCTTTGTGAGCATCGTAGATATGTTTACAAACAAAATAGGGGCTTGTCATAATCTGTTTTTGGATGCGCCTTTTCTACTTTTCGGTCTGCCAACTTTTAGGCGAAATGTTTTTTTAGCGGCTTAGCAAAAGTATAGATTTCGACGCCTCTTTGTTGGTTTATCCACATTGAATGAAAGGTGTTTCACAGGAAGGGAAGGTAAATCCACAGTGCGAATAATTCCCTTGTACGTGTGGTCCTTTCAATCCGACAGTTGACATTTTAAAGGACTTCTATAGGCTTCTAGTAAAATTTGTCGGCAAAAGTGGCTTTCTTTAGAATAATTGTATCTAAGTGCGATCTCTTTTCTTTTCCTGGTTCTCAGAAACCGCAAATGTTTAAGAAAGTGAATTTAATATTGTGGTTACTTTTACGATCAGTTGCGCACGAAATTTAAACGTAAACGTCTTAATACAAATTATTATTTATTGTTTTACATTTTAATGTAATACTATTTGTAACAAAGCTTGGTACTAAACCTAAACTTTTAGTTGAATAGAAATTGAAATGTAAGAAATCAATTTAAGTAAATGTGAAATATCAATTTTTACATATATAAACGATATTTTTACCAACTGTTGCCATAAGAATTTTTTTTAATAGCTTCATGCTTTATCCCGCACATGGCAGGGTAGGCAGAGGGAACTGCAGGAACCATATGAACCCAGTGTTAAGACACTCCGTTGCTTAGTCCCTGCTTTCTACGTCCCCGCTTTCCGCCTTTTTCGAGGCATTGCGTGTTGAGTGGCGGAACTCAATGCCGCGCTTTGCCTAGTTGCCAGAGCGAAGAAAATGGAAATAGAAAAATCCATATTCCTCGAGTGGGAATCGAACCCAGAAACCGTCGCGTTTACAGGCAGACGCTTACGCCTCTGTGCCACGACGGTCCTCAAACGGTCCTGCCATAAGAAATAAATATAAAAAATGACACTTACACCTACGAAAGCGATACCTCACAAAACAAAACTTGAAGCAAACAATTACATTATAACGCGAAAGCTCAACCGTCAAATGCCTAGCTTTGCAGATTTTATTCAGAACAACAATAACTCTTTTTTATCACCTTATATCATTACTCATAAGGGTGACATTGACTTAGCAACTGATACGACGCTTGTACATAATTTTGGGTAGATCAGCCAAGCGTGAACGCTTGCTCGGGACATCAGGGGTCCGTCGGTGTGTTTTTTCCTTAATCCAACCGGGATTAGTAGAAGCCCTTTTGAGTGGCAGCCGACGTCAGAGCCACGTCTGGCGAGATTTCGTGCACCATACATGCCTTTGGGCATGCAATTTTTTTTGAAGGTAAGCTTAGTCTTGTATGTTCCGAGTTTTGTTTGATACTTGTCGTTTTTAAAATAAGTAAAAGTGCATTAAGTTGTTTCTTATAGAATAATAATAATGTGTTGTTCTTATACATCAAATTCATTATTTCCATTGTTAGTTTGTTTATGATATAACATCTTGTGAGAGATAGATAGATTAAAATATTATACATTTCTTTTTTTATTAAAATATTAAGTTATCTGTAATCAGGCCTTATTTTAATGTTAACACTTATTTTTTCTTACATCTTCACGCTTCATCCCGCACATGGCAGGATAGGCCGAGGGAACTGCAGGAACCATAGGAACCTATATTTAAGATACTCCGTTGCTTAGTTCCTGCTTTCCGCCTTCTTCTTAGCATTGCATGTTGAGTGGCGGAACTAAACGCCGCGCTTTTGCCTAGTGATCAGAGCGAAGAAAAAGGAAATAGAAAAATCCATCTTCCCCGAGTTGTAATCGAACCCACAAACCGTCGCGTTTACAGGTAGCCTCTGCACCACGATGGTCCTCTTGTTTATCTATAATTATTACATGGGACTATTGTAATTAGAACTACATCTGTTTCTAAAAACATACTGATATCAATGCATTCATATACTCAAAAGCATCTCGGTATTACAATTGTACGGTATATAATACATTACAAAATTTATTTAATAAATAAAATAAGTTAATGAGGACCGTCGTGACGCAGAGGCGCAACGTCTGCCTGTAACGCGACGGTTTCTGGGTTCGATCCCCAGTCGGGGAAGATGGATTTTTCTAATTCCATTTTCTTTGCTCTGGTAAACTAGGCAAAATTCCGCCACTCAACACGCAATGCCTCGAAAAAGGCGGAAAGCGAGGACGGAGAAAGCAGGGACTAAGCAACGGAGTGTCTTAACACTAGGTTCCCACGGTCCCTGCAGTTCCCTCTGCCTACCCTGACATGTGCGGGATAAAGGTGAAGCTAAAAAAAAATAAGTTAATAGTATAAATTAAGTAGTAAAATATGAATTTGGATATAAAAATCTTAGTTTTGTGTACATGGATTAATTTAAGAAATAAAATTATACCTTTAATACGGAGTCTTGTGCGTAAATAATTAATATAATTTTTAATATTTGTATAATTTTTCCGAATTAATTAAGTACGGATATTGAGAATGAAATACTCGTACCAGTCTATTTCAAAGTAATCATTGTCACTAAAAAAGAATCAGTAAGTTACTAAATTCAGTAAAAAACTAAACTAAACTTTCCGATATTTTTTTAATGACATTCACTCTTTGGTACATTAATTGACATCAAATAATGAAGCAAATTAATGAAGAGAAGAATAGAATAGATAGAACTGGTTGTTATCTCATGAATCTTTTATACTAACCACTATACCACATAAATTGTATACAATGTAGAGGTGACCTTGTACAGAGAGGACTCGTCAAGGCGCTCGTTCTCACGCGCTACCCGTGTTGCCTAACGCTGATGAGGATTACTCGTGACAAGCCTGAGGGTTGCCAATAAGAAAAACACTAGTTCAATGTATATGTTATTATTTGAAGCTTGTTTTATTAAACTTATTAATAAAATATGCTTCATTAAAAAATAGATACTATTTTTGTTATAGAACAAGAACACTGATAAGAGTAAGCTTACTTAGTGATTTTTGTTATTTTTAGTGAATAACAAAGAAAATATATATCTTTTTTCGTAATTTTACAAATGAAAGTATAGCCGATAGTGTTAGCGCATCATTGATTTAAATTACTTATAAAAATTAAATGTCTACAAGAAAATTATATTGAAAAATAAACAAATATAATGAAATAGGTGAGAAACGTCACCCATTTTTAATAGCCCTTTAATAGCAACAGATAGCCCTGAACGAGCTGTCAGTCGCAATAGACAGTGACAATTTATTCAGACTACCTGCGCGCGCGCCTTAATCCGAGTGACATACGAGATGGTTCATAGATCAAATTAATATAGACGATTAAGATATCAAACATTTTAATTGTTTTGTTAAACATCGTTGTGGTATCGATGGTTTTGTAATTTATAAACTTTTTATTTAATTATACCAATATAAGTCTTGGGAAAACTTCTATTAAAAAAAATATCTCATTACATTATATTATCTGTTTACATTAGTATTTAAATAACTATATATAATTGGCAATTTAAAATATATCAGATTGGAAACCTTAAAAATTAGAAATGTTCCTCTTGTACCTATATAGTGTGTATGCTATACAAATAAAGCTTACTTTTGAATCATTCGAACTAATAATAAAAGAATAATAATAAAAAAGTAATATCTATATATATCTAAATATACATAGGGACCTTATACTGTACTTTGTAGTGATGTACAAAAATATATAAGTAAAGCTTCGTATAAAAAATATAGTTTGTTGGAAATCGTCCAGCGCTCTGGAAAATAAATCCATGTCTTCTTCACTTGCTGCAACTTATTTTTTCTGTTATAAATCTTAGTTTTTACAATTTCTATACATGATCTTACCCACTCCTCTCTTTTTTGAAACAGGATTTTAAACTTGGAAAGAAATATATAGTATTGAAATAAGTAACAAATATAAGTCAATACTTAAAGGAATGGAGAATTATATAAGAAAAATATATACATATTAAATTATTTATGACACTGTTGCCATTTAAAATTTTAAACTCTTCATGAAGTTAAGAAAGTAGTAAAAATGTCAAATATTACCTTACTTACCGTATTTATAACATTTTGACAGATACAGTTTTCGTGCTGCTACAGGTAGGGACAAAATAATTGTCTGTCAAAAGTTATATTTTGTCAACCACTGCTCACTCGCTAAGTGGCCTCGACATGAACTTTCACAAAAAACAACTGCTATCTTTTACATGCAATGTTTACAAATTTTAAGTGCACGCGGCTACTCTAACCATTGGTATAGTGACTTACATATAAATAATGTTAAATAAAAATGTCCTTTCTGTACAAAATAACTAAACTATATGCTATTTAAGTTGATATTTTAGATTAGTGATTTCAACAAACCAAATTCATCGTATTTATAATTCTAAAATTTCGGAACTTTATGTAAATGCGCCGTAACTATATTAAAAAATCTTTAAAGCTTGTGACAAAACGCTATGAAATTAAAATAACCTAATAGGAAAAACTTATTCTTATATACAACTTATACTTAACATAAAACAATATTTAAAAATTTAAGCACATTTATATTATAATACTTATTCTTTGACCGCTGTGACAGCGCTTGTGCCGATAAAAGCATTTATTGGTACGTATTGATCTCTTAGTGGATTTACTTCACATACCAAGGTATTAAATACGCCCGATATAATATGTCTACAATAAGTTAATCTTTGGACATTTTTCTCACGCTTATATGTTCATTAGATTGACACATTACAATAAAAATATTGCAATGTTAATCCAATCGCACCTTATTTTGTTTTGTTTTTTTTTTCTTTGTATAAAATATGCATATCCTGTATTTGTTTCTTACTATTGATATATTTATTTATTTCTACGTACGATTGGTTTCATTATAAATACTAGCTAAGTAATAAACATTTACAATTGTGTAGGTTTTATAAAAAAAACTTTTTTTTAGCTTCACGCTTTATCCTGCATATTGCAGGGTAGGCAGTGAGAAATGCAGTAACCATATGAACCTAGTGTTAAGACACTCCGTTGCATATAGTCGTTATCGTCCATTGCATATATAACGCCGCGCTTTGCCTAGTTTCCAGAGCGAAGAAAATGGAAATAGAAAAATCCATGTTCCCCGAGTGGGAATCGAACCCTCAAACCGTCGTATTATAGGCAGACGCTTACACCTCTGCGCCATGACGGTCCTCTAAAAACTTGTTAATACAAAATTAAGGTATCAAAATCTATATTTATTTTAATATTATAAATAATACTACACATAATTCTGAACAGATAAATCTGAACAGTCTCTTTTGTTCCATGCTGCTGTATGTCATCGAAGGAAATACTGGTCCAAGTGAAAAAAATAATGCTGTGATATGTTGTATATATAAAAATATATTATATGTTATGCTTTAGGTCAAAGATCTCACCCACTGTAAGACTTCTAGCCAAACATATATGTATATTAACTTCATTTAAATATAGTACGTTATTAAATTAAATTACACTTTAATTGTACCTATAGGTATCTATTATATAAGAAATATATATCAAAATGTAAACCGGAAGGTGTAACAATGGTACGTTATGATAGCGCGATTTAACTACAACAAGATGGATTATGATTTTCTATCTAGAACAAGCGTTTTATGGACCGATACACGCGTTAAAAAACGCTGCGTTTTTTTTTACAAATCTATTATATGAAATATAATAAATATTTCTTTGTTAAAATATACTATAATAATTATTACACAAACATTTAAAATTCAGTTTTGCTTGAAATATTTTTGATGTACAATTTTAAAATTAGTGTTTGTAGCGGCACTCCGTTCTTTATATAGCTTCATAATATCTAGCCTTTCGGATAATGTAAAAGCGACATCTATACAATTATAGAATGCTTATAATAGGAATCATCATATTTTTATATAATTTACTTAAAAACACGTCGTCAAATTTCAAGTGACAAAGTGTTTTAATTTCAAACAACTGAAGATGACAATCGCAAGCGGACGCAAGGCTTATAACGTGCTGCTTTGCGACATAATCGCGTTTTTGTATTTAAATTCTAACAATTTGAATACAATGCGGCTACCGAGATCGATCCTTAGACAATAATGGGATGGGCGAGACAAATATGAGTGGACAAGGATATGAGTTACTTAGAATTATAATGGAGACTTCGGACAATTAATTCTATTAGTTAATTGCCATTCTTATAAAATGAAGTTAAAGAACCTTTTTGTTCTGCTTAAATATCATAGGAACTAACCGGAAAGAAAGATTCATTTAATTTATTATAGTTGTAACAAGCTATTAGCCAATAAAGTTTCATTTTAAATAAAATTTTATTTTAAAAAAGTTTGTAAAACTTGTGAAAACTACCCTAAACGCTTAAAAATTGTAAAAGATTATGCATATCAAATACAATCTTGTTACAACGATGGGAGAGACCGATGTTATCTTAATAAGTACCCATTTGTGACCACAAACAACAATGTCGCCCGCTCCACTACTACAAAAACTTAACAAAAACTACGAAATGAGCTTAAAATACGACCTCACACATTTTAAGGGTAGTTTCCCGAAAACCGCGGGGTTTCCAAAAAATACATTTGAATACAGTAGCCCAGGTGGATTTTGACGTTTAATTTTTATTTTTACTTTTTTAAAAGCGAAGGTGTCACAGATCTTTATCAGGCGGACGGGATTTAACGATGTCGTAAGGCGCGGTGCTGTCAACTTATGTTTTTTTTCTTTTTCTCGTCAAGCCCGTGTCACATTGAATTAGGTAAATCCTTTAAGCTTAGAACTGAGCTGTAGGTGCCTGACTGAGCAAGGACGCGTCTTAAAGTACATTCGTACCGAGGCGTTGGCGTCTGATGCGAGACAAAAAATATCGCTAATATATAACTTTTATTTACACTAATATAAATATCACTAATAGATATGACAACTACCATTCTGTCTTTATCAAACTCATATTGACAAAAACATTAAATATTATTTAAAATACAGAAAATACTCCACTTGCGGCGGTGAGTTCCGCCACTCAACACGCGGAAAGCGGGGACGGAGAAAGCAACGGAATGTCTTAACACTGGGTTCATATGGTTCTTGCAGTTCCCTCTGCCTACCCTGCAATATGCGGGATAAAGCGTGAAACTAAAAAAGAATACCTTTTTTTCAGCTTATCCTGCATATAACATGATAAGAAAGGACTTAACGACACTTCATTTTACGCTTTCTCCCTAAATTCGGATATTTGTGTGTTAAGTGATGGTTATATAAAATATATATTTAATTAGATATTGTAAGTCTGCAAAGAATGAAAATTTAAATTCATTTTGACAAATTAATACACATTTACAGAGTGGCAGTAATTCAGTCGGTATTACATTCACATTATTTATACTGAAGACAAATTTTGCTACTAAAAATATATGTCACGATGATGAATCGGTACAACCAAAAGCACCCGCACAGTTTGGCCAAGCATTTGTCAGTGTAAACAAGCAATTAAACATTCAAGCTGTAGAGTGTACACGAACCCCAATAGATGACAAAGGGACATCTAATTCAACTGATTCTATAACAAATTACCCTACAAAAATATAAGTACAGTGTAATTTATAATAATTGATACGTTTTTTACTAAATATAAGTAATTATTGTTTGAAATAATATCTTCGCATACCAAAATTATTACTTTTTCAGTTATTGCTGTATCCCATAGAAGTATTGTATTTAGGCAGAAAGAGCTTAGACTTTGTGTCTGGAACTCAATTTCCCGTATTACATATGAATCTAAGTAATTTTGTGTTAAGTAACTGAATTAAAAGTTTAAGATTTTATTTTAGCGGTGAGAAAAGATCAATCCCACTATCATCTCACTTACAATTAGACGCTGTACCACTACTCAATTAAGGTGTCTTTGTTCATTGGCATATACCTTATTTTGTATATAATTAGATTGATAAAATATTACAACTTAATTCTAATAGTATAGTAAAAGTAGTCAAAATTAACCAAATTAACTAAAACTTTAAAAAAATCTAATTTAAATTTTTTATTGTCTCTGTTTTTCTCTATTTATATAAAGAGTTCACTAAGCTTGTATATAAATATAAAATGCAGCTTAATCCCGTACCCTCACCCATCCCTACTATCTAGTTTGCAAACGATATTTATTTTATCACAGAACTGTTACACGTTAAAATTGTCATTTAATTCGCGAAATCCCTCCGCGTCGAGTGCGTGTATACACACAGGAGTAAATCGCAACAATTTTCGTTGTAATTAATAATTACAACTAGAAAGAAATTAATTCTTTGTCGTTTATTTAATCTAAATTTTCAAACTGTATGAAAAAGACAGAAAAAATGATGAATGAAAGTAAAATATGTGATATAGTATTCAAAAGGTATATATAGTACTTAATTATTAATAAGTTAAATATTCAAGTACATCTCTACCTTTATTTGGATGTAATTCGGCGATGTCTTGGTAAAGCTGTCATGTTATGGGTTTTTGTACAGCTCTTATGAAATAGTTATTATTGCAATGCCTACTACTTAAACTGAACAAATTAAATAGTTAAAAATGTGCTACATCGATTAACTCAGTCCACTAAAAAAAAACTTACAAAACAAAGAACTTAAAAACAAAGAGTTCAAATTTGTACATTTCTCGGGCTCTAAGGCTTGAGAGATATACAAATTATTAGAACAGCTAAATAAAATAAAATAGAACTAAAGAAACGTTTAACAACCAAATAACTTACTGTATATTTCAAAAATGGGGTGATCGGACACCAACTGTTGGTCGACATAAGCGACTTTATAAACGCTCGCGCGATAGAACCACAGATGTGTATGATGAATGATTAGATTTGCCGAGATTAGGGCTAAGGGCAAGTGTTGAATGATTACTGGTACCTCTGGGAATGAGTTCCATTTTTTTTCATACCAAGATTTTTTCCCAAAATTATATCACATTTTTGCCATTTAATAATTCTTTATTTTTGTTATTTTATAAATTTCCAAAAATAAAGTTTATAATAGCTTAAAAAGTTTCTTAGAAAGCAGCTATAACAAAGAACTCGGCTTAGATACTCCGATTTAATTAAAAAAATATAAACTTTAAAGATTAAAATTACGTTAGCAGTAGCATAAGAACGTCCTAAAACAAAGTTTAGTTCAATTCAATTCTTTAAATAAGTGAGTGTGTGGGCATACCGAGTGTGCCAGTCGAGCACAAAACACTTCTCCAAAGTCACGTAGTATGGAGAAAGCAGGGAAGGGATTGTACAGTAGAAAGATGTAAATTATTACACATGCGGAATAAAGCAAAGGGATATTTTAAAAAAATCATAATAAACCATATTTCATACAAACTCTCTACAATCGACTCTATAATAACTCTAGGTAAAGGTGATAAATGGTAAGATTCGTTTCAAAATTTACCATTTATCAAACAAAATACACGTCATTTGAACAAACTATCTGTCACAAACAATTCAAGCTACATTATTATAACAATAAAAGTTTCCGATTTACACGTTCAAAGTAAAAAAAAATTCAAATTATGGGGGCACTAACCCTACAAAGTAAAAAGACCCGTCCCATCAAAATAGTCGGCGTTAAAAAGACACCCCATTGTGAATGTATGGCTTCTTAACCCTTGACTAAATGAGTACTATTTGGAAGCCAAAATTATATTTGTAATAGATTGTCGTTTTTATATTTTGAACGACTGTAGGGAGAGAAAATGTAAATGTATTATATGTTTTGTGATAACGTTACTATGACCTATTATTACCTATCTAACCTATTTACCTTACCTTGGTTACCTTAATAAATACATATATATATATATATATATATATATATATATATATATATATATATATATATATATATATATATATATATATATATATATATATATATATATATATATATATATACTTAGTCTTGCCATAAATATTGTTATAAAGAAAAGCACGATTTTTTTTTTATACGTAACATTTATTCCTTTCATAGTGAGTTAGTTTAATACATCAATATATAACTATTAAAAATATACAATGTTTATTCGAAGTGGTCCCCATTGGCTGCAATACAGTCTTTTAAACGTTGAGGCCAGTTATCAATAGCAGCACGAACTCTTTCTAGAGGAAAATTCTTCACTGCCAACCGAATGGATCGTTTTAGGGACTCCAAATTATCATGGCGTTTAGAGCAAGCCTTACTCTCTAAAACTGACCATAAATCATAATCCAATGGATTTAGGTCAGGACTTGACGACGGCCAGTTTTCAGTGCTGATAAAGTCCGGAACGTTAGTTTTCAACCAAGATTGGGTGAATCGAGCTCTATGACCCGGTGCCGAGTCTTGTTGAAAGCACCATTCTTTGTTATTGAACATGGTGTTAGTTAAAGACTTAACTACCGTCTCAAGAATGGTATTTTGATAAACTTGTGCCGACGTTTTAATACCTTTTTCACAAAAATATGGCTCAGTCACCCCTTCATAGCTAACACCCCACCAAACCATCACTGAAGTGGGATAATGCCCACGTTGTACTCTGTTTACTAATTGTGAAGCTTCTTTAGAGCTTCCAGCATAAATACGGTCATTTTGTTTATTAAAATACTGCTCAATTGTAAAAATTTTCTCATCCGTAAACAAAATTTTTTTGTGACCTCCCTTTGCGTACCGCTTAAGTAGTTGTTTGGATTTTACCACCCTATTCTTCTTTAAATTATCAGTTAAGAAGTGACCAGTACGTCTCTTATAGGTTGCAAGTCCTAAGTCATCTTTTAATATACGCGACATGATTCTAGGAGCTATCTTCATCTCCCGAGATAAAATCTTTTGCTTACGGACAGGATTTCTTCGAATTCTTTCCCTAACTGCTTTAATCACCTTTTTCACACGAACGGTACGTGGACGGCCAGATCTTTTTCTGTCACAAACAGAGGAGGTATCATTGTACCTATCAATAGCCCGGTAAACAAACATTTGACTAATACCAAGCGGGTGGAGGGTTTTAAAAATTGCACTTTTCTCCATACCTACTTTATGTAAGGCAATCACAGCGATTCGGTTCTCTTTATTATCCCACTCCATTTTAATATAACAAAATATTTAACAATATAATGGCGCGAAAATAAGAAAACACATCAAGCAATCATATAAAAATGACAGATTCCAAATTCAAACGTAATATTTTCTTTTTTTGAATAGTAACAGTATTTATGGCCAGACTAAGTATATATATATATATATATATATATATATATATATATATATATATATATATATATATATATATATATATATATATATATATATATATATATATATATATATATATATATATATATATATATATATATATATATATATATATATATATATATATATATATATATATATAATATAATATATATATATATATATATATATATATATATATATATATATATATATATATATATATATATATATATATATATATATATATATATATATATATATATATATATATATATATATATATATATATATATATAAATACATATATATGATATGTTAAATACGGTTCTTTACTTAATTACTTAAAATAAAGGTAAGCTTAGAAAGCACAGTGTTAGGCTAGATGAGTGAGATTGAGTGAATGAGATAGAAGCCATACTTTAACGAATATAATTAACACAGTCTACATAGTAAATCATAATAATATATTTTGGTCAATATTTTTGCTTATTTATGTAATTGTAGAGGACCATCGTGGCGCAGAAGCGTAAGCACCTGCCTGTAAACGCGACAGTTTTTGGATTCAATCTCCACTCGGGGAAGATAGATTTTTCTATTTCCATTTTCTTCGCTCTGGAAACTAGGCAAAAGCGCGGCGTTGAGTTCCGCCACTCAACACGCAATGCCTCGAAAGTGGCGGAAAGCGGGGACGGAGAAAAGCAAGGATTAAACAACGGAGTGTCTTTACACTAGGTTCATATGGTTCTTGCCGTTCCCTCTGCCTACCCTGCCATGTGCGGGATAAAGCGTGACGCTAAAAAAATGTAATTGTACCTTGAAACGTAACTTGTAGGCAACGTTGACATTTCTGAATAAAAAACATTTATTTATATAATTTGTTGATAGGCCACTGCTTCCCCTGTATTCAGATTTCTATCACACAAACATTAAATTCTTCTTTTTTAACCTTTCTTTTGTTAATTTAAGTCTTCTTTTTATATAATATGGATAATATACTCGTATAGTACCGAGATATCGATTTATATTCTTAAACATACTATACTTTACTACCAGGTTTTATTATAATAATTACAGCAAAAGCCATGAATAACATATATTTCGATATAATTTACTGTAGATAGACCCGATCCTAATTACGATTCACTTCAGCAAGAATACGCTCCGGATATTGAAAAATTATCTATCTTCTACACGATATTTATGAAGCTTTTTTCACTAGCGCCTCAATGGCTACCATGATTAAAACAATGTATAACATTATTAAGGGCATTTCATTTATTGTGTATTAAGACACAACGTACGTTGCAAATTATTTATAAGGAATAAAATTTTTGTATATAAACAAATTTAAAATATTTCTTTACAGTTTTGATGTTATATTCTTCATTATATTCTTACAGAAAAATCACCTAATTATTACATAAAAAATAAGTTGATCACTAATTTCAATAAGCTTTTATATTGTTTGTTACAAAAAAAATAGAAACTAAATAAAAGCTCTACCAAATCAAAAGCTTATCCCGTATACATTACACAAGTAACAAGTTTAACTGGCCATGCAAAGCAAAGTAATGTTAACTAGATCACAGTTGTACGAGATGTGTGAAACAGTAACAGTTGGTGGCAATGTTCTGCCGCCCTCCAGGGTGTGCTCAGTTGGAAGACGGCCGTATGGCGGCGTGGTCCTATACGATTATGGTTATCAACTATTAATTTTTGGGGAATTACTACCCCTTGTATTGTGTTTCGTCATCTATGTTGTTGTGGAATAGAAATTGTTATGTAAAAATGTCAACGTCTTACTAATATAAGAATGAATATATGATGAACGAATGTTTTTTGGCTTTAAAATATGCATTTTTGAATAAATATTTAATATGAATGCAATATTTTATTTAACATTTTTTTATTATTATTTATTTACGAAGTTGATTATATATTTTACTATTAAATAATTATGAAGAGCGTTGTAGAGCACTAGAAGAGCTTTTGACTATAAAAGTACCAGCTGCGGTTACCAAACCAATTTGAAGAATATCTAAATTACCTTGATTGATTGATTTTTTAACAATTGATTTCTCTCAGCCGAGCCTATTTTATTGAAAGCTTAAGAATCATACAAAAAGAGCAACTAAAGTAATGTACGGTTAATCAAAAGATAAACAAAGTGATGTTTAAGCATTTTTTTAATTAAAAATACCTTCCACCCCGATTCTAAAAAATACCTACTGAAATTCCCAAATAACCTTCAAGCCAAGTCAGCTAGAATAATATTTACACTAACGGAGTCCCGAATTCGAACCCAGTTTCGGTCCCCTCGTGATTGGTGGAAAGATAAGACGGGGGTAGGGAGGTGTTATTGTTATGAAATCTGGCAGTATCGCGATAACGGCCGTGGGGTCCGGACGCCTGCAACATCGATAGATAAGCTCTGATGCGACGCTCTGGGGAGATTTTATAAAGAATTGACTTTATGACGCGTATAAATCGAGACGCTATTTAAATTTAAATAAACCATTTATTTTCAGCTTGTATTTCTTATTTATTTATTTTAGAACATTAGTATGTGTTTGTATGTTATTTAACAAAAGATTTTGTATTGTTCTACACATTTTTTATGTTTATCTTATTCTTTTCAGTTAATAATATATATATATATATATATATATATATATATATATATATATATATATATATATATATATATATATATATATATATATATATATATATATATATATATATATATATATATATATATATATATATATATATATATATATATATATATATATATATATATATATATATATATATATATATATTTATATATATATATATATATATATATATATATATATATATATATATATATATATATATATATATATATATATATATATATATATATATATATATATATATATATATATATATATATATATATATATTTGCAAATAATTGTATATACATTAATATTTACCTGACTGTAATGGCCAACGTGTCGTAAAAACAACAACTCTCAGAAGAATTAGCAAAATTTAAACAAAGTTCTCTCTGACCTACTATATTAGAATTCCAGAAACTTACTTATTACAAAACTCATAATTAAATAAAGTTAATTATAATATATGTGCTTTATAAACATTTCATCCATGTTCTGTAAGCTCTTTAATTGACAACTGTCTTTATTTGTTTGTCTTGTCTGAAAGGAACCATTACAAGTTGTACGTGTATCACCGCGATATCAAGGTGTCCCCAACATTCGATACATAGATTAAATATAAGCTTTTGACTCAGTGTGCTGAACTTTCCTATAAATCCAGCTACCTTTAAATATTTTGAACAGGATATATGAGAATAAGGACCGTCGTGGCGCAGAAGAACTGCATCTGGCTATAATAGCGACGGTTTGTGGGGTCGATTCCCACCCGAAGAGAAGAGTTCCCTTGAAAGTGTCACTATAACAAAACTTATATTTCAAGTACTTACCTACGTAGTAAGTCCTTGAACCCAAACACAAAAGATACTAATGATAACTAGAATTGTAGTTTGTAGTGCAAGCTTCATTACAGCCTCTGTCTAAGCGTCAATCAAATAGTATGTACAAAAAATAATCAATGGTATATTGATTAATGGTGCCCGATGACGCTTCATTGACAAAACTAGTTTCTTTAATGACGAAAGGTGATGAACATAGAATAATTTTCTTTTGAACGATTCATCATATTTATCTGACTTGAAGATGTAGACCGATATGGTAACATCCTGTCTTACTTACATATGTATAATTTTTTTTTAAATATAATTGACACTACAGACACTTGGTCTGTACCCTTTTTTAACTTATAAGTACTATATGTTCTTATAATAAATATAAATTGTATTAATACATAATATCTGAAATTAATATTAATAATAATGAACTCTTATCTTTTCATTTTTTTACGCTTATTATTACTTATAATATCTAGAAAGATATGTTGATTTGAAATATATGAATTTAAGACAGAAATAAAACTGCTTCAGTTTGGTTCGAGTCTTTGCTGTCGTGTCTTCTCTATCAACCAACTTAGGCGGGAGGGAGGAGGAAAACAGGACTAGGCCCTCTGACAGTTTTAATTTAGTTTTAGTTCTCATAACACATATTTGATGTCAGGTCCAATAAATAACCTATGGACTGAAAATTAAATATTATCTTAAAATGAATATAACTGATAAAATAACAGTAAGAATCAGTTGCAGCTACCAAATGTACCAATTGAATAGCTCTAGAAAAAAAAAATACTTTATTAAAAGATTACTCCACTACTCAAACCCAACCTAAAAAAAGCATACCACAATAATTAAGGAGACCACAGAATTATGACAACATATAGGTAATATTGTTAACAAAAACTATATTAAATCTAAACTGAGGGAGATCCCTACGAGTGTTGTACTATAAATCTGCAGAACATTAAAACACCGCCCATTAAACGTAGGAATTGCCCTAAAACGCCTGAAACATGTGTCCAACGACCTGTCATCAGGGTTACCAGTACAATGGCATAATAGTAGATTATAATTTTTTCTGTTGTTGGTAACATCGGTGACAGACGCGCACTGCGGGACGCCACCACGCCTCCCCTTGTTGCCGATTTCTTTTGTGCATCAGTCATTTTTAAATGGATATTAAGAATTTGCAACATTTTTGCACTATAATAGACGTCTCTGAGAGACATTTTAGTAAATATTGATAAGTGAAATTTCAATAGATATGTTAATTATAAATCAAAGAAAAATAAAATATAATCTTCATATTTCGTAAATTCTATTCCTTAATTAGCTTATAACAGAGTACGAAGCGTGGCCCCTAAAATGAAACAAATGGTGAGAAAAATATAATATTTGCAAAACCTACATACGTATATATCACTTAATAATAAAAAAGCAGAGAAAATTTTATAAGACGGTTTAGATTTTTTCATACCTATGCTTTTTTTTTTTCAAATAATCATTGACTCATATGAGGCAACTAGGCGTAGAATGCGCACCACACGTAGCTGCGTTCAAGGGCCATGTTTTGTGCAGTAATTAGGCTATTTATTGTAATAGCCTGTAATCCCTAATAATCGTAATTATAGTGAACAGGACAAGACACGCGGTGGAAATGATTAAACAGCCGCCTTTATATTTTTTTGTAGTAAAATTACAAATTACAAATTGTTTCTTGCAACACATGTAACTATCTATATTATGAATTTTCTATATAATAGGCCGACGTTTATTTAATAGATATATGTAAAATAAATTAGTAGCTGATACAATTGTGGGTTCGATTCCCAGCTCGAAGATTTTTCTCCTTTACGCAATGCCTCTAAATATCTAAATTAATAGCTATAAAAAAATAAGTAATTCAAAATGTAATAAATAATTATAAAGAAATAATAACTATAAAATTAATAAGTACAAATTCACGAAAATTCACGTAAACACTTCAAAGGTAATTTATTAATGATATTTTTGCATTAGGCTGCCAATTCCGATATTTATGTGCTAAATGATTACTAGGTTTTATAAAACAAACTCTTAGTAAAGTAAAGTATTTTAGTAAAGGTTTATTATTGGGGATTTTTTTATAAGTACATGTAAGTAGTAGTTTCTTATGGAAACAGTTAATCGTGGTATAAGGAATGATCGCGCAACTTGACTCATTTCTCATTCTTTATTTCGCATATTGCATGTTACATTAAATGAAATATTGTCCACCCAACTTCTTCTAATACCCCACTAAATATTATAAAGATATTTGTTGAGCTTAATATACAACAAGTTCTTCGCTCGCCTCAGAATTTTATATCGATATTACATACTCAACTATCTCATCGTGACAGAGAACCCAGTGTCAAGTCACTCGCCACTAAAATTCAAAAAGTTGTATGGTCTATAGTCTCTATACCAAAGTTTTACATTACAGAGCAAATAAAAGATCTAATACTAAAATATAAATATTTTAAATATGTATTCAAAAAACTTATACTAAATAATCGTAGCAAATTGAAGAGTCCTCAACAAAATAAAATGATTCGCTAACACTCGAGTTTAGATATTTGTAACAGTGTAACAGTGTAACAGCTGGGCTCATCTCTACACCATGCTGACAGCAATATGTTGCGCCCGCAGGGCATTGTACTATGATAGTGTAGTACAAATTTGTTCTTTACTAAGTTAACAGATCGGCTGAGTTGTAATGGAAAATATCCTTTGAGTTTGAATTACAACTAAGACAAATATTAAACATTTTAAATAAAGAATGACAACTGTAAGCGATGGTATTGGATTCTATTCCTATTGGAAAAAATATATTACTTTCATTAATCTACCTAGAAACATTAATGTATTTGAATGTTTTTTATATGTAGACACTTACATTTTGAACATAGTATAATTTTAACCATTGTGTTAATTTAAATAAACTAATTATAATAAAATTTCCCACATATTTTTTTTCAAAAACGTGATCATTTATTCATTTTTCACTTAAGTCTTATATAGTAGAGCAACATGCATGCAGCTTTGAGCCTAAATATTGCAAGGGGCTCTCGAGAGCACTCCAACGTGTGTCGATAATTTTTATGGCACTTCAACAAATTGTTATAATATGGATTATACTTTAAAACGTTTATCTAATAATAGCAGACAAATGTACCTACATTTTATATTAGATTAGAAGTATAGTATGCTTTCTATCCCAGAGTAATAAGAAAATGTATTGATATTATTTTTTTCTTTGCTTCACGCTTTATCCCGCACATGGCAGGGTAGGCAGAGGGAACTGCAGGAACAATAGGAACCTAGTGTTAAGATACTCCGTTGCTTAGGCCCTGCTTTTTCCGTCCTCAGTTTCCGCCTTTTTTGAGGCATTGCGTGTTGCGTATCGGAATTCAACGCCAAAATTTATAATTTACTCAGTATCTGTGATATTGAGTAAATTATGAATATCGGCGAATTCAAAATGATTTTTTGTCCTTCATACTTTACATTAGGCAGAGAAAATTGACTGTTGACCAATTTTCAAACAATACAACTCGATAATATTTCATAACCCTTAGAAGGAATCGAACTCACTGTTGTCGCTCTTTTAGTCAGATGTCGTTCCAGTTCACCACAAGCTTTCTAATTGAAATTGTGTCATCAGACACAAACCAAAAACTAAGTAAAGACTGAAGAAAAACCCGTACCTGAATCTACATCCATTGTAAAGCCTAAGCAATAAGTAGTATATGACACGTCATATAATCCTAGGATCAAAGTATTTATTTTCAATACAGCGTATTTGTTTAGAACTTTGTGAAAACGGATTGGCAAATATTTGAGCTATCATATCTCAATTTGCGATTCAAATCCCGAATAAATAAACCACCCTCAATACTTTATTGAAATTTTACATCGTCTACAGACGAGCATTCAAAATTATTTTATAACAGTAATATGAAAAGAAAAAGTAGGTTTCAATTTTTGCTATCAAAAGATGTTTTGACTCTGAAAATATATTTCGCTATTACAAGCGTAAGGCGTAGCGTCTGCCCGTATAGTTTATAAGTTTAATTCCCATTTGGAGAATATGAATTTTTATTTCCATTTTTCTTCATTTTGGTAACTAGGCAAAGCGTAGCGTTGAGTTCCGCCACTCAACATGCAATGCCTCGAAAAAGGTGGAAAGGGGGAACGCAGTATCTTAACACTGGGTTCCCACGGTTCCTGCGGTTCACAAAAACAATATATTAATCTATCTTTATTTACCTCATAGACAATGCAAAGAGCTTTTTTTTGGAATTAAGTCTCACTAGAACCTTATATCCTTAGTTCATGACATATCATTAAGGTAACTTTGTCTTCTTCAAGATAGCGTAAAAATGTCAATAAAGTATACATTTATTATACGTCCTAGGGTTAAACAAAACATTATCTTCCTGTTCCACGCGTGCGTCAATCCCCAATGAATACGTAATCAGGTGCACATCGGCAGCGCAAATGCTTCATCTATATGCGAGCCTGCGAGGGTCAACTGCTTAATATTTGCCTACATAGGTCAACCATTATAACTGAACATATAAATATAGATACAAAATACTGAAATGGAATTGAAAATTTATATTAGTAGTAGTCACTTCATTGCTTAGTCCCTGTTTTTCTCCGTTCCCGCTTTCCGCCTTTTTCGAGGCATTGCGTGTTGAGTCGCGGAACTCAACGCCGCGTATGCCTATATTTTAGTTAATACATTATTATGTTAATAAAACGATTTTTTTGAGTTAGTGATAATAAAATATTTTTATTGACACCCAAACAATACAAGATTTAGAAAAAGGAAAGGAAATGTTATGATATTTTGTTCTAAATTCATAAGAAAATGGTATTTATAGGTACGTCCATGAAAAGAAATTACATAACAATTGTAAATACATTTATTTAAAAATATTTACTTATTGGCTTCACTCAAGGCACTCTTTTCTTTTCAATAAAATTCGAAAAAATCCATTACAAGCCAAATGGAACTGTATACATGATATTTTTCTTTTAATATTAGATTATTCCCTGCCACTCAAAAACAAATCCTATAATTGATATACCGACATTTTGATCAGATTCACATAAAGTTATGACAACAAAAGAAATTCAATACATGCATCAAATAACTGTAATTTCCTACAACCAAATACGCTTCGTAACAGAAAACTTAATCAGGACGTTGGGGCTTACATTTCTGTTTCCGATACGATATACTATAGCGTTTGAGCACAGATTATCCAATCAGTTAAGATAAAGGACACGCTTTTTTAGAAATGTCAACATGACATGGATTTAAGCGCCAAAATTGGACAAATGCAAAATAGATCTTGGTTAAAATGGGATAAAGCTGAGTGTAGATCGTAAATAGTAGATTAAAAATCTTTTATAAAGTTGGGTGTGCACTGGTTGTCGTGTGCAGGAGTGCCGCGTGGCGGGCACGTGAACGAGATTAGGCGGTGCATTCACGTCGCGCGCACAAAACGCGGGGTTCGCGGGCGAAACGTCAATTGTGTGCGGCTTGGGGGAGAAAATTCGCTAAGCTAGGTTAGATTTAAATTATAAATGCGAAATACTACCGGCATACTACTACTATTTGCATATCCCACGGGTGTATCTTGTTTTGACAACTTGTGTCGCATCTTTATATTTTATCATATTGTTTTTAAATAGATACTATTTTTATTTTGAAAACGAAAATTAATATTGCTAAAAATTTATGAATTACTTTTAAGTGAATTAAAAAAATTATATGAAATATACGTTTTACGAACACTTTGCAATATTTTAAAATATTTAAAAAATCCACAGTAAATTAAAAATTTCGTACAACCAGTCGCCCTCAATTTCCAATGCGGCGTAAAAAATAAATGATCAGCAAACAAAGTGAGGAGAGTAAACACACTTGCGCCCATCGCCCGCTCGTGTTCGGGGGACAAATAAATCAGGACTTGATCGCCACGTCCAGGGATTCAATCTCATGGGACCTTGATCTGGAAGCACTTTTATGCATGTCACATATAAAAAACGTCATGTAAAATCTAAATGTGTATTTTTATTGAAAAAATCTATAAATCTAAAATACAATCGTAAATCTTACCTACTATTAAAATGCACTTAAGTAACTACAAAAAATGATTTTCAATAATCCCCGATTATTGTATATATGCAAATCAATATATGTTTTATGATTTTATTGTTACAAAAGTATTTAGTATTGAAAACGGCGGAAAGTGGGGACGGAGTAAGCAGGGACTAAGTAACGGAGTGTCTTAACACTAGGTTCTTATGGTTCCTGCAGTTCCCTCTGCCTACCCTGCCATGTGCGGGATAAAGCGTGAAGCTACAAAAAAAATTAATGTTAAATTATTGAAATCAGTAAAATAGGTTTTACTGATTTCAATAATTTAACATTAATTGCAATACTCAATACTTTTGTAATGTAAAATTTTTATGATATTGTTTTCGAATATTGAAAAAATATCAGCTGTTAAATAAATAAAAAGACCTAATCATGTGAAATTGAGCTCTTTTATATTAACTATCGTACGGGAATAAACCAATTGATATTACTCTGTTATTTTATTGTAAAAAATGGACTCATAACAATACAACTATGGCCTAGCGGCGACATATACGTGTACATATTACAGATGTTTTTTTAATTAAAATACGTGTAAAGTCCACATCCACCACACATTGTTAGATAAATTTAAATTAATTTACTTTAATAAATTTTCATCTCTAACTTATATCACACTTAAACGTTAACATAAAGAATAAGTTTAAAGAGGTTCAATAATTATAAATTATTAAATATACATTATATACCTATGTATAAAGCAGTACTTCTACAATTTTAAGATACCACATCCACGTAACAAAGTACGTTACGCGTAGTGTCAAAGCACCAAGTCTCTGGAGACGGGGACGCATATTGCACTCATTTCATTATGTACATACGATTACGATCGGGGACATCGTATATATACAGATGGCTCTAGATTTAAGTTTGATTGTGGTGATGCCACCATATTTAACTGCCGGGACGAATTATAGTTTCATGTTTCTCTACTTTTTGTAATAGCTAAGTTGAGGTGGATCTGACTCTGAGTTGGAATTTTAGATAGCAAAATTTTAGATTAAATTATTTAAGCCTTCGTAGCGCAGAGGCGTTCGATCCCACTGGGAAAAGATGGATTTTTCTATTTCCATTTTCTTCGCTCTGGAAACTAGGCAAAGCGCGGCGTTAAGTTCCGCCGCTCAACACGCAATGCCTAGAAAAAGGCTGAAAGCGGGAACAGAGAAATCAGGGACTAAGCAAGCGAGTGTTGGCTGTAGGAGGTTCCAACAGTTCCCTCTGCCTACCCTGCCATGTGCGCGATAAAGCGTGAAGACATAAAAAAAAATTTGAAAATATATAACTAAATGTTATTTGTATTTCCAAATACGTTTTTCATTATTTTAAATGCAAAATACGTGTGTTATTATAGCTGTATACAGTAACAATGAAGCTAAAACAATATTTTCTTTAACTTTCGAATAGTCTTCAAGGTGATTGGGTCACAGTGCCACCTAATAATCACTTAAATACAGTTATAGACGATACCGTTACTGAAATCAAAGTTACAGTATTCTATATTGTCATATAATAATAAAAAGAATCTTAACAACACGACCTCTAGCCCCAACAACGCCTTAAATTAATGTTACAATACAAATTAAAATAGTGCAGTCGTGCTTCACAGCTATAATAAATAAATATGCCTCATAATATCCTTTTGTATTCATCGAAATTTTAACCTTATTTCAATATGATAAAGCCTAAAATCTTACATCATTGTGCACGTCCTGTGGGAATTTAATAAATCATAAGCAGTTTGGGACTGCGTTGACAACTGATCGTGTCAAGGGTTGCTTTGTTAATTTATAACACGTACTTAGGGTAGCATCGTTATTTAAGGACATTGAAGGTGATAGTAAATATTATAAAACTATGATGTAAGAACTAAAATATCTCATCTTTCAGTACTTATACGAGTAAATCAAGTATATACGAAGGTTATTTCCTTTACTTCTATTGCTTTTTCATCAATTGCTTTTTTTATGTACCCATTAAAAATACGTCTAATAATGAATCAATTAGTTGTAATTATAATGTCAATGCAACTATGTTAGGGTCATATTGTATTTATATGTTTATAGTTATATATTTATATTCTTATTATATATATATATATATATATATATATATATATATATATATATATATATATATATATATATATATATATATATATATATATATATATATATATATATATATATATATATATATATATATATATATATATATATATATATATATATATATATATATATATATATATATATATATATACATATGCATATTGTTGTGTTCTCGCTATATGCTTTCGTCCATATTCACAGGTTGGGAGGAATCCCATATAGAGTAGTACAAGTCCACCCGTACTGACTTGATTTTTTTTGTATGTGTACTTCATATATTTTTACAGCATAATATAGAACAATATATTATTTTGACCGGTACTAATTCATTATTTTGATTGGTCCTATGAGCCAATAGAGAGAGAAGAAATTTCAGACTTATTAAGAACATTTTATCTTCTAAGTCAGAGAAAAATTATATAAATCTTACTCCAGCCCAAACTTCCTGACATTCAGTGTCATGACATTTGTAAATTAAAATCCCTCCACCTATTTGTAAACTAATTTACTTTTATAAAAGTGAGATCATAAGGGCTCAGATTTTCATAGCTTGTATAATAAGCGGGTGTCTCGGGCTTGATAGCGATGTATTATTTACAGTGCGGTTCGTTATTTGCCTCACTGCCCGTAATAACTTGAGGGAATACACGCCGCAGTGCTACTAAAGCCTGGTAAACTTCAACCGATATATTATAGAGCTTTGTACCACTGTATGTTAATATTGAAATTGTGAATTGTATTTATATATATTATGTATTTTATTGTATCTTTATATATATCCCATCCCATCCCATTCCCATTATCCCATTTAACAGACCAGGCAAAGAAAAATCAGTGTTAAAGACTTTCCGTCCAAATTCAGAACATGATGAGTCTTCGCATGATAATAACTATTTGTCTTCGAATGGAATCTAAACCGAAAAGCTTGCAGTGAAACTATTATATTTATTAGTTCTACAAATTTCTCTTTCCTTAGCGTATTTAAGTATCATACATTCCTTGTTATATTCGATAATAACACATAAAATATAAAATAGCTAAGCTGCATTACATCAAGCCGTGCGTATAACACCGGTACATCGCACTAGAGTTGCCGCTACATTTATCATCTGACACATGTGCCGATTACAGACCCACAGGGCAAGTTAACTCCCACCTCTATACTCTGCGAGACTATTATACTGATATACTGACATATAATATATTATATTTTTATACTTTACATATTATATGTGTTACAAGTTTATATTTGGATATTTGTGTAGCAGATTCATATTGCCATGATTGTAAGAAAATTAAAAATATCAGTCAAGGGCAAGTGTTCGTACTTTGTGCACACTAAGGGTTAGTTAGTTACTGTGCTTGAAGAGGTCATCGATCGATATTTAATGTTAATTTCTACTTGATTCTTCCATATGATTTGGTGAAACGGTCTTGTTAGACAGTCAGACCAAAAAACGTACGTAACAGAGAGATTCTTTAAGGTTTCCATTTTCTCTATTGAGGTACAAAAGGATATTTTTAAGAGAAATTCATTATTTATATTAATTTATTTCTAATATATGTGATAAATGACATAATAACATATAATAACATATACATATGTGATAAATGATGATATAAAAATTATAGTTCATATAAGCAGCACAATTCTCGTCGATGTTTTGGCAAATACTAGGCTAGACTAGATATTATTAAAATATCTAAAACAAAATCTATAGAATGCTAAGTATCAATATCATAGTTTTAATTTCAACATGACCTCCTGTAGAGTAACCCCTACCTCCAAAATACCAATAATGTGGAAGTCGTATAATTTTTGTTAATCTATATCATTCCTACTAACACCTTTGCAAAAAAATATGAATATGAGAAAAAAAAAATTATTATTATTACTTCACCCAGACTATCAAGAACTGATTCATCGAAATGCTGATAAGTACCCAATATTGTTGACCAAATCTCAGAAGGAGATTTGGTCAGCGATATCGGTTAAGTTAGTCATAAAACGTGCAATATTTTTTATTTTAGCGAATAACAAGGAATAATTTATCAAAAAATGTCAAATTTCAACCGAATCTTACAAGATTTTTTCTAAAGTAACATTTCGCTTTGGCTTAACACCAATTTAACTTCTAATTTTCGTGTAAGCCTAAGTCTAACAAGGCACTGTTTTAGAACAGCAGTGCGTGCAGCGAGGACGGCCGCGACCACGTCGCGTGCACGTCCATCACGCCGACCTCAGGTTTAATGTATTATTGAGTTCACAAGTATTCTAATATTTTTAACTTCTAATAAGTTTATAATAATAATAAAAAATGCAAATAATTAAAATAACCCATTCCCACTAGGTGAAGATGGATTTTTCTATTTCCACTTTCTTCGCTCTGGCAACTAGGCTGTGCGGCGTTGAGTACCTTCGCTCAACACACAATGCCTTGAAGAAGGCGGAAAGCGGGGACGGAAGGAAGCAGAGACTACGCAACGGAGTGTCAACACTAGGTTCTTATGGTTCTTGCAGTTTTCCCTGCCTACCCTGCCATGTGTGAGATAAGGCGTGAAGCTAAAAAAAATACATATACAAATATAAAATACATATACAAATATATATTATATAAAAAAAATACATATACAAATATAAAATACAAATACAAATATAAATTATGTACAATGGCGGCCTTATCACTACAAGTGATCTCTAACAGTCAACCATTCAATACAATACATTATAAAAGAAACGGGACAGTGCAAAAAAACGTTACTCTTACTTTACGATTATATGCATAGACATACACATACACATACACATACATATAGGTTTGAGTATGACATATAAGTTAGAGATGATTACTATTAAACATATATACATATAGGTACATATTAATGCCTTAATATACTTATAGGCTTTTTTTTCATTTGTAATCGTTCTCGTATATTTTTCGTATATTGTCGTGAAAAAAAAAATCCTTATAAAGTAATAAGCCATATAAAATAAAAACGACATTAAAACAAAATTTACCTTTAATAACTTAATTTTAAATAAAATGATGAAGCATTTTTTGCTTAGAAAGTACTCAAGTCAGCTGCTAGACATACGTCACTTGTCAACGGGACGCGAGAATCAGTGGTTAGGAGCAACATCGCGTGCACATGTACAAGTTCGAATCCGATCGATATCTACACTGCTACCACACTGGCATTACCAAATTGTATAAATTAAAAAATAGCTATAGTTCGCGCTAGTATAAACATGTATTTGGAGAATTATAAACATGCAATTGAAAAACATACAAATATTTTATAAAAATATTTAGACAGAATCCAGTAAAAAGATGGAACAAAAATCCTTAATACCTAATAAAAAATAAGAAAACCTCAGGAGCAACTGGTTTAAACAGAAAATCCTTTATTTTACTTATTATTAGTTTACTTTATTTATTTTATAGGCTGAACTTTTTTCCATGAAAAGAAAAATTAAAAAACAAGTGATCACCGACGCCCACATTTGTTACATCATAGATGTTAAAAGTTCGTTGCCCTAAAAGCTATTACACATTTTTATATATTGAAATATAATAATAACAATAAAATAATATGAAAGTGATTTATTTTGTTTGTAACTAATACAAAGAAGTGCTTATATTTCTAAATAAGTAAAACTAATAAGACACTTCTACATTCCGTAAGTAGAAAACCATCGTGTCGAACATTATCAATTCAAGCGAGTCCTTTTCATGTTGGTATTCACACTTACAGGATATATCATTGTTGTTTTCGCCGTCTGGTGAAACTAAGTGTAAATAAGTCTAAGTGGTCCATTGAAATGTTACATTTTAAGGGCCGGGTATTGCATTTATTAGAGGGCGCAATTTTATTTTTGGGACATGCGGATAGAAGATGAAGATGTCAATAGAAGCTTAAACTCAAGTTTGTAGCCGCCATCTTGGAAAAAGGGGGGGAAATACTTTTTTTCGCGATATCTCAGAAACTATGCGTCGTACAAAAAAATTGTAACATTATAATTTGTACCAAATTGTTTTGTATACAAATAAGTTTAAATAATTTTTTGCCCTAAATTTAAAATTAAAGAAGTTATAAGCAAAAAAATGAAATTGTTTTTTTTGCTCTATAACATTTATTTAGTCGTCCGGGTTCAATAAGATTTTTTTTTTAAAATAATTAAAAAATTTAAAAAACAATACTTTTGAAGTAAAAAATATTATAGACAAAAAATTTCCTCAAAGGATAGGTAATATGCAAGATTGGTCTAAAGTATTTTTTTGTAAAATGTATAAAAAATGTTATAGAGCAAAAAAGAAAATTGGTATAACATTTGTTTCACTTTAAACATATTTGCAGACAAAACAATTTGCTACAAATTATGATCTTACAATTTTTTTGTACGACGCGTAGTTTTCGAGATATCAAGAAAAAAGTGTTTTCCCTCCTTTTTCCAAAATGGCAGCCGGGGGACAAGGGTAGTGACCCTACAAACTTGAGGTTAAGCTTTTATTGAAATGTGCCAAAAGTTAGTGACCTGATTATTTCTCTTAAATTCAAATTTGAAGAATTCGTGCAAAAAATGTTTTGAGTGTACGTACGTGTATTCAATATATAGATATAAAATAATTATTTGATGACCGTCGTGGCGCAGAGGCGTAAGCGTCTGCCTGTAAACGCCATGGTTTGTGGATTCGACTCCCACTCGGAGAAGATGGATTCTTCTATTTCCATTTTCTTCGCTCTGGAAACTAGGCAAAGCGCGGCGTTGAGTTCCGCCACTCAACACGCAATGCCTCGAAAAAAGGCGGAAAGCGGGGACGGAGAAAGCAGGGACTAAGCAACGGAGTGCCTTCTGCCTACCCTGCAATATGCGGGATAAAGCGTGAAGCTAAAAAAATGTTCAGATAGCAGTTTCAGTCAAAATACAAGCTCAATAGTAATTATATTAAAAAAAGCTAAAAGCTTTGCCATACATCCACATATACTGTCAAAAGAAATCATTAGGTTTCTCGATACATACATTTATTATGGTAAGCTAAAAAATATAGAATAATGGGAATTAGATTTCGTAAATAGCTTTTATTATTGTGTTATTACCCACTATTTTTCCACTTTTGTGGCAATTGCTGTGTGATTGAACAGATTAGTTAGCATTGACTCGCCACCTGCTCGCGAGGGGACGTAACGACGTTTCGGATAACATGGTAATTTGTATAATTAACTTTGGGGAGTTTGTGACTTTGATTTCGAATGATGATGTTTTATAGTATATATTAATGTTCTGTGATCTTTGGTGTGTATTTAATACGTATATATATGTAGTGTCATCTAACATATATTGCGATCTGGATTAATAGAGATACCTAACATAGTGTTTTTAAATATTCCAGTAGAAAATATTCAAATCGTAATAAACGACGCGCTTCATTTGAAAATTGAAATGAAGTCGCCAAGAACGTACACTATTTGACAGTTGACTCATTTCACAAATCCCCGGTCGTAGCGTGAACTTCGAACCGTTTTATTATCTTTTTCGTTCTCGAGCAATTCTCCATTTTCTTATCTCTATTGGCCGAAGAGCCTCCATTTTTCTCGGGGACACGTTTATTTTTCATCTCTAGAGGGCGGCAAAAATAATTTTCTCTGAGCTTTGAACCCGCAGCGGGGAAAAATGGGTATTTGGAAAATGTAATTGGATTCTGAAATAATCTCGACGCCTCTCGTTTCTTGGGGGAGTGCGTGTTGAAATAGAAATAGGTATTCAATGGGAGCTCATTAAAATTTTGTTTTCTGGAGAAGCGCGTACAAAATGTTATTACTTATTGAAAAGGTAAATTTGATACCTACACCTACATACCTACAATAAGAGTTAAAAACACAATAATATGAATTTTAAGTAAAAGTATCATAATATTGGCGTTTTTTTTAAAAATAAATAGTTGGCGACTTACGTTGTTTGTATTTCTCAATAAAATGTATAATCTTAGTACAAACTTTGATTACTAACTTATATACTAACGGCCTTATTCATAAAAAGTTATAGCACGCTTAAAGACTCGATATAGTACACTTGTCAAAAAACGTTATTCATAACAGCATTTTAGTGCCAATCAGTTCTATAAACCTATCATAAAGTTATAAAACCGAGAACCCTACTATAAGAGTGTTTTAACGTCCAAAGATGGCCGATTCATATAACAGCTGATTATAGCTCATACTAATATGAGCATTGTTATGACGTCGTCGAGTCACTTGTCATCAAGAGTGTCAATTTCAGTTTCGTAAACAAAACAATATAACAATTGACATTTTGTTCGATATTTATTAACTATATTTAGTTATTAACAAGTTTATTCATAATAAATTCTACATAAGAAAGGTGCAGAGAACATAGGTAATACTTGTCCAAGTCTAAACAATTTTCATTTTTTTGTCGTTTTACTTTTTTTGACTTTATTTTTTAAAAATTAAGTAAGTTTATAAACTAAAATAAAATAAACATTCGTGTTTTTGTGATAACAACGACGTAAATCAAGCCGGTATATGTCAAGCCAGATCCGATAATATAATTTTGTACGTAATATTATCTGTGGTCATACTATGTCAATGCGTTTGTCACTTGTCATCTGTGGATTTACTGGTATTTTCGGCAACAAGTCGACTGACTTCAGTATAGTGGCAACATTGTGAACGTATAAATCAAATTAGTGACACTTTAGTTATAGAAGGCTTATAGAGCGTTTATGAATACAAATATTTATCGAACGTTCTATAAGCCTAAAGAGCGTGTTACCTAAAGTATGCTTAAAACGTTCTATAAGACTTTTTTATGAATAAGGCCGTAATTATATATCGTACATGTACATTTTATATGAAAAACAAAAGCTTTTTAGAACAAACAGTTCTAGAATTAGTTAAAAAGATAACAAATTGATGGTATATATCTATAATACATTTTTAAATGGCCCGTATTCTTAGACACAGCAGTTCATTATAAACAGGAAAAACTTGTCTTGTTAAATATTTTAATATTTTTCGTGAGTATGCTAGCATTGCCAAAAATTTCCAAAATAGGTACGTAAATTTATCAAAGTACTTAGCGACTATGATCCCTTGTATTGCTCTCGTCTACAATTGCGAGATTTTTCAATTATTGGGTTTAAAGTATCAAATTTTTTTAGGTTTACTTTTAAGTTTGGGTTGGGTTTGAGTTTGAATTTATTCTCAAAAACCTTAATTAATTACTAGATAATTAACAATATAGAATTCTTGGGCAAAGTAGGTACTAAATACAAAACTAAGATTTGAAAAGTGCAATGAAATAGGTACTGCTACGCTTGGCGTTGAATCTTCTTTCAAATTAATTTTTATATTTTAAATAAAATAATTCAACCGAATGAATCCCGTATATTGTCATCTTTTAAAAATCTAACGTTTCATACACTTTTCAGTAGTCCGTGATCACGAGTAATGCAAGAGGTATTTAGAAAGACTGCTTTATTTAAAAAAAAAATGTTTTAGTAACTTCAACCATGACTGTCATGATGTAGTATGCATACAAGTTACTCCTTAAAAGCTAACAGTCGATTGCCTTGGTTATAATTCATATATTTTTGTGTGTATTTCACTAAATTGTATATGATACACATCTCCCACACGGTAACTTTAACTCATAACTCTTATAACTCGTAATTTGGACAACTCTTTTTGTAATTTACGTTGTTACCACAGACTTGGTTGTGCGTGCCTTTTACGTTATATCCTTTGTTTTTCTCGGTCAGTTTTTATCGGTTATAGAAAGTGTTTATATACAGCGACAGAATTCGTAATGAAGAGATATATACATTGGCAGGTACTAGCGAAGATGTAACAGTGAGAAATTGAAAATTAAGATGAACGTGCTCAGGTTATTTAGGCACGAATTGAATAAATGAAGGAGTGATAAAAAAACCTATTTGAGACAAGACACGCACGAGGAGGTCACACATGAAGAGGTTAATGACAGGAGACAAGGCAAAAGGGGCATGTAGGATAAGTCAGATGCGTAACGTTTGGCACTGCGTTCTCTCTGCTATGAGTTCGGCGTTCAAATTACCAAAGAATTAAAAAGAAAAGAAATAGAGCAGCCACTATATTAATGTATGAAATAACAAATAAAAGTTTCATTTATTCTTTAGATTTGGATAAAATTTGATTATGGTTACGCAGAATCTAAATATATACTTTACCCAAAGTTGAACCCATAGTTGAAATGTATGAACAAAGCGAATTTCTAGGGCTCGGATGACATAATAAAATAAACTAAGCGTTTAAATTGTTGTTTAAAATAAATTTATAAGCCTTGTAACGTTAAACTATAGGACAATGGATTAGAGAATCAAAGTATTATATATTTTTAACTGGTAATACCTGCAACTAAGATACGATGGATCTTTTAATGCTTGTCACTCGATTCGTATTTACGTACTTATTGTAAACGAAACTTCCCAATTACTTTCTACTAAAGATACTTAACAATGTTCCACTAGGTTCCTATGGTTCCTGCAGTTCCCTCTGCCAACCTTGCATAAATAAAGCGTGAAGACATAAAAAAAATGATTACAAGCAATTGCACAAATAAAACAAAAATCCAATGTAAATATTTATTTCAAATACTATAAGTCTTATGTCAGTAAAACTAATATAGTTTTACAGAAACTAGATTTAATATATCAAATGTGAATAAAACACCAGTCACGTTGAACAATTTTTGTTAAGGCGCTATTTCTTTATCATATTAAATTTAGATTCAAAAGTTCCAGACCTAGAATTTTCAAATATCTAGAAAGATTGATCCTTAAGCCCAACAACACTGTTAAGAACTATTCTTTTATTTCCTATACGTGATAAGTTAATCTACTGTGATTCTACATCATACGTTCCATATCCCTCTTTTTATTGTCTTTGGAAAGTGCGTTCCAATTTTTTTGTTATGGCCGCATATTATTTGTTATAATTCAAGACTACTATGGTTACGTATCAAATATGCAAGTCTTCAACATCTATAATAATCACCTAGCCTAACAAATAAAAAAAGAAAAACAATATATAACACAAAAAGTTTTATTCAAATCCGTCCACTAGATCCGAAGAGGTTCGTGTGACAGACGAAATAATTCACATTGAAAAATTTTCTCATAAAAATGTAATCATTTCCTTATGCACAATGTTCCACTAGGTTCCTATGGTACCTGCAGTTCCCTCTGCCTACCTTGCATAAATAAAGCGTGAATACATAAAAAAAATGATTACAAGCAATTGCACAAATAAAACAAAAATCCAATGTAAATATTTATTTCAAATACTATAAGTGCTTATGGTAACCAATGATACAATGTCGGACTCGACGTCGCGTCCATCATAAAGCTAGTCCTTGCGGTAGTATCACCATCTCGTGTCGCGTTGCGTTGGCCGTTAGCGGTACGTACCCTTACAAAACTATGTAATATCACCTATATTACATATGATAAGTGATTTTTATTAACTATTATAGTATATTATATGTAGTATTCATTTTTCGATTAATGGCAATCGTATTTATTTCAATTTGGTTCACCAATTTATATGAAATATTTTTTTTAATTTATTTCTTCTTATAAAACTCTGCTATTATTAAATGTTGGTAAACCAAATTTTTATTTTCACAATAAGCCACTAACCGAAAGAACAAAACTAGAAAATTTTCTTAACCACTCCAATCGTGAACTAAAGCAAATGTGTACAATATTTACGTCACTAATTCTCTATTCAGAGGCACACAATGCTTACATCTAGTCTCATTGTAATATCCGTTTTCACTTCTAACAATAATTTTTACACAAATCTAGTATATAATTTAAACTGATAACTGCTATTTGTATGAAATCTAAATATTTAATTAAAAAATTAAATATAGTACGTAATTTATTTAAGTTTAAGATAAGGTTACCAATTCAAATTATATACTAGAAATAATATATATATGTATATAGATGTTACAAACAAAATAATATATATATTCAAAGTAGATTTTGTCAAATATACAGTGTATATTGTTATAAACAAAATCTTAACGGTCATATCTATTCTAAAACTATAGGCGGCCCTCCGACCTCGCAAACTGTGACCAGAGTCGGTTTACTTACAGACTATTAGAAAAAAAAAATTAATAATACATTTTAATTAAAACTATTTATTATCTATGGGACAGGTTTGGTGTTTGGGATAATTTTATTTACACTATTGAAATTTCAACTAAATTTAAATTTCATTAATTACACAAATTATTCTTCAGAAACATACTAAGGAAGTAAATTTACTGTCTTGTAATGTTTCAATATTGATAGCCTCCATTTTAATGTTATTGAAAAGAAGCCATTATTACAATTGCTATTGTTAATGCTTAAATCTAAATAAGCGACTAGAACTAAATAGAATACAAGCAATCCGAAATTGTCATGAAACTAAAAGCTTTGTTGGTGCAATAATAAATATTGTAATATTTACAGAAATGTTGCCATAATCAATGATAAACTACCTTATGGTATTCATTTTCGAACTTTTTATTTAGACCCAATTATTAATATCATTTGTTATAATTACTTTGATTTAAAAAAAAATGATTCATTTTTAAATATATAAATGATAGTTTTTCCATTCTTCACATATTTACTAATTATTTGCAAAGTTTATATAAAGCTACAGACTACAAAGCTACCTAATGAGTTGGTGTAATCTCAAAAAAACTTTTATGAGCAACAAAAATCAGATACTAATTTAAAATCTATTTATCTATCACACTTTAATAAAATTTCAATAATAGATATTAACATTTATTAAATTGGGTCCAAAATGTAAAAAACATAACCTTGATTTTAAACTTTTTTTATTGAACTGTTGCTTGTGATCATTGCAAACATCATTTAAATTAAAGGTAAATAATAACAATAAAATATATATAGAGATGCAACAGCATGCAATAAAATTATAATTTCTAACTTAAAATAGGTTTTTTTGATTGTGCATATGGTATATTAAACCACACTATTGGCACAATAAGTCCCACACAAATATATATTACTAGAATGCACAGAACATGTGAAAAATTGTAACAAAACTTGAAATTGATGATTATGTTTAATTTACATCTTTACCTATTTGATATCAAAAATGTTATTGTATGCAACAGTTTAACTATTTGAAATCTGTTTCGGATATCAGCATTTATAATCAACAATCTCTAGTATTTCCTACACTCTATTATTTGGTGTTGTATGATTAGAATCCAAGGTATTACTGAAATATAAGAATTTATTTAGTCAAAAATAAAAAAAAATAAGACAGTTGACTATTTACAAGACAAACAGACAGAAAGTAAGCGTCCAAAATATTTCTATCCATAAATTTATATATAATAAATTTATCACATTCAACACTTAATAAGTCTTTTCACTTTGTATCTCACATGTTGATAGCATAGACAAAACTATGTTGTGCCAAATACACAGGTTTTACAATATTTTTTCACAGCATTCATTTATTTTTTGGCAATTCGTCAATATGATAAAATATATAGGAATCATTAACTAAAATCTAAATCACCGCTCCAATTGCAAATAGACAGCAAAAAAAGTGTTATACAGAAATTACGATATTTCTATGTTATGATGTAATAAAAAAAATTATAATACCTACAAAGTTACAAACAATAATGACAAATTGTTAACTAAGTTCCACTAATTAACTTAATATATATCCATAACATATTGATAGTCTTGTTTACTTCACTATGCCACCAACTATTCAACACTATTCTATATCACGTTTCACTCACTCAATTAGTCCTTTTTCTCCTCACTGACTGATTCATTCACTGATTCATCCACAGATTCGTTCACTGATTCATCTACAGATTCATTCACTGATTCATTCACTTCACTTGTGTCTTGGGGCCCGTCTTCGGGCTGGGCCTCACATCAGGTGTTCCGAAGCTCAACTAGCTTTACATCCTTAACATGCAAGTTATGCTTGGACTTGGCCGCAAATTTGATAACGGCTTGTGTTGATACAAGGGGTACGTGCCTGAGATCCAACCTATAGAAACACGAAATATTAAATAATGTGTACTATTTGGGTCATGCTATATGCAAGGTTTTTTTAGAGAAAAATGATGACTTTTAATTAGAAAATATTGATCAATAACTACAGTTGAATTTTGTATTAGCTTTAATAATTAAATTTAAATTTAATTATGCTTAAAATAATAATTATTTATAAAACCCTCCCACCTAACAAGATTAGGACATCTAGCCAGATGGTCCAGTGTAGCTTCTGTGAGCAATCTACATCCTGCTAAGGAAAGCCGTTGCAAGCCATGATGAGCGAGTTGCGCTGCGCCTGCGTCTGTTAGTCTGGCGCACGATGACGCATCGAGTTCACACAGCTTGGGTAGCGCCTGGGGGTGCATTTAAAATAAAACTGATTTAAAGAGGCAGTTGTAATTTGCAGTTTTGGTAAAAATTTAAAGTTTGGTTAAAAATTATGAATGGCACGTTCAATAACTAGTTTAGCAGTTAAACTAAGCAGGTAAAGTATACAAAAATGCGTAATAAAAAATAATAAAATGGATCACTGAATATATAATTGACCAGAAAAATAATTAAATGGGCGGTAAAAATTATTAAACGAGCGGTTACTTGTAAACAGTAATAAATCAAAATTTAAATTTAACCTAACCTAGCTAATGGTTTTTTTATAACTGTCCATGTTTTACTGTCGCAATAATTAATCAACCCCCAATAAATTAATACTAATATGTTTTCTCGAATATTTAAAGAGAGCAAAAAATTACTTTCCATTGAAAATTATATTTTACGCCACATTTAAAAAAAACTCTGCCTCGAATTTGAGGAAAATAAGGGGAATAAATACTTCCAACTCTGTTGTGTATTGGATATAGGCAACGAAACAAAACAATGCTTATATTATAGTAAAAGTTTTAACAATACCTACTGTACAGTGAACTCCATAACTCACCTGTACAATGTACAGCATAGCAACATCAGTTATATCAGTTCCAGGGAGTCGCAGAACAGCTAAAGCAGCTAGCCGCGACGGTTCCGTACCAGATCTTGCACCACCCCCCGGCCTTGAATTCTCTGGGGGTGCGAGGATTCCTCTCAATTTTGCGTCGTCAAGACACCTAGCGAAGGACAGGTCCAAGGCCGTAAGAGGTGGACACGAGCTCGAGCGAAGGGCTAAAGCTGCTTCAGCTGGAGACCCAGCTAGGGAAAGGGAGCGGAGGGCTGGGAGACGAGCTAACAGCCTGAAAGAAAAATATTTTATTTTTTAATTATACTTTATACTTGTTGCTTTAATATTGCTTGCTATATTATAATTAATATGCTTAGATGGAAGAGATGGAATCATAAACCGTCTTAGATGGAATCATAAACCGTCTGCCACACAGGAGATTGATTGATAACCTTTAATTTTTTTCTCACTAGTAACAAGACAAAGAGCGACATTAAGTTATCACAAATCAACACTCCGTCTACCCGTACAGCAGTGATTCTCAACCTTTTTATTTTGCGGCACATATTTAACGACTTTCAAAATTTGGCAGCACACATCGAAAAATCTGAAAATTAATATTAAACCTAATCGCATACATTTGCCAATTTTAACGAAAGAAAATCACTTTTTTCACTAAGAAAAAACGCGTTGCAAAGCAAATAATAAAATATATGAATTTTTATGAATTTAAATATATATTCACGTTTAAAAATGATATATTTGCTAAATTTGGCGGCACACTTTTGAAATTTAGCGACACACAAAAGTGCCGCGGCACAGTGGTTAAGAATCACTGCCCTTCGGCTAAAACTACTTTTTTTTCATCAACAAAGAAACCAAGAATCATTAAAAAATATATTAATATTGTCATGAATCATATTTAACAATATGTGGTAAAATGTGTCATAACGTTCATGTAGCATTTAATGAAAAATGACTTGAATATGTTTAAACGTAAATATGTATATATTTTTAACTTAGATATACGAAAGATATTATTGTCATTACTTATTAAAAGTATGCATAGTTAAATTGATACAGTTTACAAGATGGTTCAATATTTTTTTCCTTAAAAGACCTTACCAAGCAAGCTGCCGCCTAGCCAAATGACACCACTCGAGTCCCAAGCTGAGTGGCTGGCGACGCGCTATCCCGGCGAGCTGCGCGGCCGACACACGCACTTGTACAAAGGACATGCTACGCCACAGTGATGGATCCATCTGTTTAAAAGATATGTGTTTATTGGTTTATGTTAACTTTATTTTGTATAAATTTACCATATAATATTAAGTATATATAATAATAGACATCGTGATGCGCTTGGGCGTCGGTAGCGACAGGTAGGTTTTCCATTTGTGTTCATATAGTTCAGCCTATCTTTTGTTTAATAAGCACACATGAAATTTGGTCTTAAGACTGAATGGACAATGAAGCATTTAAAAAGAGGCAATATCCAAAGGACATCACCGTTCATATAAAGCTTAGGAAAACCTGATAAATACAATAAAAGTTATTTTTGTTTTTTACATTGAAACATTGTGGAAAAGCATGACTTCTCTTACAAAGTAGTCTCCAGAAATCAGCTCATAATTTCTTCCCACACAATTGACAAATATAAAACTTTGATAGAGCATATTAGAAACAAAGGACTAATTGGTCACACTTTTACACGTAAGGATCAAAAATGCACAAGGATTGTTATCAAACATCTCCACTTCAGTACACCTAAAGAAGCCATTGTAGAAGCAATAGATAAAACTGGAAATATAGTACAAGGTGAAATAGTTACAGCTCGAAAACAGGGAACTAAAGAGCCCCTAAATACATTTTTTGTTAACATAGCCCCGCATGATAACAACAAATTTGTCAAGGAAATACAATACATATACAACCAGAAAGTTATAATAGAAGACCCAATAAAAAAATCAACTGTGGTGCAATGTACAAGATGCCAGCAATATGGTCACAGCAAAAATAACTGTATGCGGCCGTATAGATGCGTGAAGTGCGCTGGACCACACAAAACTACGATGTGCACAATAGATGAAAACACCCCAGCAGTTTGCGCATTATGCTCAGGAAGTCATCCAGCTAGCTATAAAGGTTGTCAGATCTATAAGGAAATTGTAGCAAGAAAGCATACTAGAAGCAGACATGAACCCCAATCAAAAGCAAGAACCGCCCTAAAGGCATTGAAGAACGACACTGTGCCTCAGGAAACTACAGATGGCACTAACACAGTAATCGTCGAACCTGTAAAGAACCCCAGAAGTGGCCACTCAAGAAGTCGCCAACCTAGCGTAATAAAAGGCTTGTACAGTGAAGCCGTAAAAAACTCCAGCATACCAGCGATAGATATCACAAAAAAGACACATGGATCAAATCCGAGAGCTACTGCTGACCACATGGATCAGCACAGAACCCAGAACGACAAAGCTGAGACGCCGAGAACATATACAAAAAAATACGTTGACCACGAGTCACAAAGAACACATTTGACAAAAATAGATTTCAAACAAGACAATAGATTAGACTTAGAAGTACTTATAAGAAAATCAATAAAATCAATAGTGTCAATGCTGTACTACATCACCGCCTCAGTCCCTCAAGGGTCAGTGCTTGGACCAGTTTTATATTCAATATATACGGCAGACCTGCCTGAAACAGAAAATGTTGTTACAGCAACATACGCTGATGACACAGCCTGCCTTGCAAGCGATGAAAATCCAAGTAATGCTTCTATAAAATTACAAGAACAGCTTAATAAAATCAACGTATGGCTGAAAAAATGGAGAATTAAACCTAGCGTAAATAAATCAACACAAGTTACATTCACGCTCCGAAAGGGCGATTGCCCGTCTGTAACTTTGGAGGACCAACCGCTACCAAGCAATAACAATGTGAAATATCTTGGACTACACTTAGATAGAAGACTTACCTGGGCTACCCACATCAGAGCCAAAAAAACAGAAGCCACCTTGCAATTTAAAAGTTTGTCTTGGTTATTAGGAAGACAATCCCGACTATCCCTTAGTAACAAGCTACTAGTTTACAAGGTCTTCATAAAACCGATATGGACTTACGGTATAGACCTTTGGGGCTCTGCTAGCAACTCCAATATTGAGATTCTCCAGAGATTCCAAAACATTGCTTTAAGAACTATCTCAAGTGCACACTGGTTCGTGAGAAACAAGGAAATACATGAATACCTGGAGATACCAACCGTAAAGGAGGAAGCATGTATAATAAGCAAGAGATACAAAGAACGACTTAATAAACACATAAATGAACTAGCAAAGAACCTATTAATCTATTTTAATAAATTTATAGGGACAGAAACCATCTGATTATGGCTGCCATATAAAGCCCAGAAACCATCTGATTATGGCTGAAAGCCGATTGCAGATAGGAAAAATTAAAAAAAAAAAAAAAAAAAAAACATTGAAACATATCTGGAATTAAAATTGTTATTTTTATTTTTACATTTACTATATTTTTGACTAACACAGATAAAATTTGTAATTTGTGTCATATAAGAAAATAAATAAAAACTTACCGAGTATTCGGCCCAAGCTTTGCACACCAATGCGCAAGTCGCAAGCTCATGAGGGGTCAGCTTGGCGAATACGCATAACATTGCTTCTCGATCCAACCACGGGCAACCAGCTGTGGGTACTAGTGTGAAAGGTGCTGGTCGAACTGGATAGAGAGGCTTCTTCAGGACCTTGGAGTTGGGAAACTTATGATGTTAATTTTTAAATAATTTTAACTTATTGCATTATATAATGGTGTGTGATTCAATATGCATTCAAAAATACATACTTCAAGCGTCTTTGTCTCTCATGAAATTTTTAATTTTTACAGAAATTTATAGATATTACATCATACAACATTATATTTCATTATATTTACAAGTATGATATATTGACTCTATGCTAAAAACTTTATGGTTCATTTACAAGCTTGGCAATGTCTGGCAAGCCTCTTAAAAATCACAATTGTTTGTAGAACTAAAACTCAGCCTTATCCAGTATATAAATGCAAAAGTACATAAACACAACGTAAATCGGGATCTACCTTAGCAGAATGATGTGTCAGTTGCAAGGCGAGGTGCGCTCGCAGTGCTTGTTTCTTCGGCGCCTCGTCCTCATCGCTGGAGCGACGTTTCTTCACCGCGGGCTCCCAGTCACCTTCACGTTCGCCTTCCCCGGTTGCACCGTCTACATTGTCGTCGACTTCATTTTTAATTTCTGTAAGTAGCAAAATTTTTATTTATATTTGTGCCCCTATTTAAGCATAAATCACAATAATTAATATAAGAATCACTTTGTCTTAAGTCATGGTTTGCCAATTAAATAAACAATTCAAAATTTCGTTATCTAGCTAATTACGTTACAAGAGATAAATTACTGCTTTAGTTTGTCATATTTTTCAACTTCACATTTTATAAAAGCTTCATTTAGGTTTAGGGATCATTTTATATCACAAATAATGGATATTTTATAAAACATCATATTCTTAACAATTAAGATAATATATAATAATGAATTTTAATCTTAAATGAAATTAAACAACAATGTAATATTTATAAGCTAAAGCGCCAATATCTAACCTTCTTCAGTTTTGAGTTGACCATCGGTTTTGTTCTCTGTATCAGAGCCGGCTTCTGATTTTACAGTTGATGGAGGAGGTGGAACTGGTAGTTTATTCTGAAAATAGTTTAAATTGCACATTTATTTTTTTCTGAATTTGCCAAATAAATATTTTATGTATTGGATATAAAAATCCAAAGTAGTCATGAAAACTAGCAAACATTTTCATAAAACAACTGTTGATTTTTTTTAAACAACGATATGTATTTTATTTTCAAGAACTTTTAGATAGCTAACCTGAGTATTATTATGATGTTGACTCAGTTGACTGGCGTCTGATCCAACACTCATGCGACGTAAATCTGACGACTTCTGGCGAGCGCGGAAGTGGCGTGGCTGTAAGAGAAATATTGTTTTAAATAATTTTATTAATATTATAGAAAAAAATAGTAGTCATATACTTCAAATTTGTCATAATATTTAAAAAAAATATGTGAAAATGAAAATTTAAACATAATTTTGACACATGAAATTGTTTAGTCATTTAATCAACTGATATAATTTTTGATATTTTTCAAAACTAACGGTAAATTATTGTTGATTAAAACTACAGATACAATTTATATAACTTAACAACAGTATTCACACACAAATATATCAATCCTGAATAAACTACGCATACCTTATAATCATGATTAAGGCCCATAGTAGTACAGGTGGGGCACTCCCAGGAATTAGGCAGGTCCTCATTAATCTGTCCACCTGGAGGCACACATGCTGGATGCACGATGCTGTAGCAGACTGAACATTCGCGTAGCGAGGACGGACCGTTGCGACCTGAAGGAGGAATGTAGGTTATATTTATTGATAGTTTTAACATATAAATACAATATTGACACTCATGTATTTTTTATTCTTCCTGCATCTCCTTAAATCATACAGCAAATTGTACAATTACAAATGATCTTTTAGTTGAAACTACTGTAAACTGTGTTTGCACTGGAAATTAAGGAAGGCTTAAGGTCTGTAGAAAGTCTGATAATAATTTTTTTTAGAATTTGAATTAAACTTGATGACCAGCAATAACTTTTACTTATTTTATAAGAACTTTGACTATTTAAATAAATCGAAAAAAAAAAACCAACTAAATCAAAAAAATAAATAAATAAAAACAAACTACATCTTAGTATATAAATAAATTACCCGAGTTACCCTTAGCCTGTGGCGCGACCGGAGTTTGCATCCAACCGTCGAGATGGCACACCGCACACGACGCTGTAATGGGTAGCATCGGCTAGAAAAATAAAATATTTATATATTATTTTTTTCCACACATTTGCCATACATATATTTAATTTACTATACGGAATAGAACGGTATAGAATAGCATAATAATTGACGAAATCCAACACCCCTTTACATTACAAATGAGCAAAAAAACACGATTATTAAGATTTTTCTTGAAAGACTAGGAAACTACAAGTTATTATTAGACATAGTTATATTTAATATATATAATATTATAATATAGCTTTATAATAATATTTCACTATATATACATAATATAGTGTTTAAGTCAGTATAATACTATAAGTAGTAGTGTAAGTTTATTATTCCGATAAATTGTAACATCGACTATATCGAGAGAGTATTAAATCAGATATCAACAGATCAAGACGTTTCTTTATTATCTCCAATGACATAACCTTACAATATGAATGGCCTATACCTTTTTTTACACAAAATAGAAAATTATAAAAAGTATAGACATACTTGTAAACACTGTCGCATGATACAGGTCTGCTTGGCGCGGCCCAATCCACCGAACTTAACCATATCATGACAGAACACACAATCGCCGCAGTCTGTACGTTGGCAGGCTTCACATTTCTTACACCTGAAAATTTATAAATAAACTGTTGACATACCAAATAAATATGTTAAAATTAGATTTTTACTGGTTTAGTTTCAGAAAAAATCATTTAGTCTTTAAAATAGGCTGATCCAGTTTTCTAAGTGCAATAAAATTATTAAAAACTGCAAATGCGATGAAAGAATCCTTATACCTAATCAAATTGTTTTTACTAAAAAATGTTTAAAATATGTCAAAAATAATTAATATTTTTAAATTCACGCTTTCTCTCTCATGATTTTTTTATTAGCATAATCATGGAGAGCCCCGTTTCAAGACACTCTTTGTGATCAAGAAATATACTCTAATCCTACCTTTTAGTTACTACTTTATGAGTGTTAAATCTACAACTATCACATCTACTGTCAAACACTATCCGATCCTTGAAATTCGTACTACTTATTAAAAAAACGTACCTAGTACGCCTTCGTCTCGGAGCACTATTAGCGTGTTCTGGTCTAGGACGAGCTGGTCCCCCGCGATGGCCGCCGCGTCCACCACGGCCACTGGATTGGCGTCTCTCCCCAGATGCTGATTCGTCTGGACCTGGTTATAATCATAGGATTCTTTTCATTAAAATTTTGTTTCAACTAGTATTTGATTTAAGTTTCATATAACTTAGTGCATCTATGTGTTTAATTGGAAGCATCTATATTACTAATACAGATTAATTTAGTATATCTCAACTTTTTATGGTAATTTAACAAAACTAAAGAATTGGAGATAACATGCTAATCTCAAACTATTAGTGCAAATTAAAAAAAAATTTGTTACATGTAATATATACATTTGACTTATGCGATGTAATATATCTCGCATAACTTATTTCCATGTAACCCACTGTAAGTGCATGCTTGTATAATTCACAACTTTTAACAATATATGGGATCCATGAAAATTTTTAAAGATCTATAACTCTCACACTGATAAAGATTTATAATTATAGCTTGAAATCATTCATTGCACGGAATTCATAATCTCACCTTTTAACACTGGTATGCCAGTTATGGCCAAGTTCTGCTTATCGTGTCTATGCTGCTCCACCAGAGTGCGTACATCTCGAACTAACGCTATGGGATCTGTTAGGAGCTCTGGCACAGATTTACGTGCAGCTGGCAGTTGGTGGAGGTATACTACTATAGCCTGAAATAGTTCACAATACATTATAAACAAAAAGGAATTTCTGTCGTGAGACATGGTTAAAGATAAAATACTTGGAAAGGGAATAAATTATGTACTAAATTAGGAATAAAACATTTCTTTACTACTTTTGGATCGGTTGCTTGCAAAACATAGAAATATAAATTATGTCTACTCCATTATTACACAATATTACGTTATCGAAGTAATACTAACGCCGATTTAGCATCTTTTACCACACATTCAATTATTTCTGTACTATAGAAAAATAATTAAAATGTAATATATATAATATATAAGAATACCTTAAGTCCATGCAATTCATTCTGAGTCAAATGCACATGTTCCTTAGGCGGTGGCGGTACAGTCGGCGGTGTTTGGCCTTCGGGAGCGAGGTGTGACCGTCCCAATAGTGAACTGACATATCTGTCTAGGACATACCAAAGCATTTCCGTGAAGAATGGATACCGGAACTTTTGTGGGACCTGTAAATTGAAAAGTTAATTTGGTGTTATATGTGTATATTGAAAATTACTCATGAAGTAATATGATTTTATATTTAAATAAAGTTTTAAATCTGATTGGAAGTAATATTTGAAAATTATACTTAATTACTATATATTTAAAATAATTACTTAAAATTAATCCAAAATCTGTTGCTTGATTAGAAACGAATCTAACTTAGTAGTGCTTGTTTCGCGATCATCTACATACAAAGCCTACATCACAATGTGTAAATTAGTTACCCAGCCCGATTTATGGAAAAAGATATAATTATATTCATACATACATACATACATATCTTCACGCTCTATCCCTAGCGGGGTAGTCAGAGAGAACGGAGCGCCAAACGCTGCGGTCCCTACATACCTCTTTCGCCTCGTCCACTGTCATTAACCTCTTCATGCATGCTCTCCGAGGAGTCCTCATGCTTTTTACGTGACCTTCCTCCAGTATCTTCGATACTGTGTTTTCGAAAGTCAACCGAGGTCTCCCCTTACCTCTCTTACCACACACTTTTCCATCGTATATCTTTTTTACCATTCTTTCGTCACTCATTCTTTCAACGTGCCCAAACCACCTGAGCACGTTCAAGAATGAAGCTTAATAATAATTATATTCAATGACTTTTATTAATATTGCATAATCATAACTAGCACACACTAGATGAAAAATAAATAAAAGTCATTATACCTTTGTAACATCTTCAACTTGAGCTATTTTCAATTGCTTCTCAATACCAAACTGATGTAAGAAGTTGCCGCCGAACACTAGCGAGTCGCTCGGCGTGTACACTGCGTGGATCCAACCAGTCGGGATGAAAAATGTATAGCCTGATTGCAGCTGAAATAAAATTATATTTGATTATATTATATTATAATAAAATATAAGATGATGGCAATATTGCTTAGGCCTCACATATGTAAATAAATGATCTTATAATATAAGAGAAATATAATATACATATTTTACACTTACTTACTTACTTTACCAAACTTACTTTACCAAATATTGTTTTTTTAGCCTGCATGCCTAATATAGTATATTAGTAGTCACTAACTAGTGACTATCTATTGACAAGACATTTTACTATACGCGATTTATTATTTCATGAATTTTTTCATCACTGATTTTTAATCATAGTGTTAAATTGTTCAAGAAACCTTGCAGAAGCGAGCTATTTGCCATATCGAATCTTTATGACAAAAATTTAAGTTTTATTTTATATTTAAAAATTTAACCTTTAAAAATATAATATATGTAAAAAAATAATAATGATGCTATCAAAAAAATAGGCTGAAACTTATCACACCATAGAGTCCGCAATTGTTTCATGGGACGGTGTGTACATTTTAACAATAGGATCCCAGAAAACTCCGAGAATGTTCTACATCACAATTTAAAAAATTGTGAAATAGCTTTTTTGTTAAAAACAGTAACTACCTAAATAATGTTTTTTATAAAACATAACACGCCCTGGGAATACACACTCCGGTCTATTTCAAATGTATCATTGTTAACAATAAATAATTGTAAACTATCAAAATAAAAAAGTTTGCCTGAGTTCGTTTAGCCGGTTCTTTTCAAGTCTGTGTCATTAACTTTAGTGAAGATGATCAATTATTTGACGTTCAAAAAATTAATTTTTAGCATTTTTATTTTGAACAAAATTTGGCCAATATAAAGGCACTGTGCAATGAAACACAAGAAACGCAAGTAACTATGAGGCTTTCCAATAACAGTTGTAGCTTAATAATAGTCAACAAATAATAAAAGACTCTTAAAAATACTTACATGAACTCTAATACATTTTTCAACCGTATCACCAAAGAAAACATCAGACTGTTTCCCCGACAGCACCCACTTTTCGTATAGCTGTAGATTTTCTTCTGTGGGTGGAATGAGCCAGAATACCTTGGCACCTAATAAAGAAAAAAAATATTTCTTAATTAGCTTAAACTTCTAATTTTTAACCTGAATATAGCTATAAGAAATATTGAAAACTATATATACCTCTTAAAATGTGGTACCATACAGATGTACCACCAAAATCAATGTGAAAATCTGTATAGCATCCCTTCACTGACATAAGGCAGTACTTTTGTACTTTTGGGTACATCATGTCATCTAGAGCGTTCGTCGATTCAGTCTGAAAATACATCAAATATTTCATTTAGACATTTCTATATAAAAACAAATGTTTTACTAATTATTTACAAAAAAAACCTCTAGGCATTGACTGAATTCTTGTATAGTTACTATTGTATTCAACGAACCAAAAGTCAATTTGAGTAAAGAATGTTTTGAACTGTTAGTTATAGACCTAGGAGGATTTAGCTTTATATTCATATCTAAATAATTCACTTTTAGCTGACATTACCTGTTGATCTTTCAAATGCCTCGGCCACACAGTGTCGACCCAGTCGATGAGACGCACAATGCGTGGTGCCTGCACATAGTTCTCTAGGCGGGTGTGTGAAAACTCGAGGGATATTACGTTCAAAAGCCTCTCTTTGTTAGGATCGTCGTAATAGCGTTGCCAATCCTGATAATAAAAAATAATTATATTTAATTTCATTATATTTTACATTTTTCAAGATGAGAATAAACTACGTATGTAATAACGGACATAAATGTTAGACATATTGACATGTTCATTATTGTGTTTTATTTAGGAGTTATTTTTAGTGATTTCTTGAAACCTTAAAACGATAACAGTAAAAATAAAGTGAAGTGAGTGCAATTTTATATTTTTTAATCGTGTTTCATGTTGATTGCATTGTTATCGTAGACTCTAATAGTAATTAGCACTTAAGTAATACATAGTGTTGCACCGATTTGTTTACCTTCATGGTCATCTCAATATTTTTCTGCGTGTTTACATCCATGACGTCAAGTAGGCGCCTAGAGCCGACGCACATGCGCACGTCGTTCACTGTAAAGTTACTGGTTGGCACCCTGCAAACAAAGGAAATACATTATTTACATATAAATGTCATATAAAAAACACAAGTGTTGTTATTAATATTCTTACAAAACATTAAATATTGTTAATCTGTAATTTATTTCAGTTTATAGTCATAGCATTGACTTTAAAATGAAATAAATATCTATACGTATCCACCCGTTTGCCATACTTTCAGTTGCCCGCTTACAGCGTTACTGTGCGGACGTGTTGCTATGCTTCATGAAAACTTTTCCATTTCAGGCTTCGGTTTGTAATACGCCATTTGCTAAAGAGAAGACATTTGCATTTGTTTTTACCGTCCATTTGAGATGTTAAATCTAATGTAATGCATACAACAAAATATAATTATTATTTGCTACGTACGTGAGAAAACAATATTCTTTATTGTCGCAATGTTAAGCTTAAGCGGCTTCCATTTTGTGGTTGAAATACATAGTTACCTATATCAAAACTTGTTTGTATAAACATAGAGTAATGTAATTTCCGATATTTATTACCAGCAGTTAATTTGACTGCAAATAACGAACTCCTAATAGTCGTATATGTTGCTACTCTGTCTATTGAATATTGATGACGCGGCTTTAGTATTTAATTATGCTATAGTAATATTCATTAATATTATTATATATATTTATATATTAAACGAAAATATTATGCTATAAATTATGTATCTCTCCTCTAATAATTGGACAAGTAGTCCTTAAATGAAATAATAAAATAAGATTTTTGCGCAAACATTTTTACTGTACCATAAGATTTCTATATTTATCTTCAAGATAGTAGTTATATTTTTAATAACTTAACTAAAAGGGTTTACTAAAATCATTTGAAACATAGGCAAACGCAGGCAGCTCTACCAACAACCAAATATTTAATGAAGCTATCCCTTGGAACATGAACTGTTAGTTAGTTACGTATAAGCTCTATATTGTTATAGAATTATTTAATACTATACATATATCCTTGTTCGCTACAGATCAATGCCTTGACTGCGGCAACACGTGTACATATAAAATTTCTAATTATTTTTAATACCAATATAATATTGAACAATACTAATTAATTACTTAAATGAAGTACTGTCTGTATTTCTTTTAATAAATTTATTATTAACAACATGCTAACATCAGCAATAAATATTACACAGAAAAAAAGCTGTGCTGACCTGCTATTATATTTAATAATTAAACATAAAAACGGCGACCTAGTCAGTCATTAATATACTCTACAAAATATCCAGATTAGAATAGTTTATTCATAGAGACTTTATAATCAATTATAGGTAAGTTCTGTTATTTTTTCTTAAGCTTTGAAAAACTTAAATAAGCAAGTGCTTAATTAATCATAGGAATGTATGTTTCTGATGTTGATATAGGTAATATTCGTTCGTCCCCAACATCACCTGTGGTAGATTTACTAGCAGACTTTATTTTATTTAATAATTTAATTAATAAGATTTTAATATGATGATGTTTACGAATATTAGATGATGAAAATGACTCTACCACATGTTGATATGTATTAAAATGATTTTAAATTGTGACACCAATCATCAATTTCTCAAGTTATCAATTACTCGATAAGAAGATGCAGCTAGTAGCTACACTTATTTAGAGTTAGGATGTTTATAGACGGCTCGTCGTCGGTGATTTCATAATAGCAACATTTGCATCTTATACCTATCAAGTAACAATCGTAAGAATTTTTCAGAAGCTAATGAGTTGAGTGAAATTTTGTTATACGATCGCCTTATTAGTTTAAGCGTTTTATAAGATTAAGATTGTAAGCTTTATTCCAGTAATATATGTATACAACAGGTAATTAATAAATTGAATATAAATATAGGAGGAATAAAATGTGATTTATACCATCATTTAATGTACATATTTGATCATATTTGTACCTCGTATCATCGTAACTAGTGTTATATAATTTTATTCGAATTTAAGCTTAACGAACTTTTTATTTAATTTAAATAATGGATTTTTTATGGCATAGAAAAGCTCTAACCAACTACCATGTGTCACGACGTAAGCTAACAGTTAATGCAGTAATCTACAGGCACTATATGTACTGTAAATAATATAAATAAATTAACATATGCCTATTGCAATTTATTTTAAATAAAAGTATGCTTAAAAGGTTAAAATATAAACTACTGTGATGTACAAAACCAGTAAGGATGTAAATGCCAAATAATAGCATGACTATTGGTCATCTATTAGTAACCGGTCTAAAAGAACATTGCCTTGCACCTGCTATGTCGATATGCAGTTGCTAGGATGTTTTCCTATGATCATAAAATTCAAATTGTAAAATTTTGTAGTCTTTTTTAATTTATCTTATTATATTTATCTACATATATTTATTTTATTTGGATAGCCATTGCATTTAACTCCACTTTAATTGAACAAAAGTAAACTTTCAAATAAAAGCCCAATACTAATATTTTTTACGAAATAATTCTTATTTAAAAAAATATTCAAGTTCACGTATCATTTTTTCGAAAGTACCACTTAAGTATTTTTAAAATGACAATAAATTGAGCTTTTTTATTTATCACAATTTTATGGTATACAAAAATAATGTATATGCTTATTCATAATCTACAAATGTATAATTAAGACATTATCATTATTCATTATGAATAATAAAGATAATGTCCTAACCAACTTCATTTCATATTTTGAATATGAAAATCAGACGCACGTTTCTATATATATTCTAATATCATCTACAAAGTTGAAATTTAACTTAATATTGGTAAGGTTCAGCAAGCAGTTGGGGAAGCTATTAACACAATGGAAAAGTAAATAAAGAGATTATACTAAATGTATGAAAACAGAGATAGATACTCTTTAAAAATATCATTAAAAATATGTATGAATTGAATATCCAAAAATATTTGATTAATTATATAACATTCCTAAAGATTTATGACTTTGGCGTTTAACATCTACTGTAGGGAAGTTTCAGGAGTATCTTTAACTTTTATACCATCAGAAATGCTCATATCAACAAAGTACATAGGTACATATTCTATACCTTATTTGTCATTAGTAAGTAAATATTCATCACGATTGTTTACAAAATGTGCATAAGTAAATTTTTAGGAGCAATTTCTTTTCTTTATAGTATTAAAAACTAGTTTGCAAATTCAAAATCAATTTACAAATATACATCTCATTTACTATATTATCCTCTTAAGATCTGGACTCGAAATAACTGTATAAGTAAATATTTTATACGTGTTTTGGGTTCATTTGGGTTAAAATTAAACAAACATTTTTTTTGAGATTTTTTATATTAGTGGAAATTAAAAAAAAATACTTACACATATGTGTACCTCAGATTTCAAGGACCTAACTTTTTGTTTGTATGGTAATTCTCAAAACAATTGTTTTTTAGAACACACAGGCATATTTTACATTTTAGGCACCTGGTACGGCAGCGTGAGGAACATGTTGGGTGTCTACATTTAGACGCGAATTTAGCATCCACATAGCGCGGCAGGTGCTCTACATTGTCCAGCCTAACTTTCGGTATCAATTGTGATACGAGCGACCAATGTTTTTTTGGAGGAGGTCCCGCGTAGTTCTCGGTTTCAGTAGAACTGGAGCTGGGCGTTGAATTGCTGGATTCTCGGTTGGGTCTTGAAATAATAGCAGAGGTAACGAAATGAGGATCATATCGTCCACCGTCATATTTCATCATAGCCTTGTCTAAATTGAACCAAAATTGTAGTAGCCTCAGCTTTTCTTTGGAATATTTTCTTCCTTACAGCCGCGTGTGTACATAATCCAGCAGTTCTCGACTACCAAATTTAAAAAGTGACGGAAGGCTCGCATGCTCGTCATCATCGCGTTCTGATAGTGCTCTATCAATCGGTCGCTCAACAAATCTGTCCCACCCATGCAAGTGTTGTAATTTCTTACTGGCTGATTGACATCAATCTTTTGCTTCTGGACTTTGCTCCAACGCTTGCAGGTATCTACAGGTGCACTCCCAACACGTAGAGAGCATCGTAACTGCTTTTGTATCCCTCCATTTTAGAACACATATATTTTCATCGCTTCTAACTTTTTCGCCCCATCCTCCTCTTGCTAATTGCTTGTCTGTCTTCAACTTGCTTGTAACTGGGTTAATTCTATTTGTCACTACTGTCCCCGTCAGATAGATCTCTTTGTCACCTTTAATCAAGTGCTCAAATAGTTTCAGACTCATCAAAAAACCTTTAGTTTAAAGAACACAATGGTTGGTAATAGTGCAGAAAAGAGCTTGTACTATACCGGCTCCTAATCCAAGATTCCGCATGACCTCTTGAGGTATAGTATCTTTACCATACATAAATTTCGAAGCCCAAGACCAGGCCATCCCGACCAGCCAGCACAAAGTTCTTGAAGCCAAGTAGGTTGGGTTTCGATGGCACGTATTGGCGGTATTCGCATCGCCCGGAAAAGGGATCATCTGCTCGTCCGTGGACATGTTTGGAGTGTGGTAATGCATGACATTTTTTCCAGAATAGAATCAAAGAGAGGTCGTATTTTTCAGTGTTTGATGGAAGTACCTCTTCTTGCGTATGTTTTTCAGACGGCTCTTCTTCTTCATCGGATTCTTCTAGCTGCTCAGTATTTTTGAAGGTCATCTGGAGGCATAGACTCATCGTCGTCATCGTCTCCTGGGAAATCGAAATCACTTTTATTCAAAACTCGTTCTATTTCCTCGTCATCTATCTGCAATCTGGAACACCCAAAGAAATAAAAAAATCCATGTATAGAACCGAGGTACACATATGTGTAACTGAAAGTTTTTGAAGTAACACTAGTGGAAAAAAGAAAAAAAAATTGAAACTTACTATTTCACACGTTACTCCAGGTATTCGACAATAGCACCACACCAATTATTTGTTAAAATCTTCGTTATCTTATTTTTAATCGATTTTATAACGAAATGAGCGCGAGTGGTTAAAAAGATTTTCAAACAGAAAATTCAAAAAAAATTTAGGTAGCATTAATGTTTGCGAAAGCGAAATCTTTGCTATTTATGACATGCTCTATAGCTTCAAAAGTGTTTTTAAACTTACAAAGATGTCAATAAATGTCGCTATTTACTTATTTCTCCCAATAAATAAAGGTGCACATATGTGTACTTGTAATCTGAAGAGGTTATAGATTATTAAAGTTCTAGTTCTGTATTGGTTACATATTACGTATAGCAGAATGTTTATAGTGTATTTTTTGTATACACTACGCTACTATAGGATGGGCTGTAAATCGAAAAGGAAATCGACAGTCCAAAATTCATTCGAGACTCATCATGCAATTCGGTATGAAAACAAATATCTACCTACGTTGTATTGATCACTTTGCCAACTTGGACGATATAAGAGTTATTTTGTGTAAAATGAAAACAATAGTGAAAAATATGTTGTTTAAATTGATCCACGAAGTTTTGTCAGAATCAACCGTTTTAAAAACAAACTAAAAATGATATATATATTATCGCATTAGTCTCATTCTTTCCTGCATACAAAGTGCACACAAAATGCATTTTAGTATTATAAAATGCTATTTATAGTCAACCCACGGTCGATGTTAACACATTTACAGGACGCAGCTATAGAGGATAGTATCTGCCGAGCTCTAATTGCATCGGACCCGGTAATTCCGGGAAAAGGCTAGGAACGGACGCAAGCTGCGTAGGTGTTTAAAAGGTTCCCCATGCACTCTAACTTGATTTTCATGAAACTAGCTTTTAAAGCTGCTATTTAATGTTAACCATAATTGTAATATAAATATGAAATAAATTAACATTATTATCGATCAGATTTACATCTATAGTCATTACAAATATTATATTGTTGAAGAGTTTGTTTGTACGTGCTAATGTAAGGAATTACTGATATATTGGAATGTAATTTGAAAGTCATTATTTAGGTGTTCCGCATACTGTAGAATCACTATCATTAATATTCCACCATATGTTAATAAGACTCTATAATTTCCTATTAATCTACCGAAAACAACCACTCTTATAAGGGTATGATCCCACAGACTTCGTAAACAATAAGATTGGTTAAACATTTAACTGCGGCACGTTATCTATTTTTATTCTCCTTAAATCAAGTACTCAATAGAATTGCGAACATTAACTACAACTCTACAATCAAATCAATTGATAAGCCCGCGGTTATCAGCCTATATTAGAGTTTAAATTATTATTTTTATTTTTTATAGTTGTTCATATTTACATGTATAGTATTACCTAATAAGTTGGCGTTAATGAATGCATAAAACTGCTGTAAGCGTGAATATATATATATATATATATATATATATATATATATATATATATATATATATATATATATATATATATATATATATATATATATATATATATATATATATATATATATATATATATATATATATATATATATATATATATATATATATATATATATATATATATATATATATATATATATATATATATATAAATAATATTATTTATTGTCATCAAAATAATAATAAAAATACTATTATTATAATATTAATATATTTTTGTATTTTCTAACAAAGCGTAACTTTTATTTATTTCCATTACTACTTAAGCAATAAAAAATATACCTATATTATAAAAATAATTTTGTATAAAAGAAAATAGGACGTTTTAATCGACTGTTTATACGTACATTAAATCATATCAGTTGTTAAAAGTTCAATTTATTAATCAAATAACTGATTCAAAGAGACGTCGACAAATATTTAAAAAGGTTTCCTTTTAAAAAAAGACGTAAAAATAGATTTAAATGATTTTAAATCAGTCGAGTCCACATGTTATTTTTGTTGCTACAATATTTAAATACATTATTTCCAGATTAGTTTTCAATATAACTAATATATAGAGCTAAAATTATATTTACTTATAACATTTTTAATTGTTACACATCCGTAAATAACATGATTATATGGACAGTCCACATCGTACAAAAATCAATAAAATGTTAAAACTCGCTTGACCTTTATAGGCGCCGGAACGTAAACGATGCGATCGGTCAAATATTTGCAGACGCAAGTGCAGGTTAATTGTAGTTTGATGTTATCTCACGCACTTGATTATAGCATTAATTAAATTTTGTATATTTTATAAATATATATGTTTAGTATATAGATTTTAAACATACTATTCGTGTTGTGTTATTTAACTATGTACTTCTATAACAAAATATTTTTTTAAATATTTTTTATCATATTGTCTTTAGCATGTTAGTAGAGAGATCAAGCAAATATTGCTAATAAAAAAAAATAAAAAATTAAATTAAAGTACACAATGTATCGAAGGGAAATCTTTTCAGGAGGAAATAAAACATATTAAAACCACGTAAGCCATCATTGGATCGTAGCAATTAGAAACTTTCATTTAAACATTAATTATTGGAACCTATTTAGTTTTATATAAACAAGTGGAAAAAACTATTAATGTTTCCATAAAAAATATGGCGCTGAAAATATAAATCTAAAGGATTTTTTATATTGTTAACTAGGACTAATCTTATTATGTTATTATTTAATTAAAAAAAAATAACAATTTACATAGATTCTTCCCACTAACTATACATCTTACCTGCCTGTCCAAGAAAGTTCTATTATAATAATGGATTAAAAGTTATATTATATATTTTAAACCAATATTATTTATGAACATATTTAAACAAACAGACACACTACTTTTATATATAACTATGGTAGGCACTTTTAACCAAATTTGTAATAAATAATATTCATGACATTGCCCATATTAAAGAGTCTCCACTAATTATAATGAGACTAGTTTTATACACTCGCATTACTAGTTTAATTTCTTATATTTTATATTTAGTGCTCATCATTGCGCAGTAGCTGTCATTATCTGACGCAATAGTTTTGGGTTCAAAATGAAACCATTTCATTTTCTAATTCTTTTTAATAAAATTTATATCTATATAAAGAGTACACAAAATTTTATCGTGATATTAAATACAACCCTTGCAACAAAATGTTGATACGTTCCGCGTTTACAAAATAATATTTAATAGTAGAATAATTAAATAGTTCACAGTGCAACATTGCGGTATTATATTTTATAATTATTGATATGATCTATATTTAACAGTCAGATAGCAGTACTAAAGAATTGTTCTTTTCTAACTTCCATGAAATAATGTTGGAAACTGGAATGTTTATAAACAAGTTTAGATGATGGCAATATAAGCTAAGTATATACGTAAATAATGCATGTACGAAGCGATGGAAACCTAAAGTGAACACTTTGTAACAAAGAAGCTACAGAAAAGTTTCAAGAGAAAAGTATACGTGTATTTTGTGGGTTGTTACAGTCCACTAGACTACTCAATACGCTTTCACTATTATATTTAAACAAAGATGGCAGTTACTGCAAATTTGAGTACTTATTCTTCCTCTGTTTTTATTTTATTAAGCTCCACGCTTTAACCCAAACGGAAAGCGACAAATACAGATACAGATTAAATAAGGTTGAAAATATCTTCTGTACACAGTTAATCCCCACATTTCATTTCATTAATGCCAAAATATATTTTTCTTTACTTTTTAAACATCCGCCTAATAATTAATTGTTATTGAATGCCAATTATTCTGTTTAATCTTTTTTTTTTTTTTTTTAGCTTCACGCTTTATCCCGCACATGGCAGGGTAGGCAGAGGGAACTGCAGAAACCATATGAACCTAGTGTTAAGACACTCCGTTACTTAGTCCCTGCTTACTCCGTCCCCACTTTCCGCCGTTTTCGAGGCATTGCGTGTTGAGTGGCGGAACTCAACGCCGCGCTTTGCCTTAGTTGCCAGAGCGAAGAAAATGGAAATAGAAAAATCCATCTTCCCCGACTGGGGATCGAACCCAGAAACCGTCGCGTTAGTCGCGTTACAGGCAGACGTTGCGCCTCTGCGCCACGACGGTCTTCAATCTTTTTTATAACGTAAATTTATATATTTTATAATTTAAGTATAAAGTTATTTCTTTTAAAAATCTAAAAACAATAATAGCTAGCATGCATATCTTTTTGCTACGTAATGAAAATAGATAATAAAAATTTTAAGCAATTTTCTGCAAATTCTATCAAGCATAGTTTAAAACACGTTAGTACAACAACATATCAACGAATGACAAGACATAAATGTATATATGTATCATAAGTGCAAATCTCAATCTAAGCTGCATAATAAAAATCATATTAGTTTACATATTTGATTTAAATTCTATTTATAAAAGCTTTATAATCAATTATAAGAAAATAATACACAAATAAACTACTTAAAATGTCTGTAACTAGGTAGGTTTACATTTTATGATGACAAGACGCTTTCATCAATTGAATTTTTTTCAATCACTATGTCAGACCGCACCTAGATTATTTATTTATCTATTCTCGTTATATATACAGATTATGGGTAATTCTACGAATTCCCGTGAATAGACGAGGTCCCCCTACGCATTAGGTCTTATAGGATTTCCACCAAAGTTATTATAATACAGCCATTCTGAGAAATCTCAAACGTTAATTAAATAATAAAAAAGCTATAAACGGACACAATAAAAGTATTGAACAAAATGTTACTATGGTTATGAAGATAATTAGAGTATATACCAATTGGCAGGTAAGAGAAAAGTTTAGCATCGACGATGTGATTAATGTTCAACTAGTACGCTCAGAACACCACAAATGAACTGGGAAATGTTTACAAATAAGAGACTGCGATGAGAATACGTATAAAAACCTACTTTTACCAATCTGTGATACATTTTTAATATCATGTATTAATTTAGAGTATAAATAAAATGAAAGTTATTAGAAATCTAAATAATTATATATAATAATAGAAGAACACAAAAAGTTTCTTTTTTTCATAGAAAACAATAAAAAATACGAATAATTTAAACATATTCTTCGGGATGTAACACAAAACTCCCTAAACAAAGCCCTCAAAGTTAAAAAAGAAATTTTAACCCATACAATATATAAGCGTTATTAATTTAAAACGTCGTTAGATAAAACACATGTAAATATTCTATAGGGCATCTTGTTTTATTCTTAAAAAGTGTACCCTTAGAGACACTAATTATGTGGCATCAACATAATAGTTGCCTTGCACATCTTTATGTCTGTGCGACAATTGATTTTACAATGGATCTGATGGTCTAAAAGTGATCTAAATACAAAGAATTTAATATATTTCATACTTAATATGTTTCATTTTCAATTTAATTACAAATATATCTTTAGTTTTTAATTTTCAATTCTTTTTTTTTCAAATAATTATTTCCCAATATTCAAAACTAAATACAGAATTAGAATAAAAAGGAAAATCACTTTTAAGTCCTAAGTAAAGAAATTGTAGCGTCAGTAACTCTCGGGCCTGTGGCTTATATGGCTAGTTGACTAGGAAAAGCGAGTTAATAACTGAGTAACCAATTATGTCATGTTTGCATTACAAATTAGATAGAACGTATAATGTTAAGAGTTAATTTTTTTTATAAAAATGTTAATACTACTTCCTTACATTGGTAACAACTATTGGTACATATTAATGAAATATGTCAATTTAGTTAGTATCTGTTTAGTAATAGTAGTTGATATTTTTAGTTCAGAATTAGTCAAACAAGACAATATCTTGAACAATAAAATAATATTTATTAAACAATTTTATTGAAAAAGCATCATTTAAAACAATTTAAGAACACAAACATTGGTTAGTACTAAAACCACAATTCACAAAAAGTTCTAACTAGTCATAGACAATTCATATCAAAAGTACGACACCGAGTACACTTGTAAGCACATTGATACATTTCCTGCTTCGTAGATAAGATTTAGTATTAAAGCTTTTAAGTTCAGTGTTTTCTTTACAGTTATAGTGAAGTATTATACATGAACTAAAGCATCAAGTGAGTTTGTAACTTATGTTAAGATAATTATTTTATTTAAGATTGACTTTAATTGAGGCCGCCGTGCCACAGTGCGATAGTGTCTGTATCTCTTAACGTGAAGGTTCTAGGTAAGAAACTTGTTTGGGGGATTAAAAAAATTCTTTGCAAGACAAAGCACAGCAATAATGTCTCGAATTCTAAGTAGAGTGGAGAACAGAGCGTCTATACACGTCGACACAAAGTTTTATCTGCACACAGTGCTATGTGCTCGGTATAAAGCATGAAGCAAAGACAAAATTAAATGTTGTCATGATTCATTCATCCATACTTTATGGGATTCTCATTCTCTTTAATTTACATTTGGTATTTATTCTGATTTTATTACCCCAATTTGTACGTTGCTCATTATTTATCAGGCAATCTAAAGTTAACTTTATCATATGAGTGTTAATATTATTCTGAAAAATCAGTAGTAGCTTTTTAAAAGCTTTAAAACAAGCGTTAGGTCATGTCATTTTATGAAAAAAAATCCTATTCAGCAAAATAAACAAATATATTGACGAGATAAAATTAAAACAGTACTCGTAGGTTATTATAAAAATAAAATTACTTTATAAATAGTTATATATAACTTTATAAACATTATTTATATTTTTACTAACTTCCAGATTAGTATCAGGTACTTGCTTAACCAAAACTTTGTTCATAGTGGTTTATGTTCTAAGATAAAATTTTCTTATCATTTCGAATAAAGATTAGTCTACAATGGCGATAACTTCTCCTAGTTGCCTACTGCCGAGATCGTCCAACGGCATGACCATGGTACAATAAATAATTATAGTGATACAACTCTACAATATATATATATATATATATATATATATATATATATATATATATATATATATATATATATATATATATATATATATATATATATATATATATATATATATATATATATATATATATATATATATATATATATATATATATATATATATATATATATATATATATATATATATATATATATATATATATATATATATATATATATATATATAATATATATATATATAAATATATATATATAATATATATATATATATATATATATATATATATATATATATATATATATATATATATATATATATATATATATATATATATATATATATATATATATATATATATATATATATATATATATATATATATATATATACATATATATATATATATATATATATATATATATATATATATATATATATATATATATATATATATATATATATATATATATATATATAACAATAATATATACTATATAGACATTTAAATTACAATCACAACAAACAGGAAGATGTATAAAATTAGTAAAAACAATTTGGCATATGGTCTCCATTATGAAAAAAACCACAGACTCTGGTTACTTGGTACAAGTTAAATGTCAATTTAAAACACACAGATGATAAGTTATGGCATGAAACAAGCTATACATCAATGATATGGCTTAAAAGTATTTATTGTATCATATGTACGAAAGTGACAAAAAAAATTGATTTATTAAGAGGTTATGAATTATTTAATATGATTATCTATTTTATCTATTTTGTTCATATATTTTTTAAAATTTGGGTTACTATTCATTCTGTATTTAAAATAATTACCTTTAAATATTACCTAATTCAAAAATATATTACTATAGAGTCACATTAAGAAACATAAATATTGTAAAATGAAGGTCTGTTAATACAACTTCTACAAGTAAAATTCTTATTGAAATGTGTGAATGTATCTATGTACTAAATTGCAACATATTTCATAATAATATAGAGACATGTCATTCAATAATAGTAACTTACCTTAAGCCCAATCCTATTTTTTCTTTAAAAAGTAATGGAGTAGTGAATCCATTTTTCTGTAAGTATGCTACGGTGAGATCTGTTCCAACCATTTCCAGAACTGCACCTGCATGTTCAAAGCGAGGACTCTCAAGCTTATCAGCAAGAGAAAATCCTCGTCCTCCTTCAGCTTCATCATCTCCAAGTGCCCATTCATCAGAATAGAGCTTGCGGTGTTTGCGCTCCCGCTGTTAATGAAACAAAACATATTTGTTAATATTTCAGGATTTATATAAATAAAAATAGTTACATTTGATTGTTGTAATAATAGGCTTTTTTTAGACAAGGGATCAGAAGAACAACAAATAAATAACAAATTATAATACAAAATTGATCTAATTTAATTTTTTCTTTTACCAGTATCTAAACATGTGACTGATCAAACATGAAAGGACTTAATGTATGGTAAAATGAAAAATAAAACATTGTGATGTACTTTTTTCTTTTTATAATTATTATAAACTTATAATGAAAAATAAATATTGAACAATATTTTTAGTGTTACACTATCAAATAGATTACTTTTTAAGTAATTTCAAGGCCAATGGATTAACTATTGGTGTTATAATAGCTGCATAAAGCTACTTCGTACCTATCGCAAAACAATAAAACTTTCGAGCCAGTACAGATCGAGTTCGCTGTTTGACAAAGAGTTTAATTATATAGGGAACGTGCTGATTAGCATTCATATTAATCTATATAAAACAATGTTTTGAACATTCGTCTCGCCGTCAGCAAATAATTGTTAAAGAGAAGATTATTTAAGTAATAAACTAGATTACGAGCGAACTCGACGTGTGGTCGCACCGCGCACGCCCCTGGCCGCCTGCCCTCCGCCAGCCCGCGGGAGTGTACGTCTTCGTCCCTACCAGATGCCCACTAGGTATGCTCCGAACACGACGTCGCTGCCGTGCGCAATTTACGTATTGCTCATTGTCAACGTCGCTACATCGCAATGCTGAGATCTTCGAAACTATTATAGATTTTGACACCTTCTCGCATGCGCGAATGCATACGGCCGCCGCGTTTTAAACTTGCTAGCGGCGTGATCGCAAAAAATTAAGTCCGATGACCCTCGTGAAGTATCATTGTTTCCGATATCTTGTTAAAAATACATTTTCTAACACTCTCCTATAACTTACTAAAATCGATACACGATGCAGCGATGCACCATTTCATGTTTACGTGATCCCAGATAAAGCCACCATGGCGTCACCCGGGTCTAAATACGTAAAATTCTAACAATAAACACTCACCAGCTGCCTCTGAAGTTGTTTTCTGTTATTCAGCAGTGTTTCCGACATGTTTCTGTGAGTCAGAAACACTGCACCACGAGATTTGCACTATTTTACGTAAATATTTTACACGGAGCACGAGAAAAAGTAACGCAATCCACCATTTGCAACAGTCGACACTGCTGCCAACAACGCGGCGAGCAATCACTCTGGCAACAAACTGAAGGTTGGCACTATGTGTGGCGCTCTATTGGTTTATTTGTTAAGTAAAAGGGCGGGGATATCAAATATTTCTGTATCAAAATTACTGCGTTGTTTATATACACATTAAATTTTATTTTGTTACTGTGAACTTATAATGCTCTATGTTAGATTTATTCATTATAAGCTTTTTATGAAGTAAAGCTTTTTTTTATAATGTTAAACGATAAGTTTAACTGTTACAATTCTATTTTATTACATTCATTATAATCATTGCTTAGTATTTGTTAAAATTATTTAAAAAATAATTTAAATAAATATATTATGAGGATATAGTTTATAATTATTTCGTAGCAACAACTGTTATTTAGTAAATAATGTGAAGTACATAGATATTTTATTATTTGTCTATGCTAACATTACAGTACTATTAGTTCAAAATGTAATATTATATACTATGAAATCAAGTTACAGAATATTTGAACTGTTTTTGACATGTTTAAGCTTTACTAAGTAGATATTAACTATTAAATTCCTAAAACTCTTTATTCCCGAATAATAATAATATTTTTTATAATAATGGTAATTTTTGCTTAAAATATGTTAAAAAGACAATAAATTATTTAGTTACACTAACAATACTTAGCATAACTAAGAATAATATACTAAGTATAATAGTGACAATAATATCATCCATACTATAACTGTTGCTAACATATATTTTGGAACGTATAAGCAAAAATATGTAAATAATCCATTAATAATCTCTTATTTAATATACGCTATGAATTTCAGGAAGAAAAAGTTTAATTCAATCATTAAATAGACTTTTATTAAAATATCCCATTACTCATTGTGAGTTAGCACTTGGCCTAGGATTTATGAATAAAACGTGAATTTTAGGTCCTTTCTTCTTTTTAACATTACTTTGTAAATACTATGCTCTGTACAAGAACTCTTTATCGTCATAAATAAGGTATGGTGTACCTAGTTTTGTATACCATGTTTTACCTTATAGCAAGAATCTTTTAAAAGAATTTGCTATATTTTCGAAGTAGGAAAAATAGATTAAAAATTATTTACTACAGATAAAGTTTTGTCTTTTTATATTACTAAAATAATTTAATAAATCTGCTCATTTTATATTTTTAATATATTAATTCTTTTTGGAGTTTGGTAGATATAACAAGTTGTTTTAATAGTTATATTTCTGCTAATAATTGCATAATTAGCAATTTCTTTAACAAAATAATACTATATATTTTATCGATCGTCAATGAATAATATGTTTATGAAAGAATTAACATTTTGATCCTCGATCCTTTTATTCATTTTACGTTATTAATATATAATTTTTAACTGGTAAGTAATTGTAAATGTTTGTAATAGTAACTCACAAAGAACAACGACAAATACAAAATAATATTTTATTTATAAAAATAATTTTACATAGTATAATATTAACAACAATAACAACACAACCAATCCGACTAATTTGTATGTATACAACATATATATATATATATATATATATATATATATATATATATATATATATATATATATATATATATATATATATATATATATATATATATATATATATATATATATATATATATATATATATATATATATATATATATATATATATATATATATATATATATATATATATATATATATATATATATATATATATATATATATATATATATATATATATATTTGTATGTATGTATTTACGTATGTATTACTGACACAAAATAAAATATATATTATTTTCACATAATCATACAAAAACTACGTGCAAATAATACTTTTGAAATAAAATATACTATCATATGTATATGTATATTGGCCGTCCGGTCACCATTTCACTGTCTAATAGGGACTAAGAGTACGACCATAGAGTGATCAACATTGCTTATTTATTATACTTTTAGATTGTGCCTGGTATTTTTAGAAATTCTTTACTTTGTAGTACTAATAGGTAAACTGTAATGAACTTTTTTAATATAATATGTTTCAATGTTTTAACAAAAGTATAAAATGCAAATGCAATTTTGATTTATATAATTTTTTTTACATTTTTAAAATGAATCGTAGATTAATCTTAATTCTATATTTTTAAAGAACTAAAAGTGATTTGTTACAATTAATATTTACTAATTTCTCTAAGTTTCGGTATATTGATATTGCACTGTATTATAAATATTAAATAAAATAACTTAACAGTTTCATAACATTAATAAAAAAATTACACAAATCAACTTAATAATAAAAAAAACAAACATTATAGCAACAATAAATTTAATTTATACCATTTATTTAAATTTTTTTCATTACTAATTACATAATACATGTTTAAGCTGAATTTCCTTTGACATGATATGTAAGCAATTATTATCCTAAGGCAGACAATTACTAGATAATAATACCTAGTCAGTTTCTGTATCCGACCACTTATCTATTTATAATTGTACAATTTCTAAAATAATACTTGTTTTGTCTTAGCAACAAATACTCTTTGAAAATTATTATATATTTTAAAAATACTATTAAGATTATTTATTTCTCATATTTTTTTTGGCATTTAATAAGTAGGTACTCTATAAAAACTTGTAACGAAGTAAATACAGGTTAAAAATATAAAATACAAACAAATAACACTTCCGTTCAAGACCTTATTATGAGTAATACACTACACGCCATTTCGTAGAGTAATTCTGTAATAGTTTAAAACCGGATCTTCGATTACGTGTTCGCAATCCGTCACACTATTGTCTTCCATAAACATGGTAGACCGGAGCCAATCCAAATAGAGCTTTAGATATCTATCATCTGGGTCTAAATCTGTGTGGCCTAGACAGAATATCCTATACGCATCTTCACCGTACTTCCCGATTCCGCATAGATCACTCGCTCGTCGCCACTTTGCTGAAACAAACTGATAACTTAATTTCCAAATAATTTGCCCACGTTTCTTTAAGCCCAATTTTTCAAAAAATCGCTCTAAGCATTCAGGAGGATTATCTAGTACGTGATACGGCGTTGGGTACTCATGGAAAAAGGTTTTCATATACGGCATTGCAGTTTTACCCGATGTTTTTGTAAGAAATATTGTTGCTATTAACATTGCCCAGGGGTTTGAAGTAAACTCTTCTTCGATGACATAGTGTGGCGATTGTGGCATTACTCGAGGGGTTACATTAAAAAAAGGAAATATGAGCAATGGTTCCGGCTCTTCTATAGTTAATTGAGTTAAACTTAGTTCTGTATCAGATTCTTGTGATGTTACACTTGTATCTTGAGATATTTCTAATATGTTTGAAGAAGACAACAAACTTGTTTCCGAACTTAGTGAGTAGCTGTCATCACCATTAAAAAACTTGCTAATACAATCTTCATGGGACATTCTTTATATACGTACCTAAAACAAAAACAAATATATGTTACATACGATGACAAAACGTAAAGCAAAACGCTTTATACTTATTTAATGACGTACATTCCCTGTAGTAGTCAAAATAATGACTAAGACCACTTTCATTGTTCTTTTAATTATAACGTTGTACAGCTAGGTATAGAGTTAAGAGGAATTTTTATAAGTATATTATAATTGAGTACCTTACTAAATCCGGAAATCCTCTGTTTTTTTTTTATAAAATATTAAATATTAATTTTTATTACAAAACTTAATTTTAAGTAAACGGAAAAATATTTTGCTACTAATGGAAGTTATTTTTGTTGTAAAGAAGGAAATACGTAAATAAATTTGTCAATTACCTAAATACACTATAGGAAGTTGTCAATGAAAACTAGTCATATTTTGTAGCCTTGTTTTGATAAAATTTATGTTAAAACAAGCACATTAATAACAAATTCGTGTGAGATGAACAGATTGGGATTTTATACAAGATTACTTATATGCAAACGTAACTTAAATAGAAATATTTCATTTTGTAATCTAAATCAATTATCTTTTGAATATTATTATTACTATTAACTGAACAAAGTTACCTTCAAAAATATATCCAGTCCAAGTATAAACAAGTATATCAAACTTTTTTTTATAGCTTCACGCTTTACCCTGTATATTGCAGGGTAGGCAGAGAGAACTGCAGGAACCATATGAACCTAATGTTCAGACACTCTGATACTTAGTCCTTGCTTTCTGCGTTCCATCTTTCCGCCTTTTTTGAGGCATTGTGTGTTGACTGGCGGAACTCAACGCCGCGCTTTGCCTCCTTTCCAGAGCGAAGAAAATGGAAATAGAAAAATCCATCTTCTGAGTGGGAATCGAACCCACAAACCGTCGCGTTTACAGGCAGAAGCTTAGGCCTCTGCGCCACGACGGTCCTCTATGTTAACTCTATATCCTCTATGTAAATGTTTCACATAAACTGTAAATAAAAAAAAGTCAGAAAGCAAATAATTGCGGAAATGTTTTCAACGCAGTTTAAGACAAATAGTTTTAATAACTGGGAATAATGTTCTTTGCATAATAAATATTCACAATAGAAAAACATAAAATTACAAAATAGATTACAAAACGTGAGTTCTTTGATGAACGTGACCAGGACAAATTTAAAAAGTTAAAGTTATTTATTCAATATTCAAATAGGACTATTGTATAAGGATATTCAGCCATTTGTTTCAGTATATTTTTAGTTTTATTACTATTTACTTAAAGAGTAATAATAATATTTATAAAAAAAGTGAAGAATCCCTAACTACTAGAATTACGATACAATCCAGCCGCATTTCTATGACAAAAAAATCTTTGACACAGTTCTACTAATTTGAGTTTTTATTATCTTGGCATTTAAAATAAACGTAATGTTAATTAAATTAAATTATATTAATTAGAAGTTGATTTTTTAGCGTAAGAATATTAGACTACAGTGATAAAACATTTCGTTTTAATTTTTAATCGCTTAAATTATTTTGAGGACCGTCGTGACGCAGAGGCGTAAGCGTCTGCCTGTAAACGCGACGGTTACTGGGTTCGATCCCCAGTCGGAGAAGATGGATTTTTCTATTTCCATTTTCTTCGCTCTGGAAATTAGACAATGTGGCGTTGAGTTCCGCCACTCAGCACGCAATGCCTCGAAAACGGCGGAAAGCGGGGACGGAGAAAGCAAAGACTGAGCAACAGAGTGTCTTAACACTAGGTTCCTACGGTCCCTGCAGTTCCCTCTGCCTACCCTGCCTTGTGCGGGATAATGCGTGAAGCTAAAAAAAAAATTATTTTGAAAATGTAATAAAAAAACATGATGATACAATTCGTGGGGTAATTGTTGGTTCGATGTCCAATGGTAGAAATGAATGGTTTCCATTTTCCTTCCTTGGCAAGAGTAAAGGCCAAGTAGTATGTTTGAATTGCAACAAATAAACAAAGAATAGGCAGAGAGCTCTCCCTGTCCACCCCACTTAGCACTTTCTTTGAAGAAAACATGATCTTTCAATATTTATATAGGCGAATCGTTTAATATAATATTAAAACATTCACTGTTTAATGTACCGTGAATCGTTATTACAAAAAGAAGAATGAATTAGTGACAGCAATAAATTACATTTATAAATAAAATGAAATTTAAATCTAAACTGCATAGAAATTGTAGAGCTATGATTTTTCTTAATGATAATTAATTATAGTGTCAAGGCATTTTATTCTCTACTTGTAGGTATTAAAGAAGTTGTTAAATATTACACAAAACAGATCATTAGGTATACATTAAAAATTAAAACAAAATTAAAAAATAGCTTTGCTGATTTTGAACATAAAAAGGATATGTCCACATGAAATCTGTAAGGTAATATTAATATAAGGATAAAATAAATGTTAAATATAAAGAATATCATTTATATCTTTTTTTAATTATACAAGATATATCTTGAATATATTTCGCATATTTTTTATTCCTTCCAGATAACATATTTTTAAGAGTTAATAAGTAGGTACTGCAACTAACGAGTTTTATTGGATAGTCATTTATATTTAGGCGTGTTTTTGACCATATTATATCGTTAATCGGTTTGATATAATCTATTGTAATAGCAATATGGCCAAATAAACACTTTATTTTTTTTATTGACTACAGGAACGACCACAGATAAAATATAAAATAAATATATACTACAAAAAACCAAATGAATGTGTTCTTTGGGTATTATTATTTAATTTAGGTGGTAATAGTAAGTTCTATAAGTCCAAAGTCCAAGTGTTTGGTATTTTAGAATACTAGAAGTTTCCTCGTAATAAAACGAAAACGAAGCGCCAAAATATGATAATCAATGCTATTTTTAAAAATATCAGAAATAGCAATATATGGCCACTTCATCCAGTTCCAAGAAAAGATATTTTAAAAAATAACAACACATGTGTGCTTGTCTTTCCACTTTTGTTATAAATTATAAACATAATAATTTACAAAAAAATATTTTAGTAATAGTTACCTGATACATATGTATATAAGTAATATTTTTAGTTTATCGTAACATAAATAATTTAAGTAACACTAATTTTTTAAACCAGATATACGAATTGCGGCTGATTATAGTGCGCTGGTTAAAATTTAAAATCAGAATTAAGTAATATAAAATAATAAATATTTACATTTTTATAGTTAATATAGAATAATTTAAGTAGGTATAGTATAACACCTAGGTATGCAATATCTTAAACTAATTTAAAGATTTTGACACAGCTTTAAAACTTATTGTTGGCAACATCAAAACGATTAAAACCTGCCTCGATAAAAGGACTAGTCAAGACAAAAATATTTCTATTCTATATTAACTATAAATATGTAATATAGTTCCTGAGATAGTTGCATTTGAATAAACAAAATTGTCAGTTTTATAATATTAAATATAGAAGTATAGATAAAATGTTTACATAATAATGAAATATTTTGCAATGATCGTTAAGAAACAATTCCAGGTGCTTGTTTAAATCATTAGGTTATTTAATTATAATAATGTATTATGTGTGGAGATATATTCACAAAATCGATTTTCCATATTTATATATAAATTTTATTATAGTCAGGTTCAGCAAATATATTATATAATAAAGATAAGTTTTGCTAACAAAAAATCTATTATTTTAAAATAATATGTAATCGGTAACTTTATATACAAAGTCGTACACCCATGTACAAAAACCACTGGTATTTTCCAATACTACATACACGGAAAAACAACAACATATTTACGAAAATATTAACTAACACTTTTAAAATAACTAACAAAGTTTAAAAGTAGCTGTTAAATTATAACAGGAGTTAAAGAAATGAACGTCTGAAGCATTGCCTCTATTGCACGGTGTCGACTTGCCACATAACTTACTACGTAGAGCTGCTCCGAGGACGCAGCACGCGTATTCCGCACGCACGAACAAAACCGAAAACTCGATATATTGAACGTTGTTTATAAAAAGCCGAGTGTCGCATCCGCTTAAATAAAATTTTCATAGTGCATTGTGGTGATTGTGCGAATTCAAACAATTTTACTTCTGTTTATGTATGGATGTCAAACGAAACTGTAGAGACGTTTTTTTTGTAGGTGAGTGAGTTTTTCATTAAACTTTTATTTAATATTACAGCAGTTTTACAGTATGTATAACAATAAATATAAAAAGGTAAAGATAACGTTTAATTATCGTCGGCAATATTAGTGTATCATTGAAGAATGTAAAATTGTGTGTAGGTATGCGGAATTTTCAATCTACGGCTGTTTCATAGAAATATCTTCATTTTGCATTTATAATTAAGACTAGTTATTACGTAAATATTATAACAACAAACAAGTGACACTAGATTATTACGTTAATTAATTCATCCATTAGATCGTCTGCCTGACTGATGTCAGCAACTGTGAGAAAAAAAAACTATATGACTATTGACCAAGCGGAACGCTTTGCGAGAATTTCACCTAAGAATTTTCAATTTTAAACAATAAAAAAAGTCAGTTATTTTATGCAAATATATGAAATAATTGTGTAGAAAAACATATGCTAAAGTCAAACAAAGAAAGCTCTTTAGACAAGATTGAATAGAAGTAGAACCGGCTCGCATATTTCTATCCAGTTGCAGACTGAAGCCTTATTTAAAATAGCCTCGTAATTATACTAGGAGAAGAAATTTACCGTTTTTATAGATAATAAATATTGTGGCATATTTATTTTTATGGGCAATATTTTTTCGAATATTATATTAAGTAACTAATTTTATTTAAAAAAAAAAAACTTATTTGAAATAATAACGACGTATTGGTTTCTGTTACAAATTTAAATAAATAAGTAAATACAAATTTTATACGGGCAATTTCTGTCATTAGTTAGCTTAAATTCACAATAAAATACTATAATTACAATTCATACTAAACAATGCAGTCAGTAAGATAGGCGCAGGAGATTTAATAGAGTTTATCTCAAGGTGACGAGAGTGGTACATTTGTAAGCAAAGCGAGACGTATTACTGAATGTTTCCTTTTATACTTAGTATGTACGAGTAATTACCATCATTTCTAAATCGCTTACAGTTGTAAGAGGTACTTTCGAAATATAATAAACGCTAACTTATATTTTTAGAACATACACAAAAAAAGAGATTAGAAACGAATTTAAATGCTATTTTTTTATGAATAAAACTCTACATTTTATAGAGTGGTTAAACAGTTTTGAGCATTTCGGTAAATAACAGAGATCTACAAAAATATTTAAAGAAAGCATATAAAAATTTGAACGCAGCAGGTATTTGTTTTTTTTTAATATAATTTCTATTCTCAGTGTCGATGAACACTTTAAAAGTCATAAAAATATTTAATAGATATCTACAATTCCCTTATAATGTTATATTTGATATAACATATTTCTTAACAAGTAAGTTAATTTTATGGGAACTTCTAATTTGTTTAAAAAGAAAAAAAAACACAATAATAATATGTTTTTTGCATATAGCAAGTTTTAAAAAATATATTCATATTTATTTTTAGAAAATGATTGATGATCAATTTTGATGTAATTATAAATAAGTAATTAACATATGTATATTTAAACGTTACAATATTTTAACATGCATTAGCGATCCATCAATTAGGTACATAAAGATATTAATCTTAGTAATATTTGGTTTGTTGTTTTTTTAATTAAGATAAACGCATATCATCATCTTTTTCTAGGTAAATTATCATTATTATTCGCTCAAATTGCCGGTTGTACTTAAAAGATAAAAAAGCCGTCGTGGCGCAACAGCACAGTGTCTGAAAATAAGCTCTCCTGTAGTGGGTTCGATGCTCACTTGTAGAGAATGAATGAAAAAACGCAATGTCTTAAGACGCGGAAAATGAGGAACGGAGTCTCTAGTCTATATATATGATACAGCGGAAGCTACAAACATATAATTACGTTTTTTTAGCTTCACTCTTTATCCCGCATATTGCAGGGTAGACAGATAGAACTGCAATAACCATATTAACCTAATGTTAAGACACTCCATTGCTTAGTCCCTGTTTTCTCCGTCCCCGCTGTCAGTCTTTTTCGAGGCATTACGTGTTGAGTGGCGTAATTCAACGCATCGCTTTGCTTGTTTCCAGAGCGAAGAAAATGGAAATAGAAAACTACATCTTCCCCCAGTGGGAATCGAACCTACAAACCGTCGCATTTACAGGCAGCCGCTTACGCCTCTGCGCCTCGACGGTTCTTTATAAATATATACATAATAATAATTTGAAATACATAGGTATACAATTTATACATATACCTCTAAGAGAAGCGTCTGTTTTTTACATTCAAAATAATTTTATCTTATTAAGTTGTTTACAGACAACCTTACAGAAATGCTAATTTAGATAATGTCAAATCGCATCAATAGGTAAATTTATATTGACGTTAAAGTAGTTTTATTCCATTAATCGTGTTTATTTTGGACGAATATTTAGTAACGAGCTTTGATTGACATATTAAGGAATCAGTCAACAGATTTTTAAAAATGTAGCTACATTTATAGATTTTCAAATTCGAAGACAATAATATTTATATAATTATGGAATTTCATAAGCGTCTTTTTTTAGGTAAAGCTATATGATATTCAGATATCGTTTCATACAATCGTGATGCAGTCTAAAGTCAGTGAGCACTCCCTGTACATGCAACGGAAACGACTTTAGTTTCCCCTTTCTCTGCTGTGGTAGCCAATGCGCGGTGTTGAGTTACGTCACAAAAAGGCAATGTCTTTGATTTTGGATAAAAAGGAAGAACAGAGTGTCTTAACACTAAATTCTTTATGCCCATTCGGGATTTAGCTGGAAGCTAAAGTATTTTAACACAGCACAAGTGGCAAGGTCAAATCACAACCTTATATTCTTCAGTTAGAGTATAACAGGACTTAATATGATTGTCATATTCCATGTGACACAATAAAATTAACTGCGGATGCCAACTACGAACAATTTCATTGTGTAAAAATGATTAAGAAACACCTAAAAATGTTACCCGACATATAATACAGTACAAAGTATGGCAATTTGGGACTATTAAAAAACCAGAAATCACGTCATTTAATATTGCAATTAACCGTCGTGTTGTCATTTTAACTGGCAACCTCGACATAGCAACCGAGCGTTGGAGTAACATAGGCATTAGTCATATGGACATATTTGCATATCGATGCGGTAATGATTTATTGTGCAATTGAGTTTGATCAACTCTAAATGCAGTGTTTTATTTTGTTGGAAGTGTCGGGGTGGGTTTATTAGGTTCTTTTTTGACTGAGTTATTTTGTTTGTTTATTAAAGTAAAAAAGAAACAAATAATGCAAACAAAATATTGTTCAGATTTTAAGCAAAAATATCGGTCAAGTGCGATTTGTGCTCGCACACTGATGGTTCCGGACCAATTTTCTAATTTGTCAATGATTATTAACTTAAGTTAACGGGCGTTACAAAGTAAATACGTTATTTTTTAATAAGAATGTCATGTAATTTAAAAACAAATATTTTATTATTATTAAATATGTCTCGTGTAAAGCAAACCTTATTTATCATTGCAACTACAAATAGTAAGAGGCACGCTAAACGTTGCGGTCAAGTTGATGTACATATTTAACGATCTCTTCCGTAGCTAATAATATAACCGTTATTATTTTATTACGTTTTTTTATTATTGATTTTAACTTTATTATTGCAAACCAAAACATGTAGTCGTATGTTAGAATTAATATTCTTCTCTAATATGGAGAAGCAACAGATTTACGAGATTTGTCATTTAAATAACGAATTAGATAAATGTAGGTATATCATATATTGATGATGACGGGTTCAATTCCCACTCGGGGAAGATGGATTTTTCTATTTCCATTTTCTTCGCTCTGGCAACAAGGAAGAAAATGAAAATAGAAAAATCCATCTTCCCTGAGTGGGAATCGAACCCACAAACCGTCGCGTTTACAGGCAGACGCTACGCCTCTGCGCCACGACGGTCTCTCGGAAATAACATATATTTTATTAATTTCATTGTTTGACCAAGTACTCCATGTGTGACAAGTATTGATAATGTAAGAGCTATGTTATGTAAAATACGTTCATTCGTCTCGAGTTGTGAATGAGCAGAACTGAATACATGCCAACGTTTTAAGATCTCGCGTGTACGCGTAATGTGTAAATAAACGTCTGTCTTTGATTAACTCGTTTGTTCAAAAATCGACACGTAACTAACTGGTTTGGTGCGACAACAAGTTCAAGCAAGCCCTACCAAGTTAACCCAAACCTTGCTTGCGTTTGTGTCTAGACTATCGTGTAAATGCGCCGTACCATAGACATCAAGGTAATACGTAGACACTTATTGCAATACAAGGTTATAAATGTTACTAATTTTATTATTGAGAGACGTGACGTTAACATTGAACTTTACTCTATTCCCGCATTGCAAAGTTTACATAGAGTTTTTAGCTTCACACACTAGGTCATATACAGTTATATGACCAGGGTGGGTTAATTTCAATTCATTTTGTCATTGTTGTTCTTCTCCTTTCTCGTGGCGCTGAGGTGTAACCGGGGAAGATGGATTTTTTTTTTTTCTCTGCAGCTGGCCAGAGCAACGTTGAGTTCCGCCACTAAACACATGTATCGAAAAGGCGGAAAGTAGGGGCGGAGAAAGCAGGGACTAAGCAAGTGTTAAGACACTCTGTGTGTCTTTCCTGTGGTTCCCTCTGGCTACCCTGCCATGTCCCGTTCATATATATATATATATATATATATATATATATATATATATATATATATATATATATATATATATATATATATATATATATATATATATATATATATATATATATATATATATATATATATATATATATATATATATATATATATATATATATATATATATATATATTTCTTCTCCTAAATGGAACTCAATTTAATAACCGTTTCATGTATGAAGAATTTATAGGAAAAGATCACAGTTAATTATTTAACTGAAGCGGAAATAAGCCGTCCACATAAGAAATTTTAATTGCATAACGTATGCTGTTGCTACTAGCTATTATGATATGTTTGTTGATATCAGTCGCTAGTATTGATCGATTGAAATACGTTTAGATACACCTACCTACCTACTGCATATGTGATTTTATGGCATTTTTACTGCACCAATCTTAGTTTATGGTGTTTTTTTAATTTTTCACATCACTTAAAATTTTTCAGAAATTTCAATTGATATCCATGAGTTTGCTGCCAAAAAATTATCATTACGATCATGTCATAAATATAAAATAAATCTTAATAATAACTTAATTAGTACAAATTAATGGAATGCATTAATTGTATTAGCTCATAGAAAACTTTACTTAAAATATTAGAAAGGGGTATTACAATATAACTAATTGGTGAATAATTTTAAAACCATATTTCTTAAGAAGTAAGTTCTCGTAGATAAATCAAATTACTAAGTTAACGCAATTAAAAATATGAGCGATTATGTGGAAATCGCCGTTAAAAATTTAACACAAAGATTACTTCCCGTTGATTGGGAGTAATTAATTTTTCCTACAAAATAGAACTTATAGGACAACCAACGGGAAAATTCCGAGAATTGAGACAAAGCCATTTCAATCCTACACTGTAGCTTATTTCATGCAAAATTAGTGCACACTGAGTTTCCCTTTTATTAATAATATTTCAATAACCAAGGCTTATGAAATTTAACAAAAAGTGAGAAATTACAGTACACATAATATAACGGAGAAAATCTGAAAGTCAAAAATTTATAACTTTAATAAAAAAAGACTTAGATTAAATTTAAGCTTGTCAATTTTTGTAAATCGTATTTTCCTAATGTAATAGGTACGGAACCCTTGACTATTTTGTTTATATAATTTTTTTAACATTATAATTTTAACAATGCTATAGTAAATACTTTAATGCATTGTATTGTTTATAACATGCCGTGACAATCACAAACTATTTTAATTTTTAATGCGTGAATCTAATTTAAAAGCAGTTACATTTTTCTTGATAAAAACAATATATAATAATATAAAATGTCACAGTAATAATATTTATGTTCATTATATATTTTTATTTTTTACCTAATGAGATTTCTATACCTGTTATTATAGCTAAACGGAATAAAACCTAGTGTTAAAACATTACGTTCTCCATTTTTGATCCATATTTAGAACATTCCGTATTGAGTGGCGGAACTCAACGCCGTAGATTGTCTTACAGGAACAACGTAATAAAAGTAATTCAATCTCTCGTTAGGCAACTGAACTAAAAATCATTGCGTTCACAGAGACGTCCACTGAACTATATTGGTTTCCTAATTTATTTCATCATATCATCATATCAGCCGTAGGACGTCCACTGCTAAACATAGGCCTCCCCCAGGGACCTTCAGGAACCTTTCTGCCCCAGCGGCCGTCAGTTCTCCGTACTATGTGCCCTGCCCATTGCCACTTCAACTTACTAATTCGTTGGGCTATGTCGATTACTTTTGTTCGTTCGCGGATGTCCTCGTTGCGCACCCGATCTCGCAAAGAAATTCCGAGCATAGCCCTCTCCATAGCTCGTTGAGCGACCTTGAGCTTCTTTATGAGGCCCATAAGAAGAGACCACGTTTCTGTGCCATAAGTCATCACTGGCAACACACATTGATTATAGACTTTTGTCTTGAGGCACTGAGGTATTTTGGACGTCTAATTTATTTAATCTGTTGAAATATTTCTGAACCTGACATTAAAGAATTTAATAAATTTATATTTGATTGTTTATTTAATCTCTATTAAAGTAATGCGCATTGTTAAATAAAAATAATAACAAATCGCTTTTAAAATCAATCCCATTATGAGTTAACTATCATATATATATATGTACTATATATATACCAAAAGTGAACTATATATAGTACATTTGTTATTTATTAATTTAATATATACAAATACACATAAGCACAGCCGCAAATAATTACATTTCTAACGTATTTTGTTTATAATTTCGACTTCTAACGCGTCAATTCGCAACGCATCTCAACATAGCATATGAAACAAATTTTTATTGTTCACTTTTTTACAAATGATAATATTCTAAGTGTCTCCTAAAAAACTTATTTACAATAATATCTACTAGTGTCCACATTCACTAATAAATATTTCTAGAATTTTCTTTGAAAGAGTAACTGTGTGTGACAGGCGGTTAATACTTACATTTGAGATTTTAAATATGTATAATTTTTAAATAAGAAGTATAATGAGACATATTATGTTATATGACGTTATTTTTATTAATTATACTACGTGGATTTCTAAATAACAAAAAAGTATATAATATTTTGAATGGAAGGTTTACTTGTACTTCGAAATGCGCACGATCATTTTAAGTAAATTTAAAAAAATAAATAATTTTGCTATGAAACGTTTACCATCATGTTTTTTAAATATGTTTAACTTTAGTTTCATTTAGAAGTTTTGGTTCCAGATATTTGCATTATTTTTATTGTAGTCATTAATATGTTGATTAGAATAAAATTCCAATAATTTATTTACAATCTTTTCTTTAAAAAATATAAAAAATATAAACGATTAACCTTTTCTGCTCATATAAGACTTTAAAACAGGTTGCTATAAGTGAGATAGCATGTGTAGCTGAAAAAAAGCTTTTAAATTTCTATATACAATAGAATACTGTGATTATACAATATAACGGTATCATGTTATAATCATATATAAATATGTATACAATCACCAGTAAAACAAGTTTTTGTATAAAATATAGACTAGTTTAATTAATAAGTATCGATATCTTATAAAACTCGTTTTTACCTGCTGCTTCTCTTGCATTGTTCAATGGAAATAATTATGAGTTGTGGGTGACATAATTATCATAGCAGATTTTATGGGTTTCATAGAAGCTATTGTCAAGACGAATCCAAGGCTATAGGCTATGTGCTAAAGCCTGTCTCAATAATTAGACTATTTAATGCAAAAATAATTTTGAAATTCGATCTAGCCTTCTCTGAGATTTTACTGAACTGTTCAACTAAATATTCACTTTTATAATAATGTAAGAAGAATAGATGGGTAAATATTTTTCAGATTTTAGGAGTTGACCCTACAAGTGTCTACGTCTAGTGTTTGTTATGAAAATTTTTTTAATAATATTTTAAATATATGTAAAGATTGCAGGAGTAAAATAAAAAAAATAGAGCAACAATGTTTTACTACAATTGGTTCTTGTTTTCTCAATATTCTGGCTTAATTAAGTGAGTTTATCAATTTAATACAATCAAGAGAAACTTAAAAAGGCATAAAGCAGGGACGGAGAAAATGGGGACTAAGCAACGGAGTGTCTTAACACTAGGTTCCTATTGTTCCTGCAGTTTCCTCTGCCTAACCTGCCATGTGCGATATAAAGCGTGAACACATAAAAAGAGCCTTTTAACAAGTAAAATAAAATGTTATCACTGTAAATTACACAAATAACAAGCCTTATGTAGCCATAACTACACACGATAAGCCATAAGATAAGATAAGAACTTACTCAATTTGACAAGTGTATTAAATTTCCATTTCTTTGAACAAATCAAACGTCTAAACCAATGTTGACCATTTATTAATTTATTTTAAAGTCAGTCCATTTTAGTTATAAAAAAAAACATATTTTTTCTCTTAAGCAAGCACTATTATATTAATAAGCATGAAAAACACGTATATAAACAAATATATGGAGAGTTAAAAAAACACCTACCTGCCATTTGAGCCATATGTAAATATAATTTAAAAGTAATATAATAAAAAGATTTCTTTCACTTATTCTGCTTACATTCCAATCTTTTAATTTTATAATTTTAAATCAAAAGTTAACCTTTAAATGGTTTGTGGACATAAAAAGTGGTCGAAGAAAATGATGATCAAGCTGCTGGCGGCACTTAAAACAATGTCAGCAAAAAATTCAACGCTTACGTAACTACCTGAATTGAATGAGCTCATAGTTCCAAATATTTAATAATTTTTATTTTTATTATGTATATAATATAAGGACAGTTCGTTAACTTTTTTATAATTTGTTATACAAATAATATAATTTTATATGATATAATAAGATAAAATAAAAAAATATATAAGAACAAAGAATAGCACACTTACTTATATAAGATATACGTGGATTTAATATAGAGGTTTATATATATATATATATATATATATATATATATATATATATATATATATATATATATATATATATATATATATATATATGTATATATATATATATATATATATATATATATATATATATATATATATATATATATATATATATATATATATATATATATATATATATATATATATATATATATATATATATATATATATATATATATATATATATATATATATATTCGGACGAATAAACATAAATAACTCGTGCTCGACCATCGTATTTACATTAAGACGCTTCGATGAAATCTGGATTAATAATTTTAATACTAATATTATAATTTTCAATACCTGTATAACGTTCCTAAAGACAAGTTTCTTATTAATATAATTTAAATACTTAGTATCTGTCAGTATTACAGTTTCAATATTACGTGTCAATTTATTTTTACGTCGGCATTATAGCTATTTTATTTAAATCGTGCTATTAATCGCTAATTAACTTAATCATAAAACCTATAATAATATTATTTTTACATGAAAATAACAGTTAAAATTGCTAGCTTTTGGGATACATCTACTTTAGCAATGATCGGTAAAGTCGATCTAGAATTAGATACTAATGTAAAGACCTAATTAACTAAAGTTAAGTGGCTAGTAAATCTATTCATCATAATTTTTTTATTATTGTAGAAACTATAAGTCATCTATCTATAAAAACCGCCTTCGGTTGTTACAAAGCGATTCACGTCAAATCACCAGCTCACGTCAATACTTTAAAGCAACACGTATCAAAACAACAAAAGGATTCGTTAAAGGTGTTATCTATCATACTATAGCGGAACTTATTTTTTGTATATTAGCAAAAACATAAGGTCAATGATAAAATAAACATATAACTATATTATATAATTGGCACAACGTATGTAATTTAATAATAATCGTGGTAAAAGACATAATGGGATTGAGTCTTCAATGAGTGCTTTTCAAATTATAAGAAATAAAAAATAATATCATTATCGACATTTAAAAATTGACAAAGTTAAACAATGTACATTCTCCTTTGTGTGTTCTCCATTCAACGTGGCATTGGCGAATTGTGCTCAACTCCGGGTTTCTAAAAAATGTCAATATATATATACGCGAATGATCCGTTTAAACTATTTTATTTAAATGTATAAACGTCGCGAAAACCTAAAGATTTTATTAAAGTTAAACTGACATTATTAAATACATTATATTCATTGAAATAGCCATATCAAATTTACTTCAAAATCTAGCAAGCGCTTTTTGTATCGAAAATTTAAACAATGTGATTTTTTTCTTAGACCATTACATGTGGCATTTATATTAAGTAGCCATTATATTTAATTTTATATTTTTTATTATTCTTTTTAGTTTAAATTTGCAACGACGTGAACAAAATCCTATATACTATACTATAATATTTTGTAGGATAATACGATTTGCAGAAGAGGACCGACGTGGCGCAGAGGCGCAACGTCTGCCGGTAACATGACGGTTTCTGGGCTCGATTTCCACTCGAGGAAGATGGATTTTTCTATTTCCATTTTCTTCGCTCTGGCAACTACGCAAAAACGCGGCGTTGAGTTCCGCCGCGGATAAAACAGGGATTAAGCAACGGAGTGTCTTAACACTACGTTTCACAATTTCTGCAGTTCCATCTGCCTACCCTGCAATTTCTGCAGTTCCATCTGCCTACCCTTAAAGCGTGAAGCTGAAAAAAATATAACTTCACGACGTAGATATAATTCAACATAATGTTTCTCGTATGCAAGAAAAATATTTGAATAGGATTCATCAAGCTAATCTATCTCTAATTACTTAGAGGTGTGAGTTCCAGTGGCGCTACATTAAAATTTTTGTATCTTTTCTAAACAATATATGATGAAATAATACTAATACTAAAACACTGTATCATATTATATACTTACACTATTGAAACAAACTTTAGCCCACGTTATTTAGAAGCGCACTGAATGATTCATGAATGATTGTAACAATGAAATATAATACAAATTACAATGTCAATTAGCATATACTATACTACCTTGTTCTAATTGCTATTAGCACAAGGTACCGAGAATTGTAAGTGATTTATAGTTCAGCATTTAAAAAAGTACGTTATATTCCATCATCTCATTATAAGACGTAGTTTACATCTTGGTTTGACAGGATGATAAAACGCGAAAACCTTATATTTTTAAGTTCTTATGGGAAATTTAAAAAAATATATTATGGCTCCCTTATCGTTAACCTAAACGTAAAAATATAAGAATATTTTGACAAGCTGCTTGTCGTTGACTATAAATGAAGCCTTAATACAAACTCCATTCATATTTAATAACATTCCTTATTGTATAAATAATGGGGAATGAAGTTAATTTTTCATCAATAAAAGAAAATATGAAAAAATAATGAAAAAGGTCTAATAGAAACAGTACCCTTATAGAATACTTGAATACTTGATCACTGGAAAAAGGAGGGTTTTCTTTTTAAACTCAATATTAAACGCACAGAATCCTAGCATTTGTAAACGAGCAATATACTACATTTCTTCATATATTATTTGACAGTTGTTTAGTATCTAGAAAAGGCATCCCGGCAACCTAAAGGTAAATCAAACACGTCAATTTATTAATTGGCAAACCATATTACGTCATGATGATAAGATAATTTTATATTAACGCAGAATACATTGAACTTTGACTTTTAAGTGATTGATAGACGAAAATAAAATGCATTGTATTATATTCGTTGCACCAAAAACTTGCTAAATAATTTAATTGCTTAATTTAAAACGAATTAAACTCAAAAGCGCCCCTTATAATTAAGTAAAATATTGCAATAGGTAAGTAAAATTGTCTTAATTTAAATATTATGTTTATAAAAAAAGACCTTGATGTATCTTAACAGTAATATGCTAAAAACTAAATTAATTTTATTTTCAAGAAAACGCAGATATGTGTTGTTTATTGATAGTTACCATACTAATAAAGTAGTGGAAATTTGATTTGAACTTTGAATGTAAGAACATAATTTTGGCAATGTTTATTTTTAGCGTGTATTTGTAAGTTTATTTATAACTTTTATTTTATAGACATGTTAATCTAGAAGTTAGTGTCTGAAAATGAAATAAAATTCGGAATTTGTGTTTTTTATTATTTAAAAGTGATATTCCATACTGTTTGCCAACTTACATGACTTGAACTTTCCGTTGATATATAATTAAGTAACTGGTATCCTCGGAGCTTAAGTCCGGCTCGATCTTGGCCGATGAAAATGTGTTTTAACGTTTAAATACTAAATCAAAAGATATGACAACAGAAAGAAAATTAAAATAAATGTTTTCACGTTGCCTTGAAGTAAAATTATTTAAAATTCAATTTATATCTGCAGCGCCTTGGCTTTAATATTAATATTACTCGATATTTAGTGATTGACTGACATTAAGTAACAAGTAAAAAAATGCAAAGAAAAATTGTTTCTTTTTTTTTAGCTTCACGCTTTATCCCGCACATGGCAGCGTAGGCAAAGGGAACTGCAGGAACCATAGGAACCTAGTGATAAGACACTCCGTTGCTTAGTCCCTTAGTTGCATTGCGTGTTGAGTGGCGGAACTCAATGCCGCGCTGTGCCTAGTTGCCAGAGCGAAGAAAATGGAAATAGAAAAATCCATCTTCCCCGAGTGGGAATCGAACCTAGAAACCGTCGCGTTACAGTCAGACGTTGCGCCTCTGTGCCACGACGAGACGAGACGAGACGAGATAAATTTTACAGATTATTAATATTTTTTATAAAAGCAGGTTAGACGAGATCATGAATGGATTTAGTTGTTTATTTCAAAATTCACGACGTAATAGATTTAAAGGTCAATAAAATAATTTTCTATTATTAAAAATAAAAAAAGTAGCGCTGTCGTAAGTTTGCCAACTGGTCTAAATAAATACCAATTTCAGAGCCTTCCAGTTATTAAAACTGGAGGGGACAAACCAATGTTTAATAGTTGTCGAGATTTTTGATTTGCATCTAAGGATTGTAAGAATTATAAAGACATTTGTAGCATAATTTTTGTGTTATATATGGATACATATTTCTTACAAGGTTCAAAATGTTTCATTATAAGACTAAAATGTTGATACAGTTAGCCTGTTTTCGCTTATAATAAACTATACATAAAACGAAAGTATTCTAAGAGATGGTCATTAAAATGTATGAGACGACAGACTTTCTTTTAATATACGTATGTTTGTTGCAAGTAAAGTTGGTAAGCGAATCTATGCTAATGATTTTAAACATGAAGACTTCATTTGTTTGAACGTGTTTAATATATCTTAGGAAGTAATGTATATAAATAAATACGCTGTCCACGCTGCATTTTGTATATAAACAGGGTAGGCAAAGCAATCCAGTGTAGAAAACTCCATTCCCTACTTTCTTAATACTTTGTCTTATTACCATAGCAAATAATAGAAAAACAATTATTTCTCTTTGAATAGGAATCGAACCTACACAGTTGTTAAGAGTTAGGTGCCGGTACAACGTAAAGCTATAACACGTATACGTAATTTATCATAAAATATAAATTACGATTGATATACATAATGAATATATTAAATAGAACATTTCCTATCTATTAATAAATTTCATATGCAAATTTTATATTTCAAAAACATATGGATGTATTGAAAAATTCAGTTTTTAATTAACATAACATCTGTCTCATAATAGAATGATATCATAATATAAATAACCTGAATCGCATAGCATCGTATGAATCAAGAGATTATTTGGAAAATGCAAAAAAGCAAGCAAACAAAAGAATTTAACTTTAAAAATAAGTAGGAAAAAACATACTCTATATATTTATTGCTGAACTAGTAGATGCCTGCATCTTTGTTAGCATAGACCAAGATCCTTGCTACTCTATGTCTATTTACCGATTCATTATACATTTTTAATATATTCATGAATAATTTCCTAGTAAATATTATCAACAGATAATCAATAGTTTTTAGACATATTTTATAAAAATATTAATAACAGTCGAGGACCGTCGTGATGCAGAGGCGCAACGTCTGCCTGTGACGCGACGGTTTCTGGGTTCGACCCCCAGTCGGGGAAGATGGATTTTTCTATTTCCATTTTCTTCGCTCTGGCAAACTAGGCAAAGCGCGGCGTTTAGTTCCGCCACTCAACACGCAATGTCTCGGAAAAGGCGGAAAGCGGGGACGGAGAAAGCAGGGACTAAGCAAAGGAGTGTCTTAACACTAGGTTCGTATGGTTCCTGCAGTTCCCTCTGCCTACACTGCCGTGTGCGGGATAAAGCGTGAAGCTAATAACAGTAAAAAAGTGTATTTAGACATTTTTTTTTAATCTATTAATATAAACTAACTAATCTAATTTGGTATTGGTGCAATTCAAGGTATTTATTTATTTATATTTACTAATTTATTATAAGTAAATATCGACCTTAGCCTAACAGTAAAGTGGATTAGGCCAAAAGTGTTTGATGGATATCCTCCGTAATAGTTTTACTGTATGAGTATAGAATAGCATTCCCCTCGAGTACGTACACACATACACACACACACACACATATATATATATATATATATATATATATATATATATATATATATATATATATATATATATATATATATATATATATATATATATATATATATATATATATATATATATATATATATATATATATATATATATATATATATATATATATATATATATATATATATATATATATATATATATAAGTTAAAATATCAAGTAATGCGTATATAATATACATACAAAAGAAAATAGTAAAAAATACACATGCTTAAAATATTTGTAGCATTTAATTTCCGAGCAAAATAATAATCACTTAAACCAAAGCCAAATAAACAAAAACCAACACAGCATTGCTGATCTTATTAATAATACGTTACTTAGTAATTAATTTGTCACTAAGAATGTCGATGCGAATTGCTCTCTTATAATTTTTATAGGTATTTCTTTAGACATTACATAATATGTGCTATGATACTTGTACCTATTTTTCTTACTTAGTGACGAGTCATCGCGTTATGTTTTATACAATTATTTCTCCCACAAAATGATTGAACTCACAAGCTTCGCGTTTACCATTTTTTCATTCACTGCGCCACGAGGGTATTATATTATAATATGACATACAAGACTTTTTGAAGCTTTATAAAAATATTAAAATACCCTAGAAGCATCTATTATTAGCTTAAACGTTTTACTATTTGATCATTATTTGAAAGTATACCTATATATTTTCATTTTATGATAATATAGATCTACATCTCGTTCATATCTTAGCTTAATACACACAACAACAATAACTTAAAAAAGTCAAATTGAAAAGTAACGTGACCTTCAGTAAAAGACAAATGGAGCAAGGATTTAAATATAAAAAAATAATATAACGCCTGTTGCAATCCACTTTGAAACAAGAGTCGATGTTAAATTTTAATAATAATTCAAATTTAATGATTTACATTTAATGTCTTTTTTAAGAGAATTGTGAAATTTGAATGTAAAATTAACAAGAGGGAACTCGATTTAGTTGTCATTATTTTTTTTATTTTATTTTATTTTTTTAGCTTTACGCTTTATCCCGCACATGGCAGGGAAGGCAGAGGGAACTGCAGGAACCATAAGAACCTAGTGTTAAGACACTCCGTTACTTAGTCCCTGCTTACTCCGTCCCCACTTCCCGCCGTTTTCGAGGCATTGCGTGTTGAGTGGCGGAACTCAACGCCGCGCTTTGCCTTAGATGCCAGAGCGAAGAAAATGGAAATAGAAAAATCCATCTTCTCCGACTGGGGATCGAACCCAGTAACCGTCGCGTTACAGGCACATGTTGCGCCTCTGCGCCACGACGGTATACCAAGTTAAAACGATAACGATATTTCTGCCAAACCGATTCCTGAAATTCCTCGATTTTTCTTTAGTCAATTTACTGATAGTGATGTTAGGAAGAACATTTTAGCTATAAATTCTGATGCCATTGGTTCAGATTGCATTAGTCGTAAAATGATCATTCCAATCCTTGATATTATAATTCCTGTCGTTACGTTCATCTTCAACCAATCCATTAACCTTTGTGAATATCCTGAATCCTGGAAAGACGCTCAAGTTATACCACTTCCAAAAAAAACAAATCCTTTATCATATACTGACTATCGTCCTATATCAATACTCCCATTCTTATCTAAAGTTCTTGAGCGCCTTGTTCATGGTCAATTAAGTCATTATTTATCAAAAAATGTCATTTTGAATCCTTTACAATCTGGTTTTCGTCCTGGTCATAGTACGACTACTGCTCTGATCAAAATAACTGATGACATCAGAGCTGGAATGGATAATCAACGGGTTACTGTGCTGACATTATTAGATTTTAGTAATGCTTTCGGCACCGTAGACTTTGATGTTCTTCTTGCTGTTTTAAGTTCTCTTAACATATCTCCTACAGTTATTGATTGGTTTCATTCTTACTTGTATGGCCGCCGGCAGCGTGTAAAAGTTCAGGATTCTTACTCTGAGTGGGTTCCTATAACTGCTGGCGTTCCTCAAGGTGGCGTGTTGTCTCCTCTCTTATTTTCAGTTTTTATAAATTCTATTACATCTTGCATTTCTTCTTTCTACCACCTGTATGCAGACGATCTTCAAATTTACTTACAATCTAAAATTATCGACTTACCTGACACGATAAAATCACTAAACCATAATTTATCAAATATTGCCAAATGGTCTAAGTTTTTTGGATTACAAATGAACCCAAATAAAACACAAGTGCTAATAATTGGTAGTCCAAAGCTGTTATCACGTATTTCTTTAACTGATCTCCCGGCTGTAAACTTTAATGGCATTAACATTCCATTTAGTACAAAAGCTAGAAATTTAGGAATCACCATCGATCAACATCTGTCTTGGGAACCTCATATAAATGAACTGAGTAAAAAGATGTTTACGTCTGTCGGTTCTCTCCGACGGCTACGCAACTTTCTGCCTATTCCTACTAAAATTATATTAGCACAATCACTCTTACTACCAATTCTCGATTACGCTGATGCATGTTACCTAGACTTAAAAGAGGAGCAAATGAATAAGCTTGAGCGTCTTCAAAATCTTTGCATTCGATTCATATTTGGTCTTCGTAAATATGACCACGTTTCTGAATTTCGTAAAAAACTCAAGTGGCTCCCAATTCGGCTTCGCAGGGATACTCACATTCTTCATCTTCTTTATAACATCCTGTTCAATCCGTTATCTCCTCCTTACTTAAAAGAACGTTTTCAGTTTTTAGGTTCTACTCACTACCGGGATCTCCGTTCTGAAGAGAGCTTACTGCTGAAAATCCCTTCCCATTCCTCATCCTTCTATACGAACTCTTTTACTGTCCAAGCTATTCGACTGTGGAACTCTCTTCCGTTAGAAGCGAAACAGGCACAATCTTTTATATCCTTTAAGAAAATAATAAAAGAGCATTTCATTGCATCATAATTATTATTTATTTTTTTTTTTCTCCTCATGTATATTTATGTATGTATATTATATTTATTTATTTATTTGTGTATAAGTAAGATATTTATGTATTGTATTTATTTTATTTATTGCTTTTGTACACCCCTACCAAGCTAATTCTTTCCTCTACCAAAGGTTGCCTGGAAGAGATCGCTGGCTTAGCGATAAGGCCGCCTCTTGTACATTAATGACTTTTGTAAGTTTAATTTGTATGTGTCACATCGGTGTACAATAAAGGATATTCTATTCTATTCTATTCTATTCTAAATAAATCGCATCAACCAAAATTTTGTAATGGTACTGCTACTAATGATATAAATTTGATAAAACACACAAAAATTAAGTAACGACCATTTAACTGTATCTGGATCCTTTTTAACTTGTCTAATGCGTTATTTTAACTCGAATCGAATATTACCATCAAGAAATACTGATGTGTAAATAAATCGATATTTATTTACACATCAGTATTGACGGATGGTCAAGCATGGTAAAGTCAAACATTCGAGGTTCCTTAACAATTTTATAACTGTAATCTGTACAACGGGAGGACCAATATGTAAAAGTTAAAACCTAGGATCGATAATTACATATTCTGTATACAACTACACAACTTTTTTTAACCTAGGAACCTAGTGTTGAGACACTCTTTTCCCCGCTCTCCACCTTTTCGAGGCATTGCGTGTTGAGTGGCGGAACTCGTTGCCAGAGTGAAGAAAATAGAAATGAAAAATTCATCTTCACCGAGTGGGCATTAAACCCACAAACCCTCGTTAACAAGCATACGCTACTCTTCTGCGCCACGACGCACACATAAACTTCTAATGGGTTTTTTCGGTGACATAATTAAGTTTGATTTTTTCCTTAAAAAATAATATATTTATATGATTCCGTAGCTCAAAAAAAAAAACTAAACCCTTACGGGACTATTTAAGATCATTTTCCTTAAGATTGCTAGGACGTATTAAAATTTAATTAATATCAAATATGATTAAGGAATCCAGGAATATAGTACATACAAAATCCAATTTCATAGTGATATGTTCACTATCAAAATCTACTATCACTATACACTATCAAAAGGCACAAGTTCGAAAGAAATTGGCTGAGAAATCAATACTGATAGGATTCTTCCCTCTTATCTAGAATTATAAAATTTAACAATTAGATAAAAGCCTGTTTGTAGTATATAAAATAATAATTAAAAATTAGAAATTACACGTTATTATTATTTAATATTTAATACTTTATTACACCTACATAAAAAGAAAAAAAAACATGTAAGACAAAAGGAGTTACAAACAAAATATGGTGTAAAGGCGGCCTTATCACCTTATAGGTGATCTCTTCCAGGCAACCCCTACCGTAGAAAACAGAAACAGGCATATAGATTTTGGTAGGTGTACAAACACATCGATAAATAGGTATGTAACCACGTTACATATTTATGTATAATAAACAGATTACATACATAAATACACAAATAATAAATAAATAATAATAATAAAATATACACAAACACATATACATATATACATATATATATATATATATATATATATATATATATATATATATATATATATATATATATATATATATATATATATATATATATATATATATATATATATATATATATATATATATATATATATATATATATATATATATATATATATATATATATATATATATATATATATATATATATATATATATATATATATATATATATATATATATATATATATATATATATATAAATACACATACATATACATATCTTACACATACACGAGCAGAAACGTTATAACGTTATATAAATATATAGTATTATTTTGCTTATATCACTGAAAATAATAAATTTGAATTGAAATAAAAATTAATGAATAATAAATATGTATGCTTTAAATGAAAGTGGTTTTAAGGCGAATTCCCTTTAGGTAAAAAAACGCGATAATGAGTAAAACGAGATGAAGGTCGAATTTCCTAACACAATACATATTAAGTAACAATAGTTGGAGTCCGAAATCTGCTTTAAAAAAATAGTAGTTATCTGAACTTTGTAGACAATAAATTTAAATGAAGCTTTTACTCAACCAAAGATTATTCCTAACAATAAGTTAGGAATAATCTTTGGTTGAGTAAAAGATACTACACTTGGCAATAGACAACGCTATTTTTTAAATATTTGCTAGCTTCTCTTCGAATTACATTTAATTTTTAAATTATAATAAGTTATAACATGAATAATATTCTAAGTGACTCATAAATTCAAAAACAATAAGCTATAACTATGTGGAGTAAGTATATACAATACGTACGTACAATGTTCATAGTTCATGTAATATCTGTCAAATTGCGTTAAATATATCTTGGGGCTAGTAATGCAATGTTCAATAAAAAAAGTTATCATAGTTATAAGTTATCAGTTATCACAAAACATTATATATATATATATATATATATATATATATATATATATATATATATATATATATATATATATATATATATATATATATATATATATATATATATATATATATATATATATATATATATATATATATATATATATATATATATATATATATATATATATATATATATATATATATATATATATATATATATATATATATATATATATATATATATATATATATATATATATATATATATATATATATATATATATATATATATATATATATATATATGACCACTTTAAATATTCTGCTTAATGACATTCACGATTTCTTATTGAATTACAATTTACTTCAAAATTACCTCATTGATTGTACAACAATATGTAAAAAACACGATATATCTTATAATACAATTGATGATGGTACTATTTCTTACATAAGTTTTTCTCAAGCACGCTTCAACATAGCATATACCTATCATAGTATATATTGTGTATTATATTGTGTGGGCATAATTGAGTTGGGGCTTTCCAGATTACCGAGATCAATCTCTACACATGTTGTTACTTATAATAATAAAAAAATAATAACAGTATGCATGTAATTTGTTAAATTTAAAAAATCTAAGAAAATATTTGACAGTTAATTATCTTTAATTTACCTTTTATACATACTCTAAAAGATGGATATTTTTCGTAATCACCGTTAATGGTATATAGAGCTACAATATTAATCTTTAATTAGCAATAAGGCCGCCTATTGCATGATTTTAAATATTATTTTAAACATTTCTGTTATATTGGTGATATAATAAAGAATATTTTACTAATAAGGAACTTTTACGCTTAAAGCTATGAATAAATGTTTATTTAATTTTTATAGCTTCACGCTTTATCCCACATATTGTAGGGTAGGCAGAGGGAACTGCAAGAACCATATGAACCTAATGTAAAGCAACGGATTGTCTTACCGTTTCTTAGTCCCTGCTTTCTTCGTCCGCGCTTTCCGCCTTAATTTATAATATTAATATAAACATAAAAAAATATATATAATATTAAATATAATCTGTATATTTATTAGATGAAAAATATTGTATTTTATATGTGCGGCGAGTGTGTAATATTATTATTGTTATACAATACCTACTCATAATATGCAAGGAATTTTGAAGTGATGAAAGAAACCTATACGTGACTTCATAGGATTGAAGACATAATTTGCATGAATCTAAATTTTTATTTTGTAAAGTTATTTATGTTAGATATTTTTAGGGCTAGGTACTGTACCTCAAAAGAATAAAAGAGAACCTTATAGTATCACTTAATTGTCCGTCTGTCGGCTAAGAACATCTAACTTACGTGGAAAACTCAAGTTTAAAATAATCAAATCAATCAAGTTTATGTTTAATTTATATATATTCGTATTCGCATTCGCGAATATTTGCACGTTTTTACACATTCGCGTTCACAAAAAATTCTGCGAATGTTAGAAAAAAAAATTTACGAGAAAATACGTTATAAAAATTTAAATCATTTTACTTTTTGTATTTTTTTTTAATTCAAAAAACAATACTTAACCTCGTGTTACGAGGTTAAGTTATCAGTCTTCATCATTCACATGAAACAATTTTACTAATTTTTTTAATTTTTTTTTTTTTTTAATACAATCTAAACAAACAGAAATCAATTCTCTCTACCTTCTAAAAAGATTTATCAGCTAATTCTCAGGTTTTTAATGTTGTAACACAAAGTGCTAGCTTGTTTGCCGTAAGCAATAGGCACCAAATTTACAAGAATAACTGAATTCGCATTCGTGAATGTCGGTAGCAAATATTCACATTCGCATTTGTGAATGTTAAAAAAGTGACCTTCGTTACATCACTAGTGGATACTACCGCAAATTTAAGTAAAGTTTAATTTTTAATTTATTTAAGTTTATCGCAATTTTTATAAGCTACATTTTCCTCAGCGGAAATGATACAAATGCGGTCATGAAACACTTACGGACCCCTCGGTGCGCGAGCAATACACGCACTTGACTGATTTTTTATTTCAATTTCTATTCCGCGTATGGCAGGGAAGTAAAAGAGAATCTAGGGTCAAATTCCGTTTTTTACTTTTAACCCTAACTTAAGATATTTAGTGTCCAATGACGGAACTCAACGCTGCAGTTTGTCCTTACTCTATCTTTCTGTGGTACTTCGTGTCGGTACATTGTGGTTATATATTACGGATACGGATGAATCGAATATGATCTTATAAAGCTGGGAAATGAAAACAATTTATTACTGTGTGGGAAACTAAAACCACTGCTTCAGTCAGACTCCATCTATGAAAATAACAAAATATCCTACAGTCTTCTGTCTGTGCCATAAAATAGTGTTAGTAACAATATATTTATAGCTATTTTCAATAACAAAGAGCAATTTATTATAAGTAGCTACAACGTATGCTTTCCTCATAAAGTAATGCTAATGTTAAACGTGTATCAACATTTAATGATTATAAAGTATAGGAAAACATACAAATCTGAAGTAATATGAAAAAGATATACTTCATTTTAAAATAACATATCAAAATATAAGCTTATTTAATTATATACTACTTACATATAAATATTTTTAACGTAGCAGGAACTGAACCTACACTTATACGATCGCAATTCTTAATACACTCACCTAATAAATACATATGCTGAGAAATCATAATTAACATTTAGCGTACATACTACAAAAAATAATAACTAAACATAGGCTTTTTAGCCACTGTAGTAAAAAAAGTAATTTTAAATATAAAAGCCTATATCGTAATCGATCAGGTGTTAAATAAAAATATTATAGTATGATTATATATAATTATAATAGTATAATTTCATTATAAGAATAAAATATAAAATATCACTCAATCACTATAATTCTATTCTCGCACACCGGTACTGGAGCTGGTACTAATAAAGAACATAAGGAAGATGATCTTAATTAGCATCAATTGTATGTAGGACGTAGAGGACATACATTGCTTATAAATATCCCATTTCAACATTAAGCAACGATCTATCCGCATTCTGCATTAAAAATAACAAGTAGACGATAGACGTAGAAATCAACAATATGATGGACGAGCAAGTTTAAATTTAAATTTTGTTATATTGACTATTGAACAATTAAGGACGAAAATAATATGTTTTCCTTATTCATATTTTTACTTGATACACTTAAAAAAAATTAATATACGTCATCGTGGCGCAGAGGTGCCGTGTCTACCTGTTTTTGTTAGATGTTAGATAAACTCTAATTTACCTCTTTAATATTTTTCATTAAAAATTAATACAAAAGTTAATTATGTTGACATTACTGAAACTATAGCTTATTAAAAGCAGTGTCTGACTTTTTATCGTGGAACAAAGTGGAGGGCAAATTGGTAAGATTTTTGACAGTAATCGCGACGGTTTATGGATCCATTCTTCACTAGTGGAATCTTTTTCATTTCCATTTTCTACACTATAGCAACTAGACAAGTACGGCGTTGAGTTCCGCAACAACACTCAAAAACAGACGGAATGCAGGGAAAGGAGGTACTTAACAGTAGGATCCCATGGTTCCTGGGGTGAATCATGAAGCTATATATAAATAACTTCTTAGTTTTCGTTCGAAACTAATCAAAATATTTTCCGTTAAATTTATAATTCGTTTTTGAAATTATTGTTTCATTAAAAAGTAATCAAATCTAATACAATAATACTTTTTGTAAACAAATCATACTTTGTAAGACAAAAACAATATAAACAAACTTATTTATTATTTGTTTATCTTGTCTTAAGATCATTTTAATGAAATATTATAATATTACAAGTTATATGTAATAAATTTAGATTGAAATAGGAAAATTTATGTATAATACGAGTATATGAATGTTAAAATATATGCGATTTTTTATTATTTTATCGAACGTACTAGATTTTATTCTATAGAAACATGTTTACTATATTTTTTTCTATGAGGACAGATGGTATCGTTTGCGGAAGATTGAACATTAGTTTCGACATTAAAGGGGCTACTAGAACAATCTGTTAGAAAGTGTTGCAGGGCCATTTTCAACGCCCTTTAATTAACGTCGTTATCGCTGTAGTATAAAGATTACTTTTGACAAGGTTTACTTTAGATTTTACATAATATGCATCTTCATTATTATATAACAAGATATACTATTGCCAAGATTTTTGATAGTAGTAACTATTAAAGTAGTTAGTTAGTTAGTTATATAATTACTACCTAGCTGCTGCTTGCAACTTTGCTTGCTTGGTAAAGGAAGCAGCAAGGCATGGGTCATTAAACTCTTGCCACGCTATTTTATATCACCTGTCATTGTTGATCCGAGACCAGAGTGCAAAAAAATCTACTTGTGCTTTCTGCTTTCGCTTTTCGAGAAGTGAAACTTGGCCAAATCAATACATAATCAAAACCTACATAGCAAATTTGGTAATATAAAAAAATTATAGTATAACCAAAGGAAAAATCCGAAAATACAAAATTATTAAGATTTCCAAAACTGTTATATACTAGATTGTTTCATACGAAATCAATAAATACAATTGCAAACTTAAGCTTATCCATTCTAATTTGTAATATTTTTTTAGCCTAGACTTGTGAACTTTGATATAAAATAAGAACTTACAGTATATATAAAAGAAAAATTAGAAATTTGACAATTTATATGTTTAATGTGGCAAAACCATTATAAATTTAATTGCAGTTTGTCTCCTACATAATGAGTGTAAGTGTATAAATGTCAAGTATTACATGCATTTGATCTATATTTTTTTATTATATTATACATAAGCAGCAGTAAGCAGTAGTTCAGTCATCTTAGTTTCGGTAGCACTTAGCTATCACAATTATATGTTACTTAACCACTGGGCCATAAACTTATATAAACCCAAACAACCCTTCCTAATTCAGAAATAAAGTCAATTCTTCATTTACAGTTCTAATTTATAATAAATTTTAAAGTACTTATCATTTTTGGGCAGTTATATTCTGTACAATGAAGTTACTTAGTTCTTCATATATTAGATTATAGCTTCATGCTTTGTCTCCTTCATAGCAGGGTAGGTAGAGGGAACTATGGGAACTTAGTGTTAAGACACTCCATTCTCTGCTTTCTGCCTTTTCAAGGCATTGTGTAACTCTACAGTAATGGAATTCAACACCAGGCTTCTCCTAATTAACTAAGAAAATAAAAATGAAAAAATTCAAGTAGGAATCAAATCCCAAGCTGTCGTGTTAAAAAGAAAACGCTGCGCCCCTCTATTAATTATTTCAAAATGTAGACATTTTTCATTAAAAATTATGATTATTTGTTTAACTTTATAATTTGTAAATATACACTAAATACATATATAATACTACTTCATAATATGCTGTAGTGAAAGCCAGAAAAAACTTATTCATAAAACATTATAAATGAATAATATACAATATTTCAACTCGTAGTATAAAGAAAAGCAACAATAAGGCTGGCCGAAATGGGGTCAGATTTTATTAATTATCATCTAATACATATTTACAAGAAAAGTAGAAATTAAACGAGTCTTAGTATAAAACAGATATTAAAATATTTAATATAATTTTCATATAAATCAAATAAAATTAAGTAATTAAAATAGTTTTGCATTGAAAATAATAATACTAGCTTATTACTTACAATTGATAGTTGTTTATAATGATTAAAACCAAGAATTTATAGAAGGTATCCTTCAGTGAAGCGTACATACAACTGTAAATAGTACATAAAAAAAATTCGAAAACAACACATTAGCAAACAATCGTTCTGTCACTTAGCTTTTGACATTGACGGTATTGACAACTTAAAAGTAGTGCCAACTACACAAAAATAATACGCAAAGAAACATTGCCAATAGTGCTATTTAAAGAACGCATTGTGCACTTAAATCTTATAGCGGTGATTACAGTATGTTTATCTAATAAACAGACTCTATTTATATAATAAACATTAGTATTATATTTCTTATACAAGTTATAAATCCACTGTACCTCCAAATTTACGAATATATTTATTGTAAGTTGAATGTGTTTCTAGGATTTGATCTGATTTTTTTCCAATTTTAATTAATGTTGTTTTTTTTCTTACAGATACAAAATGTCTCGGGAATGAAGATTATTTTTAATTTAGCGAAAATGTTGGAAGTTCCAGACAATGTAAGTCTTGTTTTTGTTAACTGTTACGTTGTTGGTCTTAGTTATTGTATATTTCAAATTAATAAAATTATTGACTTTTTGACGTATATAAAATAATTCATATATTGTTAAATATTTAAAAATTCTAAAAGATGTCGTGTTTAATATGCAAAACAGATTATTTTGCAGAAATAACTCGTGAAGTAATTTTCGTTGCAAAAAATTGAATCGATGCTAAAAAAAATATTTTAAAAAGGCATGTGTCTAATCATTACATAAACAAAACAACACCTATATACTTTTTAAGGATCCGTACCTAAAAGTGAATAAAACAGAACTCCTAAAGGAGCACATTATTGTCCGTCTGTTAAGAACCGTTTTTATTAATAGCGTATAGGCGTCGAGCTTATATTATTATCAAATATTCAAATCAGTAGGCCCTTGAAACACAGAAAAAATCAGTTTTCCGTTAAGATACAAAACCACGAGCGTGACTTTTCGCACTCCACCCATACAGCGTGTGGTCAAAAATCTATTCATAAAATTGATATACATCTTATGATTTGAAATTGATTTATAATACTATAATTTCTTTGTCTTCTATATTTCGCAGTGAAGCCACATTTTTTTTACGTAAACCTAGCCTCAAATAGTTTCTTAAATATTATAGAAATCTCGATAAACAATTTATTATATAAACAGCTCAAGTGTTAATATAGAGAACAATATATTTCATTGCTTTCAATTTTAAATTAAAAAATATATATTATAGATGTCTTACCTTAATCGTATAATTAAAAGAAAACAATATTTAATAGTCAGCTTTTATCTGCGGCTTTGGCTACCACGCAGAGGTAAATTTGGATAATTGAATATTTTATGTAATATTCTAAGGTAACCATTTACCATAGGCGTATCGTACGGTAGGTAATTACATCGAGACCATTAAATATTAAAGTAATATACGTAAATTAAAATTAAATCTCTTTTTGAAATCAGTAATAAAAATAAACGAAAAGAGTTTTAATTCAGAATTTTTTTTTTTAAATATAAATTCAAGCATATGGAACACTCGATGCAGAACCGCAATATATCAGCTAAGCTATAAAAAATTAAAAAGTATCCATAAATTAGTAAATCAAAATCCGTTGTCAAGAATCACTAAAGTTCACGCTCACAAGTATGGTCTAGATAATATATGATATTTTTATATTTTTAGGATTATTAAAATTATTGATATTAAATTATTTATCTATATTGATATGCATAAATGCAAATATATTTTACTTCAACAAAATATTACAAACCTAAATTTATCAAATATATTAGTATAAAGTCATTATATTTATAATATAATTAGTATTATCAATTGAGTTAAAATAATATACAGGTACTTTAACTTAAGAATCACTTTCATCGCTTTCTTGCCCGCATGACACTGTATAGGTATCTATTAGAAACAAGAGAACTTGGTTTAACTTTCTCTGTGACACTTTATGAGTTCATTAACCTCATAGGTAATTCTTAATTTATACATTATGTAAAAAAAGTGAATTTTTTAATGTAAGTAATAATAAATAGAACAATAATGGTTTAATAACAAAGTAACTAAGTAAGACCCGTTTTGTATATTCACTTTTAGAATTTCTTTGAACTTCACGCTTCACGCGTGTAAGTAGCGAGAACCGCATGTCAAGACAGTCCATTCTCCGCTTTCCGCCAAAGAGTAAAACTGTATGTGTTGACTGACCGAACTAAACAACTACGACTACTCGTATAGTCAACGACGTCATTGACTAAACTTGATGTATTAATCTTATTTATTTTTATTGTAACTGAATTATATGTACATCACTATACCGTTACTTACTTTCATGACGTGTTCGCTTCTACCACTTGGCATATAATATAAAAGCGTAAAAATAAAAACAAATACTTATTTAAAATATCATTTTCCCCATAAAAAGTAAATTAATACGGATATACATAAAATATACCTATAAAGCAAATAACAGAAGTGGTTGACCTATCCATAGCTGGCATCAACATCTACCGATACTCCGGAAGATCAACCTACCTTACCTTCAACAATTATAGGCCAGCCATGAAACAGCAATAGGTACTAGTACAAGACAATGCTATCTCTCGTTTATTCGCAAACATTAACTTAAGCATTTTATCGCTTTTCTATAAATACCTTTGTGAACAAGGGTTGACATTTTTTTAAATTTTAGCTCATGCTTATTTAACAGGTTTAATTTATATAGGAATCCATTAATTTTTCTTCATTTATTTATAATTGTTAATGTTTTTCAATATTTTTTGAGCTATGATTTTTTGGTATTGAAACAACTTTCTAGTTGAGTTTTACCAAAATAAGCATTTATTAATCTAATTCTATATTAATGTTAATTACAAGGTTTAAGACTTGGGTTGAATACTATTTCTTGGATAATCCATTTATCCAAGAATATTTATTTTTAATTAATTTTTTAATTTTATTTTTATGTTTTTTATTTATTTTTTATTTTGTTTTTTTTTTATTTTTTTTTTTTTATATAGGCATAAAATTACGTTAATCGATTCGATGTAACCCACCTGTGTCGTGAGGTCATTGCAAGTTGCAAGTTGTATTTACGTTTGGCCACTCTTTGTGGTCTTATAATATTTCTAGTCTTTATATTAACATTGATCGCTCCAATGACTCTTTAATTTACTTGCATATACATAATTTATTGCAGTTTTTTTATTATTCCTTTACCCCAGCCCTGTATTTGAGGTCAGGCTATGCGATATTGTTTGGGCAAATGTTAGTTGAGCGCGGCGATTCTTAATCGACACTACACGAGCAACGTACAAAGCAACTGTGTTAAGATTATTTATATTTAATTCAAACATTATGATAGTGTTCTGAAACGGTATAATTCCTAATAATGAGCTAAATTAAATAGTGATTAAGTTAATATTTATGGTAAGTAGATACTTATGATCAGTGTTATTGTAAAATTTTCAAGATTGTATCTATTTTAATTTCTAGGTAATATAAGACTTCATTTACGAGTACAGTCTTATAATGATTTATTTATTATCGCAAATTGTGATTTTATTATCTGCATGTACCTATTAGATTACTGTTTCCCATAATTAATACAACTATATTAATACAATATATTGAAATAAAATTGTAACATAACATGTATTTTATCTACCTTAGTATAGTTACGTCTAGGTATATCGGTCGTGGATAAACTTTAATCATTGATGATTTTATATTATAGTTAGTACTGTCAATTTTTAACAATTTTGTGAGAAGTTATTTCCACCATAAAATTAGGAATAATGACGATGTTTTTACTTCAATTCAAATAATCGAACCTAACTTAATAAAATATTATTCTTAAATTTGTAGCCGCAGTAGCCGCTTGTTCAGGATTATAATATGACAATATATAAATAATATATTAGGCGTACGCTAATAGATAGACATAAAATAACTATAAAATTTTTGTATTTAACTAGTACCAAAGTGTTTATATATTCTGAAAGATTTCTTCGTTGACTACTTTTTTGTGTGTTACCGGAAGGTCGGCCAGTCCTAATTTAGATGTTGGCTTGCATACGTATGTGCATTGAATGTCGAGTTACAGTACCGTTCGGTTGTGTACCCACTTCTAAATTACCTTAATAATCTGTTTTGTCTGAATAAATTTCGTCTACATTCATTAACTGCCTACAAATCGAGGCACAAATAAAAAAAATAACACATAATAAAACAATAATTGCATTATTTAATATTCTTTAACATAAGAAATATTTCGGAATGAATATGGTTTTATTTTATCAAATCTCCACAGACTTGTTAATTATTCCGAATTAACATGACGGTAATTTGTCATACTAAAATTTTATTTATAAAGGTATTGTAATATTATTTCACTTTACAAGTAATCCATCCATATTTTATATTTTTATTTTAATAATTATTAGTATTATTTGTTATTTTTATGTTTGATTTGTTAGCTCATGAGCTTCTCGTGCACATTGAACAAATATGTCTATATTTACTGCATAGAATATTTATACAAGAAGGCGTTTCGTTAATCGATTCTATCTAAGTTACATACTGTACTGTACCTACAATGACAGTTATCTCGGGTACATATAATATAGTACTATCTGTCCTACGCAATTATTACCTATTTCAAATTTATGAAAAGGTCGAAGCTACAAGGTTGGTTAATATTCTTATTATATATCCCTAAAGTAAAAATGTCAAAGCACACAATTTCGTTTCAACGATACTGAACCTTTCAACATAAGTATGTGATAAAAAACACCATGCTAGCTACCCACACAGCTTAATTTGCACGATAACGTCAATGCAATTATAAAACTATAAAATAGTTCGTATACAACTTTTGAAGTAATTTATTTAGCGTATACATAAGTTTTACATATATGCGGTTTAGTGGTAATCGACAGTGCAAATAATTTTATTTATATACGTAAACAAACAAGTGGCAAGACAAAGAAGTCAAATAAGATATAATACTATACCGTTGGAAATTGTTTTGTAAAGTACCACTGTTCCAGTTTATTTTAAGACTGCGAAATAGAACACCTTCTGCAATGATAGCTTATTAATAGCACTTTGGGTAAGTTAATTTTCTTATAAATTTGACTACTTTAACTTTAAAGAATCAAACAGCTTTAAATATTTTAATATTTTTCTCTGTACATGCGCCTTCTTGAAGCCTTTTAATATGTTTCATTAGTGCTCCTCCATGACACACTATACATTTGTCATGGATCAAAGAAAAAGCCTAGCAATACCACTCAAACGTAAAATTAAATTAATCTTTAAGCTTATACAAAATCCGCTTTAATGAAGTGTACCTGTGCAAGTTGATCATTGACAAGTATGTGATATGAGTAGGTATATAATTTACATTATTTCGTAGCTAAATATAAAAAAAAAGTGAGAAACGGAGTGCCTTATTAGATTTTCTGTGTCTATTCTGACATATGCGAGATAAATATAAAACCAGTCATTTTGTTTTAAATAATAGCTTAATGTCTCTCATCACCTAGCCACATATATTTTCATATTTCGACTCGTTGATTATTTTTTTTATAGTAAAATACATATACATTATACACACATATAACAAGCGAATATAGTTAGAATATATAAATAATCAAATATATTAGATATACATATGTTGCAAAATTAATTGGACAAGGAAAAAGTTTTTGATATAACTAATAAACATTATATATAGAAGGCATTTTATTTTCCTTATATTCTATATAATCTGATTTTACAAAGGAAACATTACGTGCATTGATTGTTGTGTGAAATCCCTAATACGTATAACAAACAGGTAAGTATGTTAATATCGAGTTGATAAATTTGTAAATATGGATTTATTTTTAAATTTTTTTTTATTGACGTTGTAAAAAGAAAAGTTTGTCAAAACAATATGTGTAAAATAATAAAAATAATATATTTTATGTAAAACAAAAACTAATTTTAAGACAACAAAACGGAGCAAGATAACACTGTCTCTGAAACTGAGTTACGAGTAAATATTACGAAGTACAAAGAATCTCGAATAACTAGAACGCAATTACTTTGTATAAATATTGAAATAAGCTCAGTAAATTGTTTTGAGGCTAATAATCTTTTTTATATGAATGAACCTCCTGAACCTCTTTTTCTTAAAATTATTATGTAAAAAGATTTTCAGCGCGAGAAGTCGCTTAAACAACTTCTAAAATTGTTATCGACTCTAATTTGGTAATTATAACGTCACGTACATTTCTTTTTTTTTTAATGTTATTAGTAACTTAACTAAATATTGAAGATTCGTCTTTATATGTATTTGTTCTCCACTCATAAATTTTCTATATTAATATAACATCCTTCATTATAAATACCATAATATAATTCTATAATATAAACATTTTAACGTTTAACATTTTAATTCTATTCTTATTGTTCTAAGAGCTTAATAATTTGTTGTGATAGATATTTAAGAAATTAACATGTCATCTCGAATGGGTATTGTAAAACAGTAAAGGTATTAAATCTAAGCGCGAGTTGTCATCGTTTAATTCTCAGTGCGCTTTATCCTTTTGCGGTGGAAACTCGTCGAAATGTCAAACTTCCCGCCTTTTTTCGCGTGATTGTGTTTCATATTATCTGTCATTCGTCATAAATATTTCGCATTTATTAAACAATCTATTAAATTTTATGATATATTTTATGACGAATAGTGAATATTTTAAATATCATGAAAAAGGTTTGTGATTTTTTTGGATCTTATCTAAATAATACAAAGGAATATTGGGTATTTATTAAGTAGGGTAAGTAGTACTATGGCATACTTTAGTATTTTTTATCAATATGTATCACAAATGTTTTGCACATTTACTTACTATTACCATTAAACTGGTTACTTAAATTACACATAAAATTAACTCTTTATATCCATTAGGTTTGTTTTTTTTACCGAGACATGCTCTATAATAATCTATATTGTGAATCAAAGCTAGATAGAATAAAATAAATGTAAGAATAAATAGCAAAATATATATAAATATAGAATAAATATAGAAGATATATTTTTCTGTGATATATATTATATAAGAAATTTTTACGTTGACTAAAGTAATATAAAAATTTGGATTTGAACCCGCTCAAAGAGAGCGGGTTTCCATATGTGCTAAATAAAGCCGAAATATTTGTTAAAAACTTATTACATTGTTACCATGTCTATAGGAAAATTATGTAATAGCAAACTACAATCATTTGGCAAAGAATATGCGTGAATTATATTATTTTATATATTAATGTTTAAATCTATAATAAGGAAAATACACTAGAAAAATACTTAAAGAAAACATATAAAATTTTGAATGTAGAAAAATTTGAACCTGCGCCTTATGGAAACTTTATAAGCAGTTTGACCACTAAGCCATGTCTTAAACTTAAATCGAGGTATAGTTTTATCTATACGACTAGACTTTGTTAAGTTTTTTTTATTAAGTTTTGTGTTCATTAGATTTATTTAAAAAAATGAACTGTAATTAATGTTAGTACAGACACGCATATGAATTTTGAGATATATTTTTGATTTATTATTTCGTCCAAAAAGTTAATAAATACTATAACCCCTTTAGTAATCATAATTCTGTTAATAGGTTTTAGCTCTCGCATTATACGGTAATAACGATGCGTATATCACGTAATAAGTGCAAAATAATAAAATACAAATATATAAGTATCTGTGAAAATGTGTAAACTAATGAGTATAGTTTTAATCATTTCTATATTTATTAAAAATAAATAGCGAGTAAGATAGCTAATGGTGAATTTTGAATTTTGTATTGACACTGAAAAGAAGAATTGACTAAACTTACATACATACACAATACAGACAAATACATTACTCTTTTTTGCGTATCGCAATCGGGTAAAGGTACTGTTTCACGTAGGTACATGATAAATATAATATAATATTTTCTTAGAACTAAATAAATATATATTTTTTTATTTGATTGAACAACGGTCGTAAAAATAAAATTGTTAAGCATAGTCTTAGTCGTAGGTGTTATTAAAAAAATATTTACATTTTGCTGGTGAGATAAGTTACTCGTTCGATGTATAAAATTAAAATACAGTTAATGTAATTATACAGTAACAATACGTGATATATTATAATAGCACAAGTGTTTGTATGTTTGAATTTTAGTCAACTTTTGCGCCGCCAGCTAATCTCAATAACTGGATCAAATTTGAAAAATAATATATATTTCTCTTGTGTAGTACATTTATCGAAAAAGGCTATATAGGCCGATACTATGCGCATCTGTTAAAACTGCCTGGTAAGATAATTTCGGTTCCGAAATTCATATGCAGCAACCAAGTTTCCTTTATCTTAAATTCATATGCAGCAACCAAGTTTCTTTTACCTTAAATTCATATGCAGCAACTAAGTTTCTTTTATCTTAAATTCATATGCAGCAACCAAGTTTCTTTTATCTTAAATTCATATGCAGACACCAGTTTCTTTTATCTCAAATTCATATGCAGCAACCAAGTTTCTTTTACCTACCCTGCTTCTTGGGGAAGAATCGTGACTAACAAAATCATAAACGTTAAATAAAATAAATAAATATATCTTTAACTTATATTTGTTTACTTTTTTATACATTCAAGATAACAAACATACTAATTCTTTAGATATGAAATCATATTGAATTTAAGGGAAATACCCTGAGGATCTACTACATTTTTACACAATACTTCCATATTAACATATAGTTCAACGAAGATATAAGCTATAGCAGCATAGCGATGTCAATCAATATTAAAATACGTACGTTTACGCTTCCTGCTTATTATATAAATTCAGTACGATGTATAAAATGAATTATTGTTTAATAAATTGTATTAAATACTTTGCAGTTATTACAAAAACTAAAATTATGTATATAAATGACAAAAATCTGTTTAACAATAATAGTACTACAACAAAAAATTTGAACACATTGTATTTTTTATGACTTATGACTTTATAAAAGCAGTCAATTTTTTTTTAATGATTATTTGACAATAGATGAAAAATTGCCAAAAATTGTTAAATAATTGAACATAAACGCATAATATTTTTTCCCATTGTCACCAAATATTTAGACTAAATGACAGACGTAATAAAGATCAACTGAGTGTATCGAGGCGTAACAAGCATTGCCCACTACGAGTAGGTACAGTGAGGTTGCGTGGAAGACACTCATTTCGCTGATTGCTTTAACCATTACCTTGCCTCTGAAATTAGATTGATACACTATTTACCAACATATACAAAGCTGCGATGAAACAATGACAAGAATTTTAATGTATATCTGCGCATTTTTAATTACTTACTACAAAAACTACAAAATTATATATTACTTGTTTTTTTCTCATTTCAGCAATTTGATTAGAGAACAAAAATAATCGTCCAGTGTGGGAGGGAGAGTAGGACGTGTCCGAAGAGCTCAAATAAAAATTTGACAAAATTAAATTTACAAGTGCTCTAAAATTGTATGAATAAACTTCATAATTATAATATATGTAAATTTATAATTTTTTTCTGATGTTAAAAAAAGTTAAATGTTTTTGTTGATTTTTCTCACTTCTTGCTGAATTTAACAATTCTAGGTGAACATTATACCGTTTGATTATATAAAGCGAAAAATTCCATAAAATGCTCTAAAACTAAAAAATGTTTGCTTCAATTAATGAATTTCAGGATATTTATTTATAATAGGTAAATATGGAAATTTTGGGAAATAAAAAATAAAAGCGGGGTAGAAAGGAAAGGAGATTATCAGTACTATATGTTTCATATACATTTCATAGTCATAAATAACAAATTGTGCCACCTAGCTTTAAATAAATCAAACTTTACAAAGAGCACGTATCTACTCTCTGTAGAACTAAAGACAAAACATATACATTAATCTGCCAGCTCTACCAAAATAAACCGACTCGAACACCTTACATGCAAAATGCACCTGCTAACTGTTCGTAACTACTATGTCATATAGCGCTTCATTTAAAACTTCATAGGTATAGCATAGTGCAGTGAAATGTGTATATATGAATTATCATTCATAATACACGGAAATTATAGTTTATGTATCTTTTATGTGACGAATAAAGAACTCTATGGTTCATAGTAAAATTTTATGTACCTACGTAATATATAGGTATTGTGGCATCTCTACTTATTTATTTAATTTAATTATTTTTTGTACACGTATTTAACTTACACTGGCCTAAATTAAAGGATTTTTGTAATTTTATATTTATATGAATGAACGATACCTTGTTTGAGAAGATCCAGTTAGACTTGTTTAAATTTAGTGACGTTTGCTTAAATATTAAGATAATTGCTTTATTCTTTTCAAGCCGTTTTTGACATGTCAGGAGACGTCTTTAAAATGTATGTAATTTTCTTCAGATCAATTCCTGGTTAAGAATTTCATACAGGACTATACTATGTATTGTAAGCTTATATGCCATCAACATATACATCAAGCTTGATAATGCTTATACATTTGCAAAGAAAGAAACGTTCTAAAGGTAAAACAATTAAAGTCACAGAAGACTTAAAAAATGCACCTTAAAGCCGCAAACTAAAAAATAATGAAAACCTCTTACAATATATATATTTTATTTAAGTTTTTTTTAATTAATAAGACTTTTCTTTAAGTATTTTACTACAATAACAGATGATTTAGTTATCCTCAATGAATTTCAAAGTCGTTTATAAAAACAAATTGTTGCAAATATTAATTGCTAAAATGCCTATAATTCATTCATCCAAAGAGGAAAAATCACAGAAAAAAGCACTACAGAAATAACTAGCAAGATCATGGCCTGTCCAAACATCATTGAAATCGACCAGTACTTCGGAAGACGTACTAATTCCACAAAAAGTTTACAAATCATATTAAGTTTTAGGATTTCGCAACCCAAAAGTAAAAAACGGAATTGTCTGTAGTTATAAGTAGAATCGTGTAATAGGTACGGAGCCCTCGATGTTCAAGTTCTACTCGCACTTGATCGATATTTTCATGAATATATGAATGATGTCATCATCATATGATATTTACTCATTCGTACATACGAATATGATGTTCCCACATTAATTTTGAAAATGATTTATTATAGTATAGAGACATAGATTAATCACACCACAGTTGTGCTTTAAAATATTTTTTTAATTATTAATTTCATTACTTTAGTTATTGCTATTACCTATGTTTTTTTTTTAAAAAAAAATGTTATCATTGATATTACGAAATATTTACGACAGTATATGTTTATTAAAATTTATTGTAACATAACATAAAAATCTTAAGTGATCCTCAAGATTAAGAAGTATATGTGCAGTACGTATAAGTACATTTTTTTTCTTTATTTGTACTGTAAGTTTTGATTGCTGAATTTCGTAATTGTAATACCAGTACCCAATAGGTCCCTTATAGAAATAACCATAAACGCTTTTGAGTGAATTGATTTTGATTTTTTCTTTCTTTTTTTTTCTTCAAATAACTTTAAACCAGATGTTTTGTATACATTTGAGCTTTATGCATATATCCAATGCAATTCATCTACGCGAAGACATTTTGAAAATTACAACTTACCTTGCAATTAAATGCTCGCTCCAGTCTATTTCAAACCACTTACTGTCAAAAATGAATACTTTTAAAATTTTAATGACCATATATTCTCACTGAGTTTCTTGGCCCAGTTCTTCTCAGATCAGAAACATTATTTTATTATATCGGATAGTAATGTTTTTTAAAAAAATGAAGCTTCCATTATTATTACTACCACTATTACTGAATAAAATAATTTGAATTTAAATAGACAAACAGTATAAGCAACAGTGACCTTTGCGGATCGCATAACCGAAATATTTCATTGAGAAAAATTATAAGTAATGCTGCCTTCGCAAATAATTCGCATTTTGGTATAATTTTTTATTACATTTAAACAGTTAAAAATAATTGAAAATTAATATCATTGTGATACAGTGGTACAATGTTTTACAGTAGGTAGTTGTGAATATGATTTCTATTTGAATGTTTATAAATGTAAATAAATAATTAGGTACATGTTTTACAGTAAATGTTCGCTTCAACATATTCAGTGACTAGCGCAATGTCTTAAAGTCTAAAGGAAAGCAGAGAATTGAATCTCTTTTCTTTATTCGCCTTCTACAAGTCTTAAAGGAAACAGGATGTAATTGGAAGCAACGTGTCGTAAAGAATACGAAAACAAATTTGCGTGCCACCATTAGACCACTTTTATAAAAATATTTTAGGCAAGCGTTATTTATGAACTAACAAATTATAGCTTATAAAAAAATCTATCAAAGTTTTTGCACACACTTTTTTACAACACTCTCGAGGGATTACCCGAGAGCATATTTTTTGTCAAGGAACATCATACATATAATAGAGACAACCTTCACCTTAGAATTTGTTGTATTAATATTTCTTTGTTATGATGCCATTGGTAACCAAAGCATATAATCAAAATATAAATAAGTCGTTTTATGTTAAACCTTAACAAAACAAGATTGTAAAATTTTAATACCTTAAATATAAATGTGCTGGAAATATAAATAAATTGATACATCATTCATTCTCAAAGTTGATTCAAAATATGAAAATGATCACTCTTCACTAATAATATATAATAAGCTATCAAATAAGATATTTACTTGTTCATTGATATATTGTCATGTAATAATATTATTAATACGTATTTATTCAGGACCGTCGTGGCGCAGAGGCGCAATGTCTGCCTGTAACGCGACGGTTTCTGGGTTCGATTCCCAGTCGGGGAAGATGGATTTTTCTATTTCCATTTTCTTCGCTCTGGTAAACTAGGCAAAGCACGGCGTTGAGTTCCGCCACTCAACCCGCAATGCCTCGAAAATGCGGAAAGCGGGGACGGAGAAAGCAGGGGCTAAGTCTTAACACTAGGTTCACACGGTTCCTGCGGTTCCTCGTGCCTACCCTGTCATGTGCGGGATAAAGCGTGAAGTTACAAAAAAAAATTATTCACATTAACTCTATAAATTACAGATATCCGAGGCTAGCTTCGTGACAAGCGTAGAAGAAGCAAGCCGGTCAGATCAATGCACGCAAACTCCACCTAGCGGGAAGTCCAGGCCGCGGTCTCTACAACGATTCAATACTAGTGAACATTTGTACGAAAGACACAGGCCTTACAAACTGAAAGATTACAGACCCAAGAGCTTGGGAGTATGTGAATCTTATCATTGTTTGGGGAAACCGCCTAGCTATGATTGTGGAAGCCAGTCTAAGTAAGTCATTCATATTTTATATAATTTTTATTGGTTTAATTTAAGTGATTAATATACTTAGAAATCTTCTATAGTTAGAAATCTCTTAGAAAAAATTGAAATTTATATAAAAACCCATACAAAATAAGATTGGAGATGAAAGAAAATTTTTGAACAATCAATATATTTACAAAGAAAAATGCGTGTATAACGAAAATAATATACATATTTAATGTCTTATTAACAAAAAAAGGTTAACTAATGTATAATGCATACAACTGAAATACAAATAAAATTTAAAAAAAAAATATAAAGAATCATGCGCACTTGTGATGTACAACGTGTGTTGATATAATTACAAACTTATTTATCTTAAAGTATGATAATTCATCATTTCCCGCAAAACATAGGTAAATGTGTGTGCAACGTGTAAATAATTCTCAGTACTGCTCAACATACCATTGTTTGAAATTCAATTTTCTTGATAGCTTCTTGCCAACAAGTGATTTATAGTTCTATAAGTGTTTCTTTGAACGCGTTGATCTCGGGAACTGCTAGTGCAAATTGAAGACATTTTTGTGTTTGTTCAATTGTTCATTGTTTAAAGCAGGCTATACTTAAAGAAGCTATAAACAAAATTGGAGTCAATATGATTTGCCACCAAGCCATCTGTTCTTTATTACGCTATGACAAAATTCTTATATGCTTTTATAAGTTATTACGTTTTTAACATCTCTATTTTTACAAATTACCGATACCCAAAGATTATTATATATATATATATATATATATATATATATATATATATATATATATATATATATATATATATATATATATATATATATATATATATATATATATATATATATATACATATATATATATATATATATATACATGTATATATATATATATATATATATATATATATATATATATATATATATATATATATATATATATATATATATATATATATATATATATGTATATTTTTTTTATTTTTTATTTAATAGTTTGTTATTTAATAATTAATACATTAAAATGCTAAAAATATACGGAGGGTTTCAATGCGTTTGTCAACGTAAACAATTTTTTATTTACATTTAACTTGACTTTTTACAAGTTTAACTAATGATATGTAATAAAAAATGTAATTTGGTTGAAGACGTTTTATAAAACGACTTCACCACTGGACACTTATCTTTTTATTCATTTGCACTTACAATATAATATTTTTGAGTTTGTTTGTTTAAATATATGTTTTATAACATAAAATATTCACGAAAGCAGTGAAATTGTATAGATACAAGTGATATATTACAAATTCTTAAGAATTTTATACGTTTCTCGAATAATGCGTAATTTATAACTCTCGTTGTATGGTAATTACTGTACAATCGCTAGCCTGTAACCGTTTTTGTACGTAAAATCAAAGCGAAACGACGTAGTTAATAATTTCCAACAATGACAAGTGTATTTAGATTTACCTACCAATCTTCTATTTCAGTATAACACAAAGCAAAATGTAATGTTAGCTCTAAGTAGTAAATTTCGTTAATTTATTAAAATGAGGTGTGTCAATTATCTAATACATAAGATAAGTTCTACAATACTTTTACGTAACTTCACGCTCTATCCCTAGCGGGGTAGTCAGAGAGAATACTTTTACACTAATTCAATATTTTCTTTTATTTATATCTTTACACATACTTTATCCCGGAAAAGGCAGAGTAGACAGAGGAAACTGCCGGAACCATAGGAACCTAATCTTAATACACTCCGTTGCTTAGTCCCGGCTTTCTACCTTTTTCGAGGCATTGCGTGTTGATAACGGAACTCAACTCCGCGTTTTTACCTATTTTTTCTATATTTTCTATATAACTTTAGTCGTTAGTAGTTAGCTTTAGTCTATATCGTCTATCTCAACCAATACTAAAATTACCTTACAGGAGTAAGCCAATAACAGATAGTCCGACTATCTCAGTGACACCACCTCACAGTTTGGAGTACGATTGTTTGAAGGGAGGTTGCACTCCAAATGGTAGTGTTACACCTACAGGAATGGTCGCCAATAGGTCCGGAGCGACTACGGTATTATTAGGTCCAGGGTATTTACAGAGCCCTTGCCAATGCAACCAGTCTATAAGAGTAAGTTTATTTTGATATTGAGATATTTTGTGTATATTTTTTTAGCTTCACGCTTTATCCCGCTTTCAGCAGGGTAGGTAAAGGAAACTACAGGAAACTATAGGAACCTAGTGTTAAGAAAGTGTAAAACCAAAGAGTCACGTGTATCTCAGAAACTGTTGGACTAAATTAAATATTTTTTTTTATTCTATTTTATTTTGTAAATTGGGATTAAGGCTATATTTATACTGTCTGTTTCTATTTAACCCCCTGTTGCTGTTAAAATTACATAGGCCATTAAAAATATATTTTGCGTCTTATTTATAACCATTAGGTCACGAAGTAAAGGCTAATTTATAAATATGTTCCAAATCTTCTCCATCAGTCTGGCTAATACTTTCATATTTTTTTCTTACTATAAAAATAATTTTAAATTTCTGGTTAGAAATGGATTTTTGGAGTTTAAACATTATTATTTTACAGAGTGTAAGTGAAGTAGCACTAGCGATGCCAACAAACGGGTGGAACGAAGAGCTCGCGTCGCCGTCCTCACCTGACGGACTTTCTTGGAGAAGATTGCACATGTCCCGAGCTAAACTGAAAGCGACTGCTACGACATCTGAATTACTATCCGGTACGCGATAGTCATCTCTTCTTATATGTACAATAATTAAAATTAAAATATAGTAAAATCGACAAAGAAAAGAGGCACTAAGGTCCAAGTCATTAGTAAGTAAGGCTTCAAAGTGAAGTTCTTCTCCAGTCCCTTCAAATTCTTGTAATATTGTAATATTTTGCCAAAAAGTTGATGGTTTCATATATCGTAAATAAACGATAATATATCTAAATATTAACATTAATGTCTTTATTGTTATAAATAATTAATATGTTTTGAACCATTATGACTTATAAGTCTTTTTCTCTTTAAAAATTTCAATTATATCTCCCAATATATACTGAAGTGATTAAAGATTTTGTTTCAAATGTTATAAACAGTACATACAACGTACGTACACCTACAGAAATCAATAACGTATAAAAATTCTGAAATAAGTTCAAAATGAACTCTACCTTGTTATTGTTATTAGTGTTTTGCAAATAACTTAATTATAAGAAACCACTTCCTTATTCTTATTGTACTTTAACTAATACGTTTCAACCAAAGAAGCAACACAACAAAATGTACTAGTTATTGTTACAGTCAATTGTTTATTGTTCTGAACAAACGGCTATAAAATAAATAACTTATTTTTATTTTACATTATTTATTGTGAAGTCTTCATTGGATAGATATTTGATTGTTAACGCTTAAACTGAAAGAAAAATATGCGGCTCTTATACTAACACAGAATACTCTGTACCTCCTTATAAACTTATATGATAAACTGTTGTTTAGGTTATTCAATCTATATTAAAACGGTTGTTTAAATGACCAATAATTTGATTTATTTTTAAATTTTGTACTTGTTACCAAAAATATACCTACCTACTTTATTATAATAAGTCGATATATACATTTAATTCACATATACCTATAGTAATTATATATTTAATACAACATACAAATCCAAATTGCACTAAAGTGCTAAAAACTTAAAATTGAAAACGCATTGTCATGTCATTGAAAAAATAATCTCAGATAAATCAATTCAGACAGTAGTCTGAATTGATTTATTTATATATTATTCGTTTTAATAGAATTTCAAATTACTTTGATGAACTCTTATTGATTTATATTATTTTAGCCTCAAACATGGTATTAGGTAATAATACAGACAGAGAAACGACTAACAAATCACATTTGGGCCAATATTATTAGATATACGGCTTCCAATTAATTTCACGTAGTTTTAGTATTAAATATTCAAATAACACTGTTATAAGAATATAATATTTACTTTTTAGAAGATCGTATATGTGTCGTATCATATGGTGAATTTGACGGTTTCCATTTCGCGGGTTATGTTATCCCTATCAGCTACGTTTAATTTTTTATGTTTTCTTAGAAAAGTATTTTTTTGCTTAGTGGGATATAAATAAAATAATTAAATGCAAAAGTTAGTAGCTTTACGCTTTATCCCACACATGGCGGGGTAGGCAGAAGGAACCATGGGAACCTAGTGTTGAGTCTCGATATACGATGAAAATATGTATTAAAGCAAGTATATCATATTTCTAACAATATTTAATCACAATACACAGGTTTCGCGATGGTAGCGATGGTGGAACTCCAAATCAACGAACCGACAAACGTGCCAGAATGGCTTTTCGTCATGTTCGCAGTGTGCACTACAGTTTTAGTTGCTGTACATATCTTTGCTCTCATGATATCTACGTATTTATTACCTAATATTGATGCTGTCAGCAAAATGGATATACCTGGGAACCCGGCGCTTGCTTTGAGAGATTCTCCTCATGAGAGAATGAGAGGATTCATTGAGTTGGCGTGGGCATTTAGTACTGTATTAGGTAAGTAAAATGTAAAATATTTCGTTTTACGTAGTAATTAACAATAGTGTGTTAGAAACAGTTTAAGTACTATAAGAACAATATATATTGTTGTTGTTAAATTTTGTTAAATTTTAAATTGTTTTTCTAGAAAGATTTTATTAATAATTCTAGGTACAATAAATTTCCCGGTTTATACTCTACGAAAATTATAAGTAAAGGTTTTTGCATACTTCAATTCAATTCTCACATGCGTTCTGAAATTCTTCTACAACCATCAATTCATCCGTTTTTTCATGCATTGCCAATATTTTTAGTTCTTTAATTAAGCTTTTTAATTTTAATACAACTTGGCTTGGAATACCATTTATTGATTTGCCTATACATGCATAAAACGTAAAGATATAATATCAACGACGTGTTAGTATTGTAATTTCGTAAACATATTTTCTACGCGTAATGTAGTCGATGTGGGCGATACCGCGAGTTGAAGGTTAGTTAAATATTTAATCTCAAGATATCTGAGGGAATGAAGTAGCTGACTGAGTTCTATAGAAGCTCCATGAATGTGACAGTAGTAGGTTCAAACTGCTAATGAAAATATTAGGATAATATTGCTATTTTATTATTATTATAGTTTAATGGGACTACGTTACGTAAGGCGTTTCAATGCATTTTTTAAACAAAAAAGAAGTGTACTTACCTAACTGCTAATTAATGTAGGTGTAATTATTGCGTCATTTATAGATTTTACTTACTCATGTCATTATTTGTAAATTTAAGCATTGGTTTATATGAAATGCTTGTAAAGTGACATATGTACATCCATACATAACTTCTCGCTTTATACATAACGGGGTAGTCAGAGAGAACTGAGCGCTGAACCCTATCTACATCTCTTCCACTCTCATTAGCTTCTTCATACATACTTTCGGGTGGTCCTCATATTTTTTACGTGACCTTCCTCCAGTACCTTTTGTCCTGTATTTTCGAAAGACACATAAGAAATTGCACGTAAATAATTTATGCTAACATATTTAAGCCTTAAGCATGTTTTCAAGAAAATAAGTTGAATGATTACTCTCTTTGTCGCTAAAATATTGCATTAAGAAATTTCATGTAGTGATAATCGTTTTATTATTTATTATCGGCTTATTAGCAAAAAGTTTCTACCATTACATTAATAATTTGTGTAAATGTGTTCTGTGATCGTAACGGCGGTACAATTGGTCAAGAATTGTGTTAGGCGATATTGTAATGTTCAAAAATTAATTTCAAAGTACCAAATACATGGGGACGGAGAAAGCGAAGGAGTGTTTTAACTATAGGTTCCTATGGCTCTTGCGGTTCCCTCTGCCTATCCTGCCATGTGCGGGATAAAGCGTCAAGACTTAAAAAAATACAAATACACGCGAAATTGTTATTTGATTAATGCATGATTATAATGAAAATTTATTGAGCATTGGTTTCGATAGTAGTCTTGCTTTCTATCTTTTTTGTAGACACCTAAATTTATTCTTAGGGTGTTCAAGCTTAATTGAGTATACATTAATGAAAGAAATTTATCTAAACTCGTCTAGTAAATCTAAAGATGTGTGAGAACAACCCAATATCTGTTTTATGACAATATGTAAGATATTGAGTATATAACCGATATTTTTTGTCATTTTGAAGATCTTAAAATTAACAATAGTTTAATATATGTAAGCATATCTATTGACGAAGCACTAATACTATTTGTGTTCATATTCTTGTTTACACATCAAGTATATATTTCCAGAGCAGTTTACTTATTATAAATTTTTTAAATATATTCAAGGTTTATAACCAACAAGAAAATTACACATTTTTCACACTAACTAAAAAGTCATTCATTATCGTAATCTTTGAAAATTTATTTAGAACACAAACTTGGCCTCGTTACCTAATTATTGTTATCGTAATAAATCTTAGCTATACGAAAGCCTAAAAAACCTATCATTTAACTCAGTTTAGATAAGAATCATTTATTTTGTTAATTTTAAAGCGTTATTCGACACTAAGGATATAAAAATGTGTTTTGCTTATTTGTGTTATTAATTTATGTTCTGTATTTAAAAAAAAGAAACAACTGTACCAAGTTATAAATATATGTTATTTTATACAATAATATCTCATATATCACTATATCATCTCTAACGATATACTATCTTTTAACAAATCGTCATACTTTAAATGGCTGACTTTAAGCCAAACTCCTTCTCTTATCTCATCTTCATTAACTTTTATTACCTGTATCTTGTACATTTTATTTATTTTTTTAACCATCATAGATTAATAAACTATTAAGTAGGTAACATAGCATTCATACCTACTTCAACTGTACTTGTAAATATATTAATCTCACTATATGTTAAAAATTCAATAATACTGACTAAAATGATTACAGCTGTCAATTCCGATACTGAATGTTAAAAGCAACCTTGTAATAAGTATTGTTAAAAGTTAAACTTAATCTTGAATTAAAACTAACCTTTGAAATAAACTAAATAATATAATAATAAATGAAAAGAGGCAAAAATATCACAAACAAAAACATCCTAAAATCTTCAATTTCGAGGGTTACTCCCTAAACATGATTAATGTTAACCATGACTAATATTAACTAATTCTTTATTGAAATGTCTTTGTCTTCATCTTAGTTATTTTTTGTAAATAGCTGCCTTGAGCAAGAGATGATGATAATGACATAAATACTTGAATGTAGGGTAAAATTTTCAAATAAAAAAATATATTTTTATTGCCATAATTATAATAGGAATAGGATTTTACTGCAGCCATGTCCATTTAATGGTCTGCAAATTAAAAACTTTATATTTAAAAAAAATAAAGATTTTCCTTTAACTATTATTTCAAATCCGATTTAAAGAGAGGCAGGCGGGTTATCTGGTACCTCAGTCTGCTATAAAATTATAAAAAAAAAAACAAAAGAATGCATTCTTATCTCATTTTTGGACTCTATCCCTCAAGAATTAGACAAGAATGTATTTTTTTGTTGAATTAGCAAGTTTTATTGATATATATGATGAAGATTGTACATCAAAACGAAAATTAATATTACTCAACCTAAAGGCTGATCATAGAAGCAATGACATTTTGTGAAAAAAATTATAATTTAATTATAGTATAAAGGGCCCTCCACTCTATCCTTGTCCCAAAGCCTCCATAAATGTAAATCCGCTTCGGCTATAATGTACATGAAGGTTTGGTTTACTTAAACTAAATTAGAGGACATGAAAACTAAGTATCTTCTATACTTCTACAAGTCCACCGAGGTCACCCCTTACCACTCAATTTTTATTCATATAGCTTTTCGATTCTTGCATCACTCATTCTCTCGACGTTCCCAAACAATCTGAGAACATTCTTCTTCATTCTCATTGTGACATCTTCGCTGGTACTTACTATTAGTATGTGTATCTCTATCGTTGTGCCACCGCGTTTCCACAGCATTTTTTTTTTTCATTCTTCTACTGCAATACCCACGTTTCACTGCCATATACGACCTGACGTGCAGCGAAACTGACTTACTATCGTCACAACAACGCAGCTAAAGCACTGTTCTTTTACCAGCTGCATACGCATTTCCATATCTATTTTGTATCCTCACATACTTTCCAGGTGTACTTCATTCACTTTACTACCATATTTTAGATAGCATTAGCTCAATAGAAATATAAAAAGAAAATACATATACGAACACTGATAAAGTTACGTTAAGTTAAGATATGATATTTTTTGTAGCTTCACGCTTTATCCCGCACATGGCAATCAATCTGTCGCGTTTACAGGCAGACGCTTACGCCTCTGCTCCACGCCACTATGTTATTTAATTAAAGATATTGGTTTTAGGTTTATTCCTGTTCCTCGTGGAAATAGCAATTCTTTGTTGGGTCAAGTTTTGGGACTATTCATTTGCTGCCGCCACTGCAGCTACCGTTATTGTTATACCAGGTAAGTACACGTAACTACTAATATAATATTTTTTTTCAGCTTCACTTTATCCCACACATAGTAGGGTAGGCAAAGGAAACTGCAAGAACTGTGAGAAACTAGTGTTAGCTCATGGCATTGCATGTCGAGTGGGGGGACTCGACACCGCACTTTACTTAGTTGCCAGTTCAAAGAAAATAAAAACGATTAATCCATCTTTCCCGAGTGGGAATCGAACCCACAAATCTTCGTAGTTACAGACAGACGCTACATCTCTGCGCCACGACAGTCCTTTAATAGTAATAATATTATAACGTCTGTTCGTTGATTAGGTCATGGTAAACGACATAAATATGTTTGTATGTAGGTATATATGTAAACAATTGTTAACAATTCATATTAAATATGAAATAATTTCAATTGAATGTAATTAATACTTTTTGCAATCTTCCTCTTTCTCTCTCTCCCTAAATGTCTGCCTGTAAGAGATGATATGTAATGATAAATAAAAAAAATATTTTTTTTGTTTTATTTGTAAATAATAGAGTATTATTATTAATACCGTAAGAGCGTAGGTCCGATTCCTGCTCAAGGAAATAAATTATTACCTCGGTCCGGTCAGAGCACAGCACGGCGTTAAACTCCAACATTCAAAACGAACTGTCTTGTAAATTGTTCCCTGTGTCTACGAGAAGAAACTGCTTAGCATTCCATGGATTCACCGTGCGGGTGCCGGGCCCATCGCGTTGTAGGAAGAGGAGCTCCGATCAGCGCTTGGGACTTGCGACCCAAGTGTAGGTTTAAAGGGGCCCCTTTAAAGTGCATTAACGCTCACCTTCACTGTCCGAGCTCCTCCCACCCGCTTTATGCAGGAAAAAGCGTAAAGCCATTTATTTATTTATTTTAATTATTATTAAATAAAAGACTATTGTTGCACAGATATATACGTTGAATATGATATATATATATATATATATATATATATATATATATATATATATATATATATATATATATATATATATATATATATATATATATATATATATATATATATATATATATATATATATATATATATATATATATATATATATATATATATATATATATATATATATATATATATATATATAATTGATATAAATACGAAATATATGATGAATGTGATATACATATAATTAATATAGATAATTTTATTTTCAGTATTAATAGTATTCGTAGCGTTCGCGATACATTTCTACCACTCACTTGTCGTACAGAAGTGTGAAACATCTGTGCAAGACATCAAACAACTAGAGAATATGAAGCGAGATCTGGACACGGCTACTGTCAAAGTTAATATGTATTAAAAAAAAAATAGCTAATTTAATGTACCTATAGGTAAACGACATAGGAAAATTATCAATAATTTTATATGCAAATTAAAGTTATGACTGTTTATATATATAATATATTTTGTATTGTATTTATTTAGTGTCATGTATTTTGAAATTTTAATTTTAAACTTAAATATATGCACTGAACGAATAAATCATAAATAATCTCAATACTTTAAATATGTTAAATCGATCTCTCATTAATTCAAATATATTGATATAATATCAATAATTATAATACTTATTTTTTATCATCACTATAAAACCAGTGATTGATAAAAGCAGTGTTACGAAAAATCAACTGCAACAGATAATATATTATGTCACATGATAATAAAATATTTCAAAAGTTAAAGTTGTTATGTCAATTAAAAATTAAAGATAATATTACATAATATATTTACGTTACAATACACCTGTTAACGACATATGAAATTAATATATAGAATAAAATAAAAATTATAAATAAACGATTTGATTCGTATTCGAATTCAAAAATGAATAATATTTTTATATATTTAATAAGTCTCAAAAGGCATCGTGTTGTATTATAACTGGACTGATTGTAAATAGCCAATTGATATTAAAGTATGTATAATAATAACTTGGATGACTATTTTAAAAAGTGTAATGTACAAATCACATTTAATATTTATTATTCAAAAATTAATTTTTATTCACATTTAGTAGCAATAAAAAAATGGCGTAAAATTGTTTCCATAAAAGAATAATTAGTATATAAATTTATTAAGCATAAATTCTGTTTTGGTCATTGGAATGTAAAACATTTTATATGAGGAAAAAATATCTCATTGTATAGAAACAAGCATCTGTCTATAAAGTTCGTATTAGAATTTGAGATTGCAGCTAACTTTATTAATTTAAAAATAAAAAAATGTTTTAAAACCATGTGCTTCTTATATAAAAAGTGAAAGTGAATCCGACTTAATTTCCCACCACCCAAAAAAGAATAACGAATATCCAAATAGCTGAATTATTAACAATATAAATTATATATCTATGTCATACATGTTCGCTCCAAAAATGTATTTATATTTTTATTTTGAAAACATTAACCAATTGTAATGAATTAATATTTGGAAGAATTTTATTCTTTAAGTAATCATTATTAAATAATTTTAAATTCCAGCCTCCTTTTTTACAATCCGGTAATATAAGTAGCAAAAAAGTAAAATTATAATAAGTTATTACAGGTTGCCATTTTTAAATATGAAGTTTATTTTTAAAATGAGACTGTAATATGGAATGTAGATAAGTAGATGTAATGTATTCAAGAAATGTATGGACCAATACGAATATATATATAATACGAATGAGAATCAGTATTTATTTATTTATGAATAGGAATGTTATTATTTTTAAACGCTGTTTTAAATATTGATATTAATAAACTTTGTAAGAAAATAAATAAAAATCTCATACGATTAGTATAGTATTTTTTATTTTTAACCTGTTTTACTACTTTTTATTCAGTTCAGCCATATCGAAAACGCGACGTTGAATTTCATTTATTTAAATTCTAATACCTATTATATATATTTAAAATCGTCAATAACATCGATATTTTTAATGTTAACGTATGTTACGACGATATGTATATATTGTTATGTATATTTTTACGCAATTGCATAGATTTATTGAGTTGAAATCTAACCAAATAAATTTTTATTTGTATTACCGCATATTCTGCAATTAGGGCAGGAGGAGAACCAAGTATTAATACTCCGTTGGACGAAACTAAGCCTTGCACTGTAAAGAATAAAGTCCAATGTAAAGAAAAGGCGAAATTAGTCGACTCTATAAAATGAAGATAGAATTTTAGTCGGTTAGTGTCCCACTCCCATAGTGCCAAGATGTAGTAAAAATAATCACTTTTGTTATGATGTTACGACAAAAGGTATTGTCATTAAAACAATATATTTTATTTATGTTTTATTTTTACTTTCATCATTCAATCGCAGCTTCATTTTCACGATTATTCATTAACGGCCGATCTCAATAACCTACTAACATTTTACAATCTGTCAAATTAGTTACCGCCAGTAGGCGAAACGTCACATTTGCGTTTCAATAAACAAAGATAGATCGAAATTTATATCTTCGAATTTAAACTATCTTTGAGAGGGCCGACTGCTTACCAAAGATATATAGCTCCATACAAACTAAACGTAGAGCGTTTCAATAACGCTCTGTCATTTAACTTTAGTTTGTTTTAAATACTATCTGTCAACAATTTTGATATCACCCGAATTCGGGCGATTTATCGTTAGTTACAGATTTAAATTGCGAATTTAATAAAAATAATAGCTTTGTTTAGTGATGAAAGCGTAAATCAGCCATCTTCGAAGTAACTAAAATTTTAATCGTTTGCCTTTTAAAACATCTCAATTCAGAATGAACATATCGGTCTTAAATATTTTACAAATGGCTCAATGACGAAAAACACAAGCCTAATCCAAACTCACATTATTTGAAATATTTCACATGAAACACTTGACATTAATAATTATTTATAACCTTTTACGAGAAACACTTGAAATAGTAATAAATTTTAACTTTTTTTTCTTAGTTATATTTTTTTCAATATTGAATACTGTCATCTGCTGTCAAATAAATGCCAAATATCAATGCGTTTCGTTAACGTTAGAATTCATACCATTTTAACATGATATAATTTACTAAATCTACATATTTGTGCAAAATAACAAATATATATTTCAAAGGAGAACAATACAGGTTTCACCTATATTTTCATATAAAAAAGCATTCAAAATAATAATAACTTTAATCATACAGTCGTATTGTTAGATGCATGCAACGAAACGTTTCGGAGGGACACGTTAACTGAAGATATCGAATACTATCTGTCTTTAACTAAAGTTATCGTTGCTATACTTTTGTTATTGAAACGGCAGTAACAGTTTAGTTAAAGTATTAACAAATCTCTGGTAGCTATCTGAGTTTGACTGTTAGTATGTTATTGAGATCGGCCGTTAAACACCCGAACAACAATACATATGAAAAGAGTACCAACAAAAGCAACTTAAACTAATTTACCCTAATGCTAAGTGTTGACAAGATTTAAAAATAAAACACGCATCGAAATTTTTAATAACTCAATAATTTAAAAGAAATCGAACAGGTTAAAATGAAATTATGTATTTACTACATTTTTTTTCGTATATGTATTCTCTTCTTTTTAGAGTAAGAAGAAAGAACCTAGTAATAAAACGTTGTTTTGCGACGATCGCCTATTGTGGAACTCAACGCTGCAAATGCCTTTTTAAATTATAATAGAAAATATTAATTCCTTTGAGTGGCAGACATTGCTTATTGTGTAATGATGGCTTCTTGGAATAGTGAATATAATGAATTGCGTTCTGCTACCAGAAAATATATATTGAATAGTGGGTAGGGGTCAGCAATTGTGGAAGCGTGCTGAAGTGGAGGTTATTTATTAATTATTTACTTTATAGTCGGTTTTAGGATAATAGAAATTGTACAGTACCTTATCTTCATAATTCACAACACAAACACTGATTGTTCCCGGCCGCCGTGGTATATTTCACATTAGTCTTCTTCGCTAGGGGTTACTTTCACTATTATCTTTTGTAGGTTTGTCTTTGTCAGGTTCAATATCAAGAGGGAATACACAAAAGGGAAATCAAATAAGGCTCTCGACAACTACTACTAACTACTACTGACCGACCGCTCGCGCCGGGAGTTGGCACAAGACTTTTACGACAACCCGCGCGGGGGTCATCGCAGGGGGCGGCACAAATAGGAATAAACATAGCCCCCGCCCTAAACATCTAATGTTTACGAGAAAATGGGAAAAACTAACTAATAGGTAGACGAACTAATTTGGTTAAGGCTCTCTTTAGGATACCTGTCGATGTCTTAACATCGACCACACGCACAACGCTATCTTTACCAGGATAAATTTGGGAAATGCGACCACGTCGCCACTGTAAAGGGGGTAAATTATCATCTTTGATGAGGACTAGCTCGCCTACTGTTGGAGGATTCACTGGATCAGTCCACTTCTGCCTAGTCTGCAGAGTGTATAGGTACTCTAACTGCCACCTCGACCAAAAATGTTGAGTTATCTGTTGCACTACTTGAAAACGGGTTAAACGATTAATTTTTACATTGTTATAGGGATACTCCGGCAAAGCACTAAGAGGTTGGCCAATCAAAAAAAATGACCAGGCGTCAAAACTTCTAGATCGTTAAGGTCATTAGATAAGGGACATAACAGCCGGGAATTTAATACCGCTTCAATTTTAGCAAAAATTGTAGTTAATTCCTCGAATGTTAAAGGAGTTTCATAAACGACCACCGACTCTGATGATTCCTTCTTTGTCAAGAAAGAGTGAGAGTCGTCTTAGGAAAGACCGCAAGGAAACGCTACGCGCTAACGCGATAAGGATACAGATAGCTCAACGGGTAAATTTCGGGTTTTATTTATAAATCTCACCATCGTTATCTAAGGTCTAATCATGGTTTGAGGGGTCTCTTCAACCTTCCAGAATTTCTCGATGAGACGGGTAAGGATATTCCAGTCATGGGGGGCTCTAATTCACCATAATCGGCAGCGACTGGACCGCAAACAATATAACCAAAAATTGTAGATAAAGCAGTAAGGCCGTTAAAGTTAAATATTTTATCTTGTAATAAAAGCGCGCCGAACACGTCAGCACCCAATAGTATATCTATCGGGCCAGGCTTATTATAGGTAGGGTCAGCAAGGGAAAAATCACTATTAGGAAAAAACACAGACTCAGGGAACTCAAACTCAGGATGCGTACCGGCAATCACATCTATAACCATAGCAGAGGTTGACACCTCAGGGAAGGAATTATACAAAGGTTTAAAACACAGGGAAATAGAACCACGGGAAACCACTAAAGGAATATTACCTATGCCACGTACAGGGGCACAGGAGGGGGAGATGGTCAAATTGAGGTAATTAACAACAAGATCGGTTGTAATGAGGCAACCCTGGGCACCGGTATCACATAAGGCACGCGCTTCAATAAAATAACCACTAGCAGTTTTAACGTGTAATTTAACAGTAGGCAATAATATAAGGGAATTGGGTGAGATATTAAGGCAAGGGGAAGGGGGAGTAATACAAGTATTTAGCTATGTGGGTCTATCTTCTCTATTATAGGAATTATCACGATATCTTATATTATTTTCAACCTGTCTAGGTTGGGGCGGAGCATTTTCTCTGGGGGGAGAAGCTCTCTGGGAATGTCGTTGGGGGGAGCGCTGGAGTTGCGAAGGGGAATATTTCTTATGCTGGCCCCCGCCCATATGGGGACCGCGGGTAGAAGCAGGACGGGTACGCGGATAATTGCGTCTATCAAATTTGGAATTACAATTATAATTGCGATTGGATGAGGTGGGATACACTGGGTTACGGGAATCATTAAAACATAGCATAGTGTGATGGGATGAGCGACCGCAGGTTGAACATTTGTAGTCCCGCTTGCACATAAGAATTGGATGTTTGTCCAAACACCTATAACATAACCGGGAGTGTTTTACAAATCCCGATCTTTCTCTAGGATTCATAGCTCTAAATTTGGGACATTCACGGAGGTAATGGGAAGAGGAAGCACACAGGTAACATTTTTTACTATTATTTATTACAGGTAACATTTTTTGTCTACTATCTAATATAGGGGAGGGAGGAGCCGCAAAGTAAGTATGTTTAGGTACAGTACTTTTAAATTTCGTCAGGTTAGAATCTACAAGGGAGGTGTTGCCAACGTTGTCATGGTGACGACATTCGTCTTCCAAAAAGGTAATAAGATTTTCAAAGGTAGGTAACTCATCAGCGTCACCGCCATAACAACGCTCAAAACGGGATTTCAAATCAGAGGGAAGCTTAGTCAAACATATATGTACTAACATGTAAGACCAATAGGATACGGGTAAATCTAAACGCTCTAAACAGCGATAGGCAGATAACAAGGGGTTCAAAAAGGCCGCGCGCAAACCTGTTAATTTATTCGAAATCTCCGGCAGGGCAAGTATCTGGGTTATGTAGGTATCAGCAAGAACCCGTGTATTGTGATATCGCTGTTTCAGCAACTCACGAGCAACTTCATAGTTGCCTTCTTCAATTTTTAAATGTAGCAACAACCGCTTAGGTTCATCTGCTAAGGATCCAACCAAGTACTGTAATTTCATTGTGCGGGTTAAATGGTGTTGGGAATCTACTACACTGTCAAACTGATCAATAAAACTTATCCAGGAATCAGGACGTCCATCAAACTTAGGGATAGGTAAATCAGGTAATCTATAATAAGGAGTTCGCTCAGTAATATTTCTACTACTCACTCCCACGGGTGTACTGGCCAGGACAGGATCAACTACGGGAGCAGGTGGGCACAACTCTAACTGACGCACCCGGAGGTCGTCTATTTTCTTATTTACTAAACGCACTTCCCTTTTTACATAACTAATTTCTTGGTAATCGATAGCCGGGTCTAACCCACCCAGGAGCACTGAGGACGCGTTTACAAATAAATTACAATAAGAATCTAAATCCTTGAACCTAACTAATAATCTAGGTATTTCAGAAGTGCCAAGAAGTTCCGAGGTATCGGCAATCCAATCGGAAACAAAGCGTACCACACCTATATTTTTTCTATATTCTGCGCTTTCCGTATATAAGGAACATTTTACTGTTTCATCATGAGTAGCCATTTTAAATTATCAAGTAAACTAATAACTGAACTAAAATATCAAAAATTAATAAACGCGTAATAAACAATGAACCCACTACCAACGGGCGAGATCAGAAATCAAGTAAACAAATAACTCAACTAAAATATTAAAAAAAATAATAAACTCGTAATAAACAATGAATCCACAACATCTGGCGAGATAAGAAACCAGTTACGCGTCGAGTCGGCAATCTACTATATTGCAATATAATAAAATACTATGATATATAATATGACTACAATTAAGGCTTAAGCTTCATTTAAATAAAAATAAAAAAAAAAGAAAAAGGGTAACAATAAAATTGTAGGGATAATATTTTAAAGTAAGTAAGTTTTTTAAGGAAATTATATTAAAATATTTTAACTAACTTCAATTATAATTTAAAACGGGATAGGTAATAACGTATAGGCGTAATATTATAAAATATATGTAATCATATTACATATGTATATTTATTATATTTTATATTTAATATATAAAATTATATTCAATATTTATTTATATATTTTACACATTATACATTCACCCTACAAATTATATATTCAATATTATATGTATAAAAATTTCATATAATATTATTTTTTAAACAACTCGATGCGAACACGTTTTAAAAGGTTAGGAAATCAAATTATATTGTAATTGTGCGTTAGGTACCAAATTAAGAGCCAAAATACCAAAACGGGAGAATAACACTGTAATCAAAGGGACTCAGGGGCATGAACTACGCTATAATCAGGGGGACTCAGAGGGATTAAACTACGCTATAATTAAGGGGGCCCAGAGGGATGAAAACTACGCTCTGCTACCAGAAAATGTATATAGTATATAGTGAATATAATGAATTGCGTTCTGCTACCAGAAAATATATATTGAATAGTGGGTAGGGGTCAGCAATTGTGGAAGCGTGCTGAAGTGGAGGTTATTTATTAATTATTTACTTTATAGTCGGTTTTAGGATAATAGAAATTGTACAGTACCTTATCTTCATAATTCACAACACAAACACTGATTGTTCCCGGCCGCCGTGGTATATTTCACATTAGTCTTCTTCGCTAGGGGTTACTTTCACTATTATCTTTTGTAGGTTTGTCTTTGTCAGGTTCAATATCAAGAGGGAATACACAAAAGGGAAATCAAATAAGGCTCTCGACAACTACTACTAACTACTACTGACCGACCGCTCGCGCCGGGAGTTGGCACAAGACTTTTACGACAACCCGCGCGGGGGTCATCGCAGGGGGCGGCACAAATAGGAATAAACAATATACATAGAATTATTATGATATAATTATTGCATTGGTGACTTAATTAAAGCCACTTTTCCACAAATGTTTTACTTTATAAAAATATACACACGAAGACTACTGAAATATTATGAAACACACAAAACATAATGTAATTTTTTATCCACATTATGTACAGGGAGTAATTAATTTATACTAGTTTAATCAGTATTTAAAATACAGAACTTACAAATATAAATTCTATTGAAGCAACTGTTAATTGTTAGAGTTACATATCTATATAAAATTTTACACGTCTCTTAAATATTGTATATGGAAGTGTTATATGTGACAAAGTAAAATTTTTATGTAATTACAAGCTTTTTATTTCTTAATTTCACAAAATTCAAAGTTATTGTACCTAATGTAAAGGTGTACATGTTCTACATCTAATGAATGCAACCTTAACCCTTTCAGACCTCGCGTGCACAATTGAGGACATAAAAGTTTTGAGTCTTTTTACTACTAAATTTAAATTTTACGTAAATAAAAACTGTTGTCATCGCTTGCGAACATTCTAAATTATTAAAAATGAAACAACTAGCGGCATCTATTGATACGTGTGTGCACTTCTAAGCCATTTTCGGTCAGTTACCAGCGAAACTTTGAACTGAGTAGGTAAGTCATTTTTATTTTATTGAAATTTCAAGTTTTTCTGCTAGATATGTTTTGAAATAAATATAAATGGATAAGTTATACTATATAGGCAAAGAACAAAGTATTTTACATCAAAATTTTTAGTTATTTGTACAATAAATCGCGAATATTCGTTATGTCCACAAACGTGGACAGTAGGTATTGGTTAAACATTTTTTTCAAAATAGGTACTTTGCTGCTGTTAGTAAATAAAGTTATTTTCTGGTAATAAATGTTATAATTTATTATAAAATTTGCGTGGTAAAGTCTTAAATTGTGTTTATTACAGGTAAATTTATGATCAAATTATAATCATGTTTTCGAGGGATGCTTTGAGAGCTTTGGAAAAGGATAACCAGTCGGAATTTGAGCTATCTTCGGATGATGAGGATGTGGGAAATAATAATAATGTCCCATTTGCGAGACACGTTAGGTTGGGAGCCGATGTAGTAACTCAGAATCAAAGAGAGTACACCCCACTTGACCCCCCTGACGAACAAGAAGACGAAAGTGAAGACGAAGAAAGGTCAGCTTTCAATTACGAGTCCGAGCCTGAGGCGCCAAGAGAGCCGGATATTGTGGAGGGCGAAGAGGAGCAAGTTACGCCGAATGCTGAACTTTTCGATTACCTTACGCCAAAACCGAACATAAAGTGGAGGCATAGACAAATAAATAACACAATACCAACGGATTTCTTGCTACCAATAGCTTTAGAACCCATCGTGCAAGATCCCATTTGTTATTATAATAGATATGTTCCTGTAGAGCTTTTTGAACAAATGGCCGAAATGACAAACTTATATGCAGTACAGTCAGGAAAAACCAGGTTTAAGCCTACGTCCAGCTATGAAATTGAAATTTTATTTGGTTTGCACATGGCAACGGGAGTTTTCAACTATCCAGTTTTGAAAATGTACTGGGAAAATCATATTAGCATTCCACTTTTCACTAACAATATGGCAAGAGATAGGTTCTTTGAACTTCGTAACAATCTCCATTTAGTAGATAATATGAAAAAGCCTACTAATTGCACTGACGTGTTTTATAAAGTAAGACCAATCTATAATGCGATCCGAAGCCGATGCTTAGAAATACCGCTAGAAAAAGAATTGTGTGTCGATGAACAAATAGTTCCTTTTACAGGGAAACATTCTGCTAAGCAGTACATCAAAGGAAAACCTTGTCCATGGGGAATGAAGCTTTTCTTTTTGTGTGGGAAAAATGGCCGTGCCTATGACTTTATTATTTATCAAAATTCTATTCCAGAATTAGACAGGTCACTGATAAAGAAAGTAGGCTTTGGAGCTGCGGTAGTATTACATCTAATGAAAAGAGTCGGTGACAGTAGAGGTCATGAGTTATATTGCGATAATTACTTCTCGTCTTATTACATGCTCCAAATTTTGAAACACAAAGGCATAATGGCTACCTGCACTGCGCGTGTCAATAGATTTACAAGGCCACCGTTGCTTAGTGACAAACATATAAAAAAGAAACCAAGGGGTTTTGCCGAAGAGATTTGTAGTACGGATGGAGATGTCACCATGGTGAAATGGCTTGATAACAAACCAGCCAACTTAGCTTCCAATTTCGTTGGTATAGGAGAAAAAGATATGGTGAAAAGATGGTCCAAAACAGAGAAGAGATTTATAGAAGTCGAGAGGCCTGAAATTGTAAAAAAGTACAATCACGCCATGGGAGGGGTAGATCTCCTTGATCAACTTATGAGTTATTATAGAACGTTTATAAAGTCAAAGAAGTGGCCTTTGCGTATGATATTCCACGCATCAGATTTGGCAGTTGTTCAAGCCTACCGCGAGTATGATATGGATTGTGACTTGCTTGGGATACCAAAAGCAAAACGGCTCGCACTTCTTCACTTTCGTCGACGCTTAGCTGAAAGTTTAGTTCTTCGAAACAAAATATCAGGTGCTAAAAGGGGTCGTCCAAGTAGTTTGAGCAGTCCTTTACCAGTAGTTGTTCCTAGAAGACCAGGAGAAGTACGTCCGTCAACTGAAATTGCTCGAGATGGTATTGGTCACTTTCCAGCTCATGACGATGGTTGTGGAACGCGCTGTAAGTTAACGGGGTGTAAAGGGAAATCCCGCATCAAATGCATAAAGTGCAAAGTGCACTTATGTCTGACTAAAGACAAAAATTGCTTCCTAAGTTTTCATACCTAAGTAACTAAAGTTCCTATTATTTTGTTGTCTTTTTAGAAGATTTTTTATGTTGTTTTATTTTGTAAGAAGATTTATTTTTGTTTTGAAGATGTTTAATTATTTTTAGTTTGAATTTCATACTTTTGTAATAATAAAAATGGCCAAAATCAAGCTATTTGTTATTTGTTCAATTATACCCATACATCAGTTATTATAATCACTTAGGCCGAATGTCCACATTTGATCACATAAAGAAAACATCAATTTTCTCGGAAAATAATCTAATAATCAATTTTTTTTTTGTTTTTCCATGCTCAATAGGCGAATATCTAACTGAAATAAAATCGGCTCAAACAAATTCTAAAAAATAAAAAATCAGGTCTGAAAGGGTTAATTATATGACTGTAGTATAAAAAAAATATTAAAAAATCAATTCATTTTTAACAAAAGTGATAAAGAAATCAAGAAAAGAAACACAAAATGCAGACATTTAAAGTCTACCACTCTTTAAAATAAATAACAATGAATATTTTAAACAACAGTACGGTCTTTAACTGAAAAAGTTACTTATGGTCATACAGATTCTTCAAAATAACAAAAAAACCATTCAACAATTTACATTTTGTTATTAACACTATAGTAACTAAATATGCAAATTACAAATAGGTACTTTTAAAATTTTAAAATGTATATCAATCAAAAGTTAAAAATATAGGGAAGCATGGTTATATTGATTGGAAGCCAAATTGTTTCATAAAATTAAAATGGCTTAATAAGTGGCACCCAAATGAAAAAGAGCACTCTACTAAACACAATATACAATGTACAAAATAAACATACACAAATCTAATGATAGTCTTATTATAATAAATTAATTTAATATTTTCAAGTCTTAAGAAGGTAGGATGAAGAATGTAAAGGCATACAATAATTAAAAACTGAATTAAATTTCCATACTCACCATTTATATCATGTAATAATTCACTTTCACATTTTTTACAGCTAGACTAATCTAAAATCTATTCATCTACTGTATTCAGTCCATAATTAAATGAATATTTCTCTGATGAAAAAAAAAACTAAAAATGAAAGCCTGTCCTTAAATTGACTTATACCTAATAACTATTTTTTATTCAGAGGCTTCTCTATGATTTTAACAAGTTAATTATGTTGCCTTTGCAGTCTTGACTAAGATAATGAACTATATTTAACAGTATCACATTTCCATGTCCATTCTTGTGTGCTCGGGAACAAGGACACCAACTTTTCTTTTTGGTGACTCTTCCGATTCTTCGGGACTAGATTTTTCTTTTTCCTCTTTTATTTTTTCTAATACATTCTCTCTGGGTTTCCACACCACTAATGACATTTGTGGCTTTTGTAATCTGTAAAAAAAAATAGAAATCATCTATATTTATTTTTTCATATAACAATAAATTTTGATTTAATATATTATTGTTGCATAAAGCTTATGCCAAATATTAGCAAGTTTCCTGACAAGTAAGTTTCCTGATCCAAATATAAGATCAAAGTGGGTAATCCATGTATGTCGGCAAATGTATTTTGAAAGTGCTTCAAGTGCTCAATAGGAATGATTTAAAGACATTGCAAAAAGTAATAAATTTTTTATTTGTTGTGATCTTTAGATGGAGAAGGTCACTTTTGTGTTTCTAAAATTTTTAAATATTTATATATTTTAAGTAATTTTTTCCATTATGTAATATAGAAGAATGATGATAGTTTCTTAGAAAATAAAAAATATAATAATATTCTAATGAAGAATTTGTTAGGTTGAACACAATAATACCTTTAAATTGGATACTCAATAATTTCATAAATTATATTATTAAATTTTAATACATAAATTAACTATTTATTACCCAGGCAGATAGTGTATAGATATTTAGTATGATAACAACACTATTTGCCAAAAACTGTATAGTAGCAGAATACTTAATGTGAGTCTACTATAAATATAATATTAACATGTATGTTTGTACATAATAGTATAGTTTTACATTTTTATTTCAACATGTTGAAGTAAATAAAAGTATATTTTTAAATTTTATTACTTTAGTTTAAAAAATATTTAAAATAATGAAATGAGTATTTTATACCTTTCAATTAAAGATGCTGGTAAAAGGGGCTCATCTTGGACTTTTTTTACATCATCTGACAGTACAATAGTATGGCCTTTTAATTTCTCACTTAAAGAACTTGTGTCAACACTCATTTCCATAACATCTTCAGAAGCCAGTGAATGTTTGGTATAATTAGAGGATATGTGCAGTCCACTCAAATGTGCTGCCATTTTTTCTTCGGTTATGAATTGTTTTGTGGGCCTATAAATAACAGTAGAGTAAATTAGTTTATATGTTTTAAAAAAAATTCTGTACTGCAAATTCTTATATTTATATTTTAATTTCACAATAATCCATTTGATACTTACACTGGAGGTTCAATATCTAAGCTCTTCCTTTTGCAATGGATTACTGGCGTAACCTTAGTTTCTGGGGTTTGTGCTGTAAATTGTACCAAATTTGGAGGAGATTGCATACTCCACGGGATACTTTGAACGTTCCATGGGGCTCCTGTTGGTGCTGGCATTGTATGGGGTCCTTGGGTCCCATGATTGTAAGGGACTGATGAAGCAAGGGCTTGTTGTGCGAACATTTGTTTTGCCAGTTCATCTGACTGGCTGTATTGATAAGGAGGAAAGCCGTATATATTCATTTTTCATAAATAAACCTTCTGATATTTTAAATTTTCTATTACTATAAGTTGTTTGGAAAACAGCGAAATTAAGCGCAAATCCACAGTACAATAACACAATACACAAAACTTTAATTTGCTTGACACTTCTAGAAACAGACAACACATTAAATAGTAAACACTGAACGAGAATGTATACAGTAACGAAACAGACCGAATATTCTGGAATCTGAGTGCTTCTGATATCAATCAGTTAATATAAATATTTTACAGATATTTTATTATTATTATTGTTATCACTGTTTATATAATTTATAAAATAAATATATATTTTTTAATTTTCTAAAGTAATATTTTATTTGATTACTATAGACAAAATAATATTTAAAATAACAATTAAAGTATGACATATGTCAATTCGTGATAGTCGTTGTTTCGTTGATACTTGCTAAATGCTTGGCATTGGCAGAAAGTTGCTCGCATTCTACTGTGTTTTTCCTTTTTAGTTTAGTAATCTATTATGATATGCCTTTCACTTTCGTAAAAAACGTGTATTTAATGTAAAAATTGATATATGTAGCTTTCAAAATTCGTGGTTATCCTTGTTCTCTATATATACAATTTACGAGATTGTTGCAATGACTTATAACTAGGTTCTATAAAAACAAAAAATGGGATTGGATTTTGATGTTTTGGAATTTTGCAAGAAATTGAGACAAAATAGGCCTCCTCCTTATCAATGTCCGTTAGAAAAATGTGATAAAGTTTATAAAAGCTTATGTGGCTTACAGTATCATTTAGTTAATTTCGATCACGATAACCCGACACCGGCAACTCCCGCAATTAGTAACAATCGGAAGAAGGGGAGAGCGAGGGCTGCAGTGACGACTGGAGACATCGCTTTACAGAGTCCTCCTAAGGAAGCATTAACTTTTGCTGAAGCACAAAAAGTAGTACAATTTGAGATTGACGGTAAAATCAGTAGAATACCAATTGATCAGCCATTACCTATTATTTCTTTGGAGGAGTGGGATAAAAAAAATGCAGAGTTAGAGAAACCTTTACTTTTTGTAGAACCACCAGCAGAACCTCATGTAAAACTACCTGAGGCTTCTTTTCGAGTAAGTTACAATTGAATAAATGTAATAACAAATAAAATTTCCAAATTATAAAATTAAGAAAATATAACAATTAAATTTACAGTTAATACCAGATTATAATGAGAGAGTATGTGATGCACCACCTCGTCCAAATGCCTACATAAGATTTATAGAAAAATCAGCAGAAGAACTAGATGGTGAAGTGGAATATGATGTAGATGAAGAAGACACAGCATGGTTGGCTATTATAAACAAGAACAGAGTAAAACAGGGCCTACCTCCAGTGTCTGTCGATACTTTGGAATTGTTAATGGACAGACTTGAGAAGGAATCATATTTTCAAGTAAGAGTTTTATGTTATTGACTTAATAGTGAAAAATTTTGAAAGTGAGCAAGTGGCTATTGCCAAATATTTTCACAAGTTTAGTAATAACTAAATAAATTTTTCTTACTTTTTGATTTTGAGTTCTAGGGTAAAATTTTAGGCTATATACTGCTATACACAACCTTCCCTATCCCATAGGGAAACTACCTTAAAGTTAGTTTAACATTCCTGGAGATTACAGACATAAATTTATATGTCAGATGATACATTTTTCTTAAATTATCTATTCATATCTATAGAACAAGTTATTTCTATCTACTACTAAAAGAGAATGTGTGTGAATAACATTTTTTCAATGGTCATATTTCTAAGTAAATAATATCTTCTATTTATTTTAAAAATATTATAATAGCATATTAAATTTCTAATTGTTTCACTGTTTCATGAAATGACAGGCAACTCAAAATGGCCAACAGACAGCTGCAACAGTAGATGAAGATGCTGTGTGCTGTATTTGTATGGACGGAGAATGCCAGAACACAAATGTTATTTTATTTTGTGATATGTGCAATTTGGCTGTTCATCAGGATTGTTATGGGGTAAGAATTAGCTTGAGTGTAATTAAAAAATGCACTTCAAAAAAATAATTTACAATTTAATTATATTAATATATATAATTAAATTAAAATTATAAAGTCTTTACAAAAAACTATAATAAATAAAACTCTTCTTATATCTCAGTATAAAATATTTTTTTGATGTATTTATTGTACACCCATAAAGAAAACTACAAAATAAGAGATGTACAAGAGGCGATCTTATGGCTAAAATAGCAATCTCTTCCAGGCAACCTTAAGGCACAAGAGTAGTAGTAGTAGTAGATCAGTATAGAGAAGTAGTACATCCCCAAGAAACAATAAAAATATTAAAAAATAGGAAAAAAAAAACAATAACAATAAAAAACAATAATATGAACAACAACAGTAAAAAATAGGAATAATATTAAAAACTTATACTAATAGTACATCTATATTAAAATATATTCTCTATAATATAATATATTCTCTATATATTGATTAACTCAAATTATTAGTTATATTGTATTTCTGTACACTGCAACAACAACCTATCTTAAGTCCCACATATAGCCTGGTAGGCACAGGGAACTGCAGGAACCATATGAATCTAGTGTAAAGACACTCCTCTTTAGTCCCGTCCCATCTTTCCGCCTTTTTAAGGCATTGCGTGTTGAGTGGCGGAACTTAACGCCGCGCTTTGCCTAATTTCCCCAAGTGGGATTCGAACCCACAAACCGTCGCTTTTACAGGCAGACGATTACGCTTCTGCGCCACGACGGTCCTCAATGTTGTCTTTCGAAACTTTAAAAACCATTAAAATAATTATAAAAAATTTCTTTATCTGTTTTTAAAGGTACCATACATTCCAGAAGGACAATGGCTGTGTAGAAGATGTTTACAATCACCTTCACGTTTAGTTAACTGTGTTTTATGCCCTAATACTGGAGGTAATTTATGCAAACATTTCTAATGGTAAAAAGCTTTTTTGCTACAGTTGGAATGTGTTTTAATTATATGTAATAGTCAATTACTAAATGTGGGAATGTTCATATATATACCGAAGAATGTATGTTACCCTAAATGTTATTGATATTCATTAAAATTTCAAATAGTTTGTTTATTTCAAATATTGTTCTAATGATAATGAAATTATAAGTGAGTAATTTAATATATACCATATATTATGAAAATAGATAAGGAAGGGAAAGAAAACCTTGTCTCTCAAACACTTCTAAATCTTAATGTTTAATATTATTATTTTTTTAAAAAAATTACTATTACAGGAGCTTTCAAGCAAACCGATCAAGGGACATGGGCGCATGTTGTGTGCGCGCTATGGATACCTGAAGTGCGTTTTGCCAACACTGTCTTTTTGGAACCTATTGGTATGTATTTATTTATTTATTTATTTATTTAATTTGGTTTATCATATAGGTACAGTAAAGTTATAAAAATACATTGGTACGTAACACAAACCAAGAACCATACAAATGTTTGGATGATAAACACCACATGCAAAATTTATGTGTGAGAAGAAATATAAACATAAAACATGATAATATGAAGTGAAAAAATACAAACAATAATATAACACAGAAACAAAACACTATGTGTACAGGCTTGCAGTATTACATTTTGCAAACGAGTTTACTCTTGATTTTACGAAGTGATTCCCAAAAAATGTCAATATTTGTGGACTGTTTATTTGCTAGACGGCACAAACGAGGTACTGGAGAGTTAGAACCCAATACAGTTCTGCGAATTGGAAGGTGAAAAAGTGTTAAAGAGTATCTAGGACATTTGTAAGGAACTTTTAACTTAAATAACGACAATAGATTGGGACAGTTATAGTGATAATTTAATAATTTGTAAAGAAAAGTTAAATCTAGCATGTCCCTTCTTGCGGTTAATGGCTGGATATTAAAGTATCGCAATCTATCTTTGTAAGAAGGTATACTTTCAGAAATTCCTTCCGACTTTGCTAAATGCCATAGAAATCTTTTCTGAATTCGTTCAATTCGCAACGAACTAGTGGAATAGTGAGGTCTCCAGACAGTACTACAATATTCCAGGATGCTGCGAACGTGACTATTATAAAGCATTATTTTGGTTTTGGTGTGTTTAAAAATTTTACAATTTCTTAAAATAAATCCAAGTAATCGTGTGGCTTTCTTGCAAATAAATGTTATATGGTCACTAAATGTTAATTTTGAATCAAAAATGACGCCAAGGTCTTTAATTGTTTCCACTTTTGTTATTGGCACTCCGTCAATATTGCAATCGCATTTAATTACTTTTTGTTTTTTGGTAAAAGTTACATGAAAACATTTTTTAACGTTTAGCATCATGCCATTTACGGTACACCAATTTACTAGCTTGTCTATATCATTTTGTAGCAGAACAACATCCTCGGAAGTATGCACGACTTTTAGAAATTTTAAGTCATCTGCAAACATAAAAGGAGTACAATGAGTAAAAATCGCTGGCAAATCGTTAATGAAAACGTTAAATAGAAAGGGTCCTAAGTGAGATATGTTTGTTTCTACAAAATCACCAAATTAGTGATAAAAATGAAGATCATTGTGGTGCAGAGAAGAGCATCTACCTATAAGCTTAATGGTCTGTAAGGATATGGAAAGAATTAATCGTGAATGATTTATTTCATTCCAATTTTCTTCACTCTGGCAACAATATGGGCTATGAATAATTTATGAACCAGCAGGAGTTATAGATCGAATTAGACGATGCAAATATTATATGTTGAGATTATGTTATTATTATGGACGAAGATTACAATTCAAAATGATATAGGTATTTTCATAGATTAATATAGAATTGTGAAATGTTACTAAAATTAATAATTATAGACCATCGTGGTGCAGAGGCGTAGCGTCTACCTGTAAACGCGATAGTTTGTGGGTTCGATTCCCATGAGGGGAAGATGAATTTTTCTATTTCGATTTTCATCGCTCCGGAAACTAAGCAAAAGCGTAGCGTTGAGTTCCGCCACTCAACACGCAATGCCTCGACAAAAGGCGGATAGCTCGGACGGAGAAAGCAGGGACTAAGCAACGAAATGTCTTAACACTAGCTTACTAAGGTTCCAATTCCCTCTGCCTGCACTAAAAAAAATAGCACTAATATTTAAATTTCCATATATTTTTTCAGATTCAATAGAAATGATACCGGCGGCGCGGTGGAAGTTACAATGTATGGTGTGCAAGCAACGCGGCGCCGGCGCCTGCATACAGTGCCATAGGAGCAATTGTTATTCCGCCTTCCATGTGACGTGTGCTCAGCAGGCTGGGTGAGGATTTGAAACTTAATATTGTTTTATTTTTAAAATTAGTCGGTAATTTTGATTTTTTATCTTATTGTAGGAAATTGTTATAATCATGTTTCCTTAAAAAGTAAGTAAGTTCGTTTTTAAAAGGTTAAATTAAATAAATATTATTACTAAGAAACTAATAGTTTACTTATTTGGAAATCAATAATCATTCCTTAATACATGTAAAAAAATCTGATAATCTGATGGTTATGTAATCAGATCATTGTCAATCATTGTCAATAGTTACATTTTGTATTAATGAACAGTATTGAATTAAATTGGACCACTCTAGGATATGCCAGGGCTACTACACACAATTTCTAGTTTAAAGTATTCCTGTTATTCACAAAATTGCGTCTAAACCAAATGATATTAAAATGTATACATACATTTTAGATTATATATGAAGATGGAAGCGGCAGGCACGGGGCGGGACCCCAGCCAACCAGTGCAGGTCGCCAAAATGGCGTACTGCGACGCGCACACGCCGGCGCATATATTACAAGTAATGTTTTATTATATTGTTTTTATTTCATTATTTCATATTTTGAGAAATTTGGTTCTGGGCTATAATTAATTATTTTTATTTTACTTCTAAGTTAAGACAAAGCGAAAGAAAAATATTTTATAACTTTTTGATTTTATATATTGATATGAAGTGATTAATTAAATATTATATTATTCTATTTAATAGGAAAGAAGAGCGCAGGAATCTGAAGGAGAAAATAAAACAACAGATCTAACGGCCATAAGGCAGAAAGGTCGAGAGAAAATTAAACAGGTAATATTTAAAGTTTTTCTTATTATTGATAACATTTCACTCAACAAGAAAAACCAAAAGTATATGTGAATCCATCACAAACATCTCTCTTGTGTGTACCTATTATTAAATTATTTTTATTCTTTTTTAACTTTATAATAATAACTATTAATATAATTTAACCAGCTTAAAACTAATCTTAAATATATGCAATAAGAAAAAAGTAAAAAGAAATGTTGAGGACTGTCGTGGCGCAGAGGCGCAACGTCTGCCTGTAACGCGACGGTTACTGGGTTCGATCCCCAGTCGGAGAAGATGGATTTTTCTATTTTCATTTTCTTCGCTCTGGCATCTAAGGCAAAGCACAGCGTTGAGTTCCGCCACTCAACACGCATTGCCTCGAAAACGGCGGAAAGTGAGGACGGAGCAGGGACTAACGGAGTGTCTTAACACTAGGTTCTTATGGTTCCTGCAGTTTCCTGTGCCTACACTGCCATGTGCGGGATAAAGCGTGAAGCTAAAAAGAAATGTCTTTTTTCAGGCGCGGCGCGTCCTAGCTTTAAAGCGCACGTGGGCGCCGGTGGTGCTGGTGCCAACGCTGCCGGCGGAGCGCGTGGCGGAGGTGGCCCGCCTGGCGCGTGGCCCGCCGCCAGCGCGCGCCCATCTCATGAAGCGCCTCCTGGCCTACTGGACGCTCAAGCGCCACAGCCGCAACGGCGTGCCGCTGCTGCGCCGCCTGCAGAGCCTCACCAGCCATCACGGTGTGGAAACGCCTTTACATATATAATAGAGTCAGGCCTCACTTTGCAGAAGTGCATCCTAAATAAGAAAGGAATTTATAGTAGCTACTTCCGCTATTAAGTGCATTCCTCTATATGAGAGAGAGAGTATAGTGACGATGGTAGCTGTGTTTCGCATTGCTTACTGCAAGCGCATTTATCAGCGGGCGGGCGGTGCACTTAATTGTACAACTACTATTGTATAGCGGAAGTAGCTACGTATAAATTCCTTTCATAGACTTCTTTACATTTATATTATATTAAGTTTGTGGAGTTGAAAGAATTTTATAATTATCTTGGTATCAGAATTATTGAGGACCGTCGTGGCGCCAAGGCGTAGGCGTCTATCTGTAAACGCGACGGTTTGAGGGTTCGATTCCCACTTTGGTCTATATACATCTTGGTTTACAAAATATCAGCGTTATGCATTAGACACCTTGAACTTTTTTATTCGGACGAAAAGTAATATGCCCATATAATAATAATTACGCTACGTTACGCGTTTTCAGCGTAACGTAATTATTATTATACGTTGCCCATATAATAATAATTACGTTACGCTGAAAAAATTACTTCATTTTTGACTTTTTATCTGTTTTAAAACTAGGATAATAGGGTTACAGTATAATAAGGCAAACAGTAAGATTTATAAAATATTTTTATAACGTCAGTTATATAGTATCAGTGTTATCTCTTTTTCAGGTACTAGAGGTATTCAAGATGGCACGGTTAATGTACGAGAGCTGTGCAACCAACTCAAATATTGGCAAAGAATACGTCAAGACTTGGAAAGAGCGAGGTACGTATATAGATTACAGATCATTTTTTACGTGGGTTTCAATTAATTTTTTTAAACAATTTTCATTGGTTGCAGACCGATTTCACCTCACGTCTTTCAATAGTCACCAGCTATTAATGTTATCCATGTTTTTAAAATATATTAACATAATGCATCTGCCGCTTGTCACGATCTCATATTAAGCGTTAAAAATATATAAAAAAATTGCAGAAATTGACTTAAAATGATATATTAATCGAAATAATGTAATCTCTACATACATTATACTCTCGTTTTGAATCCAGTCACTTGAATTTTATAATCTAAAATGAATTTGTTCTGCTTTACAAAATATTGCCAACGTAATATCAAATAATAATGGGTAATAAATAAATCTAGTGTTAAGACAATCCGTTGCCTTTCGTCCAATTAACAAAACATATATTGTTGAGTGGCGGAAACTAAACGCTTTACTTATCTTATTACAAGAGCTTTTAAATAAAAATAATTACTTTCCCAAGTGCTTTAAATTTTCTTCTCTTTTTTCAGGTTGCTGTGCGAGCTGGTACGCAAACGCGAGCGCCTAAAGGCGGAGTACACGCGCGTGTGGGAGCGCTGCGTGCTGCACTCGCTGCGGCCCGAGCGCGCCGCGCTGCACAAGTTGCTGCGGCTGCTGCGCCACGCCGACCTCAGCGACGTGTTCACCGAGCCCGTCGACCTGCTCGAGGTGCAGTAAACGATAGCTTAAAGTGCATTAGATTAAAGTGCAGAGTAGCTCGTTTTTGTGGGTGTTGCAGTGATTGTGCTCGAGGTGCAGTAAATGATTAGTTGATTAAAGTGCAGGGTAGCTCATTTTTATGGATGTTAAGGCAGTTTTTTTTACAATCTTATGATGAAAACTAAATTTATATTTTTATTGATAGCTGCGACAGATGTGAATAAATGAAAAATAATTGAAATTTTTATGAATCCCAAGATTTTGTTGGAAACATGCAATGGGATATTAAATGAACGTTACATTGATCAATTGTAAGAGAACTATTGTTTTGTGAATTTACAAATGCAGGCTTAAATTTATAACATTTTGATATGAAGTTTAAATTTTTTATGTTATAAAAAACAAAATGATCAAAATGGACTACTTCTTATTACTTAAGCTGTAACAATAAAGTTCGTATATATATTTATGTTCTTTTTGTACATATAGAAATACCTTACTATTTTGCAGGTACCAGATTACAGTACCATAGTAAAGCACCCCATGGACTTGAGCACTATGGGCAAGAAGTTGGACCGAGGCGCGTATAAAACCATAGATGATATTGAAGCGGACTTTCAGCTTATGATAGATAATTGTCTCACATATAACAATAAGGATACTGTGTTTTATAAGTAAGTTGATATATAATAGTAAATTAATAAAATGTTTGGTTTATTTATACTTGCGCAATATTTTAAACTAAGTTTCTAGCATGTCACTCTCATAATATTAATACCCGAGTAGGAATTAAACTCATATAAGAGTTAGAGGTTTGGTTTAAAACACTTGTTGTGTGAATCACTTCATTTCATTCATTCATTCATTTTTAAAGGTTTAAAATATAAGTTGTTCTGCATTTCGAGCAAAACACGACTATAAATTAGCCAAAAATATAAATACCTTAAATTTGAATGTTTGCTACATACAATCAAATTCCACAAACTTGCAACAACAGAAAATTAATTAAAAAAAAGTCTATTCACAATTATCTTCACGCTTTTATCCCGCACATGGCAGCATAGGCAGAGGGAACTGCAGGATCCTGCAGGATTAAGACACTCCATTGCTTAGTCCCGGTCCTACTAATTCATTAATTGAATATAAACGGTATAGACGGTACTATTAATTAATTGAATATAAATATTGTTATCGCTATTTTCTAGGGCAGGCCTAAAGATGCGTGAGCAGTGCATCCCTATATTCCGGCAGGCGCGCCGTGACGTCATAGAGGCGGGCATGGCGGCGCTGGCCGGACTAGGGGAGGCCGACGAGAGGCGATCTAGCTCCGACTCCGATCACACTGCAGGTGAATCCATACTTATATTTTAGAAATAAATAATTTGCTTGTTTGTTTGTTATTACCTCAGAAACTGAGTGTCTTTTAAGAATTTTCTTTAAAAAAAAACTATCGAAACATGTGTACTTTATGAAAGAGTATACGAAAATAGGTTCTATTTAATTGCATTAAATCGCTCGAATAATTCAATGACAATTAATTTGATGTCACATTAGGCGTTTCTGTGTAACACGTTGTGCTGTCAGCGTGGACTAGGTTGCTTATCGAGTGTACTAACATATGACACTAGGTAGACAAGCTAAACCAACCAATCAAAAATAGTGTTATATTACATATATATGTTATATCATATAATTCTTAATTTTTTCCATTCAATCGGGGAAGAGTGGCCGTTGGTAAAAGCTAGTGTATCTGTAATTTATACTTATCTTTATATATGTCTTTCGCATGTCAAAGAGAACTAAATATCAAGATAGTATGTACTACCTATAGTGCTCGAATTTTAAGATATTATTATATTTAGAGTGGTTGAGATGGAATATTGCGTTTTAAGCAGATGTAAATATGTTATTTAAATATAATGAATGCCTCGAGTACTTTGTGTTTCTGATTAACAAGTAGTTATTTTGTATATTTTATTTTTTTATTATATTTTAGAAACACGCAGTGAACGCGGCGTGTCAGTGGCACGAAGCGAAAAACGCCAACCGAGTGTCCGCGGAGATACCGATGATGAAACTACAACGGTACGTTGTTGTTATTACAGATTGTATACTGTTAGAAATTAACACCATACACACGAATGCAATATATTTCGGGAGTATTCGGACAAAGATTCGTAATTGTAGTAAATGACATGAATAATTTAATAACAGTATTTCAGAGTTGTTCCCTTCCAATACGAACTGTTGCCTATAAGCAACAGCCCTAATAAGATCTAATATCTTTGTCATATGAGACTACCTTATTTTATATTTTTATAGCTTAATACTTTAATCGCGCATATAGCAGGGAACCTAGTGTTAACACAAAAAAAGGGATGTCCATACGTGTATCTGTGATACCTACAAGAATAAATGATTTTTGATTATAGTGTTTATATTTTGTAGAAAGATGATTCACCGTCAAAAGGCAAAGTGAACAGGAACTGGTGGAGGGGGCGTGGCAGAGGACGTGGGAGGCGTGGCCGAAGAGGGCGTGGCCGTGCTGCCAGCGCCGCGCCGCGCCCTCCGCCCGACATAGGTACAGAGAGACTGGCTATTTGAATATATCTCGCTTTATATTAATAATGTATTTGAAATCATCATATCATGTAATCAAAAAGCTTGTGTGTGTCACATATATTTGATTTTTTTTAAATGTTTTATATGTGCATAATCAACTATTGTTTCACAGTTTTTAGTAAATAAATATTGTTTCTATTGTATTGTATTGCTTTATTAGGATTTGTTCATTCTTTCTTTGTTGACTTTTATAATGGTAACTTTTGTTAGTATATTATTTATATAGTTAACTTTTTCTATAAAAAAAAGTTATGGAGCTAACACATTTGTATTGATTATTGATTTATTTTAATTCTGCATGCATATATTTTTGTCTACTTTATTTTTCATAAAATATATTAAATTCATAGTTTTGGAATAATATTGTTTTATATAAATAAATATAAAATGTACAATAACATTTATATCAATTAATTATATCTAAAAATTAAAATGCTCGTTATGTTATGATGGCTTCTTAAATAAATAAATAACAAAAACATTTTTATTCTTCTTAGATACACCAACAACAGATTCAGAAACACCTGTAGTGCCCAAGAAAGCAGTGGAGCGGACACAAAAATTGACGACACCAGAAAAATCGCCTTCAAAACAACCCGAGTCCAGTACTAGCACAAGTACTAGTGGTAATGATATAAAAATCTCCTTCTATTCAGGTTTTATATTTCATTGGGCTAATTAGTATTATCTTCATTGGAAGGAATATATTGTCATATTATTTTTTTAAATGTATCTTAAGAAATTGTTATTTCTTGATTGACTTTTATTAGGAAAATTAAGTCGACAAATTACTATTGATATAATTTTTTAAATAAAATATGTTTTTAGACTTATATAAAAATCATTCTTAATTACCTTAAAAATATGATTTTATGAAGTTAAATAGATTTTTATAATATTAAATGTTAAATCCTGCAGGTCTAGGTCTGCTGGGCGGTCTGAGAAAACCTACTTTGTTAGTGTCGCCATCTACACTCGCAACGCCACCAAAAAGTTTCGGATCGGACGGTAATATATTTGCAGTAACTATACGTATATGTCATACATATGTAATTAATAGGTCTAAACGCCTGTTGGAATTTGGATGGAAATTTGGTTCTCATTAAGGCTCAATAGGCTACATGAGTATATATAGAGATTACATTTTACCCCCTTCTCCCCACATTTCGACGTACAAATTTTTGCTCCTTAGAGTATTAGTGTAGTTAATAGAAAGCTCAAATTTGTCGTATAGGTAATATAGAAGTATAGGGGAATACTATGAGAACCGTCGTACTCGTGGATTGTCGTAGCGCAGAGGCGTAGCGCCTACCTGTAAACGCAACGGTTTGTGGATTCGATTCCCACTTTCTTCGTTCTGGAAACTACGCAAAGCGCGGCGTTGAGTTCCGCCACTCAACACGCAATGCCTCGAAAAAGGCGGAAAGCGGGAACGGAGCAAAAAGGGACTAAGAAACGTATCTTAACACGGTTCCTGCCCTACCCTACCAGACGCGGGTTAAAGCATGAATGAAATACTATGAGAATATTTCCCGAAATCCTTGCGGAAATGGAAAAAATTAAATTTTACTTTTTATAGTCTACCTAAACTAGGATAAAGTAAGCTGGTAACAACTTGCCTATATATACAGTATCTATTTACTCCTTTGACATTAGATTCGTCGTATAAATAAATATAGAATTGCATAAAACTCTTAAAACAAAATATTAAAAAAATATAATATATTTATATAACATATATATTTAAAAATATTTTTAATTTACAGCAACTCTGCCAACACTCTCAGCTAGTATGGGAAGAGCGAATCTAGAAACGTCTCCCAGAAAGAAGGGGCGAGGACGACCGCGGAAACAAGATAAAGATAAGTCTGTATCGACTCATTTGTTTAGGTATGACTTGTTGTTGCGTTGATGTGCTCTTGGAAGGTATAAACCAGTACATTGTAGATATATGAGTAGGAGAAAGTAGAGATCGTTCTACCTGGTATTGTAATGTACACGCTACTTTGAAATAGTCGAATGGTTTCTTAATTTTTTTTTAAATTGGTATATTTTTCGAGATCGTTAGTATTTTTTTGTTTTGTCTAATCCGGCTCCTCCTTTTATCGGACTTGGTTCTATTTTTTTCAACTCCGTGCTTATTTGACAGTGCGAAGAAAATGGAGATAAAATAATAAACCATTCTCCTCGTATGGGAATCGAACCCATAAACCGATTATGCTCGACACGTATACTCACTGATACTAACTTAGTTTGCGGTACGGCCTCGGTTATCTTCTTAAATTGTTTGATTGTTCATTGTATATTCATTTATTTGTTCACAATTTTTTTCCAAATGTTACATATTTTTTTAAAGTTCATTTATTATACCGTATTCAGTAATCACTACTTTTTAGCGTAATTTACTAAATTAATCATACATAATAAAGCATTATTAATACTTATATAGGAGTGATTAATAATTATATAGGTTTTATTTTATTGTATATAATAGAACATTTTATTATAAGCAGTAACGATTAATGGGGACTGCTGAAAATGTTTATTATTTTAGAGTTACAAATCTAAGACGCGATGAGGGTTTGATCTCATTTTAAAAAGTTATTTTTTATTTTGCAACTTTAATATGACAAGATGCGGCGTTAAGTTCTGCCACTCCATCCCATTTAATTTAGTGAACGAAATATCTTGACGCCAGTTAGACTAAAAAGAATTTTACATACTGTCCTTTTTTGCTTTAAGTCCAAAAATAATAGAATAGTGTTCTAACTCGCAACATTTTTATATACAGAAATATGGGAGAGCCAGGGCGTGATGGCGCGGGGGTTCCCAGTAGTGCCTCCTTCTTGCAGTACCGCGGCCCTCCCGGGGAGGTCGGCTCCGACAGCGACCTGGCATTGTCTAGGTATGTATGTATAGAGGTATACCTCTACCTCTAGTAGAAATTCGATTAACAACTAAGACTATTGTTCAGGAAATAAGAAAATATTAAAATCAAAGTTTTGAACAGTTTTTATTAAAAAGAATGTGTGCTTGATAAATTGTCGAATAAAATAGCCTATTTTATTTGTTTTTATTAATATTTATTTTTAAGCTTCATGTATTATCCCGCACGTAGGCAGGATAGGCAGATGCAACCGCAGGTACCGAGAGAACCTAGTGCTAAGCCACTCCGTTCTCCATTTTTGGCGTTTCGAGGCATTGCGTGTTGGCGGAACTTCACGTAGCGCTTGCCTAGTTGTCAAAACGGAGAAAGTGAAATAATCCAACCTCCACAAGTGAAAATTGAACCTACAAACCATTGCTTTTACAAGCTAACACTTAGCTCTTTTTGTGTATTCTAATTCTGTTTTATATAAATTTATGTGTATTTATCCATTCAGGTCGTCCAGCAGTAGCTCAGTGTGGTCGCAGTCGTGCTCGTCGTGCACTCACTATGATGATGAGAACGCGTCTGACCGCTCCTGCTCGTTCAGTTCCAGTGATGGGTAAGATTTTAGCTTCTAATGGATTCATATCTTCACTTTATGATAATATTTGTATTGTCATTATAATGACAATACAAATATTATCATAAAGTGAAGATAGATTTTTTGAATATACATATTCAAAAAACTAGTTAAGAATTATCAATACTTTAGACACAATCAAATTTCCCATTTCGTAATATTTACGTACTGTGTAACGCGTGAGGTAGTCATCATTAAATACAAATGATGTGTAGATCTCGTACTACAAAAATACTATTAAACGTTGTCACCATTTATTAAAAAAAAATAACCGAAAGAGAAATATATATCTTTCCCGCTTTCACAGGATAGTGCACGTTTGCGTCCTACTTGACAAATGGCGCTTTATTTTGAAACAATAATTTAATTATTTACTTTCATTGAAAAAAAATATTTTTGGCAAATATTACTAATATAACTTGTTTTATAATTTTACCAAGCTTGTTAAGTCTAGTTAAAACTATGCTTCTAATTAAGGTCACAAGTGCATCCACACCTTTATATTTTAATGAAGATTTTTAAGTGGCCTATACACTAAAAATCCTATGGCTGAGTATTTTTCTGAAAATAAAACATAACAACATTTAATTACGGCCTTATTATATTTTTTGTATCAATCAATTCTTTCATTTCCTGATAAATGTTCATTTAGATACAGTTAATCTACCTCGTGTAAAAACGTTAATAATGATACGAATATTGTGTTCCAAGGTTTATTCAATCAATAAAATAAAATACATACAAATAAAATATACAAGTTATTTTTATATATTAAGTAAATTATATATGTATATAAAGATACTGAGGGCTGCACACATACACATTATATTAAACGGCTTAGACAAGAAAGTTAAAGTCAAATCATCAGTTTAATTTATCACTAAATTTAATGCCTGAGACACAAGAAGAAACAGCGCAAAAAACTCGCGGGACTTTCTCCATAGTTTATTTTTATTGCCAAAAATTTATTAATGACAATGATACTCTTGAAATAGACTGGAGCGAGCATTTCATCCCCAAGACGTGATATCATTTATGAAATGAATTATCGCTTCACAACTTTATTAAAATTTTGGTTAAGAACCATATCGGACGTTTTCTGGGATCTTATTGTAAAAGCCTACAGACTATTCCATGAAAAAATTGCAGATTTTATGAAATCTAGTTACAGGCGCAATACTAGATAGTATTCAATTTCTGTTCAAACCTATATGGTTCATGTTGCATAACAGAAAGAATATAGTGTCAAAACACTTTTGTTCTACACTATCCCCCCAAAGCGTAGCGCTGCTTGCACCCTAAAGTGTTTTAATGAAAATAATTTACTACTAAAATTAGGACACTACCACTACGACATTGAAGTAATTCTTCTAAGTCAATTAGTAATTAAATATAAATTTTAATATATGTTTCAGATCCAGTTACAATGAGACGATGGACTCTACGGTGGAAGGCAGCGGGCCGGAGCCGCGCAGACGCGGGCGTCGCGCCGCTGACGTCACAGAGCCTCCCACCACTCCTGTTAAGGTACATTCTGACATTTGCTTTATATTTAAAGCAGCTTTAAAATGGTGCACCGATTATTAATTGATTATTATTTTTTATTTATTAATTGTTAATTGAATGTTTAAAGTTATAGTTGTGAAGTGTGACTATATAGTGGATATGAAATGGTTACTCAGGAGAATTGGTGAACATTTTCTCGATGAAAATACGGTGTAAAGTTTTGTCATTTAGTATATGTTCTCTTAACATTAGGTTGTTGTCAACCTTGATATATACGAGATAAGACATGTAGATGAGTTACATATTAATTACATAAAATGACTATCTCAGGGTCGTGGCACAAGATCGTCAACATCAAAAACTCCAGTAAAAAGCTCACAGTCTGATGTACAGCTAGAACCATTACAACTTGTTTGGGCTAAATGCAGGTGTGTATGTAAAAAGTGTAATATAAAAATATTATATACTTTTTTTTATATTATAAGCTAACCTTCGCATATACAGATCCACAACTTGAGAGGTGTGGATGTGTTGCCAACTTAATCCTCTAATCAACCCCCCCTTATGTGCTTCCCAAACTGTCACTCACCAGACGAAACATAGCATCATTAACACCCAGTTGTTTCACGACGGTATTCTGTGAAAGTGTGGTAATTACCCGGTTCGAGTCTGACCCTTTTACTACGATAAATATATTATAAACATACTTTAAGTAAATTTTATTTCACGTTACAGAGGCTATCCGTGGTATCCAGCACTAATAATTGATCCTAAAATGCCTAAAGGATATATTTATAATGGCGTGCCGCTCCCTGTACCACCTCAGGATGTTTTAAATTTAAAGAAAAACTACGCTCATGAACCAGTTTTATACCTAGTCTTATTTTTTGACGTGAAACGGACATGGCAATGGTTGCCGCCGAATAAACTAGAGCCTTTAGGTATAGATAAGTCAATAGACCAAGCGAAATTAGTGGAATCAAGAAAGCCGACGGATCGTAAGGCAGTTAAAAAAGCATATGGAGATGCAATGCAGTTTAGAAAACAGGTGGACGGAGATAAATGACACAGGTTTAGATATCGGTCCAAAAGACCGGCGAGGAATAGAGCTTTCAGCTTTGGTACCTTCTCTATGATGCATATACGTACACCAGAAACTACTGATACCAGTGACTAGTTATTAAATATATGGAATTTATTATTTATTTATTGTCTTTGGTTTTGAGGTGTTCGCTTTTTTTTAGATTGTTTTTGAGTTAAATGTTATAATATTATCAGTTTTATTAACAGGTAAATGCTATTGTGTATATATTTTCTATGATCACTTTTAAAATATTTTGGAATTTGGAAATTTTGATCTAGTAATACATAAAATGTAAATCGATATAAAAAAAAATAAATTGTGTCATTATGATACTTGTAATTTACAATTACATGTTAATCACAATAATATTTGTAACAATAATGAGTGGAATATTGAAATGTTCTGACAGAACATATTATTGGAATTAGAATTACATAGCTTGTTAAAAACGAATAACTTAATTGTAAGAGTATCCAAGAGGCGCGAATTTAGAATCCTAAAATGTTAAAAATTTTGCATGTTTTCTAAAATATTTTATTATTATAGTATGTTTAATAATAATTAAATAAAATTATCATTAAAATATATCTTTATATTTATATTGGAGAATGTATTAGAAAATAAATGAATATATAGTGTGCAGCAAAATAAAACTTTAAATTACAGCAATATATATGTAGCAGTTTTAAATTGCCATTTAATTATTATATTTAAAAAAGTCATCTGAATGCAACATCTAATGAACTGCCAGTCTCCCAGTACTTTGAACATATTGTAAAGGATTAAATAAGAATACATCACTAAATTAACCCACATTTTAAAAACATTTTTAAACAGGTAATGATTTTTTGAAATTTTTAATATACATCTATTACTGTAATTTTTTTCAATTGCAGTTTAAAACAATTTTTTTTATTTAGCTTCACGCTTTATCCACATGGCAGGTTAGGGAGAGGGAACTGCAGGAACCATACGAACCTAGTGTTAAGACACTCCGTTGCTTAGTCCCTGCTTTCTTGTCCCCGCTTTCCGCCGTAGTGGAAAATTCTTTTCAAAAATTCATATACCTATGACAGGTAGTGTATTTAAGGGTAGTTGACTGCAACATACCTATTGTTTGTATTATACTTAAAAAGATTGTAATCTCACATGTATAAAAATATAATATGATAATAATAAAAACTATCTATAAACTATTATCTTTACTGTTATGTAATAAGAAAGGTTACAAGTTTCATGTATATCTCTTGAGATGATAATTAACTAATTAGTAACAAATAATTATTTTTTTAGGTTCACCTATAATATAAAATAAAATGTAATATTAGAGACAACATGCAATATGTTGAGTGGTGGATCTCAATACCGCATTTTGTCTTGTTACCAGACTATTTACTACTTACATAGTATATGTATACATTATATATAGTAAAAACCATAGCTATTGATTCAATACTAAGTGCACATTGAGAAGTTCCAAATACCGCAGGTGTATATATAATATTTGTAAGTAAACAAAGAAATCTAAGGCTAGATTTGTACTTTATTTATATGTAAACTTTAACATGCTTCTGTCTACTTGATTTGTGAACTAAGTGTTAAATACTTTGTGTTGTTTGTGTCAAATAAAATATTTGAAGCCAATTGATAGTTTTTTGCATTTCAATACATAACTTCTTTATTTATTTATTTAGTTGGACTGGCCACATGGTCGAATAGAAATAGTTTATTTATTTATTTATTTATAATAACATTAAATTCTTTTAGAAAAACATAAAAATTTTAATGTAGGCAGACATGTGGAAGAGCCAAGCTACACTAACACCAGTAGCTCTAAAAGTCCAGACATGAACCAAGTAATCACCACACTCTCACACAATGTTCTGCTGTGTTTCATCAGGTAAGTGAGAGTTCTGGAAATCCATAAAGGGGGTCAAGGCATTAAGTTGGCAATGCATTCACATACTCCCAGGTTGTGGATGTCTGTGGACGCAGGTGTTCACATGACATCAGGTGGCCCTTCTGCTTGTTTACCTTTTAGTAATATAAAAAATATATACATATATGTATAAAAAAAATAACACTTTGAGTGCCTGCGGGTACAATAATTCCTTGATAAATGGTGTATCAATAACAAGTTTATTAGAAAAAGAAGCTCTTCAGATTCTTTCCTAATGGCAAATCCTTTAGTTTAAAGTCTATACTAATATATAACATATTTTATTTATTATTTTAAGTTAAGCAAAAATCATTGGTCAAAATTTATATTTCAGTAATGTAAAGGTAAAATTGAAAACATTATGTGAAGTAATCTATTAGTATTTATTCTTTAATTGTACATAACTTTCTAACATATGACATTCAATAATGTTTATCCCATTCATATAATTTTCCTGGAGTTGGTCTTACATTTGCTGCGGATTTGGGGGTGCTGAAATAAAATAATATTTATGATATTAGTAGTAAAATTAGGAGTCAAGTAGGAAATATACAATTTATGAGTATAAAAAATATATATCAAATGATGAAAAGAGATTTCAACCCCTTTCTTCTCTTTTTATTTTACCCTTTATAAGATATTGACATATAAAATTGATATACCAAAAGAGTATATCGTTATAATGTAATAATGGCTTATCTAATAATAGTTGTCATGCTCATTTAATAAATGCACAATAAACTCATATATTTACAATTATTTTTTATTAATATAAAATATCACATACTCTTTGTCAGCACTACTGTCTGCAAGCAATTGCTGGGTTATCACTAAAGGTGGAGTGACTTCACGTCGACCATCTCGAGTATAATAATAATTCTGAGCATGCCTGTAAATAATTTATTTTAATATTAATTACATAAATATTAAAATATTACTAAGAATTTTTAAACGGCAATTTTGATATAAAAACATACTTATGACTGACTCCATCAGGTATTTCAGGTGGAGGCTGGGTCCTAGCCGCCAAAAGGGGCTCGAATCTCAATGCATTCGTATGCTTCCTCTAATAAAGAAAAATATTTAATAATAATGTAATTTTATGCAAAATATAAATAAAATATTAATATTTTTTATTTTAGGATCGATTAGGTTACTTATATAACATTTAGAATAGAGAAGGAATCAATACTTACACCAAGAAGGAAGTTTCGAAAAGCTTGTAAGAGAGGTGAAATGTCTCTCAAGGGAACTTTACTCATTTTTATAATGCGTAATTCGTTTTGCGACAAAAATTAAATCGTATTTACATTTATTGAAATGTCATTCACTACTGACAAGTGACATATGTCAACGTGAATGGACAATTAAAATTTAATAAAAGATTATCTTAGTTTGACATAAACTCATTCAGTATTTTTTTTAACTTCCCACTTTATCCCGCTCATAGCAAAGTAGGCATTATCTATCGTACTTTATTATTCGTTGACAAAGTAACAGAAACCAAAAATGAGATTAAGCGTAATTGTAAATGTACAGTATAAATAAAAAGAGAAACAAAATGAACAATTGTTAATGTAATACATTTACATCAGGCGGCCCACCGCCACAAGCGATCTCTGTGAACTGTAAAATTTATACTTAAATTAATATATGCGTAAAAAAACTATGATTTAACTAAACAGGTAAACATATGTATGAATAAAAAAAATATTTTTAAGCGTCGTCAAACATATATAAATTGATTGATTGATTGATTGATTGATATATAAATTTTTAATACGTCAGTAAATTAGTTTCTCTCTACTTTCAAAATGAAACAAATAGTAACATACATCGCCTAATTAAAAAAAAACAAATTTGAATAAAATGTTCTCCTCAGAATATTTATAATCAAGAGATTTTTTTTAAATTGCATTGTCTAATTTTGAACTAGAAATATTACACTATAATTAAAAATTAAATATTTAATTAAATTAAGGCCGTCAAGCAATAACGATGCGATGATGAATTATTTTCATTTTCTTCGTTCGAACTTCGTTCGTAGTATAATAATATATATGTATAATATATTACGACCAAATTCAAATGTTTGTTCAAGTATCTGTGAGTGTCGCCTTTGTTACGTACTAGAAATTAATTGATTGTTTTAATAAACTGGAAAGCAATGTCGCTTTCGCTTTAAATTTACAAAGCAAATCATAGAAATGTACATTACTTTATTTTTTCACGGAGTAATAACTAAGACACTTCCCAAAATCATCGATGTATATCTGTTATGCAATTTAATATATTTTTAAGTGAATTCACAAGTGTTGTGTTTTGAATACTTATACATAATAAATCGACCAATATCTATTTCAACCCATATAACATGTTATCCGATAACCTTTGATAATGTTAAAGACTTGAATATGAATTTTATTTTCGCTCCTTTTTTACAAGGATCTAAGACTTGTGTTTTAATAAGCTATTTCTTATCAATATGTTTATTTTTTTTTATTCATTTATTGACATCTTTTCACCAACTTATTTATTAACTAAATCAGCATCGTCAGCGTCTATGTGAAAAAACCGAATTGTTACATTATAATCACATTCACACTTTAAAAGATCTCTCTGAATGGGAATCGAACCCACAACAGTGGCGTTTGCTGTCAGAAGTAGTGAAAGAAGAAATACAAATAAATAAAATATACAAAATATAATTTAAATAGTTCTTTATTATATAAAATAAGCTTAAAAATTATGTACAGTAAATTTATATTAATTATTAATTATATGAGATTGAGATACAATTATTTAGCTTTTTATCTACAATTGCAGGTATATAATGTTATGACATATATATTTACATAGTATATAAATGTAAAGTTTCTTTTGTTCTATTGGTTCCATCGTATTAGTATTCCATCGTAATTGTTTTCGTTTTAAGGTATTCGTTGAGCGCTTCTTGTCCTGTAAAAAATATATCTTAATAGAATTGAAATGATTGATAATTTAATTTATAACTACTCACTATTTTTGATATTTTTATTATCTTTAAAACAATTAATATATACATACATATATGTAAATATATGTACATATATAATTTGAGATATCTATTTCACTTCAATATAAACGTACCTAAATCTTTTCCAAATCCAGATTGCTTGAAGCCTCCAAAAGGCGCGGCAACATCTGTCTTATTATAGGTGTTCACGAATACAGTGCCTGCATCAATGCGTTCGGCAAAACGCAAAGCTCTGGACACATCTCGGGTGAACACGCCGCTTGCGAGACCGTATTCAGTATCGTTTGCGCGTCGTATCACGTCATCGATGTTTCTGACGAATAGAATTATCGATTAGTTATAATTAATCGAATGATTAATTATTAAGAGCTTTAATTCATGACACAACACTAGCATTTATTTTGGAAGTAAGTAAGTAGTTTTCATTTAAGAAAAATATGTTTTGTACCTAAATTTAATTAATTACGAGAACTCTCCTTAATTTGTATTATTGGTAAAACAAAAAAATCTATTATAACTAAGTTATAAAATCATCGACTAAACAACTCACTTGCTGCTAAACTTGCTAATAATCATAATAGGTCCAAACGACTCCTCTTTAGCGATAAACATGTCATCTGTCACGTTGGTGAAGATGGTGGGCGTGAAAAAGTATCCAGGCCGGTCCACGCGCTTGCCGCCATACACAAGCTTGGCACCCTCTTTCACACCACGCTCACAAAACTGGAAATAAAATAAATATAAGTAGTTACTTTAAGTTAGATTATACCGTGGATGATAAGAACGTAAGAAACATTTTTTTTATCTCAAAGATAAAATCTACATATCTAAGTATGTAAGAGGTTTAAGGTCTTTTGTTCTTCGACAGAGTCAGACAGAGTCTGGGTTTGTGCTTTTTTTAACTTATAATTATTTTCTTTCTGATCATCAATATTATTTATATTACTGTCGATATAAAGGTACAAGACTATACCTCTATAAGCTTATCCATATGGGCCTTATGATTCTGCGGTCCATGTGCGGTTCCTCTATTCAAGGGATCTCCAATGCTCATTTTCTTGGTTTCCTCCAGAACTCTCCGTACAAATTCATCATGAATCCTCTCCTCTACGAACAGCCGTCCAGCGGCTATACAGTTCTCGCCTTTGTTGAAAAATACTGATGCCATACCCTGAGATAAAAAGAAATAGAATTTGATTTAAATATTTTTTTAAATTTAAATTAATTTATTTATATTTTTTAACTATGAAGTTTTTTAGAATTTTGTCTGTAGGATATTACCTATATTAAAAATATTACACGTTCCCCATTCATTATATATTATCTTTAATTACACTGGTCGGCATCAAAATCAGAGCAACGATGTGAATATGTGAACTTGATACGTATAGACAGACTAAATACAAAATTGTAGTAATTATTATTATTAATGCATAGAAGAAATAAGTATAGTTAAGAATTTCAGTTCACTTTATCCCCTATAAGACTTAGCTGCCAAGTTAGAGTTATTGCCTTTTAATAGTTTCAAATACGTAATTATTTAATTATAACGTTTCCCTTACATTTCTAACAGCTTTATCAAGATCGCAGTCTTCAAATATCACCAACGGTGACTTGCCACCTAGCTCCAATGATACTTTTTTCATGTTTGATACAGCACAAGACTTCATTATGGTTTGACCTGAGAACAAAAAAAAAGGTTAATCACGTATATAATAGATAAGTGACTAGTGAAGTAAACATGTACTGAAGCTAACGCAATAGTATTGTAATAAGTTTATAATGATATGGCACATTAATAGAATCCTATCTTATTGATTTCTATCTCGTAGAAATTAATTTTATACCCAAGCAATAATAGATACACTGTCTGACTGAACTTAGTACGATTCAGGCTTGGATGAATGAAGTATTTTTATGAAGTATTTAAAGAATGGAGTATATCAATACTTTAAGGTTCTCCTAGTGTACTGTGCTCAATATGGGGATATAGTGTGAAGCTAAATATGTTTTACATTTGTATGTAAAGCTATATAGATTTACGCTTTATCCCGCACATAGCACGGTAGGTAGAGGGAATCGCAGGAACCGTGAGAACCTAGTGTTAAGACACTCCGTTCCCCGCTTTCCGACTTCCTCGAGGCATTGCGTGTTGAGTAACGAAACTAAACGCCACGTTTTGCCTATTTGCTAGAGCGAAGAAAATGGAAATGAAAAAATCCATCTTTCCGGAGTGGGAATAGAACCCACAAACTGTTGCAGGCAGACGCTACGCCTCTGCTCCACGACAGTCCTCAATATGTTTTATTTGCATTTATTATACTAACCAATTTCAGTGCTCCCAGTGAATCCCAATTTCCTTACAAGAGGATGGTCGGCTAGTGCTTGTCCACAGAGCGCGCCGCTGCCTGGCAGGATGTTGACGACACCACGGGGAATACCCGCGAGGGCGCACAACTCCGCAAACTTTAGAGCTGTGAGTGGACACACCTGTGGATTTGATTTATATATTTATTTATCTATATATATGTCTAGTACATATTTTAAGTAAAAGGATTATTGTGATAAGCTTCCTAATATAAATTTAATTATAAATATAAGATTTAGGTATAAGAGACTTTATGATTTTAACAACATACAAAACTTTAACATTCCAATAAGTTATATCCAATATTTCAATAGTCTTAAATGTGTGTCTACAAAATAATAAACAATAGCAAGTATATATTCCAGTAAAAGCTTACCGCAGCCGGTTTCATGACTACGGTGTTGCCGGCCGCCAAGCATGCCGCCATTTTCCACGAGAGCATCATTAGAGGATAATTCCAGGGTGTGATTAAGGCACAAACTCCAATTGGTTCCTTTTTAGTTAACGTTAAATTTCTGTTAGGCCTGGCGTGGTTTATTGGTATTGTGGCACCTTGGATTTTGTCGCACCAACCAGCAAAGTACCGCCAAGTTTCGATGGACATGCCTATATGTGTTTTTAGAGCGAGTGTGTAAACTGCACCTGAGTCTATTGATTCAATTGTGGCTAACTCCTCTTTGTGCTGCTCCATTAAATCTGCCAATCTGATAAATAATTAATAGTATTTTTGGTAACTCTTATATTTTCACTATCCAAATTGCTATTGCTAACTACGGAAAATAAAATAAAGTAAAAGATTTTTTACAGTGAAATATTTTCCTATTTTAAAGTCAAAGTTTTGACTTTGACAAAACAATTTTATTCAAAATAAGAAGTACAAGCTTCATTTTTTGAACGTCTAATAATTGATTTAATTTACCACCGGTTCGCTAAAGTTAATGCCTCAGACCTGAGAAGAACCGGCGTAAGAAACTCAGCGGGACTTAATCTGTTTATCTTTTTATTATTTTTTTTAATTTTTTATATATTTACAATTTCACAACTCCTATTATTGACAACGATACTCTTGAACTAGACTGGAGCGAGCATTTCATTCCCAAGGTGTGTTATCATTTATGAAATCATTCATATGGTAATAACCTTTAACACACAAACGTCGTTTCACAACTTTTTTAAATTGTGAAATAGAACAATCTTGGACGTTTTCTGGGATCCTATTGTAGAAGCATACAGACTGTCCCATAAAAGAATTGCGGATGTGATTTAGTCTAGTTACAGGCGCGGTAAGTTTATGTTATTGTATATATTATTTAAAATTTACTTCGGCCTAAATTCAACAATGACTTAGCAAAGGACTTAGTAAACGAAATTGTTAAAAATCTACTTACTTGAACATTAACTGTCCTCTTTCTCTTGCACTAATTTTTGACCATTCGCCTTCTTCAAATGCGACTTGTGCCGCTTTTACCGCTTTATCTACATCCGTTTTTGATGCGCTTTGAACTTTACATATAACAGATTCATCTGTAGGATTTATTAAAGTTAAAGTTTTGCCACTGTCTGAGTTCACAAATTCTCCATTAATAAACAACTGTGTTGGAAATTTAATTTTCATTTTATTTACGTTTAATTCTACACCTTCGTAAACAATCTCTTTACTTGCGGAATCACCGCGGTGTTTTAAAATGGCGATTGTATAAAACTCTTCAAACGTTGTGTTCATGTAAACATCTTGGTTTTGCAATTCTATATTTGCTATATCTTTTACTTCTTCCACTAATCTCACTACATCCATCGAAGCAGCTCCTGATTCGAAGAAGTCCGTGTCATTGTCGATATCTATTCTGAGTATAGCTTTCCATATATCACGTACATTTTCTATGAACTGTTTCTCTTCGGCGGATAGTTCAAGTGATACTTTATTTTCGGTTGACTTGAAGAAGTTTTGAGCAGTTGATCATTTTACCATTCACTTTTAATCTTTGGATATTTAACTGAAAGTATATTGTAAAATATTACTAGATTTAACATTTTTTATATTACTATAGTACAGAAGTGCTTTTATATCTGTATATTTTGTTATATACACAGATTTTTATATTAAATAGAAGTTCTCAACAATAGAATGACACTCTCTGTCTTAAGAAGATACATAAAAATATATAATAAAAGAATAATCATTTGAATTTAAAGGTTTTCAAAGAAGTTAAAATTTTTTCAATACTAACCTTAACCCCATCGTTAGCTGTAATTAACAATCCTGCATCATGGATCACTGCTGGTTTCGACAGTCCTGGTATATATAATTTATCTCCTTCAGTTTCATACTCTCCTTCCCATAGAGATGACCCAAAGAACTTAATTTCAATTGTGACATCACTATTTTCATGTACTCCGTCCTTAGTTTGTGGCTTTATGAATGTGGTGGCTCCGGGCGAAGAGTCTAAGCCTCTTATAAAGTTATGCAACTCCTTTCCGTTTTTAGACCAATCGATCTACGTTATTGAGAATATTATTAATTAGATATTATTTTCAATAAGAAACTCGTCATTTTCAATTAAGAATCTAGGTTAAGAGTATTTTCTAATAGTTAAATTTAGTTGGTAATGGTTAAATTAATTGATTGTGTTTAATTTAGTTAAAATATTAATAAAATGGACGTTACAGAAAAATTATATTGTGAGTAGACTGAAATGTCACTATATAATAATAATAACAATTTATAATTTAATAATATTTTTTTTCTAACAAATGTAGAATTAAATTATTAAATTTTTTTACAATTTAAATTTTCTTGTTATTTTTACTTAAATTTTACCTAAACAAATTCTAAAAAGTACAGTCATAAAGTTCGTACATACACATTACATATTTGGTTTAAATGTATATTTAGAATATTTTTATATTTTATTTTTACTTTTTTGTATACAATTTTAGTTTTTACTTCAAATCAATTATTACTCTTGAAGTCGTTAGTGAGAAGTTATTACCTTGGCCAAGCTAAGTATGTTAATGCAGTTGCTTATACAAAAAACCCGTTTATTACATACGATTTCTACTCGGTCAGCTGTTTCAAATTGCTTAAATTGTGTAAAATTTATTTCCTTATAGAGAACAATCTGTAATTTTACTACTGTACGTGTTTTATTATTTTAATTATTAATAGTCAGACTTAAGGGGAATTTAATCATTAATAGTTTAAAGAGCATTCAAACTTCATTTATTAGATATATAAACTTGAAATGGTTTCAAAGATTAAAAAATAAGGCTGTTTAAAAGATATATACAAAAAGGAAATGTCTAACTTTAGGACAAAAATCATTGTTGCGTAATTCCGATATTTGGTGTAAATAAAAATGAGACAAAAAATACCTGATGTGTTTCTGGCTTAAATAAAGCGGGGTCGTAAGTAGCTCCTTCTTCTGTTTGTGCTATCCTCGGCGCAGTGCCATTGGCTACCATGTTCACAGATTCCGCTAAGGCTTTGATACCTGAATAAATTATTATTTATTTAAATAATACAGTATGTGTCAAATTTTTCGTAATAATGATAATTTCTTGTAGCACATATTGTGAGTAGACTGAAATGTCACTATACAATTATTTAATCTTAAATCTCATGGCATTTCTTCAATTTTTTTTATAATTTGAAGCTTAATTTAAAGTTAATCAACTAACAGTAATATTTAAATGCTAATATTAGACTATATTAAAGCAATTTATAAAAACACCAATGTTTATCTAGTTTTCTATCAACTTACCCTCAGGATAGAGGTATTTGTTGTATAATGTGTCCACAGTATCGTCTATGGTGCAAGGGAAGGTCTTCTGCAATAATATCGGTCCAGTGTCTAACCCGTCATCTGCCCAGAATATAGATAGACCGCATGTCGTATCTCCTTCTATTAATGTCCTGTAAGAAACATTTAATATATTTTATAAAATAAATATAACATACTGAAAATGGCACTTTTTAGCTAATTTTTGGTTAATAAACTTAGTTATTTTATAATTGTAGTCATTATTGACACTTACCAATTTATTGACGAAGCACCTCTATGTCTTGGCAAGATACTGGGATGATAGCAAATGCTCTGGTACTTTGGATAAAGTATGACTTCCATTGGAATGAATTGAGTGCAAAATGGTAGAACGTTAATATCTGCATTTACCTAGAAATAAACAGATATTAAATATATGTAGTTACAGTATTGATGAACGTTCTAACGACACGCCTCATTTTCTTTTAATAAACATAAGTATTATTGAATATTAGGGATTTCCTAATAGATTGGTTAACTTCTTGACTTATTTCACCAATAAAAGGTAGTATTGCTATGTAAGAAAAAAATCGATCGCTCAGTTCGGTCAAGTTGTTTTCCAATGATAAAGTACCTATATCTATATAATAACAATCCATTTTTGTTTTATACAAAAAGCAGTTAAATCCAGTATGTTGTTGTGTTTAGATTAACATTTATAATTTATATTTATAGCTCCAGTATAATTTGGCACAAACGGGGGATAAGATACCGGGGTCAGGAGGTCTGACAGACCGTGTGATAATAGACATGCTTCATAGACGTGTTGTTAGGAAATGAACAAACGCGCCAGTGTACAAATAGGTCAGATATGATGATCGTTTGAACTCAAAAACAATACTACACTCTCATAGTGATAGAAATTTTGCGAAAGTCCAATGAATTTAAATTTGAATTTAAATTTTATGTTATTTACCATTAAGTCGAATTTACATTGGCTGGTATATCTTTGAGATGTTTATTAAGCTTCAATACAATTGTCTTATTGAAGACCATCATGGCGCAGAGGTACAGCGCTTGTTTGTACCACGTTTACACGTTTAGGTTTGTGGGTTTGATACCAAATCGGGGAGAATGGTGCATTGAGATAAGCCTCACGCAACGCTTTGAAAGGCGGAAATCGGGGATCGGAGTGTCTTAACACTAGATAATCACGATTCCTGCAGTTCCTTCTGCCTACCCTGCTAAAAGCGGAACAAAACGTGAAGCTAAGAAAAAAACGTATGAACAAGCTACTTCCTCACACGATACAGGGTTGCCAAGATGTGCTGCTCACAATAATACGACAACATTGTCACTATTTCTAATGGCAAACATAACAAAACTCTTTCGTGTGAAATATGAAGTTAAAACGATTGACAGTTTTATTATGCCTAGAATAGCGCAAGTAATTCAAGACTAAGAATTAAAAATAAAAGGTGCCAATTTTATTTAAAACAATCGTTTACACAAAACACTATGTATATTATATATAAATAATAGACAACCGTTGAATATTTTACAGTTTCACACTTCATTGCGTAACTTGTATTGTGTGGCTGTGTCTCACTTTCCTAGTAGTAATTCTTATGTTATGTAGGTAGGTTAAAACTACTTAAAATAATTATTACTCACCGATTTGTAGTCCTCCAAGACTTCTGGTATGACCTTTCCTTTGATTCTCCATGTTTTGTATTTAAATACAGGCTTTCCATTTCTAGCAGCGATAGTAGCTATAAATAATAAGAATAATATAAAATAAAACTTAAATTCAATTCAAACCAATTATTTTCATATTTCATTGACAAAGTCCAGAAATTAAGTTTAACTTCGATTCAATTTCATTTGTCAATATATTATGGGAAGGTTTGCCTAGATTAACTTAAGGATGTGACCCTCCATTCCTCCTTTAAAACAAATCTAAACATAGAAACTAAGATAAAAAGAAATATTCCTCTAGCAAGCATCAAACTTAGTACTGTCGCGATTATAATGAGAGGTTGTAGCACTGTGCCGCCATGACCTTATTCAAAGATATTATTAAGTTTAATCATTGACAGGATGACAGTAATAATATCTATTGAGTAATTTGAAAAGAATATTATAGTTATTATATAAAAACTGTATTAAAACACATCGTGATGTTGCATAATTAACATAGCACGATTATTTATTACATTTTTTATATATATATATATATATATATATATATATATATATATATATATATATATATATATATATATATATATATATATATATATATATATATATATATATATATATATATATATATATATATATATATATATATATATATATATATATATATATATATATATATATATATATATATATATATATATATATATATATATATATATATATATATATATATATATATATAAATTGCAATAAGTAATCGTGCTATGTTAATTATGCGAGATCGCGGTGTGTTTTAATACAGTTCTCTAAGATAAATATACTTGGGTATAATAATACCATTTTCGTGATTTTTCAGTTATGATAACTTATTTGGTAAAGTTGAAAATAAAGTTAATGTATTTTAAAATTTATGTCATATTTGTCAGTCAGTCAATTGTGGCGCAACGTAAACGTAACTATTGCAGCGTGGATGTCGGTCGGTGAAATTATTAATTTTTATAGTATATTTCCTGCTTTGTCAAGACGAAGCACGTACTGTCTTAAGTTTCAAAAAGAGAACGGAGTGTACTGACATTAGGTTCTCTCTTTATACTGTCAAATAAACAGAGAAACTGTACATAAATTAATTATTAATTTACTTATTTATCTTTTTTATGAAACCTTTAACTAGCTTTATAAAAGGATGAAAGATGAAAGTTGCAAACAATAAAAATTATAAATTCAGTCTTCAGTCTTTATAATAATTTTAAGAAAATAAAATTCTCAACCAAATGGTAATAAAGCTATTAGTTCAACAATATTTAAATAAATAAATAAATACCTGCAATCTCTAAAGTCTGGACTTATGCTTTTTAGTATTAAATCAAAAATAAAAACTTACCTAAAGGATCCTCCCGGTTTCCCTTATCCAGAACTGTGAACACACCGACCACTTCATGTCCATCTTTTTGTAAAAGCTTAAACACTTCTGCTGCGAAAGTACTTTGTCCAATAATTGCTACACGAAGACTTTTCTTCGGAGCCTACAAATAGAGAAAAAAAATGAAAATAAATCTAATAATAATAATTACCTCAATTCAAAAATATACAGGTACGAATATTGATACAAAATGTTTTGGGAAAAGTGTATTAATACCAAAATATTTGAATATCTGGCTTTATACAAAAAAAATATGTTAAAAACAACCTAAAATTCAAAATGATAATAAATTCTTAAAAAATATAATAATTAATATAAGTTATAACGTATGTAAGTAAAAGTTACTACCTCCTCTGGCACGGCGACCGGTGGCATTTTTTAAACAGAAACTTTTCTCAAGCGGCCACTCAAGCCGTTATACGTTTACTGACTAACTTGGCGTCGTACTCCTGATCGTATATAAAGAAGATTTTTCTTCGATTCAACCTCTCGGTTATCTCACTGATAAACGTTTAGGCCAACAAAACTGACGTTTGAACAGCTGATTTTATATTATGAAATATTATAACATAGTGTTTTCTAAGTTCTAGTATATATGTTTATATTTTGTTCATCTACCTACTTTAAATATATTATGTTTTAAATAATATATCTCTTACTTTTTGATAGAATAAGTCAAAGGAGTCATTATTACTTAGTAAAGGGACTGTACCCTTTGCTAAGTAATAATAACTTCTCTAACAAAACAATACAATAGACTAATTATTATTAATTGCATTTATTTATATTATTACATTTATCTATGTAATTAATACTAATCTTAAGAAGACAAAAAGTATAAGTTTTTTTATAGCTGACTACTTTATCTTGGTTGTTGTAGGGTTGGCAGAGGGAACCGTAAAGGGTAGTAGTGTTAAGAAATGAATTGTAAAAGACCACTCTCTCCAAGTGGGAATCGAACCCACAATCTGTCACGTTTACAGGCAAAAGGCTATATTAAAAAAAACCAGCAATATTTGTATTATACTAATGAAATGAGATTTGAATCTCAACCCCTGAAACATAGTCAAACTTTTAAGTATTAGCGATGTCACAACTACTTTGTTACTGATATGGTTAAGAAATGCTTTTCTATTTTATATGTTAAATAGAAAAGAAAATCACGTTGAATTTATAAATATAACAGATTTAACTTTCAAATTTTTTTTAATTATTTTTTGTTTTCTATATTATCATCCTTATTGTACCTTTTTGTTATTTAATAAGCAAAATCATATGTGACTATTATATATGCGATTTAATGAAAGTAAGCCATTATGCCGTTGTCACATATAATTTTCACTCAAATGGCTTCATACTATTGCCCTCCAACACCAGGGTAGGTAGGGGATAGGTTTCCTCTGCCAACCGTTCAGCATTTTGCCTTGTTAAACGTCAGATAAAACTTAAAAAATATGTATAAATCACCTAATATACACTTAGAACTGACCTACTGCTTCTTATTAGTAGTAGTAGTCTTCTACCATTTACCGATTGAAAACTATGATGGTGAATCCAAAGCATATCAAAGTACTCTCTTAGTTATTCCTGAAATATGTTTATTTTAATATATAAAAATATGTCTTTACAAGATACAACCAGTTGTGCTCGCTTTATTGACATATGAACTGGACAGATAAAAACTTTTGAAGTTGTTTTTGTTTTAAAAATGTCGATCATAGCTAGTTAGCAGTTTTCCTCATGGTCATGAGGATAAAAGGTAACTTATTTAACTTACAGTTAAATTAGTTGTAGGTACTTTTAGAAAAAAAAAATGTATGAAATTGAATTTGAATAAGAAACTAAATAATGGAATTTTGCTAATTTTAACACATTTCTAAATTACCCCTTAACGAATAAAATATATAATAAATAGCATTCTTTCTTACATACTACATATATACATATCGAGTAAAAGTTTTTATTCTTATATCATTTTAACACAGCTCCAATAGAACTTTTGGTTTAATTGGCTACGTATAAGTTTCTAAACAATTTGAATGCCACCTAAGGGTCAACATTCAGAAGAATTCATACATTTGTCAAAGCTACATAAAAAAACTTTAATTGCTCTGGAAAAATATTGAATATTATCAAACTAAATCGTTATTTATAGACCTATACGGTCAACTATCACAATTCGTCGAAAAAGGACAGGCGATAATAAACACAAACAGTTAACAGACGCTCGCCTATACCAGTTCGAACTGGATATGTCGAAATGATCACAAGATTGAAGAAATTAATGTCATTTAGGAAGGTAGGTGGATCGCTGAATTTGATACTTGCTAACGATTTGTCGATTTGTTTGTATTTTTTTTTGTAGCTTCACGCTTTATCCCGCACATGGCAGGGTAAGCAGAGGGAATTGCAGGAACCATACGAACCTAGTGTTAACACACTCCGTTCCTTAGTCCCTGCTTTATCCGTCCCCGCTTTCCGCCTTTTTTTGAGGCATTGCGTGTTAAGTGACGAACTCAACGCCGCGCTTTGCCTAGATGCCAGAGCGAAAGAAAATGGAAATAGAAAAATCCATCTTCCTAGAGTGGGAATCGAACCCAGAAACCGTCGCGTTAAAGGCAGACGTTGCGCCTCTACGCCACGACGGTCCTCCACGTGTATTTTTATGTAGAAATATAAAATGCTTGAATAATTTTCACTTTATTGTAGCTTATCGTTTATGTCTTTGATGCAGCGTTTGGCTGTTAGCTCGATGGTTCAGAGTTCGACATCTACTCAGAAGAAGTAATTATTTATCCTCTTTAGTTGGACAAGTGTGGCGTTGAGTTCCGCCACTCAACACGCAATATCACAAATTAATATGCCTAACGGAGGCAGTTCCTCTTCATCGATATTGAAAGTTCATATTTTACGAAAAATAGCCAGTTAATATTTAATGTAATATGACAATATATTAAAACGTTACGCTAACATATAAAAGTATAACTATATCAATATATATTATTATATCATTGAGAAATTATTTTCAAAACATTAGGAATGTGCCAACAACGAATTATTGTTTAAACATAAGCGGATCGAGGCGGTTTGGTGCGTGCTCGTCACTTACCGGCCACTTGACCCGTACTTGATAACTATGAAATATTGTTTGTTTTCCCATATCTGAATTATTATCAGCTGTTTCGATACCATTATTGAGTGATTTAACTGGATATACCTACCTAATAAAATATATTCGGTATATTGGTAAATTTTAGTGTATTTTTACAGGAAGTCATTAGTTCTCCCTGATGTTATATTTAAAAATGATAACCATTTTTAAATAAAATAAAAAAGCGTAGGTAAAACGTAGTTTGTAGCATGTTCTTGGAATCGTTTGCAATTTAATATTGTATATATTACGCCGCTGTAGTTTTAACTTGTAAAGGTATCACTATATATCAAAATTAAATACAGTACTTATTTATAAACATATTAATGGTAACGTAAATTATTGTCAAAGCTGAAGAGATGAAGAGAAAAAACTTACTTGGACCGAAGTTTTGCTTTTTTCTTTATGTAGCATAAAATAAAAAGTTAAAAAAATACCAGCTAGTTATGTATTAAGTTCAGATAGAAGTTGAGTTATCCTAAATCTTTTCACATTTAATTAATATGACATAATGATAGCTAGAGTATGTAGAAAATTGGCACAAATGTACCCACATGTGTGTCAATTCTACTATAGTTTCAGCACGTACGCAACAGTTACGCTCCGGTAAAAATATTTTAAAGAATAAATAAAACTAATTATAAATATAGCAACAAATCACAACAAACTCACGAAACACGACAAACAAACTTTGGATGTACAAAATAATTATTAAATATTTCAAGCTGCATTACGAACAAGTTCTATGCTATGAACTATTTTACAATAGGCCTCCTTGTATCTTATAAGTACCGTGCGAAAGGTGACTAAAAAGTACTGGCAATTGTGACTGTGATCCGTTGTTCCCATGTTCTTGTGCCCTACATCTGTCGTGGATTGCTTCAATGATATTCCAGTTACAACAGAATCCAGCTCTCCCTATATTTTAAGTATCAGGTTTAAAAATATATATAGAGATTAATTTGCAAATACACTACAAATAATCGTTAGATCAACGTAAAATATAACTTATGGAATCGTCGTGGCGCTGACGTGCAGCGTCTGAAGATTTTTTATTTCCGTTTCTTTTCGCTTTAGTAACCACGCAATCTGCGGCGTCGAGTTCCGCCACTGAACACGCAATGCCTCGGAAAGGCGGATACCGAGGAACGGAGTGTCTTCATACTAGGTTTTTACGGTGCCTGCGGCTGCCCTCTGTCTACCCTGCTGTAACGGGAATAAAGCGTAAAACCTAAAAAAAAAATAAAAAATATATAAAACAGTGTAAACTTGCAGACAACCACGTATTCCTTGTTTGTAAGGGTTCCGATTCTTTATATTGTGGTAGAGAAGCCCCAAAAAAAAACTAAAATATTTTTCCATCAAACGTGACTAAGAAATTCACACCTCACGAATTTTAATGCAAAATTTTGTCAATAAATATTACATGACACTTGTTTATCATTTGCTATTTGCTTTATAATGACTTGGATCAGTGAAATATAGAATATGTACGTTACATATTAAGGTACTCGAAATGTGAGTAATAATAAGATTAATCAAATTTATTAATATTTGTAAGGAGGCAATAGAAATATTTAAGCAACTAGTATAAGTAAGTAGTGTATTTTTAGACAGTGGTTATACGTGACAAATCATACGTCAGGCGGTTAGTTTTTAGTCAGTGGCAAGAGCACAGAGAAACGTAATTACTAGCGTATGATCATTGAAATTGGTAAAAGAATTCTCTAATAAAAATGTACACAAAAGCCTTTGTGTCTCTTGTTTATAACAGGCCCTGATTGAATTTTTTATGATGGACACGTATGAGAAACAGTACAAAATTCCTTAGGATGTTGACGTTTCGTCAACTAGATCGGATATTTTCCTTAACTCTTAACACCGCGTTATACTCGTAGAAATTACAGTTTTGTGGGACTTATTAATGAACTCACCAGAAATAAGTTTAGAGTTAATTAATATGCAGTTGAAGTAAGAGCAAGACTCAAGAGGTATAAAGGCGAAGTCTATCATTAGATTGCTAAAACAACTCGGCTTATCTAAAAATATTATAACAAGTAATTTTTAACGAAACTTTATTAATGCACTGAAATCTGACCCCTATAGTTCTTTTAAGATGGCTTTTGTAAGGTGAGTTTTTGTCTTATTAAAGTAATTTTATGAAGAATAGGTAATCGTTTATGTGACAAGGTTAGGGTTTCTTCAATATATCCAATAGTTATAGTAAGCTAGTTGATCTGAATACCGCTTATTATTTTTAGGTTATTGAATCCTTCGTACAACATCTCTTAGCACTTAATCAGGCATAATATTTGTATGTTGTTCACAAATTTTACAGAGTAAATATTGACGTGACGAGACCATTGATTTAAAAAAATCATTAAAAAATAATTGACTCATTGATAAAAATTTAAAAGTTTACAAATATATACTATATTTAACTTAATTCGCTTGTTGTATCTAATGTCCATCATTGTCAATCTTTGTCGTGTTTTTCCTGACCACATACAATATGAATGATGTTAATATTAAAATGAATGCATTGTTAATAAAAATATACGCTTAAAAAATATAAGTTTATTGAACTAAAAATGTAAGCAACCTACTTGAAATTTGATAAATTTTACTAATTTATACGAATGTTAGTGCCTACATCGTGAGGGTCTGGAGCCCCGCTTGTCTCACAGACAGTCCCGTTTGCACCAACTTGAATATAAAAATAATGGCAAAAGAAAGGTGGGATTTATGGCATGCCGTTCTCTCTGATTGCCCCTGTAGGCATTAAGATGTAATTAGGTAAAATATTAAAACTAACCTCACAGTATACCTTTAACAAAAATAATAAAGATATTATTTATCCTGGTCGTCGCAGCTCAAATGACACAGGACATGCGGATTCAATTCCCACACAGGATAATTATTTTTTTTAAACTCATCGCCTGCAGTTCCACCACTTAACTCGCAATGCTTCAAAAAAAATTGGATAGAAAATGGTAAAAGGAGGGTCTGAGGAATTCTCTCTGGCATGAAGAGATTTCGCAGCGTAAAGAAGTTTGAAGAAGAGTAATTAAAAATGATCTAATATATAAAACGCATACAATATTAATTTAAAGACAAGTTTCTTAGAAAAATATTGTGTTCCATTCCACTTTGTTTGGCCCATTGTCTCACGAACAATAAGAGATAACTTGATGATCATCTTATACGATGAATTCAATTATTAAACTTCTTGAATCACAGCTGTCAGTTCACTTTTGCATCTAATTAGAAATGGTTTTGTTACAGTGTATTATTTTAGCATTGATCGTTATAGAGGTATCTTCTTACAACGTAACATTTAAATTTCCCATGTGGTGTAATTTAGCTTTTAACACTTGTGTGTTTAATCTGAACCTTAATTTTGATTTTTTGTCATAGATTTGGTATGTGGTAACTGTTTTGTATATTTTTTGGATATATTTTTAATTTTAGTGATATAATTAAATAACTAAAATTAATTTTAGTGTTTTTAAAATAATACTTACCATTAAAAGTCTATGTTTAATTTAGTTTAATCTATTTTAGTATTTAACGTCATTAGGTTTATTTTCAGAGAGAATCTACACTTAGTTCTCCACTTTCTGTCCAAAATCGAGACATTGAGCGTTAAGTGGTGGAGCTCAATAACGTTTTATGTCTTATTTTATTGTACTATCAAATTGGGCTCCTTTGACACTCTTCCGTTCGCTCTATCTGACGTACACAAGTGATCATCTTATTGATTCTAAGTGGAAAATAAATAAATAGATGAAATAAAAATAATTCTTTCTTTAAGTGTTCATAGTCATCACATTATAGACAGTTATAGGTACATTTCATATTAATCATATTTTTAGGTTCTACCTGCTAAAAAAAACACTGAAGATATAGTAAATAACGCCCCTCTATCAAAGTCCCTGGGTTTTTCAATGCGGAATATTTTCGGAAAACACGTTCAGGAAAAGCTCCCACGGGAACAAAGCGATACAAAATTTGGAATTGGAGATGGAATTCACCAATTATTCAATGTCAACGATGATGAGGATCATACTGGAGAAGATCTTACCAGGTTAAAAGGTATTTCACAATTCTTTCCCACTACATTAGAAGAAACAAATTTAGACACTTCAATCATACCAACGTTATTATATAATAATTATAAGAAATTTTCTAATATAAAAGTAATCTTCTAAGTTAAGTAACTTCATACACATTACATCAACTACCTGCCAGTGAAAGTAATTTCGTAGGATCGCACGTTTTTCATTTGTACCTTTTATAAAGATGTAGCGCCGCTATATATTTTTTACATTCTTTTGACTAAAGTCTGCGTAAAATCAAAACAAAGTATGATATGCTCATCAAAATCCTTCTTATTTGTATCCACATCTGTAGCTGTTTAAAATGATACTATAACCTTATTTTTCTGGTTAGTTATTCTCTAATAATTACTGGGACATTGGCAATAGAAGATTTAATTACTCATCATTATTTTGCAAATTTTATAATAATATTGTGGAATTTACAAAATAATATTTTATTTAATTTACTCAGAAATATCAATAAAAGGCAAGACATGCACATCAAAGAACGACAGCAGTGTGTTTGTGAAGGTCGGTGATTGAACCTGTGTTGTTTCATCATTCGTATGCACCTTTCTAATTGCTACTTGATGCAACCTAAGTATAGGCTTGCAGATTTTTAGCCTCGACGAGTGTCTGATTCAGTATCGAATGAAGTATAAATATATGTGTATTCTCTTCCTAATGTCGTCAAGACGTAGGCCTCTCTGTTAGTACACCACTGATCTATATCTTCGGCATTCGCAATCTAATCACTGCAAGCTTCTAAAAAGCTGGACTATGTTAACTTTTAGTTAGGATGTAGACAGTTAAGTTAGGTGGTAGTATAGGTAAGTAGCGATTACCCCATATAAATATTTGCATGTATCATTATAGGTTAAGTTTCTTCAATAGCTCTACTGTGATTTAGCTGAACAGTATACGTAAACTAATTGTACGCAGATACTAAATTATAGACTCATATTAAATAATATTTTGTTCTTTACTCTAAAATTATAGATTAGTTATTTATAAGTGGCCATTTATATTTTAAATATCAATCTTTTGTTTCATCTACTTCATTTGTAGTCAGTCAATGTCTTCTTATTAGGATGAAAATGCAGAACGCAGTGCCTTAAGAAATAGCTTTTGTTTGTTAATTAATATTTTAAATGTTTCTTAAAACTTTGATTGGTTTCGAATCTACAGAAAGAGTGAAAGATAAGAGGAAAAAGGCTAAATGTGAACAATAGTAAATAATCACGTTGGATCACCGCCAATATTGACTTTCAAATATTTAAATAATAAAGCGTTTCCAAAATTTAGCACGCTATACAAAAACAAATACTTAACTTGCTTCCCAAGCCAGTGCTTTGGTCTCGGTAATTTTGCTTACCCAAAGCTACGAAAGGAATTAAGTTAATTCCTTTAGTAGGAGTTGAACCCTCAACCGTCGAGCTTACACCCAGACAGTGCTGCTGCGTCAAATCAGTTTCATGTTAAAGTTATACATGACTTGTTAAAGTTTTAAATAAGTTATTAAATTTTACTTTTGTTGTTAAGATATTGCAGATCGTCGAAGATCCATACACATGCAGTCTGTAGCGGGGCAGCGGCGAGCTCGTTCTCAGGTCGCACGCAGGGAGAAGCTAAATAGTCAAAGCCTATTGAGCCATAGAGAACATTCCTTACGTTCTAGCTTGGAACAACGTTAGCTGAGCTGATATGTTGTCAATTGTTTGTGTAAATAAATAATTAAATTTGTTATCATATAAATTTTATTTCTACTTGAGAACACTACTTTTGGAATTTCTGTAATATATTTTTTATACGAACACTGTTTTATGATAGCATCACATATCATAGAATAATGTCACATTATAAGCAGCAACTATTCAATATTATTAATATAAGTTGTTATAGTTACTAGTTGTATAGACACGTTATTTTTTGTTGAAAGCGAAACAGGATGTCCGGAAGCACAACACTTTAGGACAAATGTTGGATGAAATGCCGAAAACAAAAAGCTGTAATTAAGTCTTGTTATATTAACATTCCATGTCATATATAATGAGTAATTAATTAAGGTATTTTTATGCGAAAACTCCTGCCACTATATAGATCCTACTAATATGATTAGGATAAGGGTAGCACTCAAATAATTTACAACACATAAAGCTTTACAATAATAAACTACTAAATTCAGGTGCCTTTATATTAATTAATTAAAAAGGCAATCAGAAAACAATCATTGAGGACCGTCGTGACGCAGAGGCGCAACGTCTGCCTGTAACGCAGCGGTTTCTGGGTTCGATCCCCAGTCGAAGAAGATGGTTTTTTTCTATTTGCATTTTCTTCGCTCTGGCAAACTAGGCAAAGCGCGGCGTTGAGTTCCGCCACTCAACACGCAATGCCTCGAAAAAGGCGGAAAGCGGGGACGGAGAAACCAGGGACTAAGCAACGGAGTGTTCACACTAGGTTCCTACGGTCCCTGCGGTTCCCTCTGCCTACCCGGCCATGTGCGGGATAAAGTGTGAAGCTTCAAAAAAATATATATAATCACACAATCAGTTTGTAACAAAGTAGCAAAAGAACTTTTCGAGACTGTTGTTGCTGGTGAGAGTCTTGCCGGCTCTTCACAATAACAATGCCGTCCTAGTTGGTGGTAGTGACATTCTACAATACAAAAATACTTGTAAAAATATCCTTAATCTAAATAGATTGTGAATATTTTAAATCTTATTCTTCACCAGGAATTAGGGACGATTTTCATTATTTTGTCTACCAGTATTTGGCGTTTTAAGTTTCAAGAGTAAATGTAGTATATCCAGTCTGGATAACAAAACACTGTTATCCTAAAATAGAGAAAGGTTTTGTGTAGAGTTTGTAGAAGTGTCTTCTTTACAAGCTCTTTTGATCGTTCGCTGGTTGTTTTGCAGTGCTCTTGCTGACTTTTAGATATTCATCATGGTGTCGCGAGTAATTAACCACTATCAGAAAACACCGTTCACCCCACCAGAATATGCTTAGCCGTTCTAAATTTATCTTTACACACGTAGCAAGATTTATCGGTGGCTTCACTCCATCTGACTAAATTGATTTCATATGGAAGTAATTTTGAACGCATTTATATAATAGTACATATAGTATATATATATTCTTTATTGCATAACAGTAACAAATCGAAATTCTACATATGAGAGGTATGTATACAATGGCGGGCTTATCTCTAAAAGAAATCTCTTCCAGCCAACCAGTAGAAGTGAGTAAGTGCCAAACAACGGGTCAAAACACAATGCAATAAATAGTATAAGCAAATCAAGTTTAAAAATTTATAAAATAATACATACATACATACACATATAATATATACATACGTATCACTATACTTATAAATATATACATAGATATATACATATTTAAATTAAAAATAATAATATAAAATAAATACACAAACTAAAGAAGAACGATGAATTGAGTCTAGGTCAACTATTTTCGATAGCGAGGAAATGCTTTTTCAAGTGAGATTTGAAAGATTTTAGTGAAGGACATCTCTGGATGTGAACGGGAAGTTGGTTCCAAAGAGATGCGGCATATATGGAAAAAGATTTATGCAGGAATTTGGTGTTGCTCTTCGGTATGTCAAGTGTCGGTATGACACAAGACCGCCTAGAGCGTGAGGGAGGAGGAAGCACAGTGAATCGGGAGCGTAGATAAAAAGGAAAGTTGTGGAAATTGAGAATCTTAAATAGGAGTGTAAGGATGTGCATATCACGGCGAAGGCGGATTGGGAGCCAATTGAGTTGAGCACGAAATTCAGAAACATGATCATACTTACGTAGACCAAAAATGAAACGAATGGCTAGGTTTTGTAATCGCTCTAACTTATTTAGCAGCTCCTCGGTCACATCTAGATAGCAAACATCGGCATAGTCAAGTATCGGAAGCATAAGACATTGCGCTAGCATAATTTTGGTGTTGTGAGGGAGGAAGTATTGGAGGCGCTTAAGAGAATGAAAAGAGAAATGCATGCGCCTGCTAATTTCGTTAATATGCGGCGCCCAAGACATGTTGCTGTCAATTATAAGCCCTAATTTCTTAACCTTGTCGAAATAGGGAATTGTTACGCCCGAGTATTGTAGTGTAGGAATAGCGTCCAAATTTATTTTATGTCTTAGTCTATTGCTGCCTATTATTATAGCTTTAGATTTTTGGGGGTTAATTAGTAGACCGAATGAATTAGCCCATGTTTCAATAGCAGTTAAATCTAAATTTAATGCTTCAACGGCATCGGTCAGTTCATTTAAACTACCATGACGGTAAAGTTGTAAATCATCTGCATACAGGTGGTAAGGAGAAGATATGACTTTTGAGATATTATTTATAAATATAGAGAAAAGAAGTGGAGAAAGTACGCCGCCTTGTGGCACGCCAGCAGTGAGCTCAAGCCAAGATGAAGTGGTATCATTTGCTTTTACACATTGCGAGCGGCCGAATAGATATGAGCGGAACTAGCCGATAGCAGCTGACGAAATATTAACTGCTCGAAAAGTTCCAAGAAGTATGTCAAAGTCAACAGAGTTAAAAGCACTGCTGAAATCCAGCAGTACCATAATAGTGAGCTTAGTTTTGTCCATAGCACACCGAATGTCCTCTGTAATATTCAGCAGTGCTCCAACAGTGCTGTGTAAAGGACGGAATCCGGATTGAAGAGGACACAGTAGATTGTTGGACAAGAGATAGGAGTAAAGTTGGGTATTAGCTAAGGATTCAAGGACCTTTGAAAAAACAGGAAGGATACATATTGGACGATAATGAGAGGCATCAGAAGGATTAGAAGTTTTAGGGACTGGAATGTCAAAGGCATTCTTCCACTGTGAAGGGAAGACATTACAAGACAGTGAGTAATTAACACTGTGGGTGAGCATCGGTGCAATGTCCTCCAACACGGGAAGAATCATGTCCAGGCTGAGATTGTCACTTCCGAATGCTTTAGTGGATATGGAGCGAACACACTTCTTGACATCATACTCTGAGACAGTGCTAAAAGAGAAAGAACTGGAGTCAGGTAGGTCAATTTCAGAGAGCATTGCAAGTGTTTTAGATTTTAATGAGGGGCTAATAATAAATACTGGAGTTGTAAAAAAGGAATTAAGGGTATGAAGATCCACTGAAACACGACAAGTATCAGTGGTTTTACCTACACCAAATGTCTCCAAGAATCTCCATACTTGGGATTGACAAAGATTCTGAATGGTATTGTGGAAGTAGCGACGTTTGGCATCCCTACACATTCTGTTACAGATGTTTCGCAACTTTTTATATGAACTAAGATTTTCTGGGGTTGGACATTTTTTGTACTTAAACTTAGCTCTGTCACGTTTTGCCATTGTGTTCTTAATAATTTGTGTCAACCAGGGGGCAGGTGCATGCTTCATACGAACAGGTCTGGTCATAAGATCCATATGCTTGAAATTGCGCTGAAAAAATGTTTTGCCTCTAACCTTGGGAGGGCGTAATTTATAAGAAAGATAAATGAGGTCATGAAAGGAAAAAGGGGCGGTCATTTGACCATGAGAAATAACGAGAGACGTTAGGGTTAGAGACGGAAATAAGATTAATAAGAGAAGGCCTACAGTTGGGGAAGTAATGTGTAGGGGAAGACATAGGAAGAAGGGATAAATTATATGATTTATATAGTTCTGTAAGTAAATGACTTCTTTTATCGTTTTTTAAAAGGCAAGTGTTTAAATCACCCATGCAAACTATATGATCATATTGAGGCCGGAAGTTCTCAAGAATACTGTCTAGAGTGCCAAAGTAGTTTATCTGGTCACTAGGCGAGTACAAGACACCGATAAGTACTTTTGTGTGACGTAGTGACAACTCTAAAAACAAGTATTCCAGTGAACCAATCTGTTGCGAGGAGGAGTAAGAGACAACACAAGCGGGGATGTGGTCACGAAGGTATATACCAACGCCGCCACCACCCCGCTCCGTGCGGTCATTACGGAATAACTGATATCCTGGTAGGGAATAGGAGACAGATGAAAGGGAAGGCTTAAGCCAGGTCTCGGATATCAGTATGCAATCTACTTTGCCGGATCTAAAAGATGTGAGAAGATCGATATAATGAGCAGGAATGCTCTGCGCGTTTATATGCACCAAGGAAAGAGAGGAAGACGGATTAATAAAAATATTTGAAAGTTTGTCAGCAAGATGCAGTATCTGTAAAAGATGAACTATTGCTGTCTGCACTATCGTAATTGCTAGACGAGAAAGAAAAATATTCATCATCAATATTCATAATGGTATGTTATAAATAAAATATATTAAACAAAATATATAAAAAATATATAAAAGAATATTTAAATAAAGAATAGAATATAAATATATAAGGCTTACCTAATAAAAACAAAATGTATATTAAAATTGTCAAATAATCACGTGCACAGGTTAACTACAAGAAACATTAAACCATTTTAACTTAATAAAAAAAAATATTATGTTAAACAAAAACAACTAATAGAAATGGTTGCCTGTAAAGTGGGTTTTACGGGCGAAAATTTTACGTGACAACGTCTTTTTCTCGGTAGAATATTTATTGATATGATTAATAATTATAATATAAATTGCACAAATTTTAACTATAGAAAATATATTTTGTTTACTAAAACATTGTACATGTGTCAAGTGATACGCGCGGCGGACCGATCATAGTTCGGTGACAGTTGACACATCGTTACGTTACCTTTTTCATATGTGATTCCGAGCCGCAACCTAATTTAAGACGTTGTCACGTCAAAATAAATAAATAACTAATATTTCAGAACGCATTCTACAAAAAGTAAATAAATTATCTGTTGATATATTAGCTACGACAAAATGACACATTTCATATATGTTATGTTATTATAATACTACTCAGTTACTATAAAAACTTTTGTTCAAAAAGTAAACTAAATGTAGCAAAATATGCAAAACAATAATAATAAAAGTGTAAAAGACTTCGTAATAAATATGTTACACAAATAAAACGTCTAACTAGTTGACCTTCGGAGCTGGATGTTTTTCTGTTAATTTTTGTAGTTCAAACATAGAGGAGATTTTGACCTTAGATTGACCTAGTGATATAATAATCATGCCATCAGCTGACCAACATTTCCGTATCCCGAAGTGCTTAAGGGCTGCAATGAAGACTTCTTGGCGCGACTTGGTTAAAAATTCTGTCAACGTTATTTTAGAGCCTTTTAATAAAGTTTTAGACTTCCAAACCCGAGAACGATCATGAAGACTGGAAAATCTAACAATAATAGGCCTGGCAGAGTTCTTTTGTGTACCAAGTCTATGGCATGACTCGATAGATGTTGACCTTACTTCAGACAGCTTCATATTTCCGTCTAGCACATTCAATATCTTATGCAATACGTTCTCATCCTTGTCTTCCTTAATACCGTGAAACAGCAGCACTTTTCTCCTGGAATTAGTCTCCAGGCGGTCCATTCCTTGTACCAGAAGTTCAATTTGAGACTTTAACAAACCAAGTGACTTCCATACAAATGACTTAAATGTAAAAAATTCAGCACTCAAGGCCTATATTGTGAGAGTTGGGACGGCTGGACCAGGCTGAGATAGATTTTTTTCAAATTCACCCATACATGAGGAGAAGATTGAAGATAATTCGTTCATGCTTTTTAACAGCTGCTCCACAGGTGTTTCCATTGTTGTGTAAATGGTATAAAATTTGTATAAGAGAGTTAGTTATAGTCGACTTACGCACAGGTATTTACAATTTTAACACATATGTTTATATATATTTATTTAAAATAAACAAAAAGCAATGGAGCTGTAAAAACACGTCTATGCCAAATCGTGTCTACCCGCGAAAAAAAAAAAAAAGCCAGTACCAGTAGTTGAAACTGAAGTATTAGACTTATTTCATATATTCAATATTCTTCTCTTCTTTTTCTTTTTTTTTCGTTCTGTCACTTTTTTATATCTTTAAAGTCAATCTCACTTTAAATTTGTCTTTTTAACACATCCTGCATATCAAGTATTTAATGATATATCATACACTTTTGATATTAACAATATCTCAAAAGATGCTTATTAGTGGGTCACCACAATCTTTTTTAAGAAACGCATCCTCAAATTCAATTAATTTAAAAAAATATATTTTTATGGTTATTTGTAAAAAAAATTAAACAAACAACTGATAATGAATTTCGCTTGTTTTGTTTAAAAAATAATAAACTGAATTTGATCATTTTCCAGTCACCATACAGAATATATAAAAATATATGTACTTAGAGCCTACTAAAATATAATCAGCAACATATAAGAATTACATAATTGCTAACAAAGTGTAAGCGGAAGCGAAACATGTAACATTGAAATCCCTCTATAATCTGCCAAAAAAGACAATTTATCTGGAACTAATCAAATAATTTCTAGAAGGTACTCCGTGCTTCGTGATGCGGCTGCAGTAAGACCTTAGTGCTTCTAAATTTATGGTCTATACTTAAATTGTAACTCAGGAGTTACAGGTACGTGCCTTGTACAGTGCACGTGCCAGGTACAAGTCTCTGAACTCCTCTTTGTGTAAAATTTATTGTTAAGCTTTAAGAACATTAAGATCAAGAAAAAAGAAGTCACCTTTTCAATTAGCTCCAGTTTTGTGTCGTTTATCGATAAATAAATAAATGAATAATGTATTAGAATATCACTATTATTACCGCATCTGCTGACTTTTTGCCAGTATGGGGCAAGCCGTTTCATGCCCAGCACTAGCTTAGATAAAAATGCTAAAATTTTATGAAAATAAAATGTAATAAACTCTTTAGTTCATTGTTTGAATCTTCTTGAATTGCATCTTTAGGTTTGATTTTTATTTATTTAGTATCCTTAATATGCCAAACAGTAGCGTAACTAGTAGCGTAAACATATAAAAAATTATTACTGTTATCTTAAATACTTGTTAAAAACACGCAGGTGATTTTTCCAATCATTCAGTATCTTTTTACTTTTTCACATTTTTCATCAAATTGAACAGGTTAACAGCTCTTCAAGCTTACAGTATAGATAGATTCAGATAAGCCGATGATAACATTTTTGTTACTAAAAAGACAAATGACGTAAGAATTTTCTTAAATACAATATTTATAATTATTAATTAATAAATTAATTTAGCGGGGACGGAGAAAGCAGGGACTAAGCAACGGAGTGTCTTAACACTAGGTTCCAATAGTTCCTGGCAGCTAACTAAATACTCAACTAAACATTAGGTACGTAAAAGTAAAGTTTGCCCGGTAGAATAAATTAAGTATTATTTTTTTTTTGTAATCTGTAAAATATTGCGTGAAAAAAGTATTATTTATTATTATTCATTTTTATTTTAAACAAATTTAGTTTTTAATAACTCATTAACGCGGGTTTTTTAACCAAGCAATTAATAGAGTGGTAGTGTGTTATTATGTGGTAATAGATAAAATTTAAGGACAATTCGGCATGTGTTGAGAATGGCAGCTTTCTGAATTAGAACATATGTAAGTGGGGCTATGTCTAAAATTCGGAGACTTTCATGTAGTAATGTTGGTATAACACCAGTGGATGAAACTATTATTGGGACCGTTTTAACGTTAGTTAATAACGTTGTGTTTTAATTTCTATTGCTAAGTCTTTATATTTTGCTATTTTCTCGGTGTATGTAGTTTGCAAATTATGTGTGTTTGGGACTGCTATATCAATTAAGTAAACAGTTTTTGTGCGTTTATCGAGAAGTGTTATGTCCGGTCTATTGCAATATATGGTCTTGTCTGTTATTATAGTCCTATCCCAATAGATTTTATACATATCTGAATCTAATACGATTTCGGCACATACTTATAATAGGCAATTTTTTCTTTAATAAATCCATATTTGTAAGCAAGATTTTGATGAATAATAGAAGCAATCTGATCATGACGATGCTTATAATCAGTTTGTGCTATTGCTTTACAAGCTCCTGTGATATGCTGTATGGTTTCTGATGCGGTATGGCATTGTCTGCAAGTGTCTACATTTGTATTACGCAATATATGTTTTCTATAATTTATTGTATCTATAATTTGATCTTGTATAGCCATCAGAAATCCCTCTGTCTCTGGAAACAGTTCCCCGTATCTTAACCATGCGTTTGATGCAAACTTATCTACATTAGGACTCATAAGGTCGTGATGATGTCTTCCATGCAGAGATTTCTGCGACTATTCCTGTATTTTTTGTTTTATTTCAATTATATTATGTTTTGTTTGAACTGAACTATCGTGCAAGTTAAGGGGTGTGAGTTTGTTATCTGTTTCTACTATTGCTAAGTGTAATATAGATTCCTGGGATTTATTATGAAAAAATGCTCTTAAATTAGTAATAAGCTTATTGTGTAAGTTTTGTATATCTATAATCCCTCTACCACCCTCGTGCCTCGGTATCGTCAGCCTCTGTACACATGACCTGGGGTGATGTTTACGGTGAAGTGTGAGACAGGTGTTTATTACTCTTTGTAGTGATTTAAGTTCTGTCTGCGTCCAATTTATGATTCCAAAAGAATAAGTTAGCTGTGATATGGCATATGAATTGATAGCTTTAATGGTATTGCGGGAGTTGAGATAAGTTTTTAATATTGTAAGTAATCTAAATTTAAATTTCTTAATTATTGTATTTTTAGCTTCTTTCAGATGAATTTGTCTACTTTGCACAAATCCTAAATACTTATAGCCAGTAATATCATCTAAAGGCTCTATTAGTTCACCACTATTAGTTACATATGAAATTTTTTCAACTGTGTTTTTATGTATTGATTAAATTTTACATTTTTGAATTCCAAATTGCATATTAATATCTGATGAGAACCTCTCAGTAGCGCCTGCTAATTTGTTGATATCCTCCAAATTATGACCATAGAGCTTGATGTCGTCCATGTAGAGCCAGTGCTTTATTTTAACACAATTTTGATTATATTTTATCGAAAATCCTAAGTCTGTGCTATTGAAAAACGTCGAAAGAGGATTAATTGCAAGACAAAACCAAAGTGGGCTGAAGGCATCACCTTGGAAAATTCCTCTACGTATCCGGACCGGGTTAGTTTCAGATAAACCTGTTTTATTATGGAATTTCAATACAGTGGACCAATTATTCATATTATGTTTGAGAAAATCTATTAGGATAGGGTCTATTTTATAATGTTGAAGGATGTAAGATAACCATGAATGAGGAACAGAATCAAATGCTTTTTGATAATCTATATACATGGTATATATATCTTTCTTATCTTTTAAGGCTTGCTTAGAAACTACTGCGTCAATAACGAGTTGTTCCTTACAGCCTTGACTATATTTACGGGAACCTTTCTGTTGTTCTGTTAAGATTTTATTATTTTCAATATGTTTATAAATTAATTGAGAGATACATGAAGTTATTATTTTATATATATTTTGCAAACAAGTGATTGGTCTATATTTTGAAGGGTCTTTGGTATCTTTTGGGTCTTTTGGTAGTATATATGTAATTCCTTGAGTGACATATTGCGGTAAGGGTTCTGGTTTTTGTATAAAATTATTGATATGAGAAAGTAAAAATGGATGTAAAGTAGTTAATTTTTTATACCAAAAATTATGAATTTTATCTGAACCTGTTGCTTTCCAATTGTGTGTTTTATGTAAAACTGATTGTAGTTGCTCCATACTGATTGAATCAAATTTCATAGTGCTGATATGTTTAAGTAAATTTTTGTCAGTTTCTAACCACTCACCTTCCTCATGTTGAACTGGATTTGACCATATATTTGACCAAAAGGACTGAAATTTCTGTGTCGTTGGATTCAGTAAATTTAATTTATTAAAATTTTTATTAGTTAACATTCTATAAAAAGTTTTTTCGGATGTATTAAATTGTTTATTTTGCTTTTTCCTTAAGGTAGTTAATTTATAACGTCGTAAACGATTAGCAAGTTCACTTAGCTTTTGTTTTAGTGTATCTAAAAAGTGTGATAATTCAGTATTCTCATTATCATATTGGGCATGTGTTTTGTATTGTTTTTTTATATGGTCTATTTGTCTCTCCAGTCTTTTACTGTGATTGCCCTTGATATAACTTGTTACTTTGCCAATTCTAATTCTTAAGGTATCTATTCTATTTTGTAATCTTATTTGCCAGTGTGGTGTATTGTTAGTTTGCCTTTTAGATTCTTGTTCAAAATTAATTTTAAATCCAATTAAAGAAGCAGCTGTATATGCTGCACAATATGTAATATTCTGTAGTTTCGAAATTAGAATCTTTTGTAATATAACTAGGGATTATTTTGCTATTTATATATTGAACTATTACAGCTAATCTTTTCGAGGATTTTAGTTTAGGGATATTAGGTCTGTCAGTGATAAGAATGTTTGAAAAATTTGTTAAAGCTTCTGAAAATATTTCTTTACAATTTTTAAGGTATTCAATCGGCGATAAAACAGCTTCTTGAACATTATCCTCACTTTGACTATAACCATTATCGGTGGTAGTACTAAGCGATACCAGATTAACATTATCTGATACTGTGTTTGAAGGTGTGGATGAAGGTAATTTCTGAAGGCTGGTATCATGCTGTAATTGGGGTGTATTAATCACTCTATCATGTACAAAGATCTCTCTGCTAACTTCATCACGTATTTCCACTAAGCGACTGTCAGCAATCATTTTGTTACGGATGATTACTCTAAGTTGGTCTGAAATTCTTTGTTCACTGACTTGAGCTAAGTCAGGATGTTCTGCCACCACAGCTGCATACAAAGATTGTCTATACCCGGTTTTATTTGTCTCTAATCGTGTTATTATATAATACTGTCTAATTATTGTTTCATTGATGACATTTGTCCATTTTCTTCTTTTATTTGTGTCTGATGTGGTTAAACTATAAGGAGTTCTTGTTGGAGAGGAATGTTTCAAATATTGTTCAGCTTTTTCTTTATCGTTTCAATTTCTTCAGTATTTAACAGACCTTTTCGTACGATAGCCCGGCGTTGGTGTCTGATACGCTGTTTTGTAGCTGCCATATCAGGATAATGTTGATTAAATGAAACATAAAGTGGGGTGAGGTAATCTGAGGTTTGAGTTTCAAGTTTTGTTATTATAAAATACGTACGTAAGATAAATGTATTCATATCTTTTGACCATTTCTTACGTGTTCGTATTTCAGTGGTGTCACTTGTGCACAACATCAAGCAACATTGGTGATTTAGAAGGTGAACGGGATGGATGATTTTTTGGATGATAAGATGAGCTGGATGACTGAGATAAACTATAGATAGATGAGGTAGGTGATGACGTATAAGAATTGATTGTGGCGGCTGTAACATTTTCGGGTTGTACCCCAAGGGAGGCCCGCCTGCTCAGCTCTCCGTCACCAACGACTCGCATGCTGCTACACCCAGCGTTGGCTCCAGGTATACCCCGGCGAACCCCGGGAAGCGGCCGTAAATTGTATCTTCGAACTTGTGTATCCATAGAAAAATTTGGGTTTTGGGATCGTTAGTTAAGAAGGGTTACCAAGCTGATATTGGCAATATTGTGTAATCCATAGAACTTAATATGAAATTAAATTCTAAAATTGGCTAGTTGTTATGCACCCTTTCAATAGTGCATGCCTTCCGTAAGCCCCCCCACCACGACAAGGTGATCGACGGGGGGGTATTATTATTATTATTATTAAATAGTAGAGATTTCAAATTACCCGAATTAAATACATATCGTAATACGTTAAATTAGTTGTGTAATAAAATCAATAGTAGTTATATTTAAAATGATATCCAAAAGTATTGAAATAGCAACATTTTTCTTCGAGATTTTCAACTGTTACACGAGACAAACAGACAAAACAAATAATTTAAGAGTTTAACACTTTAAAAACTCGGGGAAGATGGATTTTTCTATTTCCATTTTTTTCGCTCTGGAAACTAAGCAAAGCGTGGTGTTGAGTTCCGCCACTTAACATACAATGCCTGAGATGCATGAGAAAGCAGGAACTAAGGAACGGAGTGTCTCAACACTAAGTTCCTATGGTTCGTGCATTTACCTCTGCCTACTCTGCCATATGTAAGATAAAGCGAGATGTCATAAAAAATAACTGTCAAATATCTGCACAGCCATTTAAAGTTGTCAAAATCATTGGTCTTATGCAAGTAGGGGTGTGTCACATCTGTGTTAGTACCTCGACCATCTAAATCGGATGATTTCTTTTTATTTCCCTTTTTAATTCTAACACATTTCGTAAAACGTCAAGAGAAACCTACGTTTGTCCATTTAGTTGGCCTTTCTTTTTAGACATTTCAGTTTGGCATTTCATATTTGTAGATATTTTATATACTTTTTCTGTTATGTGAAATACAAGGCAAATGAGAATTCGGGTTATTTATCACCGCGGTCTAGAACAGATCTGAGGTATTATGAATTTAACAAGCGTCTTGTAGACCAAGCTTATACCTTCTTATTATATATCCTTAATTAAGTATATTTCATAGATAATAATAAAAAAGTATGTTCATTTTTTACCTATATTATGTTAAAAAAATTACTACAATATTTTTATAATTGAATTATTTCCAAAATTTGATACGTGATACTAAAAACTGATAACTTAGTTAAAATATGTTTAATACACAATTATGTACATAAAACAGATAAGTCGATGATAACATTTTTGTTACTAAAAAGACAAATGACGTAACGAGTTTTCTTAAATACAATATTTATAATTATTAATTAATAAATTAATTTAGCGGGGACGGAGAAAGCAGGGACTAAGCAACGAAGTGTCTTTACACTAGGTTCCAATAGTTCCTGCAGCTCCCTCTGCCTACCCTGCCATGTGCGGGATAAAGCATGAAGCTGAAAAAAATAGTATATAATACTAATAAATGACTAATCTTTTCTTTGTTGAGTAATTAAACAACATATATTATATACAACATATATATGTTCATATATAATTAAGAATTTACAGTAAACACTTAAGAATATCGTGATTACATACAACTTGTTATCAATGTCTTTGTTGATAAGCAAAATGTAACCATACTACTATAGCATTAAGAGTGTTCAAATAATTTATCTTACTCTAACAATTTAAAACTTATACAGTTACAAGGGCAGTTTTTCATATAACTTATCGGTGTTTGAAGCGAATTTGTACAATATTTAGTTGTTGTGTTAATTAGAAAAATGCACAGGAACAAAAGTGAGGATTATTTGATAAGATCGTAATAACAAATCGTTCGTTATCAATATAATTTAGATGACAGTTATCGTACCTACAGTCAGATGTAGAATAGATTAAATGAGCAAGATTATACATAGACCACTTTTGAACTTTGTAATACGTCCCATATATGTATAAATAGCTTGTAATTGTTCTCATTGTTTATGTTATTAATTTAAAGCGATTATTATTTATTTTTATAATATTTGTATATTAATATGTGTAATCTGTATATAACTTTTCGGTGGATATCGTCTTACATCAAAATGTTGTTATATTTATATATATTTCTATTGCTGCGAAATATATGTAGAAATTATGATATAAAATGATATATATTCAATTAATATACATGGAAATAATGAAAAAAAGTATGACCACATAGCATGCCCCCATGTGTCAGGGACTTCCCTAGAATAAACAGCGTCGAGTCGACTTTTTCCATTGTACACTATATTATAACTTATAAGGACATTATTGTAATAAGAAACTGTGTTTTTTATTTTATTTTCGGTCTGAAATAATGTATGTAAATTTGCTGTTACTTTGGTATTCACATATTAACTTATATCTTGAGATAATATGTGATGAATATAAGTCTAAATATAGAGAGCCTTAAAAATATGTTAAGAATCGAAGAGATTGCTTTAACCTATAATGTAATTTTCTTTTTTATACTATTAACATTATTAACAAATTGTGCCATTTGCATCTTATTAGCGCACAGTAAAGCATATTATTATTTTTCTTTATTTTTATTATGCTGTGAAGTATAGTATTATATTGTAAATACAACATTTTGACGTAATAAAAATCGGACATTTGAAATGACGTGACGTACATATGTAAAGTTATCGTAAGAAAACATTGGAAACAAACATTTACTGTTGCCAATATAAACGTAAAGAGAAGTAACTCCCACATATTAGTAAGCGTTGGTGATAGCTCAGGCCACTTGTTTATCACTCGTCTACCATGATGTGTTGTAGTATATTAATATTTATGTGTCTCTTAGGATTCTCTGCACAGGTTGAGTATTTATTTGATATTATTTTAATTAATTTTAACTACAATTAATAATTAAAACTTGATCTTTCTTATTCATTTGAAAGATTTACTTTTTCTTTAAATTTAACATAATTATTTAAAAAAATTAATGCTCTATTTTAAAAATTGTTTGTGTCATATAATATCACGTATTAAATAGGGTAAACATGTTTTATGTTGATGTTAAAATGTTAATCAAAAATGTAAACAAGCAAAATCAGAGTAGTGTAGAGCAAGAGCCAAACAAGATATCTTTGTATTAATATTTAACATGTAGTGTACAATTTATCTGTGTATTTGTATAGTTTGTGAATACTTTGTGGAGTTACGACTTTATTTTGTCGTAAATCTGCCAACGAAAGTTGTTCCTACTTCTTTATATTTTTCGTATTTTGGCCTTAATTAAGGCTATTAAAGTGTAGTGACACAACGTCTGATTGTGTAAATAAATGGGGGTTCAAATTCCGATCCACACTCGGACAAAGATTGTAGGTTTAGATAAGATTTCTCCAGAACAAGTTCAAAATACCCCGGGAAAAGTGGTTCTTGTAACAAGCTTAGTGTAAAAAATATTTGACTTTATTGAATAATGACACTGTACTTGTTTATGCAAAACAAGTAGTTCGTATTTCATATCTAAAACCTATAATCTCTTAATGTCGGAACTTATATATCCTTTAATCGTTAGATATATAAAAATAATTTAAATACTTTAAACTAAGCTACGCGTGACACGCTCGATATCCACAGTGACAAAATTATCTTTTAAAATCATTTGAGACATATATACTACATATTTAGATTTAATACCGCTAGCTACCTACCGTATAAATGGCCCTTGTATATCCTTGGAGTACTCATTCTGGTTTACGTTTTTTACGTGACAATTTTCCAGAGAAAAGCTCAAATTATTATAATTTACCTTGCCGACCTCAGATTAAAGAAAAAATTTTAAGTATCAATTATATTTTTATCTAAGGTGATTCCCATTACAAAATGTGATATTCCAAAGATATCACAGATAAGGAGGAAAGTCATAAAGTGTCCATTAGATAAAATAAAACAATAAAATGTGTATTATATTTTTTATCAAAATGTATTATTTATGAGAGGACCGAAGAATTAATTGTTATTTGTTGGCTATGGCAACAAAGCAAAGCACGGCGTTGAGTTCCGCCACTCAACACGTACCTCGTGAGGTGGAAAGTGGGGAACGAAGTGTTTTAACACTAGGTTTTTGCTTTTCTGCTTGCTTTGCTATGTGAGGAATTCAGTGTGATGCTACAAAAGAAATAGAAATAAAAAATAGTGAGTGGTGTATTTATTTAGTAAACTTAAAAAAAATTAATATTAGTATTTTTTAGGTAAACTTAAATAAATATTAAATACCCTTACGTTACAAAATAATAAATTACAAAGATAGTCTTCTACTAACAATTTAGAGAACAATTAAACAAATATATTTAAACAACATAAGCATAGAGAACGTTATGACAAATCACTTTGTTTTACAGTTCCAATAAAATTTGAGATATGTATCAAGTGCGCCTTGCCAGAGATATATTCGAATGCACAACCGGGGCTTTAAGAGTTTTTATATTTTTACTTATGTGCTTATTTATTTTGTTAAATAAAACATTTAGTTTCAAGCTTGGTATTATTATTTATTGTACATATATTAACAATGTAATGTTACTTATAATCTATTTTAGCATTGCTATATCCAAATAAAATAAGTGAATGGAGTCTTCTATATATGTATAGTCGTTTGGCTGCAAATTTACTTATTAAATACATATAAAATATACATATAGGTACATGTATGGATCCAGCGACATTGGTAACAGAAATCTGTGTACGATTCTTGTATAGCTCTACGCATCCCAGTCGGTTTCTTCCTCTAGCCTTAAGTGCACTTATTTTTGATTCATAATTTCCTTTGTTCTCGTACATATAATTACTATGTCATTATTAACAATACGTTGTGTATTGATTGTGTTTCTTTGTGTATATTCGGAACAGGTGAGTTTTAATATACGTATGTAAATTTAAATTTATATCCGCTGATTGTTGTATATATTGTTTTTAGCTTCACGCTTTATCCCACAAATTGCAGGGTAGGCAGAGGGAACTGCAGGAACTATATGAACCTAGTGTTAAGACACTCCGTTGCTTAGTCCCTGCTTTCTTCGTCCCCGATTTCAACCTTTTCCGAGGCATTGCGTGTTGAGTGGCGGAACTCAACGCCGCGCTTTGCCTAATTGTATATTAATATTTAATGAAATAGAATTTGCATATTAGAAACATACAAAAAATTTAAATAATTTTAATAAAAAATTAAATCTTCTTAAAAATATTCGTTAAATGACAGTAATCTTTTTGTTTTTATTAATTTATTTATAAAAATTTACAATTCGCGTTCGCAGCTCTGTTAGTTATTTACCTTTAACGTAATTGATTTACCAGTTATTCCCCTGTATTTATTTAAAAGAATACCGTTGACGATATTTTGTAAACAACAATAAGGAAAATGTATATTTTATTTTATGTATATAATGTTAATACATCATACTATTGTATAAATAAATAATTATAATATAATTAGCTATATATTTTGCCATCTGATTGAAATTTGATGCCAATATATATATATATATATATATATATATATATATATATATATATATATATATGTAAATTTAAATTTATATCCGCTGATTGTTGTATATATTGTTTTTAGCTTCACGCTTTATCCCACAAATTTCAGGGTAGGCAGAGGGAACTGCAGGAACTATATGAACCTAGTGTTAAGACACTCCGTTGCTTAGTCCCTGCTTTCTTCGTCCCCGATTTCAACCTTTTCCGAGGCATTGCGTGTTGAGTGGCGGAACTCAACGCCGCGCTTTGCCTAATTGTATATTAATATTTAATGAAATAGAATTTGCATATTAGAAACATACAACAAATTTAAATAATTTTAATAAAAAATTAAATCTTCTTAAAAATATTCGTTAAATGACAGTAATCTTTTTGTTTTTATTAATTTATTTATAAAAATTTACAATTCGCGTTCGCAGCTCTGTTAGTTATTTACCTTTAACGTAATTGATTTACCAGTTATTCCCCTGTATTTATTTAAAAGAATACCGTTGACGATATTTTGTAAACAACAATAAGGAAAATGTATATTTTATTTTATGTATATAATGTTAATACATCATACTATTGTATAAATAAATAATTATAATATAATTAGCTATATATTTTGCCATCTGATTGAAATTTGATGCCAATATATATATATATATATATATATATATATATATATATATATATATATATATATATATATATATATATATATATATATATATATATATATATATATATATATATATATATATATATATATATATATATATATATATATATATATATATATATATATTATAGTCTATAAATACCTATTCTGATATACACAATAAACAATACGTAATATAAAAAAGCAAATAAAACTGATAATATTAATCAAGTGTAATATTTCTTATCAAAAGGAATACCGCAAAAACTCAAAAGTTATTTTTTTTCATATTTGTAGAAATCCACACCAGAAGACACCAGTTATGTAGCCGCAGTCGTAGAATATCAGGTGCAGTCAGGTCTGAACGTTAACTTGGCGAATTATGTCAATTTAACAAAAGATGCTGCAAGTCAGGTATGATTCTCACACTATTATATTAATTTCACAATATTATAAGAAAAATTAAGTTGTATCTTTTCTATCTTTACGTATTTTTAAATATTAAGACAAAAATGTTTTCAAAGTAAAGCAATACTGTTAAGTAAACCAACTATGTCAGTCCAAACAAAAAATATCGCCCAAATGCGAGCTGTGATGGCGCACCGAGAGTTCCGCCCCAATATATTGTCAAATGACATTACAATAATGTCAATAGTAACTAAAAGTTAAAAATATTGACTAATTTAAATTTGTGATTATATAAATAAATTTTGTATAAAATAAACTAAGTATATAATTTTAGATTGTTATTTTCTTATAGTAAAATATCCCACATATGTATATTTACGTAGGCATGAAATATCTTTTGATGGCGTGCTCTTGAAATTTTTATTTTTCTATGGGACTGCTGACTTGGATATGTGATTATTATGAGCTTGTTATCTTCATATGATTAAATAAATATTGTAAGACTATTCTTTTAGACTATTCTATTAGAGATACATTTTTTCTTTTAGAGGTACTGAACCTTAAAAATACAGCAAAATTATTTATCAGAATACATTCCCCCGGTTGTATTTCAAATCAACCATCGTGCATTGTGTAAACAATTGCGAACCAAACCGTTCAGATCACGTCAGTTCTAAAGAACTTCGAATGAACGAAATTCCAATTTAATTGATTAAGCTAGTGGCTTAACTTCACTCAAGACACCTATATAATATGTGCTATAATAATGTTTTCAGAATGCAGATATTATTGTATTTCCGGAACTGACACTGTCCGATAGTGTCAGTGTGTCAGTACCCATCAAAGGCTTGCTCGTAGAACACCCTATTCCAGCGTTGGCACCCGATTTATTTGACGAGGTCAGTATTTGAAATCAATATCTTTATCTATACTTAGTTAATACTGTAAAAAGAACAGATCTGCATATTTGCTTGTTTGTATTGAATAAAATCATAAAACAATGGGTAGATTTTGATTAAATTTGAAATGGACCTTAAACCGTTCACAGAGGCTACTTTTTATTGTAAAAATGAGGGGAGACGAGGGTAAAATGTACCCTACATATAATGATGCCCATCCGTGCAAAGTCAGGTAGTTCTGCTAGGCAAAAATCAATATACAATTATATTTTTTTTAATTATTATAAAGATTCGTTCGCCCGATCCGTTTAAGCGATGTTTTGGAGTGTTGGGTTCAAGTTATTTTTAGTTTTGTTGACATTTAAGAATAATAAATACCTTTTAGAGATATTTCGTTATATTTTTATAATAAATACCTACATAGTGATATTTCACTAAATTTTAGTAGCATAACATATTTAAAAATAAATAAAAAAGGATAAATTCGTTATATATTTATATAATTTCAGATTATGGTGACGATGTCATCGGCAGCGAGAGAAAATGAAATTTACGTCGTAATAAACGCTCAAGAAATTGTTAACTGCACTGTGGAAGTGCCCGGAGAGAACTGTCCTGAGAATAAGACTTATTATTTCAACACCAATATTGTATTCGATAGACAAGGTGCAGTAATTGACAGGTAATTTAATTCGAGTGAAATTCAATTGTTTTCTAAAATTGGAGAACGATTCAGTTCATCACTAGGTTACTACAAGCAACTTAAACTGCACTTAAACGTGAGATTTAAATACTATAGAGTATAGTTTTTCAATAATGGGATGATGTTTTATTTTATTTTTATTTTTTTCACTTTGGCAACTAGGTAAAGTGCGGCGTTGAGTTCTGCCACTCAATATATATATATATATATATATATATATATATATATATATATATATATATATATATATATATATATATATATATATATATATATATATATATATATATATATATATATATATATATATATATTATATATATATATATATATATATATATATATATATATATATATATATATATATATATATATATATATATATATATATATATATATATATATATAACTCAATTTAAGTAAGCATTTATATATTCAAATTAAACTGAAAATATACATACATATAACATGTGATTATCATTTCAGGTACCGCAAAATTAATTTATTTGGTGAATTCACTCGAACTCCAGCCCTGACTCCAGATTTAGGTGTATTTACAACGGACTTTGGAGTGACTTTCGGCCACTATATCTGCTTCGACCTAATGTTCCAAGTACCAGCAATACAAGTCGTGGAGAAGAATAACATAACAGATATTATATTCCCCACTATGTGGTTCTCCGAAATGCCATATTTAACTGGTGAGCTTGTATAGTTTCTTTATCAGATATGGAAACTTGATAATTGCGAGTTCGATTCCAATTTGAGGGATTCCTTCCTTCGGGGGCTAATTAACAAGCACTTTCTCTAAAAATGAAGGAAAGCGGCAAGCGGAGACCGATAACACGTTAACATATGAAGTTAAAGCGTGAACTTAAAAACACTTCAGTGTAGCTGCGTGTGAGGTGATACTCTTAATTTTGAGTGAAGTCTATCTCGAAAGGCTAAGTTATAAATAAAATGAAGATTAACATGTACAAAATTGGAAATATTTTATTTGTATAGGAAAAATATCAATATTTGATAAGTTATGTGGGATTTTGATTTATTCGATAATTTAAAATACTTGCAAAAGTATATACTTTTTTGCCTTCACACTATGAATACTCTGCACACGGCAGGGCAGAGGGTAGGGAATGAATACTTGAAGATTATTTTGAATTTGATTTACGTATCTTACCCAATATGTAATAATCATAGTAATGCAGTATCTGGTAAATAACTGAGTTTCTGAACTTTAATATTGTTTCCAGCTGTTTCAATTCAAGAAGCATATGCATACTCGATGAATGTCAACTTCTTGGGGGCTGGAGCAAACAATGTTGGAGTTGGAAGTGCAGGTTGAATTTAAATTTCTTCATTGAAATAAAAAACAATAAAATAAATTTGAGATGTGATATATTTACAATGACTAATTATTATTTATTTAACACGAGTGGCCTATTATTATTTTATGAATTAATTATTGATTTTCAGGATCCGGAATTTATTCAGGAAAAGCCGGAGCTTTAGTCAGCACCATGCCGGGGCTGCCAACAACGAGGCTGCTTGTGTCTCGCGTCCCTAAAGTACCAGGACAGGTAAAAATAGATTATACAATATAGATTATACATAATATAGATTATACATATATAGATTACTAGTTAGGAGGTTGTTAGTAAGTTTTATTTAAAAAATTACAAGACTATTCTTATTCATAGTATAATTGGATATATAATCTGTTTTTTAGTAAAGTAATTACTTTTTTATGTAGGCTTTTTCTTTAAATGTTTTATTGTTTATTCTTAACGTTTGCATGTTATACGCATTCCTTACTATATTTTATTTTGCTTTAAATTTTTCCCTTAATCGATAATAATTAAGAAATTAAAAACATATCTGTTCTTTTAATTTGTGAGAGGAAACTTTAGATTTATACAAGTTATTTATAAAATTTTAATTGTATGTAAATTTTATGTTCTATATAAAATATGTTTTCCTTATTAAAGTAATAAAAAAATTAAATAACGAGTTCCATTGTGTTTTGTAACATAAATATAAATATAGTTAATTAACTATATTTATATCTCTCGTTAATTAACTATATTTATATCTCTCGTTAATTAACTATATTTATATCTTCGAGTGGGAGACATATCCTAAACTATGATCATTACTTGAAGTTCATCAATTTTCCTTTTGAGTGAATTGTTGCGCCTACAAAAAAATAAAGCAATATTTATACAACACATTTTCATTTTCTTAACTTTGTTTTTAAACTACAAAAAATAAACTTAAATATAAAATAAGAAATATAATTAAAAATTAGTCTACATATTTAAGTTTTCTTACAATTTGTTTTATATTATAAAATATTAAAAGGTTTCAAATAATAAAAATGACCGTCATAGCACAGAGGTGTAACGTCTGTCTGTAGACGCGACAGTATGTGGGTTCGATTGCCACTGGGGTAAGATGGATTTTCTGTTTCCATTTTCTTCTGGCAACTAGGCAAAGCGCTGGCGTCGAGTTCCGCTCTTATCACGCAATGCCTCGTAAAAGGCGGAAAGCAGGGACAGAGAAAGCAGGGCCGAAGCAAAGGAGTGTGTTAACATTAGGTTCCTATAGCTCCTGCCGTTCCCTCTTACCTCTCTCTCGCCATTAATGATGAATAAAGTGTCAAATAATAAATAATATTATTCCAGGTGGAGGGAAGTTACCCAGGCCCTATATACGACAGCCCTACAGACCACGATAATTTAGTTCTTATCACTGACCCTTCATTAGCGTCGCACGTCACACGTCTTCTTAAGCCCGGTTCTCAAGAGTTCACTCTAATGGACAAAGACACAGTTTGCCACTTCAGAGTAAACTTGGCTGAAAGGAACAGCGAAACGGTAAGATTTTTTTTAAAGTTATATGCACGAATATTTTTTTTTTTGTTAATTTTTTTCATGGTGTATTTCTTTATTAGAGCGAATCTTTTTTTCAGCATGCATGCATAATTACATAGTACTAATTACATATGGTTTATAACATATACATATAATATTATATATTAGAGTCATTTTAGTTAAAATTGTCAAAAGTTATAGAAGTACGTCGAGCACTAAGTGACATTAAACTAAAACAAATGAATGTTTCAATATTTTTTAACGGTAGTGTGTTCATATTACAGTCTCCACAAAATTTTATTTGTTAATAATTATTTTTGTTAAGAGGCTTAGATTGCAATGCTCGTATTAAAATATATAGATCACGTGCCACTATAATGCGATCTTCATAGGGTAGGTAGATATTTGTAAATTTGATACTCGAGCACGTGCTCGGATATTAGGCAAGAGAGAATGCTATTTTCTTACAGGTATTTATTTATATAAATATATTACTCTAAATGTAGAATGACACGTTAAAAATATTTGAACAATCACGATTTCATATAAGTATATATGAAAGAATGTTTTAAATATTTTACATACATACATTGCTTGTGCGAATATATATATATATATATATATATATATATATATATATATATATATAATATATATATATATATATATATATATATATATATATATATATATATATATATATATATATATATATATATATATATATATATATATATATATATATATATATATATATATATATATATATATATATATATATATATATATATATATATATATATATATATATATATATATATATATATATATATATATATATATATATATATATATATATATATATATATATATATATATATATATATAATCACGATTTCATATAAGTATATATGAAAGAATGTTTTATATATTATGTGAATAAAATTACTTTGTACGAGTGCATGATAAATCGATAATTAACCCTATATAAGGTAAGTACAGTTCTTAATAGCTTGTTGTCAACGACTAACATTAAATGTGCAAGTATTTTATTGTACATAAAGCTTTAAAATAATATGTAAATATATTGTAAATTTTTTTACAGGCACCTCATTATAGAGCTTTTGCTATGGATGGTATAAATATTTACGGAAAGCGTCCTGTCGGGACAGCCGGGTGTGTTATAGTTGCTTGTAGGACGGAGGATGCCAAAAGTTGCGTTTATAAGTAAGTTCAATATTCGCCTATATATTATAATAATAATTACAAACCTTACAAATATTTATACACTATTTTACAAACTTATCTTCTTTTTATCATTTTTTACAACATTTTCTTTACATAGACCGTCGTGGCGCAGAGGCGCAAAGTCTGCTTGTAACGCGACGGTTTCTGGGTTCGATCCCCAGTCTCCACGGCGTTAAGTTCCACCACTCAACACGCAATGCCTCGAAAACGGCGAAAAGCGGGGATGGAGAAAGCAGGGGCTCAGCAACAGAGTGTCTTAACACTAGGTTACCACGGTCCCTACAGTTCCCTCTGCCTACCCTGCCATATGCGGGATAAAGCGTGAAGCTAAAAAAAAGAGAAATATATATATATATACCAGAGTTGATGTAAGTTCAATTTTCTTTTTGTAAGCTTTGATATGACTATTAGTCTAAATTATGGCCTTGCCTGTTGCGTTTGAATCCTGGAACTCAATTTAGTCTTAGAGAAGGAAAAATATATTAAGTGAAATAAAATCATTCACTGTAGTGGGGACAGACTACAAAACATACAATCATCGTTTATAAATTCACCTCTATATAGAATCTAACGTAATGATCCTAGTTTGTACTAAAAACTATTAGTATTTTTAACGAATTAGTAATTTACAATGAGTTCAATAGTTTTAATATTAAAGAGAAAATACAAATTTCCATTAATTAACTATTATATAATTCTCATACTTATTATCCTCCTAATAATTATTCTCCAAAATTAGTAATTAGCTCTATAGGAATTTCTGACCCAAGTGATATTTGTGACACTAGTCTAAAGTAGCTTGCAGATACCTATGCAATTCGTCTTATTGATAATAAATGTCTTTTAACTAAATTTTTTCCATGAAAATAGACACTCATAAGCACTATTGAATCGAATTAACATGTACTAGTCTAGTGATGTAACGAATATCATATTTTAACATTCTCGAATGTGAATGCGAATATGTGCTATCGACATTCGCGAATACGAATGGGAATGCGAATATTCAGTAATTCTTTTAAATATGGCGCTAATTATTACAAGAGCATTTGTTTGATTATTATTTTCATTTTTGTTTATGTAGATGATTCAATAACATTGAAAACCTAAGTACCTAATAACTAATAAAACTTTTTTAGAAGAGAGAGAGAATTTGTTTTTGTTTGTTTATAGTGCAATAAAGAAATTGTTTCATGAGACATAATTAAGATTGATAATGTGATTCCGAGGTTAAGTTACTATTTTTCGTATAATAAACACAAAAGTAAACTGATTTCGATTTTAATATTGTATTATCGTCGTCAAAATTTAATTTTTCTGACATTCATTCGCAAAATATTCGCAGAATTTTTTTTTATTCGCGAATGCGAATGCGAATATTCGTTACATTACTAACATGTACCGTCAGTACTGTTATAAATACATTTTAAAAATATTAAAAATTATACGTCGTTGCTCTAAGCTGACTCATAATTTGTTGATACGTGTATAATTTGTAATTATATCTGTTAACTATATTTTTGAGGTAACTTAATTTTATACTAATATCTAATCTTGATAACCATTCTATATCGTGTACATACTTATATATCGTTTGATAATCGTTATATATCGTTATAAAAAAAAATCATCTATATTAAATGATAAATTAGAATCAATCATATGATAGAAACATATGTGATGTAAGATGTAATGTTTTAATGCCACTGAGCAGCGGACGATTGCGAGTTAAACCTCCACGCCTGGCTATGAAATTTGTTATTTTAATTTCTTAATAACTTAAGCGAAGAAGGAACTGTCGTGGCACTAGGTTTCCTTTACATACTGCTTGCTATATAACATTGTATACAGTATCTCTCTTGTGACTGAGTATTTACCGCGTAAGTCAAATTTTTAAAGATTTTTCCTTGTATATACATTGCAATCGTCTGCTGATTACTGATCTTGATTATGAGAATCCGGCAATTTCTGAATGTCATAATTATCGAATTTTAAATACATGTGCCTTATAAAGCGCATCAATTGATTAGTGTGTGAGTTTCAAACAGAAAACAAATTACACATTTGTAACATCATACTTCGCACACTCTTACACTCTTATAATTATAATTAAAAATATATTTTCTTTTCAGATTTACCAACGATAATAACAGGGAAATCAGGGAGATTGAAATAACAATGACGTCACACCGGAAACAATATAACGGCACTTTGAATTGTGAAAACGTCGCTTACTTCCCGGTGTCTTTGAGGAACAACAAGTTCCCACTCAGCCCGAAGAACTTCTCCTATAGTGATGAGAGTCAACTAAACAGTTTATATGACAACGATATCGTACAAAGAAAGGATCGTGAACATGTAATGTTTAGCACCAAATTACCCCAAAATGAGCTACTTTCTTTTGGTATATGGTCAAGAATTTATCCGAGAGATGGTAAAATCAATTTTTCTCCAACAGAGGAAGATAAACAGAAGTACATTGATATCGAGAAACTTATATTTGGTACTGAAGAAAGAAAAATACCTAGCGATTAAGTATAATATCTGTAACCGTGTCTTTTAGTCTTATAGAGAATTGAATTATTGGTTTATTTAATATAATTATGAATAATTTCTCTAGTAAAGCAAAGCGCGGTGTTGAGTACAAATTTCTAATTAGTATGATAAGGAGAGGTTACAGTGTCCTCACACTGGGTTTCCACCGCCTATTTTGTTATGCGGGAGTCAGTAAGAAGCTAAACTTAAGAATTAGAAGGCTGTTAATAAATATTTTAGTATACATACATAGCTTCCCACTTCATCACTATCGGAGTAGTCAGAGAGAGAGGAGCGCAAACGCTGAGGTCATTATATTATGGTGATATTCTTTGCAATAAATATGTATTTATAATATTGTTGTTATGCCATTATTTTTAATAAATACTCATCATTTTACTGTATATACATTTTGTATAGTTTTTATATTATTTTACATGTAGAAAACCAATAAGGACTCTGAATTCCATTTAAAATAAATCTTTATGATAATCTGGGGGCACGGCAGTGCCCCCGCCAAGTCGAGCAAAAAAAGCGGCACAGTCGTACCATCCTTTTCTCGAAGCAATTCAGGCGATTTTTGACCCCCTATAACTTGGTTGTGGATAGTATAAGAAATCTGAATTTTTAGTAACTAATTGAGAATTACATAAACACGATATATTTAAAATTTCGTTCAATTTGAGCCAGTAGTTTAAAAAGGACAACTTGTCAAATTTACTATATTTTGTCACTCACTGACTCACCGATCATCAAAAGTCCAAGGCACTTCTAGCAGACATAGAAGCTTGAAATTTAGAATACAAATAGAGTTTAGTGTCCTAATTATGAGAAAATTCAAATATTTTGTAATTTCGCTCTAGTTTTCCAAATACACCAAGTGCATGAATAATAGTAGGGGAGCCCATTAGGCCTATTTGGGGGGGCTCGAGCGTCATAGAGACTTAGTGGGTTTGAAGATAATATAATTTAAAAACAAAAAGTTCCTATGACATATGATCCTCCAGTAGTAGGGGAAGTGTGTACAGCTTTTCAAAAAAAAACGTTGCATGGCTAAAACTTATAGCCATAGATAGCATTGATTGGTACATAACAAAAAAAACACGTGAATTTATAAAAAAAGGTCTGGAAAAGAACATAATTATAAAAATAGGCACAAAAGTCATGTTACGGCGAAACATAGACGTGAGTCTAGGTTTAGTTAATGAGTCTATCGGTATAGTGCGAAGATTGATCGCGAAAATTCAAAAATAATTAAGAGAATCTGGGGGCACGGCAGTGCCCCCGCCAAGTCGAGCAAAAAAAGCGGCACAGTCGTACCATCCTTTTCTCGAAGCAATTCAGGCCATTTTCGACACCCTATAATTTGGTTGTGGATAAAACAAGAAACCCGAATTTTTAGTAACTAATCGAGTATTATATAAACACGGTATATTTCAAATTTCAGACAATTTGAGCCAGTAGTTTAAGAATGACAACTTGTTAAAGTTTCTGTATTTTGTCACTCACTGACTCACCGATCATCAAAAGTCCAAGGCACTTCTAGTAGACATAGAAGCTTGAAATTTACAATGCAAATAGAGTTTAGTGTCTTAATCATGGGAAAACCTAAATATTTTATAATTTCAGTCCAGTTTTCCAAATACACCAACTGCATGAATAATAGTAGGAGAGCCCATTAGCTTACTTATAGCTATAGATAGCATTGTCGCAGGTACATAACAAAAAGAGCTTGTGAATTTATAAAAAAAGGTCTGGAAAAGAATATAATTATAAAAATAGGCACAAAAGTATTGGGAGGATAGCAGATACGCGCGTAGAACCTCTTTTCTACGAATGACAATTATATTGTGTGTAATGTCATTGTTGACAAAAATAAAAGAATAAATATTTTTATGCAGTATTAAAGAGTCTTAATCTTTTATTATTTGATCAGGTTATGGGCCTCTCCCTGTCTGTTTAATGTAGTATAGTAAAAATTTAAAATATATTAGTTGATTTTGATCTAAAAATTTTGTACACGGTTGCCGAAGTTTATTATATTTCAGCGATATTTTCTTGACAAAATGTCATCAAACGGGTCGTTGGTACAAATTGAAAAACTTACTGGCCGAGATAATTGGACAAGCTGGAGTTTCGCAGTACAAGCATACCTGGAACTCGATGATTTATGGGAATGTCTCCAAGGACAAACACAGATCCAAAAAAAGAAACTAATATCATTAGTCGATCCGATAATTTTATATATATACAAGATGCGACGACGTCAAAACAGATTTGGAAAAATTTAACAAAAGCATTTCAAGACTCTGGTCTACTTAGAAAAGTTGGTTTGTTGCGAGACTTAATTAATACCAATTTGGAAACAAGCATCAGTATAGAAGACTACATTAACAAAATCATGAGCTCAGCTCATAAGCTAAGAAACCTCGGATTCAGTGTTGACGATGAATGGCCCGGGACTTTGATGCTAGCAGGTTTATCTGATGAGTACAAACCAATGATTATGGGTATAGAAAGCTCAGGGGTAAAAGTTAGTGCAGACCTAATAAAAAGGAAACTTTTACAAGAAATAAAAGCTACGCCTCGTAATTCAGCTCTGTACATTAATAATAAAATACTCAAGCTAAATTCAAAAATACTTAGCATCAGTCAAAGCCAAAAGGTCCAAGATGCTTCAATTGCAACAAATATGGGCACTTAAGTGAAAATTGTTGGCATTTAAAAAATAAATCACACAGCAGAAAAAACGATAAAGGATTTGTAGCAGCTTTCTCGGCCTTGCAACTAAATGATTATATAAACTGGTGTATAGATTCAGGCGCTTCGATGCAAATGACAATGAATAAAGATTTATTAAAGAAGTAAACTATACCACCGATACACACAATCAAAATTGTGTGACAAAAAACAATACAGGTCCAAAGCTGTGGTGATGTGATACTGCACGTACCTAATGAAATATTAGTAAAGAATGTTTTACATGTTCCTTAGTTGGCAACAAATTTACTATCAGTTAGTAAAATAATAAAATCTGGTTGTATAGTGGAATTTGATAAATCGGACTGCTCAATATATAATTCAAATAAACAAAAAGTAGCTACAGCAAATTTAATAAATGATACATATATACTAAACATAAATTACGGTAAATATTTGCCACGTCAGTAAAAGCAGAGTCAATTACACATCTATGGCATCAACGTTTAGGTCATCTAAATTATAATGATGTTCACAAGTTACCTAACTGCACAACTGGTGTACAACTTTCATCACAAATAGAAAAGTATGTATATATAACTTGCCTAGAGGGTAAGCAAACAAGGCAATCATTTCCAAGCAACGGCTCCAGGGCAAGTGAGTGAGGCTAGAGCTAGTCCACACAGACGTATGTGGTCTGATACAAGTTGCTTCGATTGGCGGTGCCAGGTACTTTACAACTTTTATTGATGATTTCTCAAGAAAAGTCTATGTATACATAATTGAAAGCAAAATAGAAGTATTTGAAAAATTTATTGAATATAAAAACCGAGTAGAAAATATAAAACCATCAAAATTTAACGCAGCAATAATGGATTAGAATATACTAATAAAAACTTTGCTAATTATTTAAGGAAGAATGGAATATTACATCAGACTTCAAATCCATACACTCCACAACAGAACGGTCTGAGCGAGAGGATGAACCGGACATTGGTTAAACGAGCAAAGTGCATGATGCTTAATGCTGATTTATCAAAAAATTATGGGGCGGAAGCTGTAATAACTGCTGCATTGATTATATAATCAATCGCTGAAAGCGCTCAATTAAGTATGGACCGAAAAAAGGCAAGACTTAAGTAACTTAGAATATTTGGTTGTTCTGCTATGGTTCACATACCTAAAGAAAAGCGTCAAAAATTAGATGTGAAATCTCGGGAGCTAATCTTTGTTCGGTACAGCGATTGTGCAAAAGGCTATCGTTTTATAGACCCGAAAACTAATAAAGCAGTAATCAGTCGGGATGTACATTTTTTAGAAGAAAACATAAAAAGTAAAATAGTAGAATCAACTTCTTTTTCAGCACCTGAAACAAAAATAAATAATCTTCTTTCTTTTTTCAAATAATTTCTTCAAATAATCTGAGTAATAATATGACAGATACTTCTAGTAATACAGATTATAAAGATCCACTAGATCCTACATACTTACCAAGTCAGAATGTTGACATATTGCCTGCAAATGAAATATTGATTAAAACCCGTCAACAAAAAAAGTTGCAAACGAATGACGAGAATTCATCATTATACATCTGCATGAATGGTGAATCTGCATCAAGTCTTCTTAATAATGATCTTCCGAGCTTAGAAGACGCTCTTCAAAGTAATGAATCTAAAGAATGGAAACAGGCAATGAAAGAAGAGTACGAGTCACTCATTCTCAATAATACTTCGTCTTTAGTAGATTTGCCTATTGGAAAAAAAAGCTATTCCATGCAAATGGGTTTTCAAAAGAAAATTTGATCACACTGGAGAAATCACTCGTTATAAGGCTAGACTTGTAATTAAGAGTTATAAGCAGAAAAAAGGAATAGATTACAATGAGATATACGCACCTGTTGTACGATACACGTCGGTTAGATATCTCATAGTTATAGAAAATACAATCTAGAAGTTCATCAAATGGACGCCATTACAGCATTTCTGCAAGGAGATGTTGATGAAGATATTTACATGACTCAACCACCCGCTTTTTATCGAGGAGAGAAAGTATATAACAAGCAACATTACAGGTTATTGTGATGCTGATTGGGCCAGTCATTCTGAAGACCGTAGATTCTGCACTGGATACGTTTTTATCTTTCAAGGTGTTGCGATAAACTGGTGCTCTAAAAAACAGTCAACTATAGCTCTTTCGAGAACTGAGGCTGAATACATGTCAATGGCCACCGCTGTACAAGAAGCGATATGGCTGAAACAACTAGATGCAGAATTTTGGCCTGAATTATCAGCTATTCCTATTATTATTTATTGCGACAATCAAAGTGCCATTCGTATTTCAGGAAACGAATCATCAACGCAGCAAACACATCGATGTTCGCTATCACTTTATCAGCGAAAATATTATTGCCAAACAAGTTCTAATAAAATACCAAAGAAGTCAAGACATGACTGCGGACATTTTGAGCAAGGGACTGCGTAGACTAAAACATGAAGCTTTCAGTAGAGCGATGGGTCTGCGTTCAGGAGAGAATGTTGGGAGGAACTCGGATATGCGCGTAGTACCTCTTTTCTACGAATGAAATTATATTGTGTGTAGTGTCATTGTTGATAAAAAATAAAAGAATAAATATTTTTATTCTGTATTAGAGAGTCTTAATCTTTTATTATTTCATCAAAAGGTCATGTTACGGCGAAACATTGACGTGAGTCTCGGTTAGTTAATGGGTCTATCGGTATAGTGCGAAAAGTAAAGATTGATCCCGAAAATTCAAAAATAATTAAGAATATATATATATTACATTTAATAATTTACCTAATGTTTACGAACTTGGTCCGGTCAAAACTAAATTTGAAATTATTAGTAGAGCCTATGTTCATCGCTTACAATTTACCATATGTATAGCTAGCATTGGCTATACATAAAAGGTCTAAATCTAAGTAATGCGCTGATGAATATAGGTTTTGCAGTGTTTACTTCCGGTCAAGCTTACGTGACACTTTCGAGAGTTACAAATTTGTGAATACAACAGATTAAAAATTATTTCCCGTCTAGACTTGTCAAAAATTGTGACATCCGAGAAAAAGCGACAGAGACAGGCAGTGGGCTTTGAGAAAAACTGTAGCTGAAGCTCAAAAAGTAGTGCCAGAAAAGAAAATGAGGAAGATTCATACAAAAATAAGAGAATACCATAAGGCGAAAGCCTTTAACAAAATTCTTTAGAATTAAATAGTACCAAAAAGTAGGACTCTTCAAAAAGAAGTGAGATGCCACCAAAAACATTCTGTAAAAAAACCCAAGTCTCGCAGCTCAGTCTTTCTACCGTTAAAAGTTGTGAGATGTATGTAATACCAAGTCGTTTAATCTATTAAGTCTCTACTTAAAGGACCTTCTGTCTTAAGTTATTATCATGCCAATATGAAAATATTTTACGTTTTAAACAAATAGATCGACTTGGACATCGCATAAAAACACAATGAATGTGACAATTATATTAGATTCTCTAGTCTATCGCACCTCACGCGATTGAATCTCTCACCTCCAAAACAAGTTATAAATGTATTATCTTTTCCAAGCGACTCATAGGATAGCAACATGGCTCTGAAAGCATTTAAACTAAACCGAGAAGTTGCTACGGGTTTAGTGCAATTACATAATTCACTAATAAATACTCTTTTTCGCCATTCAAATTTCAGAAGCATTAAATTATTTGAAATACTTACCTCAATCATCATATTTGGAAGGACTCTGGTGAGAAATTCGGTTGCTAATACATACTAATAATCGAATTATGCGATGTCCAAGTCGATCTATTTGTTTAAAACGTAAAATATTTTCATATTGGCATGATAATAACTTAAGACAGAAGGTCCTTTAAGTAGAGACTTAATAGATTAAACGACTTGGTATTACATACATCTCACAACTTTTAACGGTAGAAAGACTGAGCTGCGAGACTTGGGTTTTTTTACAGAATGTTTTTGGTGGCATAATTTTAACTTAAAATAACAATGAAGAGAAATGTCATTTGATTTGCCGTATAAAATATATTTTATTAATTTTTGTATATATATATACTTGTAAAAGATGTAAATAAAATGATCAATATACCTATTTGTTTTTTACTTGACCACAATATAATTGCCACATGTAAATATTGCATATGCATATGCAACATGCATGCATGTAACCTTATAATTACTATTTAAGCAATATCAACAATATCTACAAGTATATCTTTTTGACTATTACTTTTTTTAATATTTTATTTCTAAGTATTTCTTCGTTATTAATAACCAAATATATATAATAGTAATAATTTGCATAATTTAATGTCGCAATGTATGTTGTTATTCTGCTAACCAAACATAGGGTCAAACTGTCTGCACAATTGTTTATATAATTTTTTAGTAACTTTATTAAAACTTAATCAGCTTAAAGGGAGAGAACTTCAGTAATAAACTTAAAAGGTGGCAGTTTGATTCCTTCTCATATTACGTTCTACGTTCTACGTCCTATACTTTATTTTTTCTTTTCAGAATTACGTATACAGAGCTGCTGCGTTCAGTGGAGTACGTTCATTCACCGGTGTAGCGACTGGTGGTAATCGAATATGTTCCGTGTTCGCTTGCACTGGCAACACTATAGATACTTGTGGTAAAAGGTGCTTATTCAATTTATATTTTTTAGTTATTATATTTCTACATCGTGAGTTAGCCTTTTGAACTTTATTGTTTATAATTTATATATCTTACAACGAAGGTTAAAGACTAAGGGAATTAAAGTTTGGACATTATTATAAAACAAAAAAAAGTATACTAAATCGTGAAACATTTAGTATACTTATATACGAAAATAATGAAAAATAGCTTCATTAACTAACTTCAAAGTTAGAGCTGTCTAAATGTAGTTTTGGTAATGATTGATTTACATTGAGGTTACCACGTTCAGTCCTGGTTTGTTCAAAAATTTATTATTTTTCATTAATTAAACATTTTTTTTTTTAATATACGATCCGAATATCGACAGGTTTCCACAATTTGTACCAAACGCGACCGCTGTATTCGAAGAGCTCGCCATCATAGCTACAGTGCCCACGCCGAGAGTGAATGCCGATCTTTCAGCAAAGAACTCCGCCTACTTCGCCACATCCATCGACATTTCCATCATGCCTTTGGAACCTCAATATTATGAGTTTAATAAACTAACACTTTTTAATATAATTGATATATACACATACAAATTAACAGGTCCTACGTCTGATTTATATTCTTTTTCTTTTTGGGGAAGAGAATATACGACAGATGGGGAAACGGAATCCCCGGCAGTAGACCATGATGATGGTACCACTGACCCTGATAGTGTTACCGAAGTGACTCCAAGTCCCGACACTGAAAATTCTCCTTCACCTGATTCATCAGTTGTACATACACTAAGTGCTATTTTATTGCTATTTAGCATTTTACTAATTCTTTTGTAACTATAATAGTTATAGTTTGTATACAAATAGCATTTCTTTTTAAAAATAGCTCAATTTGTAAGATTTATTAGAAAATTGATAGTATTTATTTAAAATATTATGTATATGAAGTTATATAAGTCACTGATATTTTTTTTCAGGCATAGCAATACGTAGGTCTAACTTTTTTGTTAATTTTTGATATAATAATATTTTGGTTGCCATATTTAATTTTATGAAAGTTATTATCGATTTCGTTAGTGTTTTTTAGCCTTACACTCTTTCTTATATACAACAGAGGATGTAGACTTAGTGTTAAGATATTGTTTTTAACTTATCTTCCAATTTTCGAGGTAATACGTATTGTGTGACGTAACTCAACGTTGACCTTTCTCCTCCAATGTGGAAATATAACAATAACCTTGAAAAGTGACGCAAGCATGTACAAAAAGTATTTAATTATTTACAAGACTACCATGAGAGATTACAGGAGTATCTAGATTTATTTGTAGATTATTTTTACTAAATAACATTTTCAAAATGAAAAATTTATATTTAGCAAGCAAATTACCAAACTTTCTTTTCTTGTATGCTTGATTTATTCTTATTTGAACCTTGAACTTAAATATTATTAATTAAATATAAGTTTAGGTCAGGGGGCACTTGAAGGATTAAGAAGGTCCTTATTCATACATCCATAGTTTAAAGTTAGCGTCAAGATCCAGTTTTGTCATGTATTTAAAAATCATATATTATTTTGTTACAATAGAGCTTTCTTAAAATCTATACCTTACGTAATATACACGCATATATGCATAATAATATTTATTATAGCGTACATTTTTGTTAATTACTTTTGTAATAAATATTTTTCAATTATCTATGTTTTATTTATTTCGTTTTCTTTTATGATGTTAAATGATGAACAAATACATCAATATTATTTTAAAACTTAGCTTAAGCTTCAAAATATTACTGCAAGCTTGCTCAGTCAGAATGTACCTTAATGAAACAGATGCTCTTAGGTTCGAATCCTACTAGAATATTTTTATTTTAAATATTGAATGATAACAATGTATTCTTTAAGTAGTACTTACATCAAACCTAGTCCACGCACTCTAACATGTAAACTTTTTTGAATGAAAAGCTAAATTGTAGGTTATTTAAAAATATCTCACCAAATAGTTTCGTGCGCTCAATTAATGGGATATTTCAATGGACAATGGTCTTCCTAAATTCAAGACATTACGTTTTAAGTGGTAATTCAAAAGCTCGCCTTGTCCTGGACGACCTCATGCATGTCACGATGACAATAGATGTTCTATTATGACACATTGACACCACTTTTCAATAACTGCTTGTCAAAAACTACTCACTATACGTAATAACTTAGATTAGCTAGTATATTATGGTCCTGATTTAAATGTCTTAAGTCTTTCTTTTTATATAGCTCCATCCTTTATCCTGCAAATAGCAGGGTAAGCAGAGGGAACTGCAGGAACCATAGGAACTTAGTGTTAAGACACTAGACTTTACTGAATCGGCATTGTCATTATTTATCATGAGACGCCAGCTAAGATGGTGTGGGCACGTTGTGAGCATGGAAGATCAATGACTACCGAAGGCAGTTTTCTATTGTGTATTGTCAAACGGAAGACGCAAGCAAGATGGACAATATCCTCAAAGTTAATACCACAGAATATGATAAAATGTACAATGACGATAAAAATATACTAATATTTTTACATAAAATATTTGTTAATATATAAAATAAACAAAAAGATAATAAAGTATGGTAGGTCTTCAAATAACTTGATAAGAAAAATAAATTTGAAACATTAACTTACTTACAACTATAAATCATTGATTTTATATAAGTACTTAAATGAATACACCCATTATGTAATTTATTTGGGATAGAGAATTCAACAGAATTGCAGGTTTAAATATGAATCATCCGCATCCTAAACAAAACATTATAACGGCGAGCTTGGTGTTACCTATATAGCCTCGATTGTCCTCCGTAATACTTAACAATGCTGCATATTGTTGGTTATTAACTAAAGTTTCTAGGACCTAGAATAGAATCGGAGGAATAGATAGGCAAATTTAAGATGTAAAGCAAGTGTTTCACATAAATATTTTCATCTATACTAATATTATAAAGAGGTAAAATTTGTTCAGTTGTAATGAATAGGGTCAAAAAGTACTGGATCGATTTTAAAATTTTTTCCACCATTTTTAAGTACGTTATCCACGAGTAACATGGGCTATATTTTATTTTGGAAAAAATAGGGTTCCGTAACATATATGGCTTTTTCGGGAAAAAGCTGTAAAAATCAACAAGAAAAGTTACGTACCACAAAATATAGAATCATTAAATGTTTTAATTAATTGTAGATCTTATAAATATCTATAAAAAAGTCCATTGTAATAATAAACAAAACAATTATTAGTCACAGCTTTCGTAATTCGGTATGTTGACTTTGTCAATTAATCAATGACTTAGCCAAAGATGTTCAACTGGTAAACAAAAGTTTTACATTTTAGCTTCACTTTTTTACCATTGAACTTTTACCATATACCTGATACCTGATACCTTTTACATAATTTACTTAAGACTTATTTGGGTGATACTATATCTTGTTTTATTAATAGGAATCTTTATTAGACTTTTTTGGGTGATATATTTTTTCTATTTGATAAGTATTTTATATTGATACCATTTAATTAAAAACTATAATATACCTTATAAAAATCTATGTAATACAGATTAATGGGATATTTCAATGGACAATAATCTTCCCAAATGTTGTCCTGGACGACCTCATGTATGTAACGATGACAATAGATGTTTTATTGAGACACATTGACACCACTTTTCAATAACTGCTTGTCAAAAACTATTCACTATACGTAATAACTTAGAGTAGCTAGTATATTATGGTCCTGATTTAAATGTCTTAAGTCTTTCTTTTTATATAGCTTCACGCTTTATCCTGCATATAGTAGGATAAGCAAAGGGAACTGCAGGAACCAATGCCGATTCAACAAAGTGTTAGGGCACTTTGTTGAATCGGCATTGTCATTATTTATCATGAGACACGATACCACACCACCACAGCTAAGATGGTGTGGGCACGTCGTGCGCATGGAAGATCAAAGACTACCGAAAACAGTTTTATATTGTGAATTGTCAAACGGAAGACGCAAGCAAGGTGGACAATATCTTCGATTCAAGGACGTCTTCAAACGCCATCTGACGGCATGTGGCATATCGAGCGATAGGTGGGAGGAACTAGCTCATCTCAGACCCGAATGGCACCGCACTGTTCATAAAAATACAAAAGAATTCGAAGAACGACGTCTCGAAGATCTTGACAAACGGCGTCAATTACGGAAAACTAAGCCAAAGCCCTACTATAACTATAATTACAACCCAGCTGGCCAGCTTTACTTTTTTTTTTACTCTCTTTTAAATTAACATCGAAAAAATCGAACAAATCGTATTTTTTTTATACTTGTCATTCTGAAGAGAGCTTATGCTTTAGTTAATTGGCGACGAGGTCGAATCGACGACGATTTACTTTAAACAGCATTCATAGCATGTTTGGTGATGAAATATAGGCAGGTTCTATTTTGATTTTTCTAATACTTATAATCTATGAGTTATGATTGACTTGTTTACTATATTAACGTATAAACCAAGTCACTGGCAATAATAAAAACAAGCGCCTTATCAGTTTATTTCATCAACTATATCTTAATGGCTAGGTCACACTATTATAAATTTATATATCAGATAAGGGAATTAATGCTACAAGTTTATTTCATCATTGTTTCGTTAACGTAATTTATTATCGACGACGCACATATTATGTTCAATATAAATTGATATTTCTATTTGGAAAAGCCATGTGCCCCTTGTAACATATACCTATGTAAATAAAAATATAGGTCAATTAAGAATACTCACTACAAAACTTATGGTAGGTCTGTGGAAAATAATATTTATAAAATTTTGTCAAAATTTAAATAAGCTACAAATGAAACGTGGTTATGGGTTTTTTGTTATGTCAAAAAAGCTTGGATATACGACAATTTTCTAACGTCACGTCTGAATTGGCCTTTCCTCGTATATGATTTTAATAAAACCCTCTTGCTAAGCTAGATGCAAGCATCATAAAGATACTGAAGTTTTGGCTTGGGCTAGTGCATTCGGCAGAAACCTCAAACTTATTTAGGGAAAAAATAATTTTGGGTTGAGATTAAAGAAACCATCGGAGCTCTATAAGCATCTAAGAGTTGCCAAAACACATATTCTGGGAAAATCACGAGATGAGATTGTTACCTCACTTCCAAAAGACAGAAGTATCTCAGAGCTTGAGTCAAGACTTCAGTTCCATAAACAATTTATGATAGGAGCACAATCAAGTAGAGTAGGGTTAGAATCAAGGAGGAAAGTTCAAGACATGGACATAATAAAATCTTTTATTCAGCAAGATGAGAATGATAAGTATAAGGTGCACGCAATGGGCTTGGGAGAATTCATATATATAGAAATATGCAGCACAAATCCCAGAATTTTTGACGCCTTTGCAACGGTTTTATCCATATGTGGTAAAAAGGTGAGTTTACTATCGAACAGAACTCCAAGGTCGCATACAGTCTCAACCTCTTTCACAGGATAGTTATTAATGTAGTAGGAATATGATTGGTTGTTTTTTTATCTTGCGAGTAAAATTTATGTGAAAGCATTTTTTAGCCTTAAGATTCATTCCGTTTATACGACACTATTCAATTATATTATTTAAGTCTTCTTGAAGCTTTTCCATGTCCGATCTAGTTTCAATAACTTTAACAATCTTCAAATCGTCTGCATAAAGTATGGCAATGAGTGTTTAATTATGTCTAATATATCATTTATGAAGACATTGAATAGAATTGGGCCAAGATGAGATCCCTGAGGTACACCGGATGTAATCGTATAACTTGACGATTGAGACCCATTATCCACCACAAAAAAAATGGTTGCCTGTAAAGTGGGTTTTACGGGCGAAAATTTTACGTGACAACGTCTTTTTCTCGGTAGAATATTTATTGATATGATTAATAATTATAATATAAATTGCACAAATTTTAACTATAGAAAATATATGTTGTTTACTAAAACACACACACATGTACAAACATGTGTCAAGTGATACGCGCGGCGGACCGATCATAGTTCGGTGACAGTTGACACATCGTTACGTTACCTTTTTCATATGTGACTCCGAGCCGCAACTTAATTTAAGATGTTGTCACGTCAAAAAATTGTTATAGAGATAAGATTTAACCCAGTTTAAAAGGGGCCCTGAGATGCCGTAAGCAGCTACCTTCGAAATTAGCAAATTATGTGGCACTCTGTCGAAAGCTTTGCTAAAGTTGGTGTAAATAACGTGTGCTTGCTTACCGTTGTCTAAAGCTTCTCCTGCATGCTCAACAAATGCCGTTAAATTTGTAGTAGTAGACCTACATTTAATAATCCCGTGTTGATACTGGGTTAAGTACCGTTTAAAGTAATTTTGAAAAGAGGAACACACAAATGATTCAAGTATTTTTCCAAAAGAACTAAGGATAGAAATGGATCTATAATTATTTACAATGGTGTTATCTTCGTTTTTAATATTGGAATTACCTTAGCAACTTTCCATTGCTCGGGAAATATACCGGAACGCAGATATGCATTATAAATAGCTAGCAATGGTGTGACTAAACCGCGAGAGCATTCTTTAATAAATAAAGGTGGTATACCATCAGGACCAGCACCTTTAGTTTGATCTATCCTTTCAAGCTTTTTAATAAGTTGTGTTTTAGTCATCTGGAGTGTAGAAAATGTATCTGAGCACTTATTATTTATTAATTTAAAATTAAAACAATCGTTTTGAGAATATACTGAAGAAAAGTAGGTGCCGAACATATCACATATTGCGATGCCATCACTAGAGCTTGTTTTATTATATGTTAATGTAGACGGATAAGAACTATTTCCTTTCCTTTTATGTTAAATAAATGAATATACATATTTTGATTTTTTGTGATTTGTGTCTCAATGGTAATATAAATTATAGCACTTTATATTTAATTTATCGCAACGTTTCCTTAATAATTTAAATTGTAATTCGTCTTATGGGTTTTCTTGAATCTTAACCGTATCTTTTCTTTTTCTTTTAGTATTTTAATGAGATTGCGTGAGTACCAAATGACTCTTCCAGATCAAAGTAATTTAGTAAGATGGGGTAAAGCTACCGATAAATCTTGCTACATCTGTAAACAGGCAGTGGGGACAGCTAAACATATGCTGGTGTGGTGTAGGGTACTCTGGGAAAGTAGTCAATACTCGCGGCGCTATGACAAGGTACTAGAAATCACACGTGAAGCCGTTAGTCTTTCAGTAGCAAGAGCACAGAGAAACATTACAACCAGCAAACGTTTAATAGAGTTTGTGAAAGAAGGTTCTGTTAAAAAACACACGCAAAAACCTTTCTCAATATTAGATCCAGTTCCTGATTGGATTCTTTTGATGGACACGTATGAGAAACAGTATAGAATCTTATTAATTAACGGAGGATATTTGTGTTTCGTCATCTAGACCGGATATTTTTCTATATTCTAATTCTATAGAAACAGCATAAAACCCCTGAGGACATTGGTGTTTCGTCATCCATTTATTCTCGAAACCTAAAACGCGTAGTACTGGTAGAACTTACAGTTCGGTGGGAGACAAATATCCCTAAAAGTCATAGCTTCAAACTTAATAAATATCTCGAGCTTACTACCGAACTGACCAGGAATAGGTTTAGAGTAAATTCATATGCGGTGGAAGTAGGAGCAACAGGTATAACAGCGAAATCTCTCTATAGTTTACTAAAAGATCTCGGCCTGTCTAGAACTATTATAAATTAATTTTTAGAACGCACTTTAAAGGCGGCTTTGGTAGAATTGTTTAAAATTTGGTTAGGTAGTGGGAGGAGCTCAGACAGTGAAGGTGAGCGTTAATGCATTTTAAAGGGCCCCTTTAAACCTACATTTGGGTCGCAAGTCCTGATTGGAGCTCCTCTTCCTACAACGCGATGAGCCCGCACGGTGAATCCATGGAATGCTAAGCAGTTTCTTTCTCTATGTATGAATTTCCAATTTTCCGATTTATATCTTTAACTACACTTTAGGTCACTTCGAACTGTGGTCCTAAAATTGAAAATTGGTAACTGAAAGGTCTAATAAGAAATTCAAATAAGAAATTCATAAAAAAAACATAGTTAATATATATAAATAATAGAAAAATAAGTGAGTACTACCGCAAAGTGCAAATACATCTAAGAAACAGTTAAGAAATTGTTGCGGAACCCTCGGTGCATAGCTCCAACATGAACTAGTCAATATTTAGTAATAATTTTAAAATGAATAATAATAAGCTAATAACACTATCGTATTATTAAATATATCGATAAGAAATGAAACAACGCAGCGATTACAATCTGAAGATGAGTGCAAAATTGATTTAGACTGTTGTAATTACTGACAAGTTCTTTAGATAGGTCCGGCATCCGAGTTATGATATGTTTTTTTTATAAAGGTAAAATGCCTTTTGGTGGCAATAATAAAAAATCAAAATAAATAACCAAAAATATCATACATATTATTATATAATGCTTTAACGTCATTTTTTAATTTAGATTCAAAATATTTTTTTATTATTTTAGTTGCACTTTTATAATAACTATAAAATCGTCACATGAACATGTCACTGCGCCCGACCCTGGAAGCAGTTCTGCGTATAATCAATTGTCAAAAAGCAATCGCTATATCGTAGAAATTCGATTATTCGGCCCTCAGTTATACACATTCATATACAAAAGGCCAATTGACCTAAATGACACAGGTCATGTAATGACAGCAATTGTGCAAGCATGGACGTGTCGGAACTGGCAGCAGTCCGCTCCAAATTTTTTCAACCAAATTTCTAAATAGACATTGAATATGTGCTAGTTATTTTCAATAAATTACAATTCTATTACTTTCTATTATTTATTTTTTCAAAATCACGCCTGTAAATGTTTTCCAAGCAAAGCCAACTAGCTAACGAGTAGAATTTGTTTAATTAATTATCTATTGGACTGGTCGAGTTCGGATATGGGCTATATTTTTTACTGATCCGCCTTTTTGATATTTTTAAAATTGTACCAAAAATAAAATCTGAGTCTTCTTGCCTCTCTAAGTGTTCGCAATTAAAACGCTTCCATAAATAATATTTGATGATGATTAACGTCAAGTTGTAATAAGTTTCATAATATGAATAGTAATAAAAAACAATAATGTTTTAAATGTGATTGATTTGACCGATGGAGAGATAAGAAGAGATATCTTCGTTCAACTTAATGAGGATATTTTTTTTTGGATACAATCATTTGGGATTTTAACCCAAAAGTACTGTCAGCGGCAGAAAATGACAGATAAGATGCCATCGAAGTTAAGAACATCAAATCAGTAAAATATTTTTTAATTTATAAACTTATTACATTAAAGGTGTCTGCAATTGTGACACAGCATTTTTTATAATAAAATTATTAGGTAAATACTTATGTAAGTAAGTTTGAATTATTCACTACACAGATACTGCCCAACTACGCTACGGTATAATTATACTGTGATATATATGTCTACTTAAAGGTTACTTGTGACAAATTAATAATAAAAATATATTTGACTTAACTATGGCGACAGTTAACTCTACGAATTGTATTGTATCAGAAAAATATTGTGTTAAATTTTTCTGTCAGTATGTTTTCGGCTATTTAAAGAGATTTCGAAATTCACAAGCAATTCATATAATAATACTGCTGAATACTGTCTCGTTCAACATCACTATCCGTGGCTAATGATGTATGTCGACCACATAACTCAATGACGAGAATCGACTGATACTGGAGCGTAAAATGAATGTCAGGAAGACGTTTGAGAACGGTGATCTCAAGCTGAATATGTTGAAAACCTAGGACATGATTTGAGAAAACCGGACTCAAACACCATCCATATCGAATTTGAGCCAGCCGTTAAGTTGGACAATTTCACATTCTTTGAATTCGTTATACGTGAATCTGGAGGCGTCGATCACGACGTCCATGCCCGTATAGGCACAGCTTGGGCCAAATGGCGGCTGTTCACTGGCGTTGTTTGCGATAGCAGAATACCGCCTTAACTCAAGGTAGTTGTTATAATTATATGACAGCCACATACAAATAATAATTCCACCGGTCCTTTTATACGGCAGCGAATGTTGGCCAACGTTATTTTGGCATGCTCAGGAGCTAAACATGATGAGTCCCATACGTAACTTATTCTTTCAGGTAGTCTTGAGGTCCGTGACGAGCGGATAAGCTCCAGAAGCGTCGCCGGAGTTGTTAGGTGACGTTATAGCCGGCCTATGTTGGAAGACAGTGATGACTTGATATTTCTGTCCTCGGAGCTAAACCTGGAAGCCTAAGGACGCTCTTTGGGCCTAATCAGGTGCAGTTACTCCCATACTTTAAGAGCATTTCATCAGGGATGATCTACCATCCTTTACTTTGTGACGTATATGTTCAGCCTCTATGTTCACAAAAAAAATCTTTTTGCACCTGTTCCGTACAAGACCGTCGAGCAACACCATTAGGATTCAGTACATATTATGGTTAACCTACAACTTCATTTCCTCACCTATTCCGTTTGAGATTTTCCTCATTATAAAAAGAGTGTTATTTATACCTACAGCTACGATCAGCATAGCTAGAGAGAGTTACCTGCGTTCTTTATTTCTGCCCGAGCTCCCAGCGATGAATGCTACGGACAGGAACAGAACTCTGCAGTTAGTTATCTTAGAAGTGTAATGAAAATAATTATCAGTGGGATAATACTTTTACATCTCTTATTGCATCTACTTATTGCCGAATTTGTAAAAATTAACAATGAAACAAAGTTATAGTTAAAGTAAAAATACAATTGAATCATTTTCTAATGACAAAATCATGTTGTTATAACAATTTTAGTTTTAGAATCGTAAGGCCTTGTCACGCCAGATTGATTACAATTTGTAATATATTTTTCCTCATAATGACTTCGCAGATAGATAACGAAGTATTCTCTTATCAAAATCCGCCAATTAGTGTCTTACAAGTTGAAAAGGAAAGTCAAATTTTAATAATTACATAACTAAACTACTTTTGATAGTGAATTGAAATAGTAATCAAAACTACAGATGAACACTAAAATCACAAAAATAAAAAAAAATACTGCCTGTTTTGTCAGTTTTATTAGTTACGAATACCATAAGGGCACACAAAGCAATTCCTCCTCACATAAGTTAATAGAAAAAGAATATACAATATTGTACAATTAGATGTGATAGATTATTTTTGTAAATAAAACCTAACGAATAGGCTTTAGGTTGGGATAAATGTATATGGTGTGTACTTGTAAACAAACTTGGCTTATACATTAAAGAGACGGAAGTGCAATCAACTATAGTGTAGTCGAATTTCAAACTTATATCTAAAGAAACCAATAAAAAATACTTTATATCTTTCATTGTCAGTCATTTATTTTGTTAATATAGTCGTTCAGTTGGCAGCGGCCTTGACGTGAACTTACATAACAGTGATGTTTATACATGAAGATATTATACAATCTTTTTATGGATGATATAAAACTCTTTATATTATAGTTTTGTTCACTAATATTTTAAACGTTCACTTGCTCGTAATATGTGGAATTAGAGACAAGCAGAGAGTCGAGGTACTAAGTAATCTCTATATATTCCGTTTAAAATTGAAAGCAAAATGTAGTCATTTTAAAAATATGTACAGTTTTTGTTTCGTAGATATAATTAATTATTTCTTCTTTTCTTTGTTTCCTCAATAGTCCTGTTTTTCTAACTATAATTCTCTAACATACCATAAAGAGAAGTTATTAATTAATAAATATAAAAACAACTATAGTATATAACTGTTTAATATTTCATACTTTATTAATACGGCGCGACTGAGTGGAAATGTTAGAATAGAAATATTTTAATATTTTGCAAGTCATTAAGGCCGGACCGGCGCGTCACAAGATGTGGTGCGTGCAAAAGAATATCGACGACGATGAATGTTTATTATCATTACTCGTACGTACAATACGTCATTCAGTTATAAGAACGATTGTTCATGCGGTAATCATTCAGAGGCGTTTTGAACGTGGACTACGCGACATCTCTAGGATATAAATAGTTAAAGGTATTTTACATACTGTAAAAATATATTTTAACTTAAAATGACTATCAATACTTGATATAATAAAATATTTTTATATTTAATATAATTTTTCTTACATTTTATTCATTTTAATATATAATTATGAAAATATTGTTTCATATATTACTGGAAGATAACCAAAAATACATTACCTACTCAAAATATCTATACGATTTATAAAAAAATAACAAACTTCTATATTTTAAAGCACCATATATTGACAATATATCATTCTAAGTTTATAACAATATGTGATCTATTTCAGGAATCTCAACGTTCCTATTTTGGACTAGCTACTGGCAACTCCGAGGGAATATTTAACTAAAATCTCGGGCTAACTTTAGTAGTGCCGTGTTTTGACCGTGAACAGTTTGACGGTTACCGCTACTTCGGTTAAAATTTTACTCGTTTTGTGATAAAAAGTTTAATACAATGGCTCAAGTAAAGAGAGTGCTTGTTATATACACCGGTGGTACTTTTGGAATGTTGAAAAATGAGAAAGGAGGTGAGTTATTTCAAAATTATGCTGTTATATTAAAATTAAATTTTACATAATTTATATGTTATTGAATATATATTTAATCTTTATATAAAAATATCAAATTATTATATAATATATTATTACAGTATATTCAATGTATTAAGATTAAAGCAAGCCACGTGGGGTTTAATCACTTAAAACTAAACAATACTTATACAAATTTTATTTATGTATGAATAAATTGTTTTTAAAAGAAAAATGCAATATCAATACATAACACAATAAATAACATTATATGTTATATGTCTCTATACAAATTCCATAAGCGAAATAAGAGACGCGGCAAGCTTGTTTTGGCGAGACGTAGAGCAATCCTTTAACATATTGTATTTCAAGTTAATATGTTGAGTTTTCTAAATATATTGCTATCAGAACATTGAAGCAGTAATCTATTTCATCTACAATTTATTATACTTTGCGAGTGATATTTTTGTGATTAAATTTAGCTCCTAACCTATCTAAATCAGAGGTATATGACATTTTAACATAATTTTTTAATTGTAAATATTAGTTAAAACTGGAATTGAACCCATAATCAGTAAATCTATCTAATTTAATTGCGCTGATTATGAATATTATGAATATTATCATATGGAATACGTCGTTTTGGAAAAACGTTTCAAATTGTTTTCGTCTAATTAGGTATAGATAATAAGATAATATCATAGGAAATATTTGAAGCAATAAAAGTTTTTTCGAGCAAAGATCACGCAAATTAAATATCAATAAGCTACAAATTACAAGTAATAATAAATCACCTAACTTTTAGCTTCAATTTAATTCCAAAAGTTCACGAAAACAAAAAGAGGGTATCTTAATGACAGCTAAGCATAGGCAGGACGTCAGCTATGTTCATTTATTACAGCACAAGTATAAATATCAGTCAAGTGCGAGTTGGACTCGGACACTGAGGGTTCTGCACCAATTTCATATAGATAGAGGGTTATTTATAAATGTTGATAAGCTTATCTTTGTGTTTGTATATAATGGATTTTTCTTCAAGTTTGTAATGGATTTTTTTAACAATTAACAATTTTCTTTTGTGCTTTAAGATCTAACTTCTTGTAAATTTCATATTTATGTTTTCATAATTTGTAATAATAATACGCATGTGTTCATACTAGGTGAGAAGTAACTACCATATAGATTATGTTTACGCAGCGATATTTATACAAATGTGACAAAAATAACATTTTACTAAAATAATCTTGATAGACTGAAATAAAAATACCTCGAAAGGAAAAACGGTATATAAGTATACCGTTTTTCCTTTCATGGTACGGAACGCTAAAAAGTTACGAGTGTATGTTTCCATTTAATACCACCTAAAGTTATTAGCGTCTCTGCGTATTACTGCGAGATGTTATCATATTTCATGTAGTTGTAACTCTATGATATTGTTTAGACTATATTAATTCTTGGTTCGCGAGCTCATTTGCATTCCTTTGGGGTCACAGGTCATTTTTTTCAAGTAAAAATGTATAAATATCTTAGTGAATACTTAATATAAGCTATATTGTTCAATTAATTTATTCATAATGGCCAAAGAAGAGAAAATTACATAATATTTCATGGCTGGAGTGGATTATTCCATCCAACCATCCCGTTAGGGTCGACGTTCGTTTCCACTATTCCTTTCTCCACTTAATTAAATTTTCAAAAAGAAAAGTAACAAACACCTCGTAATCATTAAAGGCTATCATTTTTGGTTATCATTTGAGCACTATATGTTTATTATATAGTATACTATTTTCAATAATAATTATATTTTTCAATAATTTCCTAGGCCTATGCTTATCTATTGTGAAGTCGGATTAAGAGTGGGTTCAAATATAACATTGATAACAAGAATAGATACAGATATTGATATATATATTTCACACATATTAAATTAGTAAAATAAATAAAAATAAAGTGGTGTCACAATCATTTTATTGATATCGGTTATTTTATTAAGTGCACACGATTTTTCAATAAAATGCTTCATGGGTAGATGGGTAAAAAGACATTCAAAATGGGTCGAAATCGCTTTATACGATTTGCTTGAACCAGGAAAAAATAAATTTAATAATTTTATATTTTTCACGAACAAAGTTGTCGGTAACTAATAGTACTTTAATGGTTTCGTATTGTTTAACGTTTTAAATGGAAACTTTATATCGATGCGAATCAAAATAAATTGCCAATTGATTAAACGTTAAGATCGAAATTAATGTAGTCGTGGTCATAAAGATAGAGCAACTATAGCGACTTTATTATGTATCTACTTATCGTTCCCTAAGTTGTTTTCTAGCATACTTACAGCAAAGCAATTAATAATCCGAAGAATTTGAAAAAAAAAATGGTTTGTCTAAAATTTAATACTGGTTTTCGTACTTTAACATGCAATTTTACTGAATAGGCCATACATTAAGGTTAATCCAATGTGAGTCCATAAATAAATAATTAAAAGATTTTTCTTATATTATTTTTTATATATTTATAATTTTTAATATTAATATGAAATTAATGCTTATAATAGCCGATAAATATCACATATTCCTTGGTGTTTCATAAAGAAACATAAAGTAGTGCGTAAATTTCAATTAAATATCATTAAATTACACGCCCAAAGTCCATTATTAACTATGAAGCGTATCAGGCTTATCTGGTCGTTAATAAGATGCTCGTATATTCTACCTTATGATTATCTACAATTATGCCCTTGCAACAAACACATTACCTGCTCAGATATATGAAAAAAATATATATAACCTGTTTATATTAAATTGTTTTTCAGTGCTTGTACCTCAGAAGAACATAGAACACCGTATCATCAGAAAGCTTCCACAACTGCATGACAATGAATACTATCAGAAACATTTGGCAAACAGTGACAAGAGCGACTACCTCGTCTTGCCCGGTAAGTTTTATACATACCTACATATAAAACTGTTAGATGACTGACCTATACAAACGTCTAAGCTAAAACTGCGGACTTAGAATCTTATATAAATAGCTTTATTTGGGATCATTCTTTTAACGTATAATCTTTGAATGCTCTACATTTAACGTGACATTGACGAAGGGATATGTGTTCTACTGACACGCTGAACATACCAGACAAAAGGAACTGAACTAAACTAGTTTTTTGTAGACCATAAGTATAGTTAAGGATGGTAGAAGGATTTTTGGACAGTTAAATAAGTAGATTTGATTAGACAAAGCTTGAGGAAAATGTCGTAAACTTTAATTTTTAATTTTATCGTAAAATTTCCTGTTAAAGATAAGTTTAATGTTTGAATATTTTTTGTCACTATAACCGCGCGACAATTTCTCAAGGACAATTGGTAAACGCGAACGAAGCGGCGAGCTCAATGATAGCCTAATGAATATATAACTAAAACGTTCCGCCATCCAACTTGCAATGTCTCGAAAATTGGGGAGGAGGAGAATATCGACGTGTCAAAGCTAGGTTACATTTGCCTACCATTAGTTATTCAGGATACAGTGTGAAGCGATAATATTATATACTAAAATGTAATGAGACTGTGGTCCGGGAATCAAATATTATTTTTATAGTCGTAAACGATTATTTGACTATTATTTTTCAACGGTGAGATATTCTGTCAAATAAATAACTTTTTAAGGCATATAGGTTATAAAATAAGATAACAGTATTATTCTTTTTACTTGCGGCGCTTTGCCTAGTTGCCTGAGCCAAGAAAATAAAAAAATTCTCGAGAGGGAATCCAACCCACAAACCGTCGCGTTTACAGGTAGACGTTTTGCGCACGACAGTCATCAATATTAAATTTCTTAAAATAAACTATTGAATAAAAATGGTAAAATTTAATTTTATACAATAAAAATAAACATTCAATAAAAATAAAACAATTAAATATAAAAATAATAATAAAAATGATAACATTATTAGTTAAGTCTGAATATTAATTAATTAATTATTTTTTTAATTATTTACGTAAATCTATCGTAAACATACATTAGTGATATTACTTGTTATTTAATAATTAGTTGGTTGCTGCAATTTTATTATCTGTAACGCTATCAATATGATGCAATATCTTGAGCAATGGAGTATTACCTATTTTAAGATATCAGCAAATTAGTTCAAAGGCCTCTTTATAAAATGACTGTGCTTAAATATTTTTTATCTTATATTCATATTATCAGTTAAAATAATTATTATAAATAATTATAATATTTGTTTTATAATGAGTAGCTTGTATATTTATAATAATATTTTTGGATGTGAATTTTATATTCTGTGTGTTTCCGAAATAAAAAAAATAACATGGAATAATTTTTTAAAACAAAAGTAGACTAGTGAGTTCCACAGTGACTAGTGAGTTTAAAAGACATAATTTCAAGTGTTAATTGTCAAGCAAATGTAAAAGGCTAATGTGTAGAATTTTTGTAATCAATTGTGAATTAAATAGTTCAAGATCGAAAATTCACTATATTTTTCTATTCGAGATTTTGAAGACGATACCATAAGTAAAATTGTAGGTCAAAACTTCGCCTTTCTAAGTGTCCGCAATTAAAACACTTCCACAAAAAATATGTATTGATGATATTGTATCGATTCACTTACTGATATGTGAAAACGAAATATGAATTTGTAAGTGCGTGAATTTGTTTCCTTGAGGCGTAAATTTAAATTCCGCTGTGTTCATATATATAATTATACTAGCCATGCCAAAAAAATACTTAATATTTTTTTGTCTTTCGTGACTCGGATTAACATCTTAAACAATAAAAGTACATAGTAATCGAATAGACATGTTCATAAAATAGATGATCAATTATTTTGTAAGCTTTTTTACTTTTATTTTCAATATAAATGTTGCAGATGGTAAAGACACAGAGACTAAGATATTATATAAAATCCACGAATATGAAGAGTTGAAGGACTCTTCGGACTTCACAATAGAAGATTGGATCACACAGGCTCGCGATATTAAGGTAAGTTTTGCAAGCAAACACTATATTGCTTGAATTCAATTGTACATTTGGCAAGACTTCCACTAATAAGCAATATCTCTAAAGTGGAAGAGGTTTCACTACTGTTTACTAGCTAATTAATTAAAACTTCATACCATATTCCACATTTAGCAAGAGGTCGAAAGAACTTAGTATCAAAACACTTCGTTTTACGTTCTCTGACTTTGTGAGTCAAGAGAGAGAGATTATGAGATGTCAAAAGAAGTTAGAGTCAAAACACTTCGTTTCATTTTCGCTGGCTTTCGAGTCGAGAGAGAGATTAGTAGATTCCTTATTTTATAAATTTTTGTAACTGCAACTTTTCGTTACATGTCAGCCGCTATTGTTATCGTAGTAAAATCTTCAATGTTCAAACAGAGGTGTTTAATACTTATAAATGGTTACAGCGTTTCTACCACGACTACGATGGATTCGTCGTCCTCCACGGAACCGACACGACGGCGTATGGTGCCTCGATATTATCTTTTATGTTGGAGTCAGTGGGCAAAACAGTTGTGCTTACCGGGGCACAGGTCAGTTGGAAAATATTGTGTTATTTAAATGTATCCAAACACACACATACATACAAGTTAATAATGAATGTTTACGAGAAATTCAATTTAATATATGTTAAATATGACACAGATTACCGATAAGTATCTTTTTAATGCCAGTTATATATTAATTTTGCAATTTTCTGCCTGGTACTATAAATTATTATGGAAGCGTTACCACATTTAAAACTTAATTGCGAAGATGGTGGAAGCCGATGACAGTTTCTTTCATTTTACTATAATTATTTTTCAAGCTATACTTCTATTTCTCATTAGGTACCGATATTCCAACCTCGAAGCGATGGTAACAACAACATTCTGTGCGCTATCCTGATTGCCGCTACATTACACATACCTGAAGTGACAGTGTTCTTTGGAGCAAAACTCTTCAGAGGCACAAGGTAAATGTATATTTTAATTAATAGTAATAAAAAAATCAATATTTTTTTTTTTTTTTTTTTTAGCTTCACGCTTTATCCCGCACATGGCAGGGTAGGCAGAGGGAACTGCAGGAACCATAAGAACCTAGTGTTAAGACACTCCGTTACTCAGTCCCTGCTTTCTCCGTCCCCACTTTCCGCCGTTTTTCGAGGCATTGCGTGTTGAGTGGCGGAACTCAACGCCGCGCTTTGCCTAGTTTACCAGAGCGAAGAAAATGGAAATAGAAAAATCCATCTTCTCCGACTGGGGATCGAACCCAGTAACCGTCACATTAGTCGCGTTACAGGCAGACGTTGCGCCTCTGCGCCACGCCACGACGCCACGATAATCAGATCAGTCACCCATTAGCTCGTTGCCATATTTCATAACTATATGTCAACGGAAGTACAGTATAGCTTTAGATTACGCAACGAATTTCATATAAATTACAACATAAACGAAGTATAACATCTCCTGAATGCCCTTTTGCGTTTTTCTGTGGTCCAAGAGGGATTTGAATATTTGATATTAATTCAAATTTCATACCTATTTTTGATTTTGATGAAGATCTTCACACAGACAGATGGACAGCAAAGTGATCACAAAAAAATTTCATCCTCGTTCTGTAAAAAAGTTAAAATAATAATATACTATAATGTAAAAAACATATATATTTCAGGGTAAAGAAAGTGTCAAACACAAGAATATACGCTTTTGACTCACCAAACTTCCCACCACTATTAGAAGCGAGGACAACACTAGAGGTAGACCCTAAAATGCTCATCCATCCTCCGGGCTCCGTACCAAATGAATGCAGGTTGCACGACAAGCTATCCAAAAAAGTATATGTTTTGAAAGTAGTTCCTACAATAACTCCTGAGGTCATTAGAGCAGTTTTCCAAGGCATGGAAGGTAAGAAAGCTTTATTTTAAAAAACATTTGTTGTTACAACAATGTAAATCTTTCTTTTTACTGCAGGATGAAATTCCATTTCTCTTATCCTTTATGTGGAACAAAAGTGTTTTGTTCTCTCTCCGTTAGTTATTTTATAACTAAAATAATTACTTAATAATAAATTAGGGAATTATGTTATTATTTTAATTTCTCCGCTCATTAGTATAATAGGTATAGTAAGTGGAGTGTTGAACGTCTAACACGCAATACAAATTCACTAAGTTTAAGTGGATTAATCTTTAAATGTTGAATACCTAAATATATCTGATTAAATTGTTTTGATTGAAACAATAGTAAATATGGCATTCAAAGTCGATGTAATTTAAATAAATATTTAAAATTGTTAATTCATATTTTTTGTACTAAATATCAATAACTATTTCTTTTACAGGTGTTGTATTAGAAACATATGGAAACGGCAACATTCCAATCAAACGTAAAGAAATTTACAAAGAAATTGAAAAGGCTGTGAAGAATAATGTTATTGTTGTGAATGTCACTCAATGTATCAACGGAAACGTTTTAGGAAAAGCTATTTATGAAACTGGCTTGGTAAGTTTAAATTTAGATGACATATTAAATGTTCATGGTCATTAGTCAAATATCGATTTCGGGTGGTACGATTTATCTATTCTTTATATACCCATATAAATCTAATCTAATCTATGTAAAATCTATATATAGCTGATTAATTTGTTTGTTTCGTTGATAGTGTTAATCTCAGGAATTTCTGGCTAGGATTGATTGTTTTAAAACATGACATTGAGGAAAGTTATACTTCATTACAAGAATGGTTTCCATGTACTTGTGCTTGTATAGTTATAACGTACATTAAGCCATATTATATAATTATATATATGTCTTAATTGACGATCTAAGAAAGAAATAGAATATCTTTATATGTACGCAAATACTTGCTACTTTGTAATATTAATAAAAATATCTGGAATGCATAAAAAATATTATTACTTAGTGCTCAAAAAGGCATCTACTTATCTAACTATTTTGTACCTAATTTTATGATTACAACGTGATATTCGATTTGGTTAGATATGAAAAGTCTAGCTGCCGATATTTTTTTATTAACAAATGTGCTAATTTTTTTAGTATATTGTAAGATATAAGAAGTGATTCGAGTTTACTTTATAGGAAAACATCGAAATACACGTAAACGTATTCGGACAAAGATTATTTATAATTGTAGAAAATTACATAAATAATTTAATAATAGTATTCCTCTTCCAATATGGACCATTTGCTTGCATGCAGAACCCTCATTTACAATATTTCATCGCTTTTATAGTCATTGTTGTGTAGAACTACCTCCTTTTTATACATTATCTTACTTATAATTTATATTTTTTCAGTTATTAGTTGAATGTGGCGTAGTGCCTGCCTTCGACATGACAGCAGAGGCGGCGTTCGCCAAACTCTCGTACGTCCTCACTAAAACTGAACTCAGTTACGAAGAAAAAGTAGAGGTATATATTTAGTGTATAGTTTATAAATACTGTATTAATAATAAGTGATTACGTCATTGTCGTAATAATATAAGATGTAACTAACTAAAAATAATTGACGTTAATTTATAAGTAACTCATATACTATCACCTGGCAGTCTGTGAGACAGACTGTAAATGCTATCCTAATAATATTAGGGAAAATTAATTATTTTCATTTCTCCGCCTTAGCAGCGAAGTGCGGCGTTAAGTTCCGCCACCTAATACGTAATATCCCAAATTTGGGCAGACGGCAGAGAACGGAGAATTTTGACGATACGCAAGATTACCCTATAGCTAAAAAAGAATAAAAAGCTATTAAATTTAAGCTATTAATTTTAGCGATTATTAATATATGTGGCAAATAAAGTAATTTGCATTACAATAACCTTTACACTTTAACGAAAGTTATATTAATCTAAATAAATGTTTTATTTTTTTATATTTATATATTATAAAACAATACTGAACAATATTTTTATTTTATTTTCAGTTAATGAAGACCAACATAAGGGGGGAGTTGTACAACCCTAATCATGCGATCTGAACATATGTTTAGGAAGAATAGAATAAAACTACTTTTAGTAAATTGTACTCAATTAAATTATTAAGTGAAAAGATTATTGAAATATTGATTATTACGGATATAAATACTGAAAATGATGTGGCAAAGTAACTTTACTTTTATAATTAGTGGAACAAAGGCAGTACCAGATTGAAGTTAAGTCTAGGGCGGCAGATTTTTAGGGCGGTACAGGTTTTGACAGATGATTCTTCTTCCTTTTCTATAGGTTGTGTATTTTTTCTATTATGTAATTCATATAATTGGTACTTTCAATGGTAATTTTTTTATAATTTACAATCTGTTTGCAGTACTCTAACTAGTACATTACTCAATTTCTATGTCCACTCTTTTTATAAGTGAAATTAACAAAAACTTAACAATATATCTTAGAAATACACAAACTTGCCTTTAGACTATAAGTATGGAGTACTAAAAAATGATTACTAAAAAAAACATTAAATATTCCCTCTTTCTCATTCACTCGTTCGCTAAATGAGAGTGACAGCAAAATGTAAAATAACTAGAATTTAGTTAAGTTACACAGATCGAATATTGATGTACCTATAGTATAAAGATATTTTGTTTATTTTTTAAAGCAATGTATATATTTACGTATCAATTAATGTCATTATCAATATAAATAAGTAAATTAAAACTAATTTATATTTTTATTTTCTATCCATTTTCTTATGAATTATATAACAAAGGCTGTTAACGCTATTGCTTATCCAAATTCTATTTTTATACGAGGTAAAAACGTTTCACTCACTTTATTCCCATATTCAGAATCAAAGTGCAAAAAATAATAAATAATAAATAAATATAAATGTTTATAAAATATTTCCATGCAATGGCTTTTATTTCAAGCGTAACACGTTGTATAATTTTACATAATACTACACCTATATCCTCATATCTTTATAATGCAAAACAGACTATAATTCAAAAAAATTGATTTTTAACAAAGAGGAAAAGCAAATTTTAAAGATCAAAAACCTAAGAATAATATTAGTAAAAATTTCGCATGTCATAAAATAAACAAAAGTAAGTGAAATCCACACATTTATTGAAGAAATATTATTTGTTCCAATACACAATCATATACTTAAAGTACACAATAAATAAGATATCAAATTACAGAATACATCGTTCAGTATATTAGTAGTTTGTGCAATCGACGTATTGTTATGAATCAAAGATGGCCGTTAGGAGAGAAAACATTTAATAAAAGTTAAATTAAGCTTGTTACAAGTAATGACATTCAAATTATGATTTTTTTTTAAAAAATTAGGTAAAAAGGCAATAACGTAAATTTTTAAATGCTTTAATAATACTTAATACTTATCTGTAGAAAAAAAATAAGAAATATGTATATAAATTATAATTTACTAACACCAAGTGCTTATTACTTGCCATCATTAATTCATACATTGTAAATTAAACTTAGTTTTGTACTAAGCTCAAATAAATTGTAGATTTTTAATTTAAATCTCAAATATTTGAGCTGTTCACGCACTATACAGTCACAAACACAAATGTATCGGTTACAGAGCTCTATAACATCCCTAGTATTACATAATATATATAAACTTATAAAGAAAACAAAATGGCACAATAATTACTCATTCAATATAAATATTACCTAATATACAAAACATATATCAGAACGTTATCAAATGGTAGTTTTTTTAATAAATAAAACATTTAACAAAATCAATTTGATAAAAATAATAATAATGGCGTCATATATTTAATACCAACTGTAGAAGCGACAGTATTAAATCGTACAATTATAATATATTACAATAATCTAAGTGATGTTACGTGTAAATGGAAAAATATTATAAATTTCTACGACAAGAAGGCAGTGTTGGGAACACTTTAATTTTCAATACAGTACAAAATCTAAACTAATCTATAGTAACGGTAGGTTTAGATACTATTTATGATACGTTATATAATAGCTCAACAACCGACAGACATACACAAAGGAAATAATAAAAATATTATTATAATTATTTAAATTTAGTTTTGTTTATGTATCAATATTTTTTAATTTAAAAAAAATAAAAAAAATTGAAATCCTTATTTATATAAGTAATAATAAAGCAAATTGAATTCACACATCTCTTACTTCGAGTTATAAATATGAATAAAGCTAATATAAAAAATATGTCTGTCCGTTAATATATAGCTAATAAAGAAAATGCAAAACGTGCTAAGTACTAAGATCTCAAAGTACTAATAAATTCACATAACTTACATTATTGCGTCTATCGTTTGTACTTACAAGTTTTAAGGGTAACTCTAGTAAATATCCACGGCTTATCTCTTATCCTAGAACGTGTGGGTGTTGGTGTGACCAACAGTTTAACAGGCGGTCACTTCTTTCTTCTTGGTCGCAGCTGCGAGGGCCGACTCTTCTAGAAATTACATTATAATTCTATTATTATAATAATAATTTAAAGACACGTATCTTTATTTGTCTTTTGTCTGGATGCAACCATTTCGTTTTCAAGTATATCCTCATTTTCTTAAGTATTTTTTTTTATTTGTAAATAGTTAATGAATTGCAAATTAAAAATAGTTTCTACCGAGATAACTTAAAATACAATAAACCTTATTTAAGTAACTTAAAGTAATAGTTTTAATTGAAATGTTAGCAGTAATTATATTTAATTAGGTAGAACTTAAAATTTCAATAAAAGACATTGTCAATTATTAGGCAATAGCCAGTTTGATTGATTCAAAATGTCACCGGCACAACATCTAATACGACGATTGTGGGTTCAAATTCCACTCGGAGAAAATAAATTATTTTCTTTGTTTAAGAACAACAAGAACAAAGTTTTCTTATATAAATCAAATTAAAGACATAAAGTCTAATCAAATTAGAGATACAGTTTGTAGTATGACATAGATACCTCATATAAATCATAATACAAGTGGATTATTTATTTGGTATATAAGTTTACAGTACCTGCAGGGTGCATACGTTTCAGTACACTAGACAGATCCAGGCCAGTGAGGGTACGTAGTGCCGGGGGTAGGGCACCGGCTAGACGCGCTACCTCCCCGGTAGTACCGTTGTCCCCCACTAGTACTATTTCATCTGTTTTAGCTAGAGGTGCTGATATTTCCGCTGCGATCTGAAATAAAATTACGTTATTCTACATAAATATTTGAAAGTTTACAAATGTTTAAACTATGAAGCTTATTTATTATTTTTACACAAAATATTAAAATAATTTACTTAAAATTAATTGATCAAAATTAAAATATATATTAAATGTGTTTTTATATACGCAAATTTAAATGCATTTTCATGGTAACTATCGAATAAATAAATAATTCTACTGTAGGTAACTTCATCAGTGTAATAGTGGGAGTATGATTTCAAATTTTCTTTACCTACACTATTACTGCTGCGAAGTAACGAGTTAATTTGGTTTGTCTTTGGTTAATCGTTTGCAAATTTATTTCTAAATAAATACTTATATTTAAAAATAAAAATATTAAAAAAAATATTCTACAATTATATAATATGAACTCGTAATATACGACATATACTATGCTATCATAATTGTATATCTATTTTAAATATCAATAAAAAATAACTTCACAGACACTTTATCGTAAATATAATTAATATAGATAAGAAATCATTTATCCTATCTTTGTATTATCTCAAATGGTTATTTTGAATCAAAGTCATGGCTAAGTAAATCTATACATAACAATGACTGTATATGGAATCTTGATAGTACATATTTTATTTTTCCTCTTCGAATTGAAATTCAAAATATGATTAATTGAAAAAGTATCTTACAATTATTTTTCAATCATCGACATATACAAGTATCTACTATCGGGTAAGAAGTTTGTTTACCTAAGAAGAGCTGTCAATAAGGTCAACTGTCTCTTATAAATATAAAACTTTCAATTTTAATAATTATTTAAAAATAACATAATGGTAGATGCATGCATGAAATTTCAACGATCTTATTTCTACAAATTAATATAATTTAAATATTTTGGACAGTGTAATAAGGTTGGCTAAGCTCAATTTATATATATATATATATATATATATATATATATATATATATATATATATATATATATATATATATATATATATATATATATATATATATATATATATATATATATATATATATATATATATATATATATATACATATATACATATATACATATGACATATTACTAAAGCCGTACATATATATCTAACTAATTAAATTTACAATATAAAAACCTTACCTTAGGCAATGCTTCCAAAACCAAAGCCATGATGGCTGCATCTCCATACTGCTTGTACACTTTAGCCTTAGCCAACATGCGTTCAGCATCTGCTTTTCCCACATCACCGATAGCGGTGGCTTCTGCGAGACCGAGTACTTTAATGCGTTCCGCATCCGCTTTAGCCGCTTCCACTGTTTGTGTGCTAAAAAACAAGTCATTGAGTGTGCATTTTAAATTTGTTAAAAAAATGTAATAAAAATATATACAGAGTGTATCGGACATGGAGGTCGCTATCAAAACCACTTATAGGCGAAAATATTTCAAGGCTATATACAAAAAACTAATTCACTATTATCAATAGTTTAGGCACAGGATCATTTTTCCTATTTCACGATATTTATACGTGCACTGTAACGTGTGAGGTAGTCATAATTAAATACGAATGACTTCGTACTACAAAAATACTATTAAACGTTGTCAATCTGTCACCTTTCATTAAAAAAAATAACCTAATGAGAAAGGGATATATATCTTTCCTGTTCTCACAGGATAGTGTACGCTTGCGTCATATATATATATATATATATATATATATATATATATATATATATATATATATATATATATATATATATATATATATATATATATATATATATATATATATATATATATATATATATATATATATATATATATATATATATATATATATATATATATATATATATATATATATATATATATATATATATATATATATATATATATATATATATATATATATATATATATATATATATATATATATATATATATATATATATATATATATATATATATATATATATATATATATATATATATTAAATTCTTAAAATTTGTTTTATAGATATCGTTGTTTATTATATAAATACCTTAATATTAATATTGTATTTAAATCCTGTAACAGTAAAACAATGGGACTTACCGTTTCCCTTCCGCTATGGCCTGCAGACGATACGCCTCAGCCTCCGCGGGCAGACGCACCGTCGCTACTAACTCTTCTTCACGACGCATAATTTCTTGTTGTTCTACCTTTTATTTCATTTAAAAATAAAACATTATAATCTCTAGTATATTCTGTTATTTATTTATCAATTTCACATAAAATCTGAGTTAAATCTTTTAGTTCTAAACAACTGCAAGGTCAGTTAAGTAGGGATAGAGAACCTAAGGTCGAGCATTACATATTACGTTTTAAACAATTTCCGTCGCAATTTGCCTGAATTTAAGACACGGTGTGTGGCGTAATTCAACGCCTTATTTTGTTTCCCCATTTCCCAAAGGTCCTCCACAAGGAAATTGAAACCTATACGCTATCCTACTACTCCGATGACTTAGTAATAAAAATTTAAATATTTATAATAACTGCATAAAGCAGCCGTTTGTTTTTTGTTCATTTTAAATTATTTTCTTCTAGGATTATTTATTTACTCGCAATATGTGTATATTACGATAACAAATTACAATCACATATTAACAGTATTTTTCTAATATTTTTTACGTTATATGAATAATAGTCTCACTTTATAAACATAAATACGTACAGAATGTTACTTGTTATCTATTCAAATAAAGAAATAAATAAGTAAGTAGTAGCTACCTCAATTTGCTTGCGACGCTCCACAATTTCGATTTGGATTTCTTCGTTTCGTATTTTCTGTTTGATCTTCGCGGCTTGCAGCTCGTAGGCCAGTGCGGCTTCTGCTTTCTGTAAATTATTTATTTATAGTTAATTTAATGTAATTAACATAATAAAAAAGCGGGGACGAAAAAAGCAGGAACTAAGCAACGTCAAGTGTCTTAACACTAGGGTCCTATGGTTCCTGCAGTTCCCTCTGCCTACCCAGCCATGTGCGAGATAAAAGCGTGAAACTAAAAAAACAAATATAATATATATACATACATAATAAATACATAATAAATTCGACATATGTATGTCATCCATGAATATAATAATTTAAATTACAATATATTCAACATGGCGCTCCCCAGTTGAGAGAACAAGCGTAAATTATCCATTTTGAATATTATATTGCCAACATGAAAATTAGACGTTGTAGGATTTGAAGCTGCGCCCTTTGGAAGGCGTCGAAGCGCTTCGACTACTTAACAATATGTTCCTAGTGCTTAGGGCGCTTGGATATCGTGTGAGTACGGCGTAACGTAATTATAAGACCATAAAAATATTTTACTATTCTTAATGTGGATCCAACGTATATGTACTAAAAATAAATTAAAAAATATTTTTTCTTTTTGTACAATAAGTCTCTTTTAAGCAAAATTAGTTCTTTATTTCTCCAAAAAATATAATGATGAATAAAAGTGTTAATATTTCGTTCATATACTCACAGCTGTATTGATTTCCTGGTCAAATTGAGCTTTCTGTAGCTTGAAGAGTCGCGTGTTATCTTCTATTCTTGTGTCCATTGAGTACTTGACGTCCATTGCGCTTTTCTCGCATTCCGCTTCCTTTAAAATATTCAAAAAGGTTCTTTAAGTCAAATTAAGTTAAGAGTGTTTTTACAGTAAATTCCATTTTAATTAATTTTTCAAGAATTTACACACAATAGCATTAAAAATTAATTATTTAGTGAAGTTAATCTAAGTGAATTATATCAATAGGATACATCTGTACTGCATATTCACGTACAATTAATTCACAGTATTATCACTAATGTATTTCTAGAGCAATCTGTTTAATACAACCGAGTCTTGTACTAATAGACGTCCTTGTAACCGATTGAAGTAATCAGTGCTGCTCTTTTTTTAACTGAGTCATTAAGGGCATGTGCCCAAATTTTCCTATTGACATTACGTTACGACATTGGCCCTTATATGAAAATTAAGGACTGCCCTAAAAACACTTGTTAGTCTATTCCAAATCACATTATATTTAAAATTAATGCAATAAGATGTTGAAAGAATACTATTTTGTCTACTCCAATACCTAAATAATATATGCTATAAATAAAATGTGTTATACATGTTTTTATAAAGTTACATATATAAAGTTAGTTCTTTCAAAAAATTTAAATAGTAATTAAATATATAATAGAATTTAAGATAAACATAAAAATGATTTTGTAAATCTAGAAACGATTCTCAAAAGAAAATTTACTTTTAAATATCTTGATTACCTACCTACCAACTCCAATTACCAGGACATTACTTATTTAAAGATCAGCCCCTATAATGAGTTTGGACAGCGAACAAATCCTGAGCTCGTTCATTATTTAAACTATTGTTTCTTGTATTTTTTTCTTTTAATATTTTTTTGGTGTTTTGGCGTTAGGTAACTTAAATTTGAAAAATAATTGAAATTTGAAGAATATTTGTTTAAAAGTAGCATTTACAAGTAGTTTCACTCTCGTAGTCAAGGAAATGTAAATAATACTTGTGTATGACACTTGATATACTTACACTGCATAAGGGTAACCCTAAGTACACGTACTCTGGATACCATAGCAATAATTAACTTATATAATCAGAATTTTTTAAAATTCAGTTATTCAGTTCTTACAATAGACGCGTTTTGTCAAACAAACTCTTCAGAATCTTTTATCGAAATATAAAAAAAAATTAATAAAAGATCCTAATGCACTAAATCCTTTATAGCTTATCTTAATTATTTATAACAATATACTTGTAAAAGAGACTTACCCGTATCCCAGCATCTCTATTAGCCTGTGCCACGCCTATATCAGCGTCGCGTTTGACTACCGCTGTCTGCGCCTTCCCCAAGCTGGCCAGGTACTGGACGTCATCGTACACGTCCTTTATCGTGAAGGACAGTATCTCGATGCCCATCCGCCCTACGTCCGGAGCAGCAACTTCCCGTACCAAACCCGCGAACTGATCTCTGTCCTTGTACACCTCTTCTACTGTAAGCGTTCCTGTTAATAATTAAAAACATTAATTACAATGTACCAAATGTTAAGTACAGTTTATCTGTGTGATTTTAATTAGGGATTGATTCAAAATCGAAATAGTATCAACTTGCATAAAATATTATTGTTTAATTTTTGACTGGAACATCTCATTTTTGAATAAACTTAGAAATTCTATAAAATTAATTCAATGGGTTCCATTGTTCCGCTTTTATCGTGTTCCTTATATTTCACTAACCGTGTTTGAAATTCTAATTCGAGCTAAGTATTTTAAGGTATTATTTTAGCAAAATTTCACAAACATCTTTTGATTTCATATAATATCAATGCAAGAGTTATTTGTAGACCTTAAATCGGAGTTACTTCATGTTATTTTTAAATTTAAAATTAGAGGTCTAATTTTGCACAGCTTTTTCGTGATGAAAAGGGTCAAGCCACAACTTCGGTCAAAATGGTTTAAGCATAGCTTTAGGGGTTGATCTTCACCACCATAGTGATAATATTATAAGGAATGGCAGAATAATCTCAATTTTTTTAAGAATTTCTTAGGGAACTATGACATAATAAGTATAATTATAAAACGTAAGTTAAATAATAATATAAATACAGCATACTTCCGCATTATAATATATTTATATTCAAAATAGTTGCAAATAAAATAATATATTAGATCATATGTATAAATATATTGTATTGTTCTAACATTCTTTAACATATGCGTAAGGTTTACGACGAGTTTACTAAATACGGCATGTTTGCCAATTTCGATTTCGACTTCCTTATAGTAGACCTACAAGCCTTTTATATACTAATATAATTAACTATAAATAATTATAAAAAATTAAAATGTTGGCCATTTAATTTATACTTTCAAATTTCATCTACACTACCGAAAATATTCTGATTTAACGCGAAGGTTGTGGTTTCAAATCCATGTGACGACTGGAAGTTTATTCCATCTTCTTCCTGTAGCATATAAAACTATCAACAACTACTTTGCACTAAATCATTAAAACAGGACTAAAACTTTAAAAGAGAAATAATTATGTTAATAATATTATTGTACGCATCCATTTGTATCTTGCCGCAAACGTTCTGCATGACAAGTAGGCGAAGCGCGAAATCTGACCACACCTAGTGGTGTTATAAGGTATTAAGGAAGGGTATGTAAATTATTATTAATCTATGATTATGGTTTAGGGCAATCCCTTAATTGTATTATATATATATATATATATATATATATATATATATATATATATATATATATATATATATATATATATATATATATATATATATATATATATATATATATATATATATATATATATATATATATATATATATATATATATATATATATATAAGATTAAATTCTATGAAGTATATTTTATTTTTTATTCTCTTTAAATATGCACTTTAAGTTATATTTTACTTAAACTAATGGGAAAGAGGCGGGCTATTGACCTATTTATTTATAATAATATATACACATCATCTGTTCTTGTAGGAGTTTTCTTTTGTCTTCGTTGTGTTCCGCCATTCCAAGTATAATGTCTCAAAAATTGGATAAAAAAATTGACGAAAGTATCTTAGACCTACCTTCCTACGAGAGACTGAGCGTGAAGCTTAAAAAATTATAATTTTGATACAGCTTATTATTTTGTACTACCATTTTGGGTAGCCGAAGATAAAACACAAGCCCCACTTTTCAACTGTACAGAGTTACATAATTGAAACTCTTACCCTCATCGCGAAAATTGAGATTTTATATGTAAATTTGTAATTTATAAAATAAACAGAAAGTTCAAATAATTAAAAACAGTAGTACATATTGTGTGTTGTAGTAGCTTTAATTATACAACATGTAGAATCCCAGTGGCGATTTTTATTTCTATTTTAATTGCACACTACAATATTTATTAAAAATATTTGTGTTATATATTTTACGTAGAGATATTCACTTAAACATCTGCCAATTTTTACTGATATTGTTCTTGCTCATATTTTTCCCTCTACGTAAATAAATTTGGATCATTAACTTGATAAACTAAATGAATCTAAACCGAGGTTGTTTAAATTTATTAGAAGAATATAATAAAAATATATTAGATAAAAAAATTAAAGACGATTAATTTAACGAGCCCTTATCATTTTAAGAATGTCTCCGTCTTTGAAATGCCAACATCAGTTTTTTGATGATAAAAGATTTAGAAACAAGAGAAAATAAATTTCTTAAATCAAACTCATGTTAACCTTAAATTAGGCATAAAATATTTTTTTTTGGTGAGTATGATAATATTATTACTTCAAAAATTTTATATTATCCACGAATAATTAGACAAAAGTCCAAGTGACGCGGATTCTAGTATGGAAATCCTCCCTTTTAGACGATATTTACAGATTTTCAAAAATATTATGTTTTTTTTTAGCTCCACGCCTTATCCTGCATCTTGCAGGGTAGGCAGAATGTTAAGACACTCCGTTGCTTAGTTCCTGCTTTCTCCGTCCCCGCTTTCCGCCTTTTTCGATGCATTACGTGTTGAGTGGCGGAACTCAACGCCGCGCTTTGACTAGTTTCCAGAGCGCAGAAAATGGAAATAGAAAAATCCATCTTTCCCGAGTGGGAATCGACCCCACAAATCGTCGCATTTACAGGCAGACGCTTACGCCTCTGCGCTACAACGGTCCTTATGTTATTAGTTTTTGTTAATATATAGATTCAAAAAGGTAAATTGGAAATGTTAACAAAATAAATTATAAAATACAAAAAAATCACGTACAAATCAACTACAGCATCCGTTAAAAATACGTGACGCGAGGCCGAGTTCCAAATTTGTTTAGAATTTATTTCATTTACAATACGTTTTGCACTAGTGGGTTTTGTGAAACTATTTTTTATCTATGCAAATATGATAAAAGTGGTAGTTAATACGTGACTATTATTTGGTGCCAACTATTATATCCCATATTTCATCCTTCCACGAACTATTTAGATTATAAAATATTGTTGTAAGCAGAACATGTTCAACAAAATTGTTTTAACATAAATAAATATTAAAAACTTGACCGGATAATGCGTGTGACTGAATAATATATTGACAGGAATAAAAATAACAGTAGTAGTAAACTAGTTAAGTATAATTTAGCCGATTTTGGTAGTAAACTTTTAAACTCATTTTCAATCACCAGTTCTCTTATGTATCTAACTCTTACATATGGCGCATTATTCCACTGTGCCATAATGTCTAACTAATTACTTAGTTATAATTTATATTTTATTATCTTCACGCGGGTAGGCAGAGGGAACTGCAGGAATCTTGGGAACTCAGTGTTAAGACACTCCGTTGCCCGCTTTCCACCCTTTTCGAGGAATTAACACGCAATGCAATGGCGAAACTAGTTGCTAAAGCAAAGTACTGACTTCCCCGAGTGGGAAGACTTCCCCGAGTGGGAGTCGAACCCATAATCTGTCACGTTTAAAGGCAGACGTTCCTCTAATCCGACGATGTTCCTCTAATAACAATACTGTTCTTTTTTAATCTTTATAAAATTGAAATTAAATAATAAACTCTTTGTTTAACCGATGAAGAAAAACGAAGAGGTATTGTACAAATATATCTAACCCTATGGCAAAAAAATAGGGGATGATTGATGTCATATGGACTTTATGACGAAAAATAAACATATACACACAGCAAAAACAGTATGTGAAAAAATAGATTTTGTTATGACATGATCCAATGACAATATTACTTACTTTTTAACATTAAGATATGTAAGGCCGATGGTCAGCGTGAGTGGCACCAGCGCGAGACGCAGCATCTCCATAGTTTAAAAATCACTTGGTAGTTTCACGATATATTAAAGAACTTTTAATTTATTAAACTTATTCAAACGTTTATTTAAATAATAAAAATTTGTATACATATGTATATATGTTATATAATTTTCCAATACTATATTTACTAACAATTATGAAAAAAAACTTAAATATATTTTTTTTAATTTTTGTTTCAAAGCACCGAATTTACAAGTCGTATATCGTACGAGAGGATTCGTCAACGTAACAAACGTTTTGCTCGATCTAAATCCATCAGAGCACTGTTAGAATACAGAGAATACCTCAGTGTCTTATTACGTAGTATTAAGTATGATAATTGATTACCTCTTATAAGTCGGAAGTTGGTCTTATCACAATTTGCGCAGCAATGATATAAATAAGATATTGATAAAAATGCGGCATGATCTTTATCAATGCGTATTCATAGCAGGTACTTGTGTTTTACGTATTTTTTTAAATGTAGTTTTTATTCGTTTACTTAATTTTTTTTCCATTTACTTCCATCTTGTAAAATGGGGAGGGGAGAGTCTAAACACTAGGTTCCTTGAGCCTACAGTTCTCTCTGCCTATCATGAAAGTTAAAAAGCTATCCTTGCAGGCATATATACGGGTCAATTAATTAATTAATACACTATATATATATATTCACAATGTTCGATCTATATAAACAATGAGTTACATCGGACTGATTGTTTATAAGAATCTCATTATTCATTATCTCACTGGTATTATTGGATTGCGAACAATGCTACGTGGCATAAGCATTATTTGTAATTTTAACAAAATATAAAACACATTATCTGCAATTGTAACGTATAAACCTCACGTAAAAATCTAAGATCCCATATAATTTTGTCCAAACACAATGACAAGAGGCTACTGTGACTGTACATGAGGTTTTGATTATTGTATTCCTCAAAAGAATGAGTTCAGTTCATAACACAACATTTAGTAAGACAATTTTTGGTGTAAATTATTGGCATAAAAAGTCTCGAATTCTGATGGATAAAATTGGGAAGAGGAGTACTCACTCACTCACTCTATCGTTATTAGAACAAAAGTAACATAGTAATTTAATTCGTTCTGATTATTTTTAAAATAGTTCAATGTCAAACTAATATATAACTATAGATATATTATATAAATAATATGTAGCAAATATTATCAATTTACAGCAGTTACTGATAAGTCAGACAACAGTTCACTTTGAAATGTGCTTTATCAGAAGGAAATGTATTTATTTAATAAACATATATCGTCTATTTTATCGAAATTGCAAGGTTTTTATTACATTTATAAACAAAAATTTCTGGACTGTCTAATCCCTACAACATTGGATATTAATGAAAAATTCAGTTTAATTAAACTTGAACGTCATTACTGTAGAATTTAGTACTATTAGGCAGACGTACATCGTATTTTTAGGAATAAATGTCCAAGATTATACATGTGATGATACATCTGCATAGCTCCTTCCTTTTATTACCGAGTTATGCTCTAAGTGACTCCTATTAACCACCCACAATACTTAGTTCTTTGTAATCTTTATTGAATGCCTTGCATTATTTAAAGCAAGATTAAGATGTAAGATTATGATAATATCCTGCCAGTAAATATATATGAAATTTATTTTTGCTTTATACATAGCCTTACACATATACACATTTAATCCCGTTTACAATAATGAAATAAGCTATTATAATATAGATTATTAATTAAACTATGCAATTGATTCGTAACAATAATTGTATAAATAATTACGACATCTGGAACATATATTGTGGGGGTTAAATCGGGAAGTGGGTACAAATGTACAATAAAATAAACGCTCGCCTGCATAATTCAAAGAAAATTGCACTCGTATTAAAATTATACCCGATATCGATCTTCTTGGGCTTATTTCTATGCATATATTATACCTTTCTATTGTAGAGTCACTTGGTCTACTAATGAAACCTCACAGAACACATTCGTTCCTTAAACGGAAAATATGTGTACTTGATAATGTCTGGAATGTAAATGCAATTTAATGATTACTTTGATTACTGTTAATTTTTCAAGCGTGTACAATCCTAAATATCACTAAAACGATTCTAAATACAGCCTAAAGACTAGACTATAATCAACATAACATTCTTCAAAAGTACGAGGTACACGATCACACGTGACTAAATCTATTATTTTAGTGTGGAGAGATTTATTAAACTGATACACTAACAAAATTCTTCGCGTGAAGGGAATGTGTAAAGGGAATAATGCTAAGTTGTTAAAAGATATTAAAATAAATTTGATTTTCCTAATTTACAACTGTTAGTATAATTGATTTCAAATGACTTTAAATACGACAATTAAAATGAATTGAATACCCAAAAGTGCTAGTAATTTGGATGATATCATCCTACTAAGTACAACAACACAGATTGGACATATGGTACTACAAGTTCTTTGATATCATTTATTTTTAGATAAAAACTTTGTCATGTCATAAAAATAGTTTCACAGCTTAATATGTACTAAACTAGTACCAGAGCGAATAAATGTCTCTATGTAGAAATATTATCTGATGAATTATCAATATATCACAGAGTTCAGATAGTCATTGTTCCCCCATGTCACATGTAACAAGATAAACAGTACTTAGTATCAAAATTAGTTTTTCGCTTTTCAGTTCAGAAATTGAACGTAAAGACACTTTTCGTCCTTCAAAAGCGACGCAATTAATTTATTAAGCCATTATCGTGATTTCAATCAGATGATCACAAAATAAAATTATCATACATAATTTTCGTATGCATGATATTCATATAATTTACATATTTGCTATGTGTCTTTTCCACGGAGGTAGATCAACCTTGACCCCAAGAACGTCTAAATAGTGTCGAGAGCGAGATGAATGTAATACATCTACGCCCAAGAAGCCATGTGACGTTACAGCTGTTTAAACAATGTGATTTGTTTGTTCGTAAAGCAAATCATAGATTAAATAAACGATAATATTAAGATATACATATTTATATTAAATAAATAAATTAAATTGAATATAACGTGAATTCTTTATCACAATATTAGTGACTTTAAAAAGTAACTAATAAGAACATTAGTCTACTGTTAATATAAATTAAAAGTTTTCATTTAAGGGATGTTGTGCCGTAAAATCTACTTTTAAAATAGACTAAGATTTATACGCTCACTCGTGGCGCAGTGACAGAGCATCTTATTAAAAACGCGACGGTCAGAGGTTCGAAGTACACTCATGTAGGTATAATTATACTCATATCTCCACTCTGGTGTACACATGTAATATCTCGGAAAGTGAGGAATGGAATGCCTTAACACTAGGACCCCTCTATGGCTACCTTGTAATAGTTTTAACAGCTACGATATAAAAAATGATTTAAAGGCAAAATTAAACCACTATAGATAAGAATAACAGTGCCCCGCGTCAGAATTGCTTCGTCGATAGACGTATTGACACGACGTAGATAGATTACTTTGCTAAGTGATGCGAATGTGATTTTGAGTTGAACATTCCGTTAGTGTTTTATGTGAGACAAAGCGCAGCGTTAAGTTACATTCTTCAACCTCTAGTTGGGAGAAAAATCGTAAAGCTACTAATATTTTGAATTAAAATTCGAAATTTCAATTAACTAGTTAAGAGAAAAAGTATAATAATATATAAATTTTAGTATATAACCTTTTATATTAATCATTTTTTATACATTAAGACAAAATTACAATATTTACGATTGCCTTTAATATTTTTAGGTTGTATCTATAACGATGAGAAACGTACTATTTATTTTCAAAACTAAATAAACAAGAAAAGGCTGATTCACTACTTTTCCTCTTCTATAACATTTATTTCACAATCATTAAAACTTAAATTATCAAGGCTTTTTATTTGTTTTCTTTTTCATCAATATAGTTTATTATTTGTCAGATTAACGATAAGAAAACGTTACAAACACGATATTTACCGAAAAAAAATAACATTTTAAGTCGGAATAAAAGCTAAGTAGTTTGTTATTACAGAGTTGTAACACGCAAAATTTTTTCTAAAAAAAAAAAAAGACCAGGGAAAATATATTTAACAATTACTTCAACCAATGAAAACACAACTGACTTCCAAAAACAGTGATACGTCACATAGCTAAAATAAATTACGATATTCAATTTACATGTAAACTTACATATATTTACAATATGTACACATATACATATATATACAATAAACATATAACGATGACAACACGGTTCCGTGTGACCGAGAACCCGCCGCTCGCGACGGCCGCGGCGGGACTGCTTCCCCGGCTTCCGAATTCCCTACATTGCATCTAATAAGTCAAACTTTGTAGCGCTAGTCCCTAAGGTTTTGTATACAATAGAATTTAGTTTTTATATAAAAAAATGTAATGTCAAAGACATATAATGATAGATTATTGCTATATTACTATTTTATAGTAAAGATGTAGCTTAGACACTCAAAATGTTTTCACTAAATAAATCCATTAAATACTTACTTTCATCAAATCCATTAAATATTTAATTGTTCTTTTTTATTTTATCTATATTTTCATATTTATCTTTTTCCATATATATTGAAGCCTATTGTGTAGGAAATAAATGCTAAGATGAAGTACCTATATGGAATAATTAAGTGGAGATTTTTCTTATATAGAGTACTACACTCATTTATATAAATAAACAAAAATTTAGATTGACTGACGAAACCGAAATCTAATATTATACTTTACAGTTACCAATAAAAAGAATTAATATGCTAAGAATATATGCTAAAAATACAAACAAGAATTATGTTCTGATAAACAACATTTCTTATTTAATAGCATTTTTACCTAGTGTTAAAACACTCCATTCTCTATCAGACGTAGCGGCGTAGTGCACGTGTCTGCCGTTGTTTTTGTGGTGCAACTGTTATGGGTTTGATTCCCGCTCGGGTGAAAGAATTATTTTGTTTCCATCGTTATGCCAAGAAGACAATGCGTGGCGTAGAAATTTGCCACTTAATATCTAACGTCTCGCAAATTGGGCGGAACTTTTTAATACAGAAAAAGGTCTTGAGAGGAACTGGCAGGAAAATTCTCGGCGAGACTATTAATTATATAAAGCCATATAATTTGTCTTTGAAAACATCTTTTGAATTGAGTAGGTTCACTTAGAATAAAATAACACCAGTATAAATTACGGGTTCAGGTTTTACCATTTCTTAAATGTATACAAAGGGAAAACGTTTAAATTAATTTATAATATTCCGTATTATTAAACCCAAACGATAATAATTATATATAATCCATTAAGATGGAGAACGCAGATTTAAGCCTGAACTAGAATTTAGTATCAAATATAGTTAGTACATTTATAAATTAAATAGAGAAAATTTTAAGTTCTTTACTAGAAGCGATAATATTCTCTTTACAATTTAATATAAAAATCGTATCTTTAGAGGTGCGAAATTAGCAAGGCATATAACTCGCAGGACCTATGGTCGTTAGAGCAGGAAGGTTCTATCGAGTCGCGTAACGCCATAGGAGCCTGTCACACGAGGTAGACCGACTGTCTAGTGCAGGATGTCGCAGGAGACAATGCCACCATTGAATATTTTTGTTAATTTAGAGATTATTAATAGACTAACATAGTTTTATAAGTAAAAATTACTAACAAGTGGGCCTATGTTGCACAAATAAAGAAACTATTATTATTATTATTATTATTATTAATAAAGATCGGTTTATCCAACCGGGAGACGTCCACTACAGGTCAAAGAGGCCTTTGTCCAGCAATAGACGTCACCCAACTGCTATGATGATTAATGATGATGAATATAAAACAAGTTACATAAAGAAACAAAACAAACTAATTGAAATACAACAAAACCTCTGGTAGTGACTTCATAAATAATTTACACGAACGTAAAAAAATATAGCTCGCTATATATTTCGCCAAAGTTATAGGCGGTCTGATGTTTTTCGAAATCACGGGATTGGTTAGATTAAGGGATAACGGTTTTTGCTTCATGACACGTAGCTGAGGCGATATCACCCATAATGGAGTTTCTATCGAAAGAAAATAGATGTGCTTTTACGGAAAAATTGTGAATACCGCTAATATTTTATTTCGTAAGCTCCATTGACATCTTTCCTATGAAATATTTATGGTTTCAGATAAACCTAGCTGAAAGATAAGCAATTTCAGCATACCAAAGACAACTAATTTCAAACGTTTGTTCATACAGAAATACTATATATTTTAAGAAAAATAAGTTTTTCGTTTATAAATACACTACGAGGGTATATCATATGGGCCTGATCGAAGATTTATTACATACATTTGTCATGCACATCTGTGGGGATAATGTGACTATTATATCAATGTTTCTTCTCAGAATATTATTCTCCTTAACAATTATATTTCTTAGTAAATATACAAATATATAATTTTTTATATTATTTTCTTAATAAGTGTATATATTATTAACCTGTAACAATAGAAAAAGTGTAAATATACTGTGTGCTCCTCTTCAGTTCTAAACAGAACCGTTGTGTGTTCAGTGGCGAAACTTAACGCTGTGTTAGCTATTAATAGAGTGGAGAAATACACACATCGCCACACGAGTATGAGTCCTGAATGTTAGTACCTAAGCACAATATTTAAATAATCTAAATTATATATACTTATTTTAAATAGAGAAGCAAATTGAATTTTCAAAGCATTAATTATAAATTAAAACATTTACTTTATTGCAGTGACTGTCGCAACATAACAGAAAATTTAATTAAAATAAAAGTAACTGCACAAAATGAAGCGCAAGCTTTATGAGCACTGGCTGGGATAAAAACAAAATCTAACTAAGATAAGTTTATTTAGAATAATAAGGGATTTAAGGTCATAATTTCTTTACTATCATAATAGCTCTAACCGAATCCATAGCAATTGGCTTCTTAATTGGCTATGTGTAAACTCATAACTTGAACTCTTAATTTTACAACTTTAATTTGAAGTTACTTTCCAATATTTATACCTCATACAATAATAAGACATGTATTAAGTTGTTTGTTGAAGTAAAATTATTTCAAATACAATTAGATTATTAATTTTGTCTCTTGTCTCAGCGTTTGAAATTTTACAAACTATGGACGTTTAGTTCATGATATAGATAAAAATATATGAAGTTATATCGACCGAACTCTATATGAAAAAGGTGTCAGAAATGAAAATTGCTTTAGGAAAACTCATTACAGCAGATCATTAATCAACTAAATGGAAATTCCTGTTTGTTACCATTTCTTTTACCTCCCGGCTTACATCATTCGAAATGTGACAAAATTTGTGTGAAATTTTACACGAATTAGGTTTATTACGAGAAAGTATGTGCCTTCATATGCATAGCTATGTCTTTTAATGAAAATTAATATCTATGATATCATTTTGCGTATAGAAAGCGTTAACACTGCCGAACACGTCGATTCAGGAAACAATTACCACTTATCGAGATTTTAACATCGGAAATGGTTTCATTTAGCGCTTGGATCTACCCTTTTAATTACAATCCCTTAAATTTAAAACCTTTATTCTAATTTTGCCGAAAAATGAGAATATATTACTCGTAGAGAAAAATCGTCTTATGCCAGCTGTAGTTTTAAATGACTATAAAAATCTATATGAAAAATAACGCTCGATTTAACGTGTTTTACTATCACGTAACAAGCTTCTGCTAATAGCTAGGTCATTCTTACAAGCACCGTTTAATACATAGTAACAGCCAAAAAACAAACATTTAATCCCAGTACAAAAACTAAGCAACGAAACGTCTGAAATTATACCGTATAATTGCCACCAAGACAGCTTATGAGGAGCTTAAAAGAACGTCTAGAAATCTCATTGCACTTATATATTTTCATAAACTATTGCCATTACTTTACAGCTTCAGCTTCCAACATTAATGACTTTTTAGTGTAAAGATTACTCTAGGTAGTTTTTTGGTATAATTAATTTGATAAAAATGCTTCTTTATTTTAAAGTATAGGCAATCAAATGTTTGTGTTACAAGCTTATATATTTTTTTCTTTATCCCGCGTATTGCAGGGTAGGCAGAGGGAACTGCAGGGACTTTACGAACCTAGTGTTAAGACACTCTGTTGCTTAGTCCCTGCTTTCTCCGTCTTTTTTGAGGCATTGCGTGTTGAGTGGCGGAACTCAACGCCGCGCTTTGCCTAGTTGCCAGAGCTAAGAAAATGAGAATAGAAAAATCCATCTTCCCCGAGTGGGAATCGAACCTTCAAACCGTCGCGTATACAGGCAGACGTTTACGCCTTTGCGCCTCAAGCTTATGTTATTATTATAATTAAAAAAGGAAAACTAAATTGTTTTCATTGATACTAATAAAAGCTTGCCCGCAAATTGGACTAACAATTAAAGTACTCACAAAGTAGTTGATATTACGTCTTCTATTGCTTACTTATTAGTTTATTGGTTAGTATATAGCAGGATATGAGGAGAGAGCCGCAGGAACTGTGAGAACCTAATGTTGAGACACTCATATACCTTCAAAATTGATCTGCACAGTTTCATTCGAACAAGAAACTACAAAGTCTAAGTACTGTATTTTTATAGAAAATGTTGACTTTGCATCAATCGTAAAAATAAAGTACTAGCAAATAGTGTTAATTTCATAAACTTACTAAATAAACAGAATAGACAATTAGTAACTCACAAAGTTTGAGTTTATCTACTTTTGACATTCAAATGGGATGCTTACCTTAGACTTTCATCGAGAGTAGTTAGGTTAAATAAATTTAATGATAAATGTTAAACATTTCAAACAAAATATAAGAAATTTATTAAAGGCTTTATCTTTTTAAACAGGTATATATATTATATATTAAATGATTATTGTAAAATATTGGGAACTTGCGGTAACTTATGTGAAAATATTTAAATAATTTGTACTTTGGTAAACGCTAATCTCAGGAATTGTACGAATTGAAGTATTTCTTTGAGTTGTACAGTCTATTTATAAATGAAGGCTATGGAGATAGGCTTTTCCAAAACAAATTAACACCTGCGTTTACAGTTATTGCGAATATGTCGTTTGTTCAATTTATATTCTTTATTATTTATAATTTTTATTTAATAGTTATTCTTAATTAGTAGAACAAGTCTAGTCTAGTCGTAAACTAGAAGAAGATTTAAAATTAACTTTATATTATACAAGTGAATACATGTGTAGGTATTTATCTCTAGTGCAAGAAACATCTATGTTTCTTTGAAGTCAAAGCAAGGTCACCTTTCCATCAGCCGAATAAAAGCATCTCAAGAGTACTTAGCGTCGCTTTCGGAAACCAAGGTCATAAATTCTTCTATTTGTTTATTTCTATATAAATATACTATGTTTACGGTATTTCTTTTGTTTTTCAGCTTCATAATTTATTCCATAAATAGAAGGACATAGAGCATAGTGTCAAGATACTCCACGCTACTCACTCTGCGTTCAATATGAAGCGAAGAATTTTTTTTTTTAATATTTACGCATTTTCCACGTCTTCCGATGTAAACATTTAATAATGCATTTGACAACTATCGCGTGCAAGCACCGCGACATAAATAAATACAGAATCCATTTATAAACTTTGCTAGCGTTTGTTTTGGTTGACACAAGTTTTAGTGAGAGTTTACGTTAAAGTGGTAAGTGGCTGTTCTTTAGCTTAAGGTAGTAGTAGGAATATAGGTTAGTTTTATACGTTAGTTTTAAGAAGCATAGAACCTGATCTACCATCTGATCTACCATCTCGTAAACGTCAAGGTGAGGAAACATTTTCTGGTAAAGAAAATTAAAAATTATTGTTAATCCTTTAACAGCCACACCTTCCATCCAAAATGTCTGGGTTCAGCCATCAATAACTGAAGCCCCTAAATCCTATATTAGACAAAGGACCTTTTATAGTGTATGTGTCTAGGGAAACTACTGATCCCTCTGGAGAAACCTCCATAAGGGCCATCAAATTTGGTCAATTTCTTCACACTAACAAAATTAGTAATATTGTTAATGATGGAGTAAAAAATGTGGATCACAATAAAATCAGTGTCCAATTACCATCTGCTGAAGCAGCTAACAAATTTTTAGTTAACCCTATCGTTAGTGTATGTAAATATGTTTGCGTCATCCCAACATTTAATATTACAAAGATGGGAATTGTTAAAGGAGTTCCCGTTGAATGGTGGTTGGAAGAGTTTGTTAGCTCACTGGAATTTCCCTCTGCATATGGTGAAGTGATAAAAGCAACACAAATGAACAGGAAGAATATAAGTGAGGAGTAGTTACATGGGTAGGGGTAGTCAGTGGTAATTACATTCCGAGGTTTGCCTGAAAGAGTTTACTCATACAAGTCTGTCCTACAAGTCGAACTTTATAAATATCCAACAATCCAATGCCTCAAGTGATGTCGTTTTGGTCATGTGAAAGCACAGTGTCGATCGATGTATAGGTGCTACAAGTGTTCCCAGTCTCATACTGGCGATACATGTGACACCCCAAAGGAAACTTCAACTTGCATCCATTGCTCGTCAAAACATTTTGCCATTAATAAGGGATGTCCTGAGTTCATGAGGCAACAATATATAAAATTTATTATGTCTACTGTACCGAGTGGATAGTGGAAAGTAGAAACATCTTAGCGCCCTCTCAGTTTGGCTTTAGAAAGGGCTTAAGTACTATTGATAGTCTTAGCGTTTTTACTACAAACATTCGAAGAGCTTTTGCCAAAGGTGAGTATTTAGTTGGAGTTTTTTGGATGTTGCATCAGCATATGACAATGTTCTTCTTCCAGTACTCAGGCAGAAAATGCATCAGCTGAGTATTCATGTGTAATTTGCTGAATGGTAGAACGATATCTGTGAAACACCCGCTTCTTAGTATACCTCCCAGACTTATCTGGAAGGGTCCGCCTCAAGGTTCAGCTCTTAGTCCTCTGTTATGTAATTCAAAATCAGTTAAAGGTAAGTACTATGCCCTAATTCAACCTAATATTCCAAAGCGACCGTGATTTTTTACTCAAAAGCATATTGATCGGAGGATTCTATCAACAATATGCTTCTTACGCCTTGGACATGCGTGTACGCCTATGCATTTGGCTAAGATCAGGGTCAGGAACCTTTCGCTGTGTGGATGTGGCCTTGACGATGGCTCTCCTTCTCACATCCTTTTAGCTTGTCCTATGCTAACTCGTCCCTTGTATGATATTCTTCCTAACAAAGTTTCTCGCCCTCTAAATGTTCAGTGTGTGTTAATGTTTGTGTTTAGTCATCTATGTAAATTTCTATAAAAGTACATTAAGTATAATAATATTAGATTATAAGCTAACACCCGTGTAAAATATTATTACTTAGTACTAACTCAATGTAATATGTGTATATACTGTAATTCTTACATGTTAAATTTGTTTTAGGTGAAAGATTTTTTATTGGATCTCTTTTTTACATGCATTCTATTACCGTGTAAAGCTCATTTTCATTTTTCACCTTACATTCTGCTTCGTGCATTCTCCATACAACGTGACATTGGTGAATTGTATATCATGTTTTAATTTAGTAACACAATACAAAGGCTATGTTACAAAATAAAAAGTCAATTTTCTTCGCATTTGAACGTTTTTTACAAAATAAAAAATACTCTATAATTATATAAGTTCAATAATATCTAAGAAACCCTAAATAAATAAAAACGGTAGAAGATATAGCGTATTAAGTAGCGAAACTCAACGCTGGGCTTTATCTTAGTAGCTGAATAAAATAATTTAATGTTTCATAAATAAACACCGTCTAATATCTCTTAGTATACGAACATTAAGTTGAACAAAATACGTCACAATTACGTCACTATAGAGGTATATACGAATATTGCAAAGCCGTAAAGGTCTCAAATCTTATGACCTGTATTTGAAACACGTAGAATGCGAAATACTCAATTGATTGAACCGACTGGTAATTCGCTGATTGCTTACACTTGTTTGTTTTAAATAAAAACAAAAATCATATTGAACTGTGCTTAAATAAATTTATGTCAACGATTGGTTGTTTTTTGAAAATATAATTTAAATACTAAAATATTTAAATCAATATTACTTATTTATTTTTTTCTTTTTTTTTTAGCTTCATGCACATGCAGCCGCACATGGCAGGGTAGGTTTTTACTTTATCTTTTAAAGTAGAATTCAGTATAAGTGACTCTAGCGTCAGTATTTGTTTGGTGAAATATTAATTTGTGTTGCTTTAACATTCTCATGACACGCTCTTTATGGTTTCGTTATTTGCTTATTCATAATTTTGTTTCATAAGTAAAATTTAAGGGCCTCTTATTATTTAAATTTACAGGTCTCTATTTGTATTATAATTTTAGAGTCAAATTTAATTTAAATTTTATTTTTTTCCGTTAAAATTATTGACTTGTAAGTAATTAGTAGAGGAATGTAAATATAATTCATCCTTTAAAAATAAATACAATAAATGTGAAGAATTTAAAAAAAACTAGACCTAATAAAATGATATAACATTAAACATTACAGCAGTTTATTAGGTCTAATTAACAGCGACAATATTTTATATAAATAAAGTTAAAATACAAATACTAAAAATATTTTAACATATACAAGAAACTATAACGCTTTCACAATTATATTTACATATTGACTAACATAATAACTATGTTGATGTGTTGACAATAATATAAAACATATTGCAGCAAAAACTAAAAAAATACTTGTTCATTCAATAGAAGGCTGAAGGCTAGTCGTATAAAATTTTAGTGGAATATCATACGAGAAGAAACAACTTAGCGTTCCATGGATTCACCGCGCGGATTCCGAGCCCATCGTGTTATAGGAAGAGGAGCTCCGAGCAGCGCTTGGGACTTGTGATCCAAGTGTAGGTTTAAGGGGCCCCTTTAAAAAGCATGAACGCTCAACCTTCACTGTCTGAGCTCCTCCCACTACCTAACCAAATTTTAAATGATTTTACCATAGCCCCCTTGAAGTGCGTTCTAGAAATGAATTTGTGATAGTTCTAGGCAGGCAGAGATCTTTTAGTAACCTATTACCTATTCCTGGTCAGTTCGTTTGTAAGATCGAAATACTTATTGAGTTTAAGGTGGTGACTTTTTGGGATATTCCTTTCCCACGGAATTGTAAGTTCTACCAATAATATTAAATATCTATAAATAATGGTCGTAAATGTAAATTTTATGATACAAATAAATACAAATAATATGTATGAAAAATATTTTAGATCCGCATTTATATGCATCACTTTGTGCTTTAATCCCAGATGGATACACAATAGATGCACATGGGCGGCTGAAAAATAATCTATGCGTATTCAGTTATGTATATAAAACAGTAAGTATTTTTTTTTAATAAAATCATTTTTTTACTTTTTGACGTATAAAATAATGTAGATTCCTCTTCAAGAGCTTTGTTTGTTAATTACAATTAGTTTTACAACAAAATATCAACCAATTTGTATGCTTCTTTCATATACATAACTAACTAACTCTAAATTAACTTATTAAATTGAACTTAATTATTAAAAAACATTTGTAGTTTTATTTTCATTGTGCCCTTTTTTACAATTATTGTATGTTCTTATCATATTTATTATTTTACTGTATATATGTTTTATTTTTACATTCTAGTATTTCCTCAAAGCTTACACATATATTATGTACAGAATGGCTAACACGTACGAGATTCAAACTGACTGGAAGCGTAAAGATATTCTCAATGCATATGACGTGATGCACATGCTCTCATTTTTGTCGACAGCAGAACAATAGTGACTATGTAACAATAGTGACACTATTCATCTACGGTTTTCTCATGATACATTTTAAGTGTATATAATTAAAAACCCCTATCAAAACGGATTACTTTTTATAAAGGTTTTTATACTTGTGTGTAATGTATGCAAATTCCAATAAGTTTTATTAAAATTAAGTGCATTGTCGCGCAGCGAGACAATGTTTAGCTGTTAAGAAGATGGTTGTGAGTTTGATTTCCTCAGAAGGCGTTGAAATAGATAAACGCGGCTTGAAGCAATGTCTCGAAATCGAACACAAGTCTCGGTTCCCTCTACCGCGCTATAGGTAAAAAAAATATTAATTAAGTTAAGAAAATGTTCAGATATTTATTTTATGTTTAAATTAATTTAGTAGTTTAGGATCTAGGTTAATAAATTCAATCAACTAGAAGCATTCCTAAAACTGCACTGAAATGAAATCTCTCAGAATCTCTAGAGCGCACTGATTGTAGCAAGTTATTAACAATTCCAAGCTCAAAGCAAAATTGAAAACGTTTAATAAAGCAAATATTTTCTATGAACATTTAAATAAATTGGCTTATAGTTGCAGCTTTCGTCTTTGCCTAACTCACTAGTATTTGCGTAATTAATTTTTGAAGAACTTTAAAAGGCATGTATGTAATACTTGTGCTGGGCAAATAAAAACAGCAATATTTTGTTTCTTTTAGTTCAATCAGCTATTTTATTTTATTAAATAACTTTCCTCCAGGTGGGACATGCTATAGGTATGTGTCAGAACCTTGTATCAAGCCAACCCTTCCGCCATTATGGTCCTTGTCCTTGTCCCTTTCATTTTCGAACTTTTTTTTGGTCTACAGTTTAGGGTCAAGGTCACTGCGATTATTATCTATCTGGCTTCATATAAAAGTATATAGTTTAGGATAGTAGTAGAAATACTCAAAAGTAGTATTTAAATTGGATAATGAATGAAGATACGTCTTTACAACATGCGAGTATAATTTCTATATATTATTCGCCGTTCTTAAGAATGGTATTCAGATTTCTTTTAGATTCTCTAGTGGCGTATACATTTACAATAAATATTAAACATAATTTAAAAGGAGCGATCGAAGTGGTTTCTATAATATGGAAAACATTCAGATAAAACAAATCATTTCCATTGCCTTACATGCTGCCTAATTCAATTTTATTTTTGTTCTTCTTTTTTTATTTAATTAATAAAAAAACTACATTTTTAGATTTGCAGTCAGTAATAGAACGCCACTATAGGAGATCGATACTTTATTTATATCGAAAAATATTGCTTCAGCTAAACTCGTAAATTATGACCTACTATTTCGTGGATATAAAACTATCTATTGTCCGTAAAAATGAAGGAGTTCTTAGTAGTATAGCAAAATTTACACGTTAATATATGTTGTAACAATCCCTGAAACAATTCTAAATACCTAATAAACACTGGCCTACTTTGTAACCATAAAAAGTATTTGTGAATTATATAAGCATCAATATACCTCATATATTTATAAGACTTCATTTAAAAACAAACAAGAATGACAAAATTTTATTCGTAGGTTTTTTGAGAAGTGGGAAAAAATCGGGATTTTAATTTATATAGTTTACTAACAAATAACATCCAAATAAAATTATATAAGTAAAATTTTTTTATGGTAATTTTTAATTCTATTAAATTGGAATTTCAATGGAATCGTAAATTGGATTGCCCAATTTAAAAAAAAAGTCCTTGACATGACATTTCTGAAGTTTTCATAAATTGTTCTTCTGTAGCAAAATTTATGAAAGCAAAGATGTAATTAATTTAATGATAAATCCGTAGTTAAAACTTTAATCCGCTGTAACAAACTAAGGACGTGTCAAATTTATGATCTCATTATTAATCATAGTCTCACGAAGAAGCTTTGTCATTTTTTAAATTCGTATGTCTTTCGTCGTTATAATGTATTATAATGTATGTGTATTTACAAAGTATGTGTAAGTAAGTGTTCATTAACAACGATGGGATAATCTATAAAATGATGAGTGAGGGTTACAATGTTGTTGTAAAAAGTTTACAGATTAATTCATTCGTATTGTATTTTCGGTTTTTAAGGAAATTACGTTTAATATATCCAATGACTAACCAAAACCTATAAACTAAAGGTAATTTTCGAATATTTATGCAATATAAGGAATAGCAAAATATCAAATTAAAAGAAGAGATTTAAAATAAAACTTTATATAATGTAACAAAAGCATATAAGTAACAGAAGGATAACCTACTATTGTAATAATTTAACGGAACAGCAGAGCAAAATAACGATGTGAAAGAAATATCAATAAATAAAAGCAAAGCTGTAACAGACGAAGCGAACCTTTTAACAATATTTACAACAGACAAGAACTATATACGAATAAATGGTTAAAAAAGTTGTTTCAAGACGAAATAACTTTTTTAACCATTTATTATTGTTCTGAAATAATACAGTCTATATGATTATATTTCTTACAAATTACAAGTGTGTATGTCTAGAATTTTTTTTGTAGAAATTAGGGACAGAAAAACAATACCTATATATATTATAGCCTTAATGGTGACTTTGCCGAAATGATTCGCCATCGAAACGTCAACATAGCTGCCATTTTGGCTGCATACAATGCAGTGCTGGTACCGGTGCCAACCAAAATTTGAATGCTTCAGAATCCCTTTGATATGCAGAGACGGTTTAGCTGACCGAATTCCAAATAAACAGGGTCCTACTGACAGGTACCTACTACGTAAGAATGAGAGAGGGCACGTTCAGTTTGTTTGGGTACACTAAACGAACTAGTATTAAAAGAATGAGATAAGAGAGCTAGACAGAGCTTTTGGTTAATATTCGTTAAGGAAAGACACTTAAAAAAAAACCGTAGTGTGAGTTGAGTAGTAGAATGTATGGTAGGTTTGTACCTCTTTAATAGCTACGCACAAAAAATAGTCGCGATTTTATACGTCTGTTTTCCAAGTATAACCCGAAATTTAATAAAATTTTTTATACATTCACAAATTACTATAAAATTATACATTATTTACTAACCTCTTTATACCTATTTATACGAGTGCAGTATTAATCTTAAAACAATATTGTTACGACAAAAAAAAAAACAATGTATACAACGCGGCGCATGAATAAAATTTCAAGCTAAACGTTTAGTAGGTGAAGCTAAAAGCGGGTCGCTAGTAGGTATATATTAATTTGTTTCTATTTATATATTAATTTATTAATATTAAGAACGTTATATTAATTTATTAATATGAAGAACGAATTATTATATATATTTTTAGGCATCTATTGCTATGTATGTATTTTAAATTTTTCTTTAACTTTTATGTGCACACCCTACTGACTATTCTCCTACACTATTCTGGGTTGGCTGGCAGAAAATGCTGTCATAGCGTTAAGTCCGCCCTTTATACATTTTTTTTTAATTTGTGCAATAAAGTATAAAAAAAAACGTAACCAAGAAGTCCGCAGATCAGATTTCTGCTAAATTACAATATAAATACATATTTTTTAAATATGAATAATAATAATAATAATAATAATAATAATAATAAGCCCCCCAAATCCAACCATACGTCCGAGTCGACCATCAGATTCACGTGGGGGGCGGACACGCGATTGATAAGTTACTGGCGCGGCTAACATGGCAATGGAAACCCATCAAAAATGGAGACAAGATCGAAAAGTAAACGTATAGGGCCGCTGCCCGGGGGCGATCGCCGGGGCACACCTGGAGCTGACGCTGGGTGTGACAGTGGACGAGCCGTCGGCGGTGAAGAGCTGAATAGGCGGGCTCTCACCGGGTCACCCGAAAATACTACAGCCAACCCATTACATTTATCACCAACTTCATCTAACGTAGAACCATTTAGTCCGAGTACAATGTCTTATGTACCGTCACCTTCACCTCCAATAGACGAAGATTCTAGGGAATCCGAAAATCCTACCTTTGATGTTGCGCAGGCGGTCCCCCAGACCTTCTTACCTGCGTCCACAAAGGCCGGGAAACCCAGAGTGCGCATGAGATGGTCACCTGAAGTAAATACATTTATCATGCGCACATATTACTATATAACCAAATTAGAGACAGATATGACTACATACCGAACACTTTTATATCAAAAATTCATTCAACAATACCCGGGTATAAATGTTACGGAACAAAGAGTAGCCGACCAAAGGAGAACTATTGTTAGGAATAAACTTTTAAGTAAGGAAATTTTGAACCAATTGCAAGAAGAAACAAAAACTAAGCTACAGGAAGAAGAAAATATAGAACATAGCATATCCTCATACTTGCAGAATCAAATACATGACGCCCTTAATGCACACACTCCAGAAGTTCAAGATCACTCTATAATACGCGTTCTTTCTAAAACACAACAGCATACTCATCCGAATGATTCATACTTCCCGCATCCACTATCAACACAACATTCAACCTCAGATATAGGCACCCAAACCGAAAATGTGACACGTTTAATTGAAAACGAAGTAGATACCCTTGCAGTTGACAATAGAGACGTGGAGAATCAGTTAGTACCTAACCTGGATGAAAAGTTACAAAACGCTATTTTACTATTTTCCGGAATTGATCCTTCAGCACGCCCTAAGTTACCTAAAATAAAATATAGTAAACATCTTTTCAAATTAGTTAATATCTTTAATAATAGTCTACTAGAAAAATACATAACAATTGACTCAAAACTTAGTGATATTCATACATTGATATACTGTACTGCATCAGTTATATCACAGGAGCTAGGATATAAACTGCAAGACACTCATAAACCTATACAACAATCACAGAATCGTAAGCCCGCATGGCAAATTAGGTTAGAAAGACAAATAAGTAAGTTAAGATCAGATATAGGTAAACTCACTCAATACATTACTCACAATAATAGATCAAAAAAGGTAGTAGATAGAGTAACGGCAATATTCAGTAACACAATGATACATACTAGACACGAAGCGAACAACAAAACACCAGAAGACTTCCTTGACACTCTAAAACAAAAGTTAGCGCTTAAATCAAGCAGGTACAAAAGATATAAAACAGCATTACAGAGAAGACAGGACAATTATCTATTTGCCAATAACGAAAAAATGTTCTATAGAAGGTTAAACACTGGAATAAATAATGGCGTTAACGATACAGTAGAACAATCAACAAATAATGAAATACCTAGTAAAGAAGAATTAGAAAATTTTTGGTCAAACATTTGGGAAACACCAGTAACACACAACGCAGAAGCTCATTGGATTGCAGATGAAAAAAAAAGATGGGAGACAATAGACGAAATGGAATTTCATGAAATAACAAAAGAAGACATTAGGACTATAACAGATAAACTACATAACTGGAAATCTCCTGGTGTGGATAAAATACATAACTTCTGGTATAAAAAGCTCTCCATACTACATGAACTCTTAGCCAAAAACTTCACAGAACTAGTTTTGCAACAACAGCCCCCACCGGAGTTTTTAACTAAGGGCCTCACATTTATGTTACCTAAAAATCAACACTCATCACAACCATCACAATACAGACCAATCACTTGCTTGCCTACTATTTATAAAATTTTGACATCAGTTATTTCACATAAAATTCGATCACACATAGAAACACACAATATAATTGCTGAAGAACAAAAAGGGTGTAGAAGGGGCCACATGGGGTGTAAGGAGCAGCTTATAATCGATTCAGTTATACATAAACATTCCACCAGTAAAAAACGTAACCTCCACTGTACATTCATAGATTATAAAAAAGCATTTGACAGCGTCCCACACTCATGGCTTACAAACATTTTAGAAATCTACAAAATTAATAGCGACGTAATAAACTTTCTTAAATTATTGATGCCCTTCTGGAAAACTACATTACATTTTAATAATTACCATAATTCCGGTACAAGCAGAGAAATATTAATACGTAAAGGTATATATCAGGGAGACTCCTTAAGCCCTCTGTGGTTCTGTCTAGCTCTGAACCCATTGTCTCAATTACTCAATAATCAGCGCGCAGGATTCCAATTGAAACATGACAGCACACAAACTAGAATCTCACATTTACTATACATGGATGACATAAAATTATATGCAAAAACTGACAAAGAAATGGATAAATTAATAAAAGTTACAACGGAATTTAGTAAAGATATTAACATGCAGTTTGGGTTAGATAAATGCAGGACACTTCACATTATAAAGGGCAAACTACGCGCTGGTGATCGTTTAATCGCAGACTCTGATAGTGGGGATCAAATTATCAAGGCGATGGAACCAAATGAAATGTACAAATATCTGGGATATGAACAAATAAAGGGCATAGATCATAAATATATTAAAGCTAAACTTACATCTGAGTATAAAAGGAGACTAAATAACATTTGTAGAAGCAGATTAACAGGAAAACACTTAATAAAAGCGATCAACACATATGCAATCCCAGTGCTTACATATTCGTTTGGTGTCATTAAATGGAGTGTCAGCAATATAAATTCCATAGAAAGAACTACACGCACAACTCTCACTAAACATAATCATCACCATCCAAAATCGGCAATAGAAAGACTCACTGTCAAAAGAGATAATGGGGGAAGGGGTCTCATATATATTACTAACCTTTGGAAAATGCAAGTACATTCATTACAAAAGTTTTTCAAACAGAAAGCTCTTACAACTAACATCCATAAAGCTATAGTAAAATATGATACTAATTACACACCGCTTAATCTACACCAAACTTCTACAGAGAAAATTTCAACCCACAGTGAGCAAGAAGCAAGCCTAAATGAAGCATGGTAGAAAAAAGTCCTCCACGGACGCCATTACAATGACCTCCAGCAACCGTTCATAGACAAAGAAGCCTCAAATAAGTGGCTAAAAATAGGCACCCTTTTCCCAGAGACCGAAGGTTTCATAATAGCTATTCAGGACCAAATTATTAACACCAGAAATTATAGAAAATTCATAATCAAAGACCCTACCCTCAAAGACGACAAATGCAGAAAATGCCACATTCATTCAGAGACAATACAGCATATTATTGGAGCTTGCCCTCACCTCACACAATCTGATTACTCTCATCGACATAATCAAGTTGCTAACATCGTTCACCAAACACTCGCTATTCAATACAATCTCATAACAGACACACATACTTCATACTACAAATATTCCCCTATCACTATTTTAGAAAATGGAACCCACAAGATGTACTACGATCGCGCAATTCTTACAGACAGAACCATTCATTTTAATAGACCTGACATTACTTTGCAAGATAAAATAAATAAAATCACTTACTTGATTGATATCGCCGTCCCTAACACCCACAACCTAACAAAAACAATAACTGAAAAAATACACAAATACGCTGACCTCAAAGACGAAATAACTAAGATTTGGAAACAAAATAAAGTTTACATAGTACCAATTGTTCTATCCACCACTGGAGTTATACCAAAGCACCTTCATCACAGTTTACAATTATTAAATATTAAAGACACTGTATATATTAAACTACAGAAAGCAGCAATCCTCAACACTTGCCGTATAGTGAGAAAATTTTTGCAGATAGATGACAATGAGCTCCCTCCACCATTACTACTATTACCAATAGACAACAATTAAATAGACCTGTAAAAAATAAATACTTAATTTATATATACTCAATAATATATGTTTTTCACTTGGTTGATACCCGTGAAGGACATTAAAACCAGCCTCTTAAATAAGGCTGAGAAAGAGAACAATCTCTATAAATAATAATAATAATAATAATAATAATAATAATAATAATAAGCCCCCTGAAATCCAACCATTCGTCCGAATCGACCATCTGATTCACGTAGGGGGCGGACACGCGATGCACATTGTGCTATTACTGGCGCGGCTAACATGGCAAGGGTAACCCATTCAACATGGAGACACGTAGCAAGTATCGTAATCGTATAGGGCCGCTTCCCGGGGGCGATCGCCGGGGCACACTTGGAGCTGACGCTGGGTGTGACAGTGGACGAACCGTCGGTGGTGATGAGTTGAATAGGCGGGCTCTCACCGGGTTACCCGAATATACTACAGCCAACCAACAACAAGAACACAATATGCACACTAATATTTCACCGACACCTTCATCAGTAGAGGCATACAGCCCAGATACCTCATGTTACGAACCAACACCTATATACACAGATGAAGACTCTTTAGATTCTGTTAATCCTACTTTTGCTGTTGCGCGGGAGGCTTCTCAAAACCTTTTACCCGCGTCCACGAAAGCTGGGAAGCCAAGAGTGCGCATGAAATGGTCTACCGAACTTAATACATTTATCATGCGTACCTACTACTATATCACAAAATTAGAAACCGATATGACCACATACAGACCATTACTATACAAAAAATTTAAAGAGAAGTACCCAGATATAAATATCACAGAACAAAGAATATCAGATCAAAGACGAGTTATCATTAGAAATAAAATGTTAAGTGAAAATAATTTAGCAATCCTAAAAAAAGAAGTGAAGCAAATTTTAGATCAAGAAGAAAACGAACTACAAACAAAAACGCTAACTTACACAATATCAACTAAATCAACTATCGCTAGTGAGACACATGTGGCTCGCGCACAGTCAAACACATTTTTAACATCACAGATTAATGCAATATCTATCGAAACAACTCAAGCACAAAACACCATAGATCTGGAGGGACACATTCTTAGCTCTGGGGAAGTTGCTACTCAGACAGATTCAACTTGCATTTTAATTGAAAATGATATAGAAACTTTAAACATCGAAGAAACACATGAAAATAGCAATGTACTAGAATTGGATGCTAAACTTAAGACAGCTTTAATAAAATACTCAGGACTCGATCCCGAGAAGAGACCAAAATTGCCAAAATTAAAATATAGTAAAAATCTACTTAATCTTGTTGACATATTTAATACACATATCCTTAACCAGTATTTATCTGATGACGTAAAAATTACAGATATTCATACTTTAATATATTGCACAGCGTATGTTATATCTGAAGAGTTAGGTTACATAATTAGAGATAAACAAAATAATAATAATCCAAATTTAATTTATAGGAACTTTAAGCCAGCGTGGCAAATTAGACTAGAAAAGGACATACAAAGGTTACGAGCAGATATAGGAAAACTTACACAATACATAAATTATAACAATAGATCAAAAAAAGTAGTAGAACGAGTAACAAATATATTTAAAAACTTGACTTTACACACACAACACGAAAAAAGTAACAAAACACCGGAAGAATTTTTAGACACATTAAAGCAAAAACTAGCATTAAAAGCAAGTAGACTCAGAAGATATAACAAGTCACTAAAAAGAAAAGAAGACAATAGGCAATTTCTCAGTAATCAAAAACATTTTTATAGGAATTTGAATCCGGAACCTATAAGGTCAACAGAAAGATCTAATTTACAAACACCTGATACTGCAGAGCTAGAAACATTCTGGTCTAAAATATGGGAAACGAACGTGAGACATAATGCTGGAGCAGATTGGATTACAGAGGAAAAGAACCGTTGGGAATTGCTTGAAGAAATGCCCTATGAAGAAATTTCAGAAGAGGAAATAAAGAATATCACAGCTAAATTACATACCTGGAAATCACCTGGCGTTGATAAAATTCATAATTTTTGGCTTAAAAAACTATCTACATTACATAAATTACTGGCAAAAAATTTTAACGAAATAATATTGTGTCAACAAGAATTACCGGATTTTTTCACCAAAGGTATTACCTACATGTTACCTAAAGGACAGTATACGTCACAACCTGATCAGTATAGGCCAATTACATGTTTACCTACTGTTTACAAACTTCTCACTTCAATAATTACGCATAAAATACGACTTCACACAGAAAAATATAATATCATAGCTGAAGAGCAGAAGGGGTGCAGAAGAGGCCATATGGGGTGCAAAGAGCAACTGGTTATTGATTCAGTTATTCATAGGAGTTCATTTACAAAAAAAAGGAATCTACACTGTACTTATTTAGATTATCAAAAGGCTTTTGATAGTGTACCACATACGTGGCTAATAAATGTTTTAGAAATTTACAAAATTAATAAATCTATCACAAAATTCTTAAAATCTATTATGCGCAAATGGAAAACTAATCTTTATTTAAATAACAGCATTGATAGTTTAAAAACAAGAGACATCTGTATAAAAAGAGGAATATTCCAAGGTGACTCGTTGAGCCCTTTATGGTTTTGCCTCGCTATGAATCCATTATCTCATTTACTTAATAATTGCCGAGCAGGATATCGTTTTAACCACAATAACACAGAAACAACCATCTCACATTTAGTATATATGGATGATGTAAAATTATTTAGTAAGACAGCCAAGGAAATGAAAACACTTATAGATACGACATCAGTATTTAGTAACGATATTAACATGCAATTTGGATTAGACAAATGCAAAACGTTGCACATAGTCAAAGGTAAAGTCAAATCAGGTGATTATTCCGTGGATGAAGGTCAAAATAAAATTATTACAGCTATGGAGTCAAACGATATATATAAATATTTGGGATACCAACAACATTATTTAGGAATAGATCAGAAACAAGTAAAAGAATCTCTCAGTACGGAATTCAAAAGGAGAATGACCCGCTTATGCAAGACCCGTCTGAATGGAAAAAATGTAATAAGAGCGATGAATAGATATGCAATCCCAATACGCACCTATTCGTTTGGAATTATACACTGGACTAAAACTAATATTAATTCTCTTGAACGAAATATCCGTAAGATTATGACGAAACATAACTTTCACCACCCAAAATCGGCTGTTGAACGACTTACCATAAAAAGACATGAGGGTGGAAGAGGCCTAATCAATATTCAGTACTTGTGGCAAAAACAGATAAATAACTTAAGAAATTTCTTTTACTCAAAATCAAATTCAAGTAACATACATAAAGCAATAGTAAATAATGACATAAACTTCACACCTTTAAACTTAGCCCAGAAACAATCTAATAATATATCAGCAACAGATCAGGACAAAATTACAAAAGAAACTTGGAAGAAAAAGGTATTACACGGTCGTCACCCTCATGACCTTGAACAAGCACATATAGATGTAGAAGCTTCAAACAAATTTCTTAAAATAGGTTCATTATTCCCTGAAACAGAAGGATTCATTATAGCAATTCAAGACCAAGTTATTAATACTAGAAATCATAGAAAATTTATAATTAAAGATCATACCATTACAAGCGATAAATGCCGAAAATGTCACATACATGCTGAGACTATCCAGCATATAACCGGAGCATGCCCTAATCTTACACAAAATGATTATACACACAGACAAAATCAACTTGTTAATATCATACACAAAAACCTAGCTATTAAACTAAAACTAATCCTAGATACCCACAAACCATACTATAAATACAAACCAGCTACAGTACTAGAAAATTTGAAATATAAAATGTATTACGATCGAGCAATATTAACAGATAGAACAATTCATTATAATAGGCCCGATATTACCTTACAAGACAAGATTAATAAAGTAACATTTATAATTGACATCGCCGTTCCTAACACGCATAATATCACAAAAACAATAGCAGAAAAGTTACACAAATATGCTGAGCTCAAAGAAGAAATTTTTACAATCTGGAAACAAAAGAAGGTTTATATTGTACCGACATTTATATTGTACATTACAAAAAGCAGCTATTTTAAACACATGTCGTATAGTGCGTAAGTTTTTGGATATAAGTGAAGACGAAATATTCATACAGCATCACACAATTGATTCCCCCACACCAACATAAAATAAGGAATTATTATTTACTTGGCTTAAGCCCGTAAGTAATAATGTCATACCAACTTGAAAGGGTTGAGTAAAAATAACATTTGAAAATAATAATAATAATAAGCCCGCAGGGCAGCTTGTGGCGAGCTGTTGGGGAGTGGCGACCCCACGGACCTGAGTCCTCCAGAGGGGAATTGTAATTTATCCCCCGCCTCTGGCTTGCCTTCACTGGCCGGCAGAGTGGAGCGCAAGAGCTATATGCTCGAAAGGGTGGAAGTGCTCAATCTGCGTAATAACGGGGAAACCCGCTCACGAGCTTCTCGCGATGGTGAAACCGGTGCACACCTCTCGACATCCTAAGCCGACCACGCCGATGTTGCGCACGAGGCACTACGCCGCTTTGTGGGGGCCCATCTAGTGGAAGGCGAGTCACCGTCCGTCGAACTTTCAATTTGAGACTGTTGAAATGGCGGACGTCCGTTAGTCTCATTCAATAGTCCAGTACCCAGTCCATCCAAACTCCATTCCATAGTAACAATTTAGTTTTTCATATCCTCCATAGCTCCTACGCATTATCCGGTGACCATCTCTGGGCAATTACCTATGGTTACTCAGATGTGGATCCCGGGTGATGCGTCACAGTAAAATCTTTATCTTCTCTAAGGGGCCTCTACGTGTTGGACCTGTGTCCCCATGCAAGCCTTCCAAAGGACCGGGTTCGTTTGAACCCGAGAATTCCAAAAAGAGAAACATAATAATAATAATAATAAGCCCGCAGGGCAGCTTGTGGTGAGCTGTTGGGGAGTGGCGACCCCACGGACCTGAGTCCTCCAGAGGGGAATTGTAATTTATCCCCCGCCTCTGGCTTGCCTTCACTGGCCGGCAGAGTGGAGCGCAAGAGCTATATGCTCGAAAGGGTGGAAGTGCTCAATCTGCGTAATAACGGGGAAACCCGCTCACGAGCTTCTCGCGATGGTGAAACCGGTGCACACCTCTCGACACCCTTAGCCGACCACGCCGATGTTGCGCCCGAGGCACTACGCCGCTTTGTGGGGGCCCATCTAGTGGGAGGCGAGTCACCGTCCGTCAACCTTTCAATTTGAGACTGTTGAAATGGCGAACGTCCGTTAGTCTCATGCAATAGCCTAGTACCCAGTCCATCCAAACTCCATTCCATAGTAACAATTTAGTTTTTCATATCCTCCATAGCTCCTACGCATTATCCGGCGACCATCTCTGGGCAATTACCTATGGTTACTCAGAGATGGATCCCGGGTGATGCGTCACAGTAAAATCTTTTGTATTCTCTAAGGGGCCTCTACGTGTTGGATCTGTGTCCCCACGCAAGCCTTCCAAAGGACCGGGTTCGTTTGAACCCGAGAATTACTAAGAGAAACATAATAATAATAATAAATAGCTTTATTTCAGAAATCAAATCTTCATATTTTTACATCATTAAAAACAAGAAACAAAAATAAAAAAAAAATAATAATAAAAAAAAGTACTATACTAACTTAAATCTACTACTGAATATACATATTTTCTCTATACTGCTATCTGTAACCATTTTTGGTACATAGGGCTACAACATAATCTAATTCCTTAATTATATTATAATTCCTTAATTATATTGTTATTACTCGCTCCAACTCTTGACATAAATCCAGCGATTCGTTTTCTCTGGATAGCATCAAACGAGTCCAGCCCCGCGTCAAGAAACATGCCTGAGGCACTACAATAGCGTGCTAGCCCCATCAGATGTCTATAGAAATTATTGTACTGGACACGAATACTATCCAGGGACCGCTTTGTGTAGCGAGTCCAGAGCTGGCACGTGTAAAAATTTTGAAAAAAATAATTTTAATTAATATTTTCTTTCTATATTGTATAAGTCTTCTATAAGCTCCGAAGAGATCGATATACTAATTTAATTTACCTAATCCAAGTTTGTCTTACGTTTGTCCGAGATGAAGCTCTTATTAAAGAAAAGGCATTTAAGATTTCTGTATGTTTACATCAGAATATAAATTGACTTAATCCAATCTCTTTTGAATAAGTTACTTAACAGATTAAAATTCGTATAATCAAAATTAAATCGTATAATCAAAAGTAAATTTTAACTAACAAATATAGAAAACAAATAAATGAAAAAGTAAAACCACAAAAATGTAAAACGTAACAGAGGAGGAGAACATTGCTTCAAGCAATCTCTTACACACCACCTTTGGCAAATTTCGGAAAATATAATTTTAAAAAAATATGCAACAAATATATTTTTATGATTAAACCAATAAAGTCAATATTTATTTAAATTATTTAAATAAAAAATCTCGATCTAATAGCATCTAAAACAGTAAATAAAGCGCCAGACGCAGAACAAATAATCATTTATTGACGTGGATCATAAATATTGTACACTTCTTTTTTTTCCAAGTAACTATGGTGTAGGTTAACTCGGTAACTTATTTATCTTCAAACTATAGAATTAGTCAATTTAAATATTCAAGATACAGAGGGTGGTTTTGGTGTTTAAAAGGAAGGAAACAAAATCAGAGTCGTCTTAATGAACGCATCGTTTACGAGTTCAATTTTGCCTCTGACTCGTGAAATGAACTGTTTTGATTTTAATCCCATATAAACGATAAGATAAAATAAAAAAATCACAGTGGCACCGAGTTTTCCATTCAGTAACTAGATAACATATGTAGTTTTGTTTTACATACATATATATTATATGTATATAATGTTAACTTGTCATATTTAATCTTAAATAGGCTTGATGGGATAGTATATTAAAAAATAAAGTTGCGAAAATAAGAAAACTCTTAAGTAGAAAAGAGAGAAGCCTGTTATATTTAACAACTAAATGTCGGTTCCCCAAATAGTCACATCACAACTTAAAATTTGATCAAATTTTTAAAATAATTGAATTTGAAGTTAATCATGAAAATATTTTTTCGCAAAAGACAGTTGAAGCTATTCTCAGTGAGTCATAATACTATAAATATTTTTTACTACCACTTATGTAGGCTGGAAAACGAGTTTGACAGTACGATTACTTCATACTACGCATGCCACCGCGTTTGAAGGTCAGGGGCTCACTAATGTCAAGTTCACGGTGCTACGTTACGATGATGATGATCGTTTTAATAATAAAACTAATATGTAATGATATTAAAATTTATGTGTAGCTTTCAAATTTTGCATAATGGTAAACAATTGTAAATAATGTATCGGTTTATAGTAGTATTTAAGTACACTAATAAAAAAATATTTAGAAATCTAAAGATGAAAATAAACATTCTCAAAACGTAGAAAAAGCTTTATTAATCTAACATAATGTTAAAAAAATGTGATAAAGTATTTAGCTGCGGGGACGGTGAAAGCAGGGACTAAGCAACGGAGTGTCTTAACACTAGGTTCCCACGGTCCCTGCAGTTCCCTCTGCCTACCCTGCCACGTGTGGGATAAAGCGTGAAGCTAAAAAAAATGTAGCTGCTTGAATTGAAGATTCTATTATGGCCCTTCTAGGCCAAACATAGACATATTAGAACAAACGGATCAAACGCTATCTTACGACAGCACCTTTGTTAATAAAATACACAAATAAAAATATAACATATGTATTGTAAGATCTCATACGATATACGATTCTTTAAGAATACAAAAACAAATCGTGTCTTAGCAGGAAATTCTAGACATTCAGTACCTGTCAATATATTTCTTTATTGGCAAGCTGTTTCAGACTAGAATTCTAAACAATGTGCTTTGTAAGTGTTACTAGAGCACTGTTCTATATTCAACTTGTGAAGCATACTGCAGTAATACAACACATATTTATAGTTATCTATAACTGTATGTTATTTATAAGTTACATATTTATACGAACTTATACTATATAATGCACAGTTAAAACGTTTGTAGACATACAATAGAATGAGAACTACTAATCATTCTTTCATGTTTATTTAAAACTTACAAAGACGACATAAATATTACTTGATCTATATTTGTCGTAAACGTTCAGTATAAACTAGAAAGTTTATAACACAAGTTGTTTGATGAAATAATATTTAGACGCAATACCTTATAATGTCATTTATAATTTATTCTAGTTAACCATTACAGCAAAAAATACGCATGCAATAGTAAGCAAAAACCATGTCATAAAAAGAAAACACCTATAACGAATAAAAATAACAGCTTTCCTGTTTCTGGCATAAAACAAAACGTATCATGTTAACACAAAATGAATATATTCTACAACTTTTTATGATTTTGTATATTACATTACTTACTGACGTTATTATTATTTTAAAGCGATTTTTTTATGTTCACGCTTTATCATGCAGATTACACAGCAGATGTTAAAACACTCCGTGTTCGCGCCTACAACCATTTGAGGGAGCGTTAACTCCTTAAGATCTTGCTATTTTCTATAATCAGGCACTTCATAGTTCTACATATAATTTATAATCTCACCAGTTTTCTAAATCTACCGACCGCATTATTTTGACTTTTATAAAATGTAATCTCCTTTCATTCAAATTATTGTTGTGTCACTTCTAACTTTGCACTCGAGCCGTTGTACACCTTTCCAGTAATTAAAAGCAGTATCAAGACTATTTTGGGTTTAATATCACCAAAATTAGGCTCCATAGTGTTCACTACGAAACACTCCGTTTCCCGTTTTTCGCCTTTTCGAGGCATTACGTGTTGAGTGGCGGGACTAACCCCGCGCTTTGCCTAGTTAAAATTAAAGAATCATTTTCCCTAAGTGGGAAACGAACCCACAAACCTCTGCACCTCTGCGCCACGACGGTCCTCAATATTATTTAAGTTACATGTTTAATACAACTAACGTACGCAAACTATATTATAAAAATTATCATAATTAGTTACCGATAACATTTTTTGTTTACGTTTAGTCGTTTACGGTTATAAAAAATGCGATAGCAAATAATGACGCACATATACGTATTACGACTAAAATAGCATAACAATAGATATTTATATAACTCTATTCTAGTAATAAAATAAAGATAATCGTTCTGCCAATTAAGACTATTACGTAAAAATACTTTAACGACAGCTGGGACACTGTTCTCTAGATATACGAACTAATATGTTAAAGTCATTTAAATTGTTATAATACTTTCGGATATTACATTTATTTGAAACTATTGTGGTATAAATATAATACTCTTTAATCCCGAAGGAATAAATTTAACATTATTAGTTCCCAAGATACGTTTAAATAAACAAATTTTTCTTTATTATATTAGTATGGTTTAATGCTAAGCTCTAAGGTAGTAACGCTGTGTCCTCTATATATTTTGCGTCTGTATATTTTTGACGTAATTCACAAGTTAATAAAATAGTTACATATTTCCAAAAAGTCCGTTCCCCACTTTTCGCCTTTTAAGGCATTGCATATTGAGTGGCGGAGCTCAACGCCGTGATCTACTTTGTAACCAGACCGAAGAAAATAAAAATATCTTCCTTTAGTGGGATCGAACCCACAAGTACGATGTTTACAGGCACACGTTATGCCTCTGTGCCACGACGGTCTTAACACTAAGTTCCTACGCTTCCTTTTGCTTACCCTGCCATATACGGGTTGAAGCCAAAAAATATAATAAAACATTTTAATACGTGTGAGATGTAAATAGGACACGATGTGCCAAAATTTAACACAAACTTGATACAGACTAAACAGGTGGTAAAATATCCCCATGTTAAATAAATAGCACATCATATCACGTATACCAGGTTCGATACTCCAAGAAGTATTAATATATTTAAAATAACTTGTATGAAAAGTACAACATTTCTGATATGTTTTTTTTATCTTACCTTTTAACAACAGCATAAGTTGCACCGACTGTCAATCCAATATTAAGTGCACTCATCCATAGCAGTGACATGGCTTTAACTTAATTAAAAAAAAAACTATCTCCTATTATCAATAACAGTTCATCACTAATCACAAAATACTACAATAATAACAACAATATGAAATAACACGAAATCTTTGAATATTATAATAATTAACAGTTATTTTTTTGTATAAGAATGTCAACGCATTCGTTTTATTTAGTCGTCTAAATAAGTTATTAACATTTATAAAAAAAATACAATTACAGCAAGATTCAATTAGAATTGAGTTTCATTAACTTCTACGGTATATCCGATAACTATACTGTTTCGCGCAAACGACTTCAAACGAATGGTTGAGTCTGTCTAGCAAGGTCCTTTACAATAAACGTTCTCCCCGCTTCAATCCACAACTGTAAACGCTATATAATACTTTTACAAAATGATTTACTCTACTTTGGACTGAAAATTAAGGTTAAAAGCTGAAACTTAAGTTAAGGTTATAGAAATAGTCTTCATTGTTGAAATTAATTATTGTAGTAACAATTTTTGTTAACTTTAACATTTATAAACGTTTATTTAACATTTTCCCTACTTAGCAAGGTGTACAGATAAAATGTAATGTTAAGACGATCCTTTCTCTTTGCGTCTGCAATCGAGGCATTGTTTGTTGAAAGGTTTAACACAAGGCCACTATACAGAGCTTTGTAAGGAATAAATAAAAACATAATAATACTTTCATATTTATATATTGTAAAGTAAAATTCTTTCAATTTCACGCTTTACCCCTCATAGCGGAGTAGCCATAGAAAACCTAGTATTCAAAACATTGTAATATATATATATATATATATATATATATATATATATATATATATATATATATATATATATATATATATATATATATATATATATATATATATATATATATATATATATATATATATATATATATATATATATATATATATATATATATATATATATATATATATATATATATATATATATATATATATATATATATATATATCATATAGTATCGTATTAAAGCGTTCTCCACTTGACGCTCAATTTTCGTGATAATGCAAAACACCACGCTTAGTCTACCCGAGCTCTTGTTGATAAGAGTAACAATTTTTATTACAACATCAAGTTACTCGTCTAAGTATATTTCTTTAAGTAATTAGCTTTGTTGTACCTAACTACCTACTGTCTTTAAAAAAAAAACAAAATATTATTACCGACTACTTTAGCAATCCTTTAAAACCTTAACTGCAATATAAGCTTTAAATAGATATTTATAGATCTGTTTTTCTACACTTTTCGTACATAGTAAAATACTATATAAGATTTATAATATTTGTAAGCAAAAGAAAATCCTATTCGACTGTATTATGATTATCTATTTATATTCCATTGGGTAGAAAAGCTCCCTATGGATAAATAAGGTAACAGCAAGTTTCGTGAAAATCACTTTTTCGAATAACACTGCCAAATTGAAATTAAGATAACTCACTTCCGGGACCACAATCTTACCTTCTGAGACAGAACAGATTTGTCAATTTGTTTATTTAAATAATAGTTATTGAAGGAAGTCTTACATTTTATATAATTACGATTATTTTTCAAACGTAAGTCATACTTTTTTCATTTCAAAGTTAAGATTCCATACGTAATAAAACGGATTTGCTCAAGTGATTTGAGGAAGCAGTGAACTTTAAAGGGCTGGTGGATTGATAAATTTATTCTATATGATGTAGAAAAAATCAAATTTCTATATCAGCGTCATCAAAATACACAACGGCTATTTATACTGAACACAAGAGTACAGTTGCTCTGGATACTAAATAAAATAATGCACAATTTATATTATAGAATTTTTAAAAATCATATTTATATATACGGGCTAAAGAAGAACTCCCATCAGGGGGTTTCAAAAAAAATTCAGGAGACACTTCAAAGTTAAAATATAAGAAAATAAAAGTTATTTAAAAATTAAAAAAAAAACAACGATGATCAGTTATTTGTTTAATACTTAAGCTCGCTCCTCGAGTCAAATTATTATATTGAAACGTCAGTTAGCAAAGTCTGAGCTTTTCTTCGCTATACACTATTCACCAAAGCGTCAGGTAGTTATGAACTTGAATAACAAACTTCTAAATTATTAGGCAATTAAATGTTTCGTTAGAAAGGCAAGGTGTTTCTGTTTCAAAGTACTTTTAAACTAGGTTCTCGACCCGACATGTACTGGCCTACGTGATTGTATACACGTGTTGATGGAGATGGTATTGATGATAAAAGTTTAACTGCACAATTGCGTTTGATAATTTGTATCATTAAAAGCATTTGGGCAACGGTACGATAAAGTTATTAAGTCTTTACTCAGTGACTGTACGAAGACGGCTATATTTATTTTTAAAGGTGAATCTTTCTCTTAGTAGAACATGATCAAATACAACGTTCAATAAATACATATGTACAAGGCAAAGTACAATTTAATAATTAAATTTTCTAATTTCTAAAAAATTCTACAACATAAACAGCAAAGAAAAAATGAAAAAGGTGATTAAAATAAATTCTATTGTTCTTTGAAATAACTTCTATAGTAACTTAGGCTTAAAGCCGTCTATGTAAGCCTCCTTTTATTGAAAATATTATAGGTATATATTTAGTGGGAGAACAATATATATCTCTTGTAAGTAATTTTAAGCTTTCGCCCTTATAAGTATAAAAGGAATATTTTGACAATAGGATTTCACAAACCAAAAATACAAAGCTTGTAATAATAATTGTTGCTATTCTAAACTTATTTCAACTTTGAACACAGTTAAGTCAATCTTAACGCTTGTTAATCCTTATATCGTTGCGAAGCCCAGTTCCAGTGTTTGCGAAACATTAAAATGCTAATTCACGTTACTTAAATGATTTACATGTAGTTAACTGTACATGGAGACTAACTATAATAACTACGGAGAGAACTACACTATGGAGTTGAAATAACATATATGAGCTAAAAGTGATTGACGTTGGCAGAGATATATTCCTTTTTTCTCCTGGTATCTGTAAAATTTTAGTGAAATGATTCTTTTCTTTTTTAAATTATGTTTATAAATATATAAGATAGATATTGAAGGCCGTCGTGACACACAAGCGTAAGCGTCTGTTTGTAAACGCGACGGTTTGAGGATTCAATTCCTACTCGGGGAAGATCGACTTTTCTATTTCCATTTTGTTCGCTCTGGCAACTAGGCAAAGCGCGACGTTGAGTTCCACCATTCAACACGCAATGCTTCGAAAAAGGCGGAAAGCGGGGAAGGAGAAAGCAGGCACTAAGCAACGGAGTGTCTTAACACTAGGTTCATATGGTCCCTGCAGTTCCCTCTGCCTACCCTGCAATGTACGGGATAAAGCGTGAAGCTATAAGATATGATAATATATCACTAAAATTATATGAAAGCTTTAGCTAAAAGCTTTTTAAGTATTTAATATAATTCAATACGTATGATTCCATACCTAATATGATGTTTGAGATTTTTTTGTTTTTGTTATAAGAAAAACCACGATGTTTTGACCCGCCTTTTAACTTGCAATGTCTCTGAAATTCGGAATTCTGTTTGCGGACACAATGTGTGCAGCCATTTTCAAATTGATTACGTACCTATTTTTTAAAAAAAAAGGATTACACGATAAACTTATTCCTTAAAGAATACGTTTAAGGAATAAGGTACATTTAAATAAACATTTCAATAACTAAATTGAAATTTGCAACCTTAAAATAGTGAATATATATTGAAGCTTTCAATCAATAGTTTTTCTCGCTTGTGTAGTTTCATGTCTAGAACATTACTAACATACTTCCCAAGATAAATACAACCATAACGGAATGTTGCGTTAGCTAAAGTACAAGGCTTGGTATGGGACTTATAGAAAATCGATATTTCATATAATACGTGGCTATCATTTATAAGTAAGGTATTGGTCGATATTACATGACACTGGGGTAACGGTGATTATTGCTTTAGAACATTAAGTTGTGACATTGAGATATGAAATATTATGTAGAGAGCAATAATTAACATGTTAATAAAATGTATTATTTGAAATATTTTACTTTATTACAATTTAAATACTGTAAAAACAAGCTTTATATTTATTTCGCAGAATAAGCTAAGATGATATATTATTAAAAATTCTATGCTACATTTCCTTCCGAATTCGAGACATTAGTGTTAAGCGGTGGAACTCTTCTGCACTTTTTCTCACTAGAGGGTAGAATTGAAAATAAAGAAATCCTCTACGTAGGCATCAAACCCACAAGTATCGCGTTTGGGTTCAGACGAAAGTGGAAAACGGTATATTTCAATTACTACCTACTCCCCTAAATGGTGACAGATCAATCTATATAGCCGGTTCCGGTGGAAAAATATTACGTCATATATCAAATATATAAACAAGGAGAAGAAAGAGTCACGATTTAATGATATGAGGAAGCAGGTTCCAGCACTAAAGGTAACAGTAGATCGTTGACCAGCTTAAGGTCAAGTACGACCGCTTTTGGAACGCCTTTTACTTGTCTCTTAGTGGGTCAGTCGTGATGTTAAGATACTTAACAAAATTATTGAATGTATCATTTTTATAAAGGAATATTTCATTATTTTTCACAATCATCGTAATGTAAAATATTGTACTAATTTACAATTTTACTGTAGATATTATTTTATTAATCTATTATCTATTTACCTTTTTTTAAAAATATGTTTTATGTTTTTTAATGTACAAAATAAAATATCTATATATAATTTTAATAATATAACAATTGAATTATATAAAGACATTTTATAAAGTAACGTACCTATTCTTTCTAATTGAAGTAAATTCTAAATATTATTATTTTTTTCTAAGATTTAAATCTAGTTCTAATATAATAAAACCTACAGATATTATATAAATTTTTTAATTTACAACGACATTATGTCAACGCTTTTAAAGAAGATAGCTTCGCGCTCTACTATATATTTTGCAGATGTTGTAAAACTTAAGATTTAAAAACATCTTGAAATCGATTATATGATTCCGCTTTAACCTATTTAAAAATATACATATTAAGTGATTTGAAGAAAAAAAATTTAAAGAAACAAATTTTCACATTTCATTAAATAATTTAATGAAGTCATTTTATGAACAAAAATCTTATTCACATATAGAAAAAAAATACATTTTAGAAACGTAAAAAAAGTCTTATACTTTGTTTGATAGATTAAATATAAAATTATCAATGAAATTATCTTAATATTCACAGAACAGCTAAATAATATACAGTGATAATGATATATCCATACATGTTATTTTTTAATACTAGGTTGACAGATCGTCACTTTGCATGGCTATTTTTCTTTTTTTTAGCTTCACGCTTTTATCCCGCATATTGCAGGGTAGGCAGAGGTAACTGCAGGAACCATATGAAGCTAGTGTTAAGACACTTAGTTCCTGCTTTCTCTGTCCCCTGCATCGACTTAATGTAACTTATATTCTTAAAGACCATATATTATTTTTATTAAATTTATTTATATATAAATATAAAGTTATATATGACATCTACAAAAAATATTACAGATATATAGGAGCATAGCCAAAACTCGTATACACAATAACAGATTTACGATAATAACGTAAATTATTATTCTATGTATTTTTTATTAATTGTTTAAAGTTTGTTTGTGCATAAAAATATGAAAGTTTAATAAAATTAAAATTATTATTTACTTCATTAGTAACTTACTATCAATGAAAAACAAAACAAAAGAAGATCAAAAATTTGACAATTATATATTAATATAAAGTACTATGCTTAGTTAGATAGCTCTACGTTCAAACGCATTATTTCAATAATAACATTAATATATAGATGTCGCTACGCTGCCGATACTACCAGTAAGCGCTATGTGATACTAGATGGAGTTACTAGTACCAATAGAAAAGTAAATAAATAAAAGCCATAATATATTTTAAATATATAAGTATATCATATTAAATATATTCCTTAGAAAGTTCCTTAGAAAGAGGACCGTCGTGGCGCAGAGGCGCAACGTCTGCCTGTAACGCGACGGTTACTGGGTTCAATCCCCAGTCGGAGAAGATGGATTTTTCTATTTCCATTTTCTTCGCTCTGGCATCTAAGGCAAAGCGCGGCGTTGAGTTCCGCCACTCAACACGCAATGCCTCGAAAACGGCGGAAAGTGGGGATGGAGTAAGCAGGGACTAAGTAACGGAGTGTCTTAACACTAGGTTCTTATGGTTCCTGCAGTTCCCTCTGCCTACCCTGCCATGTGCGTGAAGCTAAAAAAAAAAAAAAAAGAAAGTTTCTTATAGTATACCTATTTCCTCATAATTAACATAAAAACAGAGAGAGCAGAATCTCTATTTATCCCTAGTATTCATTAATTCTCGTTATAACAATATATTCTAATTTATTTAATTGCACTTACCTAGGATTGCACGCAAATGGCCCTCGAGTGTTTGGAGGACAGTCATCTTGATCTCTTTGACAGATTTGCCAAGAAACTGTTCGCAGGCCGTGGTAAGAAGCTCGTCCTCGTTCATTATCTTACACTGCGCTACGCCAGTGACGGTCAAAGGTACTCCTTGGGCAGTTTCAACGTATTCACACATGGGGTTAAGTGTCATAACCTGGAAAAGTAATGCAAATAATCATACATTTAACATATAATATTAATTTAGAGCTTTTTAAGATGATAATATTGTGACTAAAGGTGAAAAACGTTAAACAGCTTGTTAAGCCAACAATATTCTACAACGAACAAAAAATATGAATCATACTGTGACCAGATAACAGATTGTTAAGCACCGTTTAAAGAAACATGATAGTATATAATTTTTTTCCACAATATATAAAGACACACACATAATATTCCTATTTTAGTTATTATATATTAAATGTAAAAGTGATATTGAGCTCTAACCTCAAGGGAGATACGTTGTACATCGGTGACGAGCCACCATGCCCACGCCCAACCACCGACAATCGTTCGCTTTTGTGTAGAGCCACAGCAGCCACCTGAAAAAAATCAAAAAAAGCTTGTTAAAAGCAATTAAAGTATAAAAGTAAAATAAATATCTAAATTTTATAAATACAAAATCAGCTAAGATTCCTATTAAAATAGAAATTATGTTGAATGTGACATGGAGTTGTTTTTTTTTTCTTTATTAAACAGATATCATGAACATACATCTATATGATAATTTATATATTCATGTAATTGTATCCTAAATAACTCCTAATCCTTATTCCATACCATTACTATGGTAGCTAAATATTTAATTTTCATACTTTCAATTGTTTTAATTTGAAACAAAATTTGAACTTTTAAGCTTTTTGAACAGTTTATTTTTCTATTAAAGTTTTATGAATATTTCTTAAAAGCACTTAAGTATGGTACTCGAATAAAAAGTTTGCCCTTCCATATATCTGTGATTTTAAAGACATGAGAAATATCGCTACTACACTACCTTATAAAAACTAGAACAACAAAATGGAAATCGTCTTAACACAATAAAGATTATATAACTATGTTATGCTTAGTATAACAAAAATTATTACATTAATTTTTTTCATTTTCAAGCTGTCTCCCGTATAAAGCGTATAAACTGAAAAGTGGTCAGACTTTGCACTTTGTCTCCTTATGAAATTATGTAAATCGTATATTATTTATATATTTGTACATATTATATTAAACAATATGTTGATTAATAAATTATATTATATATTCTATGTAATTACACACTTTACACAACTGTATAACCACATTTAGTCATAACTTAACATAAATTTTATAACTTATGCTACATAATCTAATCCTCTTGTAAATAAGCATTTCCCCCCATTTCACTGTCATTGTCACATAACGGGTAACATGCGCAGGAGTTGCGTTCCGACGCTCGAAGAAAGTGCCCGCAAACCGAACGTTACACGACACTATACGACTTGCCGATCTCTTTACAAGACACTGACAGTCGTTAAGTATAAGGAAAATAAAAAATAATATATTTTAAATACAGTGTCATTAAGTAAAAATAAACTTTTGATAGATTAAAATTAAATACTTGTATTTTCATAAATTCTACCGAAGTTTTTGCTATGTGGTGTTTATTTGTATTTGAAAGTGAAAGCATAGGACATTGGTAAGTATTTACCGTAAACAACATTTCCAGTAGAGTAGTACAGCTTCAATTAATTAATACTTACTTAACAACTAAGTGCTAACAAAAAATCTATTTTAATACCCTAGGGTTGTCAGTGCGATTCACATACGTGGACTGTTAGTTATTATAATTTTTATATTTCTGTTTACTCTCAAAACTGATGTACCAGTAAAGGCAAAAACAGCCATTGTTTAAAAATCTAATATTCAATATGAGTTTATAGAGTACGTTTTTTATATGAAATCTAATTTATCTTATTTATTTTATTATGAATTTCACGTACAGTATATTAGTTTCAAGCAAGCTAGTAAAATTAAGCTAATGACAATTCAAGATAAATATAAATATGAGGTAAAGACTAAATATAGTGACGAATATATTTAGTCTATTGCCATATTAATATTCATTTCGTATTGTCATTCTTTCTTCATATACTTTGCATTATAACCATTTTGTTCCCAAATTTACGACTTGTTTTCTATGTACATATATAACATATTTTGTTTTATAGTTATGTACTTCTTTAACACTTGAATCCTCTATTATATAAGTAAAAATATTGCCATATAACAATAATACACAATGTTTTTATAATAATTAAGCTCACATATACACATACATATATGTAATCGCATGCTAGAATTGAAAAAGTATAAAATTAATGTAATAGAATATCAAAGAGAGTGAAAACTTGAAAATTGTAAGAAATAAAAATTTAAGTAACCTGAATCATATTTTAATGTACTTTTAGCGTGTCAAGATATCATACAGTATAACTATAACGTTCTATTGTATAATTTTATGATTTTTAGTGTTAATCCACACTGAGGATAGAAAAATATTTAAAGAACGGAACTTGCATGGTTCGCATGAGGGCGCAGCTTCAAATCCCGCTGCATTAAAAAAAGGTTTTATGTTTTCTTTAAATGATAGTTCTATTGTAAATGTATTGTAAAAAATCGCAGCGTAAACAAAATGGTTTTAGGTTCGAACTCTACTTAATTTTTTTCTTGCTTTGTTAAAAATAACGGAGTTGAAAGTTTTATATTAATAAAAAATTGCCTCTGGACTTGTTTCGCCAGTTTCCCAAGTCAGGATATCTATGTACACCATAAAATCTTAATTTTACATATCTTTCGGCTGTTTTTGACGTAATTAGACACCAGTATTATTTAATTATATTACATAGAAATAATTGACAATTCACGTATTATATACAAAATGACTAATACTACTCCAATTTTTTAAATATATATCAATAACATAAAAAAGTGACGATACTGCATGTATACATAGTATATAGGTTACGTTATATAACTCCAGATTTCACCGGAACAGTTTAGTATTCCAGATGGAAACATACACACATAAAAATAAAGCGTGCACACGAGCATAGCGTTGCGAGTAATTGAACACTTGGATTCACTTTCTACTAAATCTGTTTGGAAAATTATGGACAAATTGTACCCAAAATTGGCTAAGTAAGCGTCTACATCTTAACCAGTGAAGATAAAGTAATTCGTCCAGCTTCCATTTATCTCTATACAATTATACATTAGACGACTTTTCACAACAGACTTGTTTTAACTAGACTTTAAATCGTCGACTTTTAATGTTTACCAAGTAGAACTTACTTTCATCATTTTTTATGACCATATCATTAACGTAATGACAACACTTAAGTAAAAATATTGTAGTAATTTTTTATAGCTTCACGCTATATCCTGCACAGAGCAGGGTAGGTAGAGGGAACCGCAGGAACCTAATGTTAAGACACTCCGTTCCCCACTTTCCGTATTTTTCGAGGCACTGCGTGTTGAGTTCAGAAAATGGTAATAAAAATCCATCTTCCTCGAGATGAATACAAGCTGCCAGTGAAAAGTAAAAAACTTTATTTAAAACTCTTAAATTACAACAAATTTAGAATCAATATTAAAATAGCTACTTAATCCAAGACAATCCTTAATACAAAACCACTTTATGAAGTTTCTAATTCAAAACAGATTACGCATTGTATATATGTGTAATGAGATCCTTGTTGTGAGGATATTCTGAAGAGAAAAATCTTAACAAAAAAATCAATAGGTACACATGTAAGTCAAACACCGTTAAAGTATGTCACAAAAAGTAGACTATAGCATACTATATTGACATGACGGAGCGTGTAACGGTACCATGCGTCATAGTCCTGCGTAGTCAAGCGTGAAGCTCGCATTCTTCAATTTTACTTCCGATTAGTAAAATACGAATTTGCCAAAGTTTAGAAAGATTTTATTTAAATAACCGGATATGCCATTATATTTCACTCGCATTGGCAACATAGTTTGTTAGGACGATTTTATTATTGAATAAAAAATACTTTAAAGAAATATTAGCATAAATAATATTTTCCTGGTCTGATTAATATAATACCTAGTATTATATTAAATGGAAATATTAAAAATGCATTTTTAAGAAAAATATTATGTCTAATCAAAAGGAGTAACTGATATTGTTTAGACATTTAAATTATAAATTCAAAGTGGTGAAATACTCCAGTATTAAAAGTAAAAGTAAGTATATTTAATATGACTCACGTAATTATGATTCACAGTATATATATGTATGTTTATGTAAATAGCTCATCCGCAAAATTGGTAAAACACACTTCACGAACAAAAGACAAATAACTACATTCAACACGATACCTATCATAGGTATATAATATACAACATTTTCGTTACTCACTCACAAAGTCGAAATTATTGGACATGAAAGAATAGATATTTGGCATAGATATACCTTAGAAACTAATAATAGTGGAAAAAACTATGGGATATATGGAGTATATTGTTTGTGTCAATAAAAAACACATAATACCTTTGTATTTTGCGTTTTTTATTGACACAAACAATTTTGGCCACTATAGTTTTTATTAAAGGATTAAAGGCGTGACTGATATATAGTACAATGATTATATATTGATTAATATATAAACATGTCCGTAGGAACTAAATATGCACCGGCATAATAATGTAATCGTTTTGTAAATCTTATTACGTAAATTAGCTTTATTTGTATACGTAGAAAATGATTTGCATTGGAAATTGAGTACGCATACAATGAATGTGTTACGAAATGCAGTTTATAAATTGATATGTACAAGCACATGTTTATAATGTCCTAAGTAAGAATGCCAAACTAATGAACATTAACTAAACGCTTAAATTGTTTTAAAAAAATAACGACACATATACAAAGCTTTTACGAAACTCAAACTCTATTTTTCATTTGGATTCTAACAGTTAATCTAAAATTATTAATATAAAGTCATTGCTGTTATTAATATTTTTTTAACATATAACTAATATTATACCATATATAAATACTACTTAGAATTGAAATTAACGTTTATTTTGGGTACTTATTTTATGGAGGTAAGCTACAGCTTGTATGACATCACTTTAATCATTTCGACATAGCCCTCTGTATCCACCGTTAGTGACAGCTAGGACACTTAGAAGATATTGTGTGTTATACAATTCTTTTTATTTAAAATCAACGCGGGCAAAGTCTCAGGCAAATACTAGTATATTTATGATTATAATTGTTATTTTTCAAATATAGGACTAACAGTTTTTAGAACTTAGAAAACGTACTTAAAAAATACCAAAGCTGTCTTGTTAGTAATAATCAACAAACTCTGTAACTAAATTATATAATTTGACAAATGTTCCAGACGAAATGAGCGCGATAGTGAACGCGGCTGCCGACGTGATATCTGGCACGGCCATCGCCGCTGCAGGTACGCAGGTATTGTACTAGGCATACTTTCTCGATCTGATAATAATGTCATATACAATAATTTCAAACGTAAATCATTTATACATCATTAAATTTTGAACCGTTAGTTGTATTTTCAGTAATGATCAAAATTAATAGAAAAATTAGCAACGTATTAAATTAAAAATACAATTTGCAATTTTCCAGGTGGCCTGGTTCATCCCGATGTTGGTGGCAGCTATAGCGTATTACCAATTCGATCAGACCGACCCTGAAGGAAGACCGACTGATATACCAGACTTCCAGATGCTACCGGAATATGATTTCATTATAGTTGGTGCTGGATCAGCTGGTTAGTAGGTACTAGCTTTTGTGTATAGCGTCTTCAAATAAAAGTTACGGTTTTGCATTAAAAAAAATTAAATAATAAACATTGAGGTCCGGTAGACCAAGCTGTTAGTGGCTTCAATTCGCACTGTGGGATGTTTTATTTTCCTCAGTATGTAGAGAATTTGTGTAGAGAACTATTTAAGATATACAAGATTATGAAAATAACATCGTTTGAATTCATATAAGTATAGCATCCCTAATTATTATAGTAGCTATGTTGTTAAAGATTTTTTTAGCGTGAATAAGATGCTGCACTCCTGTATAAGATTAGAAAATTAATTAAAAATTGCAAATTAACTTTATATTTCATTTGCAAATATATTATTGTAGGCGCAGTCGTCGCCAATCGACTATCTGAAATCGGTTATTGGAAAGTGCTACTGTTGGAAGCCGGCGGAGATGAAACGGAGATATCTGATGTACCTTTACTGGCAGGATACTTACAACTAAGTAAATTAGATTGGAAATATAAAACGGAACCTCAAGGAACTAGCTGTCTCGGTATGTAGAGAAACTTTTAACTATAGACGTTTAATAATAGGTAGAAATTATTGTAAAGTAAATGTAGCAAAATTCATTTCTTTAAATGTTATAATATATTTTTTTCTTTTTTTATAGCTATGGAAGAAGGTCGCTGCAACTGGCCACGTGGAAAAGTGTTAGGTGGAAGCTCTGTTCTCAACTACATGTTATATTTAAGAGGAAATAAAAAAGACTACGATATTTGGGAATCTCAGGGGAATAAGGGTTGGGGTTACAAAGACGTATTATATTATTTTAAGAAATCTGAAGACAATCAAAATCCATATCTGGCAAACACACCATATCATAGCACTGGGGGTTACTTAACTATATCCGAAGCTCCATATAGAACACCACTTGTTTCCAGTTTTATAGACGCTGGTTTAGAAATGGGGTATCTAAACAGGGATATAAATGGTGAAAATCAAACTGGATTTATGGTAGCTCAAGGAACCTTGAGACGTGGCAGTAGATGTTCAACCTCAAAGGCATTCTTACGGCCAGCAAAAGATCGTAAAAATCTTCACATTTCAATGAACTCTTATGCAACTAAAATCATGATAGATCCAAGAACAAGAGTAGCTTTTGGAGTTGAATTTGTCAAAAATAAAATGGTATACAGAATAAGAGCCCGTAAAGAAGTCATTGTATCTGGCGGCACTATTAATTCCGCTCAGCTGCTTCTATTATCAGGCATAGGTCCATCAGAAGAATTAGCAAAACATCGTATTCCATTGATTCAAAATCTTCAAGTAGGTAAAAACTTGCAAGATCATATTGGTTTGGGTGGTTTGGCATTTATGATTAACAAACCTATTTCGATAATAGAGAATAGACTGCACACTGTAAGCACTTTAATGGAATATGCTGTTATGGGCGAAGGGCCCTTGACAATTATGGGTGGTGTTGAAGGCTTGGCTTTTGTTAATACGAAATACGTTAACGCGTCAGATGATTTTCCTGATATAGAATTTCATTTTATATCTGGAGCAACAAATTCAGATGGCGGTGGTCAACTCAGAAAAGTTCACGGATTAACTGAAAAATTTTACAACGCTGTATTTCAACCAATAAACAATGTTGATGTTTGGAGCATAATACCAATGCTATTACGTCCCAAAAGCAAAGGTTTTATTCAATTACGAAGTGCTAACCCCTTTGATTACCCTTATATATATCCGAACTATTTAACTAATGAAATGGATGTGAAAACATTAATAGAAGGTGTCAAAATTGCTTTTTCGGTGTCCAGAACAAAAGCATTTCAAAAATACACTTCAGTGTTTAATAACCATATTTTTCCCGCCTGTAGAAATATTAAAATATTTTCTGATCAATTTTGGGAGTGTATGATAAGACAATACACATGTACCATATATCATCCTGTAGGTACTGTAAAAATGGGTCCATACTGGGATCCAGAAGCTGTTGTTGACAACGAATTAAAAGTCTACGGAGTAAGAGGCTTGAGGGTTATCGATGGTAGTATAATGCCAAATTTAGTTAGCGGAAATACAAATGCTCCTATTATCATGATAGGCGAGAAAGGTAGTGACATGATTAAAGAATTTTGGCTAAAACGACGAATGTCTAGATACTATGCCTAAACAATTAGTATTGTACAAATATTAATATCACACATTCATTGTAAATAATATTTATTACATTTAAAAATACTTGTACTTTTAGTAATTTATTCTAAGCTAAGTGATATATTAAAGTATTAATCTGGACAAAGACTGTTTCCAAATAAAGGTGTTTTTATTTTAATTATTTTTATTTTGTTTTAATAAATCTCTTTCTTGTAATTTTAAAGAAAGCATGAAAAATATATAAGGTTTACTTTACTTAAAATGAATCTTCATAATAAATGTGAAATAATCTGCTGATCTTGTTATGACGTATTTTTTAAATACAATACAACATAGATTAAACTTTTGTAGAATCTTCAAATGACATTGAAAAAAATTTTTATATGAGTTATGCATAATATTTATAGAGAAAACCTTATTATTATAATAAGAAAAATATGATATATATGTTATTTAAATTAATATATATCATTTAAATGTTACCTTATACATTACTTAAAAAGTAAAATACAATTATAACAATAAAAAAGCCGATTGATTACACTAATTTAACGTAGAATTATTTGAAACAAAATTTACTTTGCTGATTTTTTTCTTAATGTAATATAGAATATTTTTTAATTAACAGTGACAATACACACCTAAAATATTTAAACACAATTTACAAATAATATAGATTATGAGTAGATAATTTGTTTTCATACATACTAAAACATTACTCTGTACAAAAGAACACAGAACGTGACATTTTATAAATAATAATTTGTTTTTTTCCAACTTTGCAAAATTAGTTGCAAGTGCTAGTCTACATGATTTATTCTTAGAGTATACTTAATACAATTAAAAGTTTTTAGAATTTCATAAAAATCAAGTGAATATGGCAAATCATGATTTATCCCTAAGACCAATGATATCTAGTACTAGAATATTATTCGGATTGTTACCAGGATTAGGAGCTGTTATATTTTTACGTATGGCAATCCATTTGTATAGACCTGACATAGAAGATGCTGAACATCGAGTAAGAGAGTATCCTGTGGAACAGCTTTATGAATACTATGATTTTATAATTATCGGCGCTGGTTCAGCTGGATCTGTTGTAGCCAACCGGCTATCAGAGAACCCTGATTGGAACATACTATTAATAGAAGCCGGACAAGATGAAAATGTATTATCAGAAGTTCCAGTGTTGTTTCCTGCATTACAGACATCATCAATAGATTGGCAATTCGTAACTGAACCAAGTGAGGAATATTGTCTTAGTATGGTAGGCAATCGGTGTAAGTGGCCTCGAGGTAAGGTGCTCGGTGGCTCTAGTGCACTTAATGCAATGCTTTATATACGAGGAAATAAGAAAGATTATGATCATTGGGCAATGCTTGGTAACGAAGGTTGGGCTTATAAAGATATTTTTAAATATTTTTTAAAACTTGAAGATATGAGAATACCTGAATATCAAAATAATCCTTATCATTCTGTAGGTGGACCCATATCGGTAGAATATTTTGCTTACGAACAACCTATTACAAAAGATATATTAAAAGCAGGCGAGGAATTAGGGTATAAAATTTTAGATGTTAATGGTGAATTTCAAACTGGATTTACAAGATCTCATGCAACCTTGCGCGATGGACTTCGATGTAGTACTGCAAAAGGATATCTTAGACCAGCATCGAAACGATCAAATTTACATATTATTGTTCATTCATTAGTAGAGAAGATATTAATAGATGAATCGAAAAAGGCATATGGAGTAAAGTTCACAAAACGTGGCAAATCTTATATAGTCAAGGCGAGTAGAGAAGTAATTACGTCTGCAGGAGCCATTCAGTCACCTCAGCTGTTAATGCTCTCAGGTATAGGTGACAGTACAGAATTAAATGAACTTGGTATATACCCAATTGTTCATTTGCCTGGCGTCGGAAAAAATCTGCAAGATCACGTAGCCATGGGTGGACATTCGTTTCTTTTTGATAACCCTTACATAAATGGATCTGATTACTGTTTCAATCTTTACACTGTAGGCTCACTAGGAAGCGTTATTGATTTTGTACTTAATAAAAAAGGTCCTTTATATAGCATGATGGAAGCCGAAGCAATGGCATTTGTTAATTCACAATATCAAGATCCTGCTGAAGATTATCCAGATATTCAATTTTTTATTGCCCCTTCAGCAGATAATATGGATGGTGGTTTATTTGGAAAACGTGCAAATGGACTAACAGATGAAACATATGCAGAGTTATATGAAGATATTTTATATGATTCTTCATTTTCTATTGTACCTTTATTGTTGAGGCCAAAAAGTAGGGGCTTTATAAAGTTGCGTGATTCTAATCCATTTTCTCCACCTCTTATTATTCCCAAATACTATACAGTGCAAGAAGATATGTTGAGGATGGTAAGTAAGGCAGTTTAATGTTCACATATCTTATTAATTGTTTTACGTACTTGAACTAAATATAATATGACATTTACTCTATATAATTTGATATACAAAGCTAATTAACAGATACAGATATGATTTTAAAAATACTTTTATTGGCTACAAAAGGCTAAATAATAGTTATCTGTATTTATAACTATATTTCAGATTGACGGTGCAAGAATAGCTCAAATGTTAATTGAACAACCCGCATTAAAAAAACTAAACGCTAGACCCAATCCTAATCGTAATCCTGGCTGCGCGGAGCATCCCCTTATGTCAGATGAACATTTAGAATGTCAAGCTCGTCATCATTCCTTGACTATTTACCATCCAGTTGGGACTTGTGCTATGGGACACGCCAATGACGTACAAGCAGTTGTTGATTCCAGATTAAGAGTAAGCTATTCTTTATCACAAAATTGATTAAGATAGAAGATTATAAAAAGAACTATAATATATACTTTTATATATTTATTATGTACGTTTCAGGTATATGGTGTCAACGGTCTTAGAGTTGTTGACGGAAGTATCATGCCAACAATTGTAAGTGGAAACACTAACGCTCCAATAATAATGATAGCAGAGAAAGCAGCGGACATGATAAAACAAGATTGGGCAGACCAACCTTTTAACAAGTACATAACAGATTCTGTGCTCAATAATGACGAAGTCGAACTTATAATTAATAATAAATTAAGAAATGCCGAACAAAGTAAATCAAATATAGATATATTTGACGAAATAAGTAATCTGTTTCCATCTTTAACAAAAGATTTAATAAATAATTATGTGGATCCTACTTATAAACAAAAAGCTAAAAATATAACAGTTCCTGTAAAAGCACAAAATAAATGGAAGCAAAATAATATTACTAAAAATGAATATGTTACTTCCAATAATAGAAGTAATCATATCAATAATAAAATAATTTTAAATTCTCACAGGCATAATAACATTCATCACAATGACATTGCACATAATAATTTACAAGAGCCATATCCGTATCGAAAATTAATGGATAATTATAATCCAAAACCAAATTTTCAAGCAGGACACTCAGAAACGAATTTTAAAAATACTTATGCTCATACTCCTTTAAAAGGTGAATACAATCAAGAAATCACAGCACAAAATAGAAATTTAGATTACTTTGCAGCAACAGCTCAACCCAGTCATAACAATAAATGTCGCCTTTGGTTGTATCACAATGGAATGCATTACGAAATAAAACTTTAGTATAAGTTTTAATTATGTATGTCTACATTATATGTTTACGGCCTTATTCATAAAAAAGTCTTATAGAACGTTTTAAGTATACTTTAGTTAACACGCTCTTTAGGCTTATAGAACGTTCGATAAATGTTTGTATTCATAAACGCTTATAGCTTCTATAACTAAAGTGTCACTAATTTGATTTAAACGTTCACAATGTTGCCACTATACTGAAGTCGGTCGACTTGTCGCCGAAAATATCAGTAAATCCACAGATGATAAGTGACAAACGCATTGACATAGTATGACCACAGATAATATTACGTACAAAAATATATTGTTGGATCTGGCTTGACATTTACCGGCTTCATTTACGTCGTTGTTATCACAAAAACACGAATGTTTATTTTATTTTATTATATAAACTTACTTAATTTTTAAAAAATTAAGTCAAAAGAAGTAAAACGACAAAGAATTGAAATTTGTTTAGACGTGGACAAGTATTACCTATGTTCTGTGCACCTTTCTTATGTAGAATTTATTATTAATAAACTTGTTAATAAATAAATATAGTTAATAAATATCGAACAAAATGTCAATTGTTATATTGTTTTGTTTACGAAACTGAAATTGACACTCTTGATGACAAGCGACTCGACGACGTCATATCAATGCTCATATTAGTATGAGCTGTTATATGAATCGGCCATCTTTGGACGTTAAAACACTCTTATAGTAGGGTTCTCGGTTCTATAACTTTATGATAGGTTTATAGAACTGATTGGCACTAAAATGCTGTTATGAATAACGTTTTTTGACAACTGTTCTATAACGAGTCTTTAAGCGTGCTATAACTTTTTATGAATAAGGCCGTTAGTTTTTAAGCTATATTATGTAACTATTATATTTTTAGCAACATAAAAATTATTTAAACAAAAAAAAACAAGAAGAGGTTGGAGTTTTATTGCTATCTTAATATTGAATAAATAATCAAGTATTAAATATCAATAATAATATGATACCTTGAGGTTAGTTCATTGAATATACGCTATTTTATATTTCAGATCAAAGATATTAATACTTAGTCATTATAAGCCATTGCACAACAAAGCGCTTCTATTTTTCCCATAGTTAATATCTATAATCAAATTAAGTTCTAAAACATATAGTAAAAGATATGCAAGGCTTAGAAGCAAATATAACGGAAACTTGTCCTTTGCCATTTTCTGGAATAACTGGTGGTCTCTTCCTTAATGCAGTCACTGCAATTATTGCTACGCATTGCACAATTTTAGAAGATTACAATTGGCCAGCTGACTATTCACAAAACGTTTTAGAGGATGAGCATGGTAAGCACTACAGAGCGTATTACAATAATTATCAACTGTTTACATATATATTTTTTTATACTTAAAATTTAAATTTCAGCATCATATGATTTTATAATAGTCGGAGCTGGTACTGCCGGCTCTTTGGTTGCCAGCCAACTTACAAATTTATATCCTCATTGGAAAATATTACTAATAGAAGCTGGAGACGACCCTGGAATCGATAGTGAGGTAAATACTTTTGTTATATTTGTTATAAAAAACATAATCAATGTAAAATTTACTAAAAATGTCTCTTTTATGCTTTAGATTCCAGCATTTTTATTTTTAAACCAAAACTCATCAAACGACTGGTTTTACAAAGTACACCCAGATGGTAATAGTTGTTTGGGATTTCTAAACAACAGATGTATTTGGAGTAAAGGTAAAGGGCTTGGAGGGTCAAGTTCCATAAACGCAATGATTTATCTTAGAGGACATCCAACGGATTATACAGAATGGGCAGAATTAGGAAATACTGGATGGGATTACGATGACTTGTTGCCTTATTTTGCTGAACAAGAATCTCTGTTTAATATAACTGATACTGACTTTCCAGGTTATGAAAACGATTGGTATAACATCATAGATGACGCATGGAATGAATTAGGTCATACATCTTATAAATATAAAAAACACGAAGCTTTGATTGGAACTAAGAGAGCAAGATTATTAACTAAAAATGGTAAACGAATGAATACAGCAAAGGTATATTTTTTGAATGCGGGCAATATCAAACTCATGAAAAATACACTTGTAGAAAAAGTGTTAATAAATACAAAAGACAAAAAAGCAATTGGTGTCAAAATAAGCAAAAATGGGGGTATATCCAAAGATATTTACGCAAAAAAGGAAGTTATATTATCAGCTGGCTCTATTGCAACCCCTCAATTACTTATGTTGTCTGGAATAGGACCTGCATCCCAGCTAGAAGGAATAGGAATTGATTGTCTCCAAGATCTACCTGTAGGTCAAAATTTACAAGATCATATAATATTGCCTTTATTTCTTACGACCAACAAGCACTCAATAGTATCAAAAGAAATAATAAACATATTACTAATACAGTATATGCTTACTAAAACTGGACCTTTTTCTAACATCGGAGTAACAGATTATATGGGATTTATAGATACTACCAATAATTCCGCCTTTCCAGATATTCAATTTCATTATACTCACTTTGTAAAGCGCGATGATTTTGTATTGAAACCATACCTTGAAGGAATAGGGTACAAACCAGAAATAATAAATATAATTCAATCATTAAATGAAAAACACGACATATTAGGCATTTATCCCACTTTGTTACATCCCAAATCTAGAGGTGAAGTGCGTTTGGCCAAACCACTATTATCGGAACACATTATAAAGGCTAATTATTTTCAGCATCCTGAGGACATAATAACATTCATCAAAGCTATTCGTTTTGTTCAAAAGCTAGAGAAAACATCAGCTTTTATGGAAAAGGAAATCGAATTAGCAAATATTGGTATTCCTGACTGTATGGAACATTCGTATGATACTGATGATTATTGGATATGTTATATGAAGCATATGGCAACTACTATTTACCATCCAGTAGGAACTACTAAAATGGGTCCTCAAAGTGATATTACCTCTGTAGTGAATCCTGAATTATTAGTTCATGGAATTAAATACTTGAGAGTTGTTGATGCTAGTATCATGCCTACTATACCAGGAGCTAACACAATGGCCGCTACTTTAGTTGTTGCTCAAAAAGCCGTTGATATTATTAAAGAGACTTATAAAGTAAAAGATGAACTTTAAGCTTACTTAAAATTTAATATTATAATTTAAATATAATTTGTGAAGGACGTAAATTTTAAAATAAGCTTGTTAAATTATGATTGACTGACACAAGTTCAAAAGTGTCAACTTTTACAACACCAGGTCTCAGGTCAAGTGTTCTTTGTCGTAATACATTATTTTACTACTTTTTGTACATAATTTATAACTTTTCAATTTTTATTCTTTAAGAACAAATGTTAATATCAGATTATATTTTAATTTTGTGTCTCACAAAATTTTTTGAATGTCAAGTTTATCAAAACAAATTAATGTAGGATGAATAATAATGTTAAATTATTACGTTATAAACTAAATTAATATATAAATAAAATATAAATAAATAAATAATATTCTCCATTCTATGTTGCAAATTTAAATTAAATCATTTATAAAATATAATAAAAATTTTAGAAATATTTTTAAGCTTGTGGACCGATCCGCAGAGTGGCCGTGGCGCAGAGGCGTAACGTCTGCCTGTAACGCGACGGCTTCTGGGTTCGATTCTCAGTCGGGGAAGATGGATTTTTCTATTTCCTTTTTCTTCGCTCTGGCAACTAGGCAAAAGCGCGGCGTTGAGTTCCGCCACTCAACACGCAATGCCTCGAAAACGGCGGAAAGCGGGGACGGAAAAAAGCAAGAACTAAGTAACAGAGTATCTTCTTCTACGCACTAGGTTCCACGGTTCCTGCAGTTCCCTCTGCCTACCCTGCCATGTGCGGCATAAAAGCGTGAAGCTAAAAAAAACTTTAAGCTTAAAATACCTACGCTTGCTACCACTTGTTCCCGAATTACATTACATTAAAATGAAAAGCAAATTAAAATAAATTATATAAAATATTTTGGTTATATTTTACAACATAAAATATGTTTAGTAAGTCATGTCCTTGAATTTAATTAATACATATATAAAATGTAGGAAACGTTCTTACACTTCCTTCGGTTCCTACGCTCTCTCGACCTACCCTGTTAAATGATACAGCAAGAAGCAAAAAAAGAAACCAAATTCTTACATTAAACATATTCTATACTTTTTACATATTGTTTTTCTTTAATTATATATTTCTATTTAAATAATATACTTTAATTGATTAGTATCTAGTTCTCTAAAACATTACTGAAGTATGGTTTGATAAGAAATTGCATATCGATCATTAGAAAATGCAATTATCAAAAAAAAATGAACCTAACTATTGTCCGTTTAAGCTAGACCACAGAACTCAAATGGTGTACATATTGAGATGGGCACGGTTACATCACAAGGGTAGGCCTTGACGTGGTTTCGTTAGACGTGGCGTAACAGTTTCGTATTTGAAACGAAACATTAAGAAACTTACTCGTATTCCGATTTGACATATTTTTTGTTAGTCATTATGTATTGGACATCGATTTGCATTACGCGAAATAATCTGTATTGTTTATGTTTTTTTTTTAAGTTAAAGCTAATAATTTTAGAATGTCATTGTACCATTTATTTTTGTTCAATTCAATACTTATGTAATAATGTTCTAAAGCACACATTTTGTTAACTGCGTAACAATAAAAGCTGCTAGAACAATTAATTTGTGTTTGATGGTCTATTTGCCAGGGACGGCTGTTTTCGCGATGAAAACTGTTATTGTACAAATAAAACCGCCTGGATTAAGCCCGGTGTGTTACTCGGTCTACTAGTAATATGTATCTATGTGACATAGGAGGGCACACTTATACTAACAATTAGTATATAATGGTGATATCCTACGTCATATCTATTAAATAAAGTTAAAAATTCTTTTAGCTCCTCAATGATCTCGCTTTCAGCAGAAAGGCAAATAGCCAGAATGCACTCAGTGTGAAGGCACTCCTTTTCCCGGTTTCCGCCTAATTATGAGCGTGTTAAGCAGAGCTCAAAGTCCCATATTGTGTTGTTGCCAGATCGAGGAATTTTAAACAAATTATTTCCATGAGTGACACGCTCTGGCGCTATATCATCGATTACGCCAAGACGTCAAAATATTACCACTAATGTTTATTTTTTCTTCAATAAATTCAAGGCATATATATAGGCAATAATCATAACAAAACCATATGTAGTAGTGGTGTGGGGCTATAGGCAGTATACACCAGGATTCAAGTCATGCTACACTAAAATTGTTATATATTATCGAAAAAAAAAATACTTTTCCTTACTGTAATAACAGTTTAAAACTAATAAAAATGTTTTATGAATTGCATTATCTCTTTAAGTATTATTTATTATAGCAATAATAAGTTAATATGTAGCTACAACTCTACCGAGATGCTAGAGACATGGACGTACTGTATACATGTAAACATAAGTTCGACGTGGTTTTATTAGAACGTATGGCTTAGAGGTCAGAGGGCTTGGACGATCTGCAAGAGGCACTAGTTGAAACCCCGTTAAGTTAAGATTTTGCTATTTTTTAAATTGTATTTTATCTATACAAGCACTACAATGTATATTATAGACACAACAATGACGCAAAATCAATTGACAAATAGGTATGCGAATTATTTGGATGATTTTTTTAATTCGACTAATAATTTAATGACTGAAAATGCTTAAGAAATTAAGAAATAATTAATTCTGTTAAACACGCAAATGTAAACAAAAATTTACCAAGTTAATCTAATTATTGTAATGGATGTATATTTTTTTTAGTTTCCCCATTTCATTCTAAATGTAGCAAATCTAAAGAGAACGTCAAAACATAGGGAGTTTAGTGGTGGAATTCAACGACATATATGTTCACGTATTTGCTCGCCCAACAACAAATTCAATGTGACATAATATTAAAAGCCGTGTCACATATAAGATATAAGAAACAAAAAATAAAAAAAAAAGTTTGTTACAAACAGCCTACGTATACGAATTCTTTATTACATTTTTAATACAAGTGCCGAATAAATAAATATATCATGTTTAAAGAATTTAACACTTTAAACAGCACTATTGTTCAGAAAATATTTAATAAATTTTATTATTTTTAATGACCGACAAAAACCTCTTAAATTTGCCTGATCATAAAGTTAAAAACATTTTTTATAATATTTTGTCTAAACCACCGAAAATTTTTTACTCAAAATATATGTAGGTATATAAATGTTCATTAGTACAATATGTCAAACAGTTATGCCGCTGTTATTAAAATTGTTTAGAAAAATACTATAACTGTGTGATAGATTTAGTTATTGCATAAACAATAGAGTTCTAGTAATATTGTATATTTTCCCATACAAAATAGAACAAAAAGTAAATAACCAATTAGTTCAATGTGTGTTCTCATAGTATTGCATATAGCTTGATATAGTTTATTCACTTCTTGCTCTTTCTAAACACATTTTATTTTTTAAATTTACAAATTATTTTGTGAATTAGATTGTATATTTTTATAACAGAAATCTTAACAGTAACCGAGGAGGAAGATGGATTTTTCTATTTCCATTTTCTCGCCCTGGCAAGTAGGCAAAGCGCAACGTTGAGTTCCGTCACTTAACACGCAATGTCTCGAAAAAGGCGGAAAGCAGGGACGAAGCAACGGAGTGTCTTAATATTAGTTTTCTATGGTTCCTGCAGTTACCTCTGCCTACCCTCCCAAGTGTGGGATAAAGTGTGAAGCTATAAAAAAATTTTCTAATTGAATACATAGCAAATTTATAAATTAAAACATTTCAGTCATACTTTTCGACTACTGTAGACTGTCTGAAATAAATGTTAATTCGACTTAAGGAGCGCCAAGGCAGGCGGGACATGTGTTTCACAACAGTACGGACACGAGAACCACGAACAAGAATGAAAGGTTTACGCGCATGGATGCACGTACTCAAATATATAAAGAGCAATTGGTTGGGGAGACCGACTTTTACTTTTATTTTATATATTGAATTGATTTTTTTTTTTGAGTTTTGCGAAATGAGCATAAAAACATTAACACATTTACAGAATATATTTCTTAGAGACAAGCAATTAAGAAAGAAAAAAAAATATCAAACTAAAAACTTTCATAAAGTTGGTTTAGTTGGACATTACCCTCCCTTAATAAAGTGTTGATAAGTTGAATTTAACACGTCATCTTAATTTATAACTTACCAGTCATTTCCGATTATGCTTCAACTAAAAAACTAGACGTCTATACTAAGTCGTAATTACAGTAATATAATTAACATTTTTTATCATAATAATGTTGGTTTTAACTCTTAATTTGGATTAAGCTTGTAAAATTCATCATTTGCAAAATTGAAATATTACAATTTTCTATTACTATTAATTATAAATTTTAAAATTATATGGTAATATTACATTAAATAAAATTTCAACAAAAATAATGAAATGGAATATTCATTACAAAATAATTATTTGATAAAATAAGTAAGCATATATATTATTTTATACTATAAAGTATAGGTGGAGTTACATTTCAAATAAGTTCAGTTAAACCATAGATATGTGCATTATATTATGTGCTTAAAATTTTTAACCCAAAAACTTATTAGAATTAAAATAGGTTTTCTCAATTGCTATTGCATTATTAGGTAAACTTAACTTGTCAAAATCACCAAAAGAATACCTCTGTCACAACTTCCTTTCCTGTCGAGAATTAGCCATAACTAAATACTTACAAGTGACCCTCAAACATTTGTATATGTAACCTCTATCTCCGATGACTTGGAGAAAAGACAAGTATCTTATCATTTTAAAAAAACATCACATTTTTTTGGATCTTTTTGGGAAATAGCTGGGTATAAATAGGTTTTTACAATTAATATTATTTTTAAAAACTCTTTTATATATATATATATATATATATATATATATATATATATATATATATATATATATATATATATATATATATATATATATATATATATATATATATATATATATATATATATATATATATATATATATATATATATATATATATATATATATATATATATATATATATATATATATACACACACACATATATATAGCTATTGCTAATAAAGAAATACTAAGAAATTTGCTTCATAATTTAACTTGAAGTATTTTTTAAGATTTCTAAGAACTATATCGATACTATTACGAAACACTCCATCCCCTGTATTACAAACCTTCTCCATCTTCCACAGAAAATGAAAACATATATATTTTAAAGGCATATTATATATATTACATTTTCAAATAAAGGTCTAGATTCTTATTTAGTTGCTTACTTTTTTATTATCAAGTTAGATAAAAAATATTATAAATTATTAACAACAAAACTAAAAAAATATACAAACAGTAACTTTACATACGCATTATACATTATTAGGACAACTCTATTACATCCCCAACAAATGTGCCAAAAACTATTAGCAAACGATTTACAAGTAACAAGTATTTCATTAACATTGACCTCTCACTTGGAACTGGTGGAGAAGTTCGAGCACGGCTGCGCGCGCGCAGATACCGCAGTTGTATAACAAGTGCCTGACGTTAGTGTTGTGAGTTGTGTTTTTTAGTGATAGTGAGACGATTTACTGTCTGCTGTTGAGGTAGTTATATTGCATTATTATATTTTATTTATTTTATTACAAAATATTATTTTTTTGCATAATAATATTTCATGTCATGCTTGCTTTAAGCGAGCTTTTCCTAAAAAATTAAGCTTTACGCACTCGTATAATGAATGTAATAGACGTTTTATCTTAGCAATACAAACTTTGTTCATATACTTTGATATTTCTTTATAGAATATATAGGTACATTGAACTGATATATAAAAAATAATCCTAGATCAAAATATAAATAAAGATATAATTAAACTTAGCTTAATATTATTTATTATTATTTACAATATTTGCGCACTGAAATATTAATTATATAGATATGAAGAAATTTAGAGATTAATAAAAATGATATACTTCGCTAAACTTCAATTATTCTATTCCTAATTTATTATGTCTAATATTAATTATTATAATTTGAAGCAATTCTACTAATTACAGAACTATACTTTGCAATATTTAAATAGCCTTCGTATTTCACAACTTTATAAAAATATTAATTATGGTAATAACGTAAAGCCTAAATGACAATACATTTTTATTTATTTATTTTAGTAGTTATATTTTAAGAATTGGGCCCTATTTCTATTATGAAATCAGTAAATACGAATATAATATAGAAAAGAAATACAAAACCAAATCAATGAAGACTTCAAATTATTTACGCAAACACACGAAAAAGCTCTAACAACTATATTTATACGATTACGATTACGATTTTTAAAAATTTCGTAGAGTATTTGTATTTAAATTCATTTAAAATAAAATAAATTTTAAATAATATTTTGGTATTGATGTAATATATTTTATACAATAAAATGTATAAAATATATTACTTCAACAGTACATAGTAGTTGTATAATTTAAATCGTCATATAATTATTTTATTTTTATCATTAAGTTTTAGTTGTACTTGAAGGTTTATGTAATTAGGTTGTTGGAACCACAATAAGCCTGACCTGAAATGTATGAAATGTAACACAGCATTTAATTGTTTTTAAATCATACATTTTACATGTGTATATTTAAAATGATTTTAAAGAATAGAAGAATACAGAATTACAACATTACAAAGCAATGAGATACATAACATTGAATTATTTTTGTGGATGTATAATTATACATTATGTCAAAGATTTTTTTATTATTTATTCTTTACATAAACGAGGACCCGTGAGTATTCCGTTTATGTGAAAGTGATTTTAGACATTTTTGACCGTTTTCAGGACAAAAAATGCTTATGACAGATAGATACGATAATGTTAGGGTATCATCTTAACTTATGGAAAGAATAAGGTAAAATAAAAATCAAACATCAATTTCATTCTAAATTTTTTTTGGAACACAGAATAGACGAAAACTTTTTAGTTCACGACTATACTAATCAAAACATACAAGGCTTTTTACTTCGTCTTTGCCGTTTCCCGTATACGAATAATCAAGATTTGTTTGGCAAGGAATGTGAATTTACAGTACAAATACAGAAAAAAGTCCAAAAATTTGAAAGTTATGAGTTTAGTATATATTTATAGTATTGGTTGAAAATAGCGCATACGCCTACAAATTTAAGTTTTATAAGTTGCACTTCCCGTTGACCTACAATCATGAAATTGGTAATTAGCCCTTTGTGCGCGAATGCGAATGTCACTCAATAACCAGTATGTCTACTAGAGTCTTACCAGAGTTAAAAAAAAATATTCCTTGAGTAGGAATTGAACTTAAAATATTACGATAAAGTCTAATTTGTCGCACTACTACACCAAGTTGGCTTTATTTTTTTATATACAATCAAAATATGAGTGTAGAAAAGCACAAACACCGAGAAGATGAAGCTTAATTTCATACTTTGCATAATTATTGTACCAAATGTAATCTTAAGTTTCAACATCATGACTCCGTTTGCGTGCTGTATGAACTGAATACTGATCAAAATCGCATGTAATAGCACTTAATGTAACATAAACATCAATTAAATATTGTATGTAAGTCTATCACGATAATACAATGTACATACGTCCTAAAAAAATTAAATTATATTAATTTATTTCTTTAAAATAAATATGTATCATAATTAACCGAAACGAGTACACGAAAGTGTGTACTTATTTCATATCACGTATTTTTTAACAGGTAAGCCGTGCGGTTGCCAACAAACCACTATTTACCTTGACAAAGTTGTATATGAATATGACAAGTGCCTTGATTTCCTTTCAACTGCTGTTAAAAACCGTTTCGGATTTAAGATTGTAACGCGCAAACTGCTGCACTTATACTTATTTAGAATACAAAATGACATGACAATGACTGGTATACTTATTCTAATATTGCCGTTGTAAACTTAGCAGTTCGTATTTTCTCTATAATCTTGTCAGTCTGTATTTTGTTAGAATCTATTCATAGAACCTTCGAGTTGTCTAACATTGATGTTACTATGTACTAGATAGCATAAGGGAAGCGGTTTAATTCTATTATTATTAATAATAACTCTAACCAAAACATTTTAATCAACTTTAAATTTATTTTGGTGTACAATGGAATGTTGAAAAAAGAACTTCTACCAAATATATATGTATATATATTACTCATACTATGTAATGCATGTCAAAGTATGTCAAGAGCGATCGTTCGTCCTTATAGACTATACCATTACAGGCGAAGCATTTCGAAAGAAGGAACACTAAGGACAAACGCAAACGACATGATCAATAAATTTGATAACGAAACACATGATTACAAAAATATTGTCGTTATAAAGAAATGGAGTTTCTTCAATTATATTGGCAAAAACTACCATGGATGGAGTTGTAGCCCGAAACTGTGAATAACAAAATCTTAGGAATAGGACGTCATTGTTAGCAATTTTCTTAAAAAATATTAAAGTTAATGCTACTCTATACTCCCTAAGAAACAACATGAGAGGAACATCCTTAAGAAGAAATCTATATACTAAATTAAGGATATGCAATCATTTTATCTTACCATTTTTAAGAAGGTCGTTTACCAAAGGAAGTTTTATAGATACTAATAGATATAAAATATCAAAAAAGTCTAATAACTAACTATTTTACTAAATATATTGAACAATTATTCAGAAACTATTGACATTATGGTTGAAAGGTTGAAAGGTTGAAAAATTATTTTATACACAAATTAATAATTTTTATGCAGCAAATTTTTAAGTAAAGTTACACTATTAACAGATATATTTAAGTAAATTTATTATTTTTTAATATAATCCATACATATAAAGATACACCGGCCTTCTTACTTGAATAGTTAAAACGGTGATTGCACAATTGATCGTGCGTAAAGCCAGTGCAAGCATCGGTATTCGTAATAGTCCGCTGAGAACCATCCAAATGCCTTGCAAATTACGCTTCGACTTAAATATTGAACGAATTATATAGCCTTATTAAAAAAGACACCACGCTTCCATGGCTTAAGAAATTATTCAAAGGAGACACTAGTAATATAAATTTAACACTACTAAAACCTAAAAGCTACTAAATCTAAACCGAAAATAGTCATTCGTTAAATTTTTATATTGACATTTATTAAACATAAACAAAAATTTTATGCGCTATAAATTATGTTGTAGTTGTGTACGGCAACATAAAATAACGTAACTAAAGAAGAGATTATAAATAGTTCTATTTCTTAATTATTTTATTATTTATTATTGTAAGAAAAAGAAACAAACAAGTAGTAAGTATTGAAGTATGAAAATCAATAGCTTATAAAATGCTATATTTATAGAAAATCTGCGTTTACTTTAAACTAATATTTGGTAAGCTCCAGTCGTGCAGAGCTAATAATTGTTTACTCATATCAATCTATGTAAACTATTTGCAGCCCGACGACACTTAGTTCTTCATATAGAAGAGTCGGAAGAAAGAATACATTGTTAAAAGGGTCGGCTCTCTTCTATCAAATTATATTCAAAACAAAGTGTATTTATTAAATTGTGCATATGTATAAATACGAAAATACTTAGGATTTGATAAAGCGGCGATTTTCATACAAAATGCAAAAAAATAAAGCATATTCGTTTATTGTGTTGACTTAGTAGTTTGGTGTTTACTATGCTTCAAGAATACATCGACTTGTAGATTGATTAATTTCAGCATTTATCAACTTCATATACGACACGGAACCCTAAAGAAACATTAAATGTACATTGATGCACACATTCTCATAACTTTCATAAATATTAAAATTAAATAGTTAGGAAAGGGAAACATAAGGTAACTCGCGTAAACTAATTACGCATAATAATGAAATCATTTCTATGAAATCTTGTTATAATACTAATTATGTAATGTTTTCCATAATGACCATGACGTTTTAAATAATAATAAAATTTAATAATAATTATCCCTTATTAACGTACTAAGAACATATTGCCAGTGAAATTACATAATGTATGTCATGTACAATTGAAAATGAGTATTATTGCAGCAGAGACATTTTCACATTTGACTTGACTCCAAGCAACAATACATAACAACTACATTTTATTGTTAATTTGCATATGTAAATTTTTACGCACCAAAAACACATATATTAAATGTACAATGTACATTAAAAATGTTAAGAAAAAATATTGGTTAAGCGAGAGTAGTATATGTGAAGCGAGGGCTCTGTTGTTTTTTTTTATTTGAGCCAAACAATCATGGAAAATGGTCCTGATATATAGATAGGCCATACATAGACAATAAATTGATAATGGTTTCGTTTTTACTAGGTAAGGAAATTGAGGTACGGAACCGAAAAACAAATAGGAACTTTTGAGTTCCTACTGACTTTGGTCAGTAAGGTTTATTAAAAGCTCTGTGATTCGTTGCTCCTTAGCAGAACGTTGCTTGTTTCAAAAACTTTGAAATAAAGCTTAGCATTTGAACACAAAATAAAAATCATTAATCTTACATAGAATTGCTTGACCTGAACTATCACGAGAGCAACTTCTGATCATATTACCTATTATTTATCTACATTAAGTAACAGGCGGGTTCTATGATGTTTACCTGCAACATTTTCATTTATTTCTTTTTGTTTTAGTTAAAACTTGCCAGATATAAGTTATGTAGTTACTTGTACTGCTCAATTAGATATCTAGGCCGATGAAAAAACTACTGGAACACAAGATAGCCAAAAGAAAAACAAAGTAATGATTGAATTAAAATGAAGTTATGTAATGAGTTTTCTATTGAAATTGTGAGCGAAATTTGTGGAACAAACGTGCCGAGATTTCTTGAGTACCTAGTATGTTGGAGCTTATTAAGAAAAGATAAGATTTTTTTATTAGTACCTTAAATAATATAATTTTAAACTTATGAATTTTATTGAGATGATTGATTTTCTGTAAGTTTTACGATTCGTACGACATATAGGAAACAAGGACAAATTTCAGTTCGTTAACTTTTTCATTTCCATCTTCCTTCAATGAAGAAAACAAAAATATGGTAAGGAATATATTTACTACAAGAAGTAACCGCGACAATATCCTAGTTATGTTTTTAAATACCTATTGTTAAATAACTATTACTAAATTCTTATGTTTTGGCTTTAAACATCTATCACTAAAAATGTTCGTAGTTAGTACATTATACGTATACGTATAATTTAAGTAGGTAGTACTTACTATTGAAACCTGTTAATACTGCTTCTACGTTACTGTATCTAACTGTGACATTTAGTTAATGGGAACAGTCCAACTTTCGGTGTTCAATACTCAAATTTTGCGGACCAAAAAAGCGGAGAATGGAATATTTGGACCCTGTTATATGCGGGGTTAACTAAAAATATCTACCTAATATAATATCCGATACTTCTCGAAACACCTCATATTTTTTTTATTTTTATAAGAAATAAATAATAATAGTAGTTGCCCCGTTATGGTCGATTTAAATTTAATACAACTTTGTTGGTTATTGTTAGTGCATAATTAAAAAAATCTTTACGTGAATATTATGACATATACATTCCTATGAAATGGTTTCATAATGAATGGGTGTTGATGTGAACTTCTACTCGTTCGACCTTGAGTTACTTTCACTGTTTCTTTTTACGAATTTTATAGTAGTTACACGTGTGCGGATTTTCGACGTGCTGCAACCGTGACGTAGTAGACGAAATAAGGTCTTATAGATTATACTAAATAATATATTATAATTTACATATATTAAATGACACAAATAAAGCTATATCGTTGCGCAGATAGTGTTACGTTACACGGCCAAAAATTGCACTAACAAAAAGTAAATCGTATTTTGTGTCTAGAATGTTCTAAGAAAAATTCCCAATATACCAACGGAATCCGCAAAAAATCTTGTCGTTGCAATTAGAATAACAGAAAATTAATACAGCGTTGTACAAATAAATAGTTAGCAGCGTTATAGCAAAATTAAACTTAAAACAAATTAAAATTTATTTAATTTTTTTTTTATTAATTTGTGTTACACAAATTAGATTGTAATCGTTATTGTATGTTCAATCAGCTTTGCGTTTACAGATCTTTATTATAAAATTTATTAAAGGTCTATTATATATTTTAAGCATACATAGTCATTTTTAGTTAAAAATATGTTTTTTGATCATACATGTATGAAAAAGTAAATCAAGACTGTTAACATTTATATGCGCAAATTAACTTAATATATTGTATAACAGTTATTACAACACGATTAGTGCATGTACTAAAATAAATACTAAAATAAATTTTGCCAAATATAAACATGTAATAATTTATACATTTATTTGAATAATATTTTAATACAACATAATTTAAATTCTATAGATTTACCTTTAATCTTGTGTTAAATAACAAACTGTACTATGACGTTAAATAAAGTGAGCTTAAACTGTAAAAAAAGTGTCAAGAATTCCGTTCCAGTTTCAATGAAGGCGTAAATTCATTTCCGAAGAAGGTATTATTATATAAAGAAAAACAATAATAGCACGTAACAATGAAGAGAAACGACGATCACTATTATATTCAAGAACTAAAGACATTTACGAGATGAAACTATCATCTTATATTTAAAAATCAATATATTTTGTGGAGAATGTAAATGTTGAAAGTGTGTGCCAAATTCAATATTAAGAATATTCAAAAAAATGTCAGCAGCATTGCCATCTTAACTGGAACAAATAGATAAGCTCTGTGGATCCAGAAATTCATTTATAAACTTTATTATCACCACAATAACTAATGTATTTTATTTCTTCTTCCCTCGAGTGACAAACGTTTTTAGCATTCTATTTTGATATTTATTATTGAATTCCGAAAGAAACTTGAGGATACGAACAAAGGCCACGCTTTCATATACAAGCAATTAAACTGAATCATTTTCAGCATGCACATAAGAATGATTTAACCTTCCAACATCCAACGAGAGTTGTTTTACGTAATTTTCATATGTACATGCATAAATTATGTTGCTATAATAATATGATAATATTATTAAATAGACTTTCATAGTGGCAGTCACCAAAAAAAATTACCGGTCACTAGTTCTAGAGTGTTCAAGATCTAAATATAAGAAATGTTCAGATCAATACAGCATTGATATCTTCCACATAATATATTTCGATTTTATATAATAAAATCTACATATAAAGAGTAAGAAGCACCCTAGTGCATAAATACGATATCTGCTTGTAAAGCGACTATTTTGAGTTCAATACCCACCCGGAGTGAATGAATAATTTTTATTGGTTTCTCCACGCAACACGCTATAACTAGAAAGACAGAAAGTGGAGAACGGAATGTCTAAGAGAACGGAATAACTGTAGGGCAAAAAACGGGATAAAGCGTGAAGGTAAAAAGATAAAGAGAAGTCCCTTATAATAAAGTTAAAGTAAGTTACTTAACTACCAATATAACTCATTCCAAATTTGTGTCAGAGATTTTCAGATCACGTAATGGATAATTATCCATTTAAATACTATGTTATGTTATAAAATTAAAATGGCTTCAATAATCTCATAGGAATTTTACTTGAGTTATGTAGTTGCATAAAACCTTAGAGTAAGGAATGAAATAGAAAGTACGTGCGTAAGCAGCCTATATAAAAAATAAGAAATAAACGCCATCGTGGCACAGTTATTAGTGTCAAATTGTATGTAACTGGTAGTTAGTTTGATTCTCGATTATAAGAGTATACCGTGCTCTAATTACACAAAAAATCAAAGATGTCAATAGTGAAAAATCCGTTTGGCAAATAATTCCTAGCATAATTTAAAACAAAGTCGCGCTACGCAATGAATAAATTTTCATGTGGTCTTTACTAATAATGTAAAATTATGTATATTATATTATTTTTAGGGTTCCGTACAAAAATAAAAAACGGAACCCTTATAGAATCACTCGTGTTCCTGTCCGTCCGTCTGTCACAGCCAATTTTCTCTGAATCTACTTGACCGAATCAGATGAAATTTGGCAGGATGGTGTAATGCCCTGACCCGAACACAGATGTGTAACGTAAAAAATATTTTTTTGAAATAAGGGTAATTTTCGGGGGATAAATTAGGTTATTAAAAAAATTTTGCGAACCTTACTGAGTCATATATCAAATGAAAGGGTTTGTTATCAGGATCTTGAATACATTGTTTTTAGTTTAATAAAATAAATAGTTTCGATGATATTCATGAAAAATGCCGAAAATTGACCATTCCCCTAATCTCCGAAACTACTGGGCCGAAAAATTTGAAAAAAATACTGAATATAGTTTATGGCTTGTAGATTACAGGAAAATTCGATAAAAATGTTTTTAGGAAAAAAACGTTTTCAGGGGAAATATTTCACTGTATTGTGTACGGAACCCTTTCCACGTGAGTTCAACTTGCACTTGACCGGTTTTTTTTATTTATAATATTATGATTTAATATTATATTATACATATAAGTTATAACATACTAATTCGCAATATATCTATACGGCTTATGGCAATGTTATAAATTTTTATTATTAACCAACTTTAGATTCAGTTCTCATATAAGTTATTGCACTACCTTCTTTGAGAAATACATATTTATAAACATAAATATGTTTTAAAAGATTACTCTATCATAAATATTGCATTATAAAAGTAGCAACTTAACCATGTGAAATTTCGATTGAAATTATAAGTTGTAAGTTGTAACATACCGCAAGAGTGTTGCATGTCAAGGCCAAAAACGAACACAATAAAATTTCTGAGCATCAATTTCACGATATATCATTTGCATGATGTGAACAACGGTACTATCTAACAGCTATATTTTTGTTACTAGGCTTATTACTAGATCGTTTCCATTGCAAAACTAAAAACTAAGTAACCCAATTGATTGAAAATAACCCCAATAATTTTTTTATCTTAGATATTCATAGGTTGAATTTAAAACAATGGCCTTCACGTACAGTTTAAATCTAATTCGTCTAATGTTTTCTAACGCAACAATAATAATTAGAAATAACGATATTTAAATATATTTCTGTTAATCAAAGAAAAAGATAAAGTTTATATAAATTTATATATGTATATATAAACTAGTATCAAAAATCGAATAGCATTATATATGTATATGCAATAATATAATATTATACTTACTTCTATACATGTGAAAGGATTTGAAGAATAATGACTCGATGTAGGTACTTATGTAATAACTTACGTACTTCCGATACAATGATAATAATGTACGAGTACTCGTATTTCACGATGTTTATCAGAACTGTTTAAGCAACTAGGCTAAATCAGTGAGATTGTTAAGGCTCGAACAATAACAGTTTTATGTTATATGTATAAATATTTGTTTTAATATCTTCGATTTACTGTATTTTATTGAGATTAAGATGTCACGTGACGAAGAAAGTTTAAATTGACACACCATAAATATTTTTCGTGAATTAGCCTATTAAATAAAAACAAAAAATCCATCTTGTATATATGTATATATATATATATATATATATATATATATATATATATATATATATATATATATATATATATATATATATATATATATATATATATATATATATATATATATATATATATATATATATATATATATATATATATATATGTATATATATATGTATATGTATATGTATATGTATATGTATATGTATATGTATATGTATATGTATATGTATATGTATATGTATATGTATATGTATATGTATATGTATATGTATATGTATATGTATATGTATATGTATATGTATATGTATATGTATATGTATATGTATATGTATATGTATATGTATATGTATATGTATATGTATATGTATATGTATATGTATATGTATATGTATATGTATATGTATATGTATATGTATATGTATATGTATATGTATATGTATATGTATATGTATATGTATATGTATATGTATATGTATATGTATATGTATATGTATATGTATATGTATATGTATATGTATATGTATATGTATATGTATATGTATATGTATATGTATATGTATATGTATATGTATATGTATATGTATATGTATATGTATATGTATATGTATATGTATATGTATATGTATATGTATATGTATATGTATATGTATATGTATATGTATATGTATATGTATATGTATATGTATATGTATATGTATATGTATATGTATATGTATATGTATATGTATATGTATATGTATATGTATATGTATATGTATATGTATATGTATATGTATATGTATATGTATATGTATATGTATATGTATATGTATATGTATATGTATATGTATATGTATATGTATATGTATATGTATATGTATATGTATATGTATATGTATATGTATATGTATATGTATATGTATATGTATATGTATATGTATATGTATATGTATATATATATATATATATATATATATATATATATATATATATATATATATATATATATATATATATATATATATATATATATATATATATATATATATATATATATATATATATATATATATATATATATATATATATATATATGTCATATTGTTGTCCTAGACTACCCCGCTGGGGATAAAATGTTAACCTAAAAGTAAATTAATAAATTTTATTATCAAAATATTTTAATATTTTCATATGACATATTGTATCATTTCAGAAGTATGCATTGAAACACAATGGGGATAGTCACAACAGTTTCAGCTGCCGCCAAGGCGGCTCTCACGATAGGCGGCATAAGCAAGCTAACATTCATTCCGGCAATGTTAGCAGCTATGGCATACTTCAATTACGATCTAATGGATCCAGAGAATCGACCGTTTAACCAAAAATATCTTAGAGAAGAATACGACTTCGTGATAATTGGTGGAGGTTCAGCCGGTTCAGTCTTGGCAAACAGACTCTCTGAGGTTGAAGGATGGAAAGTATTATTGTTAGAAGCAGGCGGACATGAGACAGATATAAGTGATGTTCCATTACTATCATTATACCTTCACAAGAGCAAGCTTGACTGGAAATATCGGTAAGATAATTAAATTATTTAAGTAGAATATTTAAGGGGACTTAAATTTTCCACAACAGTTCGTTAAATAAATAAATACATTATATTATTTTTATGTCATATCCGCATTTTACGGGCTATATTACGGGCTGTAAGGCTATACAAGAACATCAAAAGTCAAAATGTAAACGAAGTATAAGTTAAATATAAACTTTTAATTAAAACTAGAACTAAATTTATTTTAATTACACTATATATTTTGAAAAATACTAAGTTAAATATTTTTTAATTTCAGTACGGAACCCCAAGACTCTGCTTGCCAAGCGATGATTGATAAACGATGCAGCTGGACTAAAGGCAAAGTTATAGGAGGATCTTCAGTTTTGAATACAATGCTATATATTCGAGGAAATAAACGTGATTATGACCATTGGGAATCTTTGGGTAACCCTGGATGGGGTTATAAAGATGTCCTACCATATTTTAAGAAATCTGAAGACCAGCGCAATCCTTACTTAGCCAAGGATAAAAAACATCATTCAGTAGGCAAGGCAGTTGTTGGAAATATATTTATTAATCATTACAAATTTTATTTGTTGAAGTGTGACGCAGAGGTGTAGTCTACCAGCTACCTGTAAACGCGACGGTTTGTGGGTTCGATTCTCACTCGAGGAGAATGGATTATTTCATTTCCATATTCTTTGCTCTAGCATCTGGGCCGGGAAAGGAGTGTATTAAGATAAGGTTCCCGCGAACCCTACGGTTCCCTCTGCTTATATGCGGGATAAAGCGTAAAGCTAAAGAAAATGTTATTGATACTGAGTAATGGGGAAAATTGAGATGCATTGAATAAATTAATTTTTATTACATTAATTTTTGTTAATGAGTAAGCCAGCACTTAACTTATAGTATTCCAAAAATTTAATTTAAAAGAACGAAATATATTAATATCAAATTGTTTTTGAATACATCCAAACAAACATACGTACGTTTATTTATTAACATATCAATAATTATTTTTTTTCAGGAGGCTTCTTAACAGTTCAAGATGCTCCATACAATACGCCAATCGGAGCAGCATTTCTACAAGCTGGTGAAGAAATGGGATATGACATACTGGATGTAAACGGAGCGCAACAAACTGGTTTCGCTTGGTATCAGTTCACTATGAGAAGAGGAACAAGATGCTCTACAGCGAAAGCGTTTTTAAGACCCGTAAGGCTACGTCAAAATCTTCATATTTCTTCATTTTCTCATGTCACTAAAGTCCTAATAGACAGAGAGAATAAAAGAGCTTATGGCGTAGAATTTTTCAAAGATGGTATTAAGCAAGTAATCTATGCTAAACGTGAAGTCATATTGTCAGCTGGTGCAATCGGGTCACCACAATTACTTATGCTATCTGGAATTGGCCCAGCTAAACATTTAGAGGAAGTGGGAATTGACGTTGTTTATGATTCTCCTGGAGTAGGACGAAATTTGCAAGACCATATTGCCGTCGGTGGTATCGTTTTTGAAGTTGACTATCCCATAAGTTTAGTTTTAAATAGACTTGTGAATATTAATTCAGCTTTACGTTACGCTGTAACCGAGGATGGCCCATTAACTTCAAGTATTGGATTAGAAGTTGTATCGTTTATTAACACTAAATATGCAAATGCAACAGAAGATTGGCCAGATATAGAGTTTATGATGACATCAGCGTCAATTCCTTCGGACGGAGGAACACAGGTAAAAAGAGCCCATAGTATAACGGACGAGTTTTACGAAGAAGTATTTGGACATTTGACGAACAAGGACGTTTACGGCATCTTCCCCATGATGTTACGTCCAAAGAGCCGTGGATTTATCAAGTTAAGATCAAAAAATCCTTTAGATTACCCAATCATGATCCATAATTACCTAACTCACCCCGACGACGTTGGTGTTTTGCGAGAAGGAGTGAAGGCAGCTATAGCCACAGCTGAAACAAATGCAATGAAACGGTTAGGAGCTAAATTTAACAGCAAACCAGTACCAAATTGTAAGCATTTACCTCTGTTTACTGACGAGTACTGGGATTGTTACATAAGACAGTATACCATGACTATTTATCATCTTTCTTGCACTGCAAAAATGGGACCATCAAGCGATCCCATGGCAGTAGTAGATCCTCAGTTGCGAGTTTATGGTGTAGAAGGACTTCGCGTTGTAGACGCAAGTATCATGCCTACAGTCACCAATGGAAATATAAACGCTCCTGTAATCATGATTGCTGAAAAAGCCAGTGATTTAATAAAAGACATGTGGTTACCAAAACAACCAAGGAGAAAACGTAGATCTTTAAAATGTTCTAATTTTGAAAGATTATATGTTAAAAAGTTAAAACCTCAATGCGGTATTGAAAGGTGATAATGTGTTAAAAGTTTAATACAGCCATAACTATAATAGCACAAAGTTACTAATGCTATAGCTAAACTTACACATGATATAGCTCAAATGTTTCTAGTCGTCAATATTGACAAAACCTCATTGGGTAATAAGGCAGATAATTTTATCGATAATCATACAATTCACTATATTTTTAAATTAATTTGCTTACGACGTGACGTTAAACTTATTCGGACGCCAAAAAACTTACACATTTTTACGCATGCAAGAAACAATGCTATTAAAATACCTCAAGGACATAAATGTTTATTAGTTATTACCAATACGAGCAACGAGTACAATATTCCTAAGAACTTATAAATACATAGTTTTTAAGTGGGTTGGATTTTTTAATATATGGACATTTTTGTGGTGTTTGTTGCTAAATACTGACTGCTCATGTATATATAGTGTGTAATAGGAAATAAGATAAATGTTCATATTTACCATCAGTGTTATAAGATTACATTGTTATTTTATTTTATAAATGTGTTATAATCTTTCTTAGGTGAGACAAATAGAGATAAAAAACTATATGTCTTTCTTATTTTAACCTTCTATTTGTAGTGCTCCAAGGAATTAAGATTTACAATCTTATCGTAGCCAGCAAGTTCATATTTTGTAATATTGTATTAAAAATCCTGCTAATTCCTTTTCCTAAAGAGTTTGTGTTTTATATATTTAAATAACCCATACAAAAAATTTTTACAAGCCATACTTTCTGCAGTCCATTGTCTGTTAATATTATTTGCAGTAGGCTCAATTCGACATACTCTTAATAACAACATGTTTATTGCACAAATACACAAACATAACATAATAACTAAACAAAAAATTAATAAAAGTATAATAACCTTATCGCTCAAAGCAATCTCTTCCAGGCTATCTTTGAATGTTGCAGTTGTAAGAATGGGTGGTACATTAATTGAAATATATACTTAAAAATATATGAAATACATATTAATCAAATAAATATAGTACATATATTATGCTTATAAACATACATACATACATACTAGACATTTACCTTAGAGAGGTAACGAATGTCACTTTTTTAAAATTCGGAAAAAAGGTGGATTATAACATTACAAATGATAGTATTAACTGATAAAACTTTTTTAGAAGGGGGAGAGAATTGATTTCTGTTTGTTTAGATTGCATTAAAAAAAATTGTTTCATAAGATATAATGAAGACTGATAATGATAACCTAACCTCGTAACATGACGTTAACTTATTGTTTTTTGAAGTAAAAAAACTCAAAAAGTAAACTGATTTCAAATTTAATAACGTATTTTCGTCGTCAATTTTTTATTTCTGACATTCGCAAAATATTCATAGATTTTTTACCGAATGCGAATTTCGAATGTGTAAAAACGTACGAATATTCGCGGATACGAATGCCAATATTCGTTTCATCACTAATATACATACATATATGATATAAATATACATAGAATTAAAATACAAACTATTACTACGGTACTTTAGGTGTTGAAAAAATATAAAGTAAATAATAAAAGAAAGGCAATATTACTGGCTTAAAAAGTGTTCTTTGAGTATCTTTTTAAAATGTACAAAATCTAAGTACATCTAATCTTAACAGGTAAGAGTTCCATAGTCTATTCATTGTTTATATATATATATATATATATATATATATATATATATATATATATATATATATATATATATATATATATATATATATACATATATATATATATATATATATATATATATATATATATATATATATATATACATATATATATATATATATATATATATATATATATATATATATATATATATATATATATATATATATATATATATATATATATATATATATATATATATATATATATATATATATATATATATATATATATATATATATATATATATATATATATATATATATATATATATATATATATATATATATATATATATATACATATATATTGAGAAATGAGAAAATTGAGGAAATGAAAATATATGCACTTTTATAATGATATAGTAGTATTTTGTGCGCCATCTATCATCATCACTGGAAAACTTACACAAAATGTCAAATTCAGACCAAAATTCAGTAAACGTTTACAAGATATATTATTTGATGACAATGAAAAAACTAAATATAATTTTAAATTTAATCTTAATAACTTCTTCTAACTTTGACTTAACACGTACTGTAAAACGCATGTTTAAATAAAAGTGTATAAAAATAGCACTCTTCGTACCAGCGCCATCTCTAGTAACAATCTGGAAACGTTTACACAATGTATCTAATAATCTAAGTAGATTATCTAAATTACTATTTAATATATAGAATATTTTTACATTTATTATATATAAAATGGTAGAAGATTTGTTCCACTATTCACGTGTATATATATAATATGTTGGCTTAAAACTAAGTGGATGGGGTATTATGACACTAAGTTCTCTCTGAGCACCTCTTGCGCCAGATGCGTGTCGCTAAGCAAAATAAATACCTGGAGATTTCTGTGAATGACCAATAATATACAGAACAAAAATATTATTACTTGTTTAAATTATCTTAAAGTTCGGTAACTTGTATATTTCATGAACTATGAAAAAGCTTTATAGAGTTACTTAAATGTTTTAGCAAAAAGCAAAACAACTGCTTACCACAATTTGTAGAAAAAAAATATAAGCTTTAAATTAATGGGTCACTTCAAGTCACATATTACACACCGAATGTATGTCATGATATAATATGAATAAGTTATTCATAGTTTACATAATCCGGAAAATATCCCATTAACATTTAACAGTCATGTAACAACTTGTACTAGACAAGTTAACTACAATAGAAGTTGCAAGTCAAGCTGTCTGAGCCAAGCCGTCATGAGGTCAGTTCCTCGGAAGATAACTAAGTGATTGTGCTAAAAACGATGTAATAGTACATTATTTCAGTATTATCAGTGTAAAAATTTTAAATAAAATACTGAAAATACCCCCAAATTGTTTCCAATTGTTTCCTCACCCTGCAACTGTAACATACTATACACACGGTTACGAAAAATTAAGGATTAATTGTTACCATTTGTAAAGTCTATTGGCGCGAACAGCGTGATAGAGCAAAATAACATGTAAATAATCATTAATTTATGATAAAATCATTAAAATAAAATATATTTTTTTACACTACCCTCACGTGACACAAATGACGGTCAGGATTGAGTCGTCAGTGAGGTAGAAGTCCTGTAATCATTTCTGCGCTTACGAATATTGTGAACTAAATGTCTAAATAAACTAAAAAAACTAAATGTCATATTCTATATCAAACGTTATGTAATATTTGTTCGTATAAATCAAACAAAACAAACAAAAATATATAAATATTTGTCCAAGCTGCATTGCTATAAAAAAAAATAATATTACAATATAACATTTTAGATTTTTTTATTATTAATATTAAATATTTATTATTAAATATTTAAGATTTATTATGATAAGATTATTTTTTAAGCTTCACTCTTTATTCTACTCACAGCAGGGTAGGCAGAGAGAATCTTGTATTAAGAAACTCCCGTTCCTCGCTGTCCGCTTTTTTCGAGGCATTGATTGGCGGAACTAAGTTGCCAAATCGAAGAAAATAGAAATGGAAAAATTCATTTCCTCCGAGTGGGAATCGAACCCACAAACGGTCGCGCTAAGAGGCTGTTGCTGCAGCCTCTGCGACAAGATGGCAAGATAATATAAGATTCATCATTATTAAATATTATATATTTAAGCTAATTTCATAATGCTGATTATTCACAACACGTACAGTATCTACGCAATACTAAGAACATTAAATCAAAGCTGTAACATCTGTCGCAATAAATGGAATAACAAATTAGGCTTTGCACTCAATAATCAAGCGCTCGAAATGAAGAGTAGCTAGCTATACAGTATAAATAATAATATTTATTCCTAAATTTTAATACAACTGCACGTTGTATATATCATATAATATATATCATAAGATTTTTCTACATCAAGCATTTTCCCGCATAGCACGGTAAGCAAAGAAAACTTTACGTCCAGATTCTCCGTTTTCTGTATGATTATCGATTACATTTACCACTGACGACAATCTTGCTCTTGTGTCTTTGAGTACATATACAAAGTAGTAATATCTTGTGATGATGGCGTCTAATGCAATTTCTGCTAGATAAGAAGCATTCGAGACACTTTCACTTTGTAGATCGGCGTCTAACCATAAAAAACGTTCATTTTCATTACGATTCAAATAAATGCTACTTAGATGTTCAAAATGTTGAACTCAGGTTAGCTTATTAAATTAATTTTTTAAACAGTAAGTACTGGTTTCATTATTCAATATGTTTCTGGCAGATCAACAACAAATTTTGGTTTTATCTATCAGATATCTAACAGATAAATACCTGTATAAATTTGCAAATTTCATCTGGTACTAATACTAATAGGTAAATATCATATTACTATCCGAAACTTATGGATAAAGTTGAAAAACCGATGAAATTGGTCCTAAAAGTGTCCAAGTAACTAAGTAGTACAGTATGAAATCCAACGCTAAAACACATTCCGTAAATTAATTTGTTTAAAATTTTAAGTAAGTACAACCTACCTACCTACAGATTGGATTTTTGTTAAAATGCTCATCTGACGTGTATGTCCAGATTACCAGTAATTATATTTTCATCTTCATTATCTATCGTCAAAAGTTGTAGTATGTACCTGTAAGAAAAGGAAGACAAATGAGTAGGCTGTATTTATTTATGCTATATAAATAAATTACAGAGGTAAATTTCTAATTGATATTTGCACAGTAAATCCATCTTGCGCTGTGGGACAGTTGTTAATTAATGACGATTATGGGTTCGATCTCCAATCAGAGGAAGAAATAATATACTACTTCTCTCTGGTAAATTCGATATATTTATTACCATAAACACGATTACAATACGAGTTCTATAGTTTTTCAATTTCATACGATTCTATATTTTTGAAAAATTAGTTTCAAATAATATTTTATATCAACATATTTTTTTTTTTTTTTTTTTTTTAAAAAATATATTTCTAAATAAAGTATTATTTAAAACCATTGCTGCTAAAAAGCGGGGACATAGAAAGCAGGGACTAAGCAACGGACTCTTAACATTAGATTCATATACGAGTAGTTCCTGCAGTTTCTTCTGTCTGTCATACACTGCCATACCCTGCGGGATACGTGAAGCTAAAAAAACAAGATCATAATAAGCTCAAAAAAGATTACGAAAAAATGACACTATAACTATTAAACATAGTAAGTAGGAACAAACCACCCATGTGTAATAATAATAAAAAAAATACTAATAGATCGACTGCTTCGAGAAGAAGGCTTTAATATGTAATGATTTGTAATTAGAAGCTGAAAAAGGACATTATGGTGCGTTCATTCATCAAAACTTCATCGACGTTCATTTATCTATGATAAGGCTAGTATAAATCGGAATGTAATGTATAAATATGAATTATATGTATTTGCGGAATGAGAAGATATTTAGACATGCAACTCTCGAGATTAAATCATTTTTATGACTATATGCCTACTGATCAAGATCACTTCCAAGTAAATTACTGTACTTTCTATTAACTCCTGTTACGAGTACAGGAAGTCGGCTTGGATGTCTTAAGAGCTGTGTATATAGCCCGTAAAACTAAAATGAAAGCTGACGCCGAAGCACGATTGGGTTACATTACAGTTTCTACTTTTGAGATACATTCAAAACTAAATAATAAAAGCTACAAAATTAAGAAAATAAGATGAAAATCTACACATACTGTGTACATCTACTGTGAAGATACTCTATACCCACTTTTGGAAATTTAAGACGTTGCGTTTAGAGTGGTAAAACAACGCTGGGCTTTGTTTTGCTACCGAGAAATGAACTAATTTATTTTTCTCATAGTGGAAATCGAACTCATAATCTTCACGTTTATAGCGAAACACCGTGCCGTTGCGCCACGACGGCATTTATAAACAAATTGCGTAAATGTAAAATTTTAACTATTTAATACGAATAGACTTTTCCTTTGCTATACATATTGTTTATGAATATTAGATACTTTACTTATTACAATAATTTAAATAGTTACTTGAATCGGAAAATCGATATATTTATACAACAAGATGTAAAAGACTCATCTTATACAATGAAGTTTAGACCACAAATATTGTTTCACGGTTAGAAAAGAAAGCTTTTAACAGCTAAATAAAACGACATTAAATTAAGATTATATAAGAAGTGTTACTTTTAACGCGTTTAAGTGATCAAAATGTCATGGCATCACATAATAGAACCAATATTTAATAAGATAAATTATTCCTATTTATAGTACACTAATTATTTAAACTATTTTTATCTCAGTACTTCTCTATATACTAAGGGAACAACAAAAAAAAACAGTAAATTCTAGCAATTTATTGCAATGTATTTAGTACAGTGCATTATCATCACAATCAACTCTCACCTTTAAGAATGACTAGCGGTGATTCACAAATACAAAAACCCCTTCACTCCTATAATTGTTATACTCGTACTCGTATACGAGAGGCTTAAGATTGTTCAATACTTTTTTGTTTGCTTTGTAATTATGTAATTTGGCTTTATTAAATACAGTGTGTTTACACAATAATCATATTTATACCTCTTGTACTGTTGCGATAGTATAAGATTATCCTACATTTTTGATGGGCATTTTTTTAGGTTGAAGGCAGAAGGATCGTTGGTTCTAAATTCATACCAAGACACTCTAAGCATTTTTCTTCTGTCTTGTTCTTCTCTCTTGCAAAGTGTCACCGTCTCGTTAGAAAAAGACCATACTCACAAGAAACACTAGATCCTTGACAAGTCAAAGAAATTTCGTGGCTTTGGAGATATTTACTTTTTTCAAGTTCTTCTTGCGATTTTTCACGGAGGATATTAAAATAGTCATGGGACATTCAGGATTGCCCCTATTGTTAACTCCGAGGTATTGGATTGTACTACTTTGCACTTCACAATTATATTACATTCCGTGACAGAGACTATTAAATCCTCAACCATCGCAGCAGATGATGGTGCAGGTGCTTAGGCACACCCATACTAGTAACGTTTCCCACAAGACTAGTAGAGTTTTTCCACAATTTCGGCCATTTGTCGATGTAACAGTGTGTTGAAAAAGTCAAAGCCTTGTGAAATTCCCGATATTTCTCGATGATTTGACTCACTTTTAAGATTCTATCAAAGGCACCCTTTTCAATGATAAATCATATTTCGTGTCTTCACGTCTTCATGGGCGAATTCTATTGACAAATAGGTTTAGGCAATTCGTGTAAAATGTTTTTAGCCGATAATTTCTGCATCCGTTATTAGAGCTTTTTTTGTGCAACAAGACAATAATATCAGTCAATTTCTCCTTCCTCCTTGGTATCCAAGGAGTAGTCTGCCAAACTTTGTTTTTAATAGCATCAACCGCATAAAGATAACACGAAATTCATCACTTAAAATAATTTACTTAAGGTCTTTTGGCTCCGTAGAAACCAAATTATGCGAGTCAGGTTTTTTAATGGACTACTGATAATATTTCCTTCACGTTTCTGAGACTGGCACTACGTCAAGTCACCACTTCTTTATCAGAGTTTAAAATGAAAGGAAGCTCTCAATAAAAAACCATAAGGTAGTAAAAAAATTAAATTTGTTAATTTAATGATTAATCAAATACTTAATTTTAAGTTATAATTATTTTTGGCTGTCAAATAATTCATAATTTTATTATAAATGTAACTGGAACGTATCCGCAGTCATAACTAGGAAGCATATCGGGGCCGCACCGTAAGTTCAAATAAAAGTATAATCTTACCATTTGAAGCCATATGCGTTTGGATTATTGACAGAACGTGGAAATTATTTGCTTATATATAGAAACAACAGTTCTTTCGTTTGCTAATAGAGGAACTGGAAAATGGAAAAGAAGTAAAAGGTAAAGAATACTTGCGATAATGATTTCTTGTATTCATTAAAAATTCTACATAAAATAGACGACATAGACAACCACAAGTGAAATACGCACCAATAGCAGCATATTTATTTGTATTGTATGCTTACTTAAAAAAATTATTTAATAAAATTTCTCTTTCAAAAAGTGAGTGTGGGTCTTATCACTTTCATATATACGCTTAATAAATTTCTAGGACCTAATATGTATACATAATTATTACCGACCATATACCTACTTGAGTAAAATATACAAATTATTTAAGACTAAACCTAATAAACGAGCACACAATAAATATATTTGGGAGTTATCAAAAATAATATCTATATATAAAAGTGATTCAACATTACCGAATAAAATTAAAGTGCATGTATGTACAATAACGTAGTCATTTAAGAAGTCATCTAAAGAGTAGGAGTTTCGCTGCGCACGCGCAGTGGCGAAAAGGTGCGCGCGCCGATACCTCGCGGCACTCTCGTTTTCTAACGTAGCAAGCATGTGGTTATAAATTAAAAAAAAATAAATTGGATACCATCTAAACACCCTGCCAAAGTACTATATAGGTAAGTAACATTAATAATATAATTAATAAGAATTTCTCAGCGGCATTATGAAAGTTAATTAAAGCACTGATGCGGTGATTGACGTGGATTATCCGCGTTACACATCTCGCTGTTATTTCCACAAAAAATCTGTTAAAATATTATCAAAACTTTTGTCTGTAATCAATAAATTTATATGCTCACGGCACGCGAATTATTGGCAAATAAAATTTTTACATATATGTGTAAAACAGATGTACAAAACATCATAACTTAAATAAATATTTATAATTAATATGTAAAAGATTTAAAATATGTGCTTTTTATTTATAATAATAATAAAGGAAATTCAGTTTCAAAGATATAAGTTATAGAAATACACACGTAACATCACGATTAGGTATATTAAAATTTCATATTATTTATTTTGAGTATAACCGAATAATTTACGAAACTAAAAAAACAAAAAAGCTAAGATGCCTAAGTGTTTTAATCAAAAAAATATTTTCCTTAATAGAGTGGAACCAGATTATGCCTCTTTATATAAGAAAAAAATTAAATCCACGTTATGAAATTAATAATGATACTTTTAAACTATATTTTTCTATAAACTATATCGATCATCTCGTATTTCTTTTAAAATGTTTGTTTGAACTATGGATATTGTTTAAGGAGCTTAAACATTGGTGGAAAGCGATTTTAATGAAAGATAAATGTTTACATAATTCACCATTCATAATTATAAGAGTTTTTGATCTTTATTTCGCGAACAAGTCATATATATATATATACATAAAGCACGCTTATCCAACGTCTAAAGCATAACGTACACACGAATGACATAACATGTGTCATCTTGTAGTACTCCGTTGAAACATTTCACTTTTTATAGTAAACAAATACTAACCTGTTATAATAAACTTCAATCGTTATAACATATGAGTCCATTCCGTATATTTTATGTATACTGGAGTACAATATTATAACAGTATTTCAACACCTCTAGATTTCTATTTCGTATAACAACAAGGTCTATGCCGTCCTCTTTAATTTCAATGAATAATAAAAGAACAGTATATAAATATGTGTTTTAACACGTAATTTTTCTATATTTGTTTTTTCTACTTTTCTTTTTGTAGTCGTAAAATGAGCGCTTGTGTGATGATTTTTATACTGAATAATTTGTAATTTTCATTTTTACAAGCCTACCCAGAGGTATTATTTGTTATAATTTCCCTGTAATAGCAAGACCAAAAACTGCACACCAGTGTACTGTGCTATTAGGTTCTCTATAGCATAAAAGTATTTCTTTTAAACACTATTTTATCGTATTTGTCCATTTATAACCTTTGTCGGTAAACGTGATAATTGTAGAGTTCTATCACTAGCTATAGAAAATAAATTATTGTTCTTTCCCATTTGAAACGAAGAATGGAGTATCTTGATATCAGGTTTTATTCGCCAACCTTGCTATCTATAGTCAGACACAGCCTCAGTATGCAGTATTTAATAAGTACTACAAATCTGAAGAATGAAGATCCTATTAATCATCTTATGGTGCTAAATGTAAACATATGAAATATTATATCTTACCTAAGATTACTTGTTTGTTATGTTTTAATTTATGAATACATCCATAACCGATAAGTAGAACTATTATAATTACGCTTTACTAATACATAATTACGATTGACACGAAAATTGTGTTACTTTCGCGTTGCGACTTATCTTGGACGAGTGCGTATTCTATTCCCGAAATATGAACGAATAGGTGATGTAGAGGTTATAAGGGTCAACATAACAGCTGTTTGATCCTAGCGAGAACGTGTTTACGCAAAGAGTAAATGTTAGTTATTTTTCATTGAGTTACTTCCGTCTATCTTGCATTATACGGGAGAAACGTGCTCATAATATTTGGTTAGACAATGGGAGGAGCTCGGACAGTGAAGGTGAGCGTTAATGCATTTTAAAGGGGCCCTTTAAACCTACACTTGGGTCGCAAGTCCCAAGCGCTGCTCGGAGCTCCTCTTCCTACAACGCGATGGGCCCGGAACCCGCACGGTGAATCCATGGAAAGCTAAGTTGTTTCTTCTCATTTAATACAGTAAAGAAACTAACAAAGAAGTCGTAATGTAATCGTTGATTTATTAATACAAAATATAAATAAACTATAATATATATAAAAAGAAATAAAACTGAAATATAATAGTCGCCTATATATCACTAAATCTGCACACAGAAACGAAATAATTTACAAGCTTTCAACGTTACAATGTAGTTTTTAATCAAACTAATTAACGTCAGAGAGTACGCGCAAGATAACAGTCAAATGTAATAATAAATTAATTTAAAAAAATATTAGCTTCTGATTAGCTTGCACCGAGTTAATTATTGAGTAGTAGTCTGTTAGTAATAATACAGTGGTAGAAATTCAAAGTCTATTAAAGTAAATTTTTGAAATTAAAAGAAAATGCTTATATAAATGCACACATATATTTAATGCAAATTATAAATATTTGTTAGATATAAATATTTTTTAAAGTTAATAGTGGAGAAAAGAGAATAAATTAATATATAAAACAAAATAAGAACAAAATTAATAAAGTATTTTCAGGTTCCAACTGAATCCCGCATACAGCAAGGTAGACAGTATTAATCCACTGTTAAGATGCTTCCGCACCGAAGTGCCTCGAAAGGCATTAGTCGTAGATTGTCTCCGGACCTTGCTTTGTCTTGTTAAGGAAAACATAAACAACAAAATGAAAACTAAATAAAGTAAAGCCGCATAGGCAGCTGTAGACTGACTCGTAGCAATGATTAATAGACGAAAATTTGCCGAATCTTCGACCCGTCGTTTATACGGTTTAAAGTAACAGGTTAATTTCCTTGTGTTTTTCATTTCAACAAATTATAATATAAAATTATATTATTAATTAATAAGTAAAATGAACGTTTGAGAATAACATTGTTTTACGATGACTTTTGACAAAATGTCAAAAGCACAGCGTCTTACTTAAAGCGCAACGGTTTATCATTCCAATTATTGTATGTAGCATCCGGCACTTAATTTAACAATCAAAAAGAAAATGGTTGCCTGTAAAGTGGGTTTTAAGGGCGAAAATTTTACGTGACAACGTCTTTTTCTCGGTAGAATATTTATTGATATGATTAATAATTATAATATAAATTGCACAAATTTTAACTATAGAAAATATATTTTGTTTACTAAAACATTGTACATGTGTCAAGTGATACGCGCGGCGGACCGATCATAGTTCGGTGACAGTTGACACATCGTTACGTTACCTTTTTCATATGTGACTCCGAGCCGCAACCTAATTTAAGACGTTGTCACGTCAAAAACCAGATGCAAAAGGCAGTGCTGAGGCGATGCGTATAATGAGCTAATCTCTCATCAGATTTTCATTCAATTTCCAGATGCCAACGGTCTAACCTTCGTCACCTGGGATTTTGTTCGGAAATTGAATTTTTTTGGGATATTTTATTTATTATCTCTGACAAAAAAGAACACGTTGACTAGAGTTGCATGTTGAGTATGGGGACTCACCTCTACTCAACATTCAATGTCACAAAACGGGGAAAGGGGTGTCTCAACAATAGGATCTCTCTGCCTACCTAGCTACATGCAGTAAACAGCATCAATATATTTAATTTTAATAAAATTATTACGTCATGCGTAATGTACGAATGAAAAATATTCATAAGTACATATTGGAATGTGAAAATCTTGTGTCATTCTTTTGGATTTTTGACAGTATAAGTTTGCCAGTAATGTTTAAGTAAAGAGTTCTCGATGCTGGCATTTTGCCTTCACTTTAACATCAGTCAGGTTTAAAGCAAAATTTTGCCATTTCTTTTAAAGTGAAGTCAAACGACCATCTGAGTTATCTGTGGTAAGGTAACCGTAACGTGTGATGGTATAATTCTCTTTACTGGCAACACAATATAGACCTGCGAGAAATAACAAAATTTCTTAATTCTCTTTCAACTGTAAGGATATGTTATAGGATAAGATAAGAAGGATAAGGTAACCAAATCCGAAGTGACGCTTCAGAAGAACGACGAAAAATATATGTGAATATAAAACAGATTCAAGTATATGATATATGTTCCAATAAATAAAAAGTAAGATGTAAATAAAAAATTATTAGCTGAAAGTGTGTTTACTAGGAAATTTGTATTCTTTTTGACAATTTTATATTCCTTCTTCTGATTTTTTTTAGAGATAAGAAAACTACGAAGCCTACGAGTAAGGCTTTTTTTTTCTGAAAATAAAAAAATCTGACAGGCTATAGCATTATAAGCAGTTACTGTATACTTTTATCTTTGGGTTACGGAAAAGCATGTGTCAAAATTTTTGTACATTTTTAAAAGTTTCTTTTAAAAAATATATAAATAATAAGATTATTTTTACATTTAGTTTACATACTTTTAAGTTGTTTTTTTTTTGTTCAATAACTTATGGATGTTTAACCACATAAACGTTACGGAATTTAAATCTAAAACTACTATTCAGACTACGTATATACTTAGTAAATATCTGCTTATATATAAGATAATAAAACATTAATAAATTTATATTGTTATCAAAATACTAGAATCGCATACTATACGAATAATTTTTAATCCGTTTATTATCAACTCACATGCGATGTGTACGAGAAATCGAGAGAAAGATCGATGGTCTCGGTAGAGTCATGTCGATTGCATTACGTAATGCTGGGCCGTACATTTATTATGAAAATAATTTACATTTATGTTTAATATGCTGAGATTTTACTTTGAAGTGACTTTTGATACAGTTTTCTACATGTTGTATTTCTAAGTATATCAAGATGCAAATGGTGGATTATAAAATAAAAAAATACTTAAAATTAATTAAATTTTTGAGAAGACGATTTTTTTTATTGATTTAAATTTGATGAGATTGATTATTTAAATTTGATGAGATTTAAAATAGATGAATCTAGTTTACTAATTAATTATATTGTTTAGTATTATTTCTCACATGCATATTATCGTATTTGATAATACACTAATAAATACATATATACAACAACATATTATGTTTTTTTACTACTTAACATTTTTTGTTTACCTACTTTAATATATACTTATCTGAATCTAATTAAATATTTTTATAAGAAATATTCAATCGCGATATGAGTTATAACTCATCTAAACGTGTGAAACATGAAAAATAATCCGAAAGTCTCAAGAAATTAGAATAAACAAGTAATTTATCAAGACATATTAAAAAGTGTTTTTGCAATATAAATCAATGTTACGATATTTGAGTTATAATTTTAAAATATTAGACATTAGCATTCATTACATATCACTCCTTACTCGGCGTTTTAAATGATTTAAGGTATTTCCAGCGCAATGGAATGACTGTCTTAGAGCAATAATATTTCTATACTTAGTTTCTCAGTAATATGTGTAGCCCTGCGTTTATTTTTCTATTAAGAGACTTAACTTAAGTATTATAATAGATTTTACTTGTCAAATTAGATTAGTAGTAGATTAATTCTATTATGTGTTCCTACTTTATTGTTATTTATATATTGGTTAGATTTAATGAAATTTACCAATTTCAAATGAAGTAGCTATGGAACATTTTCCTGTGATTATTATTTCAATGGACCAATGGACAACAGAGAGTTAATGTTTATTATTGTTTGCATTGTAAGAGAGATCTTTAAGAGTTATTGTTCTTACGCAAACGCATGCGACACCATTATATTAAGTTATGTTTTCTACACTATGAGTTACATTTTCAACTACGGACTGTAGGTATGCATGGAAAATAATATTTTGATTGCGTGGATGTTATTTTTATTTAAAAACCTTTTGTGTGTTATACTTTTGTGTGTTTTTAACCGTTTGTGTGTTTTGTGTTTTCTGTAGCAGTAAGAAAGGAAAACATACCTTAGAAATTTTCTATACGAAATGTCACGCGAGATCGCGAAACGTAACAGATGCAAATGTGTCGTGTAATTATGTAATTAGTCTTCCGTACTTCGATTAATGACTTATTCATACATTATTGTTTAACTGGTGAAAAGTTTTATTTTATAAAAAATACATTAACTCTCTATGAAAATCATTTTATATCATAACTTATAATAGACAATAGTTTAGTTTTCTTACAGTTTCTGGTCGTATTAATAAAATAATACGCTTAATTTTACTAAATAATAATTGAATTGCTTATTTGTAAAACAAAAAAGTAAGTATAGTATATATAACATACTGTATATTCTTTTTACAAGAAGGGTATTTATGATGGATACAAACATATGTATACACATACATTTATTTATATTAATTCTCGTTTAATTTAAGTAAAATTACTTTACTATCTACAGGAATTTGTGGATACCCTCTTTATAACATGGCAAATTTAACATTTTTATTATAAGTAGTTTCAGCTTGGTGTTACTTATCATTTTAATAAATAGATGTTAGATTTTACAACTAAATTTTGTTTTATTATTGTTTTATTTTATTATCATCACTTTATGATCTATTGTTCTTCTTCTTCTTCTTCTCTTTAATTATGGCGTTCCGAGCGTGCCAGTTGAGCACAATTCACTTCGCCAATGTCACGTTGAATGGAGAACCCACAAAGGAGAATGTACGGTAAAAAAAGAGATATCATTACACAAAAGAGGAATGCATGTTTAATGATCTAATGTTAAAACGTTTGCAAGTTGGACATTTGATGTGTCATGGGCCTTATAAATATTCTAGTTTTGTTTAATTGAAAAAAGTTGTATGTGAAAGTATCACCTTTTATTTATATTTTTTATATAAAATGAATTAATTTAAAATAAAAAGGTAAGTAAATAATATTAATACAGAATTGGGAGAAAAAGCAAAAATAGAATAACTTAATATAGAATTTTTAAAACATTAATTTCTAGTACATTCCACTTAATATTGTAAACTGCTTTATTTTACCACACCACTGTCTTGTCATAAATCATCGTAAGATATTTGAATTGACTCTTCGCGAAGAACAGTTTTCGCAATATTTACGTAAACATTACGAAATACATTATTAGTATCGCAAGTTGTGCCGAGATGTTATTTAATTAACTTCAGTTTTCCTCCTTACGTTCTATATGATAAAACAGAAACCGTACAACCAATTAAGTTTACACATTTTTATTTATATTTCATTTTTTACTTGATAGTCGGACGAGTGCATTGTAAGTTACACTCTCTTCTTTTAAATGTTTCATGATTACAAAATGTCTACTAACAATAAGTCTATAATACTATAAATAAATGACGTCTGCACATGTAATTATTCCAATTAGTTTATTAAGTTAGGCATAAATATAAAGATATGTAACACCGAAGGAATATGAATCTATCTATGATTATTTGTACGATTGTGCTCAATTTTTTTTGTTGTATAGCTATTATATCTTAGCAGAATCTGAGTTCCAAGTGTAAAGTTGCTGCCCCATGAATAACAGAAACAATAAAGTGCTATCTAATAAAATGCTCTATATATAATAATTATAGATTAGCTACACTTGATGTAGAGCTAATAATATATAAGATAAATAGGGGAATGGATCATTATTGTTATAAAACTTTTTCACTCAATGAGCGTCCATTAACATAAGAAAACCAAAATGTCCTGCTACAATATATGTGTGATTTAAGGAAATGTCGCTTAACAATAGTTGTTCATTTGTATAGGAAAAGAATTATTTATATAGTCAACGATTCTAGTACGTTGGCAATAATATAAATTAATGAATATTTTATTATATTGTAAGTATTAAAATTGTAGTTTAAAGTGTTAGTGTAGTTTAAAGTAGTTCCATTCAAATCCTGGCATAGTATGACGGTTAAAATGTTTTTTTTTTATAAATAAACAAATTATTTTTACACATAAGTAAAGAATATATATGTTGTATCTTTAGATATACAAAAATATTAAATAAATAACAACAACTAACAATATTTTACTGTATAATGAATATACCCGTCGTGTATATATTTCAACGTTCACAATTTAAAGACATCCTCATATTCAACAAGTAATATAAAAGCGAAATTTCTATAATTTTGCTCCAGTTAGTATTAAGCACAAAACGAAAACGCGGAACTGTATTAAATAAACAATGATTATAATGCGTGATGCAAATACTCTATTACAGTACAGTGGATGTGTTGAACTGACATCACACGCATATAGTTCCAGTTCAAAAAAATAAAAATCTATTTTATCACTTAATTGTTTAACAATAACGTCAATCATGATAGAAGTGGGAGGATAGTGCCACATCACTGTTTACTTTCTATTTATGCAAGTATTCATCACAATTTCTTTATTTAATCTTATAATCAGTGAGTAAAACTAAAACATAACAATTTATTTGATCACAACTCAATATTAGCTACTTTTAAATTTTAATGAATGAAAGTACTCTGTAGTCTTCTCTGGAACTAGAGACATCTAGTAGCCGTTTATACCAACATGGAAGATTTCGCTACTTTGCGCTAGATGGCGCTTCTTATTTATGTAGTTACATCTACTACAAGAAAGAGGTCGTATAAGCGCACGAGATCTGATGTCACTGAGCGACAATAACGATAAAAGAGGCTTCAGCATTTTTCCGCATGTAGCAAATTAAACAGATGGAGCTAGGTGACACTTTGTTCTACACTTTTGTTAGCTAATTTTCTTGATGTTTCTAATGGTGGAACGCAACGCTGCATTTTGTCTTGTTACCAGATTAAGCAAGAGATATTCATAACAGATATCCCATTCCTTTTATCGAATTTTTTTATTTATAGTAATAATGATAATTTTCTTAACTACAAATCTTATGTCAAATAGCTTTTGAATACACAAGAATTTTAATAGCATATATTATGAATTAAAAATTTATACAAAAAATATATAATATAGATACTGCCAAAAAATATACCAAAACCTAGCAAGTATATATAACTTACAAATGCTATGTAATATTGTAATTAGACATTCACCTAATCGACGAATTACCAGCAAGTAATTACACTCAAGGCGAGGCGCATTCTAGCAAGTTGGAAAAAGGCAGTATTTATAAATATTATAAGCGAATTCACATAACCAGCTTGAAATCGCATTAATATTTTTTTCTCTTATATAAGTTTAATGCTATTAAAAGAGCAAAAATAAGTACCATTTATAAATTTTTACTAACAACACAAGTAATGGAGTAAATGTAAATTGGTAATTAAAATATTTATTAGTCAAATTAACTTTAAATATGTCAGAAAGCTTCAGAAAGCTTGAAAATGAAAAAATCTAGGGTTGCTATTTCAATAAAAAAATTATAAATTTTTTATATGACAACAATATATATATTAATAAAATATGAAAAAAAAAATATTATTTCTACACATTTGCCTACTTCCTTGAAATATTCTTGGGCAGAATAAGAGTAAGTAAATGAATAAAGACTCAGCTTTACTAATTAATATTGTTTTTACAATTACTTTCAACTGCGGAAGTTTAAAACATAGTATATTTTAAGCATATACAGTCAACGCATAAAAGATTTACTTATTTTTTGCAAGCAATAACTTGAAATTGAAAGCTTATCTTTAACTGTCGTACCTTCCGTGCATTTGTCGCCGTTTTAGTACCTATAGGAAATGCTGTTGCTTAAATAAAATATACATTGTGAATCAATAATACAACCTTACTGAAAATAAAGTGTTGAGTGTACCTTTTAAAAATAAGTAATTTAAAAATCTTAGCTTCACGCTTTATCCCGCATATTACAGTGTTGGCAGAGGGAACTGCAGGAACCATGTGAACATAGTTTCAAGACAATTTGTTGCTTAGTCCCTGCTTTCTCCGTCTCCGCTTTCCGCTTTTTTCGAGGCATTGCGTGTTGAGTGGCGGAATTCAACGCCGCACTTTCGTTTCGAGAGCGAAGAAAATGGAAATAGAAAAATTCATCTTCTCCGAGTGGGAACTGAATATATTCTTTAAGATTATAAAAATTTTTGAAAAGACTTACAAGATTTATAGACAGATAGATCGATAGAGTCACTAAGTTCCTTACCAGCATTTTCTGTAAATATTACATATTCATAAGATAATATATATACTAAGAAATCGCTATGATAAACCTGTAGGATTTAACTGTTCATAATTGCCTCGTTGTGAATTCTCCAATCTAGTTAGATACAATATAATTTTCTTGAACAATACCTGTTGTAAATTATTCTCTTAATTGTTTAATAAATAAAGAATGGATTAGAAATAATAAAATAACCAGAAAGGGATTTAGAACTAGTTCATACGCGATGCAACTATGAAAGAGAGCATAACGGCGAAATCTTTCAATAGATTGCTAAAAGATCTTGGCTTATATTAGATTCGATCCCCACTCGGGGAAGATGGATTTTTTTATTTTCCATTTTCTTCGCTCTGGAAACTAGGGTAAAGTGCGGCGTTGAATCCCGCCACTCAACACGCAATGCCTCGAAAAACGGCTGTAAGCGGGAACGGAAAAAGCACAGACTAAAGCAACGGAGTGTCTTAATACTAGGTTCGTATGGTTCCTGCAGTTCCCTCTGCCTACCCTACCATGTACGTGGGATAAATCGTGAAGCTAAAATAAAAAAATAAGGATATGAATGAAATCCTTAACACGAAAAAATCAAAATTGACTATACAATATAAGGATTTTTTATGTCATGATGTTTGTTTTTAAGATTTCTTTACAGCTCATATAAAAGATACAATTACATAAACAAGGTATTTCAAAGTATAACATTTGCAGTTTGGAGAAAATATGTATGCAATATATTGCAAAATAAATTCACATACAATTTATATGTACAAAATACACATATAATTTTATTTTGTGTATACATTTATTCTAAATAAATATAAATACTTAATGTAGATAAATATTAATACTTTTGTATAAAAATATAAGTACATTTTTTTTTGCTATAATTAAACTAACTGTGATATTATTTATCATTTGTATTCAAGTAAATCTAACATCCTACCTACTAATTAAAGTTAAAAGCAGCTAGATAGAAATATTTCAAGTGCATATTTAGTATTATTATATCATGTAGGGTGCATTCTCATTGGTGTTTTGTTCGAGAGAGAGCTTGCTTGATGTTTTGAAAAATCGAGAATTTTATAATTTATATTCATCATAAGAAAACAAGACAATATAGACTTTGAAGCGTGCCACTCGACTGTCTGAGCTCCTCCCACTACCTAAACAAAATCTTTATACTTCTACAAGTACTGTCTTCGAAGTATGTTCTAGAAATTAATGGCAATGATGGTTCCAGATAAGCAAAAATTTTATAGCAAACTATTAAAAGATTTCGCTGTTATGCTCTCTTTCATAGTTGCATCGCGTATGAACTAGTTCTAAATCTCTCCCTGGTTAGTTTGTTAATAAGTAAAATTCCATTTTTTCTTTAATTAATAAGTAGCATTTCTTTTGCCAAATGATTATGCGTAGCATTATTCTTCAAGTATTTTTGTAAATTTTCTTGTCTGCTCTCCCTACAGAGATGCTACCAACATAAATGAGTTATAATAAGCATATAAGATTTTCAACGTAGCTTATTGGGAACGAATGGCTCAACTGTTTATAAAGAAAGCTTTATAAATGTTTCTTTATTTAGTGTGGAATAACACTTTACAATACAATAAAATTGAGTACCAATAGGTATATGGGATCTCCTAAAAAAAGATGAAAGCTCTACAGATATGGCAGATAGGCACTATTATCCAATTTAGACCAATGCTTACATAATATATAACATTTAATAATTTCTTGGTGTGATTACTTTCAAAATATATTACATACATACATACATACATACATATCTTCACGCTCTATCCCTAGCGGGGTAGTCAGAGAGAACGGAGCGCCAAACGCTGCGGTCCCTACATACCTCTTTCGCCTCGTCCACTGTCATTAACCTCTTCATGCATGCTCTCCGAGGAGTCCTCATGCTTTTTACGTGACCTTCCTCCAGTATCTTCGATACTGTGTTTTCGAAAGTCAACCGAGGTCTCCCCTTACCTCTCTTACCACACACTTTTCCATCGTATATCTTTTTTACCATTCTTTCGTCACTCATTCTTTCAACGTGCCCAAACCACCTGAGCACGTTCTTCTTCATTCTTACTGTGACATCCTCGCTGGTACCTACCATACTGTGTACCTCTTCGTTGCGGATTCGGTCAGCTAAGCTGACTCCGCATATCCTTCGAAGAGATCGCATCTCCACAGCATTCATCTTTCTTTCATTCTTCTTCTGTAATACCCACGTTTCACTGCCATATAACAGCGTCGGAACCAAAACTGCATTGTGTACGGCCAAACGTGCAGCGACGCTGACGTTCTGCCGTCTCAACAACGCAGCTAAGGCACCGTTCATTCTGTTACCGGCAGCAACACGTCTTTCCACATCCATTTCGTATCTACCATCTCTACTTAACATACTTCCCAAGTATACTACTTCATTCACTTGTTCTAATAAATTTCCGTTCACGAAAATCTTGCAATCTGTCCTTTGCTCGTCTCTTTCAAATACCAGAACCTTTGTCTTACTTGCATTCAGGCTTAGATTAATTTAATAAAGCAAAATAAATATATTACATTAATTTATTACATTATATTACATTAATTTAATAAAGCAAAATAAATAAAAAACATCTGACATAGCTTAAATCATAAAAGCTAACGGTCTCATCTTCAACAAATTGCTGTATTTTCGAGATATAAATGTAAGTAAATTTAACAAACATCCTATGAGAAGCATCCAAACAACGTACAACAGCCGCCGCGCTGGTCTCACTCACTCAGTACCAAAGAGCGTCGACGCACGCGTCGAAGAAAGTGCGGAACACTTACGACTTTCTATCGGTGAATGTATCAAATAACACTATAATAAATATTCGGTGATTTAAACTAAACGATTTTTGTGAAATCGGTGATATTGATTGTGTTCTGTATAGCGAGCTTTGTGGCAGTGGATTAATTGAAACGAGGGCGATTTTTCTACTTGGATCAAATTTATTTTTATAACCATGGCTGGCAGGTAATTTTTTAACTTAAATTATATGGTTTTTTTAATATCATATTACATTGAACACGTACTATTTGATATTCACTTAGAAAAACTAAGCTGTTAGCTGTATTTCACTGCTATTATAAACCAGCATACAATTTAGTTTGGTAATTAATCAAAATTATGTGTAAAATATAATTTGTTTTAACATATCGATTGAAATTACATTCATATTTAGAAAGTGCCATAAAAGTAAGCTCAAAAACAAATTAAAATACTAAGCCACCAATCGCTTCGATATCTAAAAGAAACAGGTATTTTGCCAAAAGAGAATCCGAGTTGAACGTTTGATGTGATGTTCTATCAAATACCCTTGTGCCACTTTTGTATTACAATCTTCCTTCTCTCACGTACGAAATCTAGTATAATAGTTGAAGTTCTTTTGAAATTCACTAATAAACTACAATTTGTATGCGATTAATATCAAGAAACCGTTCCTTTTGTTGTATCTCGTTCTCATTACACAATAACGGTCAATGAAGACAACTTATTCCATCGGGTGCGTCCGAGCTATGTATAGAATTAATTATGATAGAAAGTATCAAGTTTGATGCATTAACCTAAATGTTATTAAAGTTAACACAAATACAACAAAATTGTTATACAGTAAAGATTTTGTAATAGGTGAATGAAATTATCGAATGGAACCTTTAACACGCAAATCTTGTAACAGTTACTTCATTGCTTATTACTTAAACGAATATTACTCAAAAAATGTGAGTTTACAAAAGTGATAAATCAAATCTACTTCTAAAATAAAAAGCAAATGAAAGAAGCATCGTTTCAAACAGAGCACGGCATAGTGACCTTTGCGAGCTCGTAATACAATAGAAAGTTAATTTCACATTTCTCTGGGCACTTCCTTAGTCACCGGTCTGTCCAGATTCCAACTACTTAGTCCCGCCGTCAGCATTTTTTACACTTCCTATCAATATACGTGTGTCTAACGCCTAAGTGCCTAGTTGGTACAACGTAAACTTTAGCATAACATTGACAGCTTCGAAATCTATCCACGCCTTTACCGCACCAACAATAAAAGCCTTTTTTGTTAAAACTAAGCCTGCTATTATAGCCACAACTCTTTATGTAAGGACACTTTACTAACAGCGTTGAGTTAAATATTTCACGATATACATATGTACAATTATTACATATATACATATATATTGCTTATTCCGTAAAGTTAAGTGATTACTTACTTCCAATTGTAATAATTGAAAATAAGAGGAAAGTGGGACGGAGGCATTTCACTATGTTTTTTTAAACCTTTATATATCTAATAATATAGATTAAATGTATAACAACATACAACATATCATATTGTCAGACAAAAAAGTGAATAATAATGAATAAGTGATGTCTGCTAATCCTTTTATGCATATTGATTATATACTTGCAAAAACATTTTTTTATGAAAAATTTATAAAAATATTTTCGTTATAAAAATAATTGTTTAGAGGAACGTGCACAGATTTATCGGAGGAACAAGACTTTTTGACTTTTCGCAAGCAAGTGTTACTTCCTTACTAGGTATCAATAGATCTCTTAGGACTTATGATACAAATTTTTCTAAATGTAATTATGTAACATTTTTAAAAAAATATGTTATTTATGAAAACTGGATATAGTTTTATGTTTTATCTAAGCCCCATTTAGTGATAAAAACTAAAAATATTCTTCATTTATTTAAATTATCATAAATTCTTAATATTTACTAGATGATATTTACTTTGAATCCACAATTTTACCTCCGGTTGTCATCGAGTAGTGATGCCAAATATTAGCATGTTCACTGCGAGGAGGTACTTTAAGCCTATATTAGTATATAAACCTAAAATATATGAAATAAAAATCTCTATCAACTTGAAAAACTTTTACTTATATGGTATTTTCATATATATAGATATATTATGTAATATACAACATGTACTAATATATTAATTGTGTATTACTGTTCTGTATCAGGTATCAGATTTAATTAAATCAACTATATCCAAAATTTTATACATTGCTGCTGTATGGCAGTTCAAAACTTATCGCCTGTTCAAAGAAAGAAAAAAATTAGAAAAATTAACTGCACCACTTTATAATAATTTATTGGCATAGTTTACGTGCCGAGACAATTGCACAGTTTCATTATCATTATATTATTTGATTAAATGATATGTCAACAAGTACATGCAGTAAGTACATTGTAAAAATAATTAGTGCCAGCTACTCTACTTTCTATATAAGAATTGCAAGATACATGTAAGAAAACATTATTATAATATTATATTATTTGAGTCAATGAATACTTATTCTGTCATAAAGATTTAAATAAAATTCAAATATAAAAGTTTTATCTCAAGATGAAAAAAAACTTTCACTACAAGTCAAATTTGCATATTAATTTTTGCTATGTAAATAACTTATATAATACTATAAATAATTAGGAGAAACAAACATGTTTATACAAAATTCATTTGTAATAATTATTTTAGCTTCACCTTGTAACCCGAACATATGTATATTATGGGAAATAAGAATACGCTTTGTTAGACTTATATTAAAACTCTCTATTCTCCGCTTTCCGCCTTTCAAGAAAATGGAGACTGAGTGGCAGAACGGGAAAATAAAAGTTCTTCATTTACCCCGAGAAAAGAAGAATCCAAAAATATTTACTTCTAAAAGCTTTTCAATGTCGCAATACGCATTGTGAAATTGTTCAAATGGTAAATTGTATTTCGCCTGTACATTTATGTCATTAGTACAATCATTGCCACAACTTTGCGTAACGACCGTGATTTATAATATTTAGGCAACCATCAAATACTTACTCATCTTCATACCTCTTAGAATACGTTTGAAATTTAATATAATTATGTACACGCAGACACATTTTAAACTGTGTGCGATATTTTGTATATAAGCTGTATCTAAGGAAACCTAGTCTTGATTCTCCTTTCTCCGTTTTCCATCTGTACTCGATACTCTGCCGGAAAATTAAAATTGTCTAAATCCGTTTTTCTTAACAATATAGAATGAATAGGTATCGAACCATGATAGGACTATGGGGTTTACAGTTAGAAAATATGGCATAAATATGGCGACGTGATGCAGTGGGAAGTGGGGTATTTAATACACAGTTATGATTAAACAATGTGTAACAAATATAAGTTTTGTTATATTTAAGAATCGAGATCATATTGTCCTAATTTGATAATGTTAATTGCAAGTTTAAGCCATGCTAATTGTTTTTTCATATTTTGCTTAAATTACTATGTTACTTTAGTCCTTTCACCTAAGCCACTTTAGTCCATTTAATAAGTCATTTGGTTCCATCCTTTTTAGATATAATATGTATAAGGTGACATGCTACTACATATATTTTTTTAAATACTGAACTCAGAATATATAATAAAGTCTTAGCATTGTATTGCATATTATGCAAAGGAAAAAAAATGCTTTTGATAAGATTTTAAAGTAGCAAAGCACAATAAGTAACAGTCTCTAAATAAAACAATTAGGCTTACAAATACAGTTTTTAATGACGAAAATGCTTGAAACATAAGCATCTATTTATTAATAAGTGAAGTAAATACTTTAGACGATAGATTATGAAATTTGAACAACTTATATGTATAGGACGTAACAAGTCCGCTAGTATATCTAACTCTATTAAACATCTGTCACCCTATGTGCTGTCATCAGTATTAAGCAAAGGCATCACGTGCCGCCACCCTAAACATATTACGTGGCGACTGAAATGGACAGTGATTCCTAGTCTTACGTTACACAATTTGAATTAGCAGTGGCTGTTTAACCGTTGAATAAACAAAACAAACAGACCACGGCTTTCTCTTACAAAGGCAAATATAGCGACATGATCTCACATCAAGTGTCACGTTAACTAAATTTCTTGGTTTCTATCAACCATCGGTCAATTTGTTTCCGTTCGATATCCACCCTAAATCCGCCCATTTTTCCGCCAACCCTGTATTTCTCATATATTCATTTATATTTTTTCTTTATTATAGCCAAGAAGAAAAATTGACAGTCGGTAGTAGGCTTAATAAATAATTATAATATTATTTTGTGATCTTATTCGCTTAAGTTTATTCCTTAGCTGAATTAACGTAAAAACACAACTAGTAAGTTTATCAAAATCTACATATATCTATATATTTTTATTATTTAAAACATAAACATATGAAAAAATAGACCAACATGTCTATTTAATAAAGTTGGTCATCAATCAGATTAAAAACGAAGTGACGCGCCACAGCTCACGTACACCTGTCTATTTAAGTGGTGAAATGTATGGACGAGATATAAGAGTGAGTGTACGTGCAAATGACCTGGTGATGTCATGGTGAATTTTTGAATTGGTATTTTTTTGTCTTCACGCTTTATCCCGCTCACAACAGAGTAGGCACAGAGAATATTAGGAACCATATTTTCTTATAGTACTTCGGCTAATTTTTGTATCAATACTAAGAAGCTATAGTACTGATATAATATATATACTTATATACGTTTTATATTTGTAATTTATATGTACAAAATCATATGTACAAGTCATGTACAAGCTACTTAGCGACAAGGATAGAATGAAATAATACTATCACGACCGCCTATTTATTTTTCACGTCAAATAATATAATCAGCGATTGGTACTACATTATTCATTACATTAAAAGTACACAGAGAATACTGTGTATTGACACACTTAATACGTCGTCCATTAAAACTCCTTATTAGGCAATTGTAAGTACCACGTACGTAATGACTTCATAAAATCTTATTAAAAACATACAAAAATCTTTTATTGTATTACATAATATTGTTTTACTTAATTTAAATGTTCAAATAAGAAACAGACCGTTTAGAAAAAAAAAATACAGAAATAATAAGTGCTGAAAAAAATGGTAGACATGATATATGAAGTAAAATTAAGTGAAGTAAAGAGAGACCTCGGTTCACTTTCAAAAATACTGTATCAAATATGGTGGAGGAAAGTCACGTAAAAAGCATGAGAACTGCCCGAAAAGCATGTATGGAGAGGCTAAAGACTAAAAGATATGTAATCTATAAATTGTCTATAAAATTTTTAAATATTACAAAATTGTTAATATTTCATTGTGTAAGATTAAGGTCAATAACATTTTCAATCAAATAAGAAAATAAAAAAGAAGGTTGGTCACCTACTAGTGATGTAACGAATGCCATTTTTTTAACATTCGCGAATGCGAATGCGAACATTTGCTACTGACATTCGCGAATGAGAATGCGAATATTCGTTACATCACTATCACCTACCAATCTCCTGGACAGCGAAAATCTACGTCCAGTGAACTATTCTAGGCTGTTGTGGTGCGATGAAATTTGAACAAATTTTAATTTCTACATTCGGCCCAATTATGCGAGATATGTACCGACAAAATGCAAATTATATAAAACACTATATGAAACATTTCAATAACTTAGGTAACTCTATAAATATGTATAACATGAAAACCGGATAGTCAGTGCACATAAAGGTCTGAAGTATGACGCAATTTTAAAACTCTACAATTGTAATTTAATGAGAGTGGACGTGATTGTTTTATATAATACAGCCCTTTAAACGTCAATGCCATTTTTAAATTGTGATTAATCTAGAAATGACATCAGTCACTTCTACATAGTTTTAGATGAGTATTATAAAAAAAAAAACTAAAATAAAGTAAAAAAGTTACCGAGCAAATCTTTATTTTTGTTATTTTATAAAAATGGTGTAAATAAAAATGCTATATATTTTATATTTCTTTTTATAAAATTATCTGAACAAATTTAATATATTAAGTAATAAGTAAATAAAAGTTGTGCTACACGAGATTTTTTTCCATTCGTATTACATAAATTTATAATAATTCAATTTCATTTCATATAAAGAAACTATGAACTATATTGTTAAATAATAAGTTGTATAATAATAATTAAAGCAGTCTAGAATTTAAAATGCCATTTTATGGGGATACAGCATTTCTTCTTCATATGCTACCAATACTTGAGATTTCGTACAAGCGTATTTTTTATGGTTTATGTCTATAGAGGTTTTACAAACTGAAGTTTGTGCTTGAAACAGATTAAGTGATAATACAGGTATATATATTAATAATGTAATTGAATGCGTATTCAACGTCATACGTCTACCGACTTCAAATGAAGCTTATTTAAATATTAGCAATCTATATATTCTCAATGGGTTTATTGTTTACATCTCAATTCCTATACACGTATTTTATATAGGTCGTGTATTCTTCTATGTATTCCAACGTAGATTGATGAGAACGTATGGCTTAGTCAGTCAAAGGGATGGTGCACCTCACAAGGGACGCGGGTTCAAAATTCAAATATTTATGTTTTCTTACAGTAAAAACATTTATATTTAAAATAAATATTTGAAAGTTTCTAATGTAACATATTACGCACAGCTATTGATTTACGCCACGAGAATTTTTGAACGGTTGTAAAACTTAAGCAAACCTTATTTATATAGTTTATGCAATAGTAGTCAGTGGGCACGCAAAATATCTTCGTATGGTCATAAAAAGTTAAATGAAGTGGACTAAAAAGAACCTAACCAGTTTTATGATATATTATACAAATAAGTAAAGCCTTTATAAAATAAGAATATATATATATATATATATATATATATATATATATATATATATATATATATATATATATATATATATATATATATATATATATATATATATATATATATATATATATATATATATATATATATATATATATATATATATATATATATATATATATATCTATATATATATATATATATATATATATATATATATATATATATATATATATATATATATATATATATATATATATATATATATATATATATATATATATATATATATATATAAACTATAATTTGATGTGATTGTGCTACTTCAATCATCACTTTTAACATATCTATTTTATGTATACCTGTTATTGATTCTATCTTCAACCTTTAACAATTAAGCTTATATCGACATTCCACATAGGTGGAGTTTCAATAGCCATAGTGCTGTCTTAAATTTAAAATACCACATATGAGGCTGTAGAGTCATTTAAATAGCCCGTACTAGCTGACTACACCCAAACCTAATTTACATAATTAAAGACAAAATATTTTTGTTTGACAAACACTGGTATGGATAGTAGAGGATATTTATTTTATATTAAATTTAAACATAATGATTGTGAAAAACCAATGAATATATATTAAAGAAGGTAAGTAAATCTTATACGCCATTTAAAATGAGATTCAAGTTTTATGAAATAAAACCAGCTTTATTGAGGGCATTGGTCGACCTCAAGTCCATTTTAGAGTATTCGTAATATCATGTATGCTATACATATTACTTCCATATGCGAATAAATAAAAAAACTAATTTTAAAATAATATGTATTGTACCTATGTGTCAAAAAATAATATAGTATACGAGTATATTAGTGATATCTAATCACAGGCAGACTACTATAAGATAAACGAAGGAGGTGTTAGGTTAGGTTAGGTTAGGTTAGGTAGTATGTTCTTAAATTTTGAGCCACTTCTATTAATTACATTCTTTATTTTAATAAACTATATGCATATATATTCATATTTATATGACCTATAGTTTTTTTACATTAGCTATTATTACCTTAATAATAAAAATAGCTTGCTACTTATAAAAAAGTAAAAATTAGCGTTATTTTGTAGAGTTTATATGAAACGAGGCCGACCGTTGCCAAAATAAATGTAGAGACCATCATATACATTCATTTAAAGATAATTACAATTTTTAAAGAAAGAACTGTTATTTTTTAACGAAATAATCATTGAATATTGTAAAAAATATATTGACATATAAATATCCAAACGTAGTCTTGGCTAGAATATGTTTTGTATAAGTTTTTGTTACCAAGCTGTACCATACGAATAAAACAGTGGATTTAATGATATATTGTAATGGCGTATTCGCAAGGCAACAAGAGTAGTGTTGAAAGCGTTGAAATTGTAATTTTAAATAGCTCTTCGTTTATAATTTTAGAATGTTCATTATTTGGCCGTAGTTTGAAGCTATTTTTCACTGTTTTTATTCTTAAGCTTGTATTTTTCTATAAACGTAAGTAAATCATAAAAGTTATATCAAATGATACCAGTACATAGTTTATATACACTTCAGTAGGTAACAATCTCGCTTTTGTTTCATAGCTCTTCGCATAACGATATATAAAAGTAAGCTGTTGTAAAGGAAAGCAATGATGCAGAACATCACTACCGGTAGTGGTAACGGTATGGGAGGACTTAAAGACCGGGGTTATCATCACTAGTGCGTCATTTGATGCAATAAAATGTTATATATACAGTTATGTCCTTAAAAAGTCAGGTTACAGAATAAAACTAGCGCGGCTAATTCGTTTTTTTTTGTTTGTGGCACCATTAGTGGACAGGATATTACCTATAAAATTTATAACAGTTCTACTAATTTTAATTTTTTATACTAATTTTAAATTTTAATTCTAATTTTATAAGACATTGATTCAAAATACAGTTATTAGAAACGTAATTCTTCTGTTTCTGAGTTGAATCGCAATTCGTTATATAGACAGAGTAAAATATCACTCCTTTCTCCACGTAATATCAAAGTACTGACCCATTGCTGTTTGTTTAATAAAACAAGAAAAGCTCATAAAATTAACACTCTTTTTACTTGACGAAAATCTTTTCACTCGAGTCTTTTATTTGTATAATATATTATATTATTTGCGTCAACAAAACACTTTCATAAACGTTGGAGCGTTTAATTATTTATTTTGGATAACCAATATTGAAGTTTGCAATTGTCATAAAAAATAATATTTACCTTACCTTTATGCTTATTGTACTCGCTTTAAACAGCAAAATTCGATTCACACAGATGCTCTGTTGAAACTAAAATGAAAAAGAACTTTTTCCATATGAATACAAAAGTTCACGCTTTATTCGACTAACAAGCATGTGCGCTTTACATGTGTTCTCTGTTTCATACGCGTTACTGGTATCAACTTTTAAAAAATGTGTATGTCTTCACGCTGTATACGCAGAGAGTAACCTAGTGTTAAAATACTCCATTATCAGTTTTCCTTCCTTCTCTTTTTTACTTTATTTTTATCATAGCGAAAAAAAAATTTAATTTTCCCGATTAGTAATTGGAACGTCCGATACGTTTACAATTACACGGTGTGGTCCTGCATAAAAATTAAAATATACTAGTTATAAAAACAAAAAATGTTTAATCAAAGTAAAGAAAATAAGTAATATGAAATCATCTTGTATTGTATGTATGTATTTACATACTCAAAGTATTTTATTTGTTTGCAATAATATTGATTAATATCCTACTAAATCATTCCTACAAAATAGAAAGTTGATTGACAGATTGACAACGCACAACGCTTTTCCCATAAAACAAATTGAAGAAAATATTTTTATTAATTTTACAATATAAACATAAATTTGTAGTACAATATTGAAGATTCCTGATTTCCAAAAAAGATTATTTAAATTACCTGTGCTCAAAGTATTTTTTAATTTACGGTTTTTAATCTCTATTTTGTGATAATAACAACACGACGACAAACGCCGAACAATATCTACATGGCTGTGTCACATATATAAATAAATCGTCTTAAAGTTAGAATCGTTAAAGTTATAAATCAATAATACTTTTAAAATACAAAGGAATGTTTTTTATTCGTTTGAAGGAATGTTTTAAAGGGTATTGAACTTTAAACTAGAGAGTACAAAAGTACAAAAGTAATCATTCGTCGAGGTCGAAATACAGTGAAAGTTTATAATCGTTGGTAACTAAAATGTCTAAAGTACCCAATAGGTAAAAATTACAGGAATTATTTTTTATTTACTTACTAATTTTAAAGTTCTTACAGTTGAAAAGCAATCTATTTGGCATACAAAACATTTTTTCGAAGAGGATTTCAAAGATTAAATTAAATTAATATTAAAAAAAGAAATCCTTTTTCTAAAAAATAGCTTGTTAATTGTTTCAAAATGGCGAAAAAAATTAAAATATATATGACTTATTCATTTTGAAACACATTTAAGATTAAAACATTGACACTAAAACTTTAACAGATAATAAATAGAGGCTTGTCTTTGTAATACTTTCTAAAAATCATCATAGATGGCGCTGTTACACTAACCTAAAATAAATCTAATTGTTTTGCATACTAATTGCAAATTGTGGCTGTATATTCACAGAATAAACTGTACGCATATATATTGAAATTTAAAATTCCAATTAAAGGAAATAAAATATAACCTCTTCTAATGAAGAAAACATAACAACTGAGCTTATTATATCACAATATATGATGTATTGCCTCATGTTTTATAAGTGATAAGAGATGTCTTTGTACTATCGTTACGTTCAATTTGAATATATTTTAAGTTGGTTAATACAATGCCATCAGGAGGGTCATAACTGACTCGACTGAATAGCGAGTGATGATCTCGGGATAAGAATTTTGGTGATTCCAATCCACTCTCTAGCAAGTCAACTATCGCAGACGTGCTAGTAGATTAAACTGACGCTGTTTTTGGCCACACCTACATTTAAACATTATGTTAGCTAGAATTAGTAAAGCTTAGCTTAAAATAAGCCATTTAAAAATATTATTCTAATGTAGCATTAAGGTTTTTATTATATATAATTAAAAACCTTAATACTATGATTATTAAAACGTAAAAATATTGCAATATGAAAATCTCAATATACAGTTATGTCCTTAAAAATTCAAGTTACAAATGAATCTAGCTGCCAAATTATTTTTTAATTGTAATGCCATTATTGAACAGAACATTACCTACAAAATTTATAACAGTTTTACCAATTTTAATTTTAGAAGTGTCAAACGAACTTCTAAAAGAAACAGCGTATACATTGCTTTTCGCTGTATACAAAGCAAAATATCATTCTTTTTTGACGTCTCTAATTACTCCTTTACCATTATGATTATTTCAACGTAAAAATATTTTAAAATAAAAGTCTTGATATTTAAAACTAATACTACTTGATTAATTAAAACAGGTATAGATGGAAATAGTATTTTCAAATTATTTTAACAAGTACAGTATTAATAAAATTTACCGTTTTCGAGAAATGATCCATATATACTTTTCATTTTTTTTATAATAATAATATGTCCAAATGGTATTTGATAAAGTCATTTATGTGAATATTTGTAAATTTCAATATATTTTTCTTACCTAATAAAGTAAAATACAATATTCAATTGTTAGTAAAATATTAAAAGTAAGTTTTTATATTTTATTTTCAGAATTCAAAATCGACTCCAGGGTTTACGATCAAGTTTGGCATCATGGGTCAAGAGCAGTCGTACATCGCTCACAACAGCGTTGCGTCAGTGAAGAAATACCAGGACAAATACGAAGACTCTTTACAATATAGAGTTTCGTCTGTCGATTACAGAAGCGACTACGACAGGAAAGATTATAAGCGTCATAGAGCGAGAAGAAGCGCTGAGAGCTTCAAAAGCGATCATTCTTCGAACGAAAGTAGCGGGTATCGTAGCGGATCAAGCGCCTGTGAGAGCCGTTCTGACGGTTCACTTAACAGCGATTACTACTGCACATCGTTATATAAGAACAATCACTACAAGGATATAAATAAAGAAATATATAAGCCTATTAAAATTCCCAAAGATAAACGCTATAAGCATCTATTAAATGATCAAGACGATACAAAAAGTGCTAGGTTGAAAGGTTATCTTAGTGAATCTGAAAAAGCTAAATTAAAAGCAGGTCCTACACCGAAGAAAGCCGGTATACGAAATTATACTCCTAAAATTATATCGGCAGAGGAACAAAGAAAAAAAATAGAAAACTGGATTTAGTAGTGATTAGTAGGATAAGTTGTACACATTAGTATAGACGTAAATGTATTTGGAAAGTAACGATGGAGGCGGCTGGCGCGTTGGCAAGCTTGGCACCTTCTCCTATAACCGTGCTGGGGCTGATACCACTCCTAGCTCTTGGAATTACGTACTTCAGATATCAACAATACGACCCGGAGTCGTATGTCACCGATATAAACAATGTAAGTAGTACTTTACTATTTTGTGGAATTTAAGCAATATATAACAAATATATTTAATATTAAAACAATTGGACATAAGTATGCCTAACTTGTGTAGCAACCTTTAATAATAAGAAGCGTAAGAGTAAGAACTTCGGCTGACTTTTGCGAACAGTTGCTTTTACAAGTACCTTTTATATTCAATATTCGTGCGTTTCATATATTTATATATTATTTTATATCTGATATTTCACATAAAAGTATACTTTGGACGGTTTATTAGACGTAATCTTTATTTAAAAAATATTAATACAGCAATTATAATATAATATTATCAGTTTGATAGAACAAAAATCGAAAGTAGAGAGCGAATGAAGCGTACTTATACTCTTTATATTATTTATTTAACCTACAGGTTGGACCTTAACCACTTACAGTCTTTCGTCAGTCGTCTCGTACAGTTGTTAACCTACAGTGTTATTAAATTAAAGTCAATATTAAAAGTTGAATAAAATAACTTTATAATAAATATTATGCCAAGCCATCTGACACAAATCTTTGTTTCAATTTCAGATAATGCCGATTTACGACTTCGTAATAGTTGGCGGAGGGTCTGCGGGCGCTGTCGTCGCGTCAAGACTCTCTGAAATTGGCAACTTCACAGTATTGCTTCTCGAAGCCGGACAAGACGAAAACGAGATTTCCGATATACCAGCTTTGGCCGGTTACACGCAACTATCCGAAATGGATTGGAAGTTTCAAACAACGCCGTCCAAAAATCGTTCCTATTGCCTTGCTATGAATGGCGATCGTTGCAACTGGCCTAGAGGCAAAGTACTCGGCGGTTGCAGCGTACTTAATGCTATGGTGTACGTCAGAGGTAATCGTAATGACTATGATCTGTGGGAGGCACTAGGCAATCCGGGTTGGTCGTATGATCAAGTATTACCGTACTTCTTAAAATCTGAAGATAATCGAAATCCGTATTTAGCAAACACACCTTATCATTCGACAGGCGGATATTTGACTGTACAAGAAGCTCCGTGGCGAACACCGTTATCAGTTACCTTTTTAAAAGGTGGCATGGAACTGGGTTACGAATTTCGCGACATAAACGGTGCAAAACAAACTGGTTTTATGTTAACACAAGCAACTATGCGCCGAGGAAGCAGATGTAGCACTGCAAAAGCGTTTCTTAGACCGATACGCAATAGAAATAATTTACACATAGCGTTGTCGTCGCAAGTAACTCGTATTTTGATTAATCCAGTCAAAAAACAAGCTTACGGTGTGGAATTCTATCGCCACGGTGAAAAACATAAAGTACGTATAAAACGGGAAGTCATAATGTCTGCAGGTTCTTTAGCTACTCCTCAAATTATGATGTTAAGCGGCATTGGCCCAGCAGATCATTTACGTGAGCATGGTATACCCCTAGTCGCAAATCTAAAAGTTGGACACAATTTACAAGACCATGTTGGGTTAGGGGGCCTAACAGTTTGTGGTTAATAAGCCAATCACATTTAAAAAAGATCGTTTTCAATCACTTTCTGTTGCAATGAACTATATCTTATACGAGAAAGGCCCCATGACAACACAAGGTGTAGAAGGTCTGGCTTTTGTTAACACCAAATACGCTCCTTCATCGGGCAACTGGCCTGATGTTCAGTTTCATTTTGCACCTAGTTCAGTTAACTCGGATGGTGGTGAGCAAATTCGAAAAATATTGAATTTACGTGACAGAGTATATAATACTGTTTACAAGCCTATCGAAGAAGCCGAAACATGGACTATATTGCCTTTACTTCTACGCCCTAAAAGCTCAGGTTGGGTAAAGTTAAAGAGTCGCAATCCGTTTCAACCTCCATCAATAGAGCCTAATTACTTCGCTTATAAAGAAGATATAAAGGTGTTAACGGAAGGAATACGAATAGCTTTTGCGTTATCAAACACAACAGCATTTCAAAGATATGGTTCTCGACCTCACAACATTCCTTTACCGGGTTGTCAACAGCATGTTTTATTTAGCGACGAATATTGGGAGTGCTGTCTTAAGCATTTCACTTTTACTATTTACCATCCCACTGGAACTTGTAAAATGGGTCCTAATCATGACCAGAATGCTGTTGTAGATTCTAGATTACGAGTTCACGGGGTAGCTAATTTACGAGTGGTAGATGCCAGTATCATGCCCACTATAATCAGTGGTAATCCTAACGCGCCAGTTATAATGATAGCCGAAAAAGCCTCCGATATGATTAAAGAAGATTGGCTCGTGTTATGACAGTGTTTAATATTGAGTGTTTGTAGTCATCGTACGCTAAAGAACTATTTATGTCACAAAGTACTTTTAGTTGTTTATGTTTAAAACAATTATAATTAAGTATGTACATAATTATATTATATTCAAATTTGTTAATAAAGAAATTTAATTGTAATGAAATGCTTATATTTTATTTCTGCACCACATCGAAAGAGAATATTTATAATTTCTTATTACTTTATAAGTAAAATTTAAATACAACATATTTAACATCTAAATAGCTAAATTTAATAACACATTTTAACGTAAACGAACTTGAGAGCGCCATCTATCGTCAAATAGCAGAACCATAAAGTAGAAGTTCTATTTCATAAGTGTTTAATTAAGTCGCTAGATGTCCATATCTTTTTAATATAAATTATAGAAATTTAAAGAGGATTAATTGCTTAAATATTAATGCTGCTTTAAACTCCCCTACACACAACACGATGGGCCACATGCACGGTGAATTCATGAAATAGCTAAGTATTTTTTCTTATGTAATGTAACGAGGTTTCTTTCAGTTGACGACAAAAATAGATTTCAAGGAACTAAATAATTAATAAGTACATTGTACTGAAATATTAAGGACTAAAGCGTGAGCTTAACGCTTAAACCTGAGTCTCAGTACACATAAAAAATAAACAATTAAAGCAATAATATTGAATAATTTCAATACTATGTAAAATATGGGTTTTATAATATACTATAATAGTTATTTAATACTAAGAAACATCTAGACATGATATAATTATTTTATAATGTGTATTTACAAATCAAAGAATATTCAATTATTATACGAATGAATTTAAAACTATCGAGAATATGCAACAGACCGGTTGAGATGCAACGAAGTATACATTTCCTATTGCACAATTACAATCTAATAAGATCGAGTGGTGTTTATGAAGCTGTACTGTAATAATGCGACATTTGAGGAAGTTATTACGTAGCAATATTATATACCTAGTCAAGTTCAACGACATTTCTTTGTCGTGAAGGCTTCATCCTATATGTACTTTACTTACGTGACTACGATACTAAACCTTAAGTGAAATTTATCATACCTTATAAATAAAAGTGAATAAAGAATTTTTGGGTTTTGATAACATTTTTTAAATGTATATATTTTTTTAGTTTTACCGAATACATAATTTCTCAAATTCTCAATAGTAGATGAATTTTATTCAAACTGTCTGTCTTCCACGTTTAAGCTACTATAATATTAAATATATAAATTAATTGGTAGTGCTTAATGGTTATTAAAACATAAGACGTAAGACTTTAATTTGTTTACAATATGAATGTACCGTACACTTGATTGCCACGGTCTAGAGCTTCGGATGTATTAAGACTTAGGAAGCGCTATATTGCCTTGCTAGTTGCTTGTGAATAGAGTCAGTGCAGTCATTTCGAGAAAAAGGCGTTTAAAGTTTTTATTTAATTCTTGACGTTGCTATGGAACTTTATTTCATTCAATAAGCCATATTTAATAATTCTAAATATATAGATCTCGAAGTCTGCTTTTCGAATACGTGGTTAACTCAATATTAACAAAAATGTGACTTACTGTAATTATGATATGCACGGCAGTATTTACGTTGTATACAAGGCTTTACCTTGTATACAAGGTAACTTCGGAAAAGATAATAAAAAGTATAATATTTTATATATATTAAAATAATATACATTGTGTAAATAACTTTCCACATTAGCAAAAAGGTCGAAAAATATGAAATAATTGTTAAAAAAAATATTAGAAAAAAATATTTTAAGCACCGTTAAAACGATCCAGAAATATATCTACATAATTTATCCATCTCATTTATTTATTTCATGGAATGTTTAGATAGTAATTATTAAATTTAGACACCATATATATTTACAATGTCTTAATAGGTCAACTTAAAACTAAATGGTAGACCTATATGGGGTTCGAATTTAAAATTCCACCCATAATCTATTGCGTTGTAGATTTCGCATTGAGGGCACAAAACGCGCGATCACGTACGCAAAATTATATAACGCAAACATCATATCGCACGGTTCGGTGGACTTCAATGAAAATATATTATTTAATATTTTACGATGTACATTTTTTAATATAAATATCTAGATTAATATATATTGACACATTATTTTAATATATTATTATTCGTAAAAAAGAGTCAAAATAAACGCATGCTTTTGATAAAATTTATATATTTATATGACAAAGTCATATTTTAAAAACTGTTTTTTCTATACATCTATAAAGGCTTATCGTAAACGAGAAAGTGAAGTGTACAGGTGTATACTATCGTATTTCTACATTAACGTCGAGAATGAAACATTTACTTTTGCCTATTTCTGGAACCTTCACTCGCCAATACAGTATCTATCACTTGAAACAACGTTCTTTTAAACAACGTGCCATAAAAAATTGTTTTCAATTACACTATAATACAATGAATTACATAATTTGAAGAAAAAAACATTATAATTAAAAAAGTTACTTTATTTTGTTTAAATTGAAATTTGTTTAACGCCTGTTGCTATCTAAAGTTGAGTCCAAGCTATTCAATAAATCCAGATTGTATATATTCATATAGTTTGAGTAATATAAGATATTTAGAAATATGAAGAAGCAGGTACTTATCAATGTAATTTTTTGTGAAAAATGTTACTTCTTTTATACATATATATTGCTATATTTATTACATGTTTAACTAAGTAAATGCATTTGCACCGGTTGCTAAGTATCGAAAAAATTACATAATAGGAAAATAGTTCCAGATTTTATCAGCTTTTGTTTTTAAGTCTATGGATTTTCATGGACATTTCACGAACATATCTTTTCTTCAAGAATATATTTTTTTTTAAACATAGTTCCTTTCATCTTCTCTACAAAAAAAAACAGAAGACCAAATAATATAGTTGTGACAGACGAAAATAATATAAAGTTAATTTAAAAGAACTCTTGGTATTCATAAAAAATAGAAAACAAAAGTTAATTAAAATAACAAATACTAAAATATTTCTCGATCTTGATATTCAACGCGTATCAAAAATTTCTGTCACATGAACGGAGCACAACAGGGACAAAAGTAAAGAAAGAAGTGTAGTGTCACTACTTCTATTTCAACACTACGCTAAATAGTAGCGTGCAAATATAAATAATTAGTATCCTATAAATAATAAAGTAAACAAAGCCGTGAGAGATCGCGAGCCGCGGTAGTAACGCTACAGCATGACGTAAGCTTCATTACAGAACTTTCGATTTCTGGATGAAATCAAGTCTTGTTTCCTTACTGTCGTAAATAACATCGACTTTGTAGTGTAAGATTATATATCACGTTGCAAAGACAATGCACTGTTTTTTAGCACGGTGTATAATAAAACAATGTTTTAAAGCAGACTCAAAATATATTTTATTTTAGTCCACAGAATACACAAATATGTATATTGGAAAAATTTAAATACACAATCTTGAGGCGATCGTGACGCAGAGGCACAGTGGTAAGTGTCAGTTCGATATCTTTATCATTAGCCAGATAAGCAGCAATGTTGAATGTCACTCAATCCGGCGAAAGCAAGGAAAGCACGCTCTCTAAACCTATCCTGTTATATGCAGGATAAAAAGAAAAGAAATAAAATATTATATAAATATATTTCAAAGAAGAATTGATATTTTATTAGACAATTGTCAATAAAAATCACCAAGTGATATTATAGGTTAATTTCGAAACACAGCATGTATTTGGGCATGGGTCGTTCACGCCATATAACATTTAGCAACGCTGATTTAGCAAAATATATATGTATGTAGCAATCGATCGTATTGTGTAGTATTTACGACACGCCACCACACACGCCACATTCGTACATTTCTATGATAATTTTCGACGACTATTAAAGTTTACTATATGCGTGGCCTTAGTACGGAAAGTGTATATAGAATTACCACAAAAATCTATATTTATGACGTAATAACTACATTTAATTATATCAATTTACAGGATTACAGGTTTCAATGCATAAAGTTCTCCATCTATCTATTAGTGGTCAATTTGGTAACATTGTGAACGTAAAAAAATCAAATACATGTGTTCTTTCGTCACTTAGTAGGCGCCGTCATGGCGGGGTAAGTATTAAAATCGTGTATTGATCAATATTCATATTGAAAATAAATTTTATTAACCTGGTTTGGTCACTTATTATTATTAAACTTCCACCATTCACCATACATATTGTTAATGTACGATTGGAACTTGGAAATTAGCGTTAAAATTATACTTTTACTGTACTACATCTACAAATACATTGTATTTGCATATATGAAAATATTTTTTTATTAATAATTGGCTTAATTAGGGATTACTAATAAAATAAATAAACAATAAAATGGTTACGATTATAGATTCCCTTGTGTCAGGCGGTGGGCTTGAGATCGAACCTTCAATATCTCCACGACAAAATAGTCCAATAAAATGTTACATTTGCTTTGCATTTATTAAAGGACGCAATTTTATTTTTGTGACATGTGGGGGGGGGGTCAATAGAAGCTTAACTTCGGGGGGTCGCCACCCTTGTCCCACGGTCGCCATCTTGGAAAAACGGGGGTTGAATAAGAATTCATTTAGAATCCAGTAAATATACTCTCACAATTTATTAAAAACTAGTAGTAGTTTTTTAAAAACTATATAGTATATTTACTGGATTCTAATTGAATTCTTATTGAACCCGGTCGACTTTGGAGCGCTGTAACAGCGTATAAGATGGATGAAATAAAAAAAATTATAGACATAAATTTTCCTCAAAAAATTTTGCACAAGATTGGTCTGCGATGTTTTTTTTGTAAAATGTATAAAAAAATGTTATAGAGCAAAAAAGAAAATTAGTATTACTTGTTTAATTTTAAATTTAGACCAAAAAAATATATAAACATATTTGCAGACAAAACAATTTGCTACATATTTAATTATGATCTTATACTTTTGTTGTACGACGCATAGTTTCCGAGATATCGCGAAAAAAGTGTTCCCCACCTTTTTCCAACATGGCATGTCCAGGGGAGAAGAGTGGCGACCCCACAAACTTGAAGTTAAGCTTCTATTGAACCTCCCCCTCCCCCATATGTCCCAAAAATAAAATTGCGTCCTCTCATAAATGTGGGATAAAGCGTGAAGCTAAAAAATAAATAAATGCAATTATCGGCCCTTAGAATGTAACATTTCCAAGGACTAAAACAGAAACTGTGTTTACTAAACATACATATACAATTCTTTGATTATTCATCTTTGCCCTACATAATAGTGGAAACATGAATGTTTAATTTTTAAAATATATGGTGATAAAATATTTATATTATTCGTTTTTTAATTGACTAATTCTATTATGGTTTCATCACTTTTAATTGACAAAAGTAATTTATCTATATTCTTACTCTTATAATTATTTAATCTTATAATTATTTCATCTTTTTAGACGACAGGCATTAGATAATCTTTGGATGATTGTCAATTATAATATTTCTAGGAACTCATTAATAATACAAATATTTAATTTACTGTAACCTATAAGATTAAACTTCTAAACACCTAAAATAGCACTTTCGTACTTTTAGCAAATTGTTCAATTAGTGTTTTCATTATAAATTGAAATTAGGTTTTTGTTAGAATGAGTGTTCTACTCTACTTAAAAACAAGTAATAATAGCACTAAAACATATGATTTTAAATAAAAATAAATAATTAATAAGATACAGTATAATAAACTCTACACTGACACTTCTTTCCGCAAAAATTTAAATAAATACACAAAAATGATGTTAGTACTTTGTGTTTGTTATTGCTATCACAAAGTACAATTCATAAATCTAACTAGTCCTGATCATATAGAATTTTTCCCACATTAAAAAAGCTATCCCTCAAAATCAATACCAGAGGTCAATACAAAAAAAAGAACATTTAAAAAAAGCGTAACCGTGACATTATAGTGAGTGACATAACCGCGTTCCTTACTAACGTAGATTCAAGCGTATAGAGTACAGGGTGTTACAAAATGCAGTTCGTGACACACATCAGGTCTCCGTCCAACCCCACAAGTCTACATCGACATAAGCCACCTCGTAACACATTACATTGCCTGTAACCCTGTTACAGCATCGGCGCGCGCGCACTCAGTCAACGCGTAGTCGCGTCGCGCACTTGCCGCGAGTTGCATTGTCCAAAATATATTGAAAAAATCTCTTGTTAATTGTTAGTATTGAACATTTCTTACGTGCGTTTTTATTAATTTATTTATTATTTTTTACTAAAGTGAAAATATTTTTATTTATTTGTTTATTAATAACACAAGTTATACTATTATTATTATAAATTATTTATTTTATTATTAGATATGTATTATTATAATTAAAAAGTGATCTAATGGACCTTACCTTACCTAACGTTTAATTCATAAGTTATATAGTTAGATTGTTACATAAATCCAGGATAAAATGTGCGAACAATTAGTTAACAGTATATATGTAATAAATATCCAAGTTTCTTTTTAAAAAGTAACAAAACTATTAATTCTAGAATATTGCATAATATTAAATTAATTTGCTACGAGCAAACGTCTTTAAAGCTATTTATTTCTTAATAATCGGCATTTTTATTCGAAGACCAACCATTATTTTTAATCGTTCTTAAAGTATTATATAACTCTATTTACTTGTGATAAAGATCGTTGCAGGTTATTTTTACTCTAAATGGCTTTGCAATCATGAAATTCGATACGGAATTAGTTTAACTTTAACGAATACTTAATTGATTCAGTAAATATTACATAAATAATAGTAAAATAAATAATAGCAATACAATATTACTTGGTGAGATAAGATCACAGGGGATAAAGAAAACTCATGAGAACTGCAATACAATACAAGATCTTGATGTAATTTACTTTCAAGCCTAGTGATGTACTATCAGTGACATTAGTGAGTGATTAAGAAAGGAATTCTAATTAGAAAGGACCTAAGTACGGAACATTAATTATTTTAAATTTTAACAATTGTTACAAGTGATTGTGTAAGAAGCGTTGAAAGATCATCAGCAATGACTGTAAGTATCGTTAGTCCAAATGTCATTTCAATAGTCATTTGAACGTTAAATATTACACGCAAATTATATTAATAGTTTTAGCTCCATCACATATATATATATATATATATATATATATATATATATATATATATATATATATATATATATATATATATATATATATATATATTATATATATATATATATATATATATATATATATATATATATATATATATATATATATATATATATATATATATATATATATATATATATATATATATATATATATATATATATATATATATATATATATATATATATATATATATATATATATATATATATATATATATATATATATATATATATATATATATATATATATATATATATATATATATATATATATATATATATATATATATATATATATATATATATTGTAAATAAATAAAAAATATTAAAATAAGCTACGCATATTTAAGAATATCGTACATTATTTTTCATAGACAATTACATAATGAAGTAATTTTTATACCTTATGTGCTTAATATGTAAGAATGTGAGCTGTCCTGTAAGTTTGATGTTCGATGTAATTTGCTTTTTCTTATATGAACTTATATTTTTTGCAAAGAGTCACATTATACGTTACGGTGACTTGCCTAATAAATAAATATAAATAAATAAATATAATTCTAAGTAATTCTAAAGCCAAAAGTCGAATTAAAAGTACATAGCGCAAGCCACAATGGTAGCCTTAGTCAATGGCCATCGCATGCCGACCAATGACCTATTACATACTATTACGATAATTACAAACATTATGACGAAATTGATGGTATTATAAAAAATTAAGCCAAGGTCGTTTCTATTTTATAGCTGGTGCAATTTGAATTAGCAAATACATATTACATACGTTATTCATTTCGATATTATTTTATTACTATTTTTAATGTCGATCATGGTTGAACTAGTTTTGTTTGATTGAGCTCAGATCTTGATCAAGCTTTAAAAAGTTCAACTAAACTCTTTATGTAAAAACACCAATACTTTTGAAATTGTTGAATTATCTCATCACAGAGTATTATTTAACTAAATTATATATTAATTAATTTAATAATTAATTTACAAAACATTAAGCCAAAATCTTAGTATTTTGGCATTTTAATTTTAATTCACTCCGAAAAAAAATGTAAATTTAGAAAAAAGCCAGGAAAGAATTAACTGAACTGTAACATGAAAGTATATAATAATTTACCTTGATGATATCATGTGTCTCAATTCACATGTGCATGGTTAAAGCAATTACATGGCCTCCCGGAGGCAAGGGTTCAAGATCCGTTCTCCGTTCAAATTGTATACATTTTTATGTTTTGTATTTATATTTATTTTTTTGTTAGTGAGGCATACAATGCCATTAAAAATTTACTATTACTATTAATTTGTATAGTAAGAAATATAATGGAATTAAAATAATAGCTGGACGTATAAAACTGTTACTGATATACGAGTATGTCAATTGAAACGTTTATATTGTTTTTTCTATATATATTAAATAAATATTAAGTTAATATTTATAATAAAAACAATAGATATCCTTTAAAGATTGAATACTTGCGACTCTGTTGATTATGCAAATGTAAATTTGGTCAAACATTGTTGCAACAATGCTCCAATCCTATTGGTATATGTGTATCGTTGTAACACTACTGATTTCGTTATATTTAATTTTGATGCTTAGTAAATGTATAACTTTAAAATAATATGAATGTTTTTTATAAATAACAATTTTTGATAATATTTTTGCACTTTATTAAGACTTTTCTTCTCTTTAAACTTCAAGTGTCGTTTAGTATGACTAACGTATAATTATATTTTTGCTTTTTGATTTGTTTATTTCTAGGCATAAATTGGTTAAATTAATAATAATTATATAGGCTTGTAAATTTACTAAGCCAAAGACACCACAGCCATAAGTCATAGCCATTCTGACACAAATTATTACTAAATTTATTATAATTTTCATAATAGTTAAACAAATAAAAAAAAAGTTATTAGATAAATAACATTCTTTTTTTATTATTCATTTAAGAACAACTGAAGTTCCCTTTCGTTAATGATTCGTAAGTTAGTTATTAATTTAACGTTCTTGAAAATATGAAGATACTAAATCAAATAAAATTTGGACAAATATTAAACAAAATTCAGCCTTGACTTAACATCAGAAATTCATAGTAAAATAAATATTAAACATACATAGTAGATACATAAAATTAGCATACATAGAATACTAGTATTATTTTCAATGTTGAGTTTAAATACATGTTTTTCAATAGATTTATAACGACTTTTCCACTTTACTATGCCATGCTCCTCTCTTTATTCTTGTAGAATATGTAACATTTTTATATGTAGTAGACCGAATTATGCCAAAAATAATTTCACATCACCAAGAAAACCTTATTATCTATAAATAAGTTAATTAAAACACTAATAAATAAAAATGTCTATAAGGAAATATGTAATAATGAATAATTATACAAATTATACTACACAGCTGTCGTAGCGCGATTGTCTCGGCCGGCAAGTTCCAGAAGCATCCCACAGCGGTTGCGCAAGATCATAAGGGAAGTGCGAATGCTTTACGCAACTCTATGACATAAACCTTTTCACAGCTGTGACTCGTTCGTCAAACGTAGTGTACAACCTTAGGAAAATACTTTGAAAATAGTTTTTCTTAGCTAAGACAAAAATATTATAAAGATTTCATATAGGTTCTTAAAAACGAAACTGAAAAAATAAAAAGAAGGAAAAAATGTACATATCAATTTTTGAACAAATATTTCACATATACAAAATGTGAAATTAGCTCATCTGTTCTTAAAATATTTCAGCTTTTTAATTAATAAAGGTCTTTATAGAGTTAGGTCACTATGGTTTGGCATAGTATAATTGAAAGCCTTAAATATTGAGATGGTTACGACGAAGTGCGTTACCTACATTCCATATTGACCAAAACGTTAACTCAAATTACATAACGTAATGAACAAGAAGTTAAACGTACAAACGAACGCAAGTAGTTACTTGAATATACAAATTCTCAATGAGATTAAACAAATATGATGAAACATTGTAATGAGACAAGAGAAAACCTCGTTGCCAGTTAATGGTTTTATAAAAATGGCCGAAGTATAATGATAATTTTAGTTTATTTATTTAATAGTATGTGATCGTAAAAGGAATGCTTGGAAATCTGAACCCCGTTTGGTATAGATAAATATTTTTGGATTTCCCTACCTCTTCCGTCTTTTCTGTAAGAATATGTATGCCAAATATCCTAACAAGAGTATATCGAAGCAAAAGATTTTGGTAAAAATATCATATCCCACATATTGTTATAAAAATTAAAGTTAAAAAATAAATACCAATGGGGACCGTCGTGGCGCAGAGGCGTAAGCGTATGCCTGTAAACGCGACGGTTTGAGGTTTCGATTCCCATTCTTCTATTTCTATTTTCTTCGCTCTGGAAACTAGTCAAAGCGCGGCGTTGAGTTCCGCCACTCAACACGTAATGCCTCGAAAAAAGGCAGAAAGCGGGAACGGAGAAAACAAGGACTAAGCAACGGTGTGTCTTAACACAAGGTTCATATGGTTCCTGCAGTTCTCTCTGTCTACCCTGCAATATGCGGGATAAAAAGCGTGAAGCTATAAAAGAAAATACTAAAAATAATTATTGCCTACATAATGATTTTAATTATCTAGAATCGAGTGGAGAAATATTTACTATTATTATTTAGCTTCTCACTATATCCTGCACATATCAAGGTAGGTAGAGAAAAGGAATCGTAAACACGAAGAACCTAGTATAGATATCATGTGCTTTAATTTTATTATACTTTTTCTTTGTAATATATTAATACTATTCACTGATAAAAATAAGTAGAATAAAAATTCTACAATATAATATTTTAATTAATCATTTGACTAAGGAATCCTAAACGAAATTATGAAACAGAATCTTATATTTTTAAATGATTCAGCAAGTCCATTATAATCTTTAATACATACGTAATAAATCAGTGAATAACAAATAATCACTACTAAGAACATTAAATAAGCGTATGATAAATTGTCATTTTTTATGTAATGAAATAAATGCACAATCACTTATTTGATATTGAAAGGTAAAAGTGCGCGGTTTTAACATTATAGGTAAGTGGCTGACTGTGTAATATTAAGACTATTTACAGCTAACTTCCAAATTGGCCGAAATTAAATTGTTACAATAACAATAACTATTGCTCAATTTAAGATAACATTATCCATTGTGCAAGTTAAGTAGATACATAGAAGTGAAAAAAAATACACATATTTTTTTTCACTTCTATGTATTTTTATTTTTCTTTACTATAATTATTAATTCTAGGGATACGTATAAAATATAAGGGATAAGTATAAAATAAGTATATTACGATGACTGCAGTTCAAAGGTTCAAATTTGTACTTAGAGTTCTCCATAATAATAATTTTAGCTGTCGTCTTAGAATAAAACTTATTTTAATTAATCAATTGGTTCTACAACTAAAAGTGCCACTTGAAAAATAATGTTCTGCCGTTGGGTCTGTGACACCGAGATCCATATATAATACTAATAATAATTTTTACAAAATTAATTAACAATTTTTTTTGTTAAATTAATTATATCACAATAAAAAATTATATATATATATATATATATATATATATATATATATATATATATATATATATATATATATATATATATATATATATATATATATATATATATATATATATATATATATATATATATATATATATATATATATATATATATATATATATATATATATATATATATATATATATATATATATATATATATATATATATATATATATATATATATATATATACATATATATACTTTTCTTTTGATACCCCTTGTAGTCAAAAAAGTACCTTATTCTACATCCGGTTCGAAATACAAGTTATTCATTAATGCTAATTTAAACTTGTTTTAGGCCCACATTCTTTTTCGTCGTCTTCTGTATTATTCAAGGTAACAATGACGAAGTTGTAAGAGACACACTTAACAGGCGTAAATAATTGATTTAAATAAATAATGTTAAATAATTACTGTAAATAGTTTGTCCTCTTAATGGCATCAGACTTATTCTATTCGGTAGAATATATTTTCAAATACCCTCTCTAGTAGCTAGATGTTCACGGTTGAGTTCCGCTCAACTACCAATGTTTAAGTCAGGCGAGATATTAGACTCTCTTTGCTTATCGTGGTGTATGCGGGACAAAGTATTAAGATAAAAAAAGGTTTATATCTGGCACTCGACTAGGTTAATGTGATACATATAGTACAACTCCATAACCATAAGACATTCCATGAAACATACACAGCCACGTTGCATTTAAAAGAAAAAAAAACAAATATCAAAAAACGCATAAAATGCGTTTCTTTTTCTTACGTTATCGTAAATCCCAACCGTCTCTTTTTTTAGCTGTTTATACATTTGTTGAGTTCGGGCTTTGAATGCCCTAAGCATGAAATCGTTTACAGTGCTGATTGGACGTGCAAGTACAAGTCATCTGGAAAGTAACCAAAGGTGTTACATAATGTTGCGATAAAGATATTTTATAGGTAGTTCCTGTTTCTTTTATATATTACAGTATAGTCGTTAGAGTTAAGAGGTAATTATAATAGTCATTTTGCTTACTATGAAGATGCCGTGTACGTCAGCTCACAATATTCATATACATTAACTTATGCATACATCCACATATAAAAAATAATATATAGGTCGACTTAAACAAAAATATTTAAAAACATTTTATTATTAAAAACATACCAGCTAATAAAAATATTTTCATAAACTTTAAAATACATTTTAAATAACGCCAAAGTTTCACAACTAATTCCTAAATTACATAAATTATGCATACACTATTACTTTATAATTTTTTATTACTCAAGCGCTTACAAAGATTAAAGCCTCGGTCGCGACATTGCTTACAGTCGAGTGCGCGTGCGCCGTTGCAGTCGCGTCGCCCCCACACAAGGACTTTTACTTAACCTATTTGTTTAAGTAGTCTACATTTGTATAGTAAAATATTTTCTTTCGGAATTCTTTTTCAATATAAAATCATAATGAGGTTAAGCATTAATATTTATTTAGATATAAGCACACTAATTCTGTAATATTTTTTATCTTTTTTTTTTAAATTGTATCTTGGCTAAGATATTTAATGAGAGTACTAATTATGCAAGAAAATATGGTTATTATGTTTATATTAAGAGTCAAATCTTTTGAGTTATACTAAATTGTCGCAGCTTAAAACGTTCAAAAGCTGTCTACGAGGAAGTGTACTGCGTAGTTAAATTTCATAATTCCTTACTAGGAAAATGTTTAATTACCGGAACACTCTACATTGAGGTTACAGTAAATTTTAACATACAGGTAAAGTAGCTAATTATACAGTTATTACTTAAGCTATACTATCAAATTCTAAATTCTCGTAAGTACTTCTTACGCGTTGAATACAGACCACTTGATTACCAGACTTAGGAAACTATCATGCTATTAGCTCGACCGCGAATCCTAAGTAAGTTACAAAATGGTCATTTGTTATGTAATGTGTTACAGAGAAAAAAGTGTTTTTACTTTACTACGACAGTCCTTGACTTTTAATATATAAATTAAAATAATTTAAACATATATATGCATATGGCTTTGTTTACTTCATATTTCCGTTGCTTATGGAGAAGGCCTAGCCGAAAGAACTACAGCTAGAACACAAGACAAATTTAGCATATAATGAGTAATGAGAGTTACTAATTGAATACTTGTCTAAAGCAACAAATTAAACTTCTGTCGTATATCACCTAGGTAGGTACATAATATTATGCTAAACACATCACATATTGTATATGTTAATTGTATTGTAGCAAATTTTGATATATTTTATAGAGATATCCATATTTAAAAAATATTAACTTATCTAACTACAGTATAACTACAATTACAATACTAGATATCCATTGAAAATTCGTAAAACAAATGACGTGCGCATAATAAGAGGCAAAGTGTTTCAAAAGAAACAATGAAAGCGGGTCACAATGACAGGTGAATAGCAGTGCAACTGTGACTCATCGAAACCAAGAGGAATTTGCAAATAATTTAAATCTACGTAATTATTCTTATATAAGCATTAAGTTGAATTTTTATTACTTTGCAGTAGAATAATTTAATTTGTGTCTAGATAACATTATCAAAACGATTAATAACATACCAAGGCAAAAACTACTACTAATAAGTACATGACAAAAATGACTTTTTAAATGTAACTCAAAGAATTGATTTGAAGAATTTGATACGATTTTTTGCTAGCGAAACGTTATTTCTCTCCAGTACTCGACATAATATTAAAAACTAAGTTTTTTATATGAACAAAACAACAAAAGAACATAATATCGTGGCGCAGAGGCGTAAGCGTCTTCCTGTAAACACGACGGTTTGTGGATTCGATTCCCACTCGGGGATGATGGATTTTTCTATTTCCGTTTTCTTCGCTCTGGAAACTAGGCAAAGTGCAGCGTTGAGTTCCGCCACTTAACTCCTCGCCACTCGCCTCGAAAAAGGCGGAAAGTGGGGATGGAAAAAGCAGGAACTAAGCAACGGAGTGTCTTAACACTAGGTTCATATGGTTCCTGCAGTTCCCTCTGCCTACCCTGCAATATCCGGGACAAAGCGTGAAGCTAAAAAAAATAACCATAAAAATTACTCAAGTAATTTATTTGAATGAAACATACCAACCACTGGGCAAATACAAAGCGAAAGCAAAGGTACTATTGATACTACACTTTGCTTTTGCGCTGTATTCCCTCCTATTAGGTACTAACATTGTACCTAAATTTTATGATAACTATGTCTTAATACAATCATTTTAACAATTAGCAATGTATAGATACTATAACCAAACAGTAAGAAACTGCATCGTTTTCGTGTTACACACTAATGTTTGATTTATAAATATTCGTTTTTCTCAATTTCATGTACATACTCAGATTTACTGTACAGATTCGAATTGAAGCCTGTGGTATTAAAAGCTACTTTAAACTATGTATGTCTAAACTTAAATATAAAATTGTTACAATTTATGGACTTGTTTTTAATGTAAATTTTGCTTAGCTTAATTTTGTAATATGTATGTATTATATAACATATTATAAGCGACTTTTTTGAAGAATGAAGTAAAAATAAATAGAAATGTATAAAAGTTTGAACGTGGCGAGACTCGGAAAGCGTTTTATCCATTAACGTCATATTTATCTGTTCTTATCGGGCTGCGACAAAATTCTTACAAGTTTATTAGAACAATTTCTTTTTTGTTCTTTACTAATTTTTTAGCGACAAATGTTTTTGTTAGTATAGAATTTATTTAGCGATAAATGTTTTTGTTCATTAAGCGCAATAAAAACATAAATGCAATATCATTATATAATTAATTAAAAAATATAAGTTATTTTAAAATTGTAAATAGTTCTTGATTAAGATTCTTAACTTTTCAGTTTATTCTTAATTTAGAGAATAATTTTAAACAGATTTGTAGAGGCATGTTGTTGTAAATAGAGCACTATGAGTATTTATTATTGTTCATACTGTACATTTAGAAATATCAATTTATAAATTATAGTAAGCATATTACTATACTGGAAAAACGATATTGAAAATAAGATTTCAAAGTAAAAATTTAAAATAAATTTCAATAAACAGAAGCTTTCTAAACTACATCAATATAGTTACTGTGTTGGTACTTTTGCTCACTAAGGAAACATGAGAGTTGTAAGATCGTCAATTTATCTAAACTTATACTTGGTATAACCTTCTTTAAATCATAGGTTATAGAATAAATATTATTTCTATTCAATTTAATACTTCTTTATTTCGATAAAAAAATATAAATTCGGTCCAATAACACAGTGTGAAGGTCATCAGATGACATCATAACGCGGAAAGTTTATCTACGTAACAGTGAAAGTAATGTTACGTTCGGCCTTCACCCGGCGTTAAATGTATGAAGAATTTGGGTTACGAGGTTTCACATATCGTTCACTAACGAAAGCCACGACTTTGCTCATATTAGGCAAAGATTTTACCAATATTTCGTAATTGTTCTCACCAAAGAGTTAAGAAAAGAAGGAAGTCTGACACGCAGTTGAATTGTACTACTAAATGTTTATCCCAAAATTAATAGATCTAAAATTTTAATGTGTGTGTAGTTATAAATATATAAAACACTATTATAATTAAAATGCAATATTTTCAATATATAGAAGTTAACATATATGTGACAACAAAATCGAAAGTTCGGGTAACCTTCACCTAATGCCACCGATATCAATTTGAACCGCTTACATAACGTTTGTTTACCAATAAACAAGGCACCACTACACAACTGATATTTCTAAATTGCAAACCAATAAAAGCTAGTTGATTACAATAAATAAATATATTAATAATATTTTTGTTATACTATTTATTTCGATAAAGTTTCCAGATTGATTTATTTGTTTACCCTTTGTGGTTCTTCTCTACACTCCAATGTCACTCAAAAAAGTACCATAGAAACATATGTTATATAATTAAAGTTGTGACAAATTTAGTTAATGAAGATTCTGGCTAGGGACTGAATCATCGCTGAATTTTCATTTATAACATAAAACCTGAGACGTTAACAGGAGTATGTAAAGTTTCAAATTAAAAAATGTAATCAGTTTCAAAATATTAAAAAATTCGTAATATATTGATTTCAATTTCTAATATTTCGATTCTTAAATAGCTTAAGATATATATATATATATATATATATATATATATATATATATATATATATATATGTATATATATATATATATATATATATATATATATATATATATATATATATATATATATATATATATATATATATATATATATATATATATATATATAGAAAAAAAGTTATATCACAAACCACTAAGACAATCACAAACCACTACATTAAGTAAATAAATATTGAGATGTAGTGTCAGTTATATTATGGGTTTGCAACCGCACAATGAATTACCGAAACAAGCGTCACGCTCCAGTTATATCAGCCAACAACATACAATGTGGCATTGTTCTTATGTTTTGAGTAATTTACAGTAACCTCTTTTGATGATCACATAAAAAATAGATTCGAATCACTCGTTTAAGCATTTCATTGGGAAATTGCCCGATTCATTAGAATCATCGTTGTGTTAGTATGGAAAATTGCATAACATATCAGCAGCTTCAATGCATAAAATTAATATGTCCCACTTAATTCAATTTATATTCCATAGACCAAAAATTAATTGCATTACCAATTAGTATTAAGTAAAGATTACATATGCTTAAAACTTACGAATAAATGATTTTAATATTGACTATGTCGTCATCATCTTACGCGTTGCCAAGACATACCTGAAAAAGAAATATGTTTTAAGTTACTTTCTTAATAAAACTAAGCTCTATATGAATATCATTATTGTCTGATTACATATAAAGCAAAGAACGGTCTTATCTTTTACTACTCTGTAATATGATAATAATGATGATTTTATATAGTTACTTAAAGCTCCGTTCTTAAAAATTGTATAGTACCCAATTACGAGGCAATAAATACAAAGAATATTAATATTTAAAATATATGATTCCAGATACACAATTGTGAAAGCTACAAAAGACGCAACTGCGACTGTTAACATGTCGCAGCGTCCATCAACGTCATTATCAACAAAGAAAGTAATGCAAAGAAGTAAGCCGCCAGACAGACATAGACGACTGCGAAAAGACCAAGACACCACTTATTAGCTTCGAATAGTCAATAAAAATAGTGAAGGCGACTAAATAAATACAACATTGGTCATAAACATTTAAAATCACAAAATGGGTATACAAGTTCTATTGGCTTCTAGTGCACTTAAAACAATAAGTGTAACCGGTCTATGGATTATTCCACTACTTTTGGGAGCTTTTACATATCACAATTATAATTCATACGATCCCGAAGCAAAAGTTCTTGATAAAGAACCAAGAAGGGAATATGATTTTATAGTCGTTGGAGGAGGTTCTGCTGGAGCTGTCGTAGCAAACAGATTAACAGAAATTAAAGATTGGAACTTACTCTTGTTGGAGAGTGGTGAGTTAAATATGTACATTGGATTAGATTTATTTTATTTTGTAAAATTCAAAACAAATTAACAATTTGAGTCTTTGAGAGACATAATTTCTTGTAGTAGACGCAGACAATTTGATTACAGCAATTATAATAATATATAATAAAATGTTTCACATAATATATGCTTATGTATATGTTAGTTATATTATATAGTAATTCAATTAAGAGATCGAGTATTCTCACTCTCAATGTAAAATCATCAATATAGAAAAATTATAAAATTTCTGGTTTAAAATAAAATTTAACTTGTAACTTAAATATACGAGAAATTTGATT